>JAUMIR010000011.1:29445000-30845000 GCA_030847615.1 Gambelia wislizenii
TGTGATTCCAGTGTCAATGGGCAGTCCTGCCAGAACACTTCCAGGTACAAACAGGAAAACTAGGCACCATATGCTCTTTTTATGAACCTCCCTGTCTTGCTTGCAAGTTTGTAAATGTGTATCTGTGCTTTTATGAATGTTTTCTTTGTTAATTTTGGTGTTTGGGGGCTTTTTAGTACACTTGTGTCTTCTTGAAAGACACGCTGAAATCTCATTCATGGAGAAACATGGAAGTAAGTGGCACAAGCACTCATATTGCCAGATTCTTGGGGCAATTTTGTATCGCTAGCATGGCTGCATGAGAAAACATGTGCCATTGTGCTGGAACACGAACATGGTAAAATATAGTGCCATAATAACATTTTTAGGCACTCGTCTGATAATCTCCTGAGTGAGTAAGCTGTGAGACAATGATCAGTAACCTCTGTACATATTGTCCTCTAAGATGGAATGAGCAGTGATAGCTGATGATTAACCTATTTGATCTGTCCACCTGACATACTTCCTTGGATACAATTGCATGCAGAGGGAAACAGGATCAAAAGATTTTAATGGAGTCTACGCTATCGGACATCATCCCACTCCTTCCATCCCTTACACACTCATATCCCTGCATATAAAACGTGAATGGGCTTGCAATGAATGGTGGAAAGAAAAGGTTGAACAATTTACTTCAGAGATACATGTCTGTATTTGTTAGGGATGAGAAACCTTGATTTTTCCAATTTTGGGCAAATGTCAAAAACAATGATTTTTTTTGGGGGGGGTCCCATAGCTTAGGGACACTTGGGAATTTTTTTCTCCCACAGTGATGGGAAACTATGGAGATTTTCAGATGGGGAAATTATTCCCCGGGGAGATTGGGACAGAATTGTTTCTGTCCCGGAAGCAGTGCTGCGTTTTGCACGCCCACTTCCCTCTCCCAATCTCCTGTCGCCCTGACACTATCCTTGTTGTGTTAGTTCCCTGCTGGTATATTTCATTAACGAGAGTTCGTCGTTAATAAAAAGAACTAGAACAAGGACAGCGTCAGGATGACAGCAGATCAGGAGGGGGAAGTGAGCATGTGAAATGCGGTGCTGCTTCTGGGACAGAAACAATTCTGTCCGGATCTCCCCGGGGAATAATTTCCCCATCTGAAAATCTCCTATGTAGCTTTTCTATAAAAGTTGCATAGCTTGCCTAGAAATCAGTATAGTTTTCCAGAAACTGTACAGCCTTTTGCACAGGAGCTGCGCAGTTCCCATAGGAAGGAAATGCAGTTCAAAACTGCAAAGACTGCAGCTTCAGTTAGCCTGAATTTCTTTTCCTGCCATGTATCCTTTGTTTTGTATCCACACTGTAGAATTATTGCAGTTTGGTATCACTTTAACTGCCATGGCTGAATTGTACAGAATCCTGGGATTTGTAGTTTGGTGAAACACCAGAACTCTTTGGTAGAGAAGGTTAAAGACCTTTTAAAACTATAAATCCCAGTATTTCATAGGATGGCGCTACGGCACTTAAAGTGGTGGTAAACTGATATAACTCTGCAGTGTGGATACACTACATAGTATTGAAGTATTTTGTGTGCACAGAGTCTTAGGTACCATCTGTGGAAAATGACAAGAACATTAATTCGTAAGAAAACAGATTATTCTTACATTCAGAGATCAGGAAAATATGGCAGAGGAGCAAACAATCCCGCTGGTATTTTGGTTTTGCCCCAAATCTCCTGAGGTGGTTGTTGAATGTTCACAGTACTATCTCTTCATGCTGAGACATCCAGGTTCAAGGGAAATCTCAGGAACAGCAAGATTCCTTCACACCCCTAATTTTGAGGGATACAGGTTATTATCCGAAGTCCTGCTGCTGCTGCTATTGTTGTGTGTCTTCAAGTAATTTCCAACTTATGGTGACCCTAAAGCAAACCTATTATGGAGTTTTCTGAGGCTGAAAGTGTATGAATTGCCCAAGACCACACAGAGTGATTTCTGTCTGTGGTCTTTCTGACACAGGGTGGTGATAAAAAAAAAAAAAACTTTAAAAATTATTTTCATTTCATTTTTGATCAAAAATTTGACTGTGAGAGAAATTAAAACTGACAAATTGATCAATCTGCTTGGAATGGGTGAGAATTTCAACTTGTTTTTTGTAATTTACCAGATTTCACAACAAATGATTTGGGGGGAATTCAAAACTGAATTTACCCATTCCAAAGTGATATACCTTTGGTTCCCTGACTGTTTTGGACACAGTCCTCAGAAGCTCCAGCCCCAGGCATTTTTGAATTATATTAAGAAGAAAGATGGGAAGATAATATTAGCGGGATTTAATGCCTAAAGCTATTTTGTTATATTTTATGGTCAGAACTAGTAATGTTAGATGTTAGAAATATTGAGATGTTCATTATAATTTGCTTTCATAGTTTTAGGAGATTTTCAGATGCCTCTTTCAGCGTCTTGCCGCACAAGCAGCCTCCGGAGCAGTAACGAGGCTGCTGCGTGGCAAGGGGTCCATTTTGGATGACGCCGTTGCTCTCTTGGCGTTGTCCGTGAGTGTTGCGGCTAGCATTGGAGGTGGCCGTACCTGCTCCGGAGGCTGCTTGCGCGGCAAGACGCTGAAAGAGACATCTGAAAATCTCCTTAGATTTGGAGGGTGGGAAGACAATGGTCAATTGTCATGTTTCCTATTCTATATATTCTGTCCCATGGGAATGAACAAGAATCTTTCTGGTTCGCATAGACTCATAGAGTTGGAAGAGACCTCCAGGGCCATCCAGTCCAACCCCCTGCCATACAGGAAGATAACCCTGTTCTCGTCACTGGGCCTCTGTTAAAAGCACAGGTACAAGATGCAGGCGAAAAGTGGGCAACCCTGGAAGTTAGAAAAGTGACCCTTTTAGGATTACAGCTCCCAGAATCCCCCAGCCCTCAGAAAAATTGTGCATTACACAGAGAAAATAGAGTATTCTCCCTCATAATTCCCAATAATTATATTATTCTGCTATAACCTGCTTTGAGATTTTTCAAAACGTTGGGCTCCAGCTCCCATTTGTCTCTGACAAATGGCCAAGCCGGCTGGGGGTGATGGGACCTCTAATCACAGTGAGCCAATAGGGAAGAATACCGAAATAGGGAAGAAAAAGTGAGGGATGCATCCTGCTCTTGCCCCAATTTTGTAGTGCCAAAAAAGTCACTCTTCTAAGTTTTCAACACCCCTAAGCAGAACCAATAGCTGTTGTTTAAAAAAAGTCTTTAAAAACATTTTAAAGAGTATTTATTTACTGAATTTGTAGCCTGGTTTTCTAGTGATGTGCATTTTCCAGAAAAAGTTGAACCAGAAACATTTCCCAAAGCTCTAGACAATGTTATACGATTTAGAATATTTGATTTAAATAATACATCCAAACACATTTAAAGCTGCATGTAACACTAAACCATGGTTCAGTATTGCAAAGCTGAGTTACAGAAAGCCTCAGGCTCCCATGATGCCTCTCTCTCCATTACAGAGACATGGAAAGACTCTGAAACCTCTGCTTCCATTTAAGAATAGCTGCAGTTTGGAGTGAGTGCTCAACCCCTAAGCTATCATTAATGTTAACTATGGTTTGCTGAAGGAAGTTTTAAAGTACTCTTAAACATAGGGCTTATCTACATGGGGTAAATACTCTGGGTTGCCCCCATTCTAGAGCCCTGCAGTCCATATGACACAGGGCATTTACCCTGATCTGTCCCTGGCAATCCTTACAACCCCCAGGATAGATATGGGGCTGGAACGGGGGCAAGACAGGATAGGGCCCTTTACAGTGATATAAGAAAATACTCAGTTTAATCCATTACTACCAGTAAAACCCAGATTGGGCCCCCACGTGTCCACACGAGCCTGTCCTGCATGCCCACCCTCACTCCTGCCGCCATCTCCTTGGCTCTCCTGGAAGCCAGGCAGGGAATCCTTAGCATGTGACCAAGGCTGGTCATACCCAGGGGGTCTGCAGTCACATGTTGCAGCCCCTCTTACTGGCTTCTGTGTCAGTGGAGAAATGGTGGCATCAGCTGCAGCAATGGGCTGGCGTTTTGTTTGGACACCAACATATTTTTCCCGGTAACCACGCCAGATCCAGAGCCAGGATACACCAGCAGGGAACTGGCATATACTAGCTAGTGTAAATAAGCCAATAGTTTAAGAAGCTGGCTTGTGTCACGCTTTAAAGTTGGCTTGTTTTTTAAAAAAACCCACACCATTTGCCAGATTCAGAGGAGGACAGTTTGTTCAGAAGATAACTATTTGCTAGGTGTGGAGGAGGTTTGCTTCAACAAACTATACTATTTGCCAGCCATGAGGCAGAGTTCAGAAACTTTTGTCCTTAATTTAAACTAACCATGGTCTAACCCAAAAGCAAATGTTTCTGCACTCCTCCTCATGGCTGTGCCCAAGAAGGATGAGCTAGCTTTGTTCTTCTAACACCAAATTATGGTTTTACATTAGATCCAAACCACTCTGAAGTATACAGTTGTCCTTTCATATTTGCTGGGGTTTGGTTCCAGGACCCCCCGTGGATACCAAAATCTGTGAATACTCGGGTCACATTATAATGGTGTCCCTTATATAAGATGGCAAAAATCAAGGTTTGCTTTTTGGATTATTATTTTTTAAAGAATATTTTCAAGCCATGAATACTTAAATCCATGGATACCAAATCCATGGATATGGAGGGACAACTGTACAACAGGATTATGACTATGGATGATGTTTTCTTGAAGATACATGTTTTTAAACACACACACACACACACACACACACACACATAGAGGACCTTATAGACTAGATATTTCATTTGGAAGATATTAAGCACATATGATTTTCTCCCATTTGAAATCAATGTGACTTACATGTGTTTAAACTTTGTTGGAACATTTCCCACCCCCACCCCTTATTGCCTTTGATCCATTATTCAATCATATGCTGTTTTTATGCTGTTTGGTGATGCACCTTTATGAGAAATAATGCTTTACCTGTGTAATGCCTTAGTGAGTCTGACCCACCCACCTGCCCACAAGTATTTGAGACTTTCTCATGAGATATTGCTCTCAAGTCTTTCTAATGGGGAGCTTGAACAAGTTGCCAGAAGGAGCAGGGCATTGTCAGTAGTAGACCCAATGCAGAATGTTTTATGAGGGTGGGACATACATCCTCATATCTGCTGTCCCTTTGGAGGTGGATAAAAAAAACTTCATCAGACAACACCAAAGACAGATGTTGTATTTGCTCTTTTTTAAAGTCATTCCTACTATTCTTACTATTCTATTGTTAACCTGTGGAGTTCCACAGGGAGCTATCCTGTCCCCGAAGTTATTTAACATCTATATGAAGCCGCTGGGTGAGATTATTCGGAGTTGTGGAGCTGGGTGTTATCAGTATGCTGATGACACTCAGATCTGTTTCTCCATATCTCGTTCATCCGTCTCAAATTCCAATGACATCTCTTCTCTCAATGAATGTCTTTGGGCAGTAATGGGCTGGATGAGGAAAACTGAGGGCTGGATGAGGAAACTGAATCCAGACAAGACAGAGGTGCTCATGGTAGCGGCCCCAAAACCAAGAATTGGGTTGCAACCTCCAGTCCTGGATGGGGTCACACTCTCCTCCAGTGACTGTGTTCGCAGTCTGGGAGTGCTCCTTGATTCATCGCTCCTGATGATAAATCAGGTAAATGCGACAGTCAGGAGCGCCTGTTATCAGCTTTGGCTGATACGCCAGCTGGACCCTTTTCTGGAAGCAAGGGACCTCGAGACCGTCGTTCACGCGCTGGTAACCTCACGCCTAGACTTCTGTAATTCACTTTACATGGGGCTATCCTTGTGCTTGGTTCAGAAACTACAGTTAGTACAAAATATGGTGGCCAGGCTTGTTTCAGGAACATCTAGGGGGGACCACATCACTCTGGTTTTGAGGTCCCTCCACTGACTGCCTATTGGTTTCCAGGCCCAGTATAAGGTGTTGGTTATCACCTTTAAAGTCCTAAATGGCTTGGGTCCAAGCTATCTCAGGGACCATCTCTTCCCTTATAATCCCCCCCCCGTGCACTCTGGTCCTCTGGGAGGAATTTGCTGCAGCCTCAAAAGTCGAGGCTTTCGGCTACCTCCCAGAGGGCTTTTTCTGTTGTCGCCCCCAGACTATGGAACGGCCTGCCGGATGAGATCCGTCAATTGGCATCTTTGGACAGCTTCAAAAAGGCTGTCAAGACAGATCCCTTCCGGCAAGCCTTTTCAGAATAGATTATCCTGGCCTCAGGACCCCCCTCCTCCTTCAGGAGAATCCCCACAGCCTCCTTTGTTAACAGAACTGAATATCACTGGGGACCTACTGTTATTGCCAAATGTAGGTATGGTATGTGTTTTTATCAAATGTTTTAATTGTTGTTTTAATTTGTAAAATGATTTAATAACTTTTTAAGGGGGGAAAGGAGTATATTGTTTTACTTGTATGGTTTTTTAATGTTGTGAACCACCCTGATTGGATTACCAAAGGGTGGTATATAAATAAATTTTATTATTATTATTGTTTTTATTCTATTGTTTATTATGCATACACATTTGAACTTGTACACCACTATTAATTTTATATAATAATTTTATTCAATTTTATATAATCAGAAGAAGACTAGGACTTGGAAAGTCAGCTATTGAGGAATAAACAAGATCCTGAAGTGTCAAGATATATAATCGAATACTAAAGTTAGGATTGCCCATGCTGCAGTATTTCCCATTTCTGTGTATGGTTGTAAAAGCTGGATAGTGAAGAAAGCTGATAGGAACAAAATCAACTCATTTGAGATGTGGTGCTGGAGAAGAGTTCTATGGATAGTGTGGACTGCTAAAAAGAGAAATCAATGGGTCCTAGAGCAAATCAAGCCTGAACCCTCCCTAGAAGCCAAGATGATTAAATTGAGGCTGCTGTACTTTGGCCATATCATGAGAAGACATGATGCACTAGAAAAGACAATAATGCTTGGTAAGCTAGAAGGCAGCAGGAAAAGAGGAAGACCACATTCAAGATGGATAGACTCCATCAAGGAAGTCACAGATCTGAGTCTTCAAGACCTGAAAAGGACAGTTGAGGATAGGGTGACTTGGATCTCTCTCATTCATGGGGTCACCATTAGTCAAAGTCGACTTGACAGCAGTTAACAACAGCAATGTATCAGTATAAAATACTTTACACAAGTAAATAAAAATGTGTTCCTTTGATTCTGTGAAATCAAAACTACTAATAATTTTGATCATCATAAGAAATGTCTGTGAGTGACTGATCCTTTTGGTAATGGAATATTAATTGAGTTCAGGCTGCAATTTTTTGGTGCAGTAGCTGTCAAGTTGACAAGAATGATAGCTTTCATTTGCATGCAAAGACTCTTGCTGTCCCTTCAGGATGGATGATAGACCCTTGCTTCATCCGTCACCACTGCGTTACTTTTTTGTAAGATGAAAAGGAAGAGAGGGAGAATTAAGAAAGCTGAAAGATTAAAAAAAACCTGCATAAATGCACGTTGCAGATCTCCTTGAAATGAAGGGTAACTTCAAACCCACTTTGCTCAACTCAAAGTGCAAACAAAAGTATTCAGAATTCAGATGAAATGGCATGTCTGCAGTGTAAAACATCTTTTTAGTTCGTTAAGTAAAGCAAAATTTTGATTCCAATGTTAATGAACCATTTTTATGGTGAAAACATGGAAACTCTTTTGTATTTTTAAAGCAAATATAGGCACAGTCAAAATAGAAGGTAAGCAGTGCAAATACAGCTGAAGTTTCAGCCCTTTTAAATCCAATGCGCTTCATGGGGGGAGGCTACAATCCTTAACATGTTTGCCTAGGAGTAATCCACACTAAACAGAAGCAGGGCTTCATTCCAAGTAAATGATTGTACTGCATGGTACGTGCCCATTGAAATAGACAGAGCTACAAGTCTTCTGTGGGCCTGTTCCTACGGGCCAATTGTCACTCAGCTCAGGTGTGTAGTTTGTCTATGTGGCTATGTACTGGAGCAGAACTCCTTCATCTATTGCCCAAATAGTGAGTCCCAGATAGAGATCACTTACTTTGTTCTCATGGAATGTAAGACTGTAGGATTTCAAAAAAGTTTTCACCTAGACAGAAGGGGAAAAAATATGGCTTTTGAATTAAAAAGAACATTTTAGCCCATAAAATGCTGCATTATGTAGAGGAAAACAATGTCTTTTACTGGGGGGGGGGGAAATGCTGGAATATGTTTTGTTTTTGTTTCACACAAAACCTACTATTTCCTACCGAAAAGATTTTGCTGCTAGCCTTTGTGACCAGGGGATTTGGAGAGTTGCAGTCCGAAACAAGTTATCACCAGAGTCCTATCTGACCTGTTATGATATAATTTTGCATGTACCTATCTACATAGCAGAGGCACTAAAAAACCTCTGAATGGTAAAAACGTGTAAAAGGGCATCTGCAAGAGTGGCGGATGGGCATTGGTGGCCAATAGACATTGGACTGATGTGATGTGCTGTGCATCATTGTGCATTGGCCCCATGTTCATAAGTCCTATGGCACAACAGTCATTTGATGGCTCTGTAATCTGTATATATAACTCTCTTGGGTATGTTGCCTTTCCCAGTGTGCTGATTGGCTGCTCAGGAAACACATCCAACCAATCACCATCCACATGCAAATTCCCTTTCCACTTTATAATCCACTCAATCTGCATCATGGCCTCACAAGGGCCCCTCCCTCCTCTCATTCCCTCAGCCACTCATGAGTGGCTATGACAGGACCCAGGGAGTCAACTGGCAGCGTCCATGGCAGGGTAACAGAGCGAGTCTTCCTCAGCAATTCTGGGGAAAGTGTGGAACACTGAGAAGAGGGAGGAAGGAATTTAAATCTGCTGGCGTACCTTACAGGATTGTCATGAGGTCTACTGGGAGTTTTGGGGGGAGTTTTTTAATGGTTTATGGTATACCAGGTCCAGCTAGTATAATTTTAAATTGTTACATTTTAATTGTTTTTAACTTTTAATTGTCTTCTTTTTACATGTTTTTACATGTTGTGAGCTGCCTTGGGTCCTGTTCTGGGAGGAAGCCAGCATAGAAAATAAATAAATAAATAAATAAATAAAGTAACAGCAGCCCTCTACCAGATATGAATGCTACAGAATTGCCCAGTTCTAATTTCCTCAGACATAAGTCCACTTACAAAGATGTAAGACCCCAACAGGATTCTGGCCAACTTCTTTAATATCTAACCAGACAAACACACACACAAATGTGCCACTTTGGAAGTAATGTGTATGTTAATAGTACCTTTGCATCAACACACAGAGCAAGTTGCTGTCTCTGACTCATTTCTGATGCAGTCCTCCCCCTCAAACACAGCTGGGGGGAAAATTGGTGCCAATCTATAGGATCTACAGCAATGACATTTATTTATTTGCTTCGTTATTTAGAAAGATTGTTTCAGCCAGCTGCTCTCCAAGACAAGGAGGAGAGACCAAAAGTTTAATGCAAAGTTAGCAAGATGTGCTGAAACAGGGGACCTAATGCTGAGAGTCATTACACTCTCCAGTTGTTGCAGACGAATGATGGATTTCCTACTTGAATAAATAATTTCGAATAGCACAGAACTTTGTCACAGGATAATGATGTCTCCCTTGCTCCCAGCTGAATGCGGAGACATTTTATGGAAAATAAGTGTGAGGTGTTTATTTTCAAAGCTGGAGACATTTATCCTCTGACAGCACTGTGTTAGAGTGACTTTATTTCTGCTATATCAAATGACGGATGCAGGCGTAATCATTTTGTCAGGTTGATATTGCTGTGTTAGTAAAGGAAAGGCAGCTCAATCTCCTGAATGCCAAATTGCAACCAAATCACTCAAAATAATGCAACAATGGTGCCTTTTTCTCCCTGAATGAACTGCTTGGACTTACTCTGACCGTTATTCATATTAATGTTCACATGTTTCAAGTTTCCCCCCCAAAAAATGTGGATTCTGATTTTTAAAATTGCTTTCCTTATCCTCCCCTGCCCAACAACCTTGTGAAGTAGATCTGACAGAGACCTCATGACAGGCCCAAGATCAGCCAGTGAGCTTCATGGCTGAGAGGCAGATATGAATGCAGCCAATGTGTCAGGATCAGGTCATAAAGCAACCTTTCCTGCCATTAATTCTGTGTGCTGTGTGGCCGTTAGGTCTTTCACATTCCCTTGAAATGGTAATAAGTTGGTGTGCTGAGAATACTGCAGTGGAAGGAGGAGTGTGGATATTTGGGTAACCAATGAATGAGTTGCCCATTGGGTTTGGCTGATTATAAATACTTTTTATTGCACTGCTTTTCCTTTGAGCTTCATTTGAAGCAACAGTGTTGTATACTATTGCTCTTCTGTGACAATAAAGCTTACTGTTTTACCCTGAAGCTACTGTCCACTGACTCTGAAGACGTGGTTACATGGCACAATGGCTATGCTGGCTGGAAAAAGTAATTGATCCAAACTCCTAGTTGATAACCATTATGTCAATGGTCCTCACTAGGAGTCCACTAGGAGCCCACCAACAAGAGCTGTGTTAGGAGCTGTGATTAAAGTTCAAGTCTGGAAGGTAAGGGAAGACAGGTACCTTCGTCTGAATTTTATGGTGCCTTGTCTTGCTTCTCAATCCATTTGGGCTTAAAGTTACAAGCGCCCTGTTCCATATCCAACCTGGCAACTCTGGTGGTGGTTTATACTGTCATAAATTCAAGGAGCTGTACTTTCTCAGAGGTTGAACAAAGGTAGCATCCTTTTCAGGGTTGCACGAGCCCAATGCAACCAACGTGTAAGCCCAGGCATGCTTCCTAGGAAGTATGGTAAGTGTGGTTCTTAATGGTGGGAAGGGAGTTGGAGTGATTTGCATCACATAAGAGTGTGTGTCCTACTTTCCTCTGTATAATGTCAAACAGCATACCCCAGTACTGCAACATGGCTATAACATTTTCACACAATGCACCCAATGAATAGGATCTCAGCCTAAGAGTTCACAGCTAGAATTCCATTAGTGACAGCATCATAGAGCTGGAAGAGACCACATCTAGTCCAACCCTATGCCATGCAGGAATACACAATCAAAGCACTCCCAACAGATAGCCATCCAGCCTTTGTTTAAAAACCTCCAAAGAAGGAGAATCTACCACACTCCAAGGCAACGTGTTTCACTGTCAAACAGCTCTTACCTATGGTTGTTGCAATCAAAGGTATTTGGCACTTCTGACCCCCTGCTCACACAACCAATGCCTCTGCCACCTGGCCACCTCCATGACTACTTTCTCCTGGATAGTTAATGTGGATAACTTTGCTTTTCATAATAATTTGAATACTGCTTGAAAAATAAAAATAGAAAATGGGAGTGGACGGGTGGGAGAATAGAGTCATAATTTATTTGCAGACAGAAGAAAACAGAATAGATGAAGTGAAAAATGGAAGAGATAGAGAGAAAAAGGAGATTATCATACGCGACTAATGTGGCATCAGAATACTGACAGCAGAACACAAAAAGACGCCAATATCACATGACGCTGTCCTTTTTCATTCCACTGTCATTATTCTGGCATTTCTTTTTATTGATGGGCCGAGTTAGCAATAGATTGCCCGTCTCGTTTTGGTGCTGGCATTGTCAGCATCTGAAACCTCATGCCATTGTCCTGCCGTGAATATAGCGTCAATGGGCAGTCCTGCCAGAACACTTCCGGGTGGGATCATGAAAACAAGGTAGGCTACCCTCTTTTTATGAACCTCCCTGGGTTACTTGTTATTTTTTTTTTAAGTGTGTTTATGTACTTAAATGTTTTCTGTGTATTTTTCTTTTTCTTTTTGAATTCCTGCGCTTGCGTCTCCTTGCAAGAATGGGCGGGATTTCAGTCCAGAAAGTGAACAGAGCTCCACTAGAGCTCCGTTCATTCCTGGGCTGCCTGTTGATGGAAGAGAAGGTAAGCGTGATGGGGAGGGTTATTGTGTCAGGACGGGGCAGGATTGGAGTTTGTGGGACAGGAACACTTTTTGTGTTCCTGTCCGATAATCTCCTTAGTCTGCCTGAGCTGTTTCCAGTTTTAGATGAGGTCATGGCTGTGTATATTCTGGAACTGGAAGATTCCATTAAGGGTCAAGTTACACTGCAACATTTTGTTGCAGAAGCTACTTGTTTTTATCAAAGGCCAAGGGTGTGTTTCATTTTTGAGTATCATGAATTAAGTTGCAGCCTTCCCTGTTCTATGCCTGGTTAGATTTCTCCCTTTGTCGGGCATAAGAGTCTTGGAAGAATGGGTAGATTATGAAATTCTTGATACGTATTTCTGAACTAGATGGGGAGAAAGACTTGACTTCAGGGAGGAATTAAATTCTCTGAAAAGTTTTGGCATGTCATGATTTTGCCCCAGTGGATGCTATTCAAACGTACAAGATCTGCTGTCAAAATGGATGCCAGGCTCTTTAATTATTAGTAAGAGATGCCTTCTGTTGATTAATGGGGAGATGGTGCCAGGGTTTTTGGCTAAAGGAAGGAAGCTGGCATTTCTTCAGAACATGGAAAGCAATGAAACATTTCTTTTCTGCTCCTGCCTCCCTCTTCCCCACTCCTTTGCTTTTGCTGTCTAGCCTCATAATTTATCCATCCTTCATTTTGGATTCTTTCTGTATGGCCCAGCCTCATTTGCAATAGCAAAACGACAAGTCTACCAGCAGTACCTACAGATATCTATTATTCATTACACCTTGTGTTGTCAGTTATTATCATAATAAATAGAATGGTGGAAATTAAAGTTTTGTTTTTCCTCCCTCTCTTCTGAAAAGAAATCTACTGTCTGCCAAGAATACAAAAGCTGTGCACCATTTGGATTATTGTGCATTCTGCCCAGAGCTTGTTAAAGTTACTTTCTTTGGATTATACCTCCCAGAACTCCCCTCAGCCAGGATGAGCCACTGGGGGAATCCAAAAAAGTAATGTTTCCAAGGTCTTATTCTGCCCCATTGCAAATATTTCTAATTCTGTTAAACTTCCTGGGACCATTATGGCCAAGCTGCATAATCTAACAATCATTTAGTGTTTTGCCCATCTTTAAAACAAATAAACAAAACTGGATGTCCAGAACCCCTGCTCATGCTGTAAAGAACTGTGTTTTTCAGAGCTTTTTCCAAATATTTGCTTGAGTGTTTCTAAATTGAGCCAGTGTGGTGTAGCGGTTTTGAGCGTTGGACTATGGGGTTGTTCATATGGTGAAAAATCTTCTTACTGAATGTGAAGAGAATCCTACCTGTCTTAATGGCATTCCACCCGATTTCGCCATATTGTGAAGGAGGGGGGACAAATCCGGCAAAAACCTTGCCAGAAAAGCCTTCATGGCTTTTCCTGTCTTTAAAAAAAAAACCTCGTGAGTGTGCACATTTCCATTCATTAAGACAAGTGTATTGATCTGATTTGCATGCCCAAATAAGCAGAAGTACAAACCTAATTGGTTGGATGAGCACAGGGAGCGGGGCTGGGTTAGAGGGCAAGCGCCGGCTGCCGCAATGTTGGATTTTCGCCTTAGCGAGTGATCACTACGGTGATAAAACAGTGGATTCGTGATAATTTTCTCTCTCTCTTTTTTTTTTTTTCCGGAAAGGTGAAACATTGCTTGTGCACACCATAGAAATAGGTTTTTTTTAAAAAAAGTTCGGTGTGGCAGATTTAAAAATGCAAGTTATCCACTTGTGGCCACCATATCGGTTACAGGCATGCAAGGTTTATGGGGACCATAAAACCATTAAGACAGGTCACAGCTGCTGCAGCTTGCTAATACTGTGGGGCAATCCAGTTTTTCCCCCTCCATGTAGACAAGCCCTATGACTCTGGAGACCAGGGTTTATATCCCCGCTTGGCCATGGAAACTCACTTTGTGACTTTGGATAAGTCACACTCTCTCAGCTTCAAAGGAAGGCAAAGTAAAAACCCCACTGAACAACTTGAAGGAACACAACAACAACAACAACAACAACAACAGCAACTGAATTATTGGGGCGATGTGGGGGAGGAAGCCTAGCCTGATAATTCTAAATGCCCTCCGCTAAATGGCAAATCCCAGGATTACAGTACACATATCACATATAACAATGGGCAAAATCTGTCTGTTTCACTCTCTCACACATTCAGCTTTTGGTACCTCTCAATCAATAATGAAGTGAAATCCTTGCCTTTCCTGGTAGTGCTAGGCAAATCTTCCCATTTCACTTTTGCCCCATGTTGGAATTTTACAAAATTTGGTAAATCCTGATTTTCAAAGAGAAAACTGAAGAGAAATTCTCAGATTGAGAAATCCTTTATAAACTTTCAGAGGAAAGCTTCACACTTAGTTTATGCTGTGTTCATTTCCGTCTTGGGCTACTTAAAATAATTCATATATCTGTGTGGTTTGGTGACCATTTGTTTCCTGAAAATGTTTTACACCATTTATGAAAGCTAAAAGTGTTATAAGAGACAATGAATGCAGGCAAGCCACAGGTAACAAAGAGTTTTCCCAGCTCCTCAAACTAAATGCTATGTAATTCCAAGGGTATGTTTCTTCTTTCCTTAATAGTTGTATCTATCTTTTGGGCTCAATCATATCATTATCTGACCAACTGAAAAAAGTTGGACATTTCACTGGCATACTTCCACCTCTAATTTATTTCTAGAGCCAGTTTTGCAGCTATGTATCCCAGTAGCTGTCTTCAAATTTACCAGCCAGACAAACTAGGCTAGATGATCACTTTTCTTTTTAGGTTCCAAGGAAATAGCTGGAGGTAAAATGAAAATAATAGGAAGTTAATGTTTTCTTTTAAGTCACATATTATGCAATGCATAGTGAGCAAGTGAGCAATACTCCAGATGATGTCTGTTGATAAAGGGAGGAAAACATGCCTACCTCTCTAGAAAATAGCCCAAAGCTGAAAGCTTTTGAAATAATTCCTTTGGAGGCTGAGAGGATACACCTTTCAGGAAGCTAAATCAGAACTTTATTGTCTCTCTTCAAATAATAACAAAACACCAAGGGGAAACTCCTGACTCCATCCAGATGTAAGTCCAGTGCCACCTTCTGACAAATTAGGTGATGACATTAACCAAACAACAAATAGGATTTAAATTTTTACTGTGCCCAAATACACTAAATGCACCAGATCCTGTCTGATTTTTAAAGCTAAGCAGGGCCAGCTCTGGTTAGTGCTTGGATGGAAGACTGCCAACAAATGCCAGGTGCTATATTTCAGAGGAAGGAACTGGCAAAACCACCTCTGAGTATTCCTTGCCTAAGAAAACCCTATGGAATTTATGGGGCCACCATAAATCAACAGGTGACTCAAAGGCACATACATGCACACATTTAAATTTCCCTGCACTCTTATCAGATTGCACATTGAAGGCAGGTTTACAACATGTGCCCAGCATATGATACCTGTTTCATATATTGTATATAAACCACCACAAATCTTACTCTACAAAGAGAATTCATTTCAAACTTGGTTATGGTTAACAAAATCCATTTACACTTTCAGTGCAAGTCCTTAAGCTCAGAGGATCAAAGTGCTATGCTTGCACATGTGAATGAGACCTGTGGTGAAAGAGGAAAGAGCATATCATCTCCTAGGATTATTTTATTTTATTTTATTTTAATTTAATTTAATTTATTTATAGCCCACCTATCTTTCAATATCATACCAAAGGTGGCTAACACTGAATGATTCTAATGAAGCAGACTGTGTTTGCAAAAGCTTGTGTTGCAATAAATACTTTAGTCTTAAGGTCCCAAGATTCCTGTTGGTTTGGGTGCAACAAATGCAGACACCCATCTGGAAATTTTCCTATCACAAATATTGGATGGGTGGCATTTGGTTTGACAGGTGTATGTATGAAAAAGTAGACCACAAGCTAAATATGGGGAAATTGTGTGATGAGACAGCAAAAAGAGCCAATGATACTCTAGGCTGCATCAACAGAAGTATCCAGATGTACAGATGTAATTGTGTCACATTATTTTGCTTTGGTTAGACCTGGAATACAGTGTCCAGTTCAGGACATCACAGTTAAAGAAGGGTGTCGAAAAAGCTGGAACATGTCCAGAAGAGTACAATCAAGATGATGAAGGGTCTGGAAACCAAGCCATATGAGGAACAGTTGAAGGAGCTGGGTATAGTTTAGTCAGGAGAAGTGGGGATTGAGAGGTGATATAATAACCATGTTCAAATACCTGAAGAGCTGACAAAAGGAAGATTGTTTGGGCTTCTTTTCTGCTGCTCCAGAGGATAGGCCCCAAGCCAACAGAATCAATTTCCAAGAAAGGTGGTGATTCCACAGATTTATTAAGAACCTCTTTTCTGCTGCTCCAGAGGATAGAACCCAAACCAATGGAATCAGTTTACAAGAAAGGAGATTCCACCTAAATATAGAGAAAAATCTCTAGGTAATAAGAGCTGTTCAACAGTGGAATAGAGCATCTCAGAGAATGGGATGATTTCTTGAGATGATCGCCTGTCAAAGGTGCAGAGCTGTAGATGCCTTCATTTGTGGTGGCTGAACAACGCGAGCCATTTCCTTCTCTACAATTCTATGATTCTATGAAAACACTAAATGGCTTTATAGATTTACCCTGGGTTTTTTTTCCCGGGCTGTGAGGCCATGTTCTGGAATAGTTTCTTTCTGATGTTTCGCCTGCATCTGTGGCTGGCATCCCCTGAGAATGGTTGGGTAGGTGTGTGTGTGGAGTTTATATGCTGTGAACCCCTGTTGGGGAGGATATGTCAAGCAATTGCTATAATTGAGATACACACTGATGAAGAGATGAAACACCGCAGGGATTCTCTAGAGCCAGTTGTTTGTGTATCAAGAACAGAAACAAGACACATCATTTCAGATTGACTCACCAAGAATCTGTGTGTATATTGAGAACACAAACAAGACACATTATTCTTTGTGTACTTACCAAGAATTGTATATTGTTGATTGATATATTAAGGGCACGGTCCTGAAAAAACTATTATAACAATTATTTCATTGTTGTTAAATTGGAAGTTATTCATTGTATTTTTGTGGTTTGTAAGTAATGTATGTTTATAGCAAATTGTAAATACATTTTGTATGTAATTACTTCAAAATATTGTTTATACGTTTTGAGTATATCATTTGTGAGTGAAATTAGTGTGACAGTCTGCAATAAGAGTGTGCTAACTACCAGTTAAGTGTATAATATTATAACAATAGGCTATATTTCAGGAGAAGGAGCTGGCAAAACCATCTCTGAGTATTCCTTGCCAAAGAAGTGACTTGAAGACACATACACAGTGTGTGATGCTGGAATGGGAGGGGGTAGTGGCTTCATTTGTTTGTTTGCTTAATCTCTTTCTCTCTCTCTCTCTCTCTCTCTCTCTCTCTCTCTCTCTCTCTCTCTCTCTCTCACACACACACACACACACAAACACACAGCAGAACTATAGTGTGTAACATTTTTCTTTCTGGTGGCGCTAAAAAGCCATAGGCCCCAGTGATCCTTCTCATCTCAAGCCTTCCTTTAACAATTTTACATTTCTGCCATTTTGCAGATTGCGTTTTTTCCTAAGTGTCCCTAGAGAAAGGAAGGGACACGTATAAAAATTACAAGGGGCAGGGAACGATCTTATCAGAGGCTGCCTCTAGAGATAAGGTGCCTCTAGCTGCAAACATTAGGGGGGAAGAAATAAGTACATGTATCATCTTTACAGTCAGCCAAAACCAAACAGTCCATGATTTCTCTAAAGAGTCTGTTTTAAATAAAATGATGGATATGAGGTTATATATCATTTTATGTACTTCTGACTCTTGATTCTACCCTTACCACCACCACCACCATCACCAGTCGCTTGTTATTTATTGATAAAGTTTCATGAGAAGAAACAAGAGAAGGAAAAGGGGAGGAAAATTTGAATGAATGTCAAATGGAAGACACACGGACACACTCATTTGCACAGTGAATGTCCTTGGAAGCACTTGTCCATCACTTCTTTAGCAATTCTATGACCTCCTGTTGTTCCCATTCCTTCAGCATCTGCAATGTGTTTATCTGTACACCACAATTTACTGTAGATTATTTGAACTATACAGCTTGAGCACATAAAAGTCCAAATAAGGTAATTCATTTTGTGGGAATACAGCAGTAACAATATTACATTTCACAGGGGATTTTAAAAGGCAAGCAAACTTTCTTTGGTGTAATAACTAACATTTTCTAGTTATTTTTAAAGGGCATTTTTAGAGGCATGTTGAATGGAATTTCAAAGTTTTCAAAATCAAAGCTCCTGCTATTCTTTATACCTTTAGGGTATTTAGGCTCCTGTCATTCATCAGTCATAGGGGTTCCCTGTCCCCACCTAAAAAGCAGTAAAAATGCAATGAGCAATATGAGAAGAAAATTGTTGCAATTGAGCAATAACAAAATTCATTGCAAGAATTTACATAACAACTAGTAAAAGGCAAAGCTATAGGCTCTTGTTGAAAAGCGAACATACGATGGTTTCCAACAAGATCATCCCACATGATGTAGTTGTGATATATTCACTTTGATGTGCATCCCTTGTTTGTACTTGTCTGAACGGACTGGGTGATCGGGGCCAATTTTAAGGCACATGAATTAGACCTTAGTGATTGGTCTCTAAAGTTTCCCCATCATCAGTGTCAATTGAAGTGCATTAAGACTTTGTGAATTGTGCAATGATCCAGCCTGCAGCTTTTTGGAAATTCTCAATAGAGATAACACAATGATTAAGTAGCATTGACAGTTCTCCCCTTCTTCCTCTAATGCCATACAGAGGCCCTGAGTGCATTAGCAAAAGAAATCGATTGTTTTCGTTCCCTGCCAGCAATTTTCTACTCCTAGGCTTATCCAAAAGTAATCTAATTGCATGAGGTGGCCCTGATGTTTCCTTGGGGTCAATTGTTGCATTTGAGTTTGGGATGAGGTGTTTTTGAGCTACATTACTACAGATGGAATTTCCCATTTTAGCTTGACTAAAATTGTGCATGTGAGCACCGTAAGTCTTAAGAGATCCCTTCATGATGCCTCTGGGTAAACAGAGCTTTTCTTTTGAATGTATATCATTTGGATCTGGCACAGAAGGTAATTGCTAGTCTGTAGTGAAAGGCCAATCTTAATAGGTATATAGATTAGAATGTTATTTTCTTGGAAGGGCATTGGGGAAGGTATATTAGAGAATTCATACATCTGTGTTGGTGGGTCAAATGCTTGTATTTCCTGGATTCCACTGCCAGCTTTGACTATAGGACTAACATGCATTCTAGGAATTTTGGGGGAGTTAGGAATTTTTTATTGGAATAAGACCATTCTACTGAAAAATACACCTGACCACAAAAGGCCATAACAATAACACAAAAATAGTAATAATTCTATTCCTCTTTTCTTACTAATGCAAAAATAAAACTATCCTAACACTAATACATTTTTCCTCTTAATCTAAGCACACTATAATCACATTATATTTACACAATACAATAATACCTATTTGGAAAAGAAAAAAAACTAATAAAATTAATTTAAAAACTAATACAAAATTATACAAAAATTACAATAATAATAATAAAATAATTATTTAAAACATCCTTTTAAGTTATTGCTGGGGTTGTCTCACTAAACCACGGCCAAAACTTTTTCCAACGATGGTTTGGCAATTTCTCTTTTTCACTCAGAGCTAAATTTTCAATTAGGTTCTTCACATAACAAGCAGTGCCTTTTACATCCTGCAGATGTTGACTTTTCACCACCCTTTGTCTTTGGAAAACTAAGCCTAACATCACACAGAGGTTTACCAGATGCACCGTAGACCAGGGCACTTTCCAAAAACTCTCAGCCACGGAACCAGACTCCTTCCTCTTCCTCTTTTGGCCCACTGGCTTTCTGGGTCCCCTGACACCCTCTGGAGGTTCAGTCCCCGAAAGCACTGTCTCCCAAGCCTGTTGTGCCAAATCTGGCCAATCCAGGACCCGGGCCACCTCCTCCCATGTTTCCCAGGCACTCGGGCAGTCCTGGACAAAATGTTTGATTGTCTCCTTTTGTGCCACACCACTCAAAATCTCAGCTTTTTTACATTTCAGACAAGGACAAGTCCACTCATCCTCTGTGGTCCACGGTCTCCTTCCCCTCAGATTAAGAACCTGATGGTAGAGCCTCCACCTCAAGTCCCACAACTTTTTGGGGACCCTTTTGTCCATGAAATACTCAGTTGGGCTAGTCTGGTGTTTTAGGTAGTCTGACAAATCTGGTTTGGCCTGACGTTTTTGCAAACATGGGTTAACATAAATCTCCTCCACTATTTTTCTGTACAAACCTCTCTTGATGCTCTGACCTGGCCTGTCTTCACCCTTCAACTCCTCAGCATGAATTCTATATTTCTTTAGGTAAAAAACAAAGTCTCTCAAATAATCTGGTGCTTTCAATTTTTCAGGCAAAGAAAACCTTTTAAAACTTAATGAGCCTTCCTCCCACCAAGTCTTTCCCCATCTAGTCTCCATCCAGCACTCACAAAACAAAACTAGGCAAGCCTGAGGTTGAATCTGACCCTTTTGAAACAGAGAAACTTTCCCAAAATTTTGGGCAGAAAAGATGGCAATGAACTTAGGTCCCAGGGCTGGGAAGTCCAGGCCCCCTTGTTCTACCTGCCCATAAGCCACTGCCCTTGCAGTGAAGGAACTGGAAGAGAACTCCATCAGCTTCTTTAATCACTGAATCTGGAGGCGGGAAAACTGCCGCCAAGTTGGCTGCCACCAGAAGCAGGTAGGTATTTACAAAAGCAGTTCTCTGGTAAATGGTCAGCTTCCATCTCTGCCAGAGGGCCACCCTCTCCTTCACTTTTTCCAACCAGCGATACCAATTTTCTTTCCATCCCTTGGGAGCCACTGCAAAATTCAGCCCCAGGATCTTCACCTTATCCATCTTTGTCTCTTGCTCTGCTTGCCACCCTTCCTTTTCTTCAACTACGTCCTTTGGAGGAATAGCTGCCATCTTGTCCTCTGTAGCAAAAATCCTGATCAAAAAACTCTTTTCCATGTTAAGTCGAGCACCAGAAACTCGACCGTAGGCCCCAAAAACATCTTTAATCTTTCTAACTTCCATCCTGTCCTTAACCAAGAGGGACACATCATCAGCATGGGCAACAAATTTAACAGATTCACACCAAACCAACCACGAACTGTCCAACGGATGTGGGATTCGGATCCCCAAGATGCTCCTGTCTAAACTAATCTTATACAGGATAGCATCCAAAGCAATAACATACAAGAGAGGGCTCAGTGGACAACCTTGCCTCACCCTTAACTTAATACTCTTTCCTCTACGACCATTGACTTACAAAACCACCTCTGCATCCCTATAAAACAATTTAACTAAAGCAATAAATCTCTCTGGCACTTCTTTCCACTTGAGGGCTTCCCATAGGAACTATGATCTACATTGTCAAAAGCTTTCATCTGGTCGACCTGTAGGATTTGACCAGTACAAGCTCTCTCCTTGCTGAGTCAGAACACTTCCCAAAACAAACAAAGAGTCTACCATAGTCCTACCCGGCACAGGGATGTAAAATTTTGCTTATTTCATCCTTGCATGCAAGAAGGAACAAAAATCAAAATTTTTCCTTATTTCATTCTTGCATGCAAGAAGGAACAAAAATAAAACAGTTTTTGCATATTTTTCAATAATTTTTGCATTCTGAGATTTATTACAGAAAGATCATGTGTACAAAATACCTTCACTTTTGCACACAAAAAATGCCTTTGTACAGAAAACAATATATTTTGCACATTGTATTTTGTTTTAATGGCCAAGATCCTACATCACTGGCCTAGGACTTTATCAGACCACCCCACTTTAATGTTCTTTTGCCAGCATAAATTGTGGTGTTTTTATGCCAGCAAAAGAAACCCCCATACCAGACCTATCTTTACTGGCATTGAAGAGGCTTCCCTGGCAATAACAGAGCACAAACGGAGCTCCGTTTAATTCCAGGGTAGAAATCTCCCAGATTCTCATGAGAAGATGCTTGCACAGAAATTAAAAAAAAAAAAAAAGACAAAGACACAGAAAGTTAAGGAAAGCATAAAAATACACTTTAAAAGTTCCAAGTGCATGAGGAGGTCATAAAAATGCCATCCCTACCTGGCTGTCCTGATCTCAGCTGGAAGTGTTAGCCCATTGATGTTGCATTAACGTGAGTACAATGGTGCATGGATTCAAACACCGGTAGTGCCGGCAACAAAGTGCCACAGCTGATCTATTGATGGCTCAGGCTGTCAATAAAAAAGTATGGCTTATTGGCGAAAGGATAGCATCATCTGGTACGTGCACCTTTTCGTGATCATTAGGCATCCTTATGATGCTGTATTTGACTTGTCTGATAAAGTCCTTAGTTGTGACTGCGTAACTAAGTATCGTCTCCTAGCTGACACCCCTCCCAAATATACTTTTACAGCCAGCAGCCACTCTGAGCAATGGAGGTCTCTTCTGCTAGTGATCGGACCACAGCAGGATGGTGTTTCGAGTCCAGCACCACCTCCAGCAATCTGTGGTGTAATGAGGAATTGTCACAGCCTTGCTCACTTGTGGGAGAGGGCTGGAAGCACCATCTTGCGGCATCCTGATCACCAACAGGACAGACCTCCATTATTCCAAGCTGCTCCCTGGAGTTTAAGGTGGGATTGGGGGCACATTTAAGACTTTATCAGATGCAGCAAATATGGCGCATAACGATGCCCAGAGAATGCAAAAGGGTACCCATTTCACACGACGTTGTGCTATGGCATTCTTCTGCAGTGGAAAGGTGTTCTTTTTTTATTGACGTGCGAAGTCATCAATTGCTCTGCTGTGGCATTTTTTTTATGGAATTGCAAGTGTCTGAAACCACACCCTGTTGATTACATTGATTGATTACTGCATCAATGGGCGGTCCCTGCCAGAACACTTCTGGTGAGAACGCAAAAACTAGGTATAGGATACTCTTTTTATGAACCTCCCCATTTTGCAGGAGGTTTTAAAGTGTGTTTCAGTGCTTGTGTGTTCATTTTGTTTGTTAATTTAGCTGTTTTTAGATTTTTAAGCACACTTGCGTCTTCTCGCAAGAACTGCCAAGATCAGGTGCACCTGCCAATGTGGAAATATGGGGCTGCTTTTTAACACTATTACAGCAACATTTGATAAAAAGGGTTATTTTGCTGGGACATTTACACTTTAAAATAAGGTGGGACAGAAATGTTTTTAGATGCTCGTCTGATAAAATCCTTACAACCATGGCAATAGTGCCATGATCATGAATATGCAGTATAACTGAATATGGAGTAGTTACAGACCCATAACTCCAGGTTACAAATATGAAACTCCAATACAGGATACCAGTTATTATTATTATTTTTATTGTGCTTAAAATAGATTTTTGTACAAATGAATTTCTCACAAATCCCAAAATAGAAAATAAATAAAGATCCTGTGGCAGTTGACAGAGTTATTAATAGGGTGTTCCAGGTATTGAGACACCCTTTCTCATCAGTCAGCCAGTTAGACTGACTTTCTCATCAAGTGCTAGAAGATTTGTGAGTATTCTTCATCTTTCTGTGCAATTAAATGCTTCTAGTACCTGAATCTAGATTTCCTTAAAGTAGTAGCCTACTGTTTTGTCTAATGTTTTCCCCATTCCTCTTTTGTCTCATTTTTCTTTTCTAGCTTTAGTCACTAAGAGACCGCCTCAGCCTTTATACCCTATGGAGAATCAGACAAGTTTTATAGATGTCCAGCTGGGTAAGTTGCTTTCTGGGAAGAACAGACTAGCAAGCATGGTTTATTGTCAGTGTTACTACATGCAAATCCATTGTCTGCTTTCTTATTTACAATGCTGGAATTTATTGCAACAATAGTTTAAGAAAATGAGTTTGTGCAACATCAAGGAATGGGGTTAATTGTCTGTTCAGTATAACAGGGCTGTGACTCACTGTAGGAGATTATGAATTGATTCAGAGATGCCTAAAAGAGTACAAGCAGCAGCCACTGCTCATGGAACAAAGATGTGAGTGAATGAAGAGATAACTTCCATGTCACTGGGGCAGTGAATCCACTCCAGGTTTTAATTCAAACTTGAAAAGAGATCTCCAGAGTTCTTAGCCTACATTAGAGATGGTTTTCAGTATCTTAGATAGCTGCTTTAACAATTGGACTAAAACATTCAGCAGTTCCCATGCCTAGCTGACACAGAAGTCACCAATCATCACTGGTTAAAAAGTCAGTGGTGTAATGGAACCAGGACTACCAGGGATGCACTGGGATGCTCTTAGTAACAGATAATGGCATCATATTTAATGCCTCACCTTTCTCTGTTACCTCATAGCTCATCTACAATTCCCACAGAAATGAGAGGGAGGTCCTAGTGTTAACACATTATTATCATTCATACTATTTTGGGATGGGTTGGTCTGGAATGGTGAATTAAGATGCATTAGTTTTACAAAAGTCCTGCTTCCTGATGCAGATGAAAACAGCTCTCTGTGGGTGATTGTGATGGGTCAGCAGAGCTACCTGGGATTTTGGGTAGAGAGTATGGCCATGAGGAATGTCACAATGGACAACTGCACTTCAAAGTCTACAAATTACAGCAGTGAGAAAGAATGATGGATTCTCAGTAGCACTGAAGCAGGAGTAATGCTAGAGATTTATGAAGTTATGCATGGTATGGAACCATACTAATGCTTGTACTAGAATGTGGGCCAACCAATAAAACTGTTTGGCAAAAGATTCAGGGCAGAGAAAAGGAAGCAATTCTTCACAGAACAAATACATGAGTGGTGAATTCATTACTCCCCACCAGGTCATGATGACAACCATTACCCCAGGTATCTTTAAAAGGAGATTAACCAGATTCATGGAGGACTGTGAGAACTTTAGTATTATATACCAATAGCTGGAAGGACAAAGGACTGTTGCCTTCTTATTCTGCCTGTAGGTTTTCCAGGGGCATCTATTTGGACACCATGGGAAGAGGATGCTAGATTCATTGGACCTTCAGCATAACACACTGACTACATTTGATGTGGTTTGATTTCAAAAGATAAGCAGGAAACACCAGGGATTTTCAGGTAGGGCTAGGACAGAATCTTGCCTGAATCCCCAGAAAACCACTATCAGTCAGACTTGGCAATAAGTGAGTTAGGTGGACCAATTCTCTCATTCAGTATGAGGCCTCTTTCTGTGCTCTCTTGCATCTTATCCAGCAGGGCTTTTTACCCATGCTTTCAACTTTTCATACCAGATTCAATTTTTAAAGAAATGGCTGTAAAGAATAGCCATTATTAGTTTCCTGTTTATGATTTACAAGGGGAATGAAAAGCAGTATGTAAGTAGAGTCTATATGGAACTATGTTCTGCAATAAATCCAACTACTTAGGTGACCTAATTGCAGGCTCAAAGCTTAGATAATACCCCAAGCTGGCTTTGTTCTTCCTAAGAAGCCTTTTCTTCCATTCTTTTACGGGACAACCAAGATCAAAACAATCCTATCAAGCTAAGACAGAAGCTGAAAACTGGAGCAGCTCTCTGCTTGTTTTCTCAGTCCTCCACTTCCCAGTGCTAGGAAATTTATGATGAGACTCCATGAAAACTTGAGGAGAAAGAGAAGAAGTTCATCTCAATTATAATAATTTCTTTTCCTCATGCTGGGGCAGACAATAATCCTGAGAAAACAACTGAGAGGAGTTATTTAATCAGTCTTTCATTCAGTTCTGACCCAAAGCATTTATTATAAGAAGATCACACAGCCCTTTGGTGATAGACATGTAACTGCAAACGACAGACGAAAAATGTCAGAAATATCATTTTGACCCCACGTTACTTTATCCTCATGGTCTAAGTGGGTGGAATAGTATGAAAGGTTTTAACAGACAGGCCTGATGCCAGTGGGTGGTGTCCTTGGCCAGTTGGCTGAGTTGCCAGCACCCCCAACATTTTTCTACCCTTGACTGATGCCAACCTCAGCCTTTTTGACAGGGTAGGCAAAGAGCAGCCCTGGAGCTGCACAAAACCTGCCCCCACCAAGCTGTTTGTTTGTCCCTTAACCCCCTCCCCCCCATTTCAGGAAGACATTTCTTCTGGCCACCAAAAAAAAGAAAGAAAGAAAGAAAGAAAGAAAGAAAAGAAAAGAAAAGAAAAGAAAAGAAAAGAAAAGAAAAGAAAAGAAAAGAAAAGAAAAGAAAAGAAAGGGGGGTGGCTGGATTGCTTCTCTTGGAAAGATCTAGGAGCAGCAATTTGCCTTTCAAGCATGTTTCAGCTTCCAGCCCCCACTGTTTAACATTTTTAAAAACATACCCATTGCACAGGTACTTCCAGGTTCATTATCTGTGGGTTGGTATTTGGGGGACTATGTATGGTCCCCAGAGGATCCCAGAGTAGATGTATGGCTCTCTGGACTCACTGCTACTCCCAGTCCTTGTTTTATGATTGGGAAGTGATCTGCTGTTTTAAGCTCTCAAAATGCTGTGGAGCAATGTGACATCAAATGCACTCATTTTATCCTGTGTGGGCTTCCTTAAATGTGTGGGTTTCCAAACACTAAGCATATCTGGTCTGTATCTATTTCCTGGTGGTGCAGATCAAGGAGATATGGAGGGAGGAAGAATCCAAGATAACAGTTTCCAAATCAGAGGGGATCTGCTCTGCATGGCAGAAGCTTGATGTGAACAAGAGATACAGTGGCTCAGGATGTGTAAAAGGAGAGGGTATTTCTCAGCGTAGCCCAATGCATTTTGTCCTAAAAATATCTGTGGCTTTTCAGGCTGGAACAAAATCTTCTTTTACACATTCTGAGACTTTGGAGATTTTCACACTGGGGCCAAAAGCCCCAGTTCTGTCCTGGCACCTCCTATCCAATTCCTGCAATGGAATGGAGGTAAATGTTCACACACTTACCTCCGTTCCACTCCAGGAATGAGCTCCCTGCCTCCTTGCCCGGTCAGCCGTAAATGCAGCCATTGTAAGGCTGCCTTTACGACTGGCCGGGGGAAATCCTGCTCATTCTTGCGAGAGGACAAGTGGGAGGGAAATTTAAAATAACCCCCCAGCTGTCAAATCAAGAAATAAAAAGGGGAAAAAATTAAAGAAATACAAGGAACCCGGGGAGGGGGGGGAGGATCCCACTTACCTGGCTGTCCAGATCATGGCAGGAAGTGCCTGCCACGGAGCTCTTCCCCCATCCCTATAATTTCAGAACAGGGACGGGGGTCCTATTCACACACCTGCATTCCGTTACAGAAGTGGAACCTGGTGCTTAATAACGACTTCTCCCCATGTATAATATATCATGGGGAAAAAACAGAACAGCCACGCTGTAGGAATGGAACAGGATGGACATCGTCCGAAAGAAAAATCTTTCAGCGACCCTGTTCTGTTCCTGCAATGGGACAAATAGCCTGTGTGAAAACCTCCTTTGTTCTCTTTTTCACATTAGATTTATTGGATGTTTCCAGTCCCTTCTGCTTTTCCCCCTCCTCCATGATAGAAGCAACTGTTACTGACCCAGCAGATATCCAAAATGATTATGGGCCTTGCATATATATTTTTCTGCCTGCCTGTCTGCTTGTTTGTTTGTTTTGACAAGAACCAACCAATTTTAGAACTGATCAGATCATAATACTGAGACAGGGCTTGCTTGGAAACAGGGCAGGGGGATTCAGATTTGTAGAGCACCATGTTGCATGTCTTTTCTGCCTTTTCAGAGAGTCAAATCCAATGGCCAATAGTTTAAGATCCACTCCCAACCTGACAATGAATAGGTTTGGAGAAACTGATAGAACTCTGCTTTGACAGAACATTCCCTCTCAATGGTATATTACTGCTAGGAAAAAGCCTATCCGTTTCCCAGGTAGCTTGGCCATTGCAATTTCAAGTAGTGTCCAGAATGTGATTGTATGAACCTCATAGCTCTTATTGGGTAGTCCCTGTGATGTCACTGCTTATGAACAATGGGGATCCTTTCCTCCTATACTCATGTATAACCAGTCTGTTCAGGCCACTGGATGGCACCAGAATGAGTGGGGGTAGGAGAGAGAAACCATCTGCCCCTGAACATTGTGACAGATTTTACATGAACCAGTCCATCTGAACAGTTTGTTCAACTTGTTTCCGCAAAGCCAAAGACAACATACAATATTGGCTGAAAAGCCTTTCTTATTCTTGGTCAGCTTTTGAGAACTTGCCAGTTTTGCACTTTAATGAGACATACTTGAAACATGGCTGGGGATAGTTCTGCATTTCTGTCCAAAGGGAGGAACAAAAATTAAAAGTAGCCTAAATTTGCAAGCCCTTCTCATTCTTATTCGAAAGAATAATAATAACAAGGCCACTTTTAAAATGGATCCACACTGAGACTTTTACATTCATTTCACTAGGCTTGTCATGACAATGAGTTATTGGAATGTGAATGGCTCATATACTCTGTAAATTACAGGGTAGTAACATTCTGCTCTGCTATTTTGACCTTTTCAGCATTCTGCAATTTGCTTGGCTGTGCCATTCAGCTTTTTCCCTTGTTTACAGCTTTGTTAAATGGGCAAGAAAGAGCAGAATGGGCAGCCAATCAAAATACACAATATTGGGAAAGGTCAAGATCATGCATCAGGCTATTTTCCCCACAGTTGGCTATCAAAGATTACAGCGTTGAGATGAATTTAATGGGCTGGTTTTTAATGAGAGAGAAAGGGACAATAGGATTTCCTAATTGGCTTCAATGGAGCAACAACAGAGCATTAATAATTACTATGTGTTGATTAACACAGAGAGAGAGACACACATGTAATTTTATTATCTTGGGTGCCTTCTCAAGAAAAGTTACCATGAATGAATACTGTCAAAGTTTTGAGACAGCCTTCCAATCTGACACTTTCCAGATGTTTTGGACTGCAGTTACCATCTGTTTCCTCTAACATGGCCAGTGGTAGGGGATCAGGGGGGATCAAGAATGAGAAAATATGTACACATGTTCTTTACTTCCCTACTTCAGGTCTGAGGCCAGTCTTCCCTGGCAGAAACTGAATGGGAAAGCAGAATGTGCAGAAGAGGGTCATAGAGTGCCCATGTGTCCAACTTCTCAGAGGACAGTCCTCTGTCTGAATGGTTGTTCAGTCCAAGTCTGGTTTAAAGTTAAATAACCATCAGAAGGAAAAGCCGAGTCTTGGAAGTTGCTTATCAACAGTTAGTTTCTATAGCAGATGGGAGTTAGGGATGCAAATGTCTGCTTGTTTCATTCATGGATGCAAGAATGAATGATTTCAAAAGTTTATTCCCCATTAGATTAAATGCAAGCATTTTTGTGTATTTTTATTTATTTATCTTTGTTGCACTTTTGGACTTCTTTAAAAAAATCATTTGTGCAAAACACTTGTTCCCCAAAATCTTGATATTTGTGCAGAAATCTCCAATATTTTGTACTCTTTCCTCTGCAAAAATGGTAGGTTTTGCAGCAAACACCACCCCAATCTCTTGAATAAATGACTAGTTTGGACAAAGTCCTGAATTACAGTAAATCACATGGTGGTTAGCCAGTTCCTTGATGGGGTGTCCTGACAACCTTCCCTGCTGATGAAACGAAAACTGCACATGTTCTTCATATCCCTTAGACACAGCAAAGACATAGGTCTCACTTAGTCACAGTCTTCGCCACTCTGGAGATAGACTTTGCATTTCTTCTAAACTGGCAGCTATGTATATAAAAATAAATGCACATCTATGCAGATGTATTCTGTTTCCCCCTCCCCTCCACTTTCTGGGTAGTGGATTTCCTCCCCCTTTTTGGTGATTCACGAGGGGCCACCCGAGTGCATAGAGAAGTATTACAGCCCTTGGGGATCCTGGCATTGTAATTACAGGCTTTTCAGTAGGGTGTGTGCAAATAAATGATATCAGTTTAACTTCCGGCAGAGTTCCAACCCAACAGTTTACTGCGAGGGCCTCCAATTATGTAGCTCGCAAATGGTCTTGCATGCTTTGCCGCTCAAGCTTCCTCTGATTCTCTGCTAACTCAAAGCATTTGCCATCCTTCACTGCCCAAACTGAATAGTCTATGGCCATAGGAATTTACATATATTACAGCTATCCATGATTAAGCTACAAATTATAGTTCACTGATCCAGAGACAATGACTAGAGCTGGGTGAATAATTAATTAACAACAGGTAATTTATTCAGTGGATGTCTGCCTCCCTTCTCTCTTTGCAAATTGGACATGTACAGACAGAGTCAGGGTTTCTCTGATGCATTCAAATGATTTGAATAAATAATAATTCTTTCTTTATCTGGACCACTTCTGAAGTGGTTCCTTGCCAGAATTCGTTAAATATAATCCACCAGAGTGGTGAATCCATTCAGTGTTTAATCCAAACTTTAAAGGAGCTATCCAGAGTTCTGAATTCTAACCACACATAAATTCACTACCTTGGATAGCTCCATTAAAGTTCAGACTAAAACACAGAGCAGATTCACTGCCCCTTTTATAGGGGGACAACTAGCTCCTACTAGCTCCCAAGGCAGGATTAAACAATGTCAGGGAGTGCCTTACCCCCTCTCAACACACTGGGAGCTACACCACAACCACTAATGTTCAGTGACCACCACCAAGGCTCCTGGAGATGCTATTGTTGCTATCAAAATTTGTTGACAACTGTGGCAGCTCTCTTTCGTGGAGTAGGGTGCCCTGTAGCACCACACGGCACCTCCACCAGAGCTTCGAACCATTACCTTTTGGGAACCACAACTCCCAGAACCTCCAAGCCAACATGGCCACAGGCTGCAAGCTTGGGCTTCCACACACACTCCAGAATGGAAGGGAAAGCATAAAATGAGGAAGAGAAGAAGGGTTTTGACATCCCAACCAGTTTCAGTGGTGGGTTATTTTTCCCCCTATAGAGATAGCAGTGCTATTATTATCTGCAGCCAATGGCAACAGAAGCAAATGGGAGACAGGAGTGGATGCAAAACACCAGGTCCAGGGGATGTGCAGCCTGTGGTTTGGGGACTGCAACATGCCCTAAAGTTCTGCTTCTCTCCCATGGTTTCTTTATTTATTTAATCTTTCAGGGCAGGATCAAATCAGCTTATATGATTTTTATCATATAATATGAATTTTAATATGGATGAAAACAAAATACAGCTAAAACTAATCAGTCATAACATTAGAAAACAATTTAAGAACATTTTAATGAGCTATTAAAACCAAGCACCAAAACATTTTTTAAAAACATAAGCAACGTTAAATAAGTACAACATTTCTATGAAAAGAGCCTTCTGTAGCAACCAGTTATTAGCCAATATAACTGTTTATCAGGGGCTAGCTTAGCCTCCCATGGAAGTGAATTCCATAGCCACCAAGAAGCCCTCTCTCCTGTCTTCACCAAGCATGCCTCTGATGGGGGGTGGGAGCAAGAAAAAGCCTTCCCCCAAATATTTGAAAATTCTGGCAAGCTCATATGGCAAAATAGAGTGTTTCAGATATCCTGGACCCAAGCCATATGGCTGAAGAATGCCTGTTAGTTAGTATTGAAGGGCAAGACAGCACCAGGTGACAAATAAGGGGACACAACCAAAGAGCAAAACAGACATCAGGACTAAAGAATAACAGGAACACAGCAGAATCTTGAATCCCATTTTGGGAGAAAAGTGAAATATTGATTAAATAAATAAGTAAATAAATAAATAGTTCAGGATGTCTGTGGCCACAATTATATTGGTTATTTCCAACAAGAGTAGACCCATTGAATCAATTGTTGAATGGTGAGTAAATATGTAAGTAAATTCCATTGAGTCAATGAGCCTATTCTGATGTTGTTGTTGCTGCTGCTGCTGTGTGCCTTCAAGTCATTTCTGACTTATGGCTACCCTAAGGTGAATCTATCACAAGGTTTTCTTGGCAAGATTTGTTCAGAGGGGGTTTGCCTTTGCTTTCCTCTGAGGCTGAGAGAGTGTGACTTGCCCAAGGCCACCCAGCCATGGGTTTCCATGGCTAATCAGGGATTCAAATTCTGGTCTCCAGAGTCATAGTCCAATGCTCAAACCACTACACCATGCTGCCTCTCCAAGGCTGCTCTTTGTCAAGACTAATACTAGGATATGGGGCCATGTTTGCTTGAAGAAGACTCAGCTGGAATGAGAAATCCTTTTCTATTCTATCCTGTCCAGGGGATCCCACATCCATTCAGAGTGAACTGATTTCATCCCAGTTCAAGACTTAACGGGAAAGAGGGTGCATCATAGGCACTACCCTGTGCTAAAAGGCAGGACAGAGCAGAAAGTGTCAGCACCCTGGACAGAGCAAGTGTTCTCTCATCCACACAAGTGTTCTCTCATCCACACAAGTGTTCTCTCATCCACACAAAGGAGAGCTGTTGGCTTAACAACAGCCAGAGGTTTTCTAAGGCCTTAAGAAGACTGACTGCCCTTGTCTTTTTCTAGGGAAATGAACACCTCTCCCTCTCAGATATGTTGCATTTCTTCACATCCCACCCTCTCAGCTTTCTCTCATATCAAATTGTGAAACTGAGGGAGAGAGGAGGAGGTGCATGAAAATTAATGCACATTTTAACTCATTTTCCAGTGTGCACATTAGGAAAGAGAAATGGTTGAAACAGATGCTTTTCAAGAGTCAAGAAATCATGATGAGAAGAATCCTGGACTGACAAGTATCTTTGCAACTGGGGACTTTTTCTGCACAAAATTCACACAAGGTTGTTTTGTGCAGATAAACAGCAGTTTCTATATAGGAAACAGAATTTTCTGTGCAGAAATATTATTTTTTTACATAGAAAACACTGTTTCCTGTGCAGAAAATGTAAGTGGATACTGTAAAAAAAAAATTCACACATAGTTGTTTTGCACAGAAAACAGCATTTTTTTTCTATGCAGAAAACATTGTTTTCTATGCAAAACAAGCATGTGTGACTGTTGTGAAGAACAAGCCCTGAATTGCAAATAGGTTTAAAAACTGTGTGGCTTTCAAAGACATTGTCACAGTGGGAAGAAAATTTCTAAACTACTCATTGCTTCTTTGGATAAGAAATGAGTGAAGGATTACACTCCAAGTGCACATGTATTTTCCCATTTCCCCCATCAGCTAAAGTGTCTTTGTGCTTATTTTTTCAATTATGCACATTTTAGCTGTTTAATTTTAATGCAAGTACATTGTTTTGTGCACATTGTACTTCTCCAAAACACCCCACAAGCCTTGGAAGTGTTTGAATCCTTGAGGTTAGCAGAGGTGCCAAAAGATTACTTTCCTTGGCACTGTCAAATCTAACCAAATTCTTTCCAATCCCTATACACTAATTTAGGAGATTTTCACACGGGGGCTAAAAGCCCTGATTCTGTCCCACCACCTCCTCTCCCGTTCCTGCAACAGAATGGATGTAAATCTTTGCACACTTACCTCCATTCCAGAACAGAAACGGTCCTCCTCCCTCCTTGCCCGGCGGGCTGTAAATGCAGCTGTCGTAAAGCTGATTTTATGACCAGCCGGGGGAACTCCTGCTTGTTCTCAGGAGAGAATGAACGGGAGGGAAATTTAAATTAAAAACCTCCCAGCTGCCAAAAGAAAGAATAAAAATTAAAAAATTAAAAAAATACAAGTAACCCGGGAAGGGGTGGGGAGGGTGGCACTTACCTGGCTGTCCAGATCGTGGAAGGAAGTGCACGCCATGGAGCTCCTCCCCCATCCCTGCCATTCCAGAACAGGGACGGGATCCAATTCGTACACCCATGATTCTGTAACAGAAATGTAACCGGGTGCCTATTAATGACTTCTCCCCGTGATTACTATATCACAGGGAGAAAACAGAACAGGCATAATATAGGAATGGAACAGGGTGGACGTTGTCCGAAAGGGAAAACCTTTCCTGACCCTATTCCGTTCCAGACACAGGATATATAGCCTGTGTGAAAATCTCCTTAGTAGCTCTTAACCTTTTCTTTACCCGTTGTTTAAATATCTTTTGTTCCCTTGGACCGCCAAGGCTTAACTCAAGATTCAAAACCATAATGATAATAATATGTGATGATGATGATTATGATGATGATGCTGTTAATACAATTATGCCATCCATTAAACTTTCCCTCAGAGGCACTGGAGGGGGAGGGAAGACTTTTCTCCTGCTTCTTTTCTCTTCTTCTTCAAGTTCATGGCTGGAGCAGATTGAATGACAGTTTATAGACCAAGCCAGCCAGCCCAACTTTGCCTTGGCTTCTGTCATGTGGCCACTCCATGCAAAGAAGAAGTGGGCTGAGCAGCCTTCAAGATTTTCCTTGGGATTTTTTCCAGGCTGTGAGGCCATGTTCTGGAATAGTTTCTTTCTGACGTTTTGCCTGCATCTGCGGCTGGCATCTTCAGAGAATGGTTGGGTAGGAGCTTGGGGTATGTGTGTTATATACTGTGAAGCCCTATTGGGAAGGATATGTACATTTGTGTATTTAAATGACTAGTTTCTGGGTGGAGATATGCAAGGAGGATTAGTGTCTGTTTGGCTAATGGTTGGTTAAATGTCCATTATCTGCTGGAAATCCCTCTGTCCCTGGGTGGAGTTCATTTGCAAGTGTTGAGTTTTGATTTTAGTGTTTTTCGGGACTGGCAGCCAGATTTTGTTTACTTTTAGGGTTTCTTCTTTCCTGTTGAAGTTGTCCGGGTGTTTGTGGATTTCAATAGCTTCTCTGTGCATTCTGACATGATAGTTGTTGGCCTGGTCCAGAATTTCTGGGTTTTTAAATAACATTTTGTGTCCAGGTTGGTTTATATTCTACTATTGCTGATTCTTCTGGCTGGCCCAGTCTGGAGTGTCTCTCATGTTCCTTGATTCGTGTTTGCACACTGAGTTTAGTGGTCCCTATGTAAACTTGTCCACAGCTGCATGGTATGCGATAAACTCCTGCAGCTGTGAGAGCTGTGAGCTGCACACACACACACACTCCTACCCAACCATTCTCTGAAGATGTCAGCTACAGAGGCAGGTCAAATGTCAGAAGTAAACTCTTCCAGAACACAGCCTCACAGCCCGGAAAAAAACCAAGGAAAATCTATGGATGCCGGCCATGAAAGTCTTCAACTTCACAGCCTTCAAGACTTTGCAGATCCCCTGTGAGGACATTGCAGCCCCCTGTGGGTCCACAGACCACCGGTTAAGAACCACTGTACTAACTAACATTGGAAGCACCTTGTAATGTTCTCAATATGAAACCTTCAATTGCAGTGCTTGACTTGGAAAGTTAAAGTGTTATCTACTGAGTTTTTAACTTCATTTTTTCCCTTTGGTATTTGCTCATCACACAATATTCTGAACTATTGTTTAGTCCTTTGGGGAGACTCTTATGGGACTTTTCTTACAGGGCTGAGATTGCCATTGCCAAATGGCCATGATTGACACTAGACAATATAGAGATTGACAAGAGCATTCTCCCTAGGCATGCTGTTTTCATGAGATGACTACATTTGCAAAGGAAGCAGGAAGAATGATGTGTTGATTTGTGCCCCAGACAGAATGAATCTACATGCTCAATTTACATGATAGCTGACAGTTGGCCAGGGGGGGAAAAGACACTTGAATAAGTGATAGTCAATAGGTGATTAGCTTATCATCAACACACAGCTTGGCTCTTGTTGTTGGATAATTGCTTGGTGTGATAAGAAGAAATGATCTGTGATCGTTGATCAATTAATAGGTTACAATAGCAATTTCTTTTATTCGGTTTACCAAATAATAGCTACATGTACAATGCATGGACTCATTCTTGCTCTTCAAAGGTACCTAGTTACTTTTAGACTATAAGCTAGCAGGAAGGATGTTGTTGTTGTTGTTGTTGTTGTATTTTAAAGACTTTATAAATATATAAGAGCAGGAACAGAATGGTGCAAATGCTAGTAGTGGCACCTTGCCAGATTTTGCTGAAGGTCCATATTGTCCACCATCTTGCTTCCCATAATGGCCAATCATATCCACCTGGAAACTTCACAAACAGGACTGGACAACAATATCCCACTCCCACTGTTGTATCCAAGCAATTGTCATACTACATCTGAGCCTGGACAATTCACATAACCACCCTTGTAGCAATAGCACACCTACCATTGTCGGTGATATTGTCCAGTCCTCTAGGTTATAGTGACTATCACACATTTGGTGGGTGGAGCTACTGCTATAAGATAAGCAAAATATTCCTCTCTCCCCCAGGAAACATAAAATCTTTATGGAACATGGGCGTATGGCCCTTACTTTTGAGCACTGCAGCTCCCATAGTACAACCAATGCAACAGTGTCTCTTGTTTCAAAATGTTAATCTAGCAACCTTCCCCTCAGTCCATGGTTCTGTGACCACCATTTCCTTTTTCCAAACTTTTTGAACTAAGTTTATCTTTTAAAAAAATCAAAGGCATCTGACTTTCTAGTAGACAATAATAGATGATGATGGGATTAAAAGGGAAATAGAACAGCTGGCTACGTTTATCATTTTTCATTTCTCCGCATTACACTCTTGATTGAAATCACTAGTTTTCAACACTAATGCTGATTGTGTTGAACCTAATTTATTTCCTGACTCAGATCAGAACAAGATAGAAGTGTAACCGTAAATGGATAGCTCCTATAATTCAAAACAGCTCAGCAGAAATCTCTGTCCTTGATGTCAGAAACTTGATAAGCCTACCCAACCCAACTGTTTTGAATAAGCATGCAAGTTGCCATGCATTAGCATATACCTAGGAACAACCTATCATGGGTATGGGACAATTTTTGCACTGTACACTTCTCTTTCCAGGGCTTTCTCTATCAAAAAAAGTGTCTTAATACATTCCGTTAATTTGTTCCTGATAGAAGAGGAACATCTGGTTCATACATGTCTATCCACTTGATTTACTCAACAAGTGATGACTTTTAACCACTTGAACAAATTGTCTGCTGAAAAATATTGGTCAAATCCAATTGCTAGCCTCAAGAAGAGAAGATCCATTGAATCAGCTGTTAAATGGCAAGTCAACATTTATATAAATTACTGAGTCAGTGGGTCTACTCTAGTTGGGATGGGCAGTTGGATTTAGTTCATTGTGTTTGATCTGACATTGAGTAATATGTCACATCCATGGTGAGAAATTATTCAGACATGCAAACCATTGTGAACTTGATTTCTAGAACTGATTAGAGCTGATAACAATAATCTGGAAGAATCAGCTTATAATGTGGATGTGGTCATTGCAACAGTTCAGAAAATTCTCTTGAACCCAGCTTCTGTCCAATTCTATTTGATTAACTGGGAAAACAATGATCAGCAGCTAGATGTTCAAACTCTTGCACAAGCTAAATGACAGTTTGGAGAGTGAGGATATGCATCCCATTGGAAGCAATGAGGAACAGATGTATTTGGATGTTTAGCTAGATACATATCCTATGGAAAAGAAATGGATAGTATTCCCAGAGATAAAGTGCTTTTCATTTATACCTGTGGTTCCTACATGAAGAATATCCAAGAAGTGGGTTCCTGTGGATGTCTGAGACCATGGGGCAGAAAAGTAAGAATCTCTACTGAAAGAATGGGGCAGGTTTTACACATATCTGGACCTAGCATTTGTTTCTGATAGTCAATATTGCAGTGAATGAATGAGTGATTTTTTTTCTTGTTGATCTATTGTATAGAAAATGGCATTGGAACCCATAAATACTCTTCCTTTTTCCAAAACAAACTCTTTCTAGCCTCCAGTTAGAACATTGCATTCATAATGCATTGATGGCAATTAAGGTCGCAAGCACAGGCTGGAAAAGCCTATGAATAAATGATGCATAAGTATCGGGAAGGGGAATACTAGAATATTCCATTCTTTAAATTTTTTGGAAAGTCAGAGCTTGCTGACTTTGCGGTGGGGGTGGGGAAGCAGGGTCCTGTGTCTCACACCAAGGTACATATCAAGTGTCTAGATAATAAGTGACACAGCACAGAAGGGATTTGGCGAGCATTGTCTCTGTGCACACAGAGCAAGGATTTTTCATTTCATCCATCATTCACAGCTCACTGCAGTGCTTCCAAACAGTCACTTAAACTTATCCTGCCTAGGAAACTATGGGAAGAAGCCAAGACATCAGTACGATATATCCTCTTATCGCACTTTGTCTATACTGAATGATACAAGCTGGCTTGAGGTCATGATTGTTAGCAGTTAATTGCACTTATATATCTAAAGGAATGCTGTGTTCCAAGATTCACAATATCTGCAGCTTTTTCTTTGGAGTAACCACTGCCTACTTGTGCAAGTCTGAGCTGTGGAGAAACCTTTTGGAGCACAGAAAACAGAGGCTACAAAAGGAACAAAAGTTTTTTTAAAAGGAACTCTTATTTTTTTTAAAAAAAAGGTCTTTGTATATAAAGCACTATCCTTCCTGTGCTAAAGAAATGATTTTATAGAGAGAGACAGGGACGGTTATATATGGACAGGGCTGTTAATCAATTGCTTGGAAGGAGGATGGTGACCTGAGCTAAATCTCTTGCTGCCCCACTATCACCGTGAGACCGATCTTTTATTGAATCAGAGTGTTACCTTCTCTGCTTTGGCACCCCATTTGTGCAATGCTCTCCCCATGAAGGCCCAACTGGTGCTGAGTGGCAACATGGCTTTTATTATAAACCTTCATCCACACTTGGATCCCTCCCTGCCCCTCGCAAAATATACATGTACAGTTGTACCTTTATATTCGCTGGGGTTTGGTTCCAGGACCCCCCATGGATACCAAAATCTGTGAATACTCAAGTCCCATTATATGCAATGGCACAGCAAAATGGTATCCCTTATATAAGATAGCAAAAGCAAGGTTTGCTTTTTGGATTATTAGTTTTTTAAGAATATTTTCAAGCCGTGAATACTTAAATCTGTGGATACCAAATCCGTGGATACGGAGGGACAACTGTATGTGATTTTAAACTCTTTCAACTCCCAACCTGTTCCAGTTTGTTTCATTGTTTAAATATGTTTTTAGTCTGAAATGTGTTAAACTTTCAAAACTGATGTTACTTCTATGCTGTTCTGAGATCCCACGATGCAGGGTGGGCTACAAATACACACACACACACACACAGAGAGCATGATTTTATTTCAGACTTTTGACCTTTGGGACCACATTCCTCTAGAGGAGGTATATTATTGCACACATTATCACACAAGGGTTGTACAGTGTGATTGCAACTTTATAACAATGTCTATGGCTGTGCCTTATTGCATGATATCATCTCTGTCCCATTGCCACCTTGTATTGAACTCATCATTGAAAAAATCCTGTCTGTGATGTACCAAGCACACATGCTCACATGCAATCAATAAATTGCTTTATTGACATGGATTCGTGTGTCAGGAACATAGTACAAAGCCGAAACTGAATACAGCCACAGCAACCCCCCAGATAAACCCTCCCAGCATGAGAAAAGCATTCAGGGAGTGCAAGGAGGTGGCCTGCACCTGGACGCTTTGACCTTGAGCCTCTCTAAGAAAGGAACATTCCCAGGCCAATTACTGCTTTTGATCCACCACTCCACCAGTGCAATAGGTCTCTTCTGGTTCAGTTCCAGGATGAGTGCAGTCACATGGCATGAAGGGGCCTGATTTTCCTCCTCTTCCCCTCCTGCTGGCTATTCCAAAGCACGCTGTCTCCATGCTGCTTTGGAAAAGCAACTGGAAGGGGGGAGAAGAGGAGAATAAGAACCCTCATGCCATTTGACTGCACTCATTCTGTGACTGGACCAAAGACTATCACACCAGGGGCAGCAGCGGGGGTTGCCAAATGGACACAGTTGTGCGAATGGAAGAGACGTGTGATAATCAACATTGTAGAACAACAACAACAACAATTCTATTGCTATCAATGATCATTTTCCAAAATTCATCTACTTACATAATATACATAACACATAATATACGTTGTAGGACCAGTATGTTCCCATTTCCTTTACTAAAGTAATTGAATCCATGGTGGGGGGAGGGTTGTGGAATCAAACCCAGCAGACACTGAGGGTCCACTGTATTACAATCCAACTGTGTGACATGTTGAATGTGTAAAACACTAGCTAAATCTGTACACAGTGTGTGAAGCAATGCTGAAGTGCATGGCATCCATTCCGGCACAGTACATTGCAGCCTGAATAACTGATGATCAATTTTCCTGGCAGAAAGAGCAAAGTTTTAGCATCTCACCCGACTGCAGTGTGGTTTCCTTTTCAAAGAACTCTACCTCTATGAAAGTAGCAGGTCTTAAAACTTGCATTAATCATTACCAGCCAGGCTCAGCACAGCACTTAGTCAGCATGGGCCTCAGGTATGGATTACATAAAAATAAACACTTTCACGGGGAGGGGGGGGATTCTAGCATGTGTATGACACAGATAATTTCACCTGAAGTGGGACCTGACCATATTTCGCTCTTACTCCATCCCTCCCACACATCACTTTCTTTGTCATTCTTGCTGACTAAAGGGATATCATGAATAACTTTGGGTTTTGCTCTCATCCCAAGTGAATCCCTCTCAAACTGTTTGTGTTGGAAGCTCTGTAGTTCTCAAAGAAAAAGCTTGCGGAGAGATTAAAAACCACTGATAAGCATAAGGTAAAATTCTCTTTTCCAGTAGGACCTGAGCAGGTGTTATATGCATTGCTGTCACAAGGCATAGTTTTCATTTGATTTCAGCTCTCTTCATAAATGTTTGCCAACAATTGCTTTTCAATCCTTCTCCAGAGAAAAAAACCCACAGTTGCTCCCTTAAATCTCTGAATGCATTTTACACATGCTCTTAAACATCAATAGTGAAAGATTTCTTTTCTACATTGGCTCTACACATGCCCTCCAAGCCCTATTGTCAGGAGTTACCAGGACTCTAAATGAGACCAATTTGGCTTTGAGTCAGGGCTGGGTTTCATTCAAGGCTGCCCTGTATCTACTAGAGGAGAAGCTTGCAGCAGCTTCCTAAACAGTAAAAGAATTCCAACAACTAAAATGGATCTTTTTTTCACCAAGGCTTGGTGCTACAACAGCTTTCTGTTCAGGCTGTGTCTTTTCCTGTCTCATTTTTTTCAACCATTGGCTATATCCACTACTGGAATGCAGCCCCCCCCCCCCAAAAAAAGCCTTTCCAAATTGAAATTCAGCCCTCTGGGCCAAACTGTGTTCCCCACTCCAGCCTAAACTAGTGTGTATGTGTTTTTTCAAAGAGTTGTTTTGACCTTCACATCCCTGGCCATCAATTTAGGTCTTTTGTCTGTTTGTGTTAGGGTTAAGAGGTGGAGACAATGTCCCCCAAGACCATTTTTGTACCCCCCATGCCCTCTTATGGAGGGTGGGTTGCTATGTGCTCCTCCCAAGCTGTTTTAATTGTAGAGAGGATTCAAAACTGCTTTAATGCTTGATGGCAGTACATGCGAAATAGATCTAGGTGTCTTAGTGGACCACAATCTGAACATGAGTCAGCAGTGTGATGCAGCAGCTAAAAAAAGCCAATGAGATTCTAGGCTGCATTAATAGGAGTATAGTGTCTAGATCAAGGGAAGCAATAGTGCTACTTTATTCTGCTTTGGTCAGACCTCACTTGGAATACTGTGTCCAGTTCTGGGCACCACAACTCAAGAAGGACATTGGAAAGCTAGAATGTGTCCAGGGGAGGGAGACCAAAATGGTGGGACATCTGGAAGCCATGCTCTATGAGGAGTGTCTTAGGGAGCTGGGCATGTTTAGTCTGGAGAAGAGAAGGTTGAGAGGTGACATGATAGCCATGTTTAAATATTTGAAGGGATGTCATACTAAGGATGGAGCAAGCCTGTTTTCTGCTGCTCCAGAGACTAGGACATGGAGCAATGGGTTCAAACTACCGGAAAAGAGATCCAACCTGAAGATTAGGAAGAATTTCCTGACAGTAAGAGCTGTCAGAAGTGGAATACACTGCCTCGGAGTGTGGTAGAGTCTTCTTTGGATGTTTTTAAGCAGAGGCTGGATGGCTATCTGTTGGGAATGATGTAATCATGTATTCCTGCATGGCAGGGGGTTGGACTGGATGGCCCTTATGGTCTCTTCCAACTCCATGATTCTAATTTTAATTGTGATTGTAATTGTTCTGTGAGCCACTTTGGGTTCCAATTTGGGAGAAAGAAGGCATAGAAATGGAATAAATAAATAAATAAATAAATAAATAAATAAATCTGGACGTGACTTCCAATGCATCATTTCTTGCTTTCACAAAAATCTCTTCAAAATGAAACTGGGAGTACAAAGGGCAGGCCAAGGTCCAAAGAGGGTTGTGCACAGCAACTCCCTAATACACACACCCTTTACACTGGAGAACTGTGTTGTAAATTCAACTTTGAAGCATAACTGAACAGATTACTGGAAGCTACCAATGGCCTAAATACCCTAAAGGTATGGTCTTGGTCATGAAGCAGGATCAGCCTTGGTTAGTACTTGGATGGGGGACCACCAAGGAACACAAGGTATTCTAGGCTATATCTCAGAGGAAGGAACTGGCAAAACCACTTCTGAGTAGTCCTTGCCTAAGAAAACCGTAGAAAATTCATGGGGCCATCTCCATAAGTCAGAAGGCAACTTGGAGGCATGCACACACATGCACACACACACAAATTCAAATGGCTATTTGTCATGATGATTGTATGTGACCTGCAGGTTCTGAATGCTACTTGCTTGGGAGGAACCATGGGAAAGAGCTGCACCCTGCATTTCTTCTTTGTGGGGTTTCCAGGAACATTGGTGACTAAGCATGATGGAGATTTATCAGATGCATCAAAAATAACATTATAATTATTCCATGTGATCGCAAAAGGGCTTCCTTATCAGAAGATGTTGTGCCCCAACGTTCTTCAAGTGTTCTGCTGCTGTTACAAGGAAGTTCTTTTGTATTGGTGGGGAGAAGTCAAAAATTGATCTCCCGGAGCGTTTGTGTTCTAGATTTTCATGGTGCCAGTTACACGACAGAAATTGTCGCGGTGCTTACCGTGACTTTGTGATCATGAATTCGCCCCTCGCTGTTTATACGATTTATGTCACTGATCTGGATATCCCACGTGGTCCCGTGACTGATATTTACACGTCCAAAGTTCCGGTTTTGTTTAGGTTTAAATTTTATTTTATTTTTTGGCTGTCAATCAAAGATGCAATTACTCGTGTTTTCACAACCTCGGTGACACACTTCCTTTAGAGTTCCGCGCCAGGAGCGATGCTATTGGCTGGCTGGGGGTGGGGGAGAGAGGGGGGACAGAGGTTTGTTATTCCCCCTTGCTTCTTTAAAATTTTAACCCTTTCAGAAGAGGCAGAAAGCATTTTGAAAGATTCAGATCTTTCGCTCAGACGCAGGGCTTTCCTTTTGAAATCAAGCTGAGTGCTTTCCTTTTGAAATCAAGCCGCTTGGGTTTCCCCTTGCCTCTTTAAAATATTAACCCTAACAGCACACTGCAGAGATTTCAAGCTGGCTATAGGCAGGCATTTTGAAAGACACAAACATAGAGAGGGGGAATTAAAGGGTGCTAAGTCGCTCAGAGGCTTGAATATTTTAATGTGCCCTTTCTGACCAAGGGAGGTGACCAAGGCAGGGGATGAATGGGCGACAACGATCTCTCTGTAACATGCAGTTGAGGAAAAGGTAAAGCTGAAGGGTTTGCAGTGTAGAAATCCATTTAAAAAGATGATTGAGTACACGCGCGCGCACACACACACACATCAACCTTCGTGCAGCTGGAAGGGATACCTTTGTTTTCGGCTGGTGAGGCTGGATCTGTTGAACGGGTGACTGACCCCTCCTTTTCTGGTTGCTGATCTCTAAGCCCGCCCCCAGTCACCATTTCCGGTCATCCCAGTACCGAGACATTTTGTCCCAGGCTGTTTACATTTCCAATTTTCTGAATCCTCCCGTGACTTTTTTAAAAACCGGCACAAACTGCGGGACTGGAAGTCCCACAGGTTGAAGGATAAAAGGTGCCCCCCCTTCTGAAAAGCACGTACCCGACCTGATGTACATGTAAACTGCCAGGGATCGACACGAATTCTTCCCAGGACATTTTCACCGTGTAAACGGCCCCCATGTGTGCAAAAAGGTGCCCCATTATGCTGGTGTGATTCGAGCGTCAATGGGCAGTCCCACCAGAACACTTCTGAATGTGAACAGAAAACTATGTACCATAAGCTCTTTTTATGAACCTCCCCATCTTGCTTGCAAGCTTCTAAACATGTATCTGCACTTTTCTGAACATTTTCTTTTTTAAATTTTGGTGTTTGGCACTTTTTAGCATGCTCACATCTTCTCATGAGACATGCCAGAATCGCATTCACAGAGAAACATGGAAGGAAGCGGCACAAGCACTTGTATTGCCTTATTCTTTGGGTGATTTTGTATCATTATCACGGCAGTGTGTGAAAATGTGTGATTGTGCCAGAACACAAATGCTGTAAAATATAGTGCAATAATAATGATTTTGGGCACTCATTTGATAATCTCCTATGAGAATGGGGCTGCTTTAGACTCATCTGGCAAATCTCTTCTTGAGCTCTTGTACATGATAACAAAGATTAATTGCTGATGTAATTATTGACTTTATCATAGCTTGGGAACATACTTTTTTTGGACCATTGCTCCCAGATTCTGCATGCCAGCATAAATTTTCTAAGGTCTGCAAATGGAAAATTTCAGTCAGCAGCTGAATTATACAGGACACAGGATCTGTATTGTTTTAGTAGAAGAGAGAACAGAACGGCTGTTCTATACAGGCTTGACTTCCAGAGCTCTGCCCGGATCCAGCTGCAAATAGCCCAGCCCCAAGTCTTAGGCCCCTATGGAGCTCCCTACATATGAGGAGGCATGTTAATCCTGGGTAGCCCCCAGTTCTCGGAAAAGTGATGCATGTGCTTTACTTGGTAAGAGGCTGCCTCCATCTGCACCATCTGGTGTTGATGCTCTCTGAGGTTGGGTAGTCCCTCAACTGCAGCTATCTCTAACACCATGGGTGAGGAGATTCACCTGGCACCCTATCTGCAGATCACCTAGCTCCTCTGGTGAAAAAGGATATCCATGTAGATCCTTCAAATGGCCTGCAGAAGTAGTAGAGTTGCTGGGCTCTTCTCAAAGGATGAGATTTCCGGGCTTGGACCTATGTGCCATGATCAGTCCCAGACGTGACCTTTCCCTGCTAAATCCAGTTCTGTTGTATCACTTTGTGGCTAATTGTGTTTGCATTCTTTTGTACTTGCTAATGAGTATGTAGTCTAACTAAGGAGATTATTAGACAGGGCAAAAACCACATCCAAAGATCATGATGAGAACAGGAAGGGTCAACATTACCAGATGATGCCATCCTCCAGCATCCCGGGGGTGTAGCGTGGGGTGAGTAAGGCATCCCTTTTTATTTGCAGCTTGTCCCCATCAATGCAAAAGAGAAGCCTCATCCACGGCAGTGCTTTGGCCCCAGAGTGGCAGAAGGATGTGGGTGTCTGGTAAGGTTGCCCTTTCTGTTCTAGTGATCTTCTGACATGGCTGGGAATGCAATTTTTTGGTGTGTTCCCCTGCATCCGATAATCTCAAAAAAAGGGGGGGGAGTATGTGCTCTATGTTTGTAACGGTTTGATAAAGCCAGCACCTGGCCTCAGCTATGGGAAAAGTGGGCTGAGCCTGGGTCTGATGGGAACTGAGCGTGAGGATGGTGGATAGCCAATGACTGTATAGCTGTCCAGATTTTATAGACCGTAGAATGCTTTTACGAGATTTCCAAACAGGAACAAAAAAAGCATTCCTGACTTGCGATCTCCTCTCCCGCCCCTCTCCCATCCCTGTAATGCTAGAAAATAAAAAAATTTCAAACCTACCTTTTTTCGTGCCTCATTCCCTCAACAGGGCAACCCAGGAGTGAATGGGGCTCGAACAGAGTTCCTTTTACTCCTTGGATTGAAATCCCAGCTGCTCTTGTGAGAAGATGAGAGCACATGAAATTCAAGCTTTAAAAGCAAAAGAAACATGAAGAAGTGACAGCAAGCACAAAAACACACTTTAAAACACACACACACACAAGTAACCCAGGGAGGGTACAAAAACGTGTGATGCTTACCTCAATGTCCCAATCGCACCCTGAAGTGTTCTGGCATGGACTTCCCATTGATACTGGCATCGCGCCGGCATAACGGGGCATCGTTTCAGTCGCATGACATTCCATTACAGAAACGGAACAAGGGCTCCATTGATAGCTTAGCCTGTCAATTAAAAGAAGTTCTGGTGGAACGACAGCAGACAGGAACAACATCATCTGAAATGCAAGCCCTTTAGTGATCTCCTAGCATCATGATAACGCCATATTTAGAGCATCTGAAAATCTTCTTAGTTTACTGTGTAATAGTTAGGTTTCATTCTGAGCAATGAACTTGTCGGGTTAGCTGTTTGGATTACTGTGACAATAAAGTTTTCTCTTTTTAACTCTGAAACTGCTGGTCATTGAGTCTGAAGAAGCTTTTACATGACACCATGTCAGATACAAAGCTTGAAAAGATTCCTTTATTGGATATGATTCCCAGAATCCTCCAGCCACCATGGACAATTTTCCAAGTGCTGGTCAGGTATAATTACATGAATAAAAAACCAACAAATCCTGCACACAAAGAGCATACCATAATTCTTTCTTCCTATTGATTCAGAGTCCACAGCCACTTTAAGAGAGAGGGCTGAAATGTTAAAATATTTTTTTTCCTTTAAAAAAAATAAGCAGACAATGAGTTAGCAGTTCCACGCTGTGTAATGTTAGCTGTCAGACCTTAGACAAGAGTTACATTATGTTCCTGTAACAGCTGAGAAAGTGGCTTTATCAGTTGTCAAGATATTTTTTCCCCTGGCAGAGAGTGAAGCAGCTTGGTTCTGATTCAAAGGCAGAGCTGGTTGTCTTTGATATCCTAGATAAATGCTTGGATAGTTACTTTTTAATTGCTTTATTGCCAGAAGTTTTCAATGAAGCCATAAAAATAGTGAGTGGGGGGAGGGAGATCAGCCTAATTGCTTCAAGATGGATATGTAATGCATAAATTTCTTGTTTAATGGAACTAGTAATAGACCACCTGTTTCAGTTGCCTTTTTCCATTCAGTGCATGAATTAATAGTTTTCTCATATGTGCACCAAGTGAAATTGCAATTGCACACTTGGAAATTCAGCGCTGTCCCCCTTCTCTTTTTTATACTTCATCTAGGGACATTCAATCTCATTGTGCGGATGGTTCCAAACTCATTACATTTACCTTAAAAAAATCAATTCATGCATGGTGCTTCTTCCATTTCCACAGTCAGTCAGTTTGCATACTCTCAGCCTTGTTTTTTGGACCACAGTGAAACTATGGCCATGCTCGAAAGATAATCACCATGTTGAGTCAAGAGACAGATAATCAAAAATGTAAGCAGAGAGGTTCCTATCAGTGGATGATATCCGATTCTGGGCTTTGAAGTTAAACTTTCAGGACTAAGGAATACAGTAGGACCCCCGTATCTGCTGGGAATTGGTTCGGGGGGGGGGCGTGGATACTGAAAACTGTGAATAATAGTGAACACCATTGAAAATAATGGGACCTCTGGTTTAAAATATAGAGTTACCTTGGAGGACCTAAAAAATGGCTAGAGGAAATATTTTCTAGGAAGTCTCTATGGTAGGTGTGTTGTTTTGTGCCCCGTGGATAATAGAATCAGTGGATAATTAATCAGTGGATACTGGGGTCCTACTGCACCTTGTTTAAAAGACTGAATTGCTATTTTAGATCAATTAGCAGGTGAACTTTAAAGGTTCTGGAAGTTCGGTTGGGAGTTTCATACTTCATGGTATGACCTAGTGTAGTTAATGACATGACTGTGTCATGGAAAGCTTAATGAACGCACCAGTCAGGAAGTAGAAGAAAACATGTATTAGTTCTCTGAAACATCAACAGAACAGATACCATAAGTCCACCCAACTAGGTGCAGTGCCACCTAGTGACAAATTTCTATTATGATACTATCTGCACAAGCTGGGATATGTGTGAGTTGTTTCGGCCTTAGAGCTATTTTTAGACATTGAAGAGAACTGATCCGTGCCACATTTGGTTCCTGAGCAAAAATGGGCATCCTTTAATAACTCACTTTCCAGGCACTGAAAATGTATGTGGAGATTCATGTGGGCCATTTCCAGTAGATGACAGTTGACTGTAGGCTTCATTTCAGTGACGTTCAGAGGTGGTGGGTTCCAAATTCATAATTGTTACTCCCATTTCTGCACTAATGTGGGCAACTATTTTGTTTCCCTTCAATGTTTCTCAAAATAGCATGCTGTAAAAGTCACAAGCCCCTTGAGTGAAAGAAACAAGAGGAGAAGGCTGTCTATGCTGATCACACTTTTTGTTGCCAATCTGTTTTTTTAAAAGAAAAAAGAAAAATTAACATAACTCATGTTCCTAAAATGTACTGTTTTTTCACATTCTGGTTAGAAAATATTGTAGAGTAAACATTGCCAAAGAAAAAATCTTGTTTCTTTGTATTGCAGATTCTTTGCCGCACCCAGCCTTAAGCACATGCTAAAATCTAAACCAATTTCTACTCCATGAGTTATTGTGTCCTGAAGTTTTGGTGTTATTTAAATGAATGGGCATGCAATAAAAGGACTATTTTATTGCATGGCGTGCGTGTCGAGGCGGGGGGGGAGAGATGTGCCTGTGCACATGTGTACATAGACTCACGTGCGTACCATAAATGGCACAAAAAAGATTTGAGAATAGTTTGATTATATAACTATCTTTATTAGGAGCACCAATCATCTTTCCATCCTTGAGCTCTGCAGTGCAGAGCATTATAGTTGATGATCATCTACGAGGTTGAGCATATGGTCCTGAAAGAGTTCTAAATGATTTCTGCGTTTTTAGTTTTATGATGATCCATTTGATACTTAGAAGCCAGCAGCATAAGGCACTTAATTCTCTTCCTCACTCCCTTGTGCACAATATTAAAACAATTCAAAGCAGTGCATATTTCAGCTGTCTCTTAAGGATGAGTTATCGCTGGGGTGGCCTCATTGAGAGGAGGCTTTCAAGCAGATTTTTGTGCACCGAATGTGGGGCTGCATTTGCAAGGAGGGATTTTGAAACTGTGTGTATATATAGTTAAGATTATGAGGATTTTAGCTATAACTCACACACCATTTGTTTAATCCTGAAATGCCATCTTTAATTATGGGATCTGTAATGGATCAGTAGAGAGGGAGTTTCTGGGAAGGACTGGAATTACTGGTGTGGAGAGAGGGAGAACTGGGAGGAGTGGGAGGCTGGCTGGCTGGCTGCAAAGGAGTGCTTCTTCTTGCTCTCTTGTTAGAGGAGAGGGAATTTGGGCAGAGGCATCCTTTCTCACCCTTGCATAACAAAATGCTTGTGTCTTGAAGAAGGATGTGAAAATCTTTCTGTTTCTATTTTGTTGCATTTCCCCCAATCCCACCTGCATTTTCTTCCCATCCTTATTTCAGTGCAAGACTTTGCGGGTTTCATTTTCTTCCCAGGGGAGATGTGTGCATTATATTATTATTATTATTATTTCTTTATTTATATTGTACCCATTAGACGTAATGTATGCATTTGTTGATGTGTTTTTCTTAACATATGCACTTTTCCTTATTGATGTGTCTTTTTCTTTTTAAAATTGCATTTTAAAATTGCACTGCTGTGTTGTTGCGTGCCTTCAAATAGTTTCCTCTTTCAGCAAACCAAAGGCAAACCTATCATGGGATTTTCTTGGCAAGATTTGTTCACAGGGGGTTTACTATTCTCTTCCTCTGAGTCTGAGAGGGTGTGACTTGACCAAGGCCACCCGGTGGGTTTCCATGGCCAAGCAGGGATTCAAACCTTCCTCTCTCAGAGTCCTAGTCCAACACTCAAACCACTACACCTTGCTGGCTCTATTACCACCACTTACTGGAGTGTAGTTCTCTGCTATTACAGATCCGTTGTGTGATCCAGAGGCATGACAGCTTCTTCTGCTCCCTAGATTGCAGAAGGACAGCCAGATGCTCCAACCATACCTCCATCACCATCTCCCAGCCACTGACTGGTTGTGGAGGTGCATCCAGGAGGCATCCAGCTGTCCTTGTGAACCTGGGAAGAAAAGATGCAGGCAAACCTCCACCGTCAGACAAGAGTGGGAGATGTTTATTCATTCCCATTTCCAAGGTATCTAGGGATAGCCAAATTACTCCAAGGCAGGAGGGGGCACCCAAGAGCTTCCAACTGCTATTCTGCACCCAGGACAAATGGCTTTCACATGGGCATACAGGAGATCACTTTACATAGCATCTTGAAACATATCTACACTGGAATAACCAAGGATTATCCCAGCATAAACCACCTATAAGACTCTGGCCAAAGTATGCTTTATTTTGTGTGTGAAATACAGCACAAGCCTCCCAAAAGTGTGAACTCTCAAGGCAAGGCAAGTTTCTTCTCACCATGAGCTTCTGGGGTAGAAAAAGTCTGCTTTGGTGAGATGAATCCAATGAAGTTCTTTTGTGTTGCTAGTCTTGATATTTTCCACTAAGGCTCTACTCCAAATGCCTTCCTTAAGCAGCCATACTCATACTTGCACCCACTGGCCCTACCTTCAGAATCACCTGCTAGAACCCAGTGCAGTTTGTGAAATCACCTGTATTAGTACAGAATGTACTTGTAATCACAAAGCCTGCCTCCTGACACTGCTGAGCATTTGTGGGTGCATAACCTCTTTCACAGATTACATCAAACACACAAAGGCAATAGGAGCAGGGGCATGATCCCACTTCCAATCTATTAACCACCACTTCCTGGAGCATAATGTGCATAAAGATCTTTGTTTCTTCCCACCACCTGAGAAGTAGCTCACCTTTATTTCAGAAGGCTTTCATCTTATATCCACCTCCAGCTGTGGTCCTTTCTTTGTACTTCGGCAGGTGTCTGGATTGATAGACTGGAACTGACCCAAATCCACACACACAGGCCTAAATCCTTTTGCTGGTCCCAGCTAGAGTAGACCAATTGAATCAATTGCTGAATGGTAAATTCAACTTTTATTCACTCTTATCTACTCTAGTGAGGAGCAAGCACTGGCCACTACCTATTTTAATAACACCTAGTTCCTCTCCCCGAACTTTTTTCCTAGGGTCCTGAATGAGAAGTGCCTTCATCTTCACACCTCAAGCAAAACTAGTGGCAAAAACACTTCACCTGGTGCATGACATCCCATGCCTCCATGAATAAATGTGCATCAGGATTTTCTTTCTATTCATTTGTCATAAGAATATGCCAAATTCTGCAAGTTTCTTTGTATTCAGGGTAGAAAGAACTGAGTTTTACAAATCAGAATGTTAGAGAAGCCAGAATATGGACACATTTGTTCATCCAGGCCCAGGGTGCGAGTGCTGCATTTTTAAAAAGTGTAAATCTGTGTGTTCTACCACATTAGTGCATTTGTTTGTCATTTTTTCTTCTTCTGAGAAGCTCCTCATCTTTAACATCTGTATGGCAGGCAGGTACTGTTACAGTTAGCAAGCTCTGCATGCCTATACTTGCTAACTGGTAGTCTGCATTATGGTGACTTCCTGTTTGCATATTTCACTGGATACCTCTTCTAACCTGCAGCCATTTTCTTTTCTATCTCTGTCTTCCATAAGTAAAGCTAATTTTTTTTGTAAGTAAACCTAATTTTATATCTTTTACAAAGAAGACTAAGCTTGTTTGTTTCTACGTTAGGCCTGTGTCTGTGTGGGTGGGCATGGGACTTGTTGCTGTTCAGTTTCTGCCTTGCCAATTGATTATGCCTTGCTCGAGAGATGCAGTACTATCTCTTACATTTCCCAGCAGGTACATCATGGTTTTCTTCATGCTGGATATAGCTCTACCTATTGCATTTGACCAGTACAAATGGGGGAGAACTTTGTTTCAGCTCATTTTTGAAAAAAAAATTGCCATAATTTCAAGATGAGAAGAAGTTGAGTTGTTTTTCTTAAAACTGCACACAGGAGAAAGTGAAACTGGTCATTTTCTGATCCCTAATCATAAGAACCTCCATCTTGATATTGTGCCTGATTTCCTTTTTCAATTTTTTAGAATTCACAAACACCTAAAGCCAATAGTTTTAGTAGTAACAGTCAATTGTGAACTTAATTCCCAAAGCATTATTTTTAATGCTGTCCTAAGGCCAAAAATTAAAATGTAGAAGCACCTTCCTATCAAGTTTCTTCTGTACTAAATATCACACCAAAGCAAATACAGTTGTTCAGTAATGAAGCATGTATGAAACTACAGCATTGTTCAAATCTCATGTTAAACATGTGTGTAGGGAATTAGCTTGGCAATCAATTATTTCAGCATTAATTTTCCCTCCACACTTGTTGCTTGCTGCCTTCTGTACCTTTTCATGTCTCATATGCGGCAGTGTTGCCCTCCATCCCTTTGTAATTTTCCATGAGATTTTTTTTAAGCCACTAATGCTTTGGCTGCCCTTAATAGTTTTGGAGCCAATGTTTGATGTCTTTTGACAACTGCATCTTTAAAGAAGCCAAGCAAAAATATTTCTGGCTCAAACAGAATTCTATATCTACCCCATGTCCCCCATCAGACAAAAAACAAATAAGCAAGAGAAGGCTGATGAATCATTTTGCATTTCTGGGAAAGGCAAACCTCTCAGTGAAAGAAATCTCACTGGCCATGTCTTCTACGAGACAGACAGACAGTCCTTCAAGAATTTAATATCTATGCCATGGCAGCAAAGGTAAAATTCTGTGGTCAGGGAGGTTGATTTAATATAACAGGGCAGGATGGGCCTCAGTAATTCAAAGCAGGAGTTAGCACACATCTAACTTATTGCTGTTCCTCAATATCCTCCCTGTTATGATGCCCACAATTCAAAGAGCAAGGGAGGGTAGAATAAGAACTCCCATGCCAGAAATTCCCATAGGTGAAAACTACTTTATGAAAACAATTCATAATTGCTCCAACAAACAAGCCACCAGTGCAAAGCTATATATGTTCAGAGGTAAATCTGGTTGACTTTAATGGGACAATGAGAATAACATGCATAGGATTACAGTTTATGTCACAGAGGAAAAAGAGAAGCACAGAATCAGTAACCAGCTTACCCCAGGGAGATTGGTTTTAAAATTATCTAATGCCATAAGTTTTTGCACATTTTTCCCTTGTGCCACCAGCCAAAAGACACTATGGAATTTATTCTGTCTTCTTTCCTCCTTCATGGATTTTTTGAAATAAGACAAATGATAGAAGAACTGGTGGGAGAACTCAGGTGGATTAAAATCAGTAAAAAATGTCATCTGGAACCCACATACAGTTCTATGAATGAGACAGAGTGACTGCACAATACTAATTGTATTTAGAAGTGCCCCCAGAGTCTGTCATAGCAGAGTATGGAAATCTTGTAAGAGCTTAGAGCTCTGAATTTCCAGCCAACATGGAATGTGTGGTCTAAAAAAATATGTTTTTCAAGTTTTATATCTAGTCCAATATTCTCTGTCCAACAGCAGTGAGCCATTGCATCTGAGAGCTCATGAATAGGAAACAGTACCATTTCCCATGCTCCTGATATCAGTAGTCAGAGATATACTGCCCCTGTGCATGGAGGTTCTGTTTCATAGTAAATAGCTCTGGCTAGACCTATCCTCCATGAAACTGTCTAATGCAAAGTTGAAGGCTTTCACAGCCGACATCCATAGGTTTTCTGTAGTTTTTTTCCGGTCTGTGAGGCTGTGTTCTGGAAGAGTTTATTTCTGACATTTCACCTGCATTTGTGGCTGGCATCTTCAGAAAATGGTTGGGTAAGGGTGTGTGGGGTTTATATACTGTGAGTCCCTGCACAGGAAGTTTCTTAATGCTGTCTGGAGGAACATCTTTGAGACTAAGTGGGACAGCATTAAGAAAGTTCCTGTGCAGGGACTCACAGTATATAAATCCCACAAACACTCCTACCCAACCATTCTCTGAAGATGCCAGCCACAGATGCAGGCGAAATGTCAGGAATAAACTCTTCCAGAACAGAGCCTCACAGCCTGGAAAAAAACCATGAAAAACTGTCTAATGATAGCCTCCATGGTGCTTAAAGGGAGAAGTCCTAACTGTCAGAAATAGCTGACAGTGGCATAAATTCTGTCCATCAAGCTGCCTATTCCAAGAAATACTGGCCAAATACATTCCATGAAATGCTAATTGCCCTGTGTTAGCTGTATTGTTTCTTAATCTACACTGTCTTTTAGATCTGGCTGTTGACCTGCTTATCCATCATGCTGCTTTAGACTTCAGAGTCCCATCCAATCTTGACTCCTGGTTGGTTGGTTTGCTTGCTTGCTTGCTGGATTCTTGCACTAGCAAGAAGTTGAACTAGTTACACTTGGCATCCCTTCCAGTTCTGTGACTCCAAATTCTATGATCTCTAGCCTGTTTCCCAGTTTTTTTTTTAAAAAAACCCTGCTTATAGCCAATTAAAAACACTATACAAATTGTTTTTTAAAAAAAACTTGAAAGCAGCCCTCCAAGTCTCTTCAGTAAGTTTAATTGCATCAAGAATGGACCATCACACAGCATCCCTAAAATGAAAGGACAACAATTGAAGCACAATGCATAAGCATTCATTAAAACGCCCAATTTAATTGCATCACTTGGTCTCCAGGGCAAGGGATACCCGTGTCTTTCAGCATTTTGCTTCAGAGTTTTTCAGCTGTTTTGACAAGCAACACTATCCCATTGCTTACAACATAAGTTCTACATCAGCCAGGAGATAACCCATGCTCTGAGCCATTGTGAGTTCTCACAATGTATTGGTAAATTCTTGCAGAATATTTTTCTCCCAGTTCTTTATGTTGTGTACCAGGGCTTTTATTTTACCCACATAAACATAAATGTTCATTTTGGAGACCTGGGCCAGGGATATTCTTGTATGGCATTATAGCATACCAAACATATAGGCCAGAACTGTATTGGTGTCTTACTCATGTGTAAGTTCCCTATAGAAGCTATTGAACATTTGTCTCAAAACAAAATGATTGTATTCAATTCAGGTTTGCTGACATGGAGTTGCATACATAGTGCTATTGTGCTTGCATATGTGCCTGCACATTCAACTGTGCATTTGTTTGCACATTTGAGTGCACATTCACTTGTGCAGTGTTGCACCTCAACAAAAAAAGTTTGCACAGCACAATGAATATATAACCCCATGTGCCTAGATTTATGCTATGGTCTCAGCCACTGCCTATAAGCAAAGTTTGTAGGGATATGTGAAAATGTACTCTTTGGGGCTTGCTTTACAGTTTTACCTGAATCCATAGCTCACAAATGGAACCTTCTGTTTGCAGGGTGTTCCATGAAAGAGTCCACTGAACTCTGCAATAGTTCCACATTTGGAAAGTGTATATCCCCCTCCCAAATGTATGTTCTCAAGTGTGCAAAAACTTGCTTTAGTCAATGGGAACATATACAGCATGCCCATTAACACAGCCATGGGCAAAATTGCACAATATATATATACAGATATTTCCCATTTTAAAAAAAATAGAATTGGCATAGTATGAACTCTAAGATGGGGGGGGAGTAAATCTGAGGAAGCCGATTTGACTGGATTTGCTCATCCCTAATAATTTGTTACTTTGAGTGTGGCAACTTTCACACACACACACACACACGACAAAATGTACAATATTTTGGCTTTGCAATTATCACTCCAACCACATTATATTTTCACTAGAGAGTCTGTAAAATGTATATATGAAATGGCTGGAATATTTCAAAAGTCTTCAAACCCTCCTCCTCGCTGCCTGCTTGCCGGCAGTACCCAGCTGTGTGTGTGTTTTTTTAATATCTCTAGTGGCAGTGAATTTTATTACCACCCTCAGCTTGGACACCATAAGCAACAGCTGCAACAGCAGCTCTCTTAATGCAGCCCGGGAGGCTTGGATGCTGTCAGGACTAATGGGATCTGTGATAGAAGCTGCCTTGGCTTCATCAGAATGGCAGGGGTTCCTTGTGTTAGCAGGACCTTGGAAAGAAATGGGCCCATGATCTTGCAAATCACAGAGGAGAGGGCAACCCTGGAGATAAAGAAAGGAGCATGTAAGAGAAAGGAGTGCAGCTCTGGCCAAATAAAAATACTGTGGGAGCTTTCTCTTCTTAGATGAATATGTGTATATATATATATATATATTTCTCCACTGTAAGCCTGATTCACACATTGGTTTTCCTGGTGTTTTGCAGAGGACATTGTTATCTGGGACTTCGTTCTGCTGATCCAAGGAGAAGAAATAAAAATATTATGTGAAATGCTAGCTCTAGGGCTTGAATTATGGTGGGTCAGAGATGAGCCAAGCTCTTGATCTTTTGAGACATTTGCCTTAGCTCCTATCCTTAGAAAGATACAGCAAGAGGGCTAAGAGATTATTAAAACTGCAGGGAGATAGGCCTTAGGGATTCTAAAAAGGGGGCCAAAACTTCCCTTACCAAGAGACCATAATTCAAGCACTGAGTAACACACACACACACACACCAGATCTTACACTTCTGATTACTGGTGGTTTTGCTTTCCTAGGACTTCATCAGACATAGCAAAAATCACATGGTTACAATGCCACAATTGTAATTGCGAGATTACAGCATGAATGGGTAGTCCTCTCCCTCCCCCCCCCCATTCCCGGTGAGAAAACTTCCGGGTGAGAATGTGAAAACTATTCACAGGACACTCTTTGTATGAACTATCCCATTTTGTTTGCACATTTTTAGGTGTTTTTAAGTGTTTATATGTTGTTTTACTTTGTTAATAAAGGCTTTTTTGGTATTTATAAGCGTGCTCGCATCTTCTCGCAAGAACAGCCACAATCCCCCCCCCATGCTACATCACAGAAGTAAACTCCCATTCTTAAAGTGCTAATGGTCATTGTGTGATAATTCCATGGTGATGCTTTCACATGATTACAGTGATGTGTGATAATAAACGTAATAATGCCACTATGTTTCTGCTTTCCTCATTCATGGAATTACGACGTTATTAGCTGCTAGTCCCAAGTTTGTCCTTCACTCGTTTACAAAGTGAAGAGGTAATATTCAACTCTTCCTTTGGGAACTTCAAGGAAATATTTGCAGACCAAAAGGAAGGGCAGAGCACAATAACACCTGGACTGGCCTCAACTGTAGTACATCCCTGAGCTTTGTGATGAACAATTGTGGCCTCATAGAGATATTATGATAGTCTGCCAAAAATGCCCCCAAAAGAAAAGAAAAAAAAAAGAAATTAGTTAAAGCATTCTCTATACAACAATAGCAGACTACAAAGTTCATGAAATGGTGCAGCTACAGTAAGTACAGGCAGGTGTTCTCTGAATCAGGTCAAGTATAGGGCATGTAAAAGCACAAATGGGACCAGTGGGGGCTTGAACTGGATCAGCAAATAGACCAAAATGAAATTTTCAGGGGATTTGTGATTTCTCACCCAAGTTATACATTTCGCTAAATCCGTCTTACCCAACCTGATACAGTCCGCCCTCCGTATCCATGGATTCTTTATCCACATATTCAACTATCCACAGCTGGATATTCCAAAAAAAATCCAAAAAGCAAACCTTGCTGTTTGCCATTTTACTACATCATTGTATATGATGGGACTTGAGCATCCATCGATTTTGGTATCCACGGGGGTGGGGGAGGGAGTCCTGGAACCAAACCCCAGTTGGATACTGATGGCCCACTGTACCCTCAATATACTACAGATCCCATCATCCCTGTTGATGAATCTCATAGGAGCTGAAGGCCAAAACTTCTAATCTGTAGAATCACCAGGTTGCAGTTTCCTACACCAAAGAATCCCTTTAAAAAGTCTTTCCTTATCCTTAGGGACATGCATGTTCAAAAAGGGCTAGCTAGAGAGTCAGCATGGTTTAGTGGTTTGAGTGTTGAACTAGGACTATGGGAGTCCAGTGTTCAAATTCCTACTCGGCCATGGAAATCAAATGGGTGAACTTGGGCAAGTCACATTATCTCAGCCTCAGAGGAAGGAAATTGCAAACCCCCTCTGAGCAAATCTTGCTAAGAAAACCCCATGATACAGTAGCCTTAGGGTCACCATAAGCTGGAAGCAACTTGAAGGCACACAACAACAACAACAACACAACAACAATGCTAACATAATAGAAATAAAAACAGCTGTAATATCATGGAGGCCATATGCCATTCCACCACTGAATTTTACTTTATTGCTGCACATCACTGAATAACAATTGGCTACCCACATCCAGTGGTGTAGTGGTACATTTTGAAGTGCAGGCATGACAGTCCTTGTAATCAGTGTGGACGAGCCCTATTACAGTCCTTATAGCTGCAGTCATAATGGCAGTCCATACCACAGCTCCAAGAATAGTCTGAAAAGGCAGGTGCCTGTGCTGATCTACTTTTTTCTTCACCAGGAGCTGGTCTTTTATAAAGCTAATCATTCTTGTCCACTCAAAACCAAACCACACCCAAACCCTTTGGATTACAACAGGGATAACTCAGGTTGCTGAAAAATCCATTTCCACTCAAACTACAGTGGGGATTGCAGCTACAATCAGAGTGAAAGAGGGAGTCTAAGGCAGATGATATCATAGTACCTGCTAATCAAAAAGCATGGGGCTTCAACCCTATGAGCCCTGGTTCCACTACACCCCTGCCTACATCTAGCAGCTCTGGGGTTGGCTATACAGCAAAAAAATTCCTCGCAGAATTCAAGGAGAATACAATGTGTCTTAATGAGATCCCACATCAATCCACCATATTTGGAAGGTGGGAGGTAAAAATGTCAAAAATTTTGCAGATAAGCCTTCATGGCTTTCCCCTATTTTTTAAATAGCTCTGCGAGGAATGCACCTTCCTGCTCATTGGGACAACCAATTCACTTTGCTGCGCATGCCCAATAAGAGTGGAAATGGAAAGCTGAATGGTCAGACATGCACAGGGGGCAGAGCTTGCTAACAAGGCAAGTGCCCAAAACCACCATGTTAGATTTTCACTATAGCAATTTTGCATTCAGGCGATGAAATAGTGTGTTTTTAAATCTCCCCGTCTCTATTTATTTAAGCTGAATATTGCACTTATGCACTTTGGATAGGCTTTAAAAAAAAATACTGTGTGGTGACGGCAATTGGTGACAATAAAAATGCAAGTAATTCATTTGCACTCGGCATCTTGATTCACAGGCATGCCCATTTGAACAACAAACATGGATAGCTTCACATGTCTGCAATCTTGCCAAAAAAATCATTGAGACAAATGAAAGCTGCTACAAATTGGCATTACTGTGCATCAATCCACATTTTATTGGGTCATATAGACAAACCCTCTGTTTCATGAGAATAGGCTGCTGTAGCGTATTAAAGATTGAGGCCTCCAGGGATATGAAGAAGCTTCAAGTTGCCAGTGCCAGCATACTTTCTACGTCAAGCCAGACAGGCTAGAAATTCTCATTCTGTCACTACGCAGTGGAGGGTGGGGGGAATGAGGCTAGGAAAGAATGTGTCAGTGCTATCTACAGTGCACTGTATAGATTTTCTCAGTTAGATGTTGTCTGGAATTCTGCAGTATCACTTACATAGCAAATCTGTCATGTTCCTAATGGGATAAATGTGCCATGTCATCTAACCCTGTTACACAACATAAAGGATGGTAGAGTTTCCTCATATAACTCTAAGCACCAACATCCATGTTTTAAGCCCTATGGAAATTGGGGTTATATTATCAGATATGAATAGTGACAGAAGAGGAAAAAGAAACAGGTGTTTGCTCACTTGAAAGTAAACTACTATGCATAATATCATGTTACCCTGAAAAGCAGTAAATGGAAATTTGACTGGCTAGCTGGCATCCTCCCTCCCTCCTTTCACATAAGCCACAGGCAGAAATACACAGTGGTTTCTCTTCAGATCATATAAACATTTATGAATCATGTGGTATGTTTTGGAGAAAATGCACTAAAACCATGCACACATATACACGGACAAGCACATTTTAGCCAATACTAAAAAATGTGTATGAAAATGCATGAAAAATACATACATTTTGAAGAAATATATAGAGAAAAAAGCACAGATTTCCATGCCGGTGGGTGTATAATCTTGCAGCTCAGTGTAGAAATGGAAGTAGAACAAGAACACCAGTGGGGAAATTGAGAAACTGAGTGAAAGCAAGACTGGCAGCCTTTCACATCACTAGCTGTGAAGAGGTTTGGTGTTGATCTGGGTCTGTTTTGAATAGTCTCTGACACTGGTATAAATAGTTGTTAGACTTTCAAAGAATACTGCTGCAGTATTTCATACAAAGTGCTGAATTTCTAATAACTACTAACTACTGCCAAAAAATAAAATAAAAATGAAGAGACATTTTGAAGGAGGAGATAGCAGATTATGTCAGGTATCTGGTTATGTTGTCTTCTGTTTAACATGATTTTAAAATCATAACCTATCAAGCAGAGTGTTACAAGGGAAATAATACCCATGAAACAAATCTCTTCTTGAAGCTGCAGCCATCTCAAATGGCTGATGTTGGGTAGAGGGGGGGAACAGTAGGGTTAGAGATAGAGGATAGGTAACAACAGCCCTTTATTATTAATAATTTCAGCAAATTAAACAGGAAAACGGAAGTAGGTTTGTTCATAAATGAGCTTGGGTAAGTGTGGGCCATCTAACCGCTATCCTTTAGGGTGCATACCTTGCTTTGCTTATCTCCATTAGGAATGAGCAGAGCCCAGAGCTTCAAAAGTTTCCTGTAAAGAGCAATTATCCAAAGGTAGTGCTAAACACCTCCTCCAAGTAGTTGGCTGCTGTTATAGTTACAGGGCTTAATGTAACTCTTTACTTTCTCTTTTCCCAAAAGTAACTATAATACTTGCTTTGCATTTGTTGCATTTTTAAAGAATGTGAATGGTAAGAACTGCTGATTATACCACAAAACATATGTACCATCTACCCCATCATTGTCAGGCAGCATCACAAGGCACAGCACAATCCAATACTTGATTCATGCATATTTAAGAAGGCCAAATACTTGAATCATGCCATATTTAAGAAGACCAAATCTCTGTGACTATGAAGGTAACAAAAAATTGCAGCTACACTGCAAAAAGAAGTTATCACTGATTAAATGGCAATTGTAATATAGTTAACATATATCTTCAAAACAGAGGCTGGATGGCCATTTGTTGGGAATACTCTGATTGGGTACTCCTGCATGGAAGGGGGTTGGACTAGATGGCCTTTGTGGTCTCTTCCAACTCTATGATTCTATGATCCTATGATTCATTTTTGGGGAAAGTATTTATTACAACTAACTGGTTATTTGTAACGAATGACTTCCAAGCTCAGGGTTAGGGTCGGTGTTGTTCTGTGGAAGCTTTGGGTCCCAGCAGGAGCCAATGGTGATGTCTAATCTGCCCCCCCCCCCTGGTCAGCACCAGTTGGTAGGGACTGACCATCTGGTGCTGTTTAATTTCCACAAGCCTTGGAAGTAAAGCTTCATGATGGAGAGCATTGTGAGGAGTTAAAATGGTGCCTCCTTGATTCAGTTGGTAGCACCCATCACCCAGAGAAACACACTGGGGTTCAACAAAACCATTAATGGTTAGATCTTGAAAATGTTACTTTTTGGCATTATAATGTAATAAAAAAGTATCCTTTCCAGTCTGTGGAGAAGCTACACCAAAAGATGCTGTTTACCCTGTAATGTATGTTATAACAGTGCTGGATATAGTGTTGGATATCCACTTTTTTAAAAAAAAAAATCTTCAATGCAGTTTTCCTTTGTTTAATGATCTAGAAATAGCTGGAAAGCAATTGACTGGAAAGTATGGCATATTATTCCATTCCTTCACACTCCCTTTATTTCCACCCACCCACCTACCCACCCACCTCCCTAGTTAGCTGGAACAGAAAAATCAGTTTTCAGCCAGCAACATCTGTAGAAAGATTTGTTGATGAGACAGAAGACTTCAGAACCTGTTTATAGGATGATTTGTATGATCCCTTTTCTCCCCTCATAGAAAATTTGTTGTTATTGTTGCGTGCCTTCAAGTTGTTTCTGACTTATGGTGACCATAAGATGAACCTATCATGGGGTTTTCTGGGTCTGAGAGTGTGTGACTTTCCTATAGTCACCCAGTGGGTTTTCATGAGCAGGGATTCAAATCCTGATCTCCAGAGGCATAGTCCAACCCTCAAACCACTATGCCATGCTGGCTTGTAGAATATTAGTCTCATCTTTATATACTCTGTCAACTGTAATGATTACTATGATAACATGTGGATTTCATCTGTGGTTGAATCAGTTTATTCCTAAATATACTGTTAGTATAAGAATCAAATGGGTGAATCATTCAATCTTTTGTTCCAAAATCTATATCTTGAAAGATGTAGATTCAAACCATAGCAATTGTTGTCACAGTTGTTATTTGCCATTATGATTTGTCATTTGCTGTCATTGTTCACTTTGTATCCCACTACTGTGTAGTATTTATACCCAGAAAAACTTGCAGAAAGATTGTTATTAACTGGGTGCTATATTTTGTGTATATTTTGCAAAATTTAAGGACCTGAAGCCTGTATATTAGAAGAAAGAATGGTAAGAAGTGCCCTCATACAGTTAACACACATAAAAAAAAGAAGCCAGTTCAGGGTGCTTAGCCACCTAAATATCAACCTAAGATTAAAAAGGGGAGAGTTTAGCTAAGGACTTTAGCAGACAAGGTTATAATTGCACAATAACAATGTCACGGTAGTTCAAGTGGGTTCCCGCTATCGGACGACATTGTGGTCCTCCCATGGTTACTGTGTGCTCCACTGCCAATAGTGCATCCCTTTTAATTGATGGGACAAGTCATCAATACCTTTCAATATTGCTATTTTCATGCTATTAAAAAGCGTGTGAAAACACATCCAAGTGTGACTAGGTGGTCCGCTTTCCCCCCTCCCCATTCCCAGTGGGGAAACGTCTGGGTGAGAATGTGAAAACAATCTACAGGATGCTCTTTTAATGAACTGTCCTGTTTTGTTTGCACATGTTTAGATTTATTTAAGTGTTTATGCATTGATTAATTTGTAAATTAAGGGGTTTGGGGAGTTTTTAACTGCACTCATTTCTTCTCATGAGAACCACCAAAATCTCTCCCAATGCTAAATCACAGAAGTAAAATCCCATTCTTAAAGTGCTAGTGGTGGTCATGCAATAATTCCATGGCAGTAGTATCATGAGATTATGGTGACATTACAGTGATTTTAGGAGATTATTAGATAGGAACAAAAAAAGCGTTCATGTCCCACAATCTCCACTCCTGTCCGTCCTGTCCCTGACATGCCACAATCACCCTCCCCACTTCACTTACCTCCTCTCCTATCATTGCAGCAACCCAGGAGTGAATGGAGCTCCCTTCACTTCCTGGATCAAAATCCTGAAGACTCTGTGCACAAGTGCAGGGAATTCAAAAATTCAAAAGTAAAAATGAAAAGAACACGAAAAAAATTACAGCAAGCACAAAAACAAACTTTTAAAGGTAGAAGTAACCTGGGGAGGTTCATAAAACGTATGTCACTTACCTGGATGTCCCAATCTCACCCAGAAGTGTTCTGGCAGGGACCGCCCATTGACGCGGGGATCTCACCAGCATAACAGGGCACTTTGTCACATGCAGGAACATCCGTGACAGGAACGGAATGGGGGATGTATTGGCCGTTTATCCCATCAGTAAAAAGCAGCACTGGTGCATAGCAATGGGGAACGACATCAACTGATAAGGGAGCCGTTTTGTGATGTCCTGGCATTCCTGTAATGCCACTTTTAACATGTCTGATAATCTCCTTAGACATTGAAGTGGTGTCAAACTCCATTATTTACTGCATTATTGCAAACTTCATACCCTTCTGTGACTGGATCATTAGTTGTCTTGTACAAGAATCCTGTAAAATCTCACTTTCGATAGGGTGAAGGATGTGACCTTGTACAAACAGACTTGTACAAATTTGATCTAATTGGCTGAGGGCAAAAGACCAAGTTACTAGTTGGCTGATAACAGAAGACTAGTGAACTGTCACTCCAGATAGGTAGAGATGAATAGACAGGAGGAGGTTAAGATAGCATAAAACAAATCCAAAAGAGAGAGAAGTAAACAGTTTGCAACTGCTTTACTCTAACAGTCATCTCCTATGCTGTTCTTAAGATAAGTACCATACCTGATCATGCTGGATAGTTAGGATATTAATACTGTACTGTAGTGGCATGACTATTATAAAGAAGACAAAATCCAAAATCTACCCCCCCCCAAAAAAGTGATACCTTTATTAGCCAACCAAATACAAAACACATGATGCAAGCTTTCGAAGCTCTACTGGCTTCTTCATCAGGCAAAAAGATCTTTTTTTTCAAAAATAAAGAAAAATGACAATGTTGGAGCCACAGGCCTTCATGCTGTTTCAGATATTACTTGTGTTGTTGTTGACAAGGTGAGGGATCTCATGCAGGCAGAGGCCATTCCTACTTCCTGGCCATGTGGAGTTGAGACAAAAGACAGTATACAGTTGTCCCTCCACATTCACGGATTTGGCATTCATGGTTTTAAGCATTCATGGCTTGAAAATATTCTTTAAAAAATAATAATCCAAAAAGCAAACTTTGATTTTGCCATCTTAAATAGGGGACACCATTTTGCTATGCCATTGCATATAATGGGAATTGAGTATTCACGGATTTGAGTATTCACAGGGTTCCTGGAACCAAGCCCCAACAAATGTGAAGGGGCAACTGTAATTTAAATCCATCTGCAGCAGTGAGCAACATCTCTAGCAACCAGCACATCCCTGTCCCTTTGTGAAGCAAAGAGCTCCTTTGTTTAGGCAGAGGTCATTGGATTTTTCAAGAAGTCTCTGTACTGCTGCATCTGGAAACAACTTTTAAGTATTGTATAGGTAAATCTAGCTAATTATAGTCCAAAAAATAAATTTTACCTTTGTTGGAGACAGATCCCTTTATTTTCTGTATTCAGTATGAATAGAGATGCCTGTGGAAAAGTATGATTTTCTTCACAGATGGCAGTTAGAGGTATAAGATTGTACAGAGAATTCCTCCATGTATGACTATGTTGTAGTGTGCATAAGATATTTAATTCCTTACCAGTCTATATGGCTGCCTCTTAGTGATATTTCCTAAGATGAATATGATGTTCCAATATGATATAACATGTTTAATTCATTTTATAAGAAAGTGCCTAGACTGTGCCTCAAGGGAACTGCAAACTTATGTCCTGTTTTGATAATATAAATAAGTAGCCTAGATGAATACAAAGCCACATGCTTGTTTTCTCATGTCAAATATTCTTAAATCCCAGTGCTTGAGATTATTTAAGGGGAATGTTGATGTTATGCCTGCATGTTAGGAAAAAAAATCGTCCACCAGTTTGGAAGCTCAGGTGACCAAGCCAGTGGACTATAGGAAACTCCAGCAGATACACAGTCTAACTGGTAAAGGCCAAGAGACCTGAAAACCCCTCAGATAAAGAAATGGGGTAGAGGAGCTATGCCTGTTTCAAGATGAAAAAGCAAACTTTTAAAGATAGAACATATCAGTAGACAAATTCGAAACCAAAAATTTTAACAGTACAGTAGGACCCCCATATCCACTGATTCATTATCCACTGATTCAGTTTTCCATGAGACACAAAAGCACACCTACCATAGAGGCTTCCTAGAAAATGTGTCCCCTCTAGCCATTTTCTAGGTCCACCAAAGCAACTCTATGGTATTTTAAACCAGAAGTCCCATTATTTTCTATGGTGTTTGCTATTATCCACGGTTTTTGGTGCTGGGAACAATGTTCCTTTAAGACAAGGTAAAATATTTTGTATGGCTCTGAAGGGTGTGTAACACCAGGTATCAACCCTTAGTAATCACCATAGTATATGAGTGAGCTAAGACCCAGAGCAGGTGTTGGTTGTAGTGAGTGGATTGTGGTGAGTCAGAGTAGTTGCTGTGTAAGTTTGCTGAGAGAGGTGGGTTGACTATTGAGAGTATTTTGCATTACTTCAGATATTGTATGTTGGTGATATACCTTGCAACAAGAAATAAAGAGCCTCCAAGGACTTTGGAAGAAGCCCAATTGTGTCTGTGCATCATATCAAGGTTGGTCAGTGACATATTGCCAAATACTGCTAAAGGGTTCTGTGCTTCTGCATTCTGCTGTAAATAGCTACTGTTGGGGACAAGCACCTTAGACAGTGCTGATAGCTGGCATCTCAGTGGGCCTAGTTTTTGTATTTGTTGCTGCGCACTTTGCAGGACATAAAAGAGAGCCAACATTCAGTATCCATGGGGGCCCCCAATACCAATCTCCAGCGAATATGGAGGTCCTACTGTAAAACAATAAAACAGGAACATCAGACAAATCTGGTCTTAAAACCTCAGCTCATTAAGGAGTAAAAATGTTTCTCAAGAAATTTGTTTCAGAATGGGGACTTTCTCCTTATACTGTACTCCTACTCCTTCAAAAGTGTAGGAAGGTAATAGATGAATTTACTTTTGATTTAGTACAGTTGCCTACTAGTCCTTCCTCTAAGGGGCAAGCTAGATATTAAAATGAATCCATATTCCCAGTGATTAGCACATTTTCCCTCTGACAATGGGATTGCTGTACAGGAGCTTACCTTCTGATGACCAACCACAATATAAGGCGTGCTTGAATCCAAGGGCTTGTCTATATGAGGCAAAAAAAAAAAAAAAAGTAGATTCCTCTGTTGTGATGGCAATTTGCAGCAGCTGCTATTTGTCTTGACATTGGGGAGGGCAGATAGCAGGCATGCAAAGCTATCTGCATTTGCTGTGCAAACAGGCATGCCTTGCAAATCAAGATCACAGCTGTGAGTGAATTACTTGTGTTTTCACTTACCTCAAATTACTGCCACAAAACAGTTTTTTTTAATAAAAAAAACTTATCCAAGGTGCAAAAGAGCAACCTTTCACTTTAACAAAAAAGTAAATTAAAAAAAACAAACATTTTATCACCTTAGCGTTTGCTTGCTAAGATGAAAATCCAACATGGCGGCTCCAGATGCTTTCCATGTTAACAAGCTCCATCCCCGCACATCCGGCCAATCAGCTTTCAACTTCTACTCATATGGGGAAAGTGAATCAATTCAGTCACATGTCCCAATGATCAGGAATGCACATCCCCCCCCCCCGCTGTTTTTCAAAAACTTTGGGGAAAGCTGTGAAGGCTTTTCTAGCATGAGTTTTGTGTTTTTGGCCCCCCTCCTTCTGAATATAGATGTGAAATCCCATTAAGACAGATGGTATTCTCCTAAAATTCTATGAGTATTATTTTTGCTATTTATACAACCCCCAAGATACAGATATCTTTCACTACTTAAGGGATCACTAATTCTAAGCTAACTATACTGTTTGACCACGAGTTGCTCAGAATTATTTGCATGGATAGATTCCATGTCATACTCCCTATGATCCTACAAAATAGGCTGGGCTAACAAAGACTTCCTTCATCACAGTCATTCAGTGAATCCAGGCATTGTTATATGTTCCACACATTTCTTCACTATCCAACACTGGATCCTCTAGGGCTAGAATCCTGTTGGTCACATATGATAGACAGTGAGAGGTTATGTTCATTGCACAAGGAGCTATTCAATGTCTCTTTGCACAATTATGTCCCCACTTCACCAGGACAACCAGCATCTTCAAGACTGGAGCATGCTTCTGTGGCCAATTAGATGGCAGAGGAGGATGGGAGATCCATAATCTGGAAAATACAGAAAACATCATGTCCCTGGAACCCCCACTAAGTGCATATGAGTAATGCTGGACATCTGAGAGGATTGTTTTTCTGCCAGTTGTGGAAGCACAGCTGGATGATGCTTGAATGCCCCCTGCCCTCTCCCTGGCCACTAGTGCAGTATTCCAGTATTGAAAAAAGTTGGTTGCATTAGGATGGAAGGCATCCTTCTGGGGGGGGGGGTGCGACCCTGCAAGGGCTTATATAGCCCTGGTTCGCGCCCTTCCTCTGGCCAATAGGAACGAGGCAGGCTTGCTCCCATTGGTTTCTTCCTTCTTCCTCCCTCCCAGCAGCAAAGGCCACTGCAAAGAAGACGCCAAGATGGCAACCCCCATGGGTTCACCATATGGCTGCCCTTCCTCCCCCCGAGCCCGAAGCAGGGGCGGGGTGGGTGGGAGGGGGAAGGAGGGATTTCCTGAGCCTGCCAGCCAGCGGTGAGCCCTCTTATGTTCTACCAACCTGATCTAGGATCTCAATCTATACCATATTTTTCTGTTTACAGCCAGCCTTTTTTCCATAGAGATGGAGGATAGCCATTAATTATGCATCCCTGAAAATAGCACTGTATCTTTATTTCTCATTTCTTCATTGAGTCTGCAAATTTCCATCTTTCAAGTTATGAGTCTTAGCTTCAGACACACAATCACAACTACTTCCAGACGGATTTTTGAAAATTTGTATCTTCCCCATTCCTTCAGTTTTGTGCCATCTAACCCAATGAAGAGTTCTGGACACAGTGAAAGCTTGTACGCACATTTTGGTGGCCCTAATAAACATGTTACACTCCTCTGAATTTTGTTTGTTTGTTTGTTTTAGCTTATGCCTACTTTCTGTTTTTTGAAATATTTTACTCTTAGTGCATCTTCTCCATTGTCGAGTGAACAGAAGACAGGCTTATGCAATGAGTTTTTCTCTCTCACCCCTAGGCACCTCTGCTCCCCAGGAAACCTTTTCGAGAGGGTCTCAGGATGCCTATAACATACTGCATTCAAAATGCATTCAGCACTTTGGATAGCTCCTTTGAAGTTTTGAACTAAAACCCAGACCGAATTCTTCAACCCAATGAACATGGTAGCCACCAGCCATTGCTACAAAATCAAGAACTTTACATGAGCAGTACAAGATTCCTCTGCCTAATTGATAGCACAATTCTGTGCATTTTTCCACAAAAGTAACTCAAGCATTATATTCCACAAGGCCTCTATGAGTTAAATGTGTGTAGGATTGCAACTTGAAGAAAAGAGATAGATGGTTGTCCTATTCACTTAAGGAGATCGAGGTCAAAATAAAAGTATTCCTAACCCCAATAAAATACTCAAAAGATAAAACAAAGGAAGACATTTTGAAAAATAGATTAGAGAAAGATTTGCCAGGAATATTTAATCAAGATGAGAGCAGTCCTGTTTAAAGAAAGCTATCTGGCTGACATTTTTTTCAAGTACTTAATGGTATGATTGAATTAATTATCTCTTAAATGCATTTTTAAATTCTTTTTTTTTTTTTAATATAAGTCATTCTACTAACAGAGGGCCCGAGGCAAAATATCTTGCCATTCCACAAAATATAGAATTGTAGGTAGAGTTCTATAGTTTGGGATTAATGAACCGAACTATGCTAAATGCTTTAATCATAATTATTAATCGTTAGTCAAAGAAAGAGTGAACTTCAGGGCAGTGGTAGCTGATGGCTTCCATGTCATCAAGGCAGTGAATTCATGCCAGCTTTTATTCTGAATGTTATAGGAGATATCCAAGGTGCTGCAATCTAAACTACCTAGGTTCAGCCTCTAGACAGCTCCCTCAAAGACTAAACCGCAGAAGAGATTCACTGCTCACTCACACCAGAACCACCAGTTGTCACTGGTTTAGGGTTTTCCTTTTCCTAGGTCTCTTACTAAGCTTCTGTAAGATGTCAAGCGAGCTACCATTAAACATTTCTCAGGCTGCAGAATACAAAGTTACGCACCCATTCAACCCAGGAGTGAAAATGCTATCTTGGCAAGTGTACATCAGTACGCAATGGCAGCAGTGATGTAGTGGAAAGTGGACTCTCTTCCTGACATACTTTCCTCTTTCCTCATAGTACCAGTTTGTTCAGGATGACTTTTAGAATAGATTTATGGGCTTTAAATTAAAGGATTTTTCCTCCTATTGAGAAAAGAAATCCATAGAAAATATTGAGTTGGTGAGTATGAACAAACATTATACATTGGTGCTTGGAAAAATTAATTCCAAAAGAGGGAGGGGAGATCAATCAAGACAGGAGCCCACATTTTAAACTGTTTTTTAAAATGTGTCTACAGAGATTCTTATGAGTGCCTGAACTTCAGATTTTAGAAGTACACCACTAACTACACAAAGCAGTCTTGATTTGCCTGTTTACCTGATTTATAATGATTCTTTCCGAGCAGGGTTTTTACTAGTGCATATGTACACTTGAGCATAGGGATTAAAACAAGGACTTTTTTGTGCTAGATGAACATCTATCCTGCCTGATTCCATCTTTAATATGGCTTTCATCTGGACTGCCTTTGTCTAAAAGAGCTTTTTAAAAAATATGTATGCCACAGGTAAATTTGTCTGGTGATTCTTCTGCCCTAAGCAAACCGTTTTGTTAAAAAAAAAGGAAAAAGACATATTTGTGCTTATTTTATAACACACACACTTGATTCGGATATATAGTACATTTGGATATATAGTACAACACTCATATGCATGGGAATATGTTCCCAGACTTACCATGGATACTGGAAACTGTAGATAATAGTGAACCCTAATAAAATGAATAATTTCCGGCCCAATCATACCATAGAATTACACTGGAGGACCTAGAAGATGCCTCAAGAGGACACCACTCTAGGCATTTTCTAGGTCATCCAGCATGACTCTATGATGGTTAACTTCTGGCAGAAGCATGTCATAGAGTCACACTGAAAGACCTTGAAGATGCCTAGAGAGATCATATTTTTTGCACACGGGTAAGTGGATACAGTTCCTGTGGATACAAGGCTCATACTGTAAAACAAATGTTAGTGTCCCATCCCTGGCATCTCTTGTTTAAAAAAAAAATGTCTAAGTGACGAGAAAGACCTTTCTCTACTTGAGACCCTGGAGAGCTGCTACCAGTCAGAGCAGATAATTCTGGGTTGGCCAGTCGGAGACAGCTTCCTATATTCCTAGACTTCCCCCTCCTGAACACTGCTCAAAGTCCAAAGCCCCTTTTCTGCATGTCGCTTCCATTTAAGGGAACCTCTCTTTAGCTCATTTGTAATGGTTTCATTTGTTATACTTTTCTATGACTTATAGGAATATTGTCAGGTTCTTCCACATGACTGTAACAGCTTAATTGGAGCTTCACTTTATCATATTAAATAAATGAAATAATGAAACCTAATTAACTGAATCTTAAGAATGGCATCCTAGTGGATTATACACCTGATTACATACCCCAAAGGCAGAGATACTGAATTGCAAATAGTTTTCCCAGGAACCTTAACTCCCTGCCTGTCCAAAGATGTTCTTGGTCTGGAAGTCCACTATAGGCTTCCTGTGGAACTCACACATCTTACACTGTAGGTTTGCATACCCTCCTTATAGCAAATTCAGGTAGTGAGTGCCAACAGTATTACTAGTAGTCCTGTATTGTTTGGGGTCAGAATTTTCCCCACCATTAATTCAATCAAAATAATTTCCTTTTTTTCTTATACAAATGGTTTTATTTTACTTACTTGCATAGATATTATTATTATTATTATTATTATTATTTCTTACCTACCTCTCCTTGTGGATCAAGGTGGGGAACAACACATAAACATAATATTGGTTGAAAACTCATACTAGTTAAAACTTATCCATTTAAAAAAACAAGTAAGATTAAGACTTTTTAAAATAATCAGTACACAGTTTAAAATTCGCAATTTAAAATAATCTGGATAGGCCTGCCAGAAGGACCCTGTCTAAGCTTAGCAATTTTTGTGCTAAAGAACAGCTAAGCATTAACTATGCTAAAAGAGAGGTGCTAGTGTTTGGAAAAGGACACTCATTTTTAATGGTCTGTGAATAGTCACCAGATTGAACAATGCTGGGAATTTAAATACCTTGCATTCACCAAAAAAACCAAAAAACACCTCTCTTGGAAAAGCCACATAAAAAGCAACTAAAGCAGTGGGTTTAAGAGCTATTGCAATTCTCCTTAAATTTAAGAACACTGCAGTAGGTTGCTTGGTTGATCCAGCTCTGAAATCTTTTCAGGACAAAGTCATTGCCATAGATTTTCTTTGGGGTTTTTCTGGGCTGTGAGGCCGTGTTCTGGAATAGTTTCTTTCTGATGTTTCACTGAATCTGTGGCTGGTTTCTCTGAAGATGCCAGCCACAGATGCAGGTGAAACATCAGAAAGAAACTATTCCAGAACACAGACTCACAGCCCGGAAAAAAAAAACCCAAGGAAAATCTATGGATGCCAGCCATGAAAGCCTTCGACTTCACAAAGTCATTGTCCCACTTTCATATGGCACTGGTGTCTGGGGATGGGATGATTCTCAGATGGCTAAATTGGAGGCCCTTTTCAAAAAATGTTTAATTCTACCCCCCAGCATTCCTGCAGCTTTGGTTTGGGCAGAGGTTAGTTTACTGTCTATAAGATTTCACATTTATTTTATGTTATTTAATTTTGGGGCTGCATTGGTAATATATGTTGGATCAAACTGAAAGCCAATGTCAGTCCAACACTCTATTCACACAATGGCCAATTAGTTGCCTATGGAAGCCCACCAGCAGGACATGAGCGCAACTGGATTTTCCATCTCATATTCTCCAACAATGTATATACACAGGCATAGGGGACTAAATACCCTAAACGTACTAGACCCCATCTGACATTGGAAACTAAGCAGGGTCAGCCTTGGTTAGTAATGAGATGTGACACTGCCAATGAATACCAGGTGCTTTAGGCTATATTTCAGAGGAAGGAACTGGCGAAATCACCTCTTGAGTATTTCTTGCCTAAGAAAACTCTGAAATTCATGGGCTCGCCATAAATTGACAAGTGACTTGCAGGCACAGACACACAGTACCTCTGATGTGGCAGGTGATATATGATCATCCTGACTAGTCACCACTGGCAACCGTAACCTCCACAAGTTTGTCCACTCTTCTTTTAATGCGGTCTAAGTCAACCATTATTCCAATATTTTGTAGCAACGAATTCCACAGTTTAAATAAATGTCAAGTGAAATGTTTTTACCTATTGTGTAGCACACACAGGTGAGAATTTTGTTCAGTTTGTTTATTTTAGTAAGAACTCAACAACTACAAAAACTTCTACAAATTTCTTCATAAATAGGATGGAAAGAACATGAGATTTCAAAATATGAAGGTGAGGAAAAGTGGAAGGGATAGTTCTGGCCAGCCCTGGGTTTACACACGGAAGTCTTCCTTGAATGTCTAGATCTCCACCTAGAGGTGATGGGGAAAATCTCAGCCAGAGACCCTAGATAGTTACTAATGGTTAGCATAAGTACTGGTCAGTAGCACCATCTGTATCCATTCCTGGACTTACCATTTATAAATGAAATCACAGATAATAGTGAACCCTATTAAAATAAAGGACTTCCATGCCCTTCTCTGGATACTGGGATTTTCAGTAATCCAGAGTAGGCCCTGACATGGTTTAGATAGGCCCTGACAGGGTTGATTCTCTTGGGAACATTCCCAGAACACCTTAACTCCTGGAGTCAGGCCAGCCCACCTTAAACTCTACAAACTGCTCCTCCTGGCAGCCAAGGTCACCGGCTGCAAGAGTCTGGAATGTTTCTTCAGGGGGAATCGACCTGATGATGACCTTATCTGTCTGCTTTGGCCTGGGGCCAGTCAGAACTGGCTTTGGGATGAAACCATATGCATATCCTTGATCAATAAACCATGCTGCTGCAACATGCGTGTTGATTCAGTGTGTGCGTTACCTGGTGCAAGGACTTCTGGTACAAACATACCATAGAGTTGCATTGGAGGACCTAGTTATTTTCCAGCACGACTCTATGGTACGTGTCCCTATTTTTGCAGCTGTGGATAACTGAAACCATGGATATTTGTTTCATGGATACAGAAGGCTACCTGTAACTGAAATAGATAGGCAATTGTTCTGGCCTAGTATAAGGCAGTGTTCTTGTATTAGAACCAGTAGTGTTGGTGGCTACTGGGTACTATAATATAAATCAGGAGTGGGCATCTGCAGCAAGCCTGGGGAGCGAATTTTCTGCTCTGGACATCTCAATGGGCCACATGTTGTTATGGGACTTTATCAGAGGTGGCAAAAACTGCATAAGGATGCGATGATAACACAAAAGGCTGAAATTATCAGAAGATAACATCATTCAGCCATTCCCACTGTGACAAGCTGGCATGAATGAGTGTCATTATTTATTAATGGCTTAGCCCATCAATAAAAAAGTGACATCTCATCCATGCCAGTGCAAAGCAGTGGGAACATGTAAGCGACAAGAACATTTGAGAGTTTTGCGACGTCCTAAATAACACCATTTTTTAGCGAGATTGGCCTCGTCTGATAAAGTCCATTGTGTGCCTTGAAGAAGTCATTTCCAACTGATGGCAACTCTAAGGTCAACCTATCACAACGTTTTCATGGTGAGATTTGTTCAGAGAGGGGTTGCCTTTTCCTTTCCTCTGAGGGTGAGAGAGTGTGACTTGCCCAAGGTCATCTAGTGGGTTCCCATGGCTGAGCGGAGATTCGAATGCTCTTCTCCAGAGTCCTAGTCCAACGCTCAAACCAATACACCTCACTGCCTCTCAAATGGACCACATAGGCTGCCAAAAAGTCACCTCCAAAAAGTACACCAAAACCAGACATAGTCCAAAGTCCAACTCTGGTTAGGAAAGATAGGGATTTTTTGATGTTGCGCAGTGCAAAATAGGCTGCAATCTGTTTGAAAGGCTCTTTCCTTTGGTACTATTCACAATAAACACCCAGTTCATGGAGCCATCATGGCATAGTGGTTTGAGTGTTGGACTAAGACTTTGGAGACCAGGGTTCAAATCCCTGCTTGGCCATGAAAATCCATTGGGTGGCTTTGGGCAAGTCACACACTAACACACTCAACATCAGAAAACCCTGTGATAAGTTCGTCTTAGGATCACCATAAGTCAGAAATGACTCAATGGCACACAACAACAATCCCTACAAAGGAGGCCTTGATCCTGTTCTTTTTGTACTTCATGCCTACAAAAATTGGTGGTGAAGAAACCCATTTGTTCTTGCTTAAACTGAAACAACTACCTGCATGAAAAAATATATCCTTAGAGTGTAAATGAGTGCTTGTAGAAGTATTTCATTTTGCTCTTTGAGGGCAAAGATTTGAGACAGAGAATGGGAATATTGTTGATGTTATAATATCATTTCCTGGTTTATAAACTATCCACATTTCCAGTAACATGTACTTGGGAGAAGATAGGATGAGGAATAATAAAATAACTATTAGCAATGTAGTCGCTTTTCTCTCTTCTTTTGCTGAAAACTGGTTGAATGACTCACTGGTACTATACCTTGACTGCAGTGGAAATAACAGCAGACTTTTAACCTTGCAAGACAACAAAAACAACAGCAACAACAAGGCTTTACTTCTCTATATAATGTGAGCTTTTAAAACTGTGGCTTGTAAGTGACTGAATGTGTCACATGGTTGCTTAGTTTAGTCAGCTACAACTTTCCTGTGTGTGTTTTTCTTCCCTCACCTTACCTTTTCTCTTTGTGATTTTAAAATTAAATACAATTTAGCCCATTTGAATGAGGTAAGCAATAAAAGGTAATAAAAAGTAGTTCTCATGTCATAGGCTTCCTTCGCTGTCTGTAACTGTCTTGTGTCTGCCTTTTTATAGCCACCCATCTACTCTCTTAGGATATATTTTTCATGCAAATAGTTGTTCCAGTTTCACAGTATGAGGCCAGTAGAGCTTTAAGATTGTCTGGAGAAGCCCTTCTCTCTGCCCCAGGCTCCTTTGGGAGAGGGCTTTCTCAGTGGCTGCTCCTAGACTTTGGAACTCCCTCCCCAGAGAGGCCAGGATGGCCCCATCTTTGCTCTGCTTCCAGAAGCAGGTTAAGACATTTTTATGCCACCAGGTTTTTGTGAAATAACAAGGGCTGGGTTTGTGAGGCTATGTGGTGTGGTTTTTAAAATTTTAAGGGTTTTTAAGGCATTTTAATATTGTTACTGTTTTAACCTATAAATTGTATAATTCTTTCTTCAAATTTTATATTTCCAACTAGTTGTACCAAGCGTAATATATGCCATTAAAAAAACTCCCCCAAAACACCCGGGAGACCTCATGACAACCCTGTAAGGTGAATTTTAAAATTCTACCTCCCCCTTTTCAGCATTCCATTCTTTTCCCGGAATTGCTAAGGTGACTTGCTCTGTTGCCCTGCCACCACCTCCAGTTGACTGCCTGGGTCCTGTTGCAGCAGCAGTGGTGTCCTGCTTCTGCCACCAGTTGACTGTCTTGTCACAGCCTGTGACTGGTGAGTGGCTGAGGGAGTGAGAGGATGGAGGGGCCCTTAGATGCAGATTGAGTGGCAGGAGTAGATTGTGAGGTGGAGAGGGAATTTGCATGTGGGTGGTGATTGGTTGGGTGTGTTTCCTGAGCAGCCAATCAGCACACTGGGAAAGGCAACATACCCAAGTGTTTTATATAGATAGATAGATAGATAGATGTAATTTTAACTTTCTACTATTTTTAGCTTGTATGGTTTGAAAGAAGTTGTTAGCTACCTTGGGTCCCTGTGGTGGGAGAAAGGCAGGATATAAATAAATAAATAAATAAATATTATTATTATTATTTATTCACCATCATTTTTTGTAGGAATAAAGTATAAAAAGAACAAGATCAAAGCAATTTCCTTTGTAGGGCTGTACTCATGAACTGAGTGTTTATTGTGGATGCTACCAGAGCAGGAACCAATCAAAAGCCATATACCTGCTTGCTTGCCTCCATCCAGGAGCATTGATTAATGGCCTGGACCCAAGAAAAAGAAGGACTTCAGGTCCCTGAAATCCCATCTCCTGGAATAGTCCTGATGTGCCAACCCTAGTTCTCTGTACTGTATATTTTTTATTGTTGTTTGAGAGAGATAGCCACATGCAATTTTGTGCACAAAGTTGTGAAGTAATGGACATGAATGGACTTGTGCCATTTTGAAATGGATGTAATCAGGGGTGGTGTTGTGATTTTTGTGTTTTTTTGCCTGATTTCTAAATTTTTGCATATTGTTTTATGTATTCCTTTTTTTTTTTTCTTTTATGGAATTCATTACATGCTGTGAACTGTATAGATTTTTTACCATAAATAGTGTCTGCTGCCATGTTCATTCAGGGAGTTGCAGACAGGTACATCTGTTAAAAAAATCCATGGCGGAACAATATTTTCACACATCTCACATGGTAGTCACATGGTGAAATTGTCCCTACAATTCTCATTTTAAAAAAAGAGCTTGGAAGAGTTCCTTTTTTTTTTTTTAACTACAGCTCTCAGAACCCCCCAGCCCACTTGGCCACAGTTCATGCTGCCTGGGGCATTCTGGGAGTTGTAGTCCCAAAACTTATCCAAGTTCACTTTGAAAGATACCAGAGTCATCTGGGACCAAGCCAAGTGAAAACAGCTCTCTCACAACTCTGGTAATGGCTAGATTGAAATGCACATTTTCTCTGTATCTGCACCAGTGTTGACCTCTGACAGCTGGAATCCTTGTGGTTCCAGGTGTATTGAACTATATGATCCAAATAATTGTAAGAGCTCATCAGCAGAACACATTCCTTGGAAACCACAGGACAGGCTTGGGATGAATTCCTGGCATCTCTCCTTAAATCTCTTAGTCTCTCAAGTATAGAGCTTGGAAAAGTCACTTTCTGTACTACAGTTTGCAGAACCCACCAGCCAGCATGGGCTCTAGCTTGAGGATTCTTGGAGTTCAAGAAAGTATTTTTTCCAATCTCTCTCTAGGTACAGTTGCTGGGGGGGGGGGCGGATGCATTCCTTAGACTCTGTTGCAGGGATGGCAATCATGAAGCCCTCCAGATGGTAAGGAATTGCAAGTCCCAGCAATTCTATGATGAAGAATGCTGGGAAGTACAGTCCTGTGGCATCTGGAGGTCTGTATTATGCCCCATTCCTGCTCTGTGAATCAGAGTGGAAAATATTGGTGGGATGGATTGATGGTCTGATTCTATACAAATGCCTTCAGACATACTGCTCTTATAATGCTCTTATAACTTGTGCAGTGAGGGCTAAGTGTTTGGAGCATCTCATACATATTTTCCTAGTAATCCTCATAACAATCTTGTGAAGTAGATTATTATTATTCTGTATTATTATTCCCATGTTGAAAAGAGGGCCAAGAGAGTGAGAGACAGCTTTGTGTATTCATATGGATACAGAACATATCCTTAGGTCCCCATTTTCTCCAATCATACACATGTCAAGCTACTTTATGGAGAGTTAAACCATTAGACGATTTTAAGGACTAGCAACTTCAGAATAGCATTATTGAACTAGCCCAAAGGCCCACCAAGTCTGACACCTAACACTGTTAGACTTGTTGCTTAGGGTAGCCAACCAGTTGCCTTTGGGTAGCCCAAAAGCAGGCAGTAATTTGTTTCTATAGCTGTTTCATTCTATTGCATACAGAGCTTGAAAATGGGCATACGTTGTAGTCCCATTGCTATCTAAAGGAGAGCACAATGAAAATGCATCTTTGTGGACTATAACTCCCAGAACTTCTGAGCCAATGTGGCTAATGCCCATGGTAGCTGGGGGAAGGGTGTGTTCTGAGAGTTGTAGTCCCTAAAATAACTTCCCAAGCTCTTCTTTGCTGGCATGCTGCCATCAAGAAAATTAAAGACACAAGAACAGGGGAGCATCCAAGGAAATCCACAGAAGAAAATTGAGATTTGCCTCAAAATGCTGAAAGGTTGAAATTTTTTATTAGTAAAAATGGTCTGAGGCATTTTGGCTTTATGGATTCTTAAGGCCTCCTTCAGGGAGTTATTTAAAACCAAATTTCAGATGTTTCTGGACCAGGAAATCCCAAACAATTTTACTGGACATTTACTTATTCTGTAAATCTGGATAAGCAGCAGGAATCTGTTTAATCCTCATTCAAAGCTATCAGGATTTGTGGAAGGGGATTCCATAGCTGAACTATGCACTGTCACAGTGTGAAGAAGGATTTCCTTTGTGTCTGTTTTGAATCTCCCCCAGTATTAGTGGCTCTGTATTATCTGTTTGCTGGTTAGCAGCCACTTCCTAGGATGTGAGAAGGAGGATTTTCCCAGCTCTGTAAGGAGGATCTAAGATCCTTTTAACTGCAGACCAAACTTGAGACCTTCTGTCTGCAAAGCTATGACCCTTTGCAAAGAAAGTAGTAATGGTATCACTGGCAGAGGGAAGATTTGAATAAGGTATATGCTAGTTCACAGCTTGGCCTCTTAGCTACTCTTCTACACTAGCTCATCAAAGATGCTAACTTGACCACAGAGGATGCTCCATGGTCCCGAAAGGAGCAAATGTCCACCTCAGCATTTGAAGCAATTTTTTTTATCCATTCTCACATTTCATCAGCATCCGCTTTCTCCATATAATGAATCCGGCAATGTTGTAAGTCCCTTAGAAAACTGTCATTTTGCTCAGATGTTGTGGAGCCTACTAAACTCCTGAGCTTGAGATTACAGGCTGACCCTGAAGGACAAGATAACACATCAAAGAACAGTGAATCTTTATCATTATCTGGCAGCATCCCAGAGCTTGAGTGGCACCTAAGCTCTCTTTGAAAGTGTTGTCAGTTCTTCGGAAAGGAAAGGAAAAAGACTGGCAAGGACTACAGAGGTATCCAAGGGGCCCCTGCTCATTAGAATGCACAAATCCCCCATATATCTGTCCTCTCGCTTGCTCACTTTTTAAAGACATTATGGTTTACACAAGAAACATGTAAGTATGAAAAGCTGCATGTCATTTTTTCTGACCTGTTCTTTTCTGATAGTGACAGCATTCTGTGAGGATCAAAAGAGAACCATTTCCATTCGGGAGCTCCTCAGCAAAACAAATGTGTCAGGGATAGACACTCACAGTCTACTTTAGCAGGAGAGGTACCGGTGGCAAAAATTCAGTGACGTTCGTAGCCTCCATGCCAATGGAGTAACAAATCTATAGCCAAACCCACACTACACAAATAGTTAGGTCTGAAATTGGATTATTTACCATGGCTCCTTCCTATTGAATCCTGGGGTTTGTAGTTTTACAAGGTCTTTAGGCTGCTCTGCCAAAGCCATCTCTGCCTCACCAAACTACAGTTCCTAGGATTTCATAGGAAGGAGCCATGGCAAATAATCCAGTTTCAAACTGGATTATTTATGTAGTGTGGATTACAGCAGGTTTTCATTTGAACTGTATAGGACCTATCTAGGATGTTGAACCCTGGAGTCAATTTTGTGACTCCCATTCACATGGGAACCCCCAGCCATGACTGCAAATTTGAACCCATTCTGTGTTTTACTTGGTGGGCTCTCATTCACAGTGAAAATCTCTCCATTCCAATTGCACTAAATTTGTTGGAATCTCACCTGTATTTTCGTCCCTTACTTGTATCATACTGAGTTGCAAGAGTTTGTGTTTTCTTCCTGCATTGAAATTTGCACAAATTTAGGGTGCACATTTTCCCTAATTTGCACATGTATATGCACAGTTTACCTAATTTGCATAACTTTTGACTAGAACATATTTCTATGTATCTTTTTCCAATTATGCCTATTTTAGCTGTTGCTGCTGCTGTTGTTGTGTGCCTTCAAGTCATTTCCAATTTATGGCAACCCTAACATGAACCTATTACAGGGTTTTCTGGGCAAGATTTGTTCAGAGGAGGTTTGTTTTTGCCTTCCTCTGAGGCTGAGAGAGTGTGACTTGCCCAAGGTCACCCAGTGGGTTTCCACGACCAAGTGGGGATTTGAACCCTGGTCTCCCAGAGTCCTAGTCCAATACTCACAACATTAAATCATGCTGGCGTTCACTTGTGAACCTGCTTAACAGAATCCCATTGTATGTGAAGGCTTGAAACATCCAATGTCACAAAGTAAAAGGACTTGCAACAAAATGTTATAGTGTGTTCTAGCCAGTCAGCAGTCAACCAGTCGTTTAATAATACTCCATTTTTTCTCCAAGATACTCCATTTCATTCTCCTTCGTCCCTAATTTTTCATCTGTCTCCCCCATTCTCATTGGACATTCAGTATTCTGTGGCTGCTGGCTATGTTCAATCCTCATGGAGCTATCTAGGAGTGGTCTGTGGATTGCATCTTTACAGGATTAATGATTGCTAAAGTGCTTGCTTTATGTGTTTCTGCAAAACCTATGGTTCCCAAAGCATTCTGATACCTACCTCTTTCTCTCTTTGTAGCTGTCTCTTTTTTTGCTACAGTCCTAATAAGCCTCTCCATTGATGCCCCCTTGTCGTGGGAGAGAGGCTTGCGTACCCTAATGATGTTTTGAGCTATGCTGGCAGTGGCATAATAGCCACTGGTAGGGTCTCCCATGCCAGACAGGTCAAAACCGAAGGGTCTGACAAAGAGCATCAAAGGGCAGGATGGGCTCTCTAGCCTTGTGGCAACCGTCCTAGGAGAAGGAAAACTCTAATCCCAAACCTGGGCAGATGGTGCTCGTCCAACCCTGTAAGGTCAACCATCTAAGAGAAGGAAACTCTAATCAAACCTACGGCCCGAGGACCTCGCTGCCACGTCCATGCTTGCAAGGCCACAGCAGATGAATCTCTGGTTTAAAGGGTGAGGCCAGTTCTGTGCACGCTGCGCTCCACCAGAAAAATCCATTGCACAGGCTCGAAGGACAAATCCATTTCCAAAAAAGCCCTGTAGCGACTGGCGAGGGACGAAACCGGCAGGTGTAAAGATGCACTGGAAGCTGCAGCCCCAACCCTGCATGCAGGTGGTTCAGGACATTGGTCACTCGAGGCTGACCCGGGAGATGACAGTCTTGTTCGGCAGCATCCTGAACGACCAAGCAGCCATTTTTAAGGAGAGCACTGCTTGCTCCATATGAAGAGGGGCCTAGAAAAGGTGGCCTAACGAAAGCTCATCCCCAACTACCTGGTTGGCTAGCCGCGGCCAACGGGAATCTTCTGATGCGGTCAAACCAAGGCAAAGAAACAAAGGCACACACTGGCCTCCAAAGGTGTAAATAAACTGACGGTTGCATGCTGGAACATCAGAACCATGCAAGACTCTGAAGATAGTGGATGGCCTGAGCGTTGTTCTGCCCTAATAGCCCATGAACTATCACAGCTTAATATTGACATCGCTGCTCTTAGTGAAGTTCGCTTCCATGAGGAAGGCAGCCTTAAAGAAAATGGCGCCGGCTACACACTTTACTGGTGTGGCAAACCCAAAACTGAAAAACATCTTTCAGGAGTAGGCTTTATGATTAAAAACTCCATTGCCTCCAAACTTGAAACCTTGCCAACAGGACACCCTGATCACATTATTTCCTTACGCCTCCCACATGTTGTTCTCTTTAGTATATATGCCCCAACTATGCAAGCCGACCCTGTAGAGAAAGACAAATTCTACACAGACCTACACCAACTCATACAAAAAGTCCCTGTAGAAGATAAAATTATTATACTTGGTGACTTCAATGCCAGAGTAGGAAAGAACTCCTAAGCCTGGAAAGGTGTCTTAGGCAAGCATGGTGTTGGAAATTGCAATGATAACGGATGCCTTCTGCTAGAGTTCTGTGCAGAACAACAGCTGACTATTACAAACACAATCTTTCAGCAGAAAGATAGCTTGAAGACAACCTGGATGCATCCCCGATCCAAACATTGGCACCTCATTGACTACGTTCTAGTCCGTCAGAGAGACATTCGTGATGTCCGTCATACCCGAGTGATGCCCAGTGCAGAATGCCAAACAGATCATCGCCTCGTCAGATGTAAACTAAATCTTCATCTTAAGTTCAAACCTAAGAGGGGTGGCATCTTAAAGAAGAGACTCGAAGTCAACAATCTTCAACAAGCTACCATGAGAGACAACTTCCAGGCAAATCTACAAACGAAACTTGAAGACCATCCTACAGATCCTTCTCCTACAGTGCTTTGGCAACATATCAAAAACAGTATCCTCCAGTTTGCAGAAGAATCCCTCGGGTTCTCCCACAAGAAAAATCAAGACTGGTTTGATGAAAACAACCAAGAGATCCAGGAGCTGTTGGCAAGGAAGAGAGCTGCTCACCAGGCATACCTCGCCCAGCCAACCTGTCATGTAAGAAAAGCAGCTTTCCGCCTCACATGTAGCAAACTACAACAAAAACTCCGAGACATGCAGAACAAGTGGTGGATCAATATAGCAGAAAAGACACAACGCTGTGCAGATCTGAGTGATCATAGAGGATTTTATGAAGCTCTTAAAGCAGTGTTTGGACCTACTTATCAGGTCCAATGCTCCTTATACAGTACAGATGGTCAAACATTAATTACTGATAAAGCCTCCATCCTAAATCGTTGGGCTGAACATTTTCAAAGTCTCTTTAGCGCCAACCGAGTAGTCCAAGCCTCAGCTATCCAACATATGATACAAAAACCAATGAAAAATGAATTGGACATAGCTCCCACTTTGGAAGAGACCCTTAAGGCCATACAGCAGATGAAAAATGGCAAGGCAGCTGGGATTAATGGAATCCCACCTGAAGTTTGGAAACACGGAGGTCATGCACTCCACGAAAAATTCCATGAATTCCTTGTGAATTGCTGGGAAAAAGGGGAACTGCCATCAGACCTCCGAGATGCAGTCATCATCACCCTGTACAAGAAAAAAGGAGCAAAATCCGATTGCTCAAACTATCGAGGCATAACACTGCTCTCTATTGCTGGAAAAATCCTTGCAAGGATACTCCTGAACAGATTAGTTCCTGCTATTGCAGAAGAACTTCTCCCTGAAAGCCAATGTGGCTTCAGAGCCAATAGGAGTACTACAGACATGGTATTTGCCCTTAAGCAACTGCAAGAAAAATGTAGGGAGCAGAACAAGGGTCTCTATGTAACATTTGTCAACCTCACCAAAGCCTTTGACACTGTAAGCAGAAAAGGTCTGTGGCAGATCCTGGAAAGACCTGGATGTCCCCCCAAATTCCTTAAAATGATTATCTTGCTACACGAGGGCCAGCGTGGTCAATTCAGATATGGCGATGCTGTTTCAGAGCCCTTTCTAATAACTAATGGAGTGAAGCAAGGTTGTGTTCTTGCACCAACTTTATTTACAATCTTCTTTAGCACGATGCTCCAAAGGGCTACGGCAGAGCTTGAAGAAGATGACGGCATTTATATACGCTACTGTACTGATGGTAGCTTGTTTAACTAAAGCCGTCTGAGGGCTCACACTAAGACTCTAAACTATCTAGTCCGTGAGCTGCTCTTCGCCGATGATGCTGCCCTTCTTGCCCACACAGAAGCAGCTCTGCAGCGCCTAACATCCTGCTTTGCAACAGCTGCAGCGCTGTTTGGGCTAGAAGTCAACCTGAAGAAAACAGAAGTTCTTTACCAGCCTGCACCACAGGACGAACACCACCATCCCCACATTGCCGTCGGCAAATCTGTGCTCAAGTCCATTCAGCAGTTCACCTACCTGGGAAGCATCAGCTCCTCAGATGCCAAGATTGACAAAGAGATCGATCACAGATTAGCAAAGGCATATAGTGCATTTGGAAGACTTCACAAAAGAGTCTGGAGCAATAAACACCTGAGGTAAAGCACAAAAATCAGTGTGTATAGAGCCATCGTATTGTCTATCCTCCTTTATGGATCTGAAACATGGGTCACCTATCGCCACCACCTACAACTCCTCGAATGCTTTCATCAGCGCTATCTACGCACAATCCTAAATATACACTGGACTGACTATGTGACAAATGTTGCTGTCCTTGAACAAGCAGGGATCACCAGCATTGAGGCCATGATATTGAGAACACAGCTGCGCTGGGCAGGGCACGTTTCTAGGATGGAGGACCATCGCCTCCCAAAAATACTACTCTACGGTGAACTCGCCACGGGTCAGCGTAAGAGGGGCGCTCCAAAAAAGCGATACAAAGACTCCCTGAAACAACATCTCAGGCTTAGCCAAATTGATCACCAACAGTGGTCCGCCCTGGCCTCACATCGGGAGGCATGGAGATGCACTATCCACAATGCTGCAGCCTTATTTGAGAACTCACGACGAACAAGTCTTGAAGAGAAACGACAACGCAGAAAGAATCACAACCTTCTGCTGTGCTTTTTGCAACCGGACTTGTTTATCTCGGATTGGCCTTTTTAGTCATCAGCGCGCTTGCAGAAAGCGCGGGATGAGTCCTTCCTGAATCTTCGTTTGTGAAGAAAAGCCAGAGAATAAGCACTCGCCCAGCTGAGTTTAGTTTCAAAAGGAGCGACTTACTTAGGCATGTCTTCAGATTTGCAAAGCATGACATGCTACTCATATGTCAGGTTTGCTAGCAGATAAAGCCTCCTGATTAACATTTCCAGTAGTCATAAAGTAATACTTTCATTTGGTAATTAAAGTTCTTGTAAACCAGTTTTTGAAAGGCAGTAATGCTACTTCTGTTCTCAGTGATATCACTGGGGAGTTTGATCCTTCTGTTCCTTTGCATGGAGTCACAAGGTCATCCACTAATTTCTAGTCTCCGGTCACAACTGGCCTGCAGCTTCCTTGACCTGGAATATTGCAGAGGGCTGCCAGCAGCATGTATAATTCATGGCACTAGGACTCTGGCAGTGGCACCCTCCCTGCCCTCACGCTCTGACAGATGGAGTGGTGCATGGGGTTGAGAAGTCACCATTGGCATGTGCCAAGGCTGAGGTGCAGTTGCCAAATATCCCAAAGAGCAGAGCAGTTGAGAATGAGAAAGGGAACAGAATTCTCATATGCTGAGGTTATCACATTTGTCAGCTGCAGAGACTACTGAGGTGTGGAATAGCCAAGGTAAAATGAAAATCCCTGAAACATCTCAAGGTTTATTACTATCCACCATTTGCTAGAAATGTGCAGCTTTACCATCCTGGTCTCATTGGTCTTATGAGTTCAGTCACAATTATTCCCCCATTATTGATGAATACAATAGACTGTACTTTTCCCAAGGGCAGTCAGTGAGCAAGGATCTTCCTAATGGCTACAATCAAAGGTACTCAGGACCAATTGATGCATACAAGAGAATCAAAAGGAATGCTCCTCCCAGACAGAACTGCCACAGGGTGCAGTGGAAGAGGGGAGAGGCTAAATGTTAAAATGTTCCTTTATTTGGGGGGGGATCATGTATGTTGACAGCTGTCAAATCAAGAAGGGATCCAGCTTAGCTTTCTCCTTGATGTGCAAAGTGGACATCTCACCCATCCCCAGTGGTAGGGTGTCCAACTGGAATACTAGAACTGCAATACTGCCCAGATAGGCAATACTGCCCAGCTGGACACCAAGGCTGCCTACATAGAATGATAGAGCAGCATGGGATGTTCAAGATCATCTAGTCCAAGCATGGGTACTGAGTGAACCTCTAGGTGCTGTTGAACTTCAGCTCCCAGTATTCCTTACCATTGGCTGTGCTGGATAGTGCTGCTGGCAGTTGCAGTCCCATAATGTTTGGAGGGCCACACAGTTCTCACCCTGATCTAGTCTAAGCAACAAGTGAAGAGTTCCTTTCTCCCTTACTCGTCCCCTCCATTTTCTACCCAGTGGCTTTTTGTAATCCTGAAACAAAAATTCCTTTAACAGTAGGTTAACATTTCCCTGTAGTGCTGAATGAAGAAAAGAAGTGAGAAAGAGACCCACAAAGCATGGCTTACATTCATGTCTTACGCCGCTGACATTCTCATGTAACTTAAGCTACCATTCCACATTACAAAGTATTACCCTAAGAAAGCTGGAGGGTTCTTGACCACACCTTCAGCAGCCACAGAGGCAAATAGCCCAATTAGGCAGGAAAGAGCCGTATGGCTGGTGCCACTGACAGAGCCACAATCTGTTTGCCTGCTCGCTCCTGCAGTATGCGATAGTGCTGCATGGAAGCCGCTCTCTCAAGATGCCCAGAGCAAGTGTCAAAGAGGCCTAATTGCCGGCTGAATTGACTTTGAAAGCTGGATTGCTTTGTACCAAAAATGGGGCTGGGGAGAGAAAAAGGAAAAAAGAAGAAGGCCTGGAGTTCAATAGGGTAACAAGACAAATTGAAAATACACCATTCTGGGTGAAGTTCCCTGCTATTGTCCGGCAGTGAATTGTCCCCTTTGATGTGTATAATTTAGAAGTGCTGTTTGTTGCAGCAAGGCAATTGTTGCCGGAAATGACTGCCTTTTAATCATACAATTTTCTCAGTCGTTTTTTCGGAGCTTGCTCGTAATTCATTGCAATTTGTGCTTGGCACAGGGCTCCAGAGCTGTGTTTCTAAATTGGAAGGAGCTTTGAAATTCGCCCTCAGCCTATTTGTCTATTTGATTTGCATCATTAGATTTGTTTGTGTTAACATTTGGGCTAAATTCTCCCCTCTGATCAATGAATGCATGTCTCAGATAAGGAGCAGAAATGAAGGATTCTCTCAGCTGTACTGTGTGTGTAAACTCGCTTTGCTCTAAGCAGAGAGGTCTTCACTGATGCAAAAAATATAAACCCCTAAAACAAAACCACAAACCTGCAGGGATGACTCCTAGAACTGCATATGCGTTATTCATAAACCACAGCCAATTTCCAGAGTGAGTTCTGTACTTTCTGCAGTCACCTTTACACTGTATGTCAGAGGACTTGGTTATACTGCCCCCTGAAATGTTGGCTGGCTTTTAAAATTAATTTATTTATTAGATGTTTCATTCCACCTTTCTCCCAGACTGGGACCCAAGGCAGCTAACAACATTATATAAAAAAACAAAAAACAAAAACAACCCAACAATGACTACAGCAAATGATAATAAAAATGAAATGAAATATAATATTAAAGTATTAAAGTCATATTATAGTTATATTAAAGCATCATCATCATCATCATCTTTTATTTCTGTAGCATTATCCATGTACATGGTGCTTTACAAGAAAAAGAACAACAAAACAGTTCTCTGCCCTCAAGCTTACAATCTAGTGAAGACATGATGCAAGAGGAAATGGGATGGCAGTAGGGGAAGGGATTAAGTCTAGCATTCTCTTCTCTTCCTCCTTGGCTAGGGCAATGGCAGTTGGGATGGAGGGGGTCATTCTGTTTGTGGGCCAAGGCAAGATGGAGATGTGCCTGCCTTAGCTTCTCTCCTTCTGCAGCCAGGGCAATGGGAGCTAGGATGGAGGGAGGGCCATTCTGCTTCTGGGCTGAGGCAAGATGGAGTTGTGCCTGCCTTAGCTTCTCTCCCTCTGCAGCCAAGGCAATGGCAGCTAGGATGGAGGGAGGGCCATTCTGCTTCTGGGCTGAGGCAAGATGGAGTTGTGCCTGCCTTATCTTCTCTCCTTCAGCAGCCAGGGCAATGGTGGCTAGGATGGAGGGAGGACCATTCTGCTTCTGGGCCAAGGTAAGATGGAGTTGTGCCTGCCTTTCCTTCTCTCCCTCTGCAGCCAGGGCCATCGCAGTTGGGATTTAAATTGCAACATTTAAATAAAGTACTTAAAACATTTTTTAAATGCATGACCCACCCACTAAAAGCCCTTTCTGTAGTAACCAATCAGTAGCTAAAAGTCTGTGTCAAGGGCTGGATGGGAGGGGCATTCTAGCTTTCCTTGAAAATGGGATTCCACAGCCAGGGAGCTGCCAATGAGAAACCCTTCTCTCGCAGACTCACCAGGGGGTTGTCTAAATGGTGAAAATAACCCTTATGGAATTTGCTGGGAATATGACCTGTCTAAATGGGATCCTGCATCAATCCACCGTATTCAGAAGGAGTAGGCCCAAAATGAAAAAAACACTACAGGAAAAGCCTTCGTGGGTTTTCCCATAGTTAAAAAAAAAAAAAAACACAGCAAGGGAGGTCCAAATTGATGTTCGTTGGGACAAGTGATTTGATATGAATCACTTTCCCATAGGAGAGGAAGCACAAAGCTGATTGGTCAGGTGAGTTGGGGGGGGGGAATTGCTAACAGAGCAAGTGCCCACTGCCACCATGTTGGATTTTCACCTTAGTGAGCAATTGTTAAGGGGATAAAATGGAGTGTTTGAGTCTTTTTGCTTTCCTGTTAAATGGAAAAATTAGACATTGGGCTTTGTATTTTTTTAAAAAAAGCTCAGCGGTGGCAAATTGAGGTAAGTACAAACATGTGTAAATCACTCGCGGCTGCCATCTTGCACGCAAAGCTCATGGGGGGGGGGAAACACCATTAAGACAAGTTGCTGCTACTGTGAAATATTATTACTGCAAGGCACTCTGCAGATGAGCTTGTATGGGGAACAGATGGTCTGGACCTAGACAGTATAGGGCTTTATAGGTCAGAACTGACACCTTGAATATCCCCTCCCAATGAAACAGTGGTTAATCAGTATCCACAAAATAGATGGAAGAAAGCAAATGGATAATAGCTTAGACTCAGAGGTGGCTATGGCTTCTATGTCAGGGCTGTAGTGAATTTGCTCTGGATCTCATCCCATACTTTAAAGGAGCTAGCCATCCAAGGCTCTGAACCTATTTGGGGGATAGAGTTCACCATCTTGAATAGCTTCTTTAAGGTCTGGAATAAAGCCCAGAATGGATTCAGCCCCCTCCCCCACACTAGCTGCTTTTGCTTATGCTTAGCAGGTAAGTATTTTCAGCCCCCCCCCCTTCTTCCACCAGCCTAAGGACCACCAGATACCAGAAGACAAATTCTCCAATGGCAAGGAAATAGCAAAGGAGAAACAGTAATGAAAGGTGTAATTTGGGTTTTCCAATGAAACAAAGGAGTGAGAAGGGTCATGAAGGGCAGTGTTCACCTAAGCATACGGCAATCCCTCCCCCCACCCACAGACAGAACTAATTTAATTCTTTTTTAACTTTTGTACTTGTGATGTTTTTAGCTGTATTTTTTTAATGATTGTAAGCTGCCTTGGATCCCATCTTGGGAGAAAGGCAGGGTATAAATCTAATAAACAAAACAAACAAACAAACAAAAACTTTTGGTTGCAATTATCAGCAACAACCTTGCATGGTATGCATCTTGGATTTCTGTGCCAATAAGGTTTTCTGATCACTTTGAAACTGTTGGTCACTGCATCGTTTAAATGCAAGTACATGATACTAACAGTGTTGGAATATGTGTCTTTACATGCAAATGGAGACTGGAGTCAGATAATACTGTCCTCAATTTTAAGCAAATTAAGGAGTGTGCAACTTAATCATTTGGCTTTCTGTTCTAAACCATTCTGTGCCTCTCTTTGCTCAGAACCAGAATAATGCAGAATTTTCAGTCTCCACTGTGCATTCAGACATAAAGGCACTGCTCTTATTAACTTTAATTCACTGTATGTATTTTTTGGAAAGTATATTGCTTCCATGATCTTTTTATAATTAGCTTGTTAATGAGCTGTTGCCTGCTAATCCATATAATTCCTCTGACAGGCTGACAGCTCAAGAGATTAACAAAGTTTGACCAATATCTCAAACTTAGTGATAACACCTTTTCTCCTTCTGACAGGAATATAAAGATATCTATCTTTGATTAATGTAATCTACTGTGTGTGCAAAGCTCAGATGTAGAGCTGAAATGTCATTCAGTCATTCATATCCTTTTTATGAAGAGAAAATTACTACCTTTTCCCACTCAAACCTAGTTTTGACTTTTTAGTACAGCACAGGAATATTCAGCTTGCATTCTAGAGTCACAAATGTGCATTCCTATCAACCCTGAGCAAATGGGTTCCAGATAAAGTGAATCATAGAATTACAGAGTTGGAAGGAGACCAAAATTATTATATAGTCCAACCCCCTGGTCTGCAGTCAAGGATGAAAAAAACAGTATCTCTGACAGATGACCAGCCTGCCAGTGGTAGCTAGTGGTGCCCATATCTGTACAAATGTTGAATGAACTGTTCAAAGTAGAACCTATTTTGTGTGAGAGCTTCAGCACCTTGGATAGCTCCTGCAAAGTTCACAAAAAAGCTTGTCATGTATTCATTCACCACCCCACATAACATGGAAGCCATTAGCCATTGCTGTCTCCAGACATTGCGGTACTTAAATACTGAAGTAGAGCCTACCAGCTCTTGAAACACTGTTTCAACCACTCTTACTGATATTGCGACATTTCTCCTAATATTTAACTAAAATCTGCTTCCGTGGCATTTCAATCCATCGATTCTAGTTTTGCTTCTCTAAACTTAATTACAAGAAGAGTAGAGCAAAGTTTTCAAACAAGTGTACTTCTTCTTCTACATGTCATCCCTTCAGAGACCACAAAGCTCCTTAATCTTCTCCAGGCTAAACATCCCAGTTCTTTCAACAATTAATCAGAAGCCTTAGTTTCTAGAGCCCTCATCACTCTGGTCATTGTGCTCTAGACCTGGGGTGGGCAAAGGGCAGTCCATGGACTACTCAGAGCCTCTAAGGTTGTGTTTCACCACCATCACACCTCCTGTACCTCACCCAGAATGGTGAGGGCTAAAAATGACCAACTGCACCCCTGGAAGCCTCTAAGAAGTAGGATTGCCATTTCAGGCCATTTCCTCCCAGGGCTTTTCTTTCAACAGCAGAAGTGACCAGATGAGTTTGGCAATCTCTAGTCTGTCAGTGTCTTTAAGAGCCTTAATCAGGTATTCTTCTCCTCATATGATGAAGGGAAGAGTGGAAATGACCTACCTACCTAGATTCTTCCACTCCATTATGTCCCCATGTCTGACTCTGCCATCTTCCCAAGTACCTGTGCAGGAGGTCGGGCATCTTAACAGAAGTTGAAACCCTCTGTGATCTGAAATCCATGAGAACACCTACATGTGTGAGGCTAATGTGGTACCCGGAAGTGCATGCAGTCATTGGAACTCCCAGGAACTTCAGCCAGTGTGGCCATCTGGATGGAAGTAGGTTGACTAGTGTCTCAGTTCCTTCTGTCACCTGAACCCTGCTGTACAGGGAGGTGTAGAACCCACCCTTGATCATCTACTACAGCACAACTAAGACTACCTTACAGAAATATTTGCTTGCTTGCAGAACATGTGGCTTAGAACTCCATGGAAGTAGAACACAGTGTGTGTGTGTGGAGGCAGTGCACATGAAATTGCCCTTTCTGTGCAGCATCGGCCACATGGGCATAGCTGGAAGCAGCCTGTGCTTGGAGGCTGTGCTTCAGAAAGCAGCCTTAAGAAGCGCATCTAGGAAAAGTGTTCTCCATGGAACAGTCAAATGTAGCTGAAAGGACCAATGTGGGGAGCAAAGCTAAGCACCTAGCAGCTGTCAGATGGCAGCAGGAGTGTATCTCCCTGCTGGAAGCAGTTTGTCTTCACCCATTTAGATGTTGAATATTTTAAACAACTTGCAGATTTCCTGGAATGCTATATAATAGCATTCTGTTTGCCAGATAGAGGTAGGGGCAACAAATGTGAATGCGCTAATGACATCCAGTAGGTAAACGCCATTTTCCTAATGCAATTATGCTATCAGACTCTAGCCTGGGATAAATGAACTTCCCACTCTCCCTGGTGGGGACAGCTTGATGAATGTGAGGTTCACTCCAGATGGCCGCTGGAATCCAAAGTGCACCTCTTGGATAAATATGCCATTAATCTTACTGCAAACTACTTCTCTGCTGGAAACAGGAGTGTCAGGGAAGCTGCAAAACCCAGAACTGTGAAAAGTCCCCGGGAAAAGCATGCTGCAGGTGAACACCCTGTTTTCACTTTTGCCATTCTTTGTTTAGTTGATTATTGTGATGAGACATGTAAGTAGCATCTTCTAACTCAAGTGTGGGCAAAATGCAGCCCACATGAAGCCCTCAACTCCTCTTTTGTGGTCCCCTACTCTCCGGGAAATTCTTAAGGCCCCTGTAGCCTCCCATTATTTCTTTAAAATTTCAGGTGAAAAATCACTTCCAAATCATCCCAAAACCACAAACTGTGGCAATTGGGATTAATAGCCATCCTCCCCTTCTAAAACTTCCACACTGAAACATACATACAAACAACCCCAAATCATATGACAACCAAGTTTATCAACCCCAGTAGTTGTAGTATGTGGGGAAATCATTATTGTAATGCAATACAATCTTGTGTATCCCATGTTGAGGTCTGTTTAGGAATTTTCCCTGCATGCATCAGTTTCTTCCACTTCCCCTTCACTTTTTAGTAGACAATTTCAGCCAACTGGACCAATGGGTCATTCATCACATGACTTCTGGTCACTTCCAGTTTCTTAAAAATGCAATGGTGCAGCCTGCTAAGGATCACAGGAGCAAAAATTGGCACCTACTCCCAGAGCAGTTGCCCAGTCTTGATCTAACTGAGCTAGTATCCATGGGTGCTTTGGAGCTGAAAAAAAGTGACAGAAACTGGTAGGAATGATTTCTTGCCAAATGTTTAATGCATAGAAACACCCTGTCGCAAAATCAACAAGCACAATGAGGTTTTCCCCACTCCGGCATAAAAGTGAAATGTATAGAGCTTTCCACCACCACTACTCATCAATCTCTTCACAATGTGGGCAAGGAGTGTCTGTGCAAAACTAGTCTCTGAAGATGCAAACCACCAATCCTACACTTATACTTTTAAAAAGTCCAAACAGCCAGGCATCAGGAATCATCACAAGTGCAAAAAGATTGCATGTACAGTTTGCATAAAATGTGTACTCACTGACTTAGCCAGGGAGGAGAATAATATTTTGTTCACTGCCCCTTGTGAGGTAAGTGAGTATTTACATCTCTAGAAACTAGTCACCAGAAATCTCCCATCTGTTTTTGGGTTGTAGTCTAGTGGACCTGGATCCTATTGTTAGTCCCAATTAGGGTAGTCGATTGTTGAATGGTGAGTTAACATTTGTGTAAATTCCATTGATTCAGTGGGTCTACTTTAGTTGGGACTTACAATAAGATTCAGGTCATGAGCTACCTGGAGAAGTTGCCTTACACTGGGATAGAATAGTTTGCCCATCTAGTCCAATATTTTCTTCTTTGACTGATTTTGAACACAGAGGGATCCTTTCCATGACCTGCTATTTACGCCTTCTCAGTGGCTGCTCCCACCTTCTGGAATTCTTTCAGCGGCACACAAAGATCTTTTTTCGTTTAAGCAGGCTTTTAATGTTTAAGTGGGAAGGCTTCTTATTGGGATGTGTGTTTATTTTATTTTTTAAAAAACTTTTGTTTGTCTTTTAAATGATTTTATACTGTTTGATGTGGTGATTTTTCATTATTTTTAAATTTTTATTGTTAATTTTTAAAATTGATTCTCCTCAGGAGTTGCCGTGGGCCCCACTCTAGGAAAAAAGGTGACATACAAATTAAACAAACAAACAAATAAAATTTTATACGGAAACACCAGGGATTGGACTTGCAAATTTTGCACTCTGCTGCTAAGCTATGATCCCTTCAATATCCTCCACCATGAGATAATTTTTGTGGCCGGAAATTCATGGAGATTGGCGTTGTCTTAATAGATCCAATCCACCTTTGCTTTCCCTATTAGCTCAACTCTGGTAAACCTCAAAAGCAAACTATACTTCCTCTTAGGCTTCTCAAAATGAGAGCCTTGAAGTGGTGGGGGGGGGAGGAACAGTAGCAGTGCCAGGGATTGGACCTGCCACCATTGGCATACAAGTTGTGTCTTTCCCATAAACTCCTTGACTGGTCCTTAGTTCCCAAACTTTCCTTTAGGCATGGAAGAGAACAGAAATGTCCAGGGAGAGACTTCAGTGATCAAAGCAACACCACCAAGAAGGACTGTCCATGGAACTTACAGAACTGAAGTTAGCTAAGGACAAGACCAAGAGCGGGGCCTCTAATGCTTGTCTTATATCAATGTTTCTTGGGAGTAAGAGTCACTGACCTCAGTGTGACTTACTCTAGAGAAAACATGGATAAGCTTGCCCTGTGCCAGAAGAAAAGTGGGATATAAATTAAAGAAGCTTGCACCAAAATTTTTTAAAATGAGCCAAGTAATTAAATCTAAACCATTATCTGCTGCTTGAAGATTATGTCCTGTTACTTGCTACCACATTCTGTTGTTGTGGGTTTCTGGACTGCTCCAGTAGCACATGTGCACACGCACAAATACACAACAGATTTTGGGTAGTAGATCTTAACTCATGACCCAGGAAAATGTAGGTTGGAACAGTCCTTGATATCTCCTTCCTTCCACTTAATGTTATTCTGCAACTAGCGGGCAGTAAATACTTTGGATACTGACTTGAGTACATATCTGATTTCCTCAACACTGGAAGTCTCTCTACTGATGCAGTAGAGATGCATAGATTAGATGCAGATCACAACTAATCTACGCAGAGTCACTGTGACCCATTTGTTAGCTGCTATTGTCTTCTGGCTATGAGCCTCTTCATACTTAGCTGGACTGGTCCTTGCATGACAGGCACACAGTCCTTCTCTAGGATCTGAGCTTATGTTCTGTTGGCACAGCCATCAAGAATCAAGGATCACCTCCATGCCACAAGAGGGGAGAGTTAGACTTTGTGGAGAGGACAACAGTATTATTGGGAAGGAAAATGGAAAGGCTATTTGACATGATTATTTTTTTCCTTTAAAAACCCTGAAAGATCCTTAAAAATTGTTCTAACTCCAGTTGCTAGTCCAAGCAAGAGTAGACCCATTGAATGAACTGCTGAATGGTAATTCAACACTTGCATTAATCTCATTGATCAAATGGGTCTACTCTAGTTGAAACAAGTAATCAGATTGTGGTGTTATGCCCCTTAGGCTTTCCATTATTTTGGAATCACTATGCTCAGAAAGGGGAGGGATTTCTCCTCCTTTTTAAATGTGATTTCACAAGGCCTAGAGGTGCACAGACCATTGCTTGTTAGCAAAGTGCTGCCTGCATCGGCAAGTACATTTTGCTAAAGATCTTGACATGAAAGTGCAAGAAGGCTTTCCAACAACATTAATAAGTTGGAAGCAGGTCAGCAGTGCATTTTGGGCTCATTAAAGGCATTCTCCCCATCAAGAATAATTGTCAAATGTGATTTGCAACAATGACCTCATCATACCTTCATGATCTGAGAAATTGCAGATAAGTTGCAAAATTGTAGTAAACGGGAGGTAGGGGAATGTTCTCCTTTTAGCTGTGAAAATTAGCAGGCTGTCACTGTTTTAGTTATTGGTCAGCCTTTATAGAAGGCAAATTTTATTTGTTAAGTGTGGATTTTGATTTGCTTTTCATCATGTATATACTGGGTCCTGTCCCAAAGTTGTTATTTGCAGCATGATTAGCAAACCCATGCTTGAGCAGATGGCACTTTTACTTACAAAGAGGATAATCAGTTTCTAGCATTCCACCCACCACAATGCCACTAGATATGGTATGTATAGAGTACAAGATATAGGACACAGAAGATATTCTATGGCATTCTGAAGGGTCCTCCAAGTCTCAGGATTGCAATAACCTTGGGGGAGTGAAACACACTGAAAGGAACTAACTAGTTATAATCTATTCAATTGCTAATACAGTTAAAGATTTTCCAACAAAAAGCAGTAACAAAATTAAATTAACTTTTTAAACTTTACAGTTAAAATTTCTTAAATTACAATTTCAGCATCAACCTAATTCCAGATTAAGTTATTTACTACAATATTAACATTTTCAGTTGAAAGACTCTGCTGAAGAGCAAATAAATTTTGCATTTCCCAGTTGGTTCTTTACCAAAAAGCTTGGATTGAGGGGCGGGGGGCAGGGAGCCCTGCTTCTTGCTTTTTGTTAGTCCCTCAGGCTTGGGAAATTGTGGTGTTTAGGTTACAAGACTGAAACCACTTCTTCAAGAGCAGTTCAAGCAGAAGAAATTTTGTTAAGGGCAATTGAAGTTCTCAGTTTCGGCAACTGTTCTTCTTCCACCACCCCATTTCTAAAAATAATTCATTCATATTAGCTGACCCAGTGTAACATATGCTAGTGTAGTAGATTTGAAAGGTTCACACAGTTCAGCTACATGCTATTATTTTAGGAAAATATTATTGCATTGTTTTACATGTGGGTGGTGAGTGGCTGAAGCAGTGAGAGGAAGGAGGGGCCCTTGTGAGACTAGGGGTGTAGATGCAGATTGAGCAGCAGGAGTGGATTGTGAGCTGGAGAGGGGATTTGCATGTGGGTGGTGATTGGCTGAGGGAGTGAGGGGATTGGTTGGTTAAGCAGCCAATCAGCACAATGGGAAAGGAAACATACCCAAGAGTTTTAGATAGATAGATAGATAGATAGATAGATAGATAGATAACTGAAAGCAGAATATCTTTATATTTATAAACGTTGGAGGATTTCAGAAAAAAAGGATAGGAAGCACATGGGATTGAAAGAGAAGGAGGAAGCAAAAGCAAGATAAGGTGGGCATGCTTTTTTGTTTTGTTGGTCTTGTCTTATTTTGATTTTGATGGGGTAGATGGGGTTGATGACCCCATCTTGGAAATTTCTCATTTGTAATGTTGCTATAGATCAAAGCTGACTTGATATCAAAAAACAATAGGTGTAAAGGAGGTGGGGGTTCAAAAATTAACGTAGATGTTTCCTTCTCTCCAAACCACCAGAGCATGGATGAAATGACAGAGTAAAATCCTGGATGACATTTGTCAGTTTCAGCCTAGCGTAGTTTTTACTGTAGGCTTCTAGCTTAAATTTAAATGTCAACTTATTGTAAACAGAATATTTTTTTTAAAAAAACCTTTAAAATGTAAATGTAACAAAATTAGATGTTTTAGCTTATTAACAATGAACTAAGCATGTTCACCCTGTTCTACTAACTTTGTCTCTGGGGAACCATCTTTAGTAGGAAAGCCCAGTACTTTCACAAGAAAGGTCACTATAGTAGGACCCCGTATCTGCTGATTCATTAACTGCTGATTCAGTTATCTGCAGTTGGTGAGGGACAGTAAAGGAGTCAAATACAGTGCAGTGCAAAATGGAGAAAAATATGAAACTCCTTACACACTATTTTTAAAGTGAGAACGCTGTACTGCGGGACTCAAGTCGCTGCTGCAAACTATGCTGTAAGCTCCAGCCAGCCCTTTCCTGTTCGTGCAATATAGAGAATGAGGAGGTAGCACAGAAGGGAAGGTTTTCAGTGCCAGACTTGTACTGTGCTGCCAAAATGGAAGAGGAGTGAGGTGGAGGAGAAGGAGAAGGATGTGGGGAAGAGGACAAGAAAAGTTCTTCCTTTTAAGTGAGAACTTGAGGTTCCTGGACTTAGTCATGAAGGATCACTGGGTAAAGTTTCAGAGAGTTTCATGATTGAGGATTCACACCAGCAGAGCCAGAACAAGAGTAAGCTTCCTATTTTACTATGTTACTGACAGTAATTAGCTACATAGAATGGGGGGGGGTCTTTCAGTACTTTAAAATTGTTTTTTTGGGTGTTGACACCGTGTTTGCTACCATTCATTGATTTTGGTATCTGTGTGGGGGTCTGGAACCAATGCAGGGCTCCTACTGTATAGTAGGACCCCCTTATCCACTGGGGATTGGTTCTGGGGAGGGCGTGAATACTGAAAACCATGGATAATAGTGAACACTATTGAAAATAAAGAGACTTATGGTTTAAAATACCCTAGAGTTGCCTTGGAGGAACACATTTTCTAGGAAGACTCTATGATAGGTGTGCTGCTTTATGTCCCATGGGTAATTGAATTAGTGGATAATGAATCAGTAAATACGGGGTCCTACTGTACAATCTTATTTACATTTGGCCCTCTGTATTCATGGATTGTGCATCCACAGATTCTACCATCCACAGATTGAAAATATCCCCCCGCATTTTTTCCACCAAAGCAAACCTTGATTTTACCATTTTATATAAGGGATGCCATTTTGCTATGCCATTGTATATAATGCGGTTTGAGCATCCACAGATGTTGGTGTCCATGAGGGGTCCTGGAGCCAAACCCCATGGATATCAAGGACCCACTGTACTGCATTTCAGATCACTCAGTGTTGGCTGGTCACTCTCAGGATGGTGTGTGTGTGTGTGTGTTTGTGTGTGTGAACTGCTCTGGGTTCTATTCTGAGCTTGCAAGGAACTATCCAGAGCACTGACTCCTGTCCCCAAATAGATTCAACACATTGGGTAACTCCCTTAAAGTTTGAACTAAGACCTTGGAGTGGATTGACTGCCCCACTGACATCGGAGCCCCTAGTCCCCACTCATATAGCTCAATAGTCAAGGCTGTCTGGGTTGTTCAGAAATAGAGATTAAAAGCATAACATACAAGGAGAGAATAAAATGCCACATGTAGTTTGGACCTTGAAGCTAGGTTTTATATCTTTCCAATGGTAGTCTGGATAGGACACCCCTGTATTGGCAAAGTGGTGTAAAAGCTTCCATTTCCTCCAATGTGATCTAATACTGGGGTTGTCCAAATGGTGAAAAATCTCCTGACAGAATGTGAGTAGAATCCTTCCTGTCTTAATGGCATTCTGTGTGATTGTGCCATATTGCAAAGAAGGGGAGCCAAAACCTGCCAAAACCTCACCAGAAAAGCCTTCATGGCTTTTTCCATCTTTTTTCTTAAAAAAACAAAAACAAAATACAAGGTGAGTGGGTGCATTTCTGCTCATTAGAACAAGTGAGTCAATCTGATTCACTTGCCCAAATGAGAGGAAGAGCAAACCTGATTGTCCGGACAAGTGCAGGGGCGGGGCAGGGTTACACAGCAAGCGCCCATTGCAGCCATGTTGGATTTTCACCTTAGTGAGTGATTGGTAAGGCAATAAAATGGGGGATTTGTGTTAATTTTCTCTCTCACTTTTTTCAGAAAGGTAAAGCATCACTTGTGTGCACCATAGAAATAGGGTTTTTTTAAAAAAAAATCAGCAGTGGCAGATATTAAAACACGAGTAATCCACTTGCCTCCGTGTAGACAAGCCCATTGTCTTTCTCAGCTGTCACATGGCCTTCCAGTTGTTCTGTTTCCAGAAGACCTGGGCAGCATGGCAAGTGGTCAGGAATTCTGGAGGTCAAAGTCCAAATCATCTATAGGTGCACAGGTGGAGAAACATGAATCTAGTATATGCATAAATAAGAGCAAATCATAAGTAAGTGAAGGACCCCTTTGAAGTCTGATCCAAACACAGTAAGAGCTTTGCCATGAAAACCACAAGCTTCTGGACTGGGTCCCCTTGGCTCAAAAAGCAAATATCTGCTTGAAGCAGTGAAGGCTGAGAACATATGCCAGGCAACTCAGCCTGTTTCGGTTGGTCTGCATTTGGCATCTAAAGAAATGGCACACAACTTTCTGATATGTAATCACTGAGCCACCTCATTGAGCACCTAATCTCTAGGAAAGTTAACTTTCCCAGCAATCGGGTAGAGAACATCAGCAGGATTCTTGTGAGGTGTATCCCCCAGGTGCTTATTACGCCTTCTGTTCCTGCTGCAGACAGGATTGAGGAGGGAAGGGGCTCTCCGCTGGGAACTCTGTTTGATGTCACGTGATGTTGCTTTTTCCAAACGGATCAGAAGTGCAAAGGCACAGCTTGCTTAGCGCAGCTCAACAAAGGCGCCGGTGGGTTTCAATCAAAGGGCTTGCCGATGCCAATGCACGGACTCTATTATTAGATAGATCTTCCTGGCCTTTGAAATGCAGTATGAACAAGAGGGCAGTGTCAGCTGTTGTAAGAAAGAATGGAGATGATTGCAAAAGCCAAAAAGTTGAGGTTTATTGCAACCTCCCATTCTTTTACAGTTTGCTAAGGCTAGTGATGGGCAACCTTTTGAGCTTGGTGTGTCAAACTTCGCCAAAAAACTGAGCATAACTTGGGTGGTGTGTCACTCTGAGGAAAAAACATTATTTCGCGATATTTATTGTTTAATAAACAATATTATTAATTGTTTAATTAATTAATTATTAACAATATTATTAATTGTTTACTGATAATTAATGAGTTGTCACAAGTACCTTCACAGTTTCATATGTATAAGGATATTACTTAGCTGACTTTCATGCAGAATCTGTCTCTCTGCTCTTAGAACTTTTCACAAGCATTGCCCTTCTATGCAGATAGGCCAATCTCTTTCCATCTTTCCAACAAACAAGAGAAAGAAGATGATTGAGGGACCTGTCAGGCTGGTCAGTGAACTCACCCATATATTTTTACCTTAAAGAGTTTGTAGCTACTCTACTTGAGTTCTGTCTCCCTTGGGTGCCTTTGTCCATGGAATTCCAATTTCCAAACTACAGCATGGCAGTGTTATCACAGCCTATAATACCTTTTACTGTCTTGAAGCAGGGACCCATGCTGATACATCTTTTAGCTGAATGGTTCTCTGTTTTTTCACTTGACATGGACCTGTATCTGGTAAATTAGTTTTTTACTCACTTTATGTGAGTCATAGAGACCGAAGGCCCCATCGCCACTTTCCCCCCTCCCCCGGCTTCCTGAAAGTGGCAACCAGGGCCTTCACCACCACCCCCTGCCTGCCTAAAGTGGTGATCAGGGCCTTGAAACCCCGGTCACCACTTTCCTCCACCCCCCGCCTGCCTAAAGTGGCGATTGGGGCCTCAAAGCCCTGGTCGCCACTTTAGGGAGGGTGGTGAGGTTGTGGGCAAGGGGGGGGGGGAGGAGGCCTTCAGCTGCCTGTCACCCAAAATGGCTAGGCGTGTCAGTGCTGACACGCATGTCATAGGTTCGCCATCACTGGCTAAGGCTCTAGTACACCAATAATCTATTGTCTACATAAATGCTTCTTCAGGTATATGATGTGCAGAACTTGCAGTTATTTTTTTCCCATTGGGCTAGGGCCTGGCACCATATCTGTGCCCATTGTTTGCAACTGTTTCTTTCTTTCTTTCCTGGAAGCTCTTCAAGAATCAACAACTGATGGGACCACCACTTTGAGTAGCACTGGTCTACATGAAATTTAACAGGGTTTTCTACATGAGGTCAGACCCTCGAGTCACACACTTTCCTCTTTGATATATTGATTTGTTTATTTTTATTTATTTATTTAGACATGTATACCCTGCTCTTCAGCCACAAAGGCTCTCAGAACAGCTTAAAACTAAGCAATAGCACTTGCACATCTATACCACTTTTTATAGTGCACTAGGCACTCTCTATGCAGTTTCCAATGTGTGTTAGCTAATTGCCCCCACAAGCTGGGTACTCATTTTACCAACCTACAAAAGGATGGAAGGCTGAGTGAACTTTGGAGCCCTTGGGAAAGAACTCGCAACATTGTCGCTGCAGTACCAGCATTTAACCACTGCACCACCAGGGCTCTCTAACTGAAGGAACATATCTCTAGCCTTTCCAAAACAATAACTTTTAAAGTGTGGCCAAAAAAATTACTCAGAACCAATGCAACAAACCACAATTTTATCATAGCACAAAAGGAAACCTATAGCAGCAGGAAGAAGTGCCCGCTTCTATATCTAGCTGCCCATATCTTAAAAACGTCTACTGTTTTGTCCACTCACAGAACTGGCATTACGGTAAGTGTAGAAAAGACTGGGCACCTGATAACAACTCATGTCCCTCTGGACAAGAACTCTCTGAACTTCTCCCTCTTTACCTTTGCAATGCATTTGTTCACCCAGACAATGGCTCAGATAATGGGGGCAGTGATGAGGAGGAGGAACGGAAGCTCTCACTGCCAGTTTGCCCTGTGACTTTCTCCTGGAGATGTAAATCTTCACTGCCCCCCCTTGCATGCAGCAATGAATAATGGGGGGGGTCTCTTGGATGGATGAGATTATTCAGGACTTTTTGATGCAAAATGTTGGGGTCTTGTGTAAAAATATTGTTTTGTGGGTTTAAAAAGTTGCTTTTCTTCAGTAAAAACAACTCCTGGTTTTAAGCAAAAATGAACATTTTTACACACAGAACCATGTACTTTGTGCAAATTACACTTGCTTTCCATGTTAAAATGCTGCTTTTGCACAACAATGAGGGTTTTTGTTTGTTTGTTTTTTGTGCAAAATCCCAAGTTTCTCTGTGAATAAATATTTCACACTAAAGTCCTAAGTTGTGAAAAGCCTCGCAGGGTTTGCCCCTTTCCTGGGCAGATTCTTTTGAAACCTAGAACTGGCACAGTCCACTAGTGAAAGCCATTAAGTTGGTCCCTACTGGAAACAGGGCACCCTCCCCCTTGCCTATCACCCTATAAAAGTTCCAGTCTGCTTTTGGGTATGCTGTTTTTCCTGTTCTTGATGTTGTTGTAGCTGAGAATGGTGATACTTCAAAATGTGACAGAATGAAATAATTAAGAAATCATGAAAATGGGGGTATAGCTTGTTGAAAAATGATCAATTGGATGTGGCTTCATTTCTGCACACCTACAAGAAAGGATCCTGTCAACATACCGGTGGCTTCTGCTGGATATTGACTGTGATTTGTGCAGTGCCAGGTAGTTACTGAGCTGCTTTTCAAACTTCTTCAATATCCTTTTCAAACTGTGCCTTTCCTGGCACTGAGACCTTGATCAGATGCAGAGTTTCAAGCAGCCAGCTGCTCAAACAATAAGAAGAAAACAAGTAAAAGAACTGGGGCCGGTGCTTGAAGGAAAGGTTGTTCGCCCCATGGGACAGCTGGCACATCCAATCAAGTGTGAACCTCCACTGTGACTTGATGGTGTTCCCTCCCAAGCTACAGTGTACAGGGAAGTCCACTCTTGTTCTCTGAATAAACAAAGGAAGAGAAGCTCTCCTACAATGCTAAGGAACTGTATGTTACCTCCATTTCTGGGAATCTTTCCAAATGCTTTTTGTTAGCATGCAGATGTCTCCGTGGGCTGTGTAGGCTGTCACTACTACAGATTCTAATTCAAAGAGGAATCAAAATAAGGAGCAAAAGTGGAGACTTGTGCATTCTAGTATTACTCTTAAGTCATGGAAAGAACTGCAGGTGCTTAGCAGCTCTGCCCATTTGTTCATGAACAATGTCAGCCAATGGCTTCTGTGTCAGTGGGTTGAGGAATCGTCAAGTTTTACTGCAGACTTTAAAGGAACCCTCCAAGGTGCTGAACCTTATTTCTAAAATAGCTTCAGCATCTTGGATAGTTTCATAGAATTTGTAGCACTGACAGTACACACAGCCCACAGAGACTTCTGCATGCCACCACTGTCCACTAGTACAGCAATAGTTGAGATTAATTGATATGGTCCAGGTGAACCTATAGAAATGGCCAAGCCCATATTTATCCCATCTCTCAGCTATCCTGTGAAAAAGCCAGGTCCATGCCTTGCTTTTCACACTATGCCATGCTTTAAACATGGGATGGGCACAGTTATTAGGCAGGGGAGGGAAAGACAAGATGAATTAGGGCATATGTTTTCAGGAGCTCCAACTGCCAGTATTTCTTCAGACGGGTGCAATAAGTGGACCTTTCATTTGGGTGATGAGGTGCTGATCCCCTGCCCCTTTTCAGGGCCAGGGTGGGGCCTTCACCTCATAAGCTCTATGCCTACTTTTGAAGTTTGACACACTTCCCTGTACTTGCATTAGTTGGCTGTGGGTGAGCTACCAAAAATCTAGTAGCTAAATATCCCTTGATGCTTATTTGCTGGAACCCTATATCACCTTTTACTTAATGTAAGTTTACATATACTTAGTTGAGTAGCAGAGGTGCTAAAAACCATGTTAGTGAATTGTAGAGATGCATATCAGGACAATAGCAACAGTGCCTGAAGAGCAATGGGACTGATCCACAACAAGACTGATATGCATTGGAGTACAGAGCATCAGTCCCACTTTGCAACTGATCCTCTATGCTGGCTCCTCCATGTAGTGGCATAACAGTAGCCCTCTATTGAATACGGACATCACGAAACTGGCCAGTTCTAATTCCCACATAGGTAACGTCACTTATGAAGACGTAACTTCCATACAGGATTCCAGCCATGCTTCTCAATTGAACAAAACACTTTGGTCACTGCTTTGACAAAGTCATTTAGTGCACATTGCTTTTACAGTATATTATTTGTTTGAATTTTGGAACTCATGTGGTTGTTGTCTATTAAGGTTGGGAGCCTTGTGGCCCTCTGGATTTTGTTGGACTGCAACTCTCAGCACTCATGACCATTTGGTTAAGCTGGACAGGGCTGGAGGGACTTGCTCTCTCACCACTACTTGATATGGATACTCTGTGTGTGTGTGTGTGTGTGTGTGTGTGTACATGTGCCTTCAAGCCACCTGTCGACTAATGGCAACCCCATGAATTTCATAGGGTTTTCTTAGGCAACGAATACACAGAGGTGGTTTTGCCAGTTTGTTCCTCTGAAATATAATCTATAGCATTTGATGTTCATTGGTGGTCTCCCATCCAAGTACTAACCAGGGCTGACTCTGTTTCACTTCCAAGATCAGGTGGGATCTGGTGTCTTAAAGGTATTTAGGCTGTGGATACTCTACAGTTTCATATTATTTCTGTAAGTTACCTTGAACTTTTAATTATATTTATTTTAAATCCAGATTTTAAGGCAAAAATTATATCTCATGAAAAAGAAAAAAACAATACAAACTCTGACCTCTGACCTCAGGCATACTAACCAAAGAAAAGGGACAGGGTAGAAGCAAGATTGCATGGTAACAGATTTGGAGAGGGACCTGTAGTCTGTATAAATTAATATTAAGATTCAACACTGAAGAACAAGTAAAGCATTGTATGGTTAGTTGGTCATCAAAGATAAGGACATAGTATACATATGGAGCAATTGGAAAATATTTGGCTGAAAGGATTAGAAAACTTTACTTTTGGACTGCACCTCTAATAAACTCCCACATCCTGAGAATTAAGGTTCCAGGAAAAAGGTGCAGCCTTTGAAGACGTCTTGGAACAACATCTAGGATTGATTACCATAATACATTGTATGTAGAGAGCTGCCTTTGAAAACTGTTTGAAAACTGTTCCATTCAAAATACAGCTGCCAGGCTATTCTCATTAATGAGAATTTTTCTTGCCTGTACTGAATAAACCTCACTGGCAGCTGGTCTTTTTCTGAGTGCAATTCAAAGAGCTGGTGGTTCCCTTTATAGTACTAGGTGCCTGAAATAATGCTGCTTCCTCCTTACTAAACTTTTCTACTAGTGACTGCTAGTCAATATGGCTATATCACCACTAGTATGAGAGACAGTACACCTCTGTATATAAGTTGCTGGAGAGCATGAGATGGAGGCTGCAGTTCATTTTGTCCTGCTGGCAGACTTCTCATAGTTAATTGTTTGGAGTGTGTGAACAGAATGCTGGCAAGCTAAGCTTCTGGTCTGGCCCAATATGTTCATCTTATGTTCATCTTTATAGTCATCTGCAGACGCTCTGCTCAAGGCATCGACAAAGGTAGGTTTGAACCCTTCCTCACCTCATGGAGGCCATTAGAACCAATTTTGCTGTGGAGAGGAAGAGGAAGAGAAAGTTGAACTGATGTCGTCACAACCTGTTGGACTAGCTCATGTTTACTGTTTTACTGTAATTGATTTCATATAATGCTGGGAGCAAAATGAGGTTAAAATGCTTCAAAGAAATGAACATGTCTAACAACTCTAAGTTCTTCTTATTCCTTCTCCTTTTCTTGTCACAATTAATGTATTCATTTACATACAAAAGAAGCCCCCAAACCCCTCCCATCCATCAGGTGTTTTTTTAATGTATTTTTTAAAAAAAATTCCATAGACCAAATTTCATAACACTGCAATGATTAAGATAAATACTGAGATAAAATAGATAGTATTGAATTAGATAGGGGAGGAGAAGCATATAACAGATTCTCTATGGTGCAATTCATCATGCTGAACAAAAGGAGGCTAAGAAGTTCAAAATGATCACTTATATTGGGCAGACTGTCTTTGTATCATATAGCAGGTTAATTTAATTATTTTTGCTACTTCCCCTGCTTTCCGGAGCCAGTCATCTATCAGGAAAATCAATGGACCCCACCAGTGTCAGGCAATAATTAATTTTTACAACAATAATCAAATTCATTAATGGCATTACACACCAGCAGCAGTAAGGGCTTTACTGAACACATTTTTAAACACCTACATATTTATGTATATATAAATACCCTTTTGTGTGTGTTTCTCCTAATACATACATTTCTCCTGGTTCACCATTTTTATGTGAATGTTTCCTGTATGCATATCTTCTAATGCTAGACTGCGGCTTCCATCAACCCTAGCAAGCATGACCTGTGATGAGGAATGCTGGGAGCTGCAGTTCAAAAACATCTGGAAAGGGTGCATGACCCCCACTCCTGTCATAATGTAAGCATTTTTGTATCAGGCATGTTCTCTAATAATCAACAGGAGAAATAAAAGAATTTGTGCATTTAGGATAAATTCTTATAAAAACATCCCAGACCAGGGAAAAGGTACATGCAAATGTGTCAGAAATACTTACAAAAATGTATGAACCACTCAACATATGCCCAGGATGCTTTGCAGCAATGCAGCTCAAAGTGTCCTTTGTCTTTGTCTTTTGATGGGGAGGGGGGACTTGAGAAAAAGCATATAGCGAAGTAAAGGTGTGGAGAAAGGTTAAGAAATGCTTAGTAAAAGAGTGACGATTCCACAGCAGTGAAAATGGCTCAATTTTCAGTTGGAATCGTATTGGTGTACGGAGAGGGGGGCATGCCCTGTGGTGTAACCACCTGCAGTTTTGTACATTTCCAAGGCCTTTGTTTCCAGAATTGGCCTCCAGATTGACTTCAGCATGCATTTTATTCTCTTCTGCATTATACCATTTTGACAGCCAGCACACCTTCATGGGGCTCCACTAGCACCGTGTCTGTTGTGTTCCTTGGTGTGTGTGAGAGAGAAAATGATCAAGCTCGACACCTGAGGAAGGAAAGAATCTATCTCTCTCTCTTTCCCTCTCTCTACCTATCTCTGAAATGCACCTATTTGAATGCTCCAGCCTCATCACTCTTCCTTCTTTAATAGCCAGGCATCCAAGAAAGCATCTCTAGAATACAGAAACAAAATGTGCTCCTGGAAATTCAGATTGTTGTCTGTGAAAAATTAGCAGCAAAGCTGGGTGAAAATCAATGGGGGTTCTGAAATTCTGTATGTGCCAAGACAACCCCCCACTCCCAGCTGACTTTAGATTATTCCCCTCTTTCCCTTGCAGCAGAGGCCGAGAAATCTGTCAGTTTGGATTTTACATCATTTCTCATTTTTCTCACCTTAAGTTTCCATATGATTAAGTTTCCAACCAGGTTCCATATGATTTTTTAAATGTCAGGCAAGCATCTGATTTGAGATCTGGTGAGAAACAGGGATCTTATCTTGCAGCTCTGATGAGAGAGACACCCACTTTCAGTGGGATGTTCCACAATACTTTTTCCAACACACTTAGAAGTGGGGGGGGGGGAAACAGTGGAGGCAGCAGCAACAACAACATGGTAGCTAAAATATTGGTAGGTTCCAGGAGAGACCACAGTGACTTATAGGAGCCCTGGTGGTGCAGTGGTTAAATACTGGTACTGCAGCCACAACTTTGTGAGTTCAATCCTACAGGGCTTCAAGGTTGACTCAGCCTTCCATCCTTTCATAGGTTGGTAAAATGAGTACCCAGCTTGTTGGGGGCAATTAGCTCATACATTGTAAACCACTTAGGGAGTGCTTTGCACTGATAAAGGGTATAGAAATATAAATGCTATTGCTGTTGATAATACTTATATGCAGTTTGCATCCTTGTGTGGATCGGCCACACATGATCTACACTGATTGGTAGGAGCTCCCCAGGTCTTTCCCTGCCATATCTGGAGATGTTATGGATTGTACCTGGGAGTTAACACCTAGTGGGGGAGAACATTTTTTTCATAATAGGCTGAGGGATTAAATCGAGGAAACGGCTTCCAGTAAAAGTCAACTCGCTTCATACCGTGCCACAGCTCCAATCTAAATCCCTGCCCCCCCACAGCATGCATTCTCACATACACAAAGAACTACTTTTAAGCAAAGAAAAACAAATGTTGCTATAATAATTAGACGTTTCCCCCCTCAATATCTCTGTGACATTGCTACACAATATATTTTCTTTGTTAAACAGCCTTGATTTATAAATAAGTTCCCTTTGATCACAAGTTTGGGTAGGATTTCAGTAGGCACTCAGGCTTTCTAATTTTCATCAAGTCTTAAAAGTTGGCTCAAAAGGTTGCTGGCCACCACATCAGTTTGAATTGGTGGTGAAAGAAGCAGGGAATGGCAAAGAGAGCCAGCCTGGTTTCCCCTCCCTTCCATTTTAACAGAGGATACTGAAGAACGTACCAGCTTTCAATCCTCTTGTGTTCAATCCTGCGTCACCCACTGTTATTATGTTTGAATTGAAGAAGGTGCTTTCTTCAAGGCTAGTAGCCGATGGCAGTGAGCTGCCAAGATGACACCATGCTGACACAGAGGGTGAGAGAAAAATACGACATGTTTCAAAAAAACTGAAATGACACGGTTATGATGGTGACTTGTGATATAGAGAAAGAAAACCTTGCTCCCGCATCCTTTTATGATATAGGGAAAGCACTAAAAGGAAGCAGAGGAATGTCTATTGAGACCAGAAAAAGAATGTAGGCGTCCATTCTGTCAAAATGAAATACAAAAGGAAATATTGGAACTTTTTTGGGGGGGGGCAGTATTTTTCTTTTCATGATTGCAGGTGTTCTTGGGCACATTTTCACCTGAGGATTTGGAAAGGCCTTGGCTGCATATACTGAAAGCACACAGGGAAAGGGCCACAACTCAGAACATGCTTTGCATGCCACAGGCTCCAGAAGATTCATGAATATCTAGGAAAGATCTCTCACCATATCTCCTACATCGCAATGCCAGCACTGCAATGAAGAGGATTCAGATTCCAATGAATCACTTAGTGGAAAGCTTTTGTCTTCCCCTTTCACACCTTCCAGCGTGAGAATATGTCTTTTCTCTAATCTTCAGACTTTGAATACAACTCCCCTGTAGCCTCTCCTGTTCTACAGTCTTCCCCAGAACCAAATATGCTTTCTTTAAAGGTTGCAGATAGCTCTTCCAGCAGGACAGAGCAACCAGAAGGTGATAGCCTGACAGCCTTTTCCAGCCTACAGGCGACTCTAGCCCTTCACTGAGACACCATATTTTTGTACCTCAGCTCTTAATGCACTGGGTAGTGGTTGCTGCTTACTAGAACCTACAATGCGTCTGTCAGTATGGAGTCACTCACCTTGACCTCACTAGCCATGGTTTGCTTTAACTCAAGGGTGAGCAGCTGTGGTCCTGAAGATGTTTCTGACCTTCTTCTTCTCCTTCTTTTCTTCTTCTTCTTGTATGCCTTCAAGTCATTTCCGACTTATGATGACTCTAAGGTGAACCTATCATGGGGTTTTCTGAGGCCAAGTGTATGACTTGCCCAAGGTCAACAAGTGGGTTTCCGTGGGCCAGCAGGAATTCGGACCCTGGGCTCCAGAGTAGTCCAACACTCAAACCACTATGCCCCACTGGCTCCCCACTCCTAATTTAACTCAGCCTGACAAACCTTGACCAGGTCCCATTTGGATCTGGCTTATTCTATCTAGGCATGTCACTAGGTAACTACGGACATTATTAGACTAGTGTGTAAAAACACTATAATTCTGCGAGTGCGGAAAGCGGAAACATCGTGGCATTTCTCTCTCTGGCTTCTCTTCACAAAGACTCATCCCGTGCTTTCTGCAAGCGCGCTGATGACTAAAAAGGCCAATCCGAGATAAACAAGTCCAGTTGCAGAAAGCACAGCAGGTCTCCTTGGGTGATGTTTTTGGGTTGTGATTCTTTCTGCGTTGTCGTTTCTCTTCAAGACTTGTTCGGCGTGAGTTCTCAAATAAGGCTGCAGCATTCTGGATAGTGCGTCTCCATGCCTCCCGATGTGAGGCCAGGGTGGACCACTGTTGGTGATCAATTTGGCTGAGCCTGAGATGTTGTTTCAGGGAGTCATTGTATTGCTTTTTTGGAGCACCCCTCTTACGCTGACCCGTGGCGAGTTCACCGTAGAGTATTATTTTTGGGAGGCGATGGTCCTCCATCCTAGAAACATGCCCTGCCCAGTGCAGCTGTGTTCTCAATATCATGGCCTCAATGCTGGTGATCCCTGCTTGCTCAAGGACAGCAACATTCGTCACATAGTCAGTCCCGTGTATATTTAGGATTGTGTGTATACAGCGCTGATGAAAGCGTTCAAGGAGTCATAAGTGGTGGCGATAGGTGATCCATGTTTCAGACCCATAAAGGAGAATAGACAGTACAATGGCTCTATACACATTGTTTTTTGTGCTTCGCCTCAGGTGTTTATTATCCCAGACTCTTTTGTAAAGTCTTCCAAATGCACTATATGCCTTTGCTAATCTGTGATCGATCTCTTTGTCAATCTTGGCATCTGAGGAGATGATGCTTCCCAGGTAGGTGAACTGCTGAATGGACTTAAGCACAGATTTGCCAACGGCAATGTGGGGATGATGGTGTTCATCCTGTGGTGCAGGCTGGTAAAGAACTTCCGTTTTCTTCAGGTTGACTTCCAGCCCAAACAGCTCTGCAGCAGTTGCGAAGCAAGATGTTAGGCGCTGCAGAGCTGCTTCTGTGTGGGCAACAAGGACAGAATCATCAGTGAAGAGCAGCTCACAAACTAGATAGTTTAGAGTCTTAGTGTGAGCCCTCAGACGGTTTAAATTAAACAAGCTACCATCAGTACGGTAATGTATATAGATGCCGTCTTCTTCTTCAAGCTCTGCCGTAGCCCTTTGAAACATCATGCTGAAGAAGATTGTAAATAAAGTTGGAGCAAGAAGACAACCTTGCTTCACTCCATTAGTTATTAGAAAGGGCTCTGAAAGAGCGTATATCTGACTTGACCGTGCTGGCCCTCATGTAGCAAGATAATCATTTTAAGGAATTTGGGGGAACATCCTAGTCTTTCCAGGATCTGCCACAGACCTTTTCTACTCACAGTGTCAGAGGCTTTGGTGAAGTCAACAAATGTTACATAGAGACCCTTGTTCTGCTCTCTACATTTCTCTTGCAGTTGTCTAAGGGCAAATACCATATCTGTAGTACTCCTATTGGCTCTGAAGCCACATTGGCTTTCAGGAAGAAGTTCTTCTGCAATAGCAGGAACTAATCTGTTCAGGAGTATCCTTGCAAGGATTTTTCCAGCAATAGAGAGCAGTGTTATGCCTCGATAGTTTGAGCCATCAGATTTTGCTCCTTTTTTTTTTTCTTGTAAGGGGTGATGATGACTGCATCTTGGAGATCTGATGGTAGTTCCCCTTTTCCCCAGCAATTCACAAGGAATTCGTGGAATTTATCGTGGAGTGCATGACCTTCGTGTTTCCAAACGTCAGGTGGGATTCATCAATCCCAGCTGCCTTGCTGTTTTTCATCTGCTGTATGGCCTTAAGGGTCTCTTCCAAAGTGAGAGCTATGTCCAATTCATTTTTCATCGGTTTTTGTATCATTTATTGGATAGCTGAGCCTTGGACTACTTGGTTGGAACTAAAGAGACTTTGAAAATGTTCAGCCCAATGATTCAGGATGGAGGCTTTATCAGTAATTAATGTTTGACCATCTGTACTGTATAAGGAGCTTTGGACCTGATAAGTAGGTCCAAACACTGCCTTAAGAGCTTCATGAAATCCTCTAAGATCACCCAGATCTGCACAGCGTTGTATCTTTTCTGCTACATTGATCCACCACTTGTTCTGCATGTCTCAGAGTTTTTGTTGAAGTTTACTACATGTGAGACAGAAAGCTGCTTTTCTTACATGGCAAGTTGGCTGGGCAAGGTATGCCTGGTGAGCAGTTCTCTTCTTTGCCAACAGCTCCTGGATCTCTTGTTTTCATCAAACCAATCTTGATTTTTCTTGTGGGAGAACCCGAGAGATTCTTCTGCAGACTGGAGGATACTGTTTTTGATATGTTGCCAAAGCACTGTAGGAGAAGGATCTGTAGGATGGTTTTCAAGTTTTGTTTGCAGGTTTGCCTGGAAGTTGTCTCTCATGGTAACTTGTTGAAGATTGTTGACTTGGAGTCTCTTCTTTAACATTCCACCCCTCTTAGGTTTGAATTTAAGATGAAGATTTAGTTTACATCTGACGAGGCGATGATCTGTCTGGCATTCTGCACTGGGCATCACTTGAGTATGGCGGACATCGTGAATGTTTCTTTGGCGGACTAGAACATAGTCAATGAGGTGCCAATGTTTGGATCGGGGATGTATCCAGGTTGTCTTCAAGCTGTCTTTCTGCTGAAAGATAGTGTTTGTAACAGTCAGCTGTTGTTCTGCACAGAACTCGAGCAAGAGGCGTCCATTATCATTGCCATTTCCAACACCATGCTTGCCTAAGACACCTTTCCAGGCTTAGGAGTTCTTTCCTACTCTGGCATTGAAGTCACCAAGGATAATAATTTTATCTTCTACAGGGACTTTTTGCATGAGTTGGCGTAGGTCTGTGTAGAATTTTTCTTTCTCTACAGGATCGGCTTGCATAGTTGGGGCATATATACTAAAGAGAACAACATGTGGGAGGCGTAAGGAAATAATGCGATCAGAGTGCCCTGTTGGCAAGGTTTCGAGTTTGGAGGCAATGGAGTTTTTAATCATGAAGCCTACTCCTGAAAGATGTTTTTCGGTTTTGGGTTTGCCAGACCAGTAAAGTGTGTAGCCGGTGCCATGTTCTTTAAGGCTGCCTTCCTCATGGAGATGAACTTCATTAAGAGCGGCGATGTCAATATTAAGTCGTGATAGTTCATGGGCTATTAGAGCAGAAAAACGCTCAGGCCATCTACTATCTTCAGAGTCTCGCATGGTTCTGATGTTCCAGCATGCAACCGTCAGTTTATTTACACCTTTGGAGGCCGGTGTGCGCCTTTGTTTCTTTGCCTTCGTTTGACCGCATCAGAAGATTCCCGTTGGCCGCGGCTAGCCAACCAGGTAGTTGGGGATGAGCTTTTGTTAGGCCACCTTTTCTAGGCCCCTCTCCATATGGAGCAAGCAGTGCTCTCCTTTAAAAAGGCTGCTTGGTTGTTCAGGATGCTGCCGAACAAGACTGTCATCTCCCGGGTCATCCTCGAGCGACCAAAGTCCTGAACCGCATGCATGCAGGGTTGGGTCTGCGGCTTCCAGTGCATCTTTACACCTGCCATTTCATCCCTCACCTATCTCTACAGGGCTTTTTTGGAATTGGATTTATCCTTCAAGCCTGTGCAATGGATTTGTCTGGTGGAGCACAGCGTGCACAGAACTGGCCTCACCCTTTAAACCAAAGGTTCATCTGCTGGCCTTGCAAGCATGGATGGTAGCAGCGAGGTCCTTGTGTCATAGGGTTGATTAGAGTTTCCTGCTCTTAGATGGTTGACCTTACAGGGTTGGACGAGCACCATCTGCCCAGGTTTGGGATTAGAGTTTCCCTTCTCCTAGGACGGTTGCCATAAGGCTAGAGAGCCCATCCTGCCCTTTGACACTCTTTGTCAGACCCTTCGGTTTTGACCTGTCTGGCATGGGAGATCCTACTGGTGGCTATTATGCCACCGCCAGCATACCTCAAAACATCATTAGGGTATGCAAGCCTCTCTCCCATAACAAGGGGGTGTCAATGGAGAGGATCATGGCATTGTTACACTTACTATTGCATGTCACTGTAACCATGTGAAAGAACCACCATGGAATTATTGCACGATTACCATTAGCACTTTAAGAACAGGAATTTACTTCTGCGATTTAGCATGGGCGAGGTTTTGGTTGTTCTCACGAGAAGATGTGAGCACACTTAAAACTCCAAAAACACCTTAATTAACAAAGTAAATGAACATGCATGCACTGAAACAAACCTAAAAATGTTGAAATGAGACAGAGCAGTTCATAGAAAGAGCATCCTAGGCTTCATTTTCGTATTCTCACCCAGAGGGTTTCTCGCTGAGAACCACCCATTCACACTGTAATCTCGCATTTACAATGGGACGTGTTTTGCACACCTTCAATATCATGAAAAAAGTGATATTGACAATCTATTGATGGCTTGTCCCATCAATTAAAAGGAATGGAGTAACCACATGAAGACAACAGTGTCATGTGATAGCTGCACCCGTTCACACTACTATGATGTCATAATCCCATGATTTTTGCTGTGTCTGATAAAGTCCTAAATTTAACCTGCCGTGTCCTGTTCTAATGTGCTTCCAAAGGAAGGCATATGTAGTTGTACTTATGGGGTATACTCATTTACTCCATGTGTCTGCCTCAGAAGAATTTCATTTTTAGTCTGCATTACCTTGCCCAAAAGGAGTTGCTAGTACTATTTGAACTATAGAACTGCCTTTGATAAGGAAAAAGGCTGTCCTGATTTCTCCCCTACTTTTATATGAGGAGAAAGATGCTCCTGGAATAGATCTGCACTGCTTTTATTCCTTCTGTATACAACCTCAAACCCTTTTGTTTACATTTATATACAAACTTTGGTTTTGTACAGGTAACAAGAACATCCTAAATCTGCTAAAATCATCCCCTCCTAGGAGTCCTGGAGGCTAGCTAGGTGAGATAAATCTGCCTCAAAAGCTACTAATGAGGCTAGGTAGTATAGCTAAGATCCAAGACAGGCTGCTCCTACATACCACTTGCTTGGGAACAACAGAGGAACAGGAACTCATGTTCTGCTCATGGGCTTCCCAGAGACCACTAGGGAACTGTGAAACAGGATGCTGGACTAGATAGGTCTTCAGTCTGATCTAAAAGGGCTCATCATATTTGCTTTATTTGTTACATGTATGATTCCTCGTTTTTTGGTGATCTCAAGAGCAAGTAAGTTTCATTATTCAGGTTTTGAACAAGTCCTAGGACTTTTTCAGACAAGCCTCTCTAAGGGTTCTTTTGCTGATATATTTTAAAGTGTTTTTCTGCTGGCAAAAGAACCCTTCCTACCAAACATACCTTGATCAGTGTTCCTCTCAGCGTGAATAGAGGCAACCTCTCAGCATGAATGGAGCATGAATGGCACTCTGTTCACTTCTGTGCTTGTGATCTCACCAATTCTCATGAGAAGACATGAGTGTGGTAAACTTAAAAAAAAAACAAACACCAAAGTCACAAACATTCATACAAGCACAAAAACACACTTTACAAAGTAAAGGTGAACCAGGGAGGTTTATAAAAAGAGCGTCCTCTACCTGGCTGTTGCAATCTCACCTGGATGTGTTCTGTCATTGATGCTGTATTCACGTGAGCACAATGGCGTAAGGTTTCAAACACTGGTAATACCGGCAAAAAAGCATCATGGGAGATCTATTGACGGCTTGGCCCGTGAATAAAAAAGAATGGCTCATTGATATTACATGATTGCGAAAGGATAACGTTATCTGATATGCATGCCCTTTTGTGTTCATTAGGCATCGTTATGATGCCATATTTGCTGCATCTGATAAAGTCCTACAATCCAATGTTACAACCACTATACCACACTGTCTTTCAGAGTCCTTACATGTCTATGTTCTGCATGTTTATGGACTTATGTCCTATGACCCAGGAGCAATTAATAGTTTCCATGTTTTTGGATGGCTAAAATCTGTCTCTTGCTGCACAAGCAGCCCCCGGAACAGTAACGAGGCTGCTGCACAGCAAGGGTCCATTTTGGAGAACGCCGTTTCTCTCTCAGCGTCGTCCGTGACTGTTGTGGCCAGCATTGGAGGCAGCCGCGCTGTTTTTTACACACTGACAAATTCTGTGTGTAAAAAACAGCGCGGCCGCCTCCAATGCTGGCCGCAACAGTCATGGACGACGCCAAGAGAGAAATGGCATCGTCCAAAATGGACCGTTGCCGCACAGCAGCCTCATTACTGTTCCAGGGGCTGCTTGCGTGGCAAGAGGCTGATTTTAGCTGTCCGAAAATCTCCTATGGCTTTAGGCTGAACTTTGAAGGAGTTATTAAAGGTGCTCAACTGTATCCCCAAAGTAGATTCTTCACCTTGGATTGTTCCTTTAAAGTTCAAATTAAAATCCAGAGCAAATTCACTGCCCCACTGACATAGGATTCACCAGCTACCAGTGCTAGGCCCCATTTAGCATGCCCATGTGGAGCTTCCAGTCTTTCAGCTTTGAGACCCGGAGCTAAAATTATAAATCTCCTTTTTGAAAAAGCTGTGCCATAGATTCACAGATACATGGGCAGAGATGCCTTTAACCTCAGAACTGTAGTACCAGAGCTGGCATCAAGTATGCAAACCACTTCTTTATTCAACAAAGGGTGTTTCCCACCTTTACAATTCCCTTCTTGGTTGGGAGTATCTCATCTTAGTAAGTTACAATCAAATAATAATATGGCTAATACTAGCAAGGCAGGGCTTTTGACTACCCCAGGGTAACAAAACCCTGCTTTTAAATGGGGTGGGGTGGGGGGAGAAGGTTTGTTCAAGAAAAGTAGAACATAAAATCAGGCAGTTTTTTTTTTGTTTTTTTTTAAATCATGTACCTGTCACTGACAATGCTGGCTTACCTGCTGATGGAAAATTGCTTTTGAGTGAGGGCAAGATGCTGCAAATTACCCAAGTCTCATAGAAAGCTACCATTCTGCAGCAGGTGGGCCTTGTAATTTTCACTCAGGGAGTATATCTGAATGATACTCCACCTTGGATACTTAAAGCTTTTTAACTAATGGCATAATATTGTAAATGGCAGCTATTTAGTAGAACGGTTAATCAGCACTGTGTTACAGACCTTTGAAGCTATTTCACATTTTCAGAAAAAGATCAGTTGTTTAACTGTAGGTTCAGAACTATACTGAAAGCCTTTAAGTGGCAATGCCACATTATTATGTAAAGCTATTCTCCTGATTGCTCCAGTTTAGCCCTTATCAGTTTCTTTATGACATTTGGATTAGATTTTGTGCTTTAGATTATTTCCTCCCTTTTCCATTTGGTGAATCCCTCCCTCCTTTATTGGAAATCCTTGAATAAAAAAAAATCACACCTGATGTTCAAACCTGGTGTTAATCCTTTGTATCATTTCCCACTCCTCTTTACATGTTTTCTTTTCCCGAGTAGGCTTTAGTGGGGTTATGCTATGCAGTTGGATTTTGAAAAGTGATTTTTCAGGGAAAGGGGAGGAAGGAGTCATCAAAAATGCAAAAACACATAAACCTCACATGATGTAATCCTCACTAAAGAGTTATATGCATGAATGTGGGATAATATTAATATTTGGATTTGTGGGCACAGCAGCAGCTGGGGGCATTATTAACACACGTTTCTGAATACGTATATTTTTTTTCTTGACTAAGGCTTGATGGTGTTTCCTCCTCCTCCTCCTCTTTTTTTTTTTTTTTGATACCTTGAGCTTGTCTATACGAGGCAATAAAATGTGGATTGATGGGCAGTAATGCCAATTCGCAACAGCTTTCATTTGTTTCCACATTTATTTATTTTTCAAGATCGCAGGCATGTGAAGCCATACACATTTGTTGTTCAAACAGGCAGGGCTGAGAGTCAAGATGGTGGACACAAGTGAATTACTCTCATTTTATTGTCACCAGTTGCTGCCGCTGAACAGAAATTTTTTTTTAACAGATATCTAAGGCACGGAAGTGAAATCTTCCACTTAAATAAACAGAAAAAAATAAGAAAAAGGCTGTGAAGTCAAAGGCTTTCACAGCCAGCATCCATGGGTTTTTGTGTGTGTTTTTTTCCCAGGCTGTGAGGCTGTGTTCTAGAAGAGTTTATTCCTGACGTTTCATCTGCCTCTGTGGCTGGCATCTTTGGAGAATGGTGGCAGTGTGGATTGTCTGGGAATTGCCCCCCCCCGAATCTCTCAAAGCTTACAGCATCCTAGAAAGGGAAATAGTGTCCGAGGAAAGTGTGTTTTAAAAAACCTCTTCATTTACTATACATGCATCTCCTGCTCCTGCACACACATGAACACTCTTAAACAGAGCCTGCCTCTGTTTAAGGACTGTTAGCCTGTTCACAAATTCATTAAGGAAAAGCCTGTAACTCAGTGGCAGAACACCTTCTTTGCATACTAGGATTCCCAGAGTGAAAACTGGAGATGGCTCCTGTACCATTAATGGTTGTGTAGCAAAGTGAATTTCAGCAGGTGTTGCTTGTTACCTGGTTACATGAAAAGCAACACCTGCTGAAATTCTCTCTTTTACACCATGGACTTATCTAGACGAGAGGACATAATGCTGATTGCTGCGCATTAACACAAAATCGCAGCAGCATCCATTTGTCTCCACAGTCCTTTGGCAAAATTACTGGTATGCGAAGCTATCCATGTTCGAAATTCACATGCACCCATACCTGCGAATCAAGATGGTGGCTGGGAGTGAATCATTTGTGTTATTATTCTCCACAGGTTGTTGCCACTGTTCAGCTAGTTTTAATTGTAAATCTAAGGTGTGCGAGTGTGACCTTCCACTTAAAAAATCTGTTTGGTTGCCTCAGCGCAGCAAAAAAGCACATAATTGGCCACACAAGACTCCAAAATGGTGCTTCTGGCCACTTCGTTGCCAGCAAGCCTGTCCCCTGCACACATCTGACCAATCAGCTTTTCACTTCCTCCCTGCGCAGTGATGTGAACCTGTTGTCCAAATGAGCTGTAATGTGCTTTTCCATGTTTTTTTTTTTAATAAAAAGTTTTCCCACATAGTTTTTGGAGTTTGGGGGCCCCCTCCTTCCAAATACACCAAATCACCATGGGATCTCATTGGAAAAAAAAGATATTCTCCTTGAATTCTATGAGGAGTTTTTTCACCATCTAGACATGGAGCACCACTTTAGGGTTGCCAGATGAAAACTGGTGTAACCCATTTTCCCTCTTTTACACCAGTTTTTATCTGGCAACCCTGAAATGCCAGAATCAGTCCCAAGCATCACCAGGTAGGGCTGCCAAATATTATTCCCCAAAATGTGGACAGCCATTGCCAATTAATGTAAATACTAAGCGATGTGGACCAACAGTCTGACATGGTGGGCTTTCTTCATTCAACTCTTTATTCAGAACCACAAAGACTGGAATTGTTCTTCATTTTGTTCTGATTCAGCAGAAGGCATTTTGTTTTGCTTCCACATCTGGTCCTGCCCAAGGTTTGGAAAAGCTACTTTTTTTGAACTACAATTCCTAGAAACTCCCAGTAGCTATGCTTTCTGGGAGAGTCAGAGAGCTGCAATCCAAAAAGGGACTTTTCTGAACTCTGTTCCTGCTAACTTCTGTCACCCAGTCTTGCCTCTGGTTCTGAATCTTCTCTCCTCGTTTCATCCTTTACTGTTTCCAAGCAACACCAAAGAAAATCTCCCCACCTCATCAGCTGTCAAAGCAAAAATCCCACACCTGCCAAAGGTTACTTGCGGGGTCATTCTGCCCCTTTTAGGTGTACAATATTAATGAGTTTTATGTCTTGCCAGTTAGGGATCCTTTTTTTCTTTTAAAAAGTTCTGTTCTTTGCAAACTACTCCTTCTTTCCCTTGATGTACAATTGCAAGTGATCTATGTTTGCAAGGCTTGGGCATATTGGTTTAGACAAAGTTGTCAGATGGTAGCTCAGTATTAATGGATCAAATAGCTTTCTGAAATGGAACCATGAGTTCACAGAGAGTTCTCTGCAACAGGGAGGGAAAATATTGCTTCTCCTTTGTGCACTGCTTCTGGTTCTTGCTTTCATTCAGGCTCTTATCTCTTTGGGGTGAAATTTCAATTTCAGGCACTTGAATGCTGCTATACCAAGAACAAAAATGAGCCCCAAAGTTTACGTGAAATGTCAGCCTAACCAGAACTTGGAAATGCTTTCTTTCTTTTAATGACAATTCCCAGCATCCCCCAGCCAGCATGCAGTTTTCTTTTTGGTCAATTGATAACTGCTCTGCAGTAGAGGAGGCAAAGACAGTGAGAGTGCAAGGATGGAAGGCTGAAAGTGTATGTCTATGCCTGTCAAAGGTCCTAGGTTCAAACCCTGGCATCCCAGGTAAGCAGATCTTCTGCCTAAGACCCCAGAGACCTGCTGCCAGTCAGGGTCCAACATACTAGGTTAAATGGACTAAAAGTCTAACTTGATCCTATCTAAAATGTTAGATGGAGCAAAAATACCACAGCAAGGGGTTCAGGGATGATCAGTGACTTTCACAGTTGGAAATATATTCAGGGTTAGCTGTTTTGGCCATGCAGCATTTTGTTTCACAGTTGGGTGAGTTGTGAAAGAGAGCTGGGGGTTCTAGACAGTTGACCTATGAGTAAATGGCCTCTCAAAACTGCCCACCCAACTTCTGCAGAGAAATTGGGGAGGAGACCATTTCACTGAATTTCTATAGGAGAAGTCCAAAATCCATCTTCTGGATTATTAGGCCAACCAAAAAGTACAAAATCTATCACACTAATTTATTTAAACTCTCAATTTTCTTGATCAGGTAAGGATAGTAAAATAGCTTGCAGGAGTAGGAAAGCAATAGCATTGGGGTGACAGCATCTACATTTTTGTGCTGGGATGCTATACAGGAAGTTTGTGTAGATGGAAACTATGGCTGATTCCTCAGATGTGGGGCTCACCTTTAGCAATGATAGTATAACAGGTATGTGGTGGCACTGCAAATGGCAGGAATAGCAATTGCATTGGCAGCTTGGCTGCCATTTTGTACCCTCCCCAATGTCCCAGATGTAGCATCATTCCAAGGCACTGTGGGAGAAAAATGACAGCCACCACAAGCAAATGGTAGGTAGAGAATTTTTGGAGAAAATTCTGTTGAGGGGTGAGGAGGTATTGAAAAAAAGAAAAGATTCAGACATTTTCTCAGGGGATAAATATGTTCTGAGGATTTTGGGCCTAGCACTGTGCATGCCCAACTCCTGGTAATGCACCTCTGTGCCAAGCTGAGGTCATGAGTTCTGTGGTCTGTTACTATATAGCAACAATACTATACCCTCAGTACAGATGTTCCATGAATGTGTGTGGCATGTGGAGGAGGGATTAGGATTACAACCCTTGGCAAAAAGGGTGGAAGAAAAAATTGGGACTGACTTGGATGCACTCAACAGAATATCTATATACAGCCCTCAGAAGTGCAACATGTTTATACAGAATCTCTTGCTGTACAATTGAGAATATCTACCAACATTTGGTCCTTTGCTTAGGTATCCAAAGCTGTGAAATTGCATAGGCTCCATTCACACTTTTCAGAAGGGATTAGAAGGTTCAAAGCAGGGACAGTCTTCTACCTCCTCAGGCAGTCATTCTCAATCTCTCTCTCTCTCTCTCTCTCTCTCTCTCTCTCTCTCTCTCACACACACACACACACACACACACACCACACAGACACACAATCCAAGTCCTCTACTGCCTGAAGCCAGAAGCAACATATTTCCTCCTTCCATGCAGGATCAGTCCAGAGTAAACTGCAATGGAGCTGCCCCAATGGTTTCTGAAATGCTTGGCTTGGAGGCACCCTCAGAACCAGACACTGTATATGCAGAGTTACCTGAAAACCATCTAAAAATCACACAGGTCATTTTTTCAGTTACCCCACCTATATATAATGCTGAAGTAGCTGATTCTAGAGAGTTGTGTAGAGTAGGAGCACATCTCCAGCTTTTCTGCCTAAGGCCGTTCCTTCATTCTAATTGTATAGCTAGCACACATATGCACTGAACATATCTATACAGGACTACAATGACACAATAGCAATTATTGCTGAGGTTGCTGGTGGTTTTTTAGCCTTCCCTGCCCCCAAGCATCACCAAGGGTAACTCTTGCTACACTTGACGCTTCTGTATTGATTACTTTTACTTTCAGCCAATTTCAACGCGAATCCCCTTCTTCTGTGACCTTCTGGGCCTGCTGAGATGCAGGACCATCTTGACAACTTAATTGCAGCAAGAGGCTGCTTCAGACACAAGGATCTTAGATGGTCTTTTTTTTCTCCCTTCCCTTTGGCTGGGCATGTGCCTGGAATCTTCACTTCCACAGTCTTGCCAGGCAGAAAGAAGCAATTTCTGTGCACATTCTTGTAGGTGTTCAAGATATGGATGTAATGAGGGGAAAATAACCTTTGAGAGGCGTTGTGGAATTTGAGAATGAAAGGAGATTAAAAAAAAAAGTAAAATGGATGGACTGAAAAAGCATCAGTCTTGGCAAATAAATTCCCAGCCACTATCCTACACTTCACATGATGCCACATAATCAGTGAGACCTTTTAAAAGTTACCTTTTGGGACAACAAATCCCAGGACTGCCCAGCCTGTAAAGAAAGAAGTCATGGTGGTGACATAGCATCATGGGTGATGATGATGACAGGAACATAGGAAGCTGCTTTATAGTGAGTCAGACCATTGGTCCTTCGATTCCTTGTTGTCAGTTCTGATGTGCAGCAATGGGTCTCCAGGACTGCAGGCAGGATACTCTCCAAACTCTAAATAGAGATCTCTGTGGGTATCCCATCCAAGGACTAACCAAGCATGACTCTGCATAACTTCCAAAGTCAGTTGAGTTTGGGTGTATTTGATGTGACTAAATCCAAAATCCATAAGCAGTGATACCTTTATTGGGCCATCTCCAAAGCATAAAGTATATCATGTAATCTTTCAAAGCTTCACTGGCTTCTTCATTAGGCAAAGATGTTAAAATCACACAGGGGAAAAAATGATGACAATGTTAGAGTCGCAGGCCTACATTCTGCCTGAGATGCTGTCAATTAAGATAGTACTGAGGGATTTCAATGCAAGCAGAGGCCACTCCCCTTATTGGCCATGTGAGGACTTGGGACAAACAGCCATGAAAGACAGGTAATAAAATTTCAACTCATTCAATTTTGGTGTGACTGATGGTGATGGTGGTGGTGATATCACACGCTTAAATATTTCACAGATGAAAACTGGAACATATGTGGCCAAGCAGTATCAGAGTATGATCAATAGGATGGGGCCAGGCAACAAGTGGGCAGAAGTTGGTAATGAGGAAGAACACCCCCCCCCCAAATAACTATTTTAAGCAGAGAAACACCTGCTATTAAGTAACAACAACCTTTTATAACAACCTTTCCACCAAAAGGCAGAACATCAAACAAAACCTTTCCACCAAAAGGCAGAACATCAAATAAAAGACAAAGACAATATAACATAACATTATAAATATACATAAAATCCCCAACATGCCACTAGGCACTACCCATCTCAGCAAACTCAGGCACAACTCAGCAGCTTGATCAGGGAAATCAAAGAGGAAGGTCTTCAGCCTTTATGGAAACAGACAAGATACTCATCCAGCCAGAGGTCCAAAGGAGACCATTTTGCAGATGTGGAGCCAAATCCTGAAAGGCATTCAGACCTGACAGAGCTTGGGAACAGACAGTAATTTATTTGCCTACTGGATGGTCACTCTGAAACATCAAGATCTTCATTCCCCCCCTCTCCCCATATTCAGCTTAAGACAGAGGGTGGTCATTAACAGAGGGGTGGGGTATAAATAAATATTATTATTATTATTATTATTATTATTATCCAAAAGAAACACTCGACAAGCTGTCCATCATAGAAAATTTGTACTTCCTCTGCATACTGAAAACCCAAATCTGAAATTAAAAACCCAAGAGGGAGGATACATAAAGAGGGAGAATATATAATCTGATCCTTGTCATACCCCTACAGTTACAGGAAACGTTTGACGTAGATCCCCAAAATGAGGAAGAATGATGAAACAAAAAGGTTTTAAACCAGAACAAAGCATCCCCAGTTAGCCTCAATGATGCCAACCATAATAGTAAAATCTGATGATCCAAAGTGCCAAAAGATGCAGAAAGATCCAACAAGATCAAAACAGACATTTGATGCTAAGCCTTAGAATATCATTTACTACATGAGTCAGGAATGTTTCAGTGGAGTGGCTCATATGAAACCCTGATTGAAATTGGTCAAGAAGATCATGTGTAGTCCAATAAGGCCTCAATTGAAAAAGTGCAGCTCTCTCCAAAATTTTGGAAAGAAATGGGAGAAGAGACATGGGACAATAATTAGCTCAAAGGGAAGGATCCAGAGAAGGTTTCTTTAATAGAGGACTCAAAACAGCATGCTTAAAGCAGCCTGGGAAAATACCCCCTTGAAAAAGAACAATTCACCTAATGGGTTACATAAGGCAGAAGCAGGAGCAAGAGTAGTTCTGTTTGGACTACTGTAATGCATGCTACATGGGACTGCCTTGGGAAACTGTTTGGAAACTTCAGAATGCTGCAGTCAGAATGCTGACCAGGGCCAGTTATAAGGAACATATAACTTGCTTGTTAAAACACTGGCTACCAGCACAATTCAAAGTGTTGGTCATGACCTATAAAGCCCCATATGGCTTGGGTCCAAACTATTTGAAAGACTATATCTCTCGATATGAACCTGCCAGAATTTTTAGATCATCATGGGAAGGCTTTCTCTTGGTCCCGCCATCATTATAGGCTTGCTTGATGAGGACACAAGAGATAGCCTTCTTGGTGGCTGCTCCCACCCTCTGGAATGCCCTTCCATGGGAGGCTAGGCTGGCTCCCAATCTACTATCCTTTCGCCAGCAGGCAAAGACGTTTTTATTTCAGCAGGAATTTTTAATTGTTGTATTTTTAATTGTATTTTATATGTTGTGAGCCGCCTTGGGTTCAATTCTGGGAGAAAGGCGGCAAAAAAATGAATGAATAAATAAATAAGACTGGATAAAGAAAGGAAGGTAAATGGTCAATAGGGAATAAGTGTGGGAAGAAGACAACACAGTCTGACTCATAAGTAATTCTGTAACAGGGAAAAATGAAACTCTTCCCATGACCATAAAGACATGGCCTGGGCCTATGGTTGTGGTCAATCAACTGGTGAAGGTGGAAGTCAAGTACTGAGTTTGGTGTCCTGAAAAAAGGGGGAAGGAAGGGAAGATTCCATTTTCATGCCACCCTGCTGGATTAATTGAGTACAGTAGCACCCCTACATCCATTGATTCACCATCCGCTGATTCAATTATCCATGGATGGCGACAGCAGGGGGGGGTGGATGGGGGAGGGAGGGGAAGAGGAGTACATCTCACCTCCCTTCTCCCCTGGGATCACTCCTGTGGCAGGAATGGTGGCAGGGCTGAAGAGAGGGGAGGAGTAGATCTGCCTCCCTTCTCTTTTTGCTCCTGGGATCACCCCCTGGGATCACTCCCATGGAGGGAATGGCAACAGGGGCATTTGCTATTATCCACGGATTTCATTATCCGCAAGGCCCCCTGGAACCAATCCACAGATACGGGAGTCCTACTGTATAAACTTTGCATTCAGTTTGCAGCAACTGAAATAAACTGAGGACAACGGGGGAGGGGGGGAATGAGAGGAGGAGAGGGAGACATTTTAAAATCAGCTGAAAAGGTTGGTCCACAGAGAATTAACCAGGATCGTCCCTACCAAACAGGGACAGATGGAGGTGATGTGATATAGAGACTTGCCTTCAAAGAAATGTTGGATAATTTCTTCTCTCCGATTCCAATTTTACTGCTTGCAAATCAGGGCTGACAATTTTGAGGAAGCCAGTTTTGCTCATCTCTGGTTTCAAGGCATCCCATTCAAATTCTGTTGACAATATATTCAGGACACAGCCAGCTAGACCATTTCTAACTCCCAAGTGCTGGTGCATGATTCTGCACTTTGATTAGCTACTGAATAGCAAAGTGAGTGGCTAGAAGATGACAACCTTCCAACTCCACTTCTGAATCTTTCTGATGTTCTGTGACAGACTGTTGGTCCCACACAATCTGTGTGGTTTTTTTGGCTGGTTTACAGTGAAAAGCCAACTCTGCTGTATCAAAAGGAAGCACACAGATGCATGATCTCTTCAGATGCTTGTCACACAAGGGTTTTGCTCCAAAGGTCCTAAGACATGCACTTTACCCTGAAGCAGCATTTTAATGGCCTAAATGCATCTCATCCTTGTACTGTTTTTTAAAGATATATGTCACTGCATCTTTCTCATAAGCCCTACCTTCTAGTATACTGTGGGTGAAATCTGCCTGGGACTTCAAAACTGGAAGGCTACTTCACTGCCACATATTGCATCTTTTTAGGTGCATACCTAAGCAGTGGGATAGTGGCAAATCCTGCATTGCAGATGCTCAGCATGACAGTTCTCACAGCCATGCTACCCCCTCCAGAAGGGTTTAAAAGTGCACGCAGCTGCATTGAGCCATATCAACAAACCAGTTTTGTTTTAATCTCCATGAGGATCAGCCCTTTTATAAAGCCGATGGGTTTTAATTGCCATTAAGGGCCACATCATACCTTCCAATTGCTCTGATTTGTCAGGGACAGTCCTCAGTCATTTACTTTTGCAGTTGCTTTTAAAATGTCACAGCTTCTCTATGCTAGATTTAATTTTAATTTTAATTAGGTATGTATACCCTGTTCCTCAGCCACAAAGGCTATTAGAGTGGCTTACAATTTGTTTTAAGCAACAGCAATTTATACATCTACACTGTATTAAGCAGTTTCCAATGTGTGTTAGCACCTTCCTCCTTCCCCCTTTGTTCTCAGCTTACTTAATTGCTGCAAGCTGAGTTCACAATGCAAATGTACTGTTTTGTATTCAATTAACTGGGGGGGGAGGGACAGAATCTTGCCCTTCCCAGTAGGCTCAGGCAAAAGCAGACTTCTGCAGTCTCTCCTAGCTTGTGTGTTCTTCTGTATTAATAACTGTTGCTTTCTCGTCCACACTCTAATGTTGCTTGGCCATATGTATTCTAGTTTTTATCTGTGAAACACTGGAGGGTATGCCACATTTATCCCCCAAATATTTTGCATTACAACAAAGAGAGCTCACAACAAGAGATAATTGCAGGATCTATTGCATTTCCCCTAGCTATTGTAAGAACTGCAGCTAAGATCAGAGGGAGAGAGAAGACTGGTAGGGAAAGAATTAGCATGTAATATCCTGATCATTGTTGATTAAAAAAAAAGTGCAGTTCTTCAACTCTGGGAATTCTGATTTTCTATACCACTGCACCTCAGCTGGTCTTAGACCTGAGACATGTTATCAGCAATATAATCCAGCCATAAAGTGAAATTGTGAAAGAGTTTGTCATTGCCTTCCTCTGAAGCTGAGAGAATGACGCTTGCCTGGGGTCACCCAGTGTGTTTCTGTAGGTGAGCAGGGATTTGAACCCTGGCCTCCTGGAGCCCTAGTCCATCCCCCGGACCACAACATCATGATGGTATAGTGATATATTTTATATATATTTTCCACTTATCTGAAGGCCTCCTTCATGACTTTTATCATCACAGGGCAGGATTTAGAAAGCACAAAGGGAGACTCTCACATATTTGCAAACCCAGGAGCTCTGGTTGATTGCAGTTCTTGGTGGAATTTATGCTGATGTTCCCACCATGTTTGAAATGGCTATTTGATGAATCTTAGTTATCTCCTATGTATTCAGGGATTCCTCTCTCCCCAACTCTACTTTCACCCAGGGCATTTCTTAGAGAAAATGGCAACATGACCATGTTTCAGATTCACCTAAGCCCTGGAGAATCACAGGTCCACTCTTTTGCTAATATGATGTTAAATAGCTTCATTGGTGCACATACTGCTAGATATAACTGTTTGCCCCCAAACTGTGTTAAAACTTTACACCTACTGTTGATGGTAAGACATCAATATTGAAGATTAAAGAAAATCAGTTCATTGGTGTTAAATTAGGGTAATGGCCCATGGCCTTAAATGTCTCTATACAAAAGCACAGAGTATGGGAAATAAACAGGATGAACTTGAACTCTTAGCACAGCAAAACAAATATAATAGGTATCACTGAAACCTGGTGGGATGAATCTCATGATTAGAATGTAGTAAAAGAGTGGTATAACCTATTACAGAGAAATAGATCAAACAGGAAGGGAGGTGGAGTAGGGTTATATGTTAAGGATGTGTATACCTATGAACAGATCCATGACTTAAATCTTGGAAGCTAGGTTGAGAGCATCTGGGTAAAAATTAAGGGGAAGATAAATACAGTTGCCCCTCCACATTCGCGAACTCGACATTCACGGTTTTGGTTATTCGCGGTTTTGGGAGGGCCCCCCTGGGCCCCCCCAAAACCGCGAGATGGGGCCTCTGGAGGCCCCGTGAAAGCCCTGGGAGGGAGCGGAGAGGGCCGGGGAGGCCTCCACGAGGCCCTCGGAGACCCTCCAGAGGCCCCATGAAGGCCCTGGGAGGGAGGGGGGAGGGCCGCGGAGGCCTTCACGGAGCCTTCCAAGGCTCCGTGAAGGCCCCAGGGAGGGTGGGGGGAGGCGCTGGGGAGGGTGGGGGGAGGCCGCGGAGGCCTTCACGGAGCCTTGGAAGGCTTCGTGAAGGCCCCAGGGAGGGTGGGGGGAGGTGCTGGGGAGGGTGGGGGGAGGCCACGGAGGCCTTCATGGAGCCTTGGAAGGCTTCGTGAGGGCCTGGGGAGGGTGGGGGGAGGGCTGCAGAGGCCTCCATGGGGCCTCGGGAGAGTCTCTGGAGGCCCCCTGAAGGCCTTGGGAGAGAGTGAGGAGCCCGGGAAAAGCGAGTATGGGGCCTCCGGTGGCCCCATGGTTGCTTTAGTGGGGGAGGGGAGGGCAATCAATATTCGTGGGATTTTCACATTCGCAGGGGTCCGTGGAACCTAACCCCCACAAATGTGAAGGGACAACTGTAACAGGGAAGTCATTGTGGGAGTTACTACAGACCTCCAAGTGAAACTGAGGACTTGGATGATGCCTTCCTGGAACTGATGACTGCACAATCAGAAAGGAGAGATGTGGTGGAAATGGGGGATTTCAACTATCCTAATATTTGTTGAAATTCGAACTCTGCCAAAAATTTAAGGTCAAACAAATTCCTAACTTGCCTTGCAGACAATTTCACTGGAAGATGCAACAAGAGGATCATCTAGTTTAGATCTGATCCTAACCAATATAGATGATCTTGTTAATGGGGTGGAAGTGGCAGGATCCTTAGGGGGGAGTGACCATGTTCTGCAGGAGTTTGTTATACAAAGGAAAGGGGAAGCCAAGTGTAGTCACAGAACACAGAAATGGTAGGGCTGCTGCATGGAGAAGATGGCTCAGTGCTAACAGGGAACAGAGGAAAAGGCAGAACTACTCAATACTTTCTTTGCCTCAGTTTTCTCCCAAAAGGAGAATAGTGCTCAACCTGGGAAAAATGGAGCAGATAGTGCAGTAGGGGAAATACAGCCCAGAGTAGGTAAAGAGGTAGTTCAGGAATACGTGACCGTCTCCAGGGCCAGATGAACTACATTCAAGGGTATTAAAAGAACTATCAGATGTAATCTCAGAATCACTGTCAATAATCTTTGAGAATTCCTGGAGAACAGGAGAGATCGCAGCAGACTGGAAAAGGGCAAATGTGGTCCCCATCTTCAAAACAGAGAAGAAGAAGACCCAAATGATTACCAACCAGTCAGCCTGACATCAATATTAGGAGAAAGTTACAAACTTGGTAGATGAAGGGAATTCTGTAGATGTAGTGTATCTTGATTTCAGTAAGGCTTTTGACAAGGTCGCCCATGACATTCTTGCAAAAAAAGTTAGTAACATGCAGGGTAGACAATGCAACTGTTAGGTGGATTTGTAATTGGTTGACTGACCAAACCCAAAGGGTAGTCACCAATGGCTCCCCTTCATCCTGGAGAGAAGTGACTAGTGGGGTGCCACAGGGTTCTGTCCTGAACCCATTGCTATTCAACATCTTTATCAATGACTTGGATGATGGAATAGAGGGCATTCTTATAAAGTTTGCAGATGACACCAAATTAGGAGGTATAGCTAATGCCCCAGAGGACAGGATCAGAATTCAAAATGAACTTAAAAGAAAGAAAGAAAGAAAGAAAGAAAGAAAGAAAGAAAGAAAGAAAGAAAGCAAGCAAGCAAGCAAGCTGGTCCAAAACTAACAAAATGAACTTCAGCAGAGAGAAATGTAGGATACTACAACTGGGCAGTAAAAATGAAATGCACAGATACAGGATGGGTGACACCTGTCTTGACAGCAGTACATGTGAAAGCAGTACTAAGGAGTCTTAGTGAACCACAAGCTGAACATGAGTCAGCAATGTGATGCAGCAGCTAAAAAGCTTATGTGATTCTAGGCTGCATCAATACAAGTATAGCGCCTAGATCAAGGGAAGTAATGGTGCCACTCCATTCTGCTTTGGTCAGACTTCACCTTGAATATTGTGTCCAGTTCTGGGCACCACAATTCAAGAAGGATATTGAGAATCATAGACTCATAGAATTGTAGAGTTGGAAGAGACCACAAGGGCCATCCATTCCAACCCCCACACAGGAAATAATGATCAAAGCATCCCTGACAGATGGCCATCCAGCCTCTGTTTGAAGACCTCCAAGGAAGGAGACCCCACCACGCTCCGAGGGAGTGTGTTCCACTGCCAAACAGCTCTTACTATCGGAAAGTTCCTCCTAAAGTTGAGGTGGAATCTCTGTTCCAGGAGCTTGCATCCATTGTCCCATGTTCTAGTCACTGGAGCAGCAGAAAACAAGAAGCTGGAGTGTGTCCAGAGGAGGGTGACCAAAATGGTGAAATATCTGAAACTATGTCTTATAAGGAGAGGCTGAGGGAGCTGGGTATGTTTAACCTGGGGAAGAGAAGGTTAAGAGGTGACATGATAACCATGTTTAAATATGTGAAGGGATGTCATTCTGATGATGGAGCAAGCTTGTTTTCTGCTGCTTCCTAGACTAGGATATGGAGTAATGGATTCAAACTACAGGAAAAGAGAATCCATCGAAAAATTAGGAAAAACTACCTGACATTAAGAGCTGTTTTGCAGTGGAATGCGCTACCTTGGAGTGTCATGGAGTCTCCTTCTTTGGAGGTTTTTAAACAGACACCATCTGTCAGGAATGCTTTGATTGTGTGTTCCTGCATGGCAGGGGGTTGGACTGGATGGTCCTTGTGGTCTCTTCCGACTCTATGATTCTGTAAAAAAAAAATTTTTTATTAAAATTGAATTTGTTAAGGAATTAGTTAAATTAAAAATCCACTAAGTTTGCTAAAAAATACCCTGTAATGATATAACGTAATGAGAACCATTACGCAGAGGTAAAATCATTAATGATTTACAAATAAAATAATAGGTGTTTAAAATATTACAGTACTGGGTTAGAGGTAACAAAATAATTTTAACTAATTATTTCCAAGCTCTGAAGTCACCACATCTGCTTGGACTACAACATCCATCACCTTTCACCATATGGGATAGTATTCCCACAATATATGTCAAATCACCATTGAAAAAGATTGCCATAGAAGCTTGATGCACACAAGTTGCCACCTGAAACTCCCAGTTCATGTTCTAGGTTGTGGTGTGGTTTCTAGACCCTTCATGTGGAGGTTTCTTCAGACAAAAATTGTAGTGTCCTAAATCCCTGACTCCCTATGTCCCAGCATCTCCAGGTAGGGCTGGGAAAGACCCTTGTGTTAAACCCAAAAGACTCCCTATTTCTTCCACTCCCCATGGTGTGGAAGAAATCTACTTCATCATGACACTCCCGATAGCCATATCCACCAGAGGATCCAAAAATGCCAACAGCTCTATCAACAGTATAGTATTTACAGTTTGCCTCTCCACCAAGAACGGAGCTTTTGTAAAGCTAATGGCTCTTGGGCTTTTAACAAAGCCTACAATGTTGCCACATTAGTTACTATTTTTGTATTAACTCTACATAATATACTGTTGTCAAGAAGATTCATCTGCCCCCCCCCTTCCCTTTGGGACCAGCTACCACTTGTATTGCACCTAAACCCATATAGAACAAGGAAATGCGGGTGGGAGAGATGATGTGGTCATCACTGCTAATGAAAATGGCCTGTTGTTGTGACCCCACAGCCATGGGCTACAGCCACTACCAACCAACATAGACAATACTAAGCTAGCTAGATAAATTCAGAACAAGACAACTACTCCCTAGACATGCTAAGGACAAGGAGGTAGAGATGGTAGTCAGCACTGTCTTCTGCACAGATGCTACCTGTGCATTGTTTGCCATTGTGAGAGAGAGCAGAGTGGATGAGCTCTTAGACTGACTCAGCATAGGCTGTGCTGATGAGGAGCAAGATCAGCCAGAGCATTCAATGCCTTCCTTTTTCAATGCGTATGAAACAACTGGTGTTGCTAAGCCACAGAACAGTACAGGTCAAAGCAGGACAAACAAACACAAGCTATTTTGCATTTTCCCCCTTGCCAAGTACTTGTGCACATGTGTTCTGCTTATTCTTAAAGAATGACTGCTTTTGGATAGAGGGAAAAATTAATATGCAAGCAAATGTACAGGTTCTTAAATTAATCCTCATTATATACTGGCAGATTCTTCTTTGTACTCATTGGCACAGCTGCCAAAAGTACCCATTTTGAGAAATCTAATTCATATGATGGTTAAAATATTGAGTAAAGTTGGGTGGGTGTTTTTATAATACCATTCAGCTACGTTTGGAAGTCAGGAAGGGGGAGGAATAGTGTGTACCATTGAGCAGAAATATATTTAAGTGTTGTTAAACTGATTTAACAAGGCCGGAAGGCAGAAGGACAAGTCTCTTTGATATTAAAGTGGCTTTATTAGCACAGTCTTTACTGCTGTTTGAAATGGGTGGTTTCTTTGTTTTATCAATTTGCATGAAAATCCTTTCCACCGAAAATTCTTTAGCTCATTCCTTGTAAAGAGAAAAGAGTTGGGTAGAATCTGGTCTTCAGTTCAAATTTCACTCCATTATGCTACTTGGACAAGACACAACTCTTGTGATTTTGCTCACATTACAAAAAAAAGTGTTTCATATTTCTATTAGAATGCTATAGAGTAAGTATGGTTAAGAGTGTGTAGGGAAACAAAGGGTTCATCTACATGGACCAGAATACACTAGCTCCCCACCAGCATATTCTGGCCACAGATCTGGCCTGTTCCCTCCCCTGTTACCAGCACAAAATGGGATGGAGTCCAGACCACCACACTGGCTCACCCCTGCAGCTGCCTCCACCTCTGCCCACATCCCACTCTCCAAAGCCAGGAAGCCAGCCCGTAGCACATGATTAAGGCTTTGGTCACATGCTGCAGGGCTCCCTCTACTCACTTTGGAGAGAGTGATGCAGACGGCAACTGCCGTGATAGTCTGGTGGGGTGGTCTGGATTCTTGTGGCCATGTGGGATCCAATCTGTTTTTTTCTTAGCTGGAACAGTTTCTTGTGGGTACTATAACACAATGGTGTAATGGGTTTTACCCTGTCATAGCCCCATCATAGCCCTATCTTTGCCCTGGGCATCATCAGGACTGTCCAGGGGCAGAACAGGGCAAAACAACTGTGTTGTTTGGACTGCAGGACTCTAAGATGGGGGCAAGATGGGATAAATTGCCCCCACAATAAATTGCCCCTGTCACAAGGCCTGAGTGACAGATGTAGAATGTTGGGTGAAGTGTATTTGCATATGGATGACCATTGATTGAGACTTGGAATTGTGTGGTGATAATGAGGAGGAAGAATTTAGGATTCTGAAGAACCAGAGAGACCTGTTTAAGGATTCACTTGAACATGCAGAGGACTAAAACTGTGGAGAGGGTCATGCATACATATTATCCAAATGCCCCAGTTTGGCAGGGACAGTCCCACTTGGCTTCTCAGTTTTTCAGCTGCTTTTAAAATGTCCTGGTTTCTCTTTCTTCCTCCTACTTTTCCTCTTTGTCCTCAAGTTGCTGAGTTCAACGTGCAAAAGTAATTTGCACTCAATTAGCAGAGAGTGGAATTGTGCTCTTCCCAGTAGGCTCAGGCAAAAGCAAATTGCTGCAGACTCTCCTAATTTGTGGAGATTATCAGATGTGGCTAATGTGGTGCCATAACAATGCCAGCAGAACGCAAAAGGATGCCAATATCAGGTGACATCATCCTTTTGTGTTCTGCTGGCATTACTATGGTGTTCTATTTAATTGACGGGGCAAGCCGTCAATATATTGCCTGTTCTGTTTCTGTGCTGGCATTGCCAGCATTGCCAGCATTAAAACCTCATGCCATTGTCCTGCCATGACTACAACATCAATGGGTAGTCCTGCCAGAACACTTCCAGGTGGGATCATGAAAACAAGGCATGCTACCCTCTTTATAGGAACATCCCTGGGTTATTTGTTATTTTTTTTTAGTGTGTTTATGTACTTGTGTAAACTTTTTTCTTGTTATTTTTCTTTTTATGTTTGATTTTCCCGTGCTTGTGTCTTCTTGTGAGAATGGGTGGGATTTTGATCCAGGAAGGAACGGAGTTCCATTAGAGCTCAGTTCATGCCTGGGCTGCCTTTGGATGGAAGAGAAGGTAAGGACTTTTTCCCCAAGTAGATCAGGAGGATAACAAAGGGGTTTTCCATCAATAAAAAGTGGTGCCCGCAGCATGTAGGAAGGTCGGAAGGAGGTCAGGAAGAGGACAGAGGAGGACGGGAACCCTGAGGAGGTCAGGAGAAGAATGGGGCTGTTGCATTTACAGAGCCCCATTCAGGTAAATTCTATGATTCTATGATTCTACCTGAATGGAGCTCGGTAAGTGCAACAGCCCTGTTCTTCTCCTGACCTCCTCACCCCCCCCCCCCCGTTTGAAAAAGGCCTTAGTCTGATGGGGAGGGTTATTGTGCCAGGACAGGGATGGGATTGGAGATTGTGGGACGGGAACAATTTTTGCATTCCTGTCTGATAATCTCCTGCATGTTCTTCTTTATTAATACCTTTTGCCATCTTGAACATACTCTGACATTCCTTAACCACCTGTGTCCTGGTTGCAAGACCTCAGGAAGAATGTGGGGATTTGGGGTGGGACTGCCACAGTGCTCTCTCTGCTGCAATCAAATCCTGCTGCTGATCTGCAAGATGCAAAAAACCAACCCTTGTCTACTTTACACAGATGTGCTAAGTCCAAAGATAATACAGGAAGCACTTGGAAAATTTTAAATGGGTTCTCAAATAATAGGAGAATTATTCTGATCATTATAAGGCAAGCAAGTACAAGCCTGACTGAGACACACATTATCATTTACTAGTACAAGTACCCAGCTTTGCAAAAATTAAAATTGCTGTTGTGACTCATGGTGACCCTAAGATGAGCCTATCATGGGGTTTTCTTGGCAAGATTTGTTCGGGGGGGGGGTGCCATTGCCTTCCTCTGAGGGAGGGAGAATGAGGGTTTGCCATGGGTTACCCAGTAGGTTTCCATGACTAAGCAGGGATTCGAACCTGATCTCCAGAATCATAGTCCAATGCCCTGGTGGCGCAGTGGTTAAATGCCAGTACTGCAAGTCACCACGTTGCAAGTTCAATTCCAGCCGGCTCCAAGGTTCACTCAGTCTTCCATCCTTTTGTAGGTTGGTAAAATGAGTAGCTAGCTTGTGGGGGCAATTAGCTAACACACATTGGAAACTGTTTAATGCAGTGTAGATGTGTAAATTGCTATTGCTTACAACAATTTGTAAGCCACTCTGATAGCCTTGTGGCTGAAGAGCAGGGTATAAATAAATAAAATGTTCAAACCCCTACACCACATTCTCACAAATTAATAATACCCTTGCTCTAATATAGGGATGGTCAACTGTGAAGGTGCTAGGAGCCATTTCCCCCAATTCTTCTGTGGGCCACATCTATCCGTCGTCCTCTTTCTCTCTTTTTTTTAAAACTGTATATAGCCCAAACTAGTGACCAGAACCCATGCAGTATTAGTTCCTTTTGCCATTTGCCACTTTTTTTGGGGGGGTGTTCTGGGCTGGTAGGGTAAGCAGGCATTTTTACATGTTTTTGTTGCATTTTGGAATCTTTTGGTCTCATTTGCAAGTGAAAATTCACCAAATGATCATGCCAAAACATTTTTAAAATGGGGCTTTGGTAATGTAGAACTGAGATTTGGGGGCTGCCTGAGGCTCATGGCTCATGCCGATCATTGAACCTGTTGAGTAAAGTGATGCAGTCCTCAGAGTTTGGGGCAGTGTGCTCTTACCAGGGCCGGTTTAACCTGTCTGCCAAATCAGCATTGGCAGGGGGCCCCAAGGTCAAGAGGGGGCCCCGAGGTCAAGAGAGGGCCCCGTGTTGGCCTCCTTAATATGAAAATAATGGGATTTCTGATTTAAAATACCATAGAGTTGCCTTGGAAGGCCTAGAAAAGGGCTAGGGAAGACACATTTTCTAGGAAGACTCTATGGTAGGTGTGCTGTTTTGTGTCCCATGGATAATGAATCCAGGGATACGGGGGTCCTACTATAATCTGAACATCCTGTACGGTGAATAGGTTAGGTTACATTGATCTGAGATAAACATATGGGGGCCCCAAAGTAAAGCATTGCAGGGGGCCCCAAAATTCCTTAAACCGGTCCTGGCTCTTACCATCTGAGTGATGCCATGGTCACTGGGTCACCTTGCAATGATTGTTGTAATGAGGTCCCCCTAAGGCATCTGAGAGAGGGGGGCTAATTTATCTGACCATTAATCAGTTTTTTTAATAAAAAATCCTCCACTAACAGGTTTTCTCTGATGAGTTGAGCAGCATCCTATTGGGCAAGTACAAATACGTAACTACCATAGTTACGGAAACACATTGAAGGGTAGCTGTGTTGGCCATGCAGCAAAACAAAATCCAAAATCTACCATTATTTTGCCAACCAAATGCAAAACAAGTGATACCATTATTAGCCAGCCAAATGCAAAACACATGATGCAAGCTTTCGAAGCTCTACTGGCTTCTTCATCAGGCAAAAGATGTGAATCAAAGAGCAACTTATTTTGGCAGAGATCACTGGATTTTTCAAGAAGTCTCTGTACTGTTGCATCTGGAAACAACTGTATGGGTAACCCTAGCCAATTATAGCTCAAAAGAGAAATTTGTACCTTTGTTGTTAATTTCTGCAAAGTTGGGTACTTGTACTGTCACAAAGGGACAGGAACATGCTGGTTGCCAGAGAGGTTGCTCACTGCTGCAAAAGGATTTAAATTTTACTGCCTTTTGCCTCAATTCCACATGGCCAAGAAGTAGGAGTGGCCGCTGACTGCATGAGATCCCTTAACTGAACAACAACACAAGGAACATCTGAAACAGCATGTAGGCCTGCGACTCCAACATCATCACTTTTAAAATTTATTTTTTTAAAACATCTTTTGCCTGATGAAGAAGCCAGTAGAGCTTCAAAAGCTTGCATCATGTGCTTTGTATATGATCGACTAATAAAGCTATCAATCTTTTTTGTGGTTTTTGGGTTTTGTTTTACTAGTTATGGAGTGGCACCATGAATTAGGGCCCCTTTAACAGAAAACAGCCACTGCAGTTGTTGGAGGTCTATTCCCCTGTTGCTCCAGAAGCAGCTGGCTGTCATTTCCACCCCCTCCTGTGAGTGTTCTCTGTTGCAACAGGCAGAAAAAGGGTCCCTGTTGGAATTCCCCGTCCCACTGGAGATTGTTTGTGTGAAGGGGAGTGGGACCATCAGTCGGATGCTCCCCTAGCAACAAGGGAATGGACCCCCATCAATTGCAGGGGCTGCTTTCTGGTAAGGAGGATTGGGGGACTTTCACAGTCTTATGTGTCCCCTAAACTAAGGGGACTCCACGTTCTCCATTCATAATTCTCCTGGAATGGCCATTATTTTTAAAGCAAGTACAGTAGGAGCCCCGTATCCACTGATTCATTATCTACTGATTCAATTATCCACGGGACACAGAACAGCACATCATAGACACACCATAGAGTCTTCCTAGCAAACGTGTCCTCTCTAGCCATTTTCTAGGTCCTCCAAGGCAACTCTAGGGTATTTTAAACCGGAAGTCCCATTATTTTCAATGCCATTTGCTATTATCCACGGTTTTCAGTATCCATAGCCCCCCCCCCGAACCAATCCCCAGTGGATATGGGGGTTCTACTATACAGTATTTGAAAAACACAAAAGAGGGACCCTCCCTCTTCTCATACCAAAGCATGACCACTTTTTCTAAGAAAACATTTCTTGCAACTCATACAAATATAATTTAATTGCAAAATACGCAGGTGTTCATGCAGGTTTAACCAATGTATTATTGACCAGCTAGAGCTCATGGATTAGTTTGACTAAGATGGCTTTAACTGCACCACAGAGGCCATCCTCACTTTCATCATCATTGCTGCTGTCATCTTGCATCTCACATAGTCTACATTTTACAGAAGAGACCTCTCTATTTGAAGTTCTCTAAACCAGGGGTTGAATCGTTAGTGATTTCCTTCTTTGGGGCATGAGCAAAGAATTTCAACAGTTTTCTACTAACTGTGTAGCTTTGTGGTGTTTTTGCATACTGTGTGTGTGTGTGTATATTTGTATTTGTACTTTAAGGCTCTGAAAAATTTGCACAAAAATATTGATTTTGTGCCCAAAATGCTTTTACACAGAAAACATTGGTTAAAAAAAAAACACCTCTGTTTTGAACAGAAAATATTATTTTGGTACAAAAGGCAACATTTTCTGTACAAAAACATTTTTGCACAAAAATTAATTATTTTGTGCAAATGAATTTTTCACCAAAAAAAAATTGTCAAAATGAGAGAATCTTGTCGTGGTTGACCATTTTCTCGACCAGATTTCCAGTTATGTCAGGATGCCCTTTCTGAACAAGGATGGGAAAACTACAGCTATTCTATCCCTACATTAAAATCTACTGAGCAGAAAGACAATCCGCTTTAACTGAATTCTGTTGCCATACCTTAGACTACATGGTTCCCTCTTGGACTGCAAGGGCACCCTCTAGTGCTAAATATCTATATTTACATTATACACTCAGGATTTTGTTTAGCAGACTTAAGGTAATAATTAACAGTTCAATTGTAATTATTATGATGGCAACAACAACAAAATTAAAAATGCATGTGGTATAATACAAGGAAAATAAACTAAAGACAGGTTCCTGCTCCCAGAAACTTATAACATAAGTCAGAGTATAAGGCAGGGACAAATGTCATGGTAGGAATTTGGGGTGAGGGTGAGGGAGAATATCAAAGACACAGAGAACATTCAGTGAATATTTCAATCCCAAGCACACCACACAAAAATCAGATAAAAACCACTAGGAAGTTATTTTGGCTCAGCCAACAGAATGGAATCATCCTCTGTACCCCAGCAGGAATGGAAGTCATGCATCCCTCCAGAGGTTGCTAGACTGTAGCTCCCAGCACCCCTAACTAGCACAGCCATTGGTGAGGAATGCTGGGAGTTGCAGTTCAATAACATAAGCAGAGTTTACAACAGGGCTGGGCAAGGAGGGGACCAGGGGCTTCATGCAGCCCACTATGGCCATTTTTGTTCCACTTGGGGATCAAGAAAATTGCTCCAAAATACCCTCTAGGGGGTATGGAGGACATTTCCACCATGTCTGGAGCCCCCCTGGACCATCCAGGGGTCAAAACATGTTTTTTTGCAAAATAAAATTAAAAATATTTTTGCCTTAAAATGGCCCAATATGCCCTGTAAAGGCCCTGGAAAGACCCCAAATATGCTGAGTATACCCCAGTGTAAAAGGTATTTGGGAGCAAAGAAAATTGTTTTTTTTATTATTATTTTTTGCAGGAGTGGGTGTGGTGGGGGATGCGGCACTCCAAGGTCACTGGAGGAAGCTAATGTGAGCCCCTAGCCTTCCACAGCTGCCCACCCCTGGTATAGAGAGCGTAAAATACATTGTGTGGCATGCACAGCCCTATCTTCCAAGCTAACAGAATAACTGGCGGTCAAGAGAAACGACTGGGGTTTGGTTACTGCTGGCTCACTCTGCCTAATGGTAGGGCTAGCCCCATATGGGATAAGAACAGTAAGACCCCCATATTCACTGATTCATTATCCACTGGTTCAATTATCCACGGGACACAAAACAGCACACCTACCATAGAATCTTCCTAGAAAATGTGTCCTCTCTAGCCATTCTCTAGGTCCTCTAAGGCAACTCTCTGGTATCTTAAACAGGAAGTCCCATTATTTTCAATGGTGTTCGCTATTATCCATGGTTTTCGGTATACACACACCCACAGAACAAGCCCTAGCAGATACGGGGGTCCTACTGTAGTAACATTTATATCATTGTAAATTCTTTTCTCAGGCCTGAGCCATGCTTCTTACCAAAAGAAGCAGATTTTTTCTTCTATCCAAGACCTGATTTAAGCTGCTTCCCACTGGTGGGTCCCAGTGCAATTGCCTCTGAAATATATTGGCCCACACTGTGCAGGAGTCACACAGAGAGCTATTGCACACCCTCCAACATTTCTCAGATGAAAACTGGGGCATTTGTGGCCAAGCAACACCAAAGTGTGGCCAAGATGGGAAAAGTTTACCAATGAGGAAGAATACACAAGCTAGGAAAGACTGCAGCAGTTTGCTTTTGCCTTAGCCCACTGGGAAGGTCAAGATTCTGTCCCCTCTTCCCCTCTCCCACTTGCCAAGTTAATTGTGTGCAAACTACACTCGCACTTTGAAATCAGCAAAACAAAATCCACAGTCCATCAAAAAAAGCCATACTTTTATAGGCCAACCAAAATGAGGAACACATGATGCAAGCTTTCCAAGCTCTACTGGCATCTTCATCAGGCAAAAGATATTTTAAATATAAAAGTAAGAAAAAAAAGAAAAGTGATGATGTTGGCGTCACACGCCTACATGTTGTTCCAGATGTTCCTTGTGTTGTTGTTCAGGTGAGGGATCTCATGCAGGCAGAGAACAGTCCTTTGAAATCCAGTTGCAGCAAATGAAGTAAGCTGAGGACCAAAGGGGGTGTGTGAGAAAAGGAGAGAGAAAAACTGGGATATTTTAAAGAAGCTGATAACATAGAATGATAGAGGCCTAATTAGGATTGTCCCTGCCAAACTGGAACAGTTGGAGTGTGTCCTGTTGCAGAGTCAGTGGCACCTAAAAAGTGCAAAAACACAATGGAGTTTTCAGAAGTCATTCTAGCCAGTAAGTAGGAAAGTTGCGATCTTATCAGCAGGGAATTTGCAACAAACAGGTCTGATTGACAGAGAGGAAAGAGAAAGCTCAAGAAGACACTTTTAGCTTAGAACCGGGAGGCTTTCATGTACCAAGGTGACCCCACTTTAAAGTGGAGAATTAATGATGTTCCGACGTTCTTGTTCAACCCTCCTTCCCTTTTGCCACTTGAAGTATCCTATTAAATGTTAATTCATCAGGAATACTGCGACTGTGCTTTCATTTCCCCTCCAATGCCATCTTTAAACTATCTGGCTGAACTTGTGAGGCCAAAAGAGACATTGATCTGAAAGAAAGATGCTCTATACATTCTGCAGGCTTTTGATGCTTAATTAGATAAACTGAGGGAGATACTGAAAGAAAAGTAATTTAGAAAAAGAAAGAATACTTCCGAGTTCTTTCTCTAATACACAATGCAATTAAAGTGCATGTAAAAAAAACAAATCCTAGCTAGATACCTAGAGTTCCCAGAGTGAGGGCAGTAAACCTTTGTGAATTTTTTGTGATTTTAGAACTGGACTACCATCTCTACTGGATGCAGAGCAGAGCTTGACATTCTGGGCATGACATTCTGGGAGTTGCAGTCCCCAAAATAACTTTTTCAGTCTCTGAATAATCTCTTTCTTGCAGGAAGTCTTCTTCCTCATGTTTGAGAGAGAGAAATTCTACTTTGCCCCATCTGACCTTAAGCAGCAATTGTGAGGTCTGTCTATTAAATATCTTGATGCTTTGATCAAGATTTCCTGCGTGGCAGGGGGGTTGGACTGGATGGCCCTCGTGGTCTCTTCCAACTCTGCAATTCTATGATTCTATGATTCTATGAGACTGATACAATAACCCATCATTATGTATATGTATTACAATTCTAATGCTTGTCCCCTTCAAAATACTCCCTGTTCACACTCACACACCAATGCAGACTTGTTCTCCACTGGTCAAAGGCGTGGAGCAGATCAGTTTCTGTCAGCTGCTTCTACACGTCTGCCATTTTTACTTTACTGCATCAGTTGACTCAAAACGTGTTCCTTTAAGCACCGATTTCACTTTAGGGAAAAGAAAAAAGTTGCATGGTGCCAAATCTGGAGAATATGGAAGATGTTCAAGTGTAGTGATGCATTTATGGGCCAAAAACTGCTTCACAAAAAGTGCTTGATGAAGACTAAAACTATTTTTCCCCAGTTCTGGCCTTTTTTTCTGACTCTCTCAGTTTTGTCAGAACTTCCTTATAATAATGCTGGTTCACTGTACTGCCTTCTGGAACCCATTCTGCCAAAATTATAGCCTTAGTGTAAAAAAAAAAAAACACCACCTAATGAGTATGGCTTTGAATGTAGACTTGCTTTGACGTGCTTTTTTCATTCTTGGTGATGATGGTGTTTTCCAGTGCATTGGCTGTCATTTTGCCTCAGGATCATACTGGAAGATCCAGGTTTCATCACAAGTGATGATTTTTTGAAAAAGGTTTGGGTTCACCTCAAGTTGCTGCAGAATGTCATGTTGCTCAACTTTTAAACTTAACATTTTTCCAGCACACAACAGACAACACAGCTGCTTTAAACAATGACTGACAATTAACTGAATGGCTTAGAGTGTTGATGTTTGTCATGCAGGTTCAGACATGTTCAAGGTCACCACTCAAGCATTCACAATCAGTTCTCCCTGATTTGCATGAAAGGTAGAAAATCAGTTACTGAAATGCACTTGGGCATCCAGCAATATTGGGACTTGTTTCTGTAGACTCATCCCCTTTACCACCATGCTTCTCTTTGGGGTACTTCTGTACCCATTGGCAGCTGGCAGCTCGCTTGCCTGTGCAGTGGTGAATCCATTCTGGGTTTTAATCCCAACTTTAAAAGAGCTATCCAGCTTGCCAAACCTGTTCCCCATATTAGATTCAACACCTTGGATAGCTCCTTCAAAGTCACCACTGACCTACAAGCCACCAGCTGCTGCTGTCTAGTTCATGAATAGACAGACTTCAGGTCTATGACATCTACCTTCTTTGGCCTCTGCAAAGTAGGACAGCTGTTCACCCTACTTCTATCTCTCTCTCTTCCAAGGGCCAGCAGAGCAAATTCTTACCACTACCCCCCACCACCACCCAGTTATTGTTCTCTGCAGTAGTAGCAGGTGGCATCCATCTCATTGGGGCAGTGAATCCACTCCAGGATTTAGCCTGACCTTCCAATGAACTATCCAAGTTGGAGATGGATTCAGCACTTTGGATAGGTCCTTTAAATTTCAAAACTAAAACCCAAGGAGGATTCATTGTCCTGCTGGCATGGACACTGCCACCTGCCAATGCCCCATTCAGTTCCAACCTCCTCTGACCTTGGACTTTATCAGATGCATAAAATACGGTGTCATAACAATGCCACATAACCGTGAAAGGGCGCACATAACACACAACATCACCCTTTCGTGGTTATGTCCTGGCCAAAACCCATAGCTTTCATGGTTATGTCCTGGCTGAAGCCATCAATAGATCCCCCTGGTGCTTTTGTGCTGGCACTGCCAGCATGTGAAACCTCTCACGATTGTACCCATGTCAATGAAGCATCAGTGGCCAGTCTGGCACAAACACTTCCAGGTGAGATCATGACAGCCAGGTAAGTAATGCACTTCTTATGACCCTCCCTGGGTTACTTGGAAGTTTTTTAGTGTATTTAGGTGCTTGGTGTAACTTTTTTTAGTGTTATTTTTTGTTTTATTTTTAAATTCCCCACACTATGTATTCTCGTGAGAATAAACAGGATTTTGAATGAGGAAGTGAACGGAGCTCCAGTCACATCCTCTTTCATTTCCGGGAAGCCTTTGCTGGGATTAGAGGTAAGTGCAGTGGGGAGTATTCTTTTGCTGGCATAAAAATTGATTTTTAATGCCAACAAAAGAATGCTTTTCAGGGGCTGATCTGACAAAGTCCCTTGAAATCCCATGCTCTGAGCTATCTACCCTTCCCCAGCATGTCCTGCAAACACATCACAAACATGAGTCAATAGCCAAGCATTAAAATTCAGAGGAAGTATTTTCAGTACATTTGACAGCACAACCTAAGCCATGTTTATTCAGAGGCACATTTGAAACCAGCAATGCTTACCTCTAAGTAAAAATGGTTAAGATCAGGCTCTTTTTCTTTTCCCCTTCCCATTGTAAATTCAGCACTTAATAGCAATTTGAGCACTATGGTGCCTATTTGTTTGCATAATGTATGGAAAGCACTATTCCTACAACAGTTTTGTTTTAACTTCATTATTTTATTGGATTTTCTTTCTTTCTTTTTTTTTTTTGTTATTTCTTCTAACTGTATGAAACCCTTCAGGAAATTTACTCAGCATTTGCAGAAATTAGATGTCTCTCTGGAGTATTTTCATTTCCTCCAATTTATTATTTTTTAAAAGGAAGCATTGCTGGGTCAGTGAATAGGAAACACTTTGCCTCAGCTGTTCAACTAGTGCTTACCGCCCAGCATGTTGTGCCACATAAAGGGCAGATGCTGTCAATTTTGATTGACCAAAGCACTTTTTCCCCTTCTTTCTCACATTGCTTTAAGCGTCTGTTTTCATTAAAGTCAAAGAGAAGCTATACACACACATACACAGTGGGTAGGGGCATGCACAAAACAGTTGCATGTTAAATACACAAATGCCAAATGCTGAAGTCTATTACATGGCACATTTCTATGCATGTTTAGTCAGAAGTAAGTGCTGCAGCTATGAGAGTCAGCATAATGTAATGGTTGGATGATGGACCAGGTTTCTGAGAACCAGGGATCAAATCCCTGCTTGGCCGCAGGAACCCACAAGATGTCCTTAGACAAGTCACCCTCTTGCTACTTCAGAGGAAGGCAAAGGCAAACCCAGTCTGAACAAATTTTACATATGTATATATAAAATTCTCTTGGGTATGTTGCCTTTCCCAGTGTGCTGATTGGTCACTTAGGAAACATACCCAACCATTCCCTCAGCCAATCACCAGACATATGCAAATATATACATTCCAGTGTCATACTGAGAGTGACCAAACAATGTGCTACAGTGTTAGCTATAGCTACTAAGGCTGCAGGCCTTTCCAGTTCACCAGTGTCTCAGGGCTGTACAATTCCCACTTGTGATTTAAGTCTACACAGTAATATCATTTCTATTCCTGCTGTGACAGGAACCAGACAGTCAACTAGCAATGGCAGCAGCGGTGGGAAGCCACTGCTGACACTGCAATGGGACCCAGGCAGTCAACTGGTAGTGGCGGCAAGGCAAAAGAGTGAGTCACCCTCAGCAATTTTGGGAAAAGTGTGGAATGCTGAGAAGGGGGAAGAGGAATTTAAATTCACCAGCCTACCTTACAGAGTTTTTGTGAGGTCTACTGGGAGTTTTGGGGGGAGGTTCTTAACGGCATGTGGTATGCCGGGTCCAGCTAGTGCTAAGAAATCCATGTGATTGATTCACCTTAGGGTTGCCTTAAGTCAGAAAAAAACTTTAATGTACACAACTAATTGCCACTCTGTTCAACAGGACTTACTCCCAGATATGTGTGTATGAGATTTCAATCTGCTGTCATTTGTGACTTTGAGGATGATTCTGGCACAAAGACCTGGCATTGATGAGAGATGTCATCAAGTATAATTAACCCAAAAGCTCTACACGGTGTTCTCAATTTACAGTAGTTAAAGGCACTCAGATCTCTAAAGACCAGCTCCACAATTGGATCAAGAATAACCAACCATGAAACTGATCGATAGTCAGGCTTCTAATAAAATGAATGTTTTGCATAACAGTTGGATACAAATGTATAGCAAATGTAAGACCCCTCAGGTGGGAAATGATTCCATGTACAGCTGTGTAGCGAAGGCTCCAAAGCCAACTCTGGAAATTTCCATCAACTTGAAGAGGTAAGTTTGTTCCTTCCCTATATAGCAGTAACAGTGAGGACAAATGGAGGGCAGGATTTAGCCCTTCCTCCTCCTGCTAAAATTTGGTTTTCTTTGTAATCTTGTGTTCAGTTAATATGTGCTTTTGTCTTGTGCTGAAATCAGAACAACATAAGGCAAAAAGGCAGATTCAGCCCATATTCATAGCAAAGAGTCTTCCAGTCTGGGAAAGCTTCAGAGTTGTTGCATACCTTCAAAACATTTTTGTCTTATGGCAACCCTAAGGTAACCCTATAATGGATTTTCCTGGCAAGCTTTAATCAGAGGGGGTTTCCCCTGAGGGTTTTGGGTTTCCATGGCAGAGGAGGGATTCGAACCCTGATCTTCCAGAGTCCTAATTCAACACTCAAACCACTATGCTATGCTCGCTCTCTCAAGCTTTAGAGATGAAGGCATAAATGCTCACACATTGGCACAAGGATTGTCAAATGTTTTTCTTCTTTCTGTGCACGTACTAAAAGCCATTCTTTGGTTATATATATATGTCTATGAAGATGGGAGCTTTTTGCTAGCTATTTCTTGTATCCCTCATTATCCCTCATAGACTGATGGCATCACACTTACGCAGAACTTGGAGGTGATGCATCAGAAGTAATGTTATATATGTAGTTATGTATGATGAGTCCCCACTTTTTGTAACAAGAAAATAACAAAAAAGTTATATTCAAAAAGTAAAATAAAAATGAGAGTGTAGTTGCTTTATTTGTGTAATAATTAACATTTTCTGGTTACTTTTTAAAGTTACTCTTTAAAGGGGACCTTTTGCCAAGAATATCTATACCATTCTATCATTCATTAAGTCCTCCTCACGAAAGAGTAATGAAACATATTAGAAAATAATCTAGCCACCCAGCAAGTAGAACAATGAGGTACTTCTTCGGCGTCATGAGCAGTGACGACAATGGATTTCTCATTAAACAATATAACAAGTTACTGCTCAACAGAAGCTTGGGCTGACCATTGTTGTGATGATGGTTGTTGCTGTGTGCCTTGCAGTTGTTTCAGAGTGATGGCAACCATGAGGCAACCGTATCATAGGGTTTTCTTGGCAATATTTTTTCAGAAGGGGTTTACTGTGGCCTTTCTCTGAGGCTGAAAGAATGTGACTGGCCTAAGGTCACCTAGTGGGTTTCCATTGCTGACTGGGTTTTCAAACCCTGCTTTCCCAGGGCCTTAGTCCAACACTCAGACCACTATACTACACTGGCTCTATGTTGATCTTTAGTATTAGATAAATCAGAACATGAAGCAAAGGGTCCGCAATAGGCTGGTAATGGCCCAGAGGTCAGTGGGAGAGCACATACTATGCATGGCTACATTTCCATGTCCATGTGTAGGAGGTGGGAAGGCCTCTGACCAAAACCTTGGAGAGCCATTCTCAGTTAGAGGATGCATAACTAGGGGTTGTCTAAATACTTTAAAAAAAAAAAAAAAACCTCATGGAATTTGCTGGAATCCTACCTGTCTAAATGGGATCCTGCACCAATCCAACCTGTTCGGAAGGAGGAGGGCCCAAAATGGCAAAAACAACACAGGAAAAGCCTTCACAGCTTTTCCCATAGTTTTTTTAAAAAAAAAAACAGCGAGGGGGGTGCACATTCCTGCTTGTTAGGACAAGCGAAGGACAAGTGATCAAAGGGGAGCGCAAAGCTGATTGGCTGGGCGAGAGTGGGGGTAGGTCTTGCTAATAGGGCAAGCACCCGCTGCCACTTTGTTGGATTTTCACCTTAGGGAGTGATCGCTAAGGTGATAAAATGGGGTGGGTTTTTTGTTTGTTTGTTTTTGCTTTCCTGTAAAATTGAAAGATCGCTATATCGCTGCAGCACACCTTAGATTACTTTTTGTTTAAAAAAATTGTGGTGGCAAAGAACTAATGCAAGGCTTATGGGGGCTTCTGAGGCAACCCCCCCACTGTTAAGATATGTTGCTGCTGCTGCGAAATGCCATTACTACAAGGTACCCTGGTTTTTTCCTCTTTTGTAGATGGGCCCCTAGTTTACATGGTCCATTGGTTTGATTCAGTGCATTCAGAATCTATGGCAGCCTCCCCCCTTCCAGTGCTGTCCAGTTGAGATTGACAGTAAATCCCAGCATCCTGTGGCTATGCTGCCTAGGTTGATGGGGGTTGTAGCCTGACAACTTTGGACAGAGCCGGGCTGGCTAGAAATGGTCTATAAAAACTGCCAGTCTTTCTGCTGTTTTTAAAACTTCATGGCAGGCAGCTAAATCTTTGCTTATTTCATTTCTTCCTGTATGAAAGTAAAAAATAGTTTTGTCAATTTTCTCTCTGCTCCATGAGAACACAAAGGTTTCTGAACAATGTGCAGTATTCACATTTTGGGAATTTCATTCAGGAAAATCTGTGGAAGATATTCAGGGTTTTTTCTGTACATTGGATGAGTTAAAAAACTTGTTTCCTCTGCAAAAAGCAGTATTTTTGCACAGGTTATATTGATTCCTGCACACAAAATGTAGGACATGTCTAGACGAGAAGATATAATGCTGCTTGATGCACATTAATGCAAATCCACAGCAGTGTTCATTTGTCTCCATGCTGATGCAGAAATCATGGAACAGCAGACCCACGGATTGGAAAGTGAGTTTTATTACACCGGTGGGCCTGACTGGAATATCTTCCAAAGAGTCAGAACTCCGAGTCACTTTGAAAGCAACTTTTTATAGAGAAATACAGTATGTTGTGAAATACAAACAGGAGCACTTTCTTCCACCCATATTTGGGTGTCCATATTTGGCACTTCCCTTTCTTGCAATACTGTTTACATTTCAGGAAAGCAGTTTCCCTTGAGTTTTCCTTGAGACAGTGTGTTGATAGTTCAAGGCAAAATAGCTTAGGAACATTTAGGTACAGTTCGACCGCTATTAGGGAAAGAATTTGTTTACCTCAGCTTATCATATGTTTCTGGAACATAGGGTTGATTAGTAAGGAACATTGAAAAGACTTTGCAGACTTCTAGAGTCTCATGGGCTATCTAGTCTGACCCCAAATAGTAATTGTAAGTAACAGCATTCAGCAAATAGACATTAGAATGCAAATGGCTACCACAATGCTTTTTGGCAAAATCGCCGGTATGCAAAGCTATCTGTGTGTGATGTTCCCACGGAGCCATGCCTGCAAATCAACATGGTGGCCGGGAGAGAATCGTTCATGTTATTATTCTCAATAAGTTGCTGCTGTTGTTGTTTTTACTGTAAATCTAAGGTACACAAGTTCAACCTTCCATTTAAAAAGCTGTTTGGTTGCCTCAGTGCAGCAAAAAAGCACATGAGCACTACCATGAAACTCCAAAATGGTGCTTCCATCCAGAAAGTGCTTCCCCCCCCCCTGTGCACACCCAACCAATTGGTTTCCATCTCTGATCTTATCCAGGAATGCTCAGTGATACAATTTGTTGTCCTAGCGAGTGGGAGTGTGCATTTCCCCCACATTAAAAAAAAAAAGGCAATAAAAGCTGCAAAAGCTTTTCCCGTGTAGGTATTTGCATTTTTTGCTCTCCCCCTTCCAAATACGTCAAATCATTGTTGGATCTTGTTGGGAAAAAATGGTATTCTCCTCGAATTCTGCAAGGAGTTTTTTTTTTTTTACTATCTAGACAACCCTGTAGTATTTTTATGCAGGATATACTGATTCCTGCAGCAGGGGAGAGGTTATTGTTTAGCAGGCCGGAACCTATATGAGAGTTACATCTTCATAAGTGAGCTTAGGTATGTGGAAATTAGAATTGGGCAGTTCTGTAACGTCCATATCAAGTAGAGGGCTGCTATTACCTTTCTACTTAGTGGCACCAGCAAAATGACCAATGCTCATTGGGACTGATGCACAACGGGACACCAGCTAGGGAGTGCGGAAGCACATTGGTAGAGCCCAAAGCACACGAGGACACTCTTGCTGGTGTCCTGTTACACATTTGCAATTCAGTCACAGGGTTCCTTAACACCTCTGCTACGTAGCTAAGTCTATGTAAAGTTACATGATGTAGCCCATGATAGAAGATTCTGGCCGTAAACACATTTTCTCTGCAGGAATCAATGTATTTGCACAATTTTGAAATTTTACACAGTTATACACAAATTTACCCAAACTGTAGAAATGCATAATAAATAAATAAAATAAAATTTTATTTCTATCCCGCCCCTCTGCAACGCAATCATTCTATCCCGCCCCTCTGCAACGCAAATGCACTGATTCATGCAGAGAATGTGTTTCTTTGGAACAAGCAGAAAATGTGTTGCTTTGCCCCTCCCCCTCCCTCCCAAAAATTGTGCAGCGTATCCTGTGCAATGTATCTTGCTTTAAAAATATTTTAAAATTGTGGAATGTATCCTGCTTTGAAAATATTCTTTTCGAGTACAAAATATATTTTCTGTCCTTAAAACACGGCTTTCTGTGTGGAAAAAACACATGTATTTTCATGCAGACACATTTTTCCAAAGTGCAAAGAATCTTGTGACTGTTCTGTTTCGTCAGCTGAGTAACATAACACCTTTTTTTTTCCATTGAGGATGCAACTATTAACACTTCAGAAGCAAAATGTGTACTGTCACTCTTTCCTCCTGGACGAACCACCTACCTAACTTCCTGTGTTGTGTTTCTTCTCAGGTCAGCCATTAACTGTTGCCTGCAAAGCGTTCTTTGGATTCAGTGGAGAGTCAGGTCCCATGATCTACTGGACACGAGGAGAGAGATTTATCGAAGAACTTGAGAACCACATTAAAGAAGGCGAAATCAGGTACTTGATGATGGGGGTGGGAGAGGGTCTTATTCTTCCCTTTATACAATCTCAGAGGAATTGATGTCTTGAAGTGGTACACTTAACAGGTTGTTTATGCTGAACAGAGAATTGTTTCCTCATCCAGAAGGTAGCTGACAGATGGTCTGCTTCTAGCATCAGAGTGGGCTATATTCCTTTTTCAGAAGAAACTACACATACAGTGGCTGCTTATGTCATGAAAAGTGGTCCCCCGTGACTGTTGGCTCCCATCAATGCAATTTTTCATTGGCTTTGGGTACCTGTTTAGCATTTAGATCTAAAGATAATGTTGGGTGCAGCTGCCTTGTGCCATGATGTTCAGGGAACTGATCTGATCATCTGGTAGCAATATAATCTGAAAGGTGGATTGTCTCCTAACAAGAGAAATGTAATCTCCTGAATTAAGCCTGTGACTCAAGTACAATATATACTCACTGTGTAACCCAGTTCATACCAACTTCTCTCTTCTGTTTTCCACATCTAATAATACCTCAGCTGTAGGGGTGATGGACACTTGTTTTACTGATACGGTTATGCTCTCGAACCACTACATCACATTGACTTGTCCTCTTGTGCTAGGACAGCTTCAGCAGGAGATTGATATCATAGAGCACAATCCATCCTTGCCTGAGGAAATTATCAGATGCAGCAAAAACCATGTCAGAAGATCGCAATGAGAACAGGAAAGGGTGACATTATCAGACAATGTTGTCCTTCAGCATCCCGGGGTGTAGCATGGCCGTGAGTAAGGCATCCCTTTGTATTGGCGGCCTGTCCCCATCAATGAAAAAGGGAAGCCTTGTCTGTGGCAACTCTATGCTGTGGGAATGGCTGAGGATGCGGGTATCTGATAATGTTGCCCTTTTGTTCTCCTCACGATCTTCTAACGTGGTTGGGAACGTGGTTTTTTTGCTACATTCTCCCATGTCTGATAATCTCCTGAATTTCAATCCCATTCTTCCCTTACTTTGCAACCCACACCTTTTCCAAGCTCCCAAAGGAAAGCTGATCTACTCCAACCCTGCCCTGCCTCACCCCATCGCTCACAACACTGGAACTTCTGGTGCTCCCACAAGAAAAGCATAGGAGACAGAGAAGGAAGCAGAAGTGGGTAGATCAAACAGGAATGGGGAAGTCAGGCAGATCAAGGAGAGGAGCCAGCCTGAAAAGTAAAATGAAGCCATGTCCAGGAGCAGGGAAAGTAGCCAGTAGCTGGTGGTTTTCATGTCAGTGGATTTTAGCCCAAAACCTCTGTGCAGTTTAAAGGGGTTACCCTTTCATATCCTGCCTTTGTATCCTACTCAAAGCAGTTTCTCCACCTAAAACTCCTTTAAAGTTTGACCTAAAACATAGAGCAGATTCACAGACTTTAAAGTTTGACCTAAAACACAGAGCAGATTCACAGACTTGCCAACGTGGAAGCCACCAGCCACTTCTCCAAATGACCACTTTTTACCCCAGGCTGCTTTGCGAAGCTGATGTTGCCTGCTAGATGATTGGGAACACTGATGTGAGCTTCTTCCCAATTTTCCACTACTTGCTCCATGATGTAGTTTCAAAATAATGATAAATAAACAAGGAAACAAATTGGTACTGTGGGAATGCCTCCTCTTTTTGGCTGGATCCCCACTTTTCTCTTTTCTCTGCTGTTAAAGTTGTTTGGAATGTTACTTTCTCATTACTCATGGTAGTGTTTAAAAAGTAACTAGCACCATTGCATTACTTGCTACATTGCTTACTCATTTTCTGTTGTTTTTATTATGGGGAAACATAGGATTGATGAGAGAATGGCATAAAACTCCTATCCTGGGAGAAAGGCAGGGTATAAATCCAATAAATAAATAAATTTTAAAAATCCAAGTGTCTTTAAAATGTTTTTAAATGCTCTATAACAGTAATTTTTAAATTAACTAGAAAATATTGCTCACCACACCAATAAAGTAACTTGGTTCCTACTTGCTTAACTTTTGGAATGCAACTTCATTGTACCCTCACTATCAAAAAGTAACCATAATTTGTAAGTCATTCATGTCCAATCTCTGGTGAAAATGTCACTAGAATGGACAACCTGTCTTGCTAATAATACAGAGGCCATAAAGCTGACACTTCAGGAGAATGAGCTCCTTATAAGGTCTTCTTTTATATGAGGAAGACGTCCAGCCAGGGCCGGCCCAAGCACTAGACAGAGTGAGGTATACTTCTCAGAAAGCAGATATACAGCACTGGTGGCATGTAATGGAAGGTCCTGTCCCTTCCCCTTGTGGCGTTACTAAGGCTGGTGTCACCCCTCTTGCAAAGGTGTCACCCTGGTACGGTTTGGCCTCTCCATACCTCCCTAGTGCCGCCACTGGCTGCCCCCATTGTCAGGGTTCAGATATGACCCAACTAGGGTTGCCAGAGTGAAAACTGGAGAGAGTTCCTGTACCTTTAACAGTTGTGTAAAAGAGGGAATTTCAGGAGGTATTGCTGGTCATGCCACCAGGTAACAAGCAACACCTGCTGAAATTACCTCTTCTACATGATCCCTAAAGATACAGAGCCCTCTCTGGTTTTCACTCTGGAGACACTAAGTCCGCTTGCCAGCCAAGTTCATTTAAAATAACAGATAAAAGCACATAAAAACAGTGCCAGCACAGGGCCTTCTGCTACCTGGGGCAAGGAATAAGCTGACCCCATCCCATTCTACATATAGAAGTGGATTGAGCAGGCAGCTGTGCCCTCTACAACAGCTAAGAGTGGGGAAACAGTGTAAAACAGGCTGTGTAGTTGTGGTGGTGGTGGGAAGCTCTGGAGGAATGACTGGGACTTATACCGTTGATGCTGGCCCCATTTTCTGCGGCTCGGGGCAGTTGCCTCACTCTGCCTAATGGTAGGGTCAGCCTTGACAAGGATTTGAGGGAGCTTTTTCACCTCAGGCATTGAAAAGTTGCTGCCTGCCTCAGCCCTGGATCCCACTGAACTGAACCTCTACAGGAAGGAATGGCAGATTGAGGGGGTGGGAGTGTGGAAAAAGGAAGAATGAAACATTCTTTACCAGGTGGATTTTTAAGAGCTGTAATAAAAACATTGTGTAAATCGAACCGGCCCACTTAAAACAAGAAATAATAGTCTTTAAGTCTGCCCGGAGGGCTGTGAATTGTGCCTGATTGGGAAAGGAACCTGAAATGAATTTTAATGCCATTGCTCTGCCATGCTGGAGGAAAATGTTCCGCTTTGGATTTCATAATATATAAATCACCCTATCAGTTGCTAATTTTTCTCTTTCTTTGGCTGAGTCCATAAAAAAGTGCACAAATCTCTCAAGAGGCTTGTCTGGAAAACTCTATTAAAGTCTCCATGTTGTACCCCACCCCAATCTACATACCATACTGCCTGTTTATTATCTGTAAGATAAGAAAAATGTAGTCCATATTAGATGTATGGAGGTTGAGGATAGAGATACTTTAAATTAAACCCTTATTTTTCACCTCCCTGATTAATTTAGGTCTCTGCACTTTCACCCACACAAGTTAATTAGGAGATCCTGAAGCTGCTGTCGGCATGAGGAATTATAGAGAAGCAAAGCAAGAAAGAAAAAAGAAAAAAAACATGGTTCACTGCTCTGAGATGGTGCATTCACTACAGAGGAGAGGCAGGGTCTCAATTTTAAAAATTCTTCATTACAAATAGAGTACAGTGGGCCCTCCTGATTTTGCAAGACTGCTATGTTAATAACATCAACCAGGGTATTTACTTTCTAACACCATACCACATATTGCACTGCAATATCCACATGGAATTTAAGGTCCTAAAGATCTTTCCTAAGTTTTCCCAGCACATATTCAGCAACCTATTTTTAAAGTTCCATCTCCCCCTGCCTCCAGCATATTTAGGTAGATTTTAGGCAGAACTTGGAATGTTATTTTTAAGAAAACTGAATATAATGATGTGTTGAAGCCATCCATAACTGAATAGTGGTAGGAGGATGCTCTAGGATGCAAAATATTACCCTTTTACTCCCCAGTTATGGATGGTTTCATTGGATGGCTTTTCGCACATCATCAAAAAAGAGAATAAAAGATTTGTATAAAATTAATGTGCCAATTTATATGTACAGATGCAACATTAGAAATTATCGTGCACACACAGTCCTACCCATGTATCTGCAGAACCACGGGACACAAACTAGGGAACACATACCATAGAGTTGCGCTGGAAAATGCTTAAAGAAGTGTCCTCTCTAGGCATCTTCTGGATCCTCTAATAAACCCTATGGTATGATTTTACAGGAAGTCCTTTATTTGAATAGGGTTCACTGTTATCCAAAGTTTCCAGGATCCACAGTAAGTCTGGGAACCAAATCCCACTGGATGTGGGGGGGCTGACTGTATATACAATTTGTACAGAATTATAATTCTGTGGGAAAGTGGGGAACACTGTGATCAGGTAAACTGTGTACCAGCTGTGTCTGTTGTCCAGGTGCTAACTGAGGATTCACAAATTCAGAGTCCTGTCTCCCTCATTATAAATTATTTCACTCTAAATCATTGGACTGGACAACTCTTTAAAGAGAAAACCCATTCAAAAACAGGACTGCTCTCTGGCATAGCCAAAAGACTGTTCTCTGTAAAAGAGGGCACACGGCCACCATATGTCTTTAGCATGTCACTATAGTGTCCTGTCCTAAGTTCTGAACAAAAGCACAATATAATTGAAACATAGAAACCTGCCTTATATCTGGCCAGAGTATGTACACCTAGCCCAGTGTTAGCTACTGTGGATCAAGTTAAATGATATTTTAATATACACTAAGAGGTACTCCTTCAAGTGGTGAAAGATATCTGTTTGTTGTAACATGTTCTTTCCTCAGCTGTATGTCTTGTGTTTACAGTGCTTTGTTTTGTGATTGACCATTGCAGAGGGAATATTCATCCTCCTTAATATCTGGGTCCTCCCTCTCTCTCTCTCTCTCTCTCTCTCTCTCTCTCTCTCTCTCTCTCTCTCTGGCTTTTCTTTGCAAACGAAGATTCAGGAAGGACTTATCCCGCGTTTTCTGCAAGTGCGCTGATGACTAAAAAGGCCAATCCGAGATAAACAAGTCCGGTTGCAGAAAGCTCAGCAGAAGGTCTCCTTGGGTGATGTTTCCGGGTTGTGATTCTTTCTGCGTTGTCATTTCTCTTCAAGACTTGTTTGGTGTGAGTTCTCAAATAAGGCTGCAGCATTGTGGATAGTGCATCTCCATGCCTCCCGATGTGAGGCCAGGGCAGACCATTGCTGGTGATCAATTTGGCCGAGCCTGAGATGTTGTTTCAGGGAGTCCTTCTATCGCTTTTTTGGAGTGCCCCTCTTATGCTGACCCGTGGCGAGTTCACCGTAGCGTACTATTTTTGGGAGGTGATGGTTCTCCATCCTAGAAATGTGCCCTGCCCAGTGCAGCTGTGTTCTCAATATCATGGCCTCAATGCTGGTGATTCCTGCTTGCTCAAGGACAGCAACATTCGTCACATAGTCAGTCCAGTGTATATTTAGAATTGTACATATACAGCGCTGATGAAAGCGTTTGAAGAGTCATAAGTGTTGGGTCCTGTCTATACAAGGGACAAAAAATACAAACATGTTCAAAAAAGCAGGCATTCGCAATGATGCAACCTGTCTTCACGGTCAAAAGAGCCCCCCAATCTTCCCATGACCCCCTAGCCAAGATGACAGCCACGAGTGATTTACTCACAATTTTAAATCTGTTGCTAATTTAAAAAAAAAAAAAACAGTTTCCCATGGTGCGCACATGCGATATTTTGTATTTTTTAAAAAAAGCAAAAAGAGAGAGTATAAGATTGCCATTTGATCAATTTACTGGACTTAGTCAGAAATCCAACATGGTGGCTCCTTTCCCTGCTTGCTAGCTCTGCCCCTTGTGCTCGTCCAGCCAATCAGATTGCACTGCCTGTTCCTATCTGCACGAATGTGACTGTCCAAATGATTGCACATTTGCATGTTGTACAGAGCTTTTTAGAAAATCTGGATGAAGCCCAGGATGCTATGTACACGGACTTTGCGGTAGATTTGGCTGCCCCCCACTTCCTAATGACACATATTTGTGTCAATGTCCATATAAATGGATTGCCTTCCATTTGCATCCCGCTCATCTTATTTTCACCGTTTAGACAGGCCCTTGGTTTGACTTCCTAATTCTAGTGTCTTAGCAGAGAAAGGACGATTGCATTTTGTAGAGGGGCGGGATATAAATAAATTTTATTATCTATTTATCTATCTATCTATCTATTTATTTATTTATTTATTTATTATCAGCTGCCACTTGATATCATTTTTAACTGAGATGCCAGCAATGGAATTGGGAGCCTTCTGCATGCAAAAACAGGTGCTCTTATCATTGAACTATCCTCCCTCCAAATTCCTTGCTCCCTTTTCGGTCCGCTATGAGATCATTTTCTGTAGTATTCTTACAGAGTAATCCTGTAGACTGAGAAACACAGAGAGGAGGGCTTTGTGAAAAGATCCAATCTGTCTTCAGTTTCAATGCCACTTTAAACCCAACAAGCCCTTACATTTCATTATTTCTTTTAGGCTTCTCAAAGAGCATCTTGGAGAAAAAATAGTGGAACTAACGTTAATCTTTGATGTAGTAAAGGAGGCAGATCTGGCCAATTATACATGCCACGTAGAAAACAGAAATGGACGGAAACATGCAAGCATCATTCTGCGTAAAAAAGGTACCTATTGCTCACTTCCATCTTTGCTTTGGGCAAACAGAGAGGGTTTTTTTTGTTGAAATGAATCTCATGACTCTCTTTTCTTTTCTCAGCATATGTAAGTTAATGTCCCGAATTATTTGTTCCAGAGTTGTATTTGCTGATGTACCCTCTTACTCCAGTTTACACACACATCAAATTTTTCTCCCAGTCTTCCTAATTTCACCTTCTGAATAACTTCAGCGACCCACCCACCCCTGCCTAAGTCAGCTTTCCCTGTTCTGGGCTTTTTGAGATGTTTTTGACCCTATTCTCCATGATCATTGAGTATTGGCCCTCCTAGCTGGGGCTGATGGAACTTGTACTCAAAAATATCAGAAAGGACCCATGTTAAGGAAGGTTTACTTAACACCTGCTTATCCCAATTTCTTTTCTACCTTATCTGACTCCGTCTCTCCCACTTCCATTTTCATCTCCAACACCATCCTGGAAGAATGTTCCGGGGTAAGCAACTTGTGACCTTCTAGATGTTGTTGAACTGCACCACAGACAATGTGAGCTGATGGGAGTTGCAGCCCAACAACATCTGCATACCCTTGTTCTAATACAATGGGTCAAGGAAACTTCCACATCTGTATGTCTGGTAGGTATCCCCTAGACATCAACTAGGGTATGGAATATCTGTGCATTACAAAGGATTTTGAAGCATGGCTGCAACAGATCAGAGACAAATAAGGACACAAGGTCCACAAAAGTTATAAAAACTTTAAGAAATTGCCACCACTGTTATGAAGGTGAGTAGTGTTGCCACCGAAATGAGTTAAGCTTGCTACGCATCTATCAGAGGTTTAAAAAGATACATTTGGGCTACAACTGCCAGAGCCTCCAGCCATCATGGCCATTGGCCATGTTTAGTGGAGTACACTAGAAGTTATGATCCCCAAAAGTAAGTTTTCTATGCTCTTCCTGGTCTATGCCATTGCCTGCCCAGGATGTGTGTCATGTACGTGGGTTGTTTGTTTTTGTTTTTGTTTTGAAAAAAATCTGCTAAAGTATTCTGCTTCTTTTCCTTTGCATGGAGATAAAGTATTTCCTCTCAAATTTTCATGCTCGTGCCAAAATTCATTTTATTATTTCTTATTTACGTGCAATGTTTCTTAGTACTTATTTCACAGCACAGCATAGAATTTGAAATGGCTTAAAATAAAAGCACCAGATCAAAACTGTGCATGTACAGCTGAAGCTGTGGTAGAGCCTGGGATCTTTGGTGTCTCTAATGTAGAACAACTCAACTAATATGACATTTGGTCCATACATCATTTGTTTTAAAGAAATCATGATAACTTTGAAATTTCATTGAGAGCACTAGTTGAGATGCAGGCATACCTCAAAAAGGGCTACAGACATGAACCAGCCAAAGATATATGAGTGCTTCTGTTCCATCACTAACTTTCCCCAGACTCTGAGCATATCTGAGTCCCTCTCCCAAGGCAATTTCAGTCCCTGATTGTCACTCAATGGGTTCATTACTGAGCAAACATGTACATGCAGACCTAGCTTCCAAAGGGTTGCCATCACAATAAGCTGAACATTCGGATGTGGTGTTCATATACTGCACCCCAGGGTAAGTCTTCCACTCAGCAACTTTCACAGGCTTTTGCAATTACTTTTAAAAAAACTGGTCTGGTCAATTTATAAAAATGATTTTCCACCCATCCCCAACTTCCTTGCTGCCCGAACATGCTTCGTTGCCTGGGTCATGCCGAGCAGCTACTTCTGTTGTCGTGGCTTATCTGGCAGCCATTCACTTCAATAAATAAGAAGGAAACTTCAATACAGAGAAAAACAGTCTTAAGGGCTTAAAGCACATGATACGTTACATGCAAACTGACATATCTGAAGCCCAAAGTATATTTTTGAATTAAAATCAGCTTCATGGAAGGGGGATTTAGAACAGAGAAGCAGTGATTTGGTGGGAAGGAATGCTTAACCCTTCCCCCAATCACTCTTTTCCCCAATAGGCCCCCATCCACAACCCTTCTGTTCCCAAGTGGCTTTCCCCCCTTTCTTGCAAGGATCCTAAAGTGTGTTTGCTCCAAGACATGTGTAATGTGTATTTAGCCCCTTAAGGATATTTTCCCCTTCTAATGCAAAAGGAAAAGAAAAAGAAAAAATAACTACTCTTTAAACAGAACATCTTACAAGAGGGATAACGTGTCTTTCATTTCAAGAGTACAGCCTGATTTGCTCCTGTAGCTCCTGACAAGTTACACGTTGCAGATTAAAAAGAAATAAGACATCAGTGTCAGCTTAGCACTTGTGTTTGAGAATGTCTGCTTCATGCAAGACAGGAGTGAAGCGTATTTGGGGACTTGATATTCAAAGCAGGGACATAGCTCTCACATTCTAATCATTTGATGTTCAGCTCAGTGCTGATCATGTTCACTGAAATACTGAAACCACCTGAGTGTTCCAAATAATACATTGCCAATGGAAAGTCTGCTGTCAAAGAAAGGGAGTTAGTTCAAATCAACATGTCAGTTTCACTGTCAACCATCCAGCTTTTAGGTCTATGTTGCCTGCTCCTAAATGGACACAGTAAAGCCTGTTAAACTCTAGGCTACTGTCATTGCAACTGCATCCTGTATACTTCTCCCTTCACCAGTTGCCTTTCCATTCCTCCCCACCACTAAGTATATAGCCCTTCCTGAGCTTAAAAGGTTTGAAGATGCTTCATTTCTTTTCTTGCCTCAGTCCACTTTTCTCTTTCCTTTATCCTTATGCCAAGATGCTGGATTAAATGGGCAGAGCATAATACTTCACCCAAATCATTCCATGCCCTCCTCCTTCCCTGTCAGCTGTCAAGCCCTCATGGGCCCTTGCTATGTTTGTTTACAGGCCTGGCTGGGGAGGTGAGACAAATGATAAAGAAGCGGCTGGTCTCAGCCGCAAGGGGAAAAGAACATTCTTTTCTCTTCCCCTTCCAGCTGGAACTAGCTGCTTTTTCATTATTTGAATTCCTTCCCCTTTTTCCTCTTCCACCCAGCCAATAAGCAGTAGCAATAGCAGCCTCGCTGGAGCTTGACACATGTGGGGCAAAGTTTGGGGGAGAATAGTCCCTTGCACCCCATCCAACAAAAGACATACATGCACATAAACTAGAGTGGCATGCACATATGTCACTAATAGGATTCCAACCCTAATCCCCATTCGCCATTTATCCTTCCTTTAGCTTCATCTCAATGTGTTGCCTATTCTGAACTCTCATTCAGAATTGTGTGTGTGTGTGTCCGTGCGTGCGCGCATGCATGTGCAAGACAGAGAGGAAGAGAGTGAGAGAATATGTATGACTGAATGGGCATGTCTTTGTGTTTCCTGGCCGCATCTAATTCAGCACTAGTCTCATACTTTCATGCAGCCCTCAAAGTGTTCCATAGGGGTCAGTGTGCCTGATCAGCCCTAATAAGCTTGCCCACACCTTTCCTAGGCTCTCTGATAAATCCCCAACCTGCCCATTTGTGAAGTTTTCCTATGCCTTTCCAAAAAGGTCCTGACTCTTCCCACAGATATACCGTTCAGATGAACTCTGTAGGCTTTGATGCTTCCATTGAATCGTAAGGAATTCAAAAAAGCCAAACTGGATCATTGTCCAGCACCCTATTTTATACAACAGTCAAGCAGATGCCATTGCAACATCCACAGTCAGGAAATGGAGGCAATAGCCTCCCTCCTCCAGTGTATCTGTACTATAGATTTGTATCAGTTTCATGCCACTAGAACTGTCATGGATCCACCCTAAATAATCCTGGGTTTTAGAGTGTGGATTCTCGGCTAGAGAGCTCTCTAGTCCACTCCCATGAACTCCCATTCCCAGGTACCCTTAGTGTCTATCTACACTACAGAATTAAACTAATTTAATCCACAATCTCTCTCTTCTCAGTAATTTGGCATTTACTAACTTGCCAAATACAAATCCTGGGATTCCTAAAGTTACAGCCATGACAACTAAAGTGGTATAAAACTGATATAAATATGCAATTCAGGTAAACCTGCCCCTCCCTAGTAACTGGCTGGTATTCAGATACACAAATGGGACTTACAACAAAACCCCTACTGGTTTTCCTCCCTGACCCCACTGACCTAGGAATTATTCTTCCTTCTAAAGATTTTTTGGTACCTTTGCAAACAATGGACTTACTTCACTACTGTTGGAATCTGCCTCATTTGTTTCTATGGTACTGTTTTGGCTACATATAAGGGTGTCATTCAGAGAACTTGGTTTACTATAAGCATATAACAGGGAACCTTAGGATCTCCAGATGGTTGGTGCTTTTGATTCCAAGAAGTCCCATCCAGAATGACCAATCCATAGGGATTGTGGGAGCTTCAGTTCAAGGACTAAAGCTAATAGTTGATCCCAACTAAAATAGACCAATTGAATCAACTAGAAAGCAGTAAATAAATACATGTATAAGTTCTATTGATTCAGTGGTTCTCATCTAGTTGGGACTAACAGTTGGATTCAAATAACTGAAGGGTTCAAGGTTCCCCACCCCAGTGTATACTGTGCGACAACATCCCTGAAAACTGCAAGTTTCATATAGATGTTTTGTTAGACCCATTTTTCCATGAATGTGTCTCCTTCCCATAAGGGTTATCACTGCATCTTGTGTCACCATGTTCCACAGATTAATGACGCATTCTCACACAGATAGTGTAATTTTTGACCAGAAAATGGTGCTGGCTTCTGTGGCCATTGCCAGAAAAACACTTTTTATCTCCCAGAAACAATTAATATGAGAGGGTCTACATCCCTCTGTTCTTTTATTCTCTGATGCCATGATATCTTGGTAACCAACAATATCCGATCATAAATTACAGAAGCTGAAAGATTTGCAAGATGAAAAGTTGACTCCTGATCTTGAATAGCTGCTTCTCTTTCTGTATAAACTTCAAAGCTTTGCTGATGATATATAAACTCATCATATCATCTAAGTTTTTGGAAGCTTTATGCTTCCTCTTTTCATTCTCTACATCACCAGAGTTTTATTCCTCTCCCCATGCTTGTTTATCATGGCAATAAATATCGGCACTGACATCGGGTGTAAATTAATACATCTTCTCTGAAGTATCTCTTTTAGTATTAGATTGGCTCCTTGTTGATTTTTAAATGGGTGGGTGAACTGGAATGCAAGGTTAATGCAAGGCTTCGGGTTCTTAAGTTGTATTTGAAATGCATTTCAGACTGTTAAGAAGTGCCTCCCAGTGGCACAGACTTATGGGTATAATGAATCATGTCGACTGTTGGCAGTTGCTTGCAACTGGAGCAGAGATGAACTGGAGGACAGTTTTGTGAATATTTTCATGACCTTCTGGCAAAACCCACTCACCTCTGTAAAAATCATCCTGCCGTTTGTGACTTTCCAATCAAAAAGGTGCAAAAATGTGCGTGCAAGGGGGTTGCAGGGAAGAGGGGATAGGTTCCTTTGCCTTGGCAGCAGGGCTGATGCTGTCATGTTCTCCTGTGCTGCAGAGACAATTAATCCTCTGCAATGCAACACAACAAAACAGAGAGCACAGGCCAGGGAGGTTTTTAAACAGAGGCTGGATGGCCATCTGTCAGGAATGCTTTGATTGTGTATTCCTGCATGGCAGGGGGGTGGACTGGATGGCCCTTGTGGTCTCTTCCAACTCTATGAGTTCAAATGTTTATCCAAAACTGGGGGTTGTCTATTGTTATGGTTATGTCATTGTGCATCATGAAAGACCTGTTCATGTATATATTAATTGGGAGTTTTGCTATACTCACTATCTGACTGACTGACTAGTTGGTTGGTTGATTACCTTTATATATCATGATAGAGTCAGTGTGCTGTATTGGTTTGAGCATTTCACATACTCTGTAGACCAGGGTTTGACTCCCCACTCAGCCATGGAAACCCACTGGGTGACCTTGGACAAGTCATATTCTCTCAGCCTTAGAGACAGGCAAATCCCCTCTGAACAAATCTTGCCAAGAACCCCCCCCCCCGTGATAGTTCACCTTAGGGTCGCCGTAAGTCAGAAACAATTTGAAGGCACACAGCAACAACAACGACATAATGAAGCACTAAAAATGCCCCTGAATGACAATCTGATGCTTAGAGTGAGGTTTTAGAATAGGGACAATTCAGCATTATTTGTCCTCAACTAGTGCCACCACATGGCCAAGGCTGACTTAGTTCCATGGTGTCATCATGTGTGAAGTCAGTGTGAAGTTATTTCATTGATTGGGTGGATTGATTGTGAAGGAGAAAGAAGGACTGACTGATAAAAGGTCTGACTCATATTGGTTAGTCTTAACTCCAGTAGAGCTATTAATTTAATTATTAAATAGTGAGCCTACACATGGGCAATTCCCATTGAATCAATTGGTGTACTCAAGCTGGGGCTCGCTATAGGATGCAGACCATAATGTGGAAGGTAGGGGGGGGGGTTCTCCAACTTATCTGAACTCAGAAAAATGTATGGAGTTGCAAATGTGGTGCAGTGCAATTTGGAATGCACTATAAAGTCACGCTGTACCTCTGCCATGTTGTAATGAAGTTATTCCAATTTATTCAATAAATTAATATTACAGTGGCTTAAAACAGGAGTAGGCAACTTTAGCAGATGTAGGCACCGATTTCTTGCCCTACAGACCCTCTGTGGGCTGCATGGATTGCAAAAATTGAAAACAAACAAACAGAATTGCCTGGCAGTCCTCCTCTGGTTTGGAGAAGCTGGTTGGGTTTTTAAAATAATAATAATAATAAAATAAACAGAGCCCTGTGACTTTAAGGGTGAACTGCTGCAATTCACTCTTCCTTTCTTTTTTCTTCTCGTTTCTTTCTTTTTAAAACCTGACAGAGGGCAGTCTAGGGAATTCAGGGGCCACAAAAACAACCTTGGGTACTACATGCAGCCCCAGGGCTGAACTTTGCTGATCCCCAGTGTAAACTGTATGTAAAGCTTAATGGCTTGAGCCTACCATAGCTCTCAAGCAGCCTGCATTATGTGAGATATACGAAGACATATGCTTCCTAATACAATCTTTGTGTCAGGCTTAGGCTGCCAAGGTGCAGAGAGAAATGTTCAAGCAAAGGGAATCCCTTCCCAGTGATAAAACACTTCCATATTACAGACTCACCCAAATCCTAGTTTGAGTGCCTTTTGGAAGTACAGTTGTCCCTCTGTATCCATGGGTTTGGTATCCACGGATTTAAGTATTCATGGCTTGAAAATATTCTTTAAAAATATTAATCCAAAAAGCAAACCTTGATTTTGCCATCTTATATAAGGGAAACCATTTTGCTATGCCATTGCATATAATGGGACTTGAGTATTCACGGATTTTGGTATCCACGGGGTGTCCTGGAACCAACCCCCAGCGAACATGAAGGGACAACTGTATTGCAATACCAGTCTCCTTGGCCAGGCATTCAGATTTCAAGGTTAAGTCAAGAGAGGAGATGATTTGAGTTCAATTTTTTGCAGTTGTTTTCCATGCTACTGAGAGCCAGCATGGCATAGTGATTTCAGTGTTAGGCTAGGGAGGTTATCAGATGAGGACAAAAAGAGTGTCCCCTTCTCACTATCTCCTTTCCCACCTCCTCCCATTCCCTTCCCGGCACAGTATTCACACTTACCTTATAGCACATCTGCCCTCTCCTCAGCAGCCCAGGAGTGAATAGAGCTCTCATGGAGATGCATTCACTTCCTGGAATGCAAATCCTGGCCGTTCTCGCATGGGAAATTCAAAAATAAAAATAAAAATAAAGGTTTAAAAGTAAAATGAAGCACAAAAACACACTTTAAAAAATACAAGTAACCCAGGGAGGGTACAAAAAAGTGTGTCACTTACCTTGTTGTCCTGATCGCACCCGGAAGTGTTCGGCACGGACCTCCCACTAACGCTGGCATTGTGCCAGCATACCCGAGCACCTTTCACTCACCTGTTGTTCTGTGACAGGAATGGAACGGGCGATCTATTCATGGCTTAGACCATGAATAAAAAAGAACAATGGTGGAACAGAAGGCGCATGGGAGCACGACAACTGTAGAATGACATTGTCTGAAAGGGAAGCCCTTCCTTCTGAAAGGGAAGCGATCTCCTGGTGTCCTTGTCATGCCATATTTAAGTCGTCTGATAATCTCCTAGGACTCTGGGAGACCTGAGTTTGAATCCCTGCTCAATCATGGAAACCCAATGGGTGACCTTAGGCAAGTCACATTTTCTCAGCTTAAGAGGAAGACAATAACAAACCTCCACGGATCACATCTTGCTGAGAAAACCCCATGATAGGTTCACTTTAGGGCTGCCCTAAGTTGGAAATAATTTGGAAGTGGACAAAAACAATTCCACTCTACTGGGACTCACCTTACCATAAGCTTCAGTGATAAAGTTGAATAAACATGAAAGCCAGAATCTGGCACAGGTGGTGAAAACAGGAAGAGAAAGGCTGTGGACAGTGTAGCCCAGAAGGAAGTGAGACATTGGGGGGAAATGTTTGCTCAGAACAGACTGATGGTAACCCAAATCCTAGACTGTCCTGGCAGAACTTAAAAGATCCACCAGGCGTAACTATACTTCCTCCCCCTTCCTGCACTCTACATACTGATCTGCTGCCAGGGTGACCTCCCCCAGCTGTTCAGTGCCAGGAGAAGACGAGGCAGGAGGCAGCTGGCTGTGTTTCAGTATCCAGCCACAGGAAGATGAAGTCATTCACCAGGAACTTGGAGGACCCCTAGAGATCCCAGAGGATACCCTTTTCTTCCTGCAGCCAGCTGCGGAAACACATCTTCTAAATGGCCACAGGGCACCACAGCCACAGATCAGTAGGTCAGGAACATGAAAGTTATTGCAGAGAAATGTACTGAATACCTCTACCTACATTGACCATAAAGAGACAAATGTAGGTATAATTTGACAGTATGCCTGTAATAAGGTTGCCAGCTTAGGACTATCTCAGGCCCTGAAAGGTCCTGAGACAAAACCTTGGATTGATATCACAGGGGTGACATCATTAAGCTTGATTCATTACGCAACATCTACAGTGGCACAGAGTATGCAATTCAATTAAAAACCCACCAGATCTAACAAATGAGAATATAAGCTTGTGTATGCGTGTGCATATGTGTGCATGCGTGCAAGAACACTTTTCTAGGTCTTGCTCTCCCCCTGAGATTCCTCCCCTCAAGGTGGGGACCAGAAAAGAGGGGCCAGACTCTCAGATCTGGCAACCCTAGTCTGTAATAACTGCTCCAAAGCAGCCTACAGCCACAACTCCAACAACAAAGCTGGCCCATAAAACAGAGAGATGGATGGATGGATGGATGGATGGATGGATGGATTGTTTTCAAAGTGATTCTCTCACCCTGAGAGTCATCCCTTTCACCCTGATGACCCAAAGGGTGAGGCCCTGAGACCTGGCAACCCTATCTGTCTATGTTGCCTACAGAATTCTGAGCATTTTCTGCCTTCCCGGCCACCTATGGGCAATCCTAGGAAAAGTGCACCAATGGGATTCTGGCCAAAATAATTTTTATAATGCTTTTATAGTGCTGTGAGCTCCTTGGGGGAAGGGTAGGATAGATTATTTGTTTGTTTGATTATTTTTTTTACCTATCCTTTCTCACAAGATGGGATCCAAGGCAGCTTTAACAATGGTAATTTTGCATTTTTCTAGCCCAGCCTTCTTTTAATGTTTTTATCCTAGACCTGATCTCCAAAATTGAACTTGCTGGAGGTTTGGGGGCGATCCTTCTGTTGCTGGCTTTACTTATAACTATCTACAAGTGTTACAACATAGAACTGATGCTGTGTTACAGACAGACCTTTGGAGGCGATGAAGCAATGGATGGTAAGTCGATTTCACTGAGCAATTGTGATCAATGTCTATTTCTTAATCAGTGGTCCAAAATACTAAGCACTCATTGCATCCTACTAAAATTCTCTATGGACTTTCTAGGCCCTGATTCCATTGATTGATTGATTGATTGATTGATTGATACAATCCACTGGGAAATTCTGCTGCATAAACCCTGTTGAAATTGAGAGACATTGTACAAAACAAACAAACATGGTAGTCAGTGGCCCTTAGGAAAAATTACATTTTACACGTTGACTTGCTCCTGGCATACTGTATGAGAACAGCTATAAGCTGGAAGGAGGTGGGGAATCATCCTGCCTTTCTTTCATTTCTCCCTTGCATTTGTGTCCCCAACAGGGCAGCAGAAACCCAATAAGGGAGTTGGGAGAGAAAAGCAGAGTGATGTCAAAAGATTTATTGTTAGTGCACAGGAGAAAGAGAAATTATTTATTAAGTTGGAAGGACATTGCTGTCTTCTTGGCTCAGAGCATGTCTAGATGGGCAATATACTCTGCCTTAAAGCCCCGCGGTCCTGGTGATGCAGGGCTTTTGCCCCATTCTGCCCCCAGGCAGTCCTCACTACACTGGGACAGATATGGGGCTGAGACAGTGGGGAGATGTTAGGACACTTTACTACTTTTTTAAAAAAATACCTGCCTTAATCCATTCCCACCAGAAAGGAACAGATCAGATCCCGCATATCCATAGGAGTCCTGGCATGTTAGTCTGTCGCTGCAGCTGCCAGTCTCCCTGGCTCTCTCTGAAGCAGGAAGGAGTCCTGCAGCATGTGACCAAGGCTGGCCACATGCAAGGGGCCTTGGCCCCACGTTGCAGGCCAGTTTCCTCACTTTGTGGAGAGCCAGGGAGATGGCAGTGGTGGCAGCTGCAATGATGGGCTTGTCTGGATTCTGGCCCATTTTGAAGTGGTAATGAGGGAGGAACAGGCCTGATCCACAGCCAGGATACACTGGTGGGGAGCCGACATATCCTGGCTCATGTAGATGAGCCCTCAAATTAAAATCCTAGATGGGCAGGATTTGGGGGATCACAACAGTGGCAGCTGGTGATTCTCATGTATTGGGACAGTGAATCCATGCTGGGTTTCAGGCTGGGTTTTAAAGTATCTATCCAAGCTGCTGAACCTATTTTGAGATAGGATTCAGCCTCTTAGGCAGTTTCTTTACAGCTGAGACTAAAACCCAGAGTGGATTCATCAGTGCCACCACTGGACCATAATGGTCACCTCATCTTGTCATAGGTCTATCTGAGTGAAGTGTAGGAACAGAGACTTTCCATTTCACCAAATTCACTGGAAATTAAACAGGAAAGAATAGTTGTATTAAGGCACAACAGCATAGGGGAGAGATGTGACTATATTTGGCTGCTTTTGCTGTGGTAGGTAATCCACCTCAATACTTTGCAGGGCTGTATGATAAATACATTTCCAGCATGAGGTTCAACATGGTTGTCCTGGTCCACGTTTCCCCTACCATTAGGGGAGGGGTGCAATTTGTGCTCTGAAATACTCATGTTGCTGGACAAGTGTCTGCAGTTGTGCAAAAACATTGTATTTTGCACATGGGGAAAAAACCCTTTTCGTTTGTGCACTATATATATAGTGGCTGGAATCCTGATGATATCATACATACAATATGCACATCGGAATTCCTCCAAAGTGAAACAGCCACATTCAGTTTGAGTTTTCAGGAGGGGAATGGCACATGTGATGCCCTTGTGCATGGAGGCACACTGCACACACGTATATATTGTCCATGGATGAACATTTCATGGGTTCACATGCATATTTGGTTATGCATTCAGTTCTGTATTTGCTACCTTGGTACAGTTGCACAGCAATGGCACTCACCACAAGGGTTCCGAAGGATTCCAAAGCACATTTAACACATAACTCCACATGCACAGATTTACACTGTGCTACTCTGGCATAGAATCAGATTTATACTGTACAACCCTGGCAATATTTTAAACAAAAAATGGGGGTTTGTGTAAAATATAATGCTTTTGATTAAAATCCCAAATTTTTTTGCTATGGCCATTCAAGTACAGACATCAAATTTCATGGTCATTGAGCTTCTCAGTGTATCGAGACACTCTTATCGAGGATAATTTGCAAATATTCTCTACCTCCCTATCATCTGCTTAACTTGATGACAGCCTGGGGATTTTTATTTTAATCTGGCATTGGCAGCCTTCCCTTGTCTCACAGCCCTCCATTGTTAACCAGGCAGGTGAAAGACTTACATAGCCCTTGGGGGTTAAAAAGCTGGTTTCTTCTGCTAACTGAACCACGCCAGGATCCAGTTCAGCCCCATCCATCATATATCCTGCCTCTCCTATAGAAATAAGCCACCCTGTGCTAGCACCAGTAACAGTTCACTGGAACACCTCGTTTTCTTTAGTAAGAAATGGAGAAAAATCAATTTTCTAGATGAGATTCTCTAGATGAGAAAATAAATGCCTGTGCCTTCTCAGGGTCTTCCCATAAGTCATAACAAGATGTATTTGATCAAAATTAGGGAAATTATAAAATTAGAAGAACATAAATGAACAAGTCAGGTTCTGGTCAGCTATTTAGCTTTCTTTTAGTTAAAAGAATTATTTAATTCTTGCTTTTCCTGATTTCTACCACACACACACACACACACACCTACACACACACACAATTATTGTCATTGACAAAAAGTGGTGTTTTATAACCATTCCATACTTTTCTATTTAGTACATTAACTGTTTTGATTTTTCATTTTTGGGAAATAATGGTAGCTGGCAAATACCATGAGGGCAACCAGCCACAGCCTTGTCTTTTTTCCAATCGTCCCACAGTACTAGGGAAGTGATGTAAAAATTTGTGTCTGTTGCTTAAAGCAGGCTGTGATAAATGAATGCATTAAAGTATATGTTAAACATTCAGCCTGAATATACTATGTAATTATGCATTAATATGGATGATAAAATCATCTAATGCATGCAGTTTAATACATTTTATTTCTGGTATGCTTTATTTCTAAAGGCAGCAATCCTCCATGCAGTGGCAGTTCTTCAACCCTCAGATGACTTTAGTCGCACCACCAGCCCAGCTGCTATTAATTGAGAGGAGGGGGCCAAGTTAATTGTATACCTTGGCATTTATTTCCAGGCGTTGTGTTGGAATTTATGGCTTAGATCTTGCGTGATCAGATGTAGCAGTGACAATGCAGATCTGTCATCTCCCTCCCAAATCCTGCCTCTTAAGCCAGGGTTCTCCCCAAATGAAGGGTTTTGAAGATGCTGCAGATCAGGGCATTGGAAAATGTTGACTTCAGCACTTTACCATCACAGGATACATTGAGATGGGCAGCTGGAGCACTTCCCTGAGGGTTCTGCTGCAGCTGCTTGTCACAACGCATCCCATGACCAAAAAATGCTACAGTCATCATTTCACAGTGCCCTAGACTGTGGCGCCTCAGAAACCCTTCAGCTGAGGTGTCCCCTGGCTGAAGAAGTAGGTTTAGGGGGTAACATCAGGCCATTAATGACCATAAACATAAATCCCAAAAGCTACAAGATTGTAAGTCCGGCTTACCATGATGTAAATATTGAATGGGGTGCCAACTTGTTGACATTTGTTTTATCTGTATCCTACTTTTTTCCATGAGGAAACTCAAGGGTGGAGAACAGGGGATCCTAGGTGTACACCCCAAACCTCCTTAGCTTCAGCAAGAGAGCTGTATCGTGCCCTAGGACAGCCCTCCTGGAGTCCCAACCCAACCCCCTGTGGCTCCCAAGAAAGCCACTTCCTTTCAACACCCCCACACACACACCATGTTTCATTTAGTGTTTTCCTGTACATTTGCATGAGAGTTTCCCACATTCTAAAAGGTTGGAATGCCTCTCCCAAGGTTTTTTCACTGTTTAGCAGTAAGAGCTTTAATGCTTCATCCTTCAGACCCAGTCTTTTTCCTTTGGCTCTGCCATTACTGGAATATTATTCCCATTCCCGTCCCCCTAGCTTCTCTGAGGCCAGAATCCCATATGGTACACATAGTGTGGTAGTTCTACATGTGGAACTATGCCACAGCTGGCCATTCAATATCCCTGGACTAACAAAGGGGGGGATCCATATGTAGGCAAAACCTCCAGTTATTCCTGTGTATGTCACCAACAGGATACCAATCACTCTCTTTTCATGAAATGGTTATTTGTGTAAGATGGCTATTTCAAGCCTTCTGACAAACAAACTGGCAGTCAGTAACATGTGAGAGGTAGATATAATGGCAGCTGATGGCTTTTTTTAAAAAACGATTGATTGATTGATTGATTGAACTGAATTGATTAATTTCTATCCTGCCTTTCTCCCAGCAGAGGATTCATGCGTCCATGTTGGTAGGCAGTGAATCCACTTCAGTTTACAGGTTGAACTTTAAAGGAGCTATCCAACATGCTGAAACCAAAATAGGTTTACATCACAAGGTAACTCCTTTAAAGTCTGGACTGAAATTGGAAGTGGATTCACTGAACCACTAATACAGGAGCCACCAGATGTACAGCCCCTAGCTAGCCTCTAAGTGGCCTCACAACACAATTCTTCATTGCTTTGGTGCTACAAATGAACACAACTCTTCTTTTTGGAACATGTCAAAATTAGGCCTTCGTTTTCTTCCCTTTGAAATGTGATTTGTGGCTTTATTTACAGACAATAAGGAATACGATGCCTATCTCTCTTACACAAAAGTGGATCCAGACACACTAGACTGTGACAACAGTGAAGAGGAGCAATTTGCACTTGAAATCTTGCCAGATGTTCTAGAGAAACATTATGGATACAAGCTCTTCATTCCAGACAGGGACCTGATCCCTACTGGAAGTAAGTACCAATAAACTTGGGGTTTGAGACTACTGATCTGATACTGCTAAGAAAGTGCCTGGGAGAGTCTGGGAGTTGTAGTTCCCCCAAAGTGACTTTTCCAAACATTTTTACTAGACATATACCTTGCCACTTGCATTATAATTCCTATAAGAATGCCTTTTCTGGAATTTCTGGCCTTACCTTTTGGTTGCAGTTGTACTCAGATTCCCTTCTGTGGAGCCTGACAGCGGAACTCTGGGAAATGTAGTCCAAAAAAGTTGAACTTTCCAAGCTCTGTTCTACAAAAGAGCACCACATCCATGAGATTCCCACTCAGTAGCTGCTACTGTTTACATGCTACATGTTTCTGTCTTCTTTATCTCTCTCTCTCTGGCTTTTCTTCGCAAACGAAAATTCAGGAAGGACTCATCCTGCGCTTTCTGCAAGCGCGCTGATGACTAAAAAGGCCAATCCGAGATAAACAAGTCCGGTTGCAAAAAGCACAGCAGAAGGTCTCCTTGGGTGATGTTTTTGGGTTTTGATCATAAATCCATAAAATTGTGTTGAGGGGGAACAAAAGCAGTCAATGAGACCAGAAATATTACCACTGGCTTTCAACCCTTCTCTCTTTCTCACACACAAACAATTTCTTACTTCTTGCCATGATTAAGTTAAAAACCTAGGGTACCACTCTCTTTCTTTTAACACACTGGCTGGGGATTCTCCTATACACCAGTATTTTAAGCCACGATTGTTAGTGCTTCTGGCAAATTGCAAGACTGTTTACAAAGGGTATCTGGTTAGTGCTGGTATAGACATGGGCCAAAATCCTAGACACATCTACTGTAACATAAATATACACCAGGATAGATTCCGTAATGAACACCAGGGCCTTCAGATCACCCCTTGCACAACAGTCAAGTAACTGCCCACCCACCAGTCAAAAATGAAAGCAGGTGATGGATGGCCTGTGTATTTGCAGAACTATCCGCTGCACAAGTGACCTCACTCATCCAGCTGCTGAAAAAGCACACAGAAAATGCTTATGCAACAACCATTTTTACACTATCCTTGAGCCACAAGATTCTGACCATAATACTACACTATAGCTGTGTACATCATGGAAGGTACAGAGGATTTGTGTGCCAAAAGGGAGCGAGGAGAAAGAAAGATGGAAAAGCCACGAAGACACCTGATCAGCTAAGCATGGCTAAGGAACTGAAAACATTACATCCACACTAGGCCTATGGCAGAAGGTTAAAAATGCAAGTAAACATTGTAAAGATTGAACATCACCCAGACATTTGCCAGCATTGCAGAGAAGGTTACTGTACTTAACAATTTGCTATTAAATCGTCTCTAAATTATGTTGGGTGAGTGAGCTTCATGATGTTGACAATATCCCTGACCTTAATTAACCCTGGATTAATGAGAAGGGTATTCTTTTGTCCCCAGAACTTTGCAGTTAGTAGCTTTGCCATAGAGAGCATCCAGAAAACAGTTTCCATTTTTACAGGATTTCTACAGGATTCAGATAAACCAATAACTTAATTTCAGGAGCTGAGGGAAGGGAATTTGTTAAAAACATGTTATTGCTAGGATTTGAAAGACAGTCTACACTCACTCATTGTCAGTTTTCTATGTCCATTCCACATCCATAAGTGTTCTGATGTACAACATCCATGGCTGAAATCTACACAGGCTAAATAATGTGTACGTACATTCATCCCAGTTCTATTGCAACACACAGCTTTCCTCTATTTCCAATATGAAAACACTTCTTTTCAATTCCTGAGGTCATTAAGGGGATTTTAAAGAATCTCCAGTTTACTGTACTCCACTGTTTGGGGGAAGAACTGGGTTTTTTAAACAAGTGGTTTGACCCCAAACTGGGATTGCAGTAGAAGCAAGGGTGGGGCCAGGTTGGTGGGTAGTCAGCTAGGTCAGGTGGTCACCCAGGTCACCTGACTTTTCCTGCCACGGAAGGGTAGTGCCCTTGTTTATATCATCATCCAAAAAGGTAGTGTTGCCCTTTTTTTAAAAAAAATGGTGTTTGTATGCACACATTCACAGGTCAGCATTTTACTTCTGCCTTCTCTAGCAGTGTCACAAAGGGAAAACAAAGGCTATTTGGTTAAGCAAATATGCAAATATGTGCATGAATGGAGGGATTTTTTAAAAAGCTAGCAGCTGCTGTAGTCTGTGACCAGACATAAACCAATCTTGTGCACAGAGTAGAAACACCCCCTTGCATCAATGTGACTATGTAATGAGTGTCCCTATGGCTTTCCAAATCAATTTCAGTTTGGATTAAATTAGGTGTGTATGGCAGTAAAGAAGCCAAACCAGGGCATGGATCCTACGCAGTGGAGCTGGGATACAGCCCTCATGTAGATTCAGCCATAGTCATCCTCTGTGAAGATAAATTTCTGTCATGTGTCTCATACTAGGACATAGCCAGATACTTCTTGTGCACTCCTGACCATGTAAAAAGGTCCCATAGAAGGATGTCCTACAGGAGTCCTGAGTCCTACAGGAGCAGAGATGGAGCAGAGTTCCACCTGGACAGAACTTTATGTTCCATCTCTCCATGTAGGATCTTGGTCGGTTTTACAGCACTTTCATAATGGCATTTACTTACAAGTAAATCCCCTTGAACTCAGTGACACTTCCTCCCTGCTAAGTGTGTTTAGGATTGCAGCCATAAACCTTTAATAAGAGCAAGGATCCAGGAATTTGATCATAATCTTGGGGGGCAAGCTTTGTCTTTTAACCTTCTCATGTTGTGTCGTGCCTGGCTCTGTGCAGGCACTTAACAAATCAAACCTAAAACGAATGGAAGGTATCACTGTGCAGCACAGAAAGCTATTAGGAGAACAAATTCCTTATTCCATGTACAGCTGCCATTTCTTCCAGGCACAGTTTTCAGGTTTTAAAAGGAGAGAGCAGAATGAAAGCATTTGAAGTCACAAGAAATATATTGATGAAGAGAACAAATGCTTTAAATGAATCCGCTTGCTCACAGGTGCCTCAGTAGATGGGGTGGAATTTTCTTTTCTGTCCACCTGTCATTCAAATGATCCAGCAACAACTCGTAATTTCAGAGAGCCATTAACCATCATCAGACACATGCATGCTACCTGAGAATGTCAGCTGTTTCATTGCCAAGTAATGAGAATTACCCTCTATCTTTTCTCCTTTGCAACTGAAAGGATTCTGCACTGTTGTTTTTTTAAGGATTTGATTCTTTCATGCAGAATGGAAGGAATGCATAGTCACCCACTAATAATGGCAATGCAGACTGTAAATTAAAAACAAGCTGCAAGCTGTTGGATTTGCAGTAAACAGACCCCCCCCATATTCCTGGGGGGGGGATAAAAACATTGAACAAGTAAGATGCCAATATGATGACTCATGTGTAAGGGGTCTGTGACTGATTATGTCCTATGCAGGTCTGGCACTGCCTTAAGCAGGGCAGAGCAGCTGCCTTAGACCTCTGATGTTGGATATCATGAAAAGGCAGCTTCATGTGCCAAAATCACTTGGCTGAATTTCATTACCATGCACTTTGCCTTGGGTTTGCAGTTCTGTCTTAGACAACAACTTAAACCCTCATTGATGAGATGCAGTACATATGCTAATACCAAAAGCGAGAGCCAGACCAGGTGGAGTTGGGGGGTTGCCTTCATGCACTGCCTGTGGGCTGCTGGAGGTATGCTTCCTCTCCCTGGACACATCACCTCCCTCCTTACTGGTTGAGCGCCACCCCATGGCCACTTAGTGACTAGGGGAGAGCAAAAGTGTCAGGGGTTAGCCTGTTTTTCCTGTGTCAGACTAAAAAAGACAGCATCCTCTTCCTGGACATCTAAGATGCTGGAAGGTTCAGGGAATGACTGCTTCTTCATGTATCTGGCTGGAGGGGCAGCAGCTAGCTGCAGTTTTACAGCCAGGCAATGGAAGGAGATGCTATTTTCTCCAATATCCACAGATCCAGAAAAGCTACATCACCTTTCATCAGCTAGTTGCAAAACAGCAGGCAGCCACTGCTCAAAATCCTCCCCCCGCCCCAAATCCTCCTGTGACCTGGAGGATCACATGGCCCTGGAGCAGGCAGTCTCCCTCTGGGGTCCACAAGTAGAGATGCCTTTTTGGGGGGTCAACTCCAAAACATAAAATATACTATGCAAGCTTTCAGAGCATCACTGGCTTCTTCATCAGGCAAAGATGTTAAATAGGGACAATGCTAGAGTCAGAGGCCTACATTCTGCCTGAGATGTTGTCAGTTAACACAATGGCCACCATTTTTCTGCTGCATGATTTTTAGCATCTTTGCCTGATGAAGAAGCCAGTGAAACACTGAAAGCCTACATAATGTATTTTATGCTTTGGAGATGAACCAATAAAGGTATCACTGCTTTGTGGATTTTGTTGTATTTTACTGCAAGCTACCCCTCAATATATTTTCCCTCCTTTGGGGTGTGTACCTTCCTCAGACCCAGAAGGCAGCCCAATGCAACTGCATAGGCAGCCTGTTACACTCTGTTCATGCAGAGGCAGGATCTTGACCAACATGTCCATATACCTGTCTACACAGGTTGAACACTGGCTGAATCTTTTCATGAATGGATATTTTTCATTCTAATATTGTTCTCTACTGCATGCACTTAGAATTGGATCAGAACCTATGCCAATCCTCTGCAAACTTGGTAGGGGTTGAAATACAGTATTTTAAACACAGATACATTTTGTTCAATGATGACACCAATTTCTTCTTTTCCCACTCAAATGATCAAACAGAAAATGGCTGATACATTGGCACTTTTCTTCAGGCCAGCTACCTTGGAGAATGCTGTGTTCAGAAATGGCACTGATGATCTCTTCCTCCCACCAGTAGCTTGCTTCTTTCTCAGAAAGGAAAGGTTAAGCTTGTCAAACTGTGGCCTTCAGGCCTGGTCTCACAATCCAGTCAAAGCAGCTTCCTGTTGTGGCTCTTCGTTGTGGCTTGTGGGTTTGGCTGGGGTGACAAGAAAATGGTGGGGGGGGGGTATCCATTCTCCCTGCTACCTTTGGTTAGTCTGGCAAGAAGAGGAGCAACAGAGGAAGTAAGCTGTCAGTTCTGACTGTGATGTAAAAGGATTCAGCAGCCTTAGGAAAACACATGCTGGGCATGAGCCTTTAGTACCTGCTGCATCTGGAAATGTATTTCTGCTCGTATAAATCAGTGCATTGTAAATGCAGGAGTATCTATGAATTACTCAGCTGCAGTCATGGAATACTGAATCTTGCTTTGGAACAAATAGATTATTTCATTCCTTTCTCTAAACTTGTAAAGTCCTCCATGGACTATTTCGGAAGGAAGGAGGGCACCCTAAAATTTATTTTTCCCTTTAAAATTCCAAAACAACTTCACATATATCAGACCACCTGAATATTTCCTAATCACTTCAGTGGAGGAGCCAGCTGCATTGTATTGAATGAGAGGCCACCCATACAGGTGTTCCATGTGGATATTAGTGTTATCTACACCTTTCCCCCAAATGAAGCACTGTATTAAAGTACTTGTGCATTGATATGCCTTGATCAGATCTGCAAGTTGCATAAGCATGCACAGTCACTTTTCAGGTTGTACCATCATAGTCTTTACAGTTTGGAATTCAGACAGCTGTCTAATGAAAACTCACCTAAGGACTAAAATTAAGCCTGCAATTCTCTCTACATTTATCTGGCAGTGGAGTTGTTTGAGTGTTGAAGTTGTTTGACTGGAAGACTAGGGTTCGAATCCTTCCTCTGCCATGGAAACCCATGGGGTGACCTTGGGCAAGTCACCCTCACCCTGAGGAAGGGAACAGCAAACCCCCTCTGAATAAATCTTGCCAAGAAAACCGTGTGATAGATTCACCTTAGGGTCATCCATAAATCAGAAATGCCTTGAAGGCATACAACAGCATCAAGCCCCATTGAACATAGTAGGCTTTTTCTAAATAAACCCCTCTAGGATTGAACTATTAAGCTTCATTTGTACTGGGACAGAGGCAGTTACATGACAGATATGAGGCTGGACTCTACTAATAGCTAAGCCACATGCATGATCAATTTTCAATCACATCATACATGTGACTACTCCATGTTTTTCATCCTTGTTTCATGTTGACCCCTGCCCTTCTGCATTATCATGTTGAGAAAGTATGTGCACTTCTAAAGGCATGTCCATACACAAATTTCCCCTTGATCTCTTGTACCATAGGGCATTAAATGATTGGATGTTTCCAGTGCCATGTTTGTTCTTTGGGGAGGAAATAAATCAACCTGGACAATTTGCTCTGCATTTTGCCACATGGTGGTGTCACTGTCCATTGTATCTAAGTATCTTGAATGCAAAGAAGAAAGAAGGATGGGTTTATGCACACCAATTACTAATCAGAAAGACAGCCCTAGCAGGGCAAACTTCTATCTGCTCCTGAACTGATCTTAAAACTCAGTGGAATGACTCTGAAATTTATTAGATCACTGTCAGGTTCATTGGTTTCCTTTCAGATTATTCGCAATTACTTCAATTTATATCGAGTTGGCTATGAATTGACATGATATTGCATTACTTACAAGCAGAGCTTGGAAGTAACACATCACAGGTAATGACGTTACCTGTGATGTATTATTTTTGGGAAATAACAGAAGGTAACTTTTAAGTGATAAAATGACTGATGACATCACCTTTGTTAGTATAATGAGCAATGTATATTTGCTACTATAAACATATTGTATAAACTAACATATTGCTATTGTGAAGGATGCATTTTTATTAAAATTATTTTAAATAATTTAAAAGTAACTGAAAGGTAGCATGCTAGTAAGATGCCACTGACAGCATTCTTTTAATGATGTGTTATGTTAATGAGTTACTTTTGTAGAAGTAGCGAATATTAAATTACTTTTTTAAAAAAATACCATTCCAAGCTCTGCTTATGAGTCTTGTATGCCAGTCCTTGGCAATGCTATAGATATGCAGGCTTGCTAATGTTGGCCCATGACCTACTTTTTCAATGCTCCACACAACCAAACTGTATGTGGGATGAGTTCCACTTGGAACAACCCCTACAATGTGCACTTTTTCTTCTGCAGGCTCTTCTTCCAACTGGTGCCCCTATCTTCCAATGGAAGGAGAGTTGAAAGAAGTAAGTAGAGTAGGACTTCTGCTAGTCCTCCTCTCAGCCAGGGGGTGTGGGTGAAGTGGGAGGGAAGACTATCTATCCAGCTCTTCTTGTCTGCCCATCTCCAATCAATTTGGTCTCTGTGGGGACAGCAAGCCTTCTATGTAATTCAGCTCTCTGGATGAAGATTTAGTTTCACTTTTTACTTTTTCTCCCAAATACTTTTTGAAAGGTATCACAAACCAAACAACATTTCCAATTGTCTTTACAGACCAACAGAAGGAACCAAGCATGGTTGGCTGAGTTGTTCATACTATAATCTTTCCCCAACTTAGTTTTCTCCCTTTTTTCCTTGCTTTTATGAAAACCTAAACAGATCCCAGGAAAATTTTGCTGGCCCAATTTTGTATAAATTTCATAATGTATTTTTAAAAAAACTATTGGGGCACATTTTTATAAGAGATTTAAGTTGTTTGATGGTCACCTTCTCTCACCTGGGAACTATGGGCTAAATGCAATTTTATTCCCAACTAGAATAGTCCCATTGAAATCAATGAGAGTTACATAAGTAGTAGCTAGCCAGTCCCATTCATTTCAATGCATCTACTGTACTTAGGTTCAAAGTTAGAGTAAGTGTTATAGTTTTGTGAGGTGCAGCTGAGAACCTTTAACAGAATCTTCAGCATCCTCACCAAACTATAATACCCACCATTTAAACTGACTATCAGACCACTATAAAGCATATGTTGCTATGTCGATATGACCTAATGTCCCTTTGTCACTTTGACTGTCAGGGCTGCATCTGACAGAATTCTGGGATTTGTAGTTTGTTGAGATACTAGAGTTCACTGGTAGAGACTTCTAAATGCCTGGAGCAACTTCAAATCCCAGGATTCAACAGCACAGAGTCATGGCAGTTAAGGTGGAAAGAGACCTAAGTCAACAACTTTGAGTTCTAAAATGCTGGAATAGGGACGGGGGATAATATATCTAATAATTGGGTGGGTAGGATTTTGTATACATTCAGTAAATGGGAAGAATTCAAGTCTCTTTTCTTTGCCCTTCAATCTATTTGATATCTTAAAAAATAGATTGGAAATATGTCACTGGATCACCTGTGAACAGCATCTTCCTCTCTCTCTGGATACCCTGGGCAAAGAGGCAAGAGCAGTTCATAAAGTATCTGTCAAGGATACTGTCTGCATTCAGATTGTCCAATAACCCCTCCCTGAGCACATCTCCACTGTAAATATGCACACCTTGAAACATCATCATCTTATGTGTGTGTCATAGAAGTTTAACAGATTGTCTGAGCAGTCTAAGGTACCTGACTAATTAGCAAGATCTATGCTTTCAGTTTTACTAGTCTGTCTCAAATATATGATCCACAACTACAGCCATCTGTGCCCCTGGGCTTTAAAAAAAAAAATCAGCCTTGAAAAGACATTACAGACCTGCCCTGAGCAAATCAATCTGATCAGCAGTAGATCCAAAGATTTCCAGTTATACGTAGGTTGGTGGTTCCTAATATGCAGGTAACTGTCAAGTAAGAACCAGGAAAGTTCAAGTGGATGTAAGGATCCAAGAATTAGAAACAGTGAGAAAAAGACCAAAAAATGTTAAATCTTTCTGTTCATAGTTCCAGCCAGCCAGCCTCTTCCAGAATATTTCATTCCATTCTGTTGCTCTTCAGAAAAGTTTTTTTCCATTTTCCCTGCCAACAGTTAGTGCACACTCCATGCTTCCTGAGTATGTTCAGTTGTCACTATCTCATTTAGCAATCTTTCTTCATTAAAAAAAAATATTCACGGGACATCATCAGAGTTGTGCAGCTTGCTCAAGCCTGCTGATTCCTGCTTCTTGTATGTGGATGGAGATATTTGGGCTTCATGAGAATCCAGACTTTGAGAATAAGTTAGCTGCTATTAATTTATAACAGCGGTGGGGAATCTTTAGACCCTCCAGATGTTTTGGACTACATCTTCCTGGGTGGAAAACTCTTTACTATTAGCCATTCTGGGAGTCGCTGGTGGAAACTACAGGCCAAAATACCTATAGGGCCAAAAGTTCCCCACACCTGGTATATAGGATACTGGTATCATAAGTCTGAGGCTGACATGGAAATTGTAGTATACAATGACAGGGGACATGCCAGGAGTCATTTTGCATGAAAATACTAAGAGGCTAAGAACATTTTGCCGCCCAGGAAATGTTCCAATATGTAACACAGACATTTCTGGGTTCCTAGACTTAGCCTGGGATAAGAAATCCTGTCTATCACTGAACTTCAAAAATGTAACTGACGGTTGCTGGCATCCTGTCAGTGGCCTACACAGGTGTAAATCACTTTACACATCCCTATGCCTTTTTATTGTTGTGTAGGAGGTTAGTATTCAATACTTACTACAATAATCAACACACGCATACACACAGATTTACAGCCATTGGAGCCATTGCCCACAGCTGTCCCATGGATGATAGAAAGTGTGGATGGGATCAGTGGAGCATCTGGCTAAGTCCCCTCAACATTATGTCATCCGTTGAGATTGCCAGCAGACCACAGCAGATGTCAGTGGGTGATGCCATCATTCTGTGTCTGACTAAAAAGATAGTGAGACACTTCTCTGACATCCCTCCTATTCTCCACCTGCCATGGAATGGCTGTGGGGAAATTGCTGTAGCTCAACAATAAGTCTAGGGGTATTGAATGGTGAGCTATAATGTATTTCCACATGGCTCCTGAAGAGCCACTGCTTCATCCAGTACAGTAGCAGGAATTTATACCCAATTGCTGGACTGGGATGAAAACTTGCTGCAAAAGCAGCATAGTCCCACCTCCCAACCAATCAGCTTGCAGGGCTGTGAGGCTGCGTCTGACTGGCTGGGAATCATTTAAATCAACCAATCAGGGTGAAGCTAGCTTTGCTCTGTTTGGTTACTACTCCATCTTCCTGATGGCCAGCAAAGCCAGCTGGGAAGAAGATGGCCCAGCATGGTGGTGGCCACGCAGCCCCCTCTCTGCCACATGGGAGGGGGTGAAGATGGGGGCTTTACCACTGGGTAAGTCCAGCAGTGTCTTTTATTTCAACAAATACCTGTCAACCATTGGGGTACCTGTGGCTGGATACTCAGGAAAAACCTGATGCCTCTCTCAATGAGAGATGCAAGAACAGGAAATACTGAAGACCCAACAGATTCAAAATCATTGGCGATAAAGAGACTGGAGAGTTTTTAAATATATACACCTGTTTGTGGAGTTGGCCAAGGAGGAGTAGGACTTATTTTCCAATTGACTTACAAGACCAGCTTTGTGTGTATTGTGCTGTGCATATACTTCTCTATTTTACTGTCTCTTTTCTTATAATTTGCAGCATACCTTGAAGATCTCACAAGATGCGTAGAACAAAGCCGCAGACTCATTATTGTACTAACTCCAGATTACATACTCAGGAGAGGGTGGAGTATTTTTGAGATGGAAAATAGACTCCATAACATGCTCGTCAGTGGAGAAATCAAAGTGATTTTCATTGAGTGTCCTGAATTAAAAGGCAAAGTAAATTACCAAGAAGTAGAATCTTTAAAGCACACTATTAAGCTCTTCTCAGTAATCAAATGGAATGGTCCAAAAAGCAGCAAACTGAATTCTAAGTTTTGGAAGCGTTTGCTCTATGAAATGCCTGCAAAGAAAAAAGAGGTTTTATCTCGACGCCAAGTCCTGGATTCTGCTGAACAGGGTCTCTTTGGGGATCTCCAAACAATGCCTTCCATTGCTGTGACAGACACCTCTGCCACTATGGTTGCATCTCAGGCAGACCTGAGTGATTATCAACAACCTGATTCAGTGCAAACAAGACATTACTGCAGAGGATATGAGTACAACATGCAGTCTGCAACCTTGCCATTAGCTGCCATAAGCAGTAATCACCACACTTACTGTAACATACCCCTGACATTGCTCAATGGACAGCTACCTCTTAATAGCACCATGAAGGATGCTCAAGAATTTCATAGGAACAACCCCTTACTACCTTTGTCAACAAGGGAGCTTAGTTTCACCAGTGATATATGGTAGAAAAGTTCTAAGCATTATGACACTCATTGAGCATCAATGAGACCAATCTTAAAAGACCTTGAACCTATAACATCAGGTGCCAAAATATTTTGCCAAGTCACTGATAACTCACTTTTATACTTGAACCTCTTTGTATACACTTCAAAATTATTAACAAGGGGGAAAACCTACTTTTGTAGCTCACATATACGTTCATATCTTTTAATGTACAGTTTTATTGCTTCTTTTTATTAAAAAGAGGGCACTGGAGAGTATTTTGAAGTAGAGTTTACAGTCTGATCATGGATTGGCATTTAGTGTTATATATGATAGAGTAAGATTCCATATTTATATATTAGTACTTAAAGTGAAATGGATTTCTGTCTCTTTTCCCAAGGAACATTAGATAGAAACAACACAATTCACTTATTTGAAACCGAACAAGCTACAAAAGGAAGCTTTATTGCAGAACATGACTGGAAGACGCATTCCCCTAAAGGATATAATGTAGGAGATATTTCCTGTAAGATGTCATGAATACAAAAGATGGTCTAGGTGAACCTCTGTGGTGGTAGCCTCCAGTTTTCACTCAACAATTTCTGTCATTGGGAAACACATCACCTACTTAACATCATCCATCATTTTGTGCTCAAGATATTCCTTAATTCTACTTGACAGTTGCCATTGTGTTTTTCTCAAACAAGTCTGACACCAGTTTAGTTTCTGTAGATTTTTAAAAGCTTGTTTAAACTGGCTTTGCAAGTTTCTAAGTACTTTCTTCCTTTTACATTTTACATACCAGTGGGATTGTCATGTTGTTTAACTGACCGGTGATTTGAACATTTCTTAAAGCTTCTTGACCTTGTAAGATTTGTATTAATGCTAATGTAAATTTTGCACAGGGTTATTATTATTATTATTATTATTATTTTGGTTTTGGTGTTACAACTTACTGATTGACATTTGACAGAAACTGTCAGCAATAGCGAAATAGAAATACAGCAATACTCACAAACAGAAGTGCTGAGTTGATCAGATTACCAATGGTATGACTTCGATTGCTTTGATAATCACCTAAAATAGATGATGTTCTATAGCCTGTGGACATACATTAGTGAAAGGTTATGGTGAAGTCCTGTTCTATTGTAGCATTTGTTACATAACAGGAATATGATTGTTGGACAGTTCCAGCTCCATCAGTTGAACTTCCATTATGTCAAAAACAGTTTTATTAAATAGAAGGAGCCAACAAGGTGGCTGTATCCACACCAGCACTAACTCTTCTCTGAGGGCAGGTCACAGTAATGCTAGAAATATGACATTGATGATAGCCCCTCCCATGTGACTTCTTTAATGTTGAATGGGAATTTTTCAGATGACTTTTTTTTTTTTGAGAAAATTTCTGAGATTTTTTCACTCACCTAGAAAAAGGTCACTTTCCAGAATATTCTCTGACTATTCTCTGCCATTTGTGTATGTGGCCAGCTACTGTTTCCCTCCCACAAATGCCTTGAGACAATACTACACCTGGAGCATCATGAAGGATGCAGAATGCCAGCTGGGCTATCAATTCTGTTCCTGAGTCTTCTTTTGGTAGGAACAGCAACAACAAATCTTAGAGAGGAGAATGAAGTTATGTTACTGTCCCTGCAAGCAAAGAACCCCTATGCTGAGAAACTTCTAGAGAATATCAAGAAATCCCTCCCACACACATATTCTCTGTCCACAAATATGATGGAGAATTTTAAGGGGACACCCTTCCAATCAGGTCTAATTTTTTCTGCCCTTCCAAGGTTAGTCCTAGACAATGAAATCAAACATTCACTGAGATTCCAAGACTGGGTAACTCCCCCTACCTCCACTAGTCTCCCACGGAGTAGTTAAGAAGGGCAGTAGTAGCATGAGGGAATTTTCAATTGTCACATTTCAGTTTGTCTGGGTTGACATATTGTTCAACCAAGGACAGCTATGCTACCCTATATGCTCTAGGTTTGCCATAGTGGTGTAATTCTTCATCAATTTAATTCCTGAATGAAGCAATGAGTATTTTTAGTCCATTTCTTTGCACTTAGAGAAAATAATCAAAACCTGTGCAGTTTTCAAAGATTATTTGCAGTTCATGAGTTATTCTGTGGAAAATTCACACATGGTTGTTTTGTACAGAAAACAGCATTTTCTATGCAGGAAACAGGATGTTCTGTGCCAATATATAAATATGCTGTTTTCTGTGCAAAAAGAAAAAAAAAACAAGTGCAAATTTTGCACAGAATAAGTCCTCAACTACAGCATTTTCTGCATCAAAATATTGTTTTCTGTGCAGAAAATGCTGTTTCCTGCACAAAAAGTGCAAATTTGTGCAGAATAAAACATACTGCAAAGATTCTCATCAGTCCAGGTTTCTCCTCATCAGCATTTCCTAACATTCAAGAAACACATTTTTCAACCATTTTATGGATTTTTCTTTCCATTGCTAGTTTCTCACTGTCCCTGTTTTGGTTCTGATTTTAAATTCTGGGAGATCCCTTGTTACAATATATTAACATGAATAAATAGCATTCCTATTTTTTAGGATTTGAGAAGGGAGGTTAATACATGGCTCTCCAGATATAGCCACACTGTAAATTCCATCCACCCTAGCCAGAATAGAAGGATGATATAATGTTCAAATCCCTTTCAAATTCAGTCTCTGGGGGGAGGGAGTAGTGGTTGATGAATTTTGATTCTAGTCTGAATGCACACAAATATAAACACACGAAAACCAAAGCATAATGCAGTAAGCAGTACAATTGTGTCGAAGTATATTTTGAATTGTTGGTAGCATATTCATTCATAACAGCACATTCACGTATAACATGAACTGAGCACACACACACTTGGCTTTTAAATCAACAGAAGACAAGACTATTGCAAAGTAAACGGATACAGCCAGGAGACTAGCACCTGCAGCAATATGTAATAAATAGCAAGAGGTGGAAAGTTTTGGAGCTGGGCTTTTCCATTGATGCAATGTTGGAGGGTCTCGGTGTGTTAAACTTGCCTTACTGAAAGGCAGGGAAAAATTAATCTTCATAGGGCTTTAGCCTGAACTTTAAAGGAGTCACTCATGGTGCTGAACCATGTTAGCCCCAGTGCTTAGAGAAAAGGAAGGAAGGAAGGTGTCTTCAAAATAGGTTCAGCACCTAGAATAGCTCCTTTATTGTCTGGAATAAGACCCAGACTGGATCCACTGCACTCCTGATATGGAAGCCACCAGCTGCCACCGAACCGTGGTTTGCCTTGGTAGGCAGCCAAAAAATTTTAAAAAAATTTGCACCTCCAGCTAAGTGAGGCCTTTGAATTGAGGAGATGGAGATCAGAATCCCATTAGTGGCTTGTCAGTGATAGTTGATAGCCGCTCTGATAGCCTTTGTGGGTGAAGAGCGGGGTATAAATAAATAAATAAAAATAAAAATAGTTACACCAGCTGGGTTTTTTCAAAAAAATGGTTTATTTATGGATACTGCACAAGGATGTATCTAATACCTTCTTGCTTATCAGTTTTGCCCAGGCTGTGCAATGGCAACCAGACAGCAGCAGGACAGAAACTCCACACCATCAACCCAAATGCCATATGAGGCCTGGGAGCTTTCTTCATTGACACTGCCTGGCCAGCTGACATTGCCTCCCCAGGCCTCCAGTGTAAATATGCAGGTGGAGACCTATGCTCCAGCAGAGTAAAATAGCAACTCAACCAGTTTCTCATTTCATGGGTATTGTTATATTGGCATCACACTCAAGGCCCAGTAGACGGGGGTAGGAGTCTGGAAAAGGTACTTTTTTGGACTATGACTCCCAGAGTCTTTCAGCTCAGCATGGCCTTGCTGGCTGGAGGATTCAGGGAGATGCAGTCCAAAAAAGTAATTTTCACAAGCTCTTGCGTGCAGGTAAATTCTCTTGCACAGCCAAAAAGAAGGGTGTGTTTATCCTACACTAAGCCTCAAACAAGAAGCAAGGAATCTCATGGCTCACTACGTATCTCTGAAACTGTGAGTCTGACATTCTCCCATGTTTCTAAGGATGCATAGGGTTCTCATACTTTTCTGGGAACATAAGACTTTCCTTGACTCTGAGTGCATTGGCCAGAGAAAGAGATGCACTCAACAGTGGCAAGCTGGAGGGGATATTTGCAAATCTTTCCATTGCCTGCCACCCCACAAATCCTACAGCAGTTATTTGCTTTCTGTCCTTACCAAAGTGATGTGGAGATAAAGCCATGGAAGAGCAGAAACTATTTTGCTCAGTTAATATGACAACTGGTCTTTACCAGAAACTACCTTTTCCAGCATGGTGTAGTGGTTTGAGTGTTGGACTATGACTCTGGAGATGAGGGTTCAAATTCCCACTCAGCCATGAACCCCCACTGGGTAAGCTTGGCCAAGTCACATACTCTCAGCCTCAGAAAATCCTATGATAGGTTTGCCTTAGGGTCGCCATATGTCAGAAATGACTTGAAGGTACACAACAACCACCTTTTCCCCATTGTGTCCTGTATGATGATGCCAGTGAATATGCCTTTGTGGCAGAAGCTATATTGCTTGCATTCTCAACAATGTTATGTGTGTGCTTGGTAATGAATTTCACTGTATATGCTTGATTTCTACAGAGAAATGTTTATATAAAAACAGCCACGCAAATGAAACCAAATCAAAATGTTACCCTGTGCGGTACTGGCTGCCATTGGTTTTGTGGCTGTTCTAGCACCTCCACATTTTGACAGTGGAGAAACTCTTCTGCACTTGAGAGGTCCTTGTTTTCACACCATAATACAATGCCTAAAATTACCTTATTCATGTTGGTATTATGACACTTCGCTGAGAACTTTTCCATCTCTGCCATTCGTTGCCTCTTCAGCAACCTCTTCTGTCCTGGTGCCTAAGTCAGTGGATCTACCTGTATGGAAGGAAAGTCATGAGAAAATGGACCAGCAAACAACACACTGGCATCTTGCACTGGTGTACATGTATTTATTTACAGCAGGGGTGGGGAGGGTATGGCATGTAGGCCGCATGTGACCCCCTTAGTGCCCCCACTACCCCTTTCACTCCCACCACTCACAAATGAAAAAAAGGGGGGTGGGTAAAAAGGTCTACTAGCACCCTTTAGGCCAGCCTTTCTCAACCTTTATATCCTGGAGGAACCCTAGAAATAATTTTCAGGTCTCAGGGAACCCCTGCATAAACATTATTCTATATACTGCTATTGCTTTCCCCCCACAATCACAATCTCTAGGAATCCTGAGCAACCTCTTGGGGAAGGGAACCCTGTCTGAGAAACACTGCCCTAGGCAGTGATTCCCAAACTTTGGTCCTCCAAGTGTTTTGGACTTCATTTCCCAGATGCCCTAGCTACTTTGACCAACAGTCAGGAATTCTGGAAGGTGAAATCCGAAACATCTGGAGGACCAAAGTTTAGGAGCAACTGCTCTAGGGGCCATGATGGGGGCATTTAGCCCATTTCCTCCTCCCAGGCTATTTTAGATTAGGGTAGGCATGGTGTAATGGCCCACCATGCTCTCCAGAGGCCGTAAGTGACAGTTTGGGGATATCTGTTGCCCCACAAATAAGGTCTGTTGTGAAGGCAGAGGAGCAGATGTAGCCTTCCAAGGCACCATCACTGAGGAATTTGCACACCCCTGACTTATATGCACCTGACTAACTGGCCTACAGAACTTCTAGGAGATTTCTTAAATGCTAAAACTGAAAAAAGAACCATTAGAAGTAGCACGAACTCATTAACTTGGAATGTTATCACAGGTTTACTCATTAATGTTATACCACAAAGAAAGCTTTATAGTACTAATTCATTAATTGTTAAATTAGAAACATATAATTTACGATTTTAAAAAATTAGCCAGTAAAATATTAGAGTAATAGGAACCATTAATTGTTGCTCAAAAATAAGTACTGTTAGCATTAAATGATTAAAATAATGATTTTTAAAAAGATAATGTTGGAAAAATAACAATTTGGGAAGCCAATTATTTTTATTTTTAAAAGGCATTTCCCAATGTCTCTCTATATTATTACAAAAATAATTTTATTGACCATTTTACTAAAGACAGCTAATAACATCATCTTCACTGCCCTCTCTTTAAATTGGATGCCACTAAACTGTGGCCCAAAACAGAAGGTGATAAACTGGGACAGTTGACAGAAATGGTGCCGTAGGCCTTGTTGCATACTGCACACTGACAAAGCTTTGTATGTTGCCACTGCCAGTACAAAAGATTGGAAAAGTTACTGGCTGAGGACTACAGCTCCCAGAAACCCCACTGGCCATGATGGCTGGGGATTCTGAGGGTTATAGTCCCAGACAATAACTTTTGCAAGCTCTGATCACCACGCATAACTATAGTGGAGTGAGAAAATACAGGTTAGCAGATCAGCATCACAAAAGCAACACAAACCACAGCATCACTCAGGAACCTTCAAAAACAATATGTAAACAGGATCTAACCTCCCAGGATTTTCCAGAGACCTCGCAAAGATGGTTCTAAGTGAGTTTTTGTTCTTTAATTGCTCTGCTTCATGAAGGGAATTTTTGTGTAGGTGCAGATAATTGCATCTTCAGCTTGTGGTCCGCCTGTATTTTATCTTATGTGGGGGGGGGGGTTGGCTTGTTGGGATGGAAAAAGAAATAAAATTTGTTACAAAAGAAGTAAGAGATGGCAGATGGCCTTCACTGGAGGGTTTTAAACAGAGTTTAGATGGACACCTGGAAGGGTTAATTTAGCTGTGAGTTCTTGCATGGGATGGAATTGGACTACAGTAGGATCCCCATATCCATGGCTCCAGGTCACACCGTGGACAACAAAATCCATGGATAATAACAAACACCATTGCGTGGCAGGGGGGTTGGACTGGATGGCCCTCGTGGTCTCTTCCAACTCTGCAATTCTATGATTCTATGAAAATATTAGGACTTCCGGTTTAAAATATGATAGAGTTGCCTTGGAGGACGTAGAAAATGGCTAGAGAGGATGCATTTTCTTGGAAGACTCTATGGTAGCTGTGCTGAAACTGAAACCGTAGATAACTGAATAAGTGGATAATGAATCAGTGGATATGGGGGTCTTAATGTACATGACTTTAATTCCATGATTTTATAAGGCGTATCCATCCAATGACTTTTGGTTAGTAATAGGAGCCCTCCACTTGAAAGCTCCCTCAAGAGTTTGTGCATTGCAGCCACTGATTAGATGCCACTGAACATAGTCAGTCATTCTGGCAGTATCTTGAGAAAAAGACAACTACCAGTTAACTGCTCAACCCTATCTTCATAGCACATAACCCAAAGTTTATGGTAGGAAGCCACCTGGGCAGTCCCTGTAGCCTTTTTCTGCTCCATTTCCAACTCTTCATGTTAACTGCACCTTCTCAGTGAGAATACACAGTTGGGCCCCCATATCCACAGGGGTTCGGTTCCTGGAATTACTGTGGATGTTAGAAACTGCAGATAACAGCAAAGCATGTTAAAATAAAGGACTTCCAGTAAAAACATGCCATAGAGTTGCATTGGAAGACCTAGAAGATGATTAGAGAGGATGCCCTCTCTAGGCATTTTCCAGCATGACTCTATGGTATGTGTCCCTATTTTGTGTCCTGCAAATAACTGAAACCGCAGATTTTGGTTCTGTGGACACAGGGGTCCGAATGTACAATTCATAAGGTGCCTGAATGTGTGACTGTACTTCAAGAAAACAATTCATATAATCATACAATCTTAGAGCTGGAAGGGGCCACAAGGGCTATCTTTTCCAACCTCCTATCATACAGGAATACACAACTACAGCACTCTTGGCCATCCAACCTGTGTTTACTCCAAGGAAGAAGAGTCCACCACTCTGCAAGGCAGTCTATTCCACTGTCTAACAGTTTTTACAGTAAAAAGTTTTTTCCCTAAGATTTAGGTGGAATCTCTTTTCTTGCAATTTGAATCCATTAAATCATATTCTAGTCTCTGGAGGAGCAGAAAATAAGCTGGCTCCATCTTCTACATGATAACCCTTCACATATCTAAAGATGGCTATCATATCCCCTCTCATTCTTCTCTTCTCCAGGATAAACATACATAGCTTCCTAAGTCATTGTTCATAAAGCTTAGTTTCATAAAGTTTAGTTTCTAGACCTTTGATCATCTTGGTTGCCCTTCTCTGGACACATTCCAGCTTCGTGAGCTGTGGTGCCCAGAACTGGACACAGTATTCCAGGTGCAGTCTGACCAAAGCAGAATATAATGGTGCTACTGGTCATTCTCTCTCACACGCACAAACACACACGTGATGTCTGAACAACATACATGATTGTGTATAGAAAAAACTTTAAGACAGCTGTTTTCTTACTGTATGGCACAACACCTGCACTGTGCACTTCCATATCTGTGGCTCAGACCAGCCATTCTGTTCAGCAGATGAAGTGACCTAAGGTAGCAGATGTGAGGAAAGGTGGCGACATCATTCCTTGATAGAGCTCCTGGCTCTTATATTGCCACACAACCTGTCCTGCCAAACTAGCCTGCTGTCTCAGGTATTAGCCTGTCACCTCCAGTATTAAAATGAGATTCAATTGTCAGTTGTCATTCCAGCTGACTTTTGTCTAAGGAATGGGACTCTAACTTGCCCTTTGTCTAGGGAAGCAAAATATTTTGGGTCAGCCCTGCTGTGGCTGCAATAATTCTTGAAGATACAAAGTGGAGTCAGCACAAAGTAGAAGGCTATAGATAGATGTAACTTTGTGATATCCACAATGTGGTCAAGTAAGCATTACTGTGCCACTTGCATCCAGACAGAACAGTCTGACAAAAAGCCCAAGTCTGGAATCCTTACCTCACTGTGAGGTCTGGAGCCACAGATGACAATTTTCCATGAATTTCCCAGCTAACATGACTCCCCATTCCTCTGTAGGATGATATTTGGGGCTCACCGATTTACTGAAAAGCTTACCATACAGTTAAGCTGCTTCTATATCATAAAGAAACCTGGAGTGTATTGTCCAATCTAGTCCTATTGCATGTCCAAGGGCGATGCTGCTATGTCAGTAACACAGGACTCAAAATTACAGGGGGGAAAACTTGGCCACAACTTTATTGATTACAGCTGAAGATGGGTTGGTGTACACATGGGTCCGGATACAGGCATTGACCAACATGCCTGTTGATTGATGAGCCAATACTATGGCCCACTGCCAGAACAAAAGGAGGCAAGGAGGGAATCCCCATGGACAATAGCTCAGTGAGATTCCCTTGCCCCACCAGGGGTGCCAGAAATGGCCATGAGAGTGCTATACCCTTTCCTGCACCCCCAAGTCCCATAAGTGGACCCCCATCGAATGCCAATGCCCAGAGGCATCAGATACCAACATCTTGGATCAAGGACCCATGCCGACCTTTCCCAAAGTTGTGATAAAATAGAAGCACCAAAAAACATATAGTTGACAGAAGATCCTTCCCATCTCCCCCCCAAACAAACCTCCAGAGAGAACAGCTAGAATACTTCTCCCCCAAGCTGACCAGAGTGAAGACTGCAAGCAGTTCACTGCAGTCAGTTACCTCAGTCAATGAGCTTGAACCAAGTTTCAAACTCATTGGCTGAGCTTCCTGACTTCCTCCCAAGGTGGGCTGCACCACACGACCCCCTAGGAAGAAGAACCCCCAGCACCGCCATGCTGGGAGCTGTTGCAGCCACACAATCCATCTCAGACTGCAACTCAGCTGCAGGGTGCGTCCTGCAGCAATATCATTAAGAGTTCTGGAAATTGACAAGTTTAACTTCTCTTCCCTTGAGAGCCTTACCCAACCTGGTGCCCTCCCAGATATGTTGGACTACAACTCCTATCTTCCCCAGTTGATAACACATCTAGAAGCCTGGATTGGAAAGGCTACTCTAGCATAAACCAGCAGACCAAGGTGTGTATGGTTCAAAATTCTGCCCTGTGTGTATTTCACCTAGTACACCTTTGAATTGGCCTAACCCTAGAGGAACTCTAAGGGCCACAAAGTGACCTAGGTGGACCAAAGTGGACCAAAGTGACTTAGGTGAACCATATGCAGCCTTAAGACATATTTCTTACCCCTGTACAATGAGAAGAGTATTTGCTGCCCTAACAGCCAAGAACATGTTTGAAAACAGGGACATGTAGATAGACAGTACTTGGAAATCCCCTTTAAACATGCTTTAACAAGCTTTGGATTGGTGAAAGAATGGGACACCATCCTGTTCTTTGCCTCTAGAAGCAAAGCAACTTGGGGCAGACCTACTGTGGCTGTAGGATTAGCTGAAGACAGGAAGTGGGATCAACACTGAGCAAGTGGAAATGCAAAGGGAGATGGTAAGGGAGGAAGAGTCTAGAGGCAAATCTCAGAAAAACAAGGATGGTTTTGTTACAAGTGTTTTTAGGAAGATTTCCTAGACCAGAAAATTAATCATTCCACTGCAGGAATTAATATAGGGATTCATTATCCAGCAGTCCATGTGTTTTTGGTATTAACTAATATTTGTGCATCAGTATAGCTCAACTTTTCATAACACTCATGCACTGTTTTCGAAAAGTACAGTTACATCATGTACCAGTCACCTAGGTACATATGTACTAGACCACTTATGATGGAGTGAGTAACTGTGGAGGGGATAAGAGCTAATTTTCACTCCTATGTCTAGCAGACCACATCAGTGGACTTTGGGACTTTTTTTTTTCTTCAAAACAAATCAGATGCACACAAAAATTGGATAAGAGACTTGCAGAAAACCAGCATTTTTTCACAGATAAGTGTATTTTGCATTTCTGATTTTTGAAGAAAATGTTTTTGCACAAAAAACATCCCTTCCCCCCCCCTCCACCATTACGAAGAAATCTCATGGCAATTGACCATTTTACCAATGGGGTGTCCCAATGTGTTGAGTATTGATATATTTTGCTAAATATCTTTACATTCATAGAATGTGGTGCTGTGCTTACTCAAAATGTGTGCCAACACAAATTTTGTCAGAACCTTTGCATTGCTATAGTGATGTGCTTTACTGAAAAATGTACATGATTGCCATGAAAAACTGAGCCATGTCACCATGCTAATTGTAGTTTATTTTGGCAACACATCACACTACTCAATTCATTGACATAATATTGCTTCTGACAGTCAATTATCCATGTTTGAATGTTGGATGTTATATGGATATATACCTTCATAAGTCACTCCAAATAGTAATCTGAATCCACTTTCTGCAAGTAATAGGATCTCTGAAAGAGAAAACAAATATGGATGCAGATTTTCATAATATTTGTATATGGTAACACAAATTTAGAAAAGAGTACTATAAATAGAAATGGCCAGAAAGCAAATCAAATTCCAGGATAAATAAACCAGTACATTGTCCTGATTGCATTAAAGGAACAGCCCCAGATTCACAATAGCAATTTGTATGAGTTTTGTACTGCTCTGTAACAAATTTTCCAGTATTTGTCCACTTGTGGCCTTCCAAATATTAGTTGCTTCTGCTGTTGCTGGGGTAGTTTTTTCTCCCTTGCTTTTCCCTCCTCTTCTTCCTATACATTATGCATTCATTTTACACCAAATCAATCTACCGTAAGTTAATTTAAAAAAAAAACATAATTTAAGAGACAGTTCTTTTTGCCAGATTTTAAAGTTTCAAGACCTATAGGCTAATATATTTTTTCAGAGAGAAAAAAGAAACAAACTATTTTATCTCTTACTAATATAAATATATATTAACATGTATTTCAGATGAGAAATGACAGCTACAAAATTTGCACTGCTTTTTAAAAAATGGATTCAAGGGTTATGTTTACACTGATTTATATTCTTTAATGGAGGGGAGTATAACTTAAAATGGGGAGGGGGGCATGCATGAAGAGGCTTGCATATCATTAAGCAAAAAGCTGTGCTTTCCATTCATTTTTATTTTCATGCTGTTCTAAAATGTGGTCCAGTGACATTAAATGTTGGGTGGAATTTTGTACTAAGCATGAAAATAGATGCAGAAAACTCTGCTGCTGTCTCTGCTGCTACTTTATTTACTTTATTTTTTTCCTGTCCAGCTACTGAAACATGGCAGGTCAACCACAATCCACCACATATATCTTTAACTACAAAGTTCTTCGCTTTTTCTTTTTCTTTCTGCCATGGAGTCAGACTCTCCTGAAAACAGTTTTTCTACCATTTTCACCAAGGATTTTAGATAGATATAAATAGATGATAGATGTTTGATGGATAGACAGACAGACAGAAAATCTCCATACCCTCCAATTTGGCAGGGAGCATCCCAATTAATCTTCTGTCATTCGTCTTTTCCAGCTGTCTTTAAAATGTTTCTGTCTCCTCCTCCAGCCTTTTGCTCTTCCTCCTTGGCTTACTTCAGTTGCTGCAATCTGAGTTCAAACATAGCTGGCACCGAATTAACTCAGCAGCCAGGGTAGGGGGACAAGAGCTGAGGGGGCAGAATCATGCCCTTCCCTGTAGACCCGAGGCAAAAGCAAACTGCTGCAGCCCCTTCTAGCTTGTGTTTTCTTCTGCATTAATAACTTTTGCCATTTTGACCACACTCTGATGTGACCACATATGTCCCAGTTTTCATCTGTGAAATGTTGGTGGGTATATATCTTTATAGTTTAGCTCTAGCTAGCAACTCACAACCAGCTTTTATTTGGAGACTTCAAAGTTGTATGTCATATACTTCTGCAATATATACATCACTCGGAATCATGGTCTCACCTCATTCTCTTTTAAAGGGTGAGAAGGAATGGTTAGAAAGGGTGGCCTTCTCTCTCTTTTTTTCTTGATGGTGCCATGGTTTGTTCCGTTGTTTTGCAAAATGCCCTGCCATAGCAAGTTCCTCCCCACCCTCCAACACACCTGCTTGAAAATTCTTGGGGGATTCAGTATGTCTCTTTATTTTTTGTTATCTTTCGCATATAAAAGTCTCATGCTTTATGAACTGTAGTCTTCTTGTCTTTTGTTGTTTATCTTTCACATATAAAAGTCTCATGGGTGGGAATAAGGGGTACCCTGCAGATATTTTGTACTATAACTCCAATAATAACCCCCAAATCCATCCAGTTCTTTGTAATGCATACCAGCTCCTTCATCCACAACCAAGTCATGAATGGTGGTGGTTTTATTATGGGCTGACCTAGCAGTCAGAAGATGGGCCTCTGAGGTGTGAAGTTAAAAGGATCATAGAATCATAGAGTTAGAAGAGACCACAAGGGCCATCCAGGAATACCCAATCAAAGCATTCCCAACAGATGGCCATCCAGCCTCTGTTTAAAACTACCCAAAAAGGAGACTCCACCACACTCCAAGGCAGTGCATTCCACTGCCAAACAGGTCTTACTGTAGCAGAGGATGAAAAATAATCTCTGCCTAAGAAACTGGACAACAATTGCTAACCAGTTCTGAGCTAGATGGACAAACAGTTTGATCTGGTATAAGCAGAGTCAGGCTCACAAGGTCAGAGTGCACAGAGTTTTTGATTAGCAGGAACAATTATATCATCTGCTACCATCAGCCTCCCTGTTCCCTCTCCATCCTGCATGCTCCATGCTGCAATCCTAACAATAACTGGGGGGAAGAATGGTTTATCCCTGCAAAAAGATAGTGTTGTGAGCTACCCTTAGTTGGAATGAAACTATTTTGGGATGGTTTGGTCTTGAATGGGCAAGTAAAACCTATTAGCTTTACAAAAGACCTTCTCCCAATGGAGATGGAAACTGTTAGACCTGGTTTGGTAATATAGACTGACCCAGCTGGCTTCCCCTTTTGACTCATGATGAGTATGTACCTGCACTTCTAAATGTACCACTACAGCTTCCTATGCACTTACAGAACACCAATTTGCCTCACACACTTACATACTCTGTTTCTTGTCATTTGGGCTTTTTTAAAAAAATACTTTCACTTTGTCCCTTTCCTCACCCCTTTTATTCCTGTTAATTATCTGTATAGTATGTTTTAATTTCCAGAGGCCTCTGGGCACAAGACAGATCATTCATTATTCATAGAACATGGGTTCTAAAATAAACCATAAATTGATGTGCAGAGGGGGGTTGACTGTGTAAAGAGACAGCCCGCAAGGGAGAATTCACTGTGCTTCAACCATGCTGGAAGGAAACCACACCGTCTCAGTTCCATTTAACTAACAATGGTCTCCACTAACTCCTTGGAAATATTACCTCCTACGGATACTCAAATGGGATGTTGCCAAATTCATTCACGATTGTTCTCTGACAATTGCTACAATGAATATTGAAAATAGAGGGCTTTTGAATATTTTATTAGTGATAGATAAAATTACATAATATGTTGCAGGGAAAACAGCAATAGAGAATGGGGACAGTAATGCATTGCTTCCCTCCGAACTAATGAAGAATGTTGACTTGATTTTCCTTGCTGTTGAGAGACACTTAAACTTCCTCCCCTGGGTATAGGACTGAAGTGCCAATTAGTGTGATGTCCAGCCAGGACTGTTTAAATCTCCCCTGCATTTTCCTTTGTTTTCTTTTCAAGGCCTTAGCATGTCTGAGTATAGGAATACTCCATTGTATTAGACTTGTGGGAGGAGCTAAGAATTCCCCTGCATTTTTCTAGGTTTTGGTTTGTTCCTTCCCAGCAAGCTCTGTTTTACCTAGAAGCCTTTAGTTCTTTTGGACAGTCTTTGCTGTGAGCTTGCAGAGAGCAGTTCTGGTGGCAAACAGGCCCAGACAGCCGGGAAGGGCATTTCTTACACCATCAGCCAAATTAGTTACCAACACCATCAGCCAAATTAGTTACCAACACCATCAGCCAAATTAGTTACCAACACCATCAGCCAAATTAGTTACCAACACCATCAGCCAAATTAGTTGCCAATAACAAAGGAATCAGGAGCTGAAAGACCCTGCACCAGCTTCATTGAATGAGGAGATCAAACCCAGAGAGATGTCACCCTGAAAACAGCTGAAACTCCAACTGTAAAGTACCTTTCATTTCAAGCCTTTTAGAGCTGGGGAGGAGAAAGCCCTTTTCTTTTGTTCTTTAAAATAAACTTCCCCCTTTTTTGAACTGGATATTCAGCATTAGAGCCTTTTTGGGTAAAGGAGTTTGATCTCACCAGGGTACTGGCGTTGCACACCCAAACCTGCCACCACCTTTAGTTGGGTGTGTCTTCACAATTAGGCTAAAAAGAAACACAGAAACAAGCATGTACATTTAGAAGGAAAGAGTCTTCATCTTCACAATGTTTGAAATATACATTCATTTGACTCTCATGGACAATTAATCCCCCATTTAATAGGATCACTTTGAATACTGAATTCAGAAAAATACCAAAGTAAACAAAGGCTTTCCCTTTTCCTTTTGCTTCTCTCTGCCCCCACCCACCCTGAGCCCAAACAATTTATAATTTAAATTGTAACATGGGAAGCATGCCAATAGAAACAGATGACAAGCTGTCAGCATTTTTATTGCATTGCAATATAACCAATCTGGAATATAAATAAGTGTTTTACAAAGGCAGCGGGGTCAGCAGATAACAAGATCATGAAATTCACTAGATGCCATAGGACTGCCACTGTTTAAAAACTGGCCTGGATACTGTGTGCTTCACCCTGGCTAGACACACACAAAAAAATAGCAGGCAAAGCTTTTTGTAGCTGAGAAATAAAGCAACTGGGGAAAACCCTGGCTCTTTGGTCTATGTGTGTCTGACTGCTATAAAAGATCAGGGGCAGTCAAAATAAAGTGACTATAAAGTGGCTGAGGGAAGTTACATTCTCTGAGCCTAACAACCTACCACATTTTGCTGCCCAATTGTGAACTTTACACAATGCTTTAAACAGCAAAGAGGAAGGGGAAGATTCAGGAGGAAGAAGCCACAGTCTGGGCTAGTTCCAGATTTGAGGGGGCCCCAGGGAAACTGCTATCTGCCACACACACACACCCTGTACACTAATGAGACCCCCTGGGCCTACCCAGCAGTGGTGAAAGCAGCTTAGGTGTTCAAAGGGTGGCTGGGAGCTAGCATTTTAATTTCTCATAGTGCCTTGGAGCACCCAATGTATTGTCTCAGGACAGCCTGGAAACTTTGAATTAGCAGTGTGGAACCTGAAGCCCTGGGACTAAATGAAGCCCTCCTGGGGATTTCAATCCAACTCTCTGGAGTTCTGCAGATGGAACCACATGAGAATATCTTTTGATACTTTCCCAGATTTTGTATAGAGGTTTTGCCCATTCTAAAGGCTTCAAATTTCTCTTCTAAGGCTTACTGGCCGCAAGAGCTTGAAACGAAAACAGGCTGGTATTTGTTTTCTGTGTTTTTTTTTTTTCTGGGCTGTGAGGCCGTGTTCTGGAAGAGTTTCTGACGTTTTGCCTGCATCTGTGGCTAGCATCTTCAGAGAATGGTTGTGTAGGAGTGTGTGGGGTTTATATACTGTGAACCCCTGTTGGGGAGGATATGTAAATGTGTGTATTCTCCAACAGGGGCTCACAGTATATAAACCCAACCATTCTCTGAAGGTGCCAGCCACAGATGCAGGCGAAACGTCAGAAATAAACTCTTCCAGAACACGGCCTCACAGCCCGGAAAAAAACCACTGGAAACCTATGGATGCTGGCTGTGAAAGCCTTTGACTTCACAGGCTGGTATTTGTTTTCCTTTAGCCCCCACCCACCTCCAGATTATGGTCCCACCTTCTCTGAAATTTAATCCATCCATCAGCTGAAAGGGGTTCCTCTGCCATGCTGAAAACAGTGGTTCACAGTTCCAGATACCTGGTCTGTAGGTAGGAGGAGAAAGGTTTTAGTGGCTCTGTTTGGGGCCTGGAAACTGCTTTAGGATGCCCAGTGCTTAGGCTAGACTTGTTACTCTTGAAGGCAGGGCTAGAAATTTAGAAAACTGTCACTTCCCGTGGTGCACAGTGTACGCATACCGTATGCCTTTACTTATTTTTTTACCTATATTTGCCTCTTTGCAAACTGATTTGGCAGCTTTTGGATATAATAACCCCCACAAAAAAAGTCACCCCCACCCGAGGGCCTGTTTACCAAAGGCCAAAGGGAGGGATGATACTGCATACCAGGAGCAGTGACACCCCTTTTGAACTGCTTTCAACTCTCTGTGGTGGGGTCAAAAACCTAAAGCCCATTTCCAGATTTTTTTAGAAATGACAAAATGTTTCCACTATCACTGATATTCATATTATGGGCAAGAGAAAAAATGTGTGGCAGACACACTGCTGCTTTCTATACCAGGAGTGAGAACTATGTGCTCCCCCCAACCCAGATGTTGGACTGAAACTCCCAACAGCACTGGCCAGAATGGTGAGGAACACCGGAGCTGCAGTTCAACAACATCTGGAGGGTTACACAATTCCCATCCCCTGTTCATTAACCTCTTCTGTTCATTAACCTCTATAATGGTAGAAGAGGAGGCTGCATTTTCCCTCTTTTTACCAGCCTTTTGTTCCCAATTTCCTTCTCTTTTTGTTTTCTTAATTCTTTCATCCTATTGTTCACTATGTTCCATGGCTGGTATACTTTACTTTTGTGGCAGAGAAACAGGGGGCTTGTCTTCATCGAGAAAAAAATGGATTGCCCCACAGTATTAGCAAGTCACAGCAGTTCCAACCTGTCTTAATGGTTTTACGGCCCCATAATCTTTGTTTGCCTGTTGCTGAGATGGCCTCCATATGTGGATTACTCACAGTGTTAGATCTGCTGATCCATAATATTTTTAATAAAACAATCTATTTCTATGGTGCGCACAAGCAAAACTTCACCTTTCCAAAAAAAGAAAGAGAGAAAATTAACACAAATCCCCCAATTTATCATCTTAGCAATCATTCGCTAAGGTGAAAATCCAACATGGCGGGTGCTTGCTCTGTAAGCCATCCCCTGTGCTTATTCAGCCAATCAGGTTTGCACTTCCACTCATTTGGGCAAGCAAATCAGATCTTTTCTGGTGAAGTTTTTGCTGGTTTTGGCCCCCTTCCTTCACAATATGGCAAAATCAGGCAGAATTACCTTCAGGCAGAATCCTACCTTAAGACAGGTAGGATTCTCCTCACATTCTGTGAGGAGATTTTTCACCATTTGGACAACACCAGGGAGGCATGAGATCATGTAGAATCCACAGTGTAGATGTGAAGTCCCACCATTCACTCCCCAAATTCCTCCTGTTTAACCACCTCACCAGATTTCCAAGGCAACACAACAGTGACAATGGCCCATATCCTCCAACATTCCACAGATGAAAACTGGGACACAAGTGCCCTGGAAACATCAGAGTGTGGCCAAGATGACAAAGGTTATTAATGAAGGAGAGCAGACAAGGTAGGAGAGGTTATACTCATTTGCATTTGCCTGAACCTACTAGGAAGGGCAAGAATCTGCCCCCTCCTCTCCTGTCCTCCCCCCCCCCGTTAACTGAGTACAAACTACTCTTGCACTTTGAACTCATTTTGCAGCAAATGAAGTAAGCTGAGGACAAAGGGGGACATGAGAGAGGGAGAGGGAAAATGGGACATTTTAAAAGCAGCTGAAAAAATGGGATGACAAATGATTAATCAGGACCGTCCCTCCCAAACTGGGATAACTGGTGGGTATGGTGGCCCTCTCACAGTGACATGAAGAGACATCTGCAGGCAGATCTCCTCTCTGCCCACTGATCTCCCTTTCCACAGGGTACAAAGGAGTTCTGCAATATCCCATGGCTCCAGCAGGGGATGATGCCCTTTTGGAAGACATAGGATTGCAGCTGTAATATTTATCCTTGACTTGACAGCCAGCATATATTCTGCCACTCTGCAAAAACCTCAAGTGCCAATGTTGCAGGAGATTTCCTGAGACCCAGAACAGCAGCTGCTGATTATATTTTTTAAAAAAATGCCTGCCCTCTGAAATACCGAAGAGGAACACTGTCACATTTCTCAACAAAAGGCTAAGCTATTTGACACTGTCATGAGGATTTGGTTGCCTGTTATTCTTCCTCAAGCCCAGATGGCTATGAATTACCTTTCAGCCATGAACTATTGGACAGGGCAGGTGGAAATGGAAACAGAACCATACAAAACTGTTGCAATAGTGTCTCCTGATACACAACACTGGCACAAGCCAAAGTCAGATGGTGCAACTGAGTGTGGGAATGTTACCAAAATCTGCAAGACTCAGCAATATGTGCTATAAAACATACTGTAACTTACAAAAGCCAGATCGTGTAACCTTTGGGCTCATTCATTGCTTTCCTACTGGGCAGTCCAAAGATACATTCCAAAATGCATAACATTCCATATCCCTTCCACCCATTTCCAGGAACTAAAGAAGATCCATAGACAGATCTGGAGCTATTGTTGGAGCCAGCCAAGTCAGCTTCCCTATCCAAATGGAAAGGTGAGTTAACAGAGCCTAGGATTTCACTTTCTTGGAGGAATAAAGTAACAGGTGTTAGCCTGTTGGCCTCTGGAGTCATTATCATGTGGAAGACAGATAGTTTTATGGCTGTGGGATGCAAGTTCTAGATATAAGGCGTCATAAAATCTTGTGGAGGATTTCAGACCGAATTCATCTTTCAAACCTAATGAGTATTTTTTGCAACTGTATCCATGCATGCTCCCACATAAGCATCCTGATATATGTGCAAAAGAAACAGAACAAAAACCCTACCATTTCTCCAGATGGTGTGCACATATCTATAGTGTCCCATAGAGAAGGAAACACCATGATCTGTCTTATACCATGGACAGTCAGTCCATCTAAGTCAGTATTCTGACTGGTAGTTAATCCCTAGTGTCACAGGAATTTTTTCCAAGGGCTGTATCCATCAAGCATAATCTGTCCTGTGTGTGTTTCAACAAATCAGGTACTCTCATTTAGGATGTCATTCACAGATCAGTCCTTCCAGGATTTTTTTTTTTTAATAGCAGATTTGGAGTTGAGAATAATATGCAAAATAGTATGGATTTTTTTCCTACAAGAAACATAAATATGAAGCCACTTACACACAGTTATATGCAGGAACATTCTGTTTTCCCGTTCTTTTTTTTTTAATCTCCTTCTTCACCATTCATCACTTTCAAAAGTAACTCTCATGAGCCTTAGCCAGGATAACTAGTGGTGGTGGATTATGGGTTTTGCAGTCCATAAGTAGCCCATTCCTGCCTTAGATGGTAATGTGCATTGCTTCACTTACTTCCAAATGTGGAAAGCTGCTGTGGGAGACCTTGGATTTTTGCTCTATAGACCTACAGCACTCTTAAGAGAGAAAATGCCTCATGGCTATAATACCTAATGTCTTAATGTGACACATGAAAACATACCTTCCAACTTTTCATAGATGAAAACTAGGACACATGTAGCCACACAACATCAGAGAATGGTCAAAATGGCAAAAATTTTCAGTGAGGAAGAAAATGCAAGCTAAGAGAGGCTGCAGTGGTTTGCTTTTACTTGAGCCTACTGGGAAAGGCAATATTCTGCCCCCTCCTCTCCTTTCCCTACTGCTGTGTTAAAGTGCAAATTGCCTTTGTACTATGAACTCAGTTTCCAGACACTGAAGTAAGTGAGGACAAAGGGGGAAAGTGGGAGAGGAAAGAAAAACTGGGACCTTTTAAAAGCAACTGAAAAAGAGGGACAACAGAGGATTAACCAGGGCTGTTCCTGCCAAATCAGGACAGTTCGCGGTGTATGGGAAAAGCTACCCTAAGCCAATAAAATTGGTGCCAACATTTCCATCCATAAGATTAAAAGAGAGGATGGGGGAGCGGGGAGAGATTTGGCAATCTCATTGTGCACTAGAGAAAAGAAAGTTTGGACTTTTTGCACCCAGTTGTGAATCAGTGATATTTCAGACTTTCCGTCAAAAAGTCTAAAATGTATACTGATTTTGTAGCTAGAATGCAGTTTGTTTTTCTCCAACACACTGCCATTCAGAAACTCAATGCATAACAGATTGTAACAGAAAATAGCAAGCAGAGACATCCCAGAAAGAGGTCAGTCAAAAAGGACTCAAACAGCCATACATCCCAAGGTTTTAGTAACAACCATAAAAAATCATTTCATTAAATCTGTCCAGTGGGGACTTGGCTCAAGTTAATTCTAACAGGATTTTTAAAAAACACACAACACTATCCTTTTGCCTCCAAATCAGAGGTTTCTTCAATCCTGCCAAGTTGAACAATGGGATGAGAGCCCAAACTAATTTCGATCTAATGGTCTGGGGGTGGGAGGATAAACTGTTGATCTCAGTCCAGTCCCTAGTGGAAGGGTGTCTGGGTTTCACTTGGCTCCCATTTTGCTTACTTTGCCAGTGGCTATATCTGGCAGAGGAACTGGGTCATCAGCCACCATTCTTAGAGTCTTTTATTCCCAAAATTTGGAGCAGAGATTGTTAACAAGAAAAAAGATGTGAAAAGAGCGGATATCCCAGCGGCATACCGGTTTAACTTCCCATTATGGCTTCCCTTAAAACAAGGATGGGGAACATGTGGCCCTCCAGATATTGCTGATATAGTTCACATCAGGACTGGCCAGATTTGCAGAGTTGTAGTTCAAAACAGTGACTTTTCCAAAATGTGTCAACAATTTGGGGTGGGGTGTGGGGGGAGATCATGAACTACCTCAAGCTGAAAATGGAGTGGCTTCTTACTTTTCCAGCATTTTCTACATCAAGATGAGAAGAGAGGTACAGCCTGCAGCTGTACCACCTGTCTACAGTGGTTAGAAGAGTGGAGGTGGTATGAAAAACCACAATAATGAAAATAATGATGAGCCATAATGGAAAGTCAAAAGGAGACGGGAGCAGGAGAGAGACAGATGATAACTGAACAAGTTACAGAAATCTCTTCCTTCACCCAAGTGTTGAGGGAAAACATTATGCCATTTGTCTTTACAAAAGTAAATCATGCCACCATTTGTTGAGCAGGTAAGGCTGACACAAAAACAGTCAGTCTTTGCAGGCAAGAAGGGGTAGCCTGCAGATGGACTACAGCTTCCATATCAGTGACTGCAGGTTATTCTGGCCAGGTCTTTAGGGGAGCTGCAGTTCAAAACATCTGCTGGGCACTTGATTGCTTACTTTCTGCTGCAAAGCAAAGCTCCCCTCCCCAGCAACTAAGCAGAGTAAGGAGATTATAAGACACATCAAAAATAGTGTTATAACAACGCCATGAGATCACAAAAGGGCTTCCTGATCAGACGATGTCATGCCCCAGCATTATGCAAGTGTTATGTTCCTGTTATGAGGGAGTTCTTTTTTATTGATGGGGAGAAGTCAAGAATTGATCTCCCATAGCATTTGTGTTCTGGATTTCCATGTGTGTGACAAGGCACCCCATTCTGCTGGTGCATTTCCGGAGTTAATGGGCGGTCCCACCAGAACACTTCTGAGTGCGAACAGGAAAAACAGGTACTGTATGGTCGTTTTGTGAACCTACCCATCATGCTTGCAAGTTTCTGAATGTGTATCTGTGCTTTACTGAACATTTTCTTTTTTAATTTTGGTGTTTGGATATTTTTTAGCACGCTTGCATCTTCTTGCAAGATGCTCCAAAATCACATTCATGGAGAAGTGGCCCGAGCACTCATATTGCCAGATTCTTGGGGCGATTCTGTATCATTATCACAACAGCATGCAAAAATGTGTGTCATTGTGCCAGAACATGAACGCTGTAAAATATAGTGCCATAATCATGTTTTAAGGCACTAGTCTGATAATCTATTTATCTTCCAAGTGGCTTATATTTCAAGGATGGGAATTTCAAGCATCTCCCACCATTGGCATGAATTTACTCTGCAAATCAACTGATTTCATAGTTGCCTTTTTGGAGTAAAGAAATATTAGGAAACCCATCAAAACAGAACTCAGCACTTCTGGGGCATACAATGACAGGTGGTGCCCTGGGTTTCATGTGCAAACATTTACACACATGCATGCTAGAACCATAATGCATCTGCTCTCTGTGCAAAGTTTCAGTTTCTAGAAATAGGGTAGGAAATGGGTCTCATAGAACAGGGGTGGGAAAGTATAACAGGTCTGGGGACAACTTTCTGTCCCCAGAAGTTGGTGGAAGTCCAGTTCTTGTTTTGGAAAATACTGTAGGTTTCTAAATGTTAAACAGTGTTGGAAATACAGAGCTCTGTTGAAAAAGTGAACTGCTTTTCTGGGAGGCTTCCAGGAAAGGCAGTTCATCATTAAAAAAAAAAAAGTTGGAAAAGGGGCAGTCCAGCTGGAGCACATGCAGACAGTGTGCAAAACCATGCCAGGACCGCAGTCCAGTGCACACTGACCTGGAAGTGAGTAGCCTCCTCTTCTGAACATAATGGGGCTGACTTCTGTTTCAGTATCCACAGATTTGTGCTTTTTAAATCTTGGATGTAAGATAACAGAGAGGACAAAAGTAAGGCTAACTCTTGAGCAATGTTATCTAAGAGCAACTATGTGACTTCCTGTGGAATTAAATTTAAATGCAGTTTGGGTGGCCAGAGGCAAATACAGGTGGGTCTTAAGTCTGATGTTGTAGTAGTAGCAATTAACATTGCAAACAAACCACAGATTGCCATTTGATTATACAGGAGAAAAAAATCCTGTATAATCACTGGTCACTGGGCATGCATTTTGATTCTTAAGTTACTTAGGGGCACTTTCTGTCTTGCCTGGCCAGCCAGGAATTGGCTGGAGAGGAAGTTGCTCATTCATCACCATCTCCTTTTGGATATCCTGTGTATCCATATTGCCAGGATATGGGGGAAGAAGTGTGTGTGTGTGTGTGTGTGTGTGTGTAAAAGCTAGCTTGGTGGACAATTATTACTGAAACAGCAACAGAGCAACTTCCTCATTCCAAGATATGCCTGGAGACCCAGGAATCACACACATTCTTTTTAAGCTGTCTTGACTTTTCGTGTCAGGCATTCTGCCTGAATTCTCCATGAGCCCAAATGTTCCACCTTTTGGGTGTACCTGGTTTAAGTATAGTATGAATGCAATACATCTTTGCAAACATATACCCTATGAGAGCCAGTGTGATGTAGTGGTTTGAGTGTTGGACTAGGACACTGGGAGATCAAGGTTTGAATCTCCATTCAGCCATGGAAACCCATTGGGTGACTTTGGGCAAGACACATTCTCTCAGCCTCAGAGAAAGGCAAAGGCAACCCCCCTCTGAAAAATCATGCCAAGAAACCCCCATGATAGGTTTGCCATAAGTCAGAAATTATTTGAAGGCACACCACCACCACCACCACAACAACAACATACTCCGTACAGAGATGTAATTGATGACACTTGTTCACAGACTACTCTCCGGGTAAATTTAAGTGAAAACATTTGGTTTTCTTCCACTTTAGGTACCATAGGAATGTACAAAGCTGCCTTATACTGAATCATACCATTCATCATTCTAGCCCAGTATTAGCAGCACTGACTGGCAGCAATGCCTTTCTAGGATATCAGGAAGAATTGTTCCCCAACCCTACCAGTGATTCTCCTTCCCTTCCAACCATTTTAGGATTCAGTACAAGCTTCTTGTTTTAACTTTCAAAGCCCTAAATGACCTAGCTCCTGCCTATCTTCCAGCCCTCAGGATTTGTGGTCTAGGAACTCTGGGCTTCTCACTCAACCAAGGGTTTCTTAGCTTGGCTTCATCCTTTTTCGCTCACTGCTCCATACTCCTGGACTTGCCTCCCGGAACATTTGCAGACTGCTCCTTCCCTTGTTTATAATTTCAATTGATAACTTTCTTGTTTTCCAAAACTTTTGGAGTTTTAGTTTAGTATTGTTTTATCATCTTGTATATTATGATTTGTCAATTTTCTTTATTTTATACTGTATTAATTTTTTGTGTTATATCAGGATAATTTTACAGTTGTATAGTAAAGTTTTATAGTTGCATTACTCCTTCCTCCCCCTGTGTGTATGTATTGTAGATTGTACACCTTTGGCAGGGCTAGTTGTTTTTTCTTGTTGCTTTACTTGTAAAATGCCATGTACATGGATGGTGCTATACAAACAACAGCAGCAACATGACTTAATACACAAAAACACAATTTAACTGAATAGGCCCTAGATTTTCCTTGTTTTTTTTCCCAGGCTGTGAGGCCGTGTTCTGGAATAGTTTCTTTCTGACGTTTCACCTGCATCTGTGGCTGGCATCTTCTCACAGCCCGGAAAAAAACCTAGGAAAATCTATGGATGCCAGCCGTGAAAGCCTTCAAGGCCCTAGATTGTTCTGACCTTTGAGGAAAGCATACTGTCCAACATTTCACAGATGAAAAATGGGACATAGAATCATAGAGTTGGAAGAGACCACAAGGGCCATCCAGCCCAACCCTCTGCCATGCAGGAATACCCAATCAAATCATTCATGTGTGGCCAAGCAACATCAGAGTGTGGTCAAGATGGCAAACATTATTAATGAGGAAGGACACTCATCTAGGAGGAGATGCTTCAGTTTGCTTTTGCTTAGCCTACTGGGGAAAGCAAGATTTCGTACGCTCCTCCCCTCTCCTAAGTTAATTGAGTGCAAGCTATTTTTTCAATGTAAACTCAATTTGCAGCAATTGAAGCAACTGAGGACAAGGGGGGACAGTGTGAGGAAGAGAGAGAAACCAGGACAGCTGAAAAAGCAGGATGAAAGAGAATTAATCAGGACTGTACCTGCCAAATCAGGATATTTGGCATGTACGGGAAAGGTGAGTCAACCCTTATCTGCTCCTTCTAGCTTCTAAACAACACTCGTATTAAGGTATTCTGGACATGCCCCTTAAAGAAGCACTAGACAACTCTGCCGTCGCTCCCCACCCCCCCAGGCAGCAAGCTATTTTAGGTGTCTCAGAATGAGGACAAGTTGGGTGGCATTCACAAGTCAGTCCATAAACAGAAAGGAACAGATGGGAAGCTACTGCCATAGCCCAGCATCTGCCATCTGAAGCACTTTCCTCTGCCTAATAGTAGGGCAATCTCTGAATACTCTCCAGAGGGAGAAGATAAAGCAAGTGGAATTTCTTATTGTTTGTCCCAGCAATTTGTACTTTCAGACAGCAATATCAGGGTTTGTGGTGGTGCAGTAGACTCCTGCCTGTGGAATGGGCTATGGTACTTTCTGACGAAGCTTTCCCGGATGCTGGATTCATGAGTATCTGCACGTATGCACACTAAATGAAGCTTAGACTTTGTGCAAATGATGACATAGGCCTGAAACAGAAGCTGCTGACACCAGAAGTTGTCAGCACATGTCCCTCAACCACATGTGCATCCTGACATGTGAAGTGAGTACAGTAGGACCCCCATATCTGCTGGGGATTGGTTCTGGGGGCCCCTGTGGATACCAATACCATGGATAATAGCGAACGCCATTGAAAATAATGGGACTTCTGGTTTAAAATACCATAGAGTTGCCTTGGAGGACCTAGAAAATGGCTAGAGAGGGCACATTTTCTAGGAAGACTCTATGGTAGATGTGCTGTTTTGTGTCCTGTGAATAATTGAATCAGTGGATAATGAATCAGTGGATACAGGGGTCCTACTGTATTTTTAAAAATTGAAATTGAATGTAACCTCATCATGTGTTTCTCATTAAATAACTTTTGCCATCTTGATCATACTATGGTGTACCTTGGTCACAGGTGTCCCAGTTTTCATCTGTGAAAAAAGTAATGCTCTCTCAGTCTCAGTGTAAGGCAAAGACAAATCCCCTCTGAACAAATTCTACCAAGAAAACCCTGTGATAGTTTTGCCTTAGGATTGCCATATGTTAGAAATGACTTCAAGGCACACAACAACAACCTGGTGTCCCCTTGTGATCTCCCTTCAAAGTACTAAACAGGACTGGTGCTGCTTTGCTTCCAAAATCAGACAAGATCTGGTGCCTTCAGGGTATTTAGGCTATTAAGGTGGGCTTCTGAACTCAGGTACCAAGGTTCAACAGATAGTACAAATGAAAATCTCATACTGCACGTGACATTATTCATACTTTTACAACAGCATGTTTTACCATGCTTTTTTAAAAAGCATGCATAACCTCATATGCCTCTGGGATGATACTTGGATTGTCTTTTGGGCTTGATACCTGAATTCAACACCTAGTCTTGCACCAGCAACTTAGCCAGATCTTTCCATCCCACAGCATTTACCTTTGCAACCCTATCCCCAACATGCATTTACAATCTAATAAAACTATATTTGCAGGTCTTCCCTAGAGATGTGAAGCCCCAGGAAAAAAAAATGGAAAAATTCAGGGGGGGGAAAAACCAGCTTTCCCTTTTTTTTTTTTTTTCCCCTGAAGACTTCTTTGGTTTCTTTCTTCCAAAAATCTGAAAAGATTGAAAAAAAGGAAGAAAAACGATTATGGAATGTTTTATTTTAGGATGATAAATGAAATCTTTAAGACAATAAAATCTTTAATAAAGCAATTGTGACAATTTTATGCCAAATCAGATTGCACGCAGTCATATTTTATGTTCCTAAAGTAACAGAGTGAATTTCAGTCTGTAAAAAGTGCTAATGTTGCATTTTCCCCATTTTTCTGAAAATTTCCATTTTTTCTGAAGAAAAAAACAGAAAAAAACATTGTTTTCCATGGCTTCAAAATTTCTGGAAATGTTACATCACTAGTCTTCCCATGATGATAACAAAAAGCAATGGAGTTAAACATCAATTATCTTTTTTTTTTCCCATCACCAAGATAGCAGAATACATTTTAAATAAATAGCCTTAGTTACTTTATAGATGAGGTTCTCTAAGTATCTTAGGGAACTGGGCATGCTCAGCCTGGAGAAGAGAAGGTTGAGAGATGACATGATAGCCATGTTTAAGTATTTGAAAGGATGTCATACTGAGGATGGAGCAAGCTTGTTTTCTGCTGCTCCAGAGACTAGGACACGGAACAATAGGTTCAAACTACAGGAAAAGAGATTCCACCTAAACATTAGGAAGAACTTCCTGATAGTAAGAGCTGTTTGGAAGTGGAATACACTGCCTGGGAGTGTGGTGGAGTCTCCTTCTTTGGAGGTTTTTAAACAGAGGCTGGATGGCCACCTGTCAGGAATGATTTGATTGTGTATTCCTGCATGGCAGGGGGTTGGACTGGACGGTCCTTGTGGTCTCTTCCAACTCTATGATTCTATGACTCCAACACAACTCTTTCAGGGGGGGGGGGGGAGATGGAGGAAACAATCCCTCTGCTTTACTCTACTTGGAACACATTTTAAAACAGTGGTTCTGTTTCATGATGGCACCAGCAGCTAAAATGTAAGCACACTTTACAGGCACAGGTGACTCCTAGTAAATATACTGGTGGTCCATCATAGGCTAAGATGAAAGCATTAGTTCAACTGCTGGGTAAACCAGTAGCAGAGAAACCTTTGAAGACCTAACACATAGTACTTTCATTTCAAGAAGGAGCAGCATATGAATCAAGTGAGAGATTATCCAACAGTTAGAGTTGCAAAAGTTAATGTCAGCATGGAGCCCCATGGAAGGAAGAGAGACTGTACAATGAAAGATTGAGGATTGAACTCCCCCCCCCACACACACACACACCAGTCCTCCAGCAAAATGGCATTTCCTCTGCTGAAAGAGAGGTAGTTCCTTTTCTCACTTCCCTTTTAACATCCTTTAGATTTCATGCTGGCTTCTTTTCCTTTTTTTTTAAAGGACCCCAATGCAGTGGGGGATGGTGGGCCTATTTTCAGCACATCTTTCAGTATGGCCCTCAGAATGATTCAGCATAGATTTGTGTAAGGTGGTTGGCTTGTTTTGATTTGTGTGGGGTTGCCAATATGTTTGGCTCCTGTGCTTTTAAGAGCAACCAGATAAGCAGAAATTCAGTAGGTGAAGTTTGGTCCATCACTTTACTGACATGGTGATTGGGAGGGAGGTGGATATAGCACCATAATGTTACGTTTCTACATGGCAGAATGTCTGAGTTCCTCACCAGCCCATCCAGCCAACAAATGCAGAAACCGAGACAGCTAAAACGTTGGCAACCCCCAAGAGCTGGATAGAGCTAACATGTACCAAGTCCTCTCAGAAAGGAATTGTATACACAACCATGATCCATTTTGGACAAGAGCAGTGGGTATACTACTACATTAAGGTTTGGGATAGAAGGTTTGTGGGGTGTCAACCCCTCAGTTGTTGCTAGGGTGGCCAGATGTAAAAGATGGCAGGGCTCCTGTACCTTTAAGGTGCAGCTGAAGGAATTTCAGCAGGTGTAACTTCATATGCCAACTATACCTGCTGAAATTTCCTTTTCTGCACAAGTGCTCAATGTGTAGGAACTTTGTCATCTCTTGTATTTAGCCACATTAGTCTATGGAAACTTTGCAAGGTGAGAAACCTGGTCCTCTAACTGCATCTCCTAGTATTCTTTACCATAGGCTATGTTGACTAGAGCTGCTGGAATGTGTAGCCCAACAACATCTGGAGGGCTACATGATTCCCACCCCTGATCAAGTTGCTGACCACATGTTTAAGAACTAGATTTTCTGTGAGGTCATTCAGTTCCCATAATCCACTCAAGCCATTTAGCATCAAATATAAAACTGTGACATACAAATAAAACCACCTTTCATATTCCTCCTGGTCAGCTAGCAGTGGCTTCCAATCCAGCTAGTATAATCATAAAGTAGGGAATATTCATATATTGTTGAACTGCAGTTCCTACCATTGGCTGTGCTCATTAAGGCTGATGGGCATTCCAGTCCAACAACATCTTACGGGCCAATGTTCTCCACACATTTTGGTGGAACCATTCAGCACAATCCCACTCTGTATTTAATGACTTCGAGCACAATTCCATGTGTTCTTTCCCAGAAGTAAACTACACTGTGTTCAAGGTAGATTGCTCCCTAATACATGGATAGAGATTATGTAGCCCCCCAGATTTGGGTTCCAAATCCCAACAGCCCATGGTGAGGAATGCTGTGAATTGCACTTCCAGAAGGGCTTCATGAATCCCATTGCTGCTGCATCAAGCAGATATAGAATTGTGGCCTTACAATGCAGTTCATGTGTATTTATTCAGAAATTACTATGTTCAAAAAAATCTTCATTTTAAATAAGTGCACATAATTTCACTAAAACCTTTAACTGGATTGGGACCAGTGTGATGGTATTCTGTTATGCATCTAAAATCTATTCAACATTTACTCGGACTATGCACACAGTGTTTAATGTGGCTTACTCACAAGTAATGCACACATGATTGCAGCTCACAAAAACACATAGCCTCACATCTTAGCCTCTGAGGATTATAGCCTCAAGTCTTTTTAAAGCCTTTTTAAATGTTTGTCTTGCCTTTTTTAGTATAGCTTTTAATATTTATAACCTGTGCTGTTAACAGTATTGAAGGCAGGTTGTGAATGCTACTCTTATTTTAACACTTCACTCCTTTTCTAAATTAGGTGTGTGTGTGTTTTTTAAGTATATATTCTGGGCGGATGTTTTTTTGTGGTTTGGTGCTTATTGTAAAAGAAAGAAAGAAAGGGTGTGGGGGTGTGTGACAAAATAAGAAAGCAATCCTACCTAGTACTGCCTTTTTCGAGCTGCTGAAGTGACAGCATGGTAATACTTTGAAGTCCAGGGAGGGTTTTAAAAATTAAGGAAATTACTAAATGGCTTATTTCAACATTCTGTCCACTACTTGCTGGATCCACAGCAACAATCATGCGCTAACAAATTGCTGACACACAGTGACTCAAGTTCATGTGTATAATTTATACAAGTCATTCTCCGAAATCAACTGGGGGACTATTTTTCCTCTAAAGAGTGACTTTTCTACCCCTGCTTTCAGGCTTCCCGTCCCTGCTGACTCACGATGCCGTAATAAATTTGTTAGTTTTTAAGGTGCCATAAGGGAGACCCTTTGCTTTTGCTGCAATAAACTAACACGGATTTGGATTTTAAAAGAGCAAACAAACATGAACTTCAGATGCACCAAGCCAGCTCATATGAGCTAGATCCCAAACTGCCATGGGTAGAAGCATTTTGGAAAGTAAGGCCAATCAAAGAGAGCTTGCTGTCTGAAGAAAAGGACAAGATGGTGTCCCTCTTCATTCTGCATCCAGAAGTTGGCTGAACTGGCAATTCAAGCTTACTTCTGCTCTGGCAATGAGAGAAAATCCTCCAGCACACCATGGGGTAATTTAGCGGGAACAGGACAGGCTGTGAGACAAGTCCAGTTCTGTCTCCCAACAGAGATGAAAGGGCAAGGGTTTTGCTGGGAACAGCTGGGGGCTGCTACCGCTGCCACCATCTGTGATAGTTACCTCACTTTGCCCAAGTAGATGCCACTGGAGGTAGTAACCTCACTCTGCCTAACGCAGGAGTGAACAACTGTAGCCTTTTTTATTTATTTTTATACATATACATATGTATAAAAATTGTTATTACGTTACAAAGCTTGTAAAATAAATGATACAATTACATAACTCTCTTCTTATCAGTTGTAACCTTTTCCTTCATGAAAAAAAAAACAGAACAAATAATGGGATACATCTCCCATAAAACCAATATATGACATTCCCAATATGCAACATATATAACAATATGTAACAATCCTTTTAATCATTCCTCTGAATGCCTTCCTTCCTTCCTGGTTTACTTGAGATTTGCTACCTTCCTTGATACAGATTTTCTGTTTATACTTTTCTTCTTCCTGTTGCTTCTAATCTTAATCGACTCTTACTTGATTTAATTGCTTATCTATATGTTCATGGTCATTACCAGTCTAGACTCTCTGTATTAGAGGACTAAATTACTCAAAGTTTTCCATTTGTCTTTTTACTGGCTCCCATTCTTTCTCTACTAGGTTTGAAGGTCTGTCTTTCAATATAGCAGTAAGCTTGTCTGCATCCAACATATCTCTGAGTTTAAACATGGGTCACCTATCGCCACCACCTACAACTCCTCAAACGCTTTCATCAGCACTTTTTACGCACAATCCTAAATATACACTGGACTGACTATGTGACGAATGTTGCTGTCTTTGAGCAAGCAGGGATCACCAGCATTGAGGCCATGATATTGAGAACGCAGCTGCGCTGGGCAGGGCACGTTTCTAGGATGGAGGACCATCGCCTCCCAAAAATAGTACTCTACGGTGAACTCACCACAGGTCAGCATAAGAGGGGCGCTCGCTCCAAAAACGCGATACAAAGACTCCCTGAAACAACATCTCAGGCTTGGCCAAATTGATCACCAACAATGGTCCACCCTGGCCTCACATCGGGAGGCATGGAGACACACTATCCACAATGCTGCAGCCTTATTTGAGAACTCACGCCAAACAAGTCTTGAAGAGAAACGACAATGAAGAAAGAATCACAACCCAGAAACATCACCCAAGGAGATCTTCTGCTGTGCTTTCTGCAACTGGACTTGTTTATCTCGGATTGGCCTTTTTAGTCATCAGTACGCTTGCAGAAAGCGCGGGATGTGTCCTTCCTGAATCTTCGTTTGCAAAGAAAAGCCAGAGAAGCTTGTCTGGATCCAACATATCTCTGAGTTTAATTAACCAGTCCTCTGTCATTGGAGTTTTCGTCTCTTTCCAGCTTTGAGTATACAACAGTCTAGCAGATGTTATCATATAAAGCAGAATTCTCCACTTATTCTTTATGATTTCTTTATCGAGTTTGTCTATCATGTTTAGCACATATGTTTCCGGGCTCAATGGATAATATAGCCCCCCAAATTTTTTATCTTAGTATGTATCTTCTTCCCAAAGATGTTTACAATCGGGCAACTTCACCACATATGAAATAATGTACCATTAGCTTCCTCACACTTCCAACAGCTTCTTTTCCCTGTTTTGTACATTTTATCTAGTTTGATTGGTGTGAGATACCATCTATAAAACATTTTTAAATAGTTCTCTTTCAAATTTTGTGATAATGTGAATTTATGGGGATTTCTCCAAGATTTCTCCCATCTCTCCATCTCAATGTTATATCCTATATCCTGAGCCCTTTTATCATTTGTTCTAGCTCTCTATCTAAGAGAATCCTGTAATATTTTGCTATGGGGTGTTTTCCTTTGTCAAAGATTATATTATCTAACTCATTTTCTCTCACTGGAAATTTTTCCAGTCTGAGGTCTATTTTGTATTTTTCATAAATTTGTTTATATAAAAACCAATTCATTTTGAATCCTGATTCTTCCAGCTGTTCCCTTGTTTTGATTTTAACAGTACCTTGTGTTTCTTTTATTAAGATCTCTTGATATTTCAGCCAATTTTCCTTATCCATCTTTGTTTTTCTGAAAAACGCTTCTTGAATCAAAATCCCAAAGGGTATATTCTAATTTTAAAAAATTCTTCTGATTTACCCAAACTTTTCAGAGAGTTCAACTATATAGTGATTTTAAACTATTTATTCTCATTTTTTGGGGGGAGGGGTTGTACCATAAATAGGTGTGCCATCCAAAATCTTAGATTGTGGCCTTCTAAAGCTAGCATCTTATTGTTTTTTACAAGTATCCAATCTTCAATCCAGGATAAACTGCACATTCAATAATACAATTGTAGATCGGGAAACACACATCTTCCTCTTTCTTTCCTGTCTGTTAACAATTTTAGCTTAATTTGATATCTTTTCTCTCCCCAGATATATTTAGAACATTCTGCTTGCCATGTTTTAAAACAGATTTTATTAATAATAATAGGTATATTTTGAAATAAGAACATTAGTTTTGGTAGAATGGTCATCTTGATTGAGGCAATTTTCCCTAAAAAAAGATAGTTGAACTTTTGACCACTTCATTAAGTCTTCTTTGCTCTCTCCCCATACTCGATTGAACAACTGTAGCCATCTATATGTTTGTTTGGCCTACAACTCCCATCAGGCCTAGCCAGCAGAACCAAAGGTGAAGAATTGTGGGAGCTGCAGTCTACAAATAGGTTAAGGCCTATCATTACCTACCCCAGTCTAATGGAAATCCACCTCTCCCTATGGATCCCGTCAGACCATTACCATGGCAAATATGTTACCTTGTAGATGAGGTATTCAGTTCCTGTGTGAACAGGGAAAAAAAAAGGGAATGCCTCTTCTAGGATAGCAACTTTTAGAAGAAGCATTCCCCCCTCTTTGCCCACACAGGATGAAATACCTCATCTGAAATGTGTGTTTAATGTTGAGAGTCACACTATAACTGCCATCCACTCAAGTGGAAGCTCTCCTTTCCCATTTATTTATCAAAGGCATTCATTTCCAGTATTCCTTCAAAAGGCTTAAAGCACACAACAAGGCTCTTATTCCTGTTGTCAGCATTTTCTGTTCACAACAATCCTGTGAGATGTGTGATGCTGCAGGATTGTGACTGACTGGTTGACTGGGGGTGTCCAGCAAAGTTAGTTGGATGTATTGATCTGACCTTCTAACCTCTATGCCACATTAGAAATCTCCTGAGTGGGATTTCTGTCACTAAATGTTTTTTAAAGTTTTTTTAAAAATTAGAAATGGGTAATAACTTTATAGATTATCAGACATGGGGGAACGCACAAAAAAATCATGTTCCCAACTGCAGCAGAAGATCGCTAAAAGAACAGAAAGGGAGACCTTACCAGATGCTGCATCCTTCCAGGGGTTTCCAGGGATATTCCAGGGGTGTGGCGCTGCCGTGGACAAGGCTTCCCTTTTCCATTGACTGGGAGAAGCTGCTAATCAAAAGGAATAATAATAATAGTAATAATAATAATATTTATTTATATCCCGCCCCTCTACAAAACGTGATCAGGACAGCTTACAACATTAATATACACCCAAAAACCCTCCATCCCACCCCCTCTTAAAATACAATTAAATAATTCAAAAAAATAAAATAAAACATACTTGAAATTACTAAAAAATAAACAATAGACGGGGGCTGTAGTGGGATTGGGATAAATTTCTGATGGCCAGGTATCTATTCAGGAAAGGCCTGCCAGAAGAGATCCATCTTAAGAGCTTTTTAAAAGCTGTTTAGAGTGGTGATATGACGGATCTTATCCAGCAGGCCGTTCCATAATCTGGGAGCAATAGCTGAAAAGGTCCTCTGGGAGGTCAAAGAAAGCCTAGTTTTTAAAGGTTGTAGTATGCCTTACTACATACTACATACTTACTACTAACTTACTGCAGGGTGCCATACCGACACCCGCACTATGTCTCCAAGATGCTGAAAGATGGTGTCATCTGGTAAGGTCACCCCTTCCTGTTCTTGTAGTGATCTTCTGATATGGTTTTTGCCACGTACAATAATCTCCTAAACTACAACCGGTACACCAGAAAGGTACTAAATTGTATGTTGGTGGGGCTAGCTTCTGGTTTTTGTTTGTTTTTATGGAGTGCACAGCTTCTCTCTCTCTCGTGTGTGTGTGTGTGTGTGTGTACGCATGTGTACATGCAAACATATGCTCATCTGCTGTCAGCACCATAATTAGCCACTCACTGGAACAAGATTTCCAAGAGAGACTGCACCACAATAAAGACTCCAACTACCTCACACCACTCAGTATCACTTATAATTTGGCTTCAATTGATTTCATTTTTACTTAGTACCACCAGAATTTAATCTAGTTTTCTGATATAGAGATTGCCAGATTAATTTGTGTCTCTGCTCTAAACAAGCTCAGGTTTCCCAAAAAAAAGGCAGTGAAAACTGAACAAAGTGAAAACTGGACAAAGCTCCTGCCCATTTAACAATTGTGTAGAAAAAGGTGTTTCAGCAAGTGCCATTTGTCATGCAGCCAGGTAACAAGCAACAGCTGCTCAAATTCCCTCTTCTCCACAGCCATTAAAGGGATGGGAGCCCTCCCAGTTTTCACTCTAGCAACCCTGATAGAGACTGAGGGAGACCATGATCTGTGCATCCCAGCAGCTGATAAGGTGCCTGCACTCTCCATCTTTTAGCTGCCACATGGGTGACAATCATGTGGCACTCCAGATGTTCCCAAACTGTAAGTTCCAGCAGCCTAGCCAATGATCAGGATTGCTTGGGTTTGCAGTCCAACAGCATCTGAGGGGCCACACAAATCCCAGTTCTTAGTTACAGTGAGATGTAACAACCAATCAACATTGCCAGATGTTTTGGACTTTCTAAGTTCTTCCTTAAATTCTTTAAGAACTATCTTGTCTGATGAAGTATTCCTGGACACACAAGAAGCCCACCACACCTATGCACCACTTTGGGCTTTGTAAGCATCTGAGGAAGTCTACAAAAGCTTGTGCTACAATTTTCTCTCAGTCTCAAAGAGAGTGCTACAAGATCCTCTTGCTTATTGAAAGTCCAGACTAACATGGCTACATCTTTGAATTCTACCCTTTGGGCTTTGTTGTCAGTGATGAGGAAAATGCACTCAGCATGCACTCAAGGTCAGCTTCATGTGTTTTTGTTTCATCAGACATTAAAGGGTGAGCAGCTGGTGAATTTGAGCAAATTAAGTCACCAATAAATGCCAAGATCATCAATTTTAAAAATTAACAAATAAGGTGGCCAAGAGACTTGTGTTGTCACTAACTTTATCCATTTCAGCCTGCATGGATATGGCCTCTTCTGGGTCTCAGTACTTACAGTCTCTTCACTAGGGTGGCATAGTAATCAGCATGGAATAGCTCAGAAAAGCTGCTTGGTGAACTACAACTCTCAGAAGCACCTACCCAGTGGCCATGTAGTTGACTCAAGTTCTGACCCTACTGAAGTTGCATCTGCACTGCCAAAATAATCCAGTTTGACACTTTCTACCTTCGAAAGAGACCTCCACAGATATTCACTCAACATCATGTCTTAGGCTGCATCTGCATTGCAGACACAATCCAGTTTGACACTGCTTTAACTGCTATGGCTCAATGCTCTGGAACCCTCAGATTTGTAGTTTGCTGTGGCACCGGTGCTCTCTTACAAGGGAGGCTAATTATCCCATGAAGCTACAAATCCCAGCATTCCATAGCACTGAGCCAGGGCAGTTAAAACAGTGTCAAACTGGATTGTGTCTGCAATGCAGATGCAGCCTAAGACATGATGTTGAGTGAATATCTGTGGAGGTCTCTTTCTAAGGTAGTTGTGAAGACACATAAGGGATGGGAAGGGGCAGAAGGGACCACAATACCACATATTGAGCTTTTTGGAGAATATGCAGGTGTGTGTGTTTTCCTTTTAAAGAGAAGACTACTTCAATTACTCTAGTAGTCCACTGCAAGGCTGCTGCCCCAATAGCTTGGCCAGTCCTTAAGGCATGGCAAGGCAATTCATAAGGCAGTGTGTCCTTTAAAGGCAAAGAGTGGGGAGAAACGTTGCTTCTCTCCCCAGAGAGCAGTGGGGGCTCAGCAACTCTCACCCACCGCTGCAACCACTACTACCATGCCCCCCCAACCCGGCTCTTGCATCAACCTCCCCCCTCTTCACCGTACAGCCCAGCCCACCCAAGACACGTCACTTCCTTGCAAACTTTTCCCGAGGAAACGTCTGTGCAAAAGTTAGGGTTTTTTTATCCAAAGGCTCAAGGCTGTTTCCTCGCCCTCTGACTTTGGGGAGGGGAGGGGGAGCGAGGAAAGAGAGAGCCAGACACACACTCGCAACCTTTTTTCCTCTGCCCCCTCCTCCTTCCCCCCCTTCCTTTCCTCCCCCCCCCCCTCTCTTTCTTTTTTGCGCTCTCCGCCTTTTTGCATGTCTGGTTTCCTGCATTTGTCACAGGCAGACAGCTCTCCAGCATGGACAAGGGCTGAGCCCAGGGGACCGTTAGATCGCCAAGGGAGGGGGAGAAGAAGAAAGAAAAAAGGGCTAACGGAGCCACCAAAGAGTTGGGGAGGGTTGCATTGAAAGCCAGTGGCAGTTCTCCTTCTTTTCTTAAAAGTCCCCCCTTTTGAGTTTCTCCTTTTGCAACCCAACACAGTTGCTCTTTCCTGGGCTTGGGAGGGTTGCATTGAAAGCCGGTGGCAATTCTCTTTCTTTTCTTCAAGTCCCCCCCCCCCCCAGCCACCCCTTTTGAGTTTCTCCGTTTGCAACCAGACGCAGCTGCTCCTGCCTGGGCTTGGCTTGCTCCGCTTCTGTCCCCGGGGAGAGCGCGCGCCAAAGGAAAGGCTGGGCAAAGGCTCGCCCGGGGAGACCACCATGGCCAGCGACTGCGTTGCCCGGAGCCTGGAGAGCATCGACCTCGGAGCCCTGAGGGTAAGTTGTCGGTTTAAGGGCCCTGCAGCACCTGCAAAAACATTATTAGTAATAATAATTAATAATAATCTGACTATCCTGTACTGTGAACTTATATTTATTTATTTATTTATACCCTGCTCTTCAGCCACAAGGTTATCAGAGCTGCTTACAAACTGTCTTAAGCAATAGCAATTTACACATCTACACTGCATTAAGCAGTTTCCAATGTGCGTTAGCTAATTGCCCCCACAAGCCGGGTACTCATTTTACCGACCTACGAAAGGATTGAAGGCTGAGTGAACCTTGGAGCCTGCTGGAATCGAACTTGCAACATGGTGATTTGCAGGACTGGCATTTAACCACTGCACCACCAGTGTTAGGTTAGGTTAGGTTCCATTAACCTAAGATAAACATATGCCCCCCCCCAAAATAAAGCATTGCAGGGGCCCCCAGAATTCCTTAAACCAGCCCTGGTTGCCAGTACCCCAGGCAGGATGGAGTGGGATGGGGGGAGGAAGTTGGCCGCTAGCCCAGAGGCAGAGTAAAGGCTTAGGAAAAGGAACAGTTTGGGCGCTAGGAGCGGCCAGTAACCAAAGGTGGCTGTGCCGTTCTTGGCACTTGTTGGTGTCTAGCAAAAGTTTTGGGGTTCTCTGTCTATACCAGCCTTTCTCAACCTTTTTATCCTGGAGGAACCCTTGAAATAATTTTCAGGTCTCAGGGAACCCATACATAATTATTTTATATACTGCTATTGCTTCCCCACCCGCAATGATTACAATCTCTTGATGAACCCCCTAGCAACCTCTTGTAAAACCCTAGGGTTCCAGGGAACCCTGGTTAAGAAACACTGGTCTATATGGTGGAAATATCCCTCACAGACTTTGCCTGGAATGCCAGCTCTCATAATGGGATCCCGCATTGTCTGGTCCTAGGGTGAAGGAGGGGGGCCAAAAAGAGGAAAAACTACAGGGGAAAAAAAGCATAGCAAATGTTCATGTTCTGAGCCCTGAGGGAGAAAAGTGACATATTAGTGCACTGGTAGCCTCTGAGCATGTCAAGAGGTCCAGGCAGCAAAAAGTATTTAGCAGAGTTTTCATCCTCCAGACAAAGAAAATAAGCACACAGACACAGGCCTGTGTCTAAATCTACTTCTCTTTACTACAGCATATTAAAGTATACCACATTGTCTTGTCCTATGGTAAAGGAGGGGGGCCAAAAAGAGGGAAAACTACAGGAGAAAAAAAGCATGGCAAAATTTTATGTTCCGAGCCCTGAGGGAGAAAGGTGACACATTAGTGCACTGGTAGCCTCTGAGCATGTCAAGAGGTCCAGGCAGCAAAAAGTATTTAGTAGATTTTTCATCCTCCAGGCAAAGAAAATAAGCACACAGACACAGGCCTGTGTCGAAATTTACAGTTGTCCCTTCACATTTGCTGGGGTTTGGTTCCAGGACCCCCGTGAATACGCAAATCCCATTATAATGGTGTCTCTTATATAAGACGGCAAAATCAAGGTTTGCTTTTTGGATTATTATTTTTTAAAGAATATTTTCAAGCCATGAATACTTAAATCTGTGAATGCCAAATCCGTGAATGTAGAGGGACAATTTTACTTCTCTTTACTACAGTATATTAAAGTATCCCGCATTGTCTCCTATTGTGAAGGAAGGGGGCCAAAAAGAGGGAAAACTACAGGAGAAAAGCATGGCAAAAGTTCATGTTCTGAGTGAAGTTGAATGCTTTCCATAGATTTTGTGGGTGGGTTTTTTCTGGGTTGTGAGGCCATGTTCTAGAAGAGTTTATTCCTGATGTTTCATCTGCATCTGTGGCTGGCATCTTCTCTGAAGATTTCCGTATTCCAGTATTGCAAGTGAGCTGGGATCGCCATAGGATTGCTAGGAGGCCCTTTAGCAATGCAACTTATGAGATGGACAAGATAAAAATGTGCTTGGGTTTCATACACATGATCTCAGATATCCCCACATCAGCCCTGGAAGGTAAACTTGTTTTGTTATCCCTGTGTTGCAGAAAATCTGTGCTGCCTTTAAGCTATGTGGAGGTGGGAAGGGGAGGAGATTTGAGGAGGCAGGATGTGCAAAGCAGAATTCCTCTTCCTTTCACATACACTATCTCAGTGTTTCTCACAAAGGCTGTGAAAGGTAGGCCTCTGTTGTTATTCCATGGTGCAAATGAGACACAATTGGTGTGGGAAAGACAGGGAAGAACTTGAGCAGAGCACCCACAGTGACCCCAGAAGCAGAGGTAGGAGTAAACTAGGAATTTTCTCACACTGACCTTTCAACATTCAATACAAATGGTCAGAACCCCAACAGATGTCCAGCCTTGACACCCTCTAGACCAGTATTTCTCAAACTCTGGTCTTGCAGGTGTTTTGGACTTCTGCTCCCAGAATCCCTGATCACTAGCCAAGGTGGCTGAGGCTTTTGGGAGCTGGAAAACTAGAGTTTGGGAATCTTTGCTCTGGACTGTAGAGTCAAGAGCCTGCCCTGAAGATGAAGGGACTTGCGCAACTGTGGCTAGCCAAAGAAAACCCAGTGAGCTAATAACCACGTTGAGCCTTGACTGGCCCAGTTCACACTCAGCCGTAATGTTTCAGTGACACTGTACAATTGCATAGCATTCAAAGCATGCAGTCAAATTGTTTCGTATACATGTTGTATTTTTCCTAAGTGCTCAGAGTAGGTAGTGTATGTGCAATTTTACTAATGCTTATAAAAGCCCTGGGAAGTAGACTGGTAGTAGCTGAGCATTACAGATGGGGAGAGGGAGAAGAAGGGGATGAAGAGACTAGGGGGGTTGTCTATACAGTGAAAACACCCCTCACAGGATTTGCTCAGAAAATGAGCTGTCTTAATGGGACCCCACATTGTCTCACCGTATTGTGAAGAAGGAGGGCCCCAAAGAGGGAAAACTACTCGAGAAAGGCATTTGCGGCTTTTCCCGATTTCCCGACTTTTAAAAAAGCTCCTGTGATATGCACATTTTTGCATGTTAAGACAAGCAATTTGACATAAATCATCTCCCCACACAAGACAAAGCACAAACCTGATTGGCTGGATGAGCACAAGGGGTAGGGCTGGGTTAGAGGGCAAGCACCCACTCCGCCATGTTGGATTGTCACCTTAGCAAGTGATCACTAAGGGGATAAAATGGGGATTTGTGCTATCTTCTCTCTCTCTCTCTCTCTCAATCTCTCTCTCTCTCTTTTTGGAAAGGTGGAATATTGCTTGTGCGCACCATAGAAATAGGGTTTTTTTTTAAAAAAAATGTTTGGCTGCGGCAGATTTTAAAATGTGAGCAATTCACTTGTGGCCGCCATCTTGGCTACAGGCATGAAAAGTTTATGGGGGCTGTAAAACCATTAAGACAGGTTGCAGCTGTGACTTGCTATTACTGTGAAGCAGTCAGGTTTTTTTCCTGCATATAGACAAGCCCTGGGATTTCCTGTGGTTGAAGTAAAATTTGTGCTGCAAGTTTCCCATTCACACTCTGAAAAGGTGGAAATTTTATCCTTTTGAAGACAACTCCCCCACACACCCTTCCATACTTACTGGGGATTCTGGAAGTTATAGTCCAAAAGGATACCATTTCCATGCTCTGCACTCACTTAACAACAACAAAAATGCTGACAGGCAATGCAACTATATTAGGAACAACTTTCTTAAAAGTGTGAAAAATGTTGAGTTCTCCAGACCTTCTCACATTCTGGTAAAATTTTAGTTTTCCTAGTAAAAGCATGTCTGCCTGTGGGCGTTCACTATGAAGTGGGTTAGCTCAGCCTGGATCAGAAGCTGTTGGATTTGATTTGGAATTGTGACATTTGCACTGGAAATCATGCAGTTTTTGATTTCTTTCTCCATGGCTACTGTAGTTGAAAGTTAAAACATTCAGTCTTGTGGGATGTTTCTAAAGCTCTGAAAAGCACAAAGCTAAGGAGGTAATGTCATCATATTAGGGCTGTTCCCTTTGTGGTGTGTTTAAGTCATAGATCTTTAAAAGTTACATTATTTAGTAACCTGTCCTGTAGCATTAGATCATTAAACTTTGTTTAGCTTGTTGGAATTTTTCTCATTTGAATTATTCAGAATACATAGTCTGTCATGATCATATCTTCCAACTTCCAATCATTTGAGAGGAAAAATAGCCTTAGGTTTTAACTTTGAGTCTGTGGCTTTTTTAAAAAAATAATTTATTTACCGTTCAGCTGCCCAGCAGTTAATTCCTGGATTAACTCCATCTAAAACTTAGTCCTTTTCATTATTTTCTCAACCAATCCCTGGGCAGAAGACAACAAGGATGGGATCTAGAGATCCTTTATGTTCATCAGAGAGCTTCCGTTTGTCTTCAGATCACCAGCAAACATTAAATTTCACAGTGTGTTTCAGAATTAGCTGAAGTTGGCTTAGCCCCGTGATCTGAACACATGTTGAATCATTTAAAGGATCAGCATGGCTGGTGGTTTCAGTCATGAGGCAGTTCTAATGAACTTCTCCCCACTTGGGGGGAGGGTCTCTCTCTCTCTCTGGCTTTTCTTCGCAAACGAAGATTCAGGAAGGAGTCATCCTGCGCTTTCTGCAAGCGCGCTGATGACTAAAAAGGCCAATCCGAGATAAACAAGTCCGGTTGCAGAAAGCACAGCAGAAGGTCTCCTTGGGTGATGTTTTTGGGTTGTGATTCTTTCTGCGTTGTCGTTTCTCTTCAAGACTTGTTTGGCGTGAGTTCTCAAATAAGGCTGCAGCATTGTGGATAGTGCATCTCTATGCCTCCCAGAAAAGCACCCTGAAATGCCGAGTCATCTCAACAAATCATAGAATCATAGAATCATAGAATTGTAGAGTTGGAAGAGACCACAAGGGCCATCCAGTCCAACCCCCTGCCACGCAGGAAATCACGATCAAAGCATCCCTGCCAGATGGCAATCTAGCCTCTGTTTAAAGACCTCCAAGGAAGGAGACCCCACCATGCTCCAAGGGAGTGCATTTCACTGCCAAACAGCTCTTACTGTCAAAATGTTCCTCCTCATGTTGAGGTGGAATCTCTGTTCCTGGAGCTTGCATCCATTGCTCCGTGTTCCAGTCTCTGGAGCAGCAGAAAACAAGCTTGCTCCATCCTCAACGTGACACCCCTTCAAATACTTGAACAGGGCTATCATATCACCTCTTAACCGTCTTTTTTCCAGGCTAAACATACCCAGCTCCCTAAGTCTTTCCCATTAAGGCGTTGTTTTAATGGTTATTTTGCAGGCATAAGCCTTGCATACCCCAAGTAACACGGTGGCTGCAAGTGAATTGCTCATTTTTTACTCACCTTAATTTGCTGCTGGTGACCAATTTTTCAAAAACAAAACCCCCACTCTTCTCTATATGCGCAAAAGTGATATTTTGCGTGTACAAAAAAAGGGGGGAAACCCGACTGTCTTTCCTGTATTCTGCCTGCCTAATTTTAAACACAGCAAGGAAAAAGACACAAGTTTACTCTGTGAATTCAGAAGCCAAGTAGTACGTGTTTCTTCAGATTGCTTCAGCAGCTGAATTATCCAACAGCTAGGAGGGGCCACAGTTCAGGAAAAAAACCCACAAGCTGTATGGTATAAAGTCCCAGGTTCAAAAACCTCATCTCCCATTCAAAAGATCTCACAGCCAGGCTACAAGAGTTAGGAAGGGGAACCTGTAGCCTTCTAGATTGTTGGACCTCAACTCGTAACATACCCATCATTGGTAATGTTGACTCAGGCTGATGGGAGTTAGAGTCCACTAACATGTAGAGGACCTCTAGTTCCTCACTTCTGACTTCAAGTGTGCAGCCTGAGAATCTGGTGAGCTACTGCCAGTCAAACTAAGTATTGCTGGACTCAATGAACCAACGATCTGACTGGGAGTAAGGCAGCATATACATATAATAATAATAATAAAATTTTATTTCTATCCCGCTCCTCTGCAACGCAATCGGGGCGGCTTACAATATAAAAACTCCATAGTCCCAGTACCCTAGCCCACCCCCCTTAAAATAATATTAAATTATAAAAGATTAAAAACATACAGTAAATTAAAAATATATAGATTAGAAAAAGATTAAAACATACAATAGTTTAAAAAAAAATCTGATTACAGCTCAGGGAGGACAGCCGAGTCTTGGGCCGGGATAGTTATTCAGGAATGCTAGGTTTTAGTTTGTCATGCTAAATAAAAAGATTCTATCACACACCCAGCAGTATTTTCCAACTGAAAAAAAAAAAGAGTTCTAAGACATTTGGTGCAAAATCCATCACTTTTACATCCCATTTCAGAGAGGCATGTATATATAACTTGTTCACGTATGCTCACACCACCAGCTGATGTCACATGCCAAAAACCAAACTCAAGAGAACGATTCCTTAGAATCTGGCTGTCCTGTTTATCACATGTTCATTTCTTTGGGAGTTGAAGTTCCTGTGAAACGGGATTAATTTTGTGGATCATTTTCTCAGCATCTGTCTCAGCAATATGTACATTTGGAACTCATATCTTGAACCTTGTCCACACCATCAGTCAAAGCCTGACCTGCTGGCATTTCACCTTTGCTCAATATTCCTGCCAGTTACTTTACAGTGCCCTTGTCTAACTACAGTTAGTTGTGTCAGTGTACAGTCCATTAAAAAACCCTCCCTTTTCTAGTGTCCTCAAATGTGTTGGATTACAGCTCCCATCATCCCCAGCCAGCATGGCCACACTGCTGGTTGATTTTGTCCAGGCCGCTTTAAAACTTGTCTGAGCAGTTCAAGCTGGCTTTAAACAGACTACTACATCACAGAGAAATATAGTTTGCAATGATACTCCATGTCTGCATGCTCTGCTTAATACCATGCATATTGTAGTCATTGTCTTCAAGTATAAGTGGAATGGTCACTATAAGTTTGTACCCTATTTTGCTTCTATTTGTGCCAGCATTTCATGAAACTGGTTTTACTTAAGCCCAAATTTGAACTATAAGTCAGTCTTAAAGTAACATATTAAAGACTATTAGTCTTAAGTAGTTGCTACTTGATGCTACCATTGATCTCTAAATGGAGATTAGATAAGTAGAATCATAGAATCATAGAATCATAGAATTGCAGAGTTGGAAGAGACCACGAGGGCCATCCAGTCCAACCCCCCTGCCACGCAGGAAATCTTGATCAAAGCATCCCCGACAGATGGCCATCCAGCCTCTGTTTAAAGACCTCCAAGGAAGGAGACCCCACCACGCTCCGAGGGAGTGTGTTCCACTGCCGAACAGCTCTGACTGTCAAAAAGTTCCTCCTCATGTTGAGGTGGAATCTCTGTTCCTGGAGCTTGCACCCATTGCTCCGTGTTCCAGTCTCTGGAGCAGCAGAAAACAAGCTTGCTCCATCCTCAGCATGACATCCCCTCAAATACTTAAACAGGGCTATCATATCGCCTCTTAACCGTCTTTTTTCCAGGCTAAACATACCCAGCTCCCTCAGTTCTCCTCATAAGGCATAGAACATATGCTTTGCATATAAAAGTTACTAGGTTCATATCCAGGTATATTTGGTTCAAACAGTCTGGACAAATACTTTGAAATGTGCCTAGATCAGGAGTGGGAAACCACATAGCCCTCCTGATTTTATTGAACTGCAACTCCCATGGTCAATAATGAGGAATTCTGGGAGTTGGAGTCCAACAGCATCTGGAGGGTCACATGGTTCCTGCTCCTGGGAGTCTCAGGTCCCTTCCAAATGGTGAAAATAATCCAAATAGCATTTGCATGGAAGGTGATCTGTCTAAATGGACATTTGAATCAATTTGTCTCATTCAGAAGGGGGGGAGCTAAATCCACCATAAATTGCTGAAGGGAAGCCTTCAGAGCTTTTCTCTGAGTTTTTAAAAAGCTCTGTAGGGCATGTGAATGTGCGATCATTAGGACAGTTGCATTTGCATTGCTGTGACCAGGCAGTGTAAGCTGATTGTCTGAATGAGCATGGGGGCAGACCTAGCAAATAGGGGAAAGGGCCTGCTACCACCATCTTGGATTTTTGGCTAAGTGAGAGATCAGTAAGGTGATAAAACAGCAATCTTTATCTTTTCTTATTTTGTCTTTTGTCAATATGAAGTATTGCTTGTGCACACCATGGTAAACATTTATATATATATAAATGCCGAACATTTTTTGGCAATGGCAGATTTAAAATGGTGAGTAAATCACTTATGGCTGCCATCTTGGCTAGGGGGCATGTTAAGTTTAGGGGGGCTTTTTTGACCATTAAGACAAGTTGCAGTGCTGTAAATTGCTATTTCTTCAGAGATCATATTCCCCCCCCCCTCATATAGACGGGATCTCAGGAACTAATACCACTCATAATTAGCAATGCAGGGCTGGGTAGATCATTGGTCTGACTCACTAGAAGGCATCTTGATACATTCAAAACAATAGGGCTTACTTCCAAGTAACCATGTGCTCTACATCCTGTCTGAAGCACTGACTAATTGTACCTGGATTGGGGCCAATGACGGTGGTATGTGTTCCAGTTTGTATGTAATATATAAGGAGCATAGGCTTGCCACAAGGGAGATAGTGTGGTAGTTTGCTCACACAGTGGGTCTTGTTTCGATCTTACAGCTCAGCTCTTACTAAACACCCTTTGTGTCCTCTAGCAGTTGGTGATATAGAAAGCAGACTGATTTACTGAGTGGGACCATTGGACCATGTAATGCAGTACTGCCTACGGTGGGCCACTTAGCAGTAGCTCTTCAGACTTTTAGATAGGAATGTTTCTCTAGCCCTACCTACAGAGGCCAGGACTGAACCTGGAACCTTCTGCCTACAAAGTTCATGGTCTATGGCTGAGATACAGCCCCTCCCTCAAGGCACCTATCAAAAATTTCCACTTCAACACATCACTACAACATTGCAAGATCCATGCAGATTTCTGCAAGGATGTATATCCTATGCCCATATGAGTGACCAGCTTTGGTGGGTGTGGGTGTGGGTCTATGTTCTTCATAGTTTTGTAGAATCATTTTGTAGAGTTGTACAGCAAGCATGGTGTAGTATTTTGAGCATTGCACTACTATTCTGAAGACCAGGGTTCAAATTTCCACTCAACCATGGAAACCCCCTGGGTGACTTTGGGCAAATCATATTCTCTCAGCCTCAGAGGAAGGCAAAGGCAAACCCCCTCTGAACAAAACTTGCCAAGAAAGTCCCATGATAAGTTTGCCTTAGTGTTTCCATATGTCCAAAATGGCTTGAAGGCACACAACAAGAATTGGCAAGGACTCCAAGGGCCATCTAGTCCAAACCCCTGCCGGTACAGGAATTTGCCACTAAATCATCCCTGACAGGTGGCTATCCAACTTTTGCCTAAACACTTCCAATGCAGGAAAGTCCACCACCTTCTAAAATAGTTCATTCCAATCTTGAACAACTTTTGCCATCAGGAAGTTCTTCCTCATGTTAAATCAGAATATCCTTCCTTGTAATTTGAACCCACTGGTTCAGGTCCTGTCCTCTGGAGCAGTGGAAAACAAGCTCGCTGCGTCTTCCACGTGATAACTCTTCAGATTTCAAAATGTTGCTATAGTAATTTGGTTTATATTTATATTATATTTATATTTACATTTATATTCCTCCTTTCCTCTTATGAGCTCAAAGTTGTACACATAGTTCTCCTATTCCCCACTTTATCCTCACTGCAGATAAAATGCTACCTGATGTAATTGACACCCACTAATTACATCTGCCTTTTTCAAGTCTGTACTTTTAACACGTGCTGTCAACTTGCACTTAGAATTGTTCATTACGTTTCCTGCCTTGTTATGACAAATGTGTTTAAAGCCTGTAAAGATCGGTTCCTTCCACACAGGACAGAACATTTCACCAGTTTGTTACACTTGGGTGAGAAACGCTGCATCTATCACAATATCAAGCTATTAAACGATACAGCTAGAGGCTGGTTTCTCAACTCAGGGGCCTTCCTGACCATTAAATCAGCTTTGCAAATAAATCCACCTGTTACTGGCATGCAAAAAAAAAAAAAAAGTACAGTACATTCATTACCCATTGGTATCAGGGCAAATGATGTAATAAATCAGTGTCTCAGAAGGAGTAAGTATATGAAGCTGCTTTATATTTAAACAACGCCAAAGGTGAGGATAAAGTATAATTTTGTGCTAAAAACCAACACCAATCATGGCATGCTTGTCATTTTTTTTCTTTGTGCAACAAACGTCTTGAGGAGCTAGTTAAAACAGATGATAAATTTCAAGCTTGAAAATGTGCATGCATGCGTATAAGCCATACAACACCAAAAATGTAGACTAAACTGTAAACTAAATACATTCACAGAAAAATATTCTATTATAAGGAATATTAACTTTCAGACACAAGAAAAAATGTACAAATAAAAATAATCATGAAAACTTTGTTCTATTGCTATAGTTTAGCACCAGAATAATACATCTACCCACAAAACTCAAGCTCCCTTACCTGCTCTGGCCAAGCATTCATCAACTATTGGGGGCATTTATTCATCCTGGTGCAAAGAATGCCATCTAGGGCTCATCTCAAAGTGCTCTGCTTTTCAAGAGATCAGGGAGGTAAAGTAGTCTGTACTTTATCGCACTTTGCAGTGCTCAGTATTACTTTTTGAGACATCTTTCAAAACCATAGCCAATCTAGAAAAGTAACATTTATGAGAACTGAATTGGGTGTGTGTATGTCATTTTGTATCTATGAACTATGAATTAGACCATTGGACCCCAAATGTAGTTTTGTCTACTCTGACTGGCGACAGCACTGCAGTATCTCAAAGGGTTTCCCCAGTGATACTGTCTGACAACCTTTAAACAAGACATACTGAGAACTGATCCTGGGACCAAGACTGGCCTTACGTTTAGGCAGAACAAGTTATAGTTATATGCTTCAGACAGGAGACGCTGGTGTGCCCTTGCATCCCAGGTATTCTTATTTCTAGATATTGCCCTGTCCAGTCTAACAGGCAGACCATGCACTGTGCACACATTGCTCTGGTAATGTGAAGCACACTGGTATGCTACTCATGCAATGTGCCATTTGAATGAGAGGATAGCAGGCAGGCACCAGGAGGAGCAGAGAATAAGTAACAGTGAGGTGATGGAGGACAGAGGTTTATCTGACCTGTATCTCTTAAGCTGCCACTGATGACCAAGTATGGGAGCTGTACCATCCTCTGCTTTCAAGAATGTTTCATCCTCTATGCATGTGGTGCTCATAGTGGGGATTGTCCTTTGCAGAGCTTGGTGGGGGTGTGTGTCTGGACTACAACTCCCAGAATCCAGATACTGATAGTGCTGGCTGGTATATTCTGGGAGTTGTAGTCCTAAAATTCAGCTTTGCAAAATTCTGGTCCTTTGCTTCAGACAAGGTGGTCCTGTCTTCTCCCATTGACATATGGCCCCAATACAAGAGTCTGGGGAACAATGAACCCAGAATCCCCCAGCCAAGAAATTCAGGCTGCCCCCCTCCTCCCAAAAAAACTTTTCTGAGCTTTGGCCCCAAAGAACAAAGCTGGCTTTCTCTCAATGTATAGAATCTTCCTTGCCTGTTCACTGGGAGGCATAACTGAGAAGGAAAGTGGCTACTGTGCTTACAAGCCTGCTTTAACAGAGGTAGCCCCTTTTGCCAACCTGTAAGATTAAATTGTTTTTTGTCTTACACACAGCCACGATCCCCCTATTAGGCTCTGACATTGGTCTTTGCCCTGCCCTTGTTCTAGTCGAACCATTCTGTAGTCTATTATGGCTTAGTCTTCCAACCTAGCCAAGTCCTTAATTATCTCAGAGCTGGACATATCTTTGATGTAGTGCTTCCTCTCTGCTAACATTTGGTATCCCCGAGTCTGAATGGCCCTCTGCTATCCAGCCACTGCCAAGTTTGCTACATTTCCTTTGACAGATGCCAAAATTCTGACCCAAACATTCATCACTCTGAGGTTAATTACTGTAATGCACTGTACCATATGCTCCTCTTCTTGCTTTGTCTTTATCATTGGATGAGAAGTCCAAAAGGCTGAAGCAAGACGGCTGACCTGGATGCCACAAAGCCAACATGCTGTATTCACTCTCCTGTGTAAGACTGTGAGAAAGAAAACTGTACAGGAAATCAAAGCATAATGTACTTCCGTTATATTTGAACCAGGTAAAAGTCAAAACTTCACAGTTTTGATGTAATTTTTTGCAGTGGCTGCTGCAGGCATGAGAAGATTTTTAAATATTGGAATGTTTCCTCTGCCCTCAAGATCTAAGAAGCTTACAGTAAAATAAATGTAAACAAACTTTTTAAAAACTCCTCTTAATAAACTTTTCTTCCATTCCCTAAGTTAACTTGCAGGGTGGGGGATGGTTTCTTAGGGTAAAAAGAACCCAAAGGTCACTCCACTTTGAGTATGATATTTTTGTCATTTCAGAAATGTCAATGTAGAATTTTCATACACACACACACATAGTTAATGGTGGAAGGTCAGAGTTTTGCCAGGTTTTTTTGATACAATATAACAGAATGTTTGCAAGAAAATAGCTTAAAATCAGCCAGAGCAGGACAAAAACATCTTTCAAGTCAACAGGAACATGTTGGCTTTTAGTGTCCTTTAAACCATGAGTTTTTGCTGAAGTACAAGCATTTAAATATTCCAACTAGTTGGATTTTTTTATAAGTTCCAAGCCAGTAATTTTGCTGGTGGTGACAGGTGGGGATAACCTCCCAGTTCTGAAAAGCAGTGGCAGCTGGGGACTTCCATGTCAGTGGGATACGAGATCTGCTTTGGGTTTTAGTCTGAACTTTAAAGTTGCTGAACTTACTTTGGGAGTAGGGTTCAAGCACCTTGGAAGGATTCTTTAAAATTCTAACTTAATCCTTTAAAATTCAAACTAAAACCCAGAGTGGATTCACCTCCCAACCCAAATAAACTTAGTTTGTGTTTTCAAACACAGCAAGAGTTGCTGCTTAAGAATTTATGTGGACCACCCTTTTGAACCCTGCAATATTTGTACTGCAGTGGTTTGGCACTGACTCCTCTATGGTTTTGGATTGGCATACCCCCATCTTTCTTTTGGGCCATTTTTAGAAAACTGAATTTGCTTGCCCTTGGCTCAGATGAGGTTGAGCACAGTTAAATTATCTGCCCATGCTTTACAAAAATAGCTGCGGCTCCCTTAGACTGACATTTCCACATTCCAGGACTTGCCATCCACATGGCTTTGAGCACAGCTGTGCCATTAACTCTTTGCAGGTAGGAAGTGCTTCCTTCCTATAGAGGGATTCCCATATGACTTAGGCACATCTGGCTTTGATTTTTTAAAAGCAAGCCTGAGATCTTGGTCCAGTCTTATTTATTTCAAGGAAACTCATGCAAGGAATCTTCCCTGTGGGTTGTATTCCCAGCCTTTTGCAAACTAAACATAAGAGGTGCCTGTCAGTAGGGTGCAAAGGACTAAATTTATTCACTAGTCTCTATGGGAGGGCAGTATTTATTTGCTGTCATGTCAGCTTTGACTTATGGTTATCCTATGAATGAGAGAACTCCAGCTCTGTTTTCCTTCACTAAGTCAATCCACCCATATCCAAAATATGGTGTTTGTGCGTGCATTTGTGCATCTATGTGCCTTTAAGTCACTTGTCGACTTTTGGCAACCCCATGAATTTTCATAGGGTTTTCTTGGCCAAGGAGTACACAGAGGTGGTTTTGTCAGTTCCTTCCTCTGAAGTATAGCCTACAGCACCTGGTGTTCATTGGAGGTCTCCCATCCAAGTACTAACCAGGGCTGGGCCTGCTTATCTTTAAAAATCAGATGGGATCTGATGCCTTTAGGATATTCAAACAAGCCAATGTATAATAGCCTCAATTTGGTCTTCTAGGAAGAGTTCAGGCTTCGTTTGGTGAGACCCGTTTATTTGTCATTTTTCAAGAACCTCCCAAAGTTCAAATGAGTTCTGGATTTACTTTTACAGTAAAACAGCTTTAACTAGTGACCAATGTGAATCATTTAATGCTTCAGTAATACCAAGGTGGTTCGCTTTTGTCACCTTCCCTTGCAATACTAAGAAGCTGAAATTTAGTGCATTGCACTTTAAAAAAAAAAAATTGCTGAGGCGCAGTGGTTTAATGCCAGTACTGCAAGTCACCACGTTGCAAGTTCGATTCCAGCGGGCTCCAAGGTTCATTCAGCCTTCCATCCTTTCGTAGGTTGGTAAAATGAGTACCCGGTTTGTGGGGGCAATTAGCTAATACACATTGGAAACTGCTTCATGTGGTGTAGATGTGCAAAGTGCTATTGCTTAAAACAATTTGTAAGCTGCTCTGATAGCCTTGTGACTGAAGAGCGGTGTATGAATAACTAAATAAATAAAAACATAAAAAGTCATTTTGGCAGTCCATGGTATCTATAGTATCCTCCTCCAGTGTCACATTTCAAATAGGTTTTCTTCCTGTCAGCTTTCTTCAATGGGAAGAGGCTCATTGAATCAATGAGATTTATATAAGTGTTGACTTGTATTTAGCAACTTTTTCAGGGGGTATACTCTAGTTTGGACTAGCAGCTGGACTGAAGCCAAGATGCTACTTTAAAATAAAAGTAATTAATATTTTTTTTCCCCAGGATCCTGCAGGGATATTTGAACTGGTACAAGTTGTTGGAAATGGAACATATGGACAAGTCTATAAGGTACTGTATATTTTTTTAAAAGAGGGAGGGAATATATACACTTCATGGCGAATAGTGTAAAATGTAACTGAAATCCCAAGTGTATTGGTTGTATTGAGACATAACACCACATAGTTTGGCGAACTTAGCCACAACATGGCTTCATGTCTGAACCTGACACTTTATGAACTATGGTTATTGAAGAGCCACCTACTAGATCAGCTGTGCTTTGGTGCTAGGTTGCCAACTACTGTTTGTGCTCACTTATGTCTGAATTCACAGATATGTTAGGGCTTCCCTGTTTTATGTCTGCAAACTCAAACCATATGTGGCATTCTTAACCATGGTATTGCAAGCAATAGTTTGGAATGGCATCTGAACAGAGCCAATAGTCACACTCAGACATTGAAATTTTGCTTAATAACCAAATGTATAAATTAAATTCATGCAGATAGCCTTTATGCATGTAGAGTAATGAGCCAGGAAGCTGTAGTTGATTCCTGTTACATCTGAACCAAAAAACAATAGTTAATAGTTATTAAATAAGCCAGATTGGTTGACAGCTTTAAACAATGGCTTCTTATGCTGGTTTCTTTGGAATCCATTATCCATTGTTTCTTGGTTTCAGCATAACATGGTGCTATGAGTAACTGTAGATTCATGGCTTGTTACCCTAAGATGGCAGAGGAGGGAGACTGCATGTATGTATATACAGTATGTGCCTTCAAGTCACCTGTCAACTGATGGCAATCCCATGAATTTCATAGGTTTTCTTAGGCAAGGAGTCCTCAGAGGTGGATCTGTCAGTTCCTTCCTCTAAAATATAGCCTACAGTACCTGGTATTTATTGGTGGTCTCCCATCCAAGTACTAACCAGGTTGATCCTGCTTAGCTTTGACACACAGGCAGGATCTGGTGCCTTTAGGGTATTTAGGTCACATGCAGGTGTCCAAAAGCCATTTGTATTTCAGTTAATTTAGCTGGGGTTTGATTGTCCAAACACAGTCAAGGATTAGTGTAATAGGATGGGGGAGAGGATGCTTTGAAGTTACATAACTACTTCCATCTGACCATAACCAAGCTATTGCCAATTTCGTTGCGTTTTACCCTGCTTCTTTGATTAGTGGGTGAATGTCTACTTTTACTATTTGGTTCATGTTTGTCCCCTGCTATTAAATTTCTTGTGGTTATCCTTCAAATCCCTTTTATAATTTGGAGACAATTTAAGTGATTGGTTACGTGGGCATTGTAGGCAAGCAATAGCCAGAGTTGGCTTCTTTCCCATTATTGGGAGTGATGGAGTTCTCTTACACCTCACAGAAAGAGTGGAGGGAACATAATTTCAGTTTGTGTGTATTATCAGTGGGGCGCGGGGGCAATACCTGCAGCTTCTCTGCAGGTGTCCAGTTTTTCAATTCCTATAGGAAATGCACTATCCTACACCACAGGATCAGCCCTACCGGTTGGAAGAGTAAAGTGGCCCATCCAAGTACCATAGAATCATAGAGTTGGAAGAGACCTCAAGGGCCATCCAGTCCAACCTCCTGCCATGCAGGAATACACAATCAATGCACAATAAACCATTTAACACATGTTCATCTTTGGTGCAGGGCATGTCCAGACAGCATACTTTCATAGGAACACTGGAAGTTGCTTTATACCAGATCAAACTATATGTCCATCTAGCCATGGATTGTCTGAGCTGGCCAGCAGTGAATCTCTGCAGTCTCTGAGAGGGGCTTTGTCCATCATTTGCAACTTCTTCATTTTAAGTTGGAGATCTTGGGAACTGGACCTGGAACCTTTTGTGTACAACATGGAGCTGTGATTCTATGTAGTACAGCAAAGACATACTGATAAATCACAGCCTTCTAGTTATTAAATCTGATATGGGGAGAAGAGAGTCTGACCAAGGTTGTGATTTTGGACTGAAGTTCCCAATAGCTCCCCACCAGCATGGCTGTAATTTCTAATCATTACAGAAAAAGGAGGCAGTTCAAATTCAACTTTGTTTTTTTTTTTTAAAGAAGACGTGGGCTAATTTGAAAACTGAAATTTCTTAGTAATGCAAGTGAACCATCCATTTCTGTATTACAGTCTGCAAGGGTGCCCATTGCAGTGTCCAACCAACTCTGCCGAGTGTTTTGCTGAACATGCCAACTTGACTCTGCCCATTTAAACCACAGATGAGGACATTTACAAGACAAGAGCAGAATCTACAGTTGGCATGTCAAAGAGCTATCCTTTGTTCCTGTAAGACAGGGGAGGGAATTGTGCACCCCCGCCAGATATTGCTGTACTATAACTCGCAGCATTTTTCACCATTAGTTATGCTGGCTAAGATGGATGGCCAACAACATCTGGGGGAATGCATGATTCCCATTCCTGCTCTAAGCAAAAGACATCCTTTAGTTTTGGGGGTTTGCTTTGGGTTTTTGGAAATTACTTTTCCCTTCCTCCTGTGTTTCTGGATTAGCGCAGAAGTGCCCAGCCAAGAGTGCAAGAGATTGGCCTGCCTCCAGACCAGAGAAAGAACTACATAGAAGATAATTTTATTTATGTTTTGGGAGGAGGGAGGAAATCAGAGAAGAGTGCAACCCGTGGCATGGCCTTGTTAAATTATGAAGTATGAAAGCAGCTTGTGCACTGTGTGGAAAGAAGCTTGATGGGAACGCCTGAGGCAATGACTGGAAGGCTAAATTTAAGAAATGTGTACCAAAAAGAACATTTTTTTAAAAGAAAATTAACATAGGTTGGAAGAACAAGTAGAGAGTGAATTCTGTGATGGCCTTGAACCTCAACTATTGTATTTCACATGCTCTTCTCCTACTGGCAGGGTTGACAACCACCAAGTATTGTATCTTACCACTTTGTATTTTGGCATTAGGTTCAAAGTCAGGTATCTTAAGAACACATCCAGTATTTTCAGCTGTCTCTGAGTTAAAATGGTTTCCACTGACCACATTATTTGGCTCATTTACTTCCAATTTATAAGCCACAGATGGGTGACTCTGTAGGGTCTGGGAGCCAATTTTGCTCTTCTGGGACCCAGTTACAGGCAACAACACCTCCTCCCAAAATATGACTTCTGGTTTTACACATTACACTTTAAAAAAAGTGTAGGTAGCACATAATACAATTTAAAGTTAAGTCACACTTGTGGGAAGCACAATACTCAAGTTTTGAATATCTGTGGTGTGTATGTGTGAAAATGTCTGTTACCCAGCACTGTTCTAAGTTGTCCAGTTATTCTAGGTTCTGTAGCTTGACCTGACAAACCCATCAGGGCAATGGGACCACATGGGCCCCTCGCCTACTCTCTCTATGGTCTGAAAAGTCCTCCAAAGCCCTGCCATTTCCTACAGCCTGCTGATCGGACCTTGACTGAGCTGCAGGAAAGACCTTGGGGAAACAGCAATTATTAGTCAAGATTGCTGGGTGGGTAATGGTGCAGGGGTAGATTTGAAGTGCATGCATTCATCATGACAGTCTATATATCCACACATGTCTCTAAAAGTCCAAAAAACAAGACAACAGGGTTGATCTATATCAACAAACAACTACCAGCCATGCTCATGTCCATCAGGAGCAGGTCTTATGCAAAGCCAATGGATCTTGTCCATTCAAGATCAAGTCTCCCTCCCCACTACCTTGCATTATGACAGGGATAGCACACAGCAAGATGGTGTTGCTGGGAAAATCCATTCTTTCTCTAGCTACTTTGGAAATTGTAGTTAAGCTCAGAAGGAACAGGGAAGCTAAGGTGGATTATGCCATTGACCCTGCTAATGAAAAAATGCCAGGGCTTCAGTCCTCCAAACCCTGGCTCCACTATACCATGGGAAGGAGGGCACTGACCTCTGTAGACAAGATCCCATTTATCCCCACCCCCAAATTTTCCTGTAGGCAAGACTGCTGCCCTCCCTACAGCAATATTTCTGCTTTCTAACTCCTTTACCTAATTTATCCTGTTTCAACCAATGTATCAGGTGGTTTTTATACTTCAAGTTGACTACTCTGTCATGAGTAAGAAGCCATGCATACTTCTCTCCAGAGTAGTTGGGCTGGTTGATTGTTTTTCTGTGATTAGAACAGGCTTTTGAAAAACTACCCTAGTTTAACATGGGGTTTCTTCCATGTCCTGAGTGACAGTGTAGAGTTTTGTGCAAAGGAATCTATTTTGTTTTACACAGTTGTAGTTAAGAGTCAGCTGCATTTTTCATTTCTGTGGTTACCAAGCGCAGTTTAGCTCTCTTCATCTATAATGAATTAGGTCTCTGTTATGAAGCAGATGGGTTTTAGAGTCCTTGTCAGCATCAATCTAAACAGGACTCTGTAATGGTATACAAAGGGTTAATTTGCATTACAACTTTGTTAGATTTTTGCTTAAGTTTGAGCCTAGGAAAAGCTAGGAAGGCTGAGGTCAGACTGGGAGAGTGAATTTTCCTATATTACTAATCTACTTGCACAGTTCTCATAGCTGTCATGGAGGTGAGGAAAGAGAGATCACATTTTCCTATTTTGATTTTCTTTCTTTGTTTCTGCTTTTGGTAACCCTTGGGAAACCATCTTCCATTGGCCTTGTCCTGCAGGGTTGCACTGTGTGTTCCTGCATGGCAAGGGGTTGGACTGGATGGCCCTTGTGGTCTTCCAACTCTATAGTTCTATGATCCCAACCCAGGTACTCCATTTAGCCAGCAATGGGGAATTGAATTGCCTGCTGAGGAAAGTCTGGGTAGAATTAGTTGTTTAGGGGCCCAACTCCGTCATTTGCTGTTAGAGGATGCTGGACCCCAGGACTAGAATGCTCCTTTAATGTATACCATCTGCTGCATCATTTACTACCAATAAAGCTTATCTAACAGTAGTACTGTATATCAGTGTTTGGCACCAAATGGACTCTGAGGGAGTCCTCTAAATATACCCAATTCCAGCACAGAACTCCATTGCATTTGTGAATGCCCTCTCTTTCTCCTTGTCAGTGTACTGGTAATGTGAAGTACTTCACTGGAGAATGTATTTCTGGGGAGGGCAACACTGCCATCCATATTTGTCACTAACAGGATCACATGGGGGACAATACATATCTCTAGAAGCAGAGATATACTGTAGCACTATGGGATACTTGCACCATGTAAGCAAGTTGATATTTAGCTTTCTATTACTGTAGTTCCATTGTTGTTGTTGTTGTTGTTGTTGTTGTTGTTAACATGCTAAAGAAGCTGACATTTAGGCCATGTATCCATCTTGGATCAGCATTGGCTTCTCTGGTTGCCAGTAGCAGCTGTCCCCTGGCCTCCTATCTGAGATCTATCTTGTATGTGGGGATATCAGGAGCAGAACCAAGGATTTTCTGCATGCAAAGCATGTGCTCTGCCACTTAAGCTACAGCTGGCCCTGGCACTGTGTGTGGCCCCTAAAGATAGCTTTTGGCCCCTCCAGACTCTGGACTGCTCTTTTGCTGGCCAAAAACAAAAGTCTCCACGAAAGGCAGTTTACCTTTAAACAGTACATCTCCCTGTACTGTTTAAGATTTTTTTTAAAATATCAATTTTTCAAAATCAGAATTGAACTTCTGGCCACTTCCAGTTCAGTTTTTGTGTGTAGCATTTGTGTAATCCCCAATAACAGAAAACTGGCCCCTGGACCAGCTGCAGTTGCTTGCCCCAGGCCCTGATTTGAGTTATGATCCTTCCCTTTGTTAAGGATATTAGTTGTGAGAGCTGTGGAGTTGCCATGATCTGTTCATGTTACACCTCATTCCATACTGGCATGATGAGGTACCCCCTCCACTGATACTATGGGCAACCAGTGGGAGTTCTCAAGCAATATATTTCAGGACAGCAGATGAATCATAGATAGTTGTTTTGCCTGCTGATTGTCTTTCCAAGGAAACCACATTTAGGAGATGGTTTTCCACTGACATGGTTGGGTCAAAAGCATCCGTTAAACCAACCAATCAGTGTATTTCTATTTTACAATTTTACCTTAATTTTTAGCCCCAAAGTGATCCTCCATTAGCTAAAACAAGGCTGGAGAACCTCTAACTTTTCAGATTCTGTTGGATATCAAGTCCCATCAGTCAGCACGGCAAATGGACATAGACAATGGGTACTGTAGTACAATGATATGTGGAGGGCTGCAGCTCTCCCACCCCTGAATTAAAACAACACAGTTGGGGAAGATGATGAGGATTCTCATCTAGAAGTGGATCTAGATACAGTCAATACAGTTTCTACCAAACTACAGTCTCAAAATGTTAGACTGCAGTTTCTACCATCCCCAGTCTGCATGGGAGTTGGGAAAGTCTGTGTGAGAGAGCAACTTAGTGCTGCCTTCCCTCCCTTTTTCAAACAATAAAACCAGGAGCAGGTCAAATGTTTACCCAACTCTGATGCAATTTTCAGTTAGCTATTTTATTTTATTTTATGGAATGTCTACTAAGTAAGTAATAAAATGGGTATGTGGCAGATATAGGTTATTGGTCCTCACTTTGCAGAAGGGACATACCTATTTTTCTAGCCTTCTCCAAACCCTAAATACAAGAAGCTCTGCTCTTAAAGCAGAGTTATTATCAACATTTAATTAAATGTCTTTCCTTAGAAGACATTCCGCCTCCCTTTTTTCTCTTCCTTCCTTTGCCTCTCCCAGCAGTGTCTAGATCCAGGATTAGTAGATGAAAACAGCTTAGAGGAAATTCCACTCAGAAAATCTTCTAGCATTTCCGCTCCTTTAGTTTGCAGGAGGTGATTCCTGCCCCTTCTACATAGAGAAAATGTACAATTCCAAATGCCACTATGTTAAATAAGATAGGGTTTATTGTGATGGAGAGTCTCAATTTCACCTCAGTCACTGGGAAAAGTTCAGCCTGGATCATATATGGATCTTACAGAAAACTTGGCTCAAACTTGAACTTTGCTGTTGGTGACACAGATGGGCATGTAGAGCAGCCATTTGTAAGTGGATACATAACAATATTTACTCCACCATGCTTTGAAATTCATGCTGGAGGAAAAAATAACAGCCACACTTGGTGCCACAATCCAGGATAATAAACTAATTTTGAGCATGATCTGACCCAAAGATCATGCACATTCCTATGGAGATCTATTCAGAGGCAATTCCTGCTGAATTAAAGGGAACTTACTTCCAAATAGGTGTGCCAGCATAGCAGCCTTTCTCACTTTCATGCTCAATTGATTTCCGTGGGGGAGACTAAGCAGGCTCTTAACTCTTCCACTGAAATTGATAGGGCTTAAATGTCCTTTACCTTAAGCATTTTGCTTTCTCAAGAAGATTGGAAACTGCCTCATAATTTATTGCATAACTTATCATTATGTGTCCGTGTATGGTCAGCTGTAACCTTCCTCAATCTGGTACCCTCCAAATGTTTCAGAGTATACTTCCCATCAATCCATTTTCAGTGCTTAGAGATGATAGGGGCCATTGTCCAATACATCTGGAGGATACCGGTTTGGAGAAGGCTGACTCTATCTGGCAATAATTCTCCAGGGTCTTGGGCAGACTTTTTACATTGCCTGGTCCTTTTAACAAGAGCTCCCAGGAATTGAACCTTCCTCCTACAAATTATGTGCTCTGCTGCTGAATTGTGGTCTCACCTCTCAGAATAACACAGATCAGGACACTTGGAACCTGCAATAATGTTTCTTTGTAGCAGAGCTTGGAAAAGTTACTTTTTTTGGATTACAGCCACCAGAACTGCCCCCCCCCAGCTATGTGGGTATTGGCAAGTGGGTTGTAGATTTCATATACTGATTCTTGACCTGAGAGAAAGCTAAATATAACAAAATCCAGAAAAGACATTGTAGTGATACCTATTAGGCCAAACAAAAGGTGCAAAATACGTTATGCAAGCTTTCAAAGCTCACATGCTTCTTCATTAGGCATGGATGTTAAAAGTAATTTTAGAGGAAGAAATGTGACAATGGAGGTCACTTGTGAGATGTATTTTGCACCTTTTGGTTGTCTTGATAAAAGTACCACCACAATGGTTTTTGTTTTGGGGGATTTTGCTATATTTTGCTGCATAGCCAATACAGCTACCCCTAGATATATATCTTTTGTGAAAAAACTTGTGAGCTTTGACAGGGTATGGTAAAGACATAATTTTTTGCCTTTGAAAATGCCTATTAGTGTAATACTGTTATTGGAGCAAGCAACAGGCTTTGGAAATCTCCACATAGCTTCACCAGGCCAATATACAAGGTGGTCTAGGAGAGAGAACTGTATATTTTCTGGCAGAGTGATTTTTGGTGAAGTTATTTTTTAAAGTAATAGGATACTTATAAACCTTTTATTGCCCATATCACTCAAGCACAAGACAGACTTTCAGATCTAGCTGTTCTTTTAATAAAGAAAAAAAATGAGCAAGCCAACTGGATATTCCAAAAATCACTCAAGTATTTGTTCATCTCTATAAAAAGGAAACATTTTAAAATTGAATTTGAGTTGGAAAACTGTATTTTTTCATCATTGGTCAGAAGGTATGTAATTGAATATTCAAACCAAGTTGGGAGGGGAATACAAAAATGTATTTTGCACAAGAGCCCACAGGAAACTAGGGGCTTGCCTACACAGAGGGGAAAAACTGGATTGCCCCATAGGATTAGCAGGTTGCAGCAGCTATGGCTTGTCTTAATGGTTTTACAAGATGGTGGTCATGAGTGGATTACTCGCATTTTAAAATCTGCCACCACCATCCTTTTTTTAAAACTATTTTTGTGGTGTGCACAAGAGATATTTCACCTTTCCAAAAAAAGAAAAAAATTAACACAAATCCCCCATTTTATCGCCTTAGTGATCACTTGCTACGGCAAAAATCCAACATGGCCACAGCGGCTGCTTGCCCTGTAATCCAGCCCTTCCCCCTGTTTGGGCAAGTGAATCAGATCAATTTGCTTGTCTTAATGAGTGGAAATGCACACCCTTGTGTTGTTTTTTAAAAATAAAGATGGGAAAAGCCACAAAGGTGTTTCTGGTGAGGTTTTTGCTGCTTTTGACCCCACTCCTTCACAATATGGTGAAATCAGGTGAATGCCATTAAGACAGGCAAGATTCTCCTCACATTTTGGGAGGAGTTTTTTCACCGTTTGGACAACCCGGAGATCTGCCACTGATTTGCACTTCAAAATCTACCACTACCAGTTGTTGTCTTACCTATTCTCCCCCCCAAACAACAGTCTTGTGTGTGGGGCAGGGGGAACACCTATATAGTGCATGTGTGTTTGTAATGTTCTACCAGAGCCTATGCCTAAAGCCACACACATAACATGTCATTATTATGAGGAATAGATCTGTGGCTCTACATTTTATGTGTGACTTGATAGTGACACCCGAAATATGTGGTTAAACTTAATTGGTTGTTAATTGGTGTGTCCTTGATTTACTAGTAAGGAAACTCTGTGCAAACTTTACCATTGTTTGTTATTCCAGTTGCTCATTTTAAAAAACCTTTATTGCCCATCCAGAACTGTTCTTTACAAAACCATCTTGCATAACTTTTAAGTAATTTAAGGAGAATAAAGTTATTTGAGAAAAGCACATGACAGTATACCCCCCTTCTCTTTTTGAAATGCAGTCTTTTGAAGCCAGAAAGCTTCTGGGTCTGTTGAGTAAAGTTTTATGAGGATTTTTCTTCTGAGATTTTTTTTTCTCCCTTAACTTGGGATTTTAAAAAGGGAAAGAATAAAGGGAATAAACAATTTACAAATCATTTCTGCTCTGTTGCATTTACTTAAGTGTCATGCTTTTATAACTTTTGTGTTTGAGGACATTCCTCCTAAGATATATAAAGAGCACGTTTATGAAATAAATATACTCTTGATTTAGATAATGGACTCTATAATTTATTTACACACATTGTCCACACATGTAATTTGCAATGAACCTGAGATTTTTTTTAAAAAAAGGCTGGAAGAGAAATAACATTATTTCAGTATTTGCCCTTTCCAGCTCAACATAAAAGATTGATGAAGTCTCTCTCTCAAAGTAGTCCATTAAAAAGAATGCCAAATTGTTTCTGCAGACATGTGGTCACAAAATAGCCATTGTTTAAAGTAGAAATTTATTTTACTGATTCCAGTACATATGGAATCAGGGCTGGCTCCAGGTTGAACATACACTCAGCAGAGTATGGTTCAGTGCTGCTCCCCCCCACCCATTCTGGATACAGTAGGACCCCCATATTCACTGATTCAATTATCCACAGGACACAAAACAGCACACCTACCATAGAGTCTTCCTAGAAAATGTGTCCTCTCTTACCATTTTCTCAGTCCTCCAAGGCCACTCTATGGTATTTTAAACCAGAAGTCCCATTATTTTCAATGGCATTCACTATTATCCATGATTTTCAGTATCCAGCCCCCCCCCCAAACCAATCCCCAGCGTATATGGGGGTCCTACTGTAGTCCAGAGTGATGGAAGTGCTAAGTTCTCTTTCCTGCTTCAAGAAACTTCAAGACTCCCATCTTTCTTTTCCTGCCAAAGGACTTGCTTCATATTTTAGATGGAGACCATCTCCCTTTCAACACAAAATGACACAAGCATTGAATTCCCAAGGCATTTCATTTTGGGGTGGGAATGGAGAGAACAAAATAGCATCTGTAATCTGCAGTATCAGAATGACAAAAAACCCTTTAAAATAAATCCAGAGACTGGAAAAGTTACAGCTTCCAGAATTCCCCAACTAGCTTGGCACTGGAGTGGTGGTCCAAAAATATAACTTTTCTAAAGTCTGGGACAGTTACATTAAAAATGGTCATGATAGGAGATGTGATCTATTTAGATGCAAATATCTGGCCAAATCCTTCACCACTGTTGTTGTTGTTGTCTTTCTTCATCATCATCATCTTTAACAACTTTATTTACTCCTCACCTTTTCCCCAAGTCAACATGACTTACAAATAAAATGATCACAATATAGTTAAAAACATTCAAAAAGGTCAATATTAAAATAGAATTAAACTATTAACAATATTACAATTTAAAACATAACATAACACTTTAAAAGGGATAAAAGGCAGTTAAAAACAGCACAGCACTCTTTTTTTTTAAAAAAAAGCCCTTTCCTTTAAAAAGTTACAGTTCTAAAAGCTGACAATCATCATCATCATCTTCTTCTTCACCTGCTGTTAGGAGGACAGCAAGGAGACAGCTGTTCTGGCTTCCCTAAGGAGGTAGTTCCAGAGCCTGGGGCAGCCACTGAGAAGGCCCTTTCTCATCCCCCTAGCAATCATATCTGTGACGATCATAGAATTGTAGAGCTGGAAGAGACCACGAGGGTCATCCAGTCCAACCCCCTGCCACACAGGAAATCACGATCAAAGCATCCCTGACAGATGGTCATCCATCCTCTGTTTAAAGACCTCCAAGGAAGGAGACCCCCCACTCTCCGAGGGAGTGTGTTCCACTGCCGAGCAGCTCTTACTGTCAAAAAGTTCCTCCTAATGTTGAGGTGGAATCTCTGTTCCTGGAGCTTGCATCCATTGCTCCGTGTTCCAGTCTCTGGAGCAGCAGAAAACAAGCCTGCTCCATCCTCAGCGTGACACCCCTTCAAATACTTAAACAGGGCTATCATATCACCTCTCAACCATCTTTTTTCCAGGCTAAACATACCCAGCTCCCTAAGTCTCTCCTCATAAGGCATGGTTTCCAGACCTTTCACCATTTTAGTCGCCCTTCTCTGGACACGCTCCAATTTGTCAATATCCTTTTTGAATTGTGGTGCCCAGAACTGGACACGGTATTCTAGGTGAGGTCTGATCAAGGCAGAATAGAGCGGCACTATTACTTCCCTTGATCTAGACACTATAATTCTATTGATGCAGCCCAAAATCACATTGGCTTTTTTAGCTGCTGCATCACACTGTTGACTCATGTTCAACTTGTGGTCTACTAGGACTCCTAGATCTCTTTCGCATGTAGTCTCATTCAGCCAGGTCTCCCCCATCCTATATCTATGCATTTCATTTTTCCACCCTAAGTGCAATATTTTACATTTTTCCATATTTAATTTCATTTTGTTAGCGATGATGGGATTGAATGAAAAGCTTCTCCTGAGGATCTCAGAATCTGGACAGGCTCATATGGAGAGATATGGGGCTCATCCAGACTGGGTAAAAGGCCCCAGATTTGCCCTGATTTGTAGCTGTACTGAATGGTGGTCTCCCCCACCCTTTGTTTTTGAAGTTCCAGGTAGTGTTCCTCTATCCCATGAGGGTGCTCTTATGGGTCCAACTATGACTTTTTACACCCAGAGTAGGAAGAGCTAGTTTTGAGACTCCTGAGAGCTTCTGAGACAGCCAGGTATAAATTCTCTGTCTGGCTTCTTTCTCTTGGTCCCTTCTGTATCCTGGGTGGCTCCTACCGATGACAACATAGATGGGGGTGTGCCTTTTCACATCTTCCTTCAGTATACATCCTGGGCAGGGGGGAACCCCACCCAAACCACAATCAATTGTGGTCAGTCAATTAATTGTTGTAATTATCCTTGTTTTTAATTGATTTTTATTATTTTGCCTATTGTTTTATTTAGATTGTACACCTTCAGCAGGTTTCATTCTGTTTTATCCTTGATTGTTTTTGTACAGTACCATGTACACTGACAGCGCTCTAGAAATAAACTTTAATAATAATAATAATCAGGACAACTAAACTCAGTATGGTTGAGCCATGGCAGGATGCAGGGGCAGGAGTCACAGCTCTGAGTTGTGCATGCCAGACACAGAATAGTCTGACATCTACCAGGGCTTTTGGCCAGTAGGGGTGAGCTTACAGTCTGTCAAATTGCCTGGACCTAAGCCATTTAAGGGGTTTATAGGTCATAACCAGCCCTTGGAACTGCAACTGGAAACTGGCCAGTAGACCTGATCCATGTAGCCAGCTCGGGTTAACATTCTGTCCGCAGCTCTTTTGTTTCCAAACACCTTTCAAAGGCAGCCCCATGTAGAGCATGTTACAGTGATCCAAATGGGATGTAACCTAAAGCATGTGTCACTGTGGTCAGAATCTTGGAATAAAAATGTGTCAAACCTTGGTTTCTTGATCGTACATATACAGATTCTTTCAGCCTCCCCACCTCTTGAAGGCTCTGGGCATTGTAATACAAATAGTAACTTTGCCAAGCTCTCCACAAGAGTATCAGTCCAAAGGTGGTAGGTGCTGACATTTCTTCCAGAGTGTAACAGAGCTAAAGACTTAACTGCAATTAGAAGGTGCATTGTTAGATAACTGCAGTAATTGAAATCAGAAGAGAGCTGGATGATTGTATGCTCTATCTTTACAGCACCCTGCCTTTCTTGAGTGAATTCGCTCTCGCTCTCTCGCTCTCTCCTCCCTCTTTCTTTCTTTCTCTTTCTTCACCCCCCCCCCAAACTACTAAACTGCAGTGGAACGTAAGAAGCTTTCCTTCAGTTTCCAAATGTCTAGCATTGCAGTAACTTAGAACTTCGCTAAAAGAGCAGAAAAAGATTCTAAAGACATGACAAACTCAGCAAGTATAAGAATTCTAGGTGTGGATGAATTTCAATCTCTGCAGCGTTAGAAATTTCAGGACTGTAGGTTAGTGCTTGGATGGGAGACCGACACAAATACCAGGTGCTGTAGGCTGTATTTTAGAGGAAGGAATTGGTGAAAGCACCTCTGAGTATACCTTGTCTATGAAAACCCCATGAAATACATAGGATCGCCATAAGTCAACAGGTGATTTAAAGTCGTGTGTGTGTGTGCGCGTGCACACACACACACACACAGAGGAAATTTTCATTGGGTGGCAAGATGCTTATTTGGAAAGACAGTTCCTTCATTTCGCCCCCTTCCCCCATAGCTACACCCTGTTGCATATTAGCATCAATTTTCTTACTAGCAGTGGTGACTAAACTACCTTAAACTCCTTCAGGGAAGCCTTTGTAGCTTTTCTTGGAGTTATTAAAAAGCTCCATATGGCATGCAAATGTGCGATCATTTGGACAGTCACATTTGTGTTGCTGTGACCAGGCAGTGTAGTCTGATTGGCTGGACAAGCATGGGGGCTAACAAACAGGGAAAGTGCCTGCTGCCACCATGTTAGATTTTTGGCTAAGCAAGAGATCAGTGAGGAGATAAAATGGTGATCTTTTTCTCTCTTTTTTCCCTTTTGGTAAATACGAAATATTGCATTTGTGCATCATGGTAAACTGTGTGTGTGTTGTTGTTTTTTTTTTTAAATGGTGGTGGCAGATTTAAAAGCACAAGTAAATCACTCATGGCCACCATCTTGGCTAGGGGTCATGTGAAGTTTAGGGGGCTCTTTTGGCCATTAAGAAAGGTCACAGCACTGCGAATGGCTGCTTCTTCAGAAAAAATCGTATTCCCCCCCCCCATAGAGGGGACTGTAGTTTGCACTCAATTAACTCATCAGGGGGAGATGACCAGCATGGATCTTGGCCTTCCCTATAGATTCAGGCAAAAGCAAACTGCTGCAGCCTCTCTTAGCTTGTCTCTTCTTCCTCATTAATAACTTTTGCCATCTCGATTGCACCCTGGTGTTGCTTGGCCATATGTGTTCCAGCTTCCATCTGTGAAATGTTGGAGGGTATGCTTTTTTTAATATTATTGTCAAATGGGTAGGTGAAGCAGATGTGGGATTCCCCCCACCCCTGCCAGCCTGCCATGTCATCCACCTCAGCTGTTATCTGGCTTATTTAGAGTCCATCTCAATTCCACAAGGAAGGACCAGATTCTTGGGGTTTTGATCTGGCAATCGTCAATATTTTTCTTTTGGTTGAAAACCTGGGGAAGTCATTTTGCTGTTTGACCCCAAAAAAATGTGCAGTCCAAGCGTATGATTTATTCTCTCAGCAAAACTTGTGTTCATTTAGAGCTGCCAATAGTAGCTCTTTTTTTCCCCAGTTAGCCATTAGATCTGGCTTCTGCTGTAGTGTATTTAGCTGTTTTCCATGAAACTGCCCAGTCAGCTGTATTTTGCCTATAAGAACTCTAATTGTCTAGCTGATTTTCCACTTTGTTCCTACTGGCTGGCTTTTAAAAAATGAAATGAAGACCACGAGATGGCTAAAAAAGAGGGTTTAGGATCATGGGACATTGTATCCAATTAGATCAGTAGTTCTCAAACTTGGCTTCTCTACTGGGAGATTTCCAGAATTGCTTAACACTCACTGTGGTGACTTGGCTTCTAGGAGCTGAAGTCCAACCATATCTAGAGACCCAATTTGTGGGAAACTGGGTTAGATCATTGATTTTTAACCACCTTCCATCACCTCAACCTTTTAAAACGCAGAACATTTTTGCATACTCTGTGACTGAACTATGGCCTCACCAATATTATTTGGCGGGTTTCTTTTCCCTTCCCTTGCAGTATATTCATGTTCAGGTTATAGTCAAGGACCAACTGAGCCCTAGAGGCAGCACTGCTAGCTGCTTTAAGATCACAGAGTGCAATTTGCCTTCACTCCATTCATAGAATCATAGAACCATAGAATTGTAGCCTTGGAAGAGACCACAAGGGCCATCCAGTCCACCCCTCTGTCATGATCAAAGCATCCCTGACAGATGGCCATCCATCCTCTGTTTAAAGACCTCCAAGGAAGGAAACCCCACCATGCTCCAAGGGAGTGTGTTCCACTTCCAAACAGCTCTTACTATCAGAAAGTTCCTCCTAATGTTGAGGTGGACTCTCTGTTCCTGGAGCTTGCATCCATTGCTCCGTGTTCCAGTCTCTGGAGCAGCAGAAAACAAGCCTGCTCCATCCTCAATGTGACACCCCTTCAAATACTCAAACAGGGCTATCATATTGCTCCTTAACCATCTTTTTTCCAGGCTAAACATACCCAGCTCCCTAAGTCTCTCCTCATAAGGCATGGTTTCCAGACCTTTCACCACTTTAATCGCCCTTCTCTGGACATGCTCCAATTTGTCAATATCCTTTTTGAATTGTGCTGCCCAGAACTGGACACAGTATTCTAGGTGAGGCCTGACCAAGGCAGAATAGAGTGGCACTATCACTTCCCTTGATCTAGACACTATACTTCTATTGATTCAATTACAGTTGCCCCTCCACATTCATGACTTTTGCATTCGCGGTTTCAATTATTCCCAGAGAGCCACATGCCCCCCACAACACCCTACCCAAGGCAGGGTGGAAAGCCGGTAGCGCGCTCACTCTCCACCCTGCTGCCTTGGGAAGGAGGAGGTGGGAAAGAGAATCTCACGAAGCCCATTGCTGCCTTGGGAAGGCAGGGTTGAAAGCAGCTGGTGTGCTCGTGCTTCAACCCATTCCCTTCCCAAGGCAGCGAGGGGCTTCTCACGAAGCCCGTTGCTGCCCTGGGAAGGTGGGGTGGGAAGTAGCTGGCGCCCTCCCGCTTCAACCCACTCCCTTCCCAAGGCAGCGAGGGGCTTCTCACCAAGCCCATTGCTGCCTTGGGAAGGTGGGGTTGGAAGCAGCTGGTGTGCTCGCGCTTCAACCCACTCCCTTCCCAAGGCAGTGAGGGGCTTCTCACGCAGCCCATCGCTGCCCTGGGAAGGAGGGTGGGAAGCATCTGGCGTGCTTATGCTTCAACCCACTCCCTTCCCAAGGCAGGAAGGGGCTTTTAATGAAGCCCATGGCTGCCTTGGGAAGGGACTGGGGTGGAAAGCCACTCACCCGCAGGCTCATTTCTTATTTGCAGTTTTTCCACATTTGTGGGGGTTGTCTGCCCCTAACCCCCGCAAATGTGAAGGGATGACTGTATGTGGAACAGGGAAAAAGAGCTAAGGCTTGCAAGAACATAGGAACCACCCTTGTACCAACTCAGACCACTCTTCCATTCAGCCCCAATATTTTCAACACTGACTGACAGCATCTCTCCAGGATTTAGAAAGGAGTATTTGTTAACCCTATGTGGAGATGCCAAAGATTGAAATTGGGACTTTGGTGTGCAAGGCGTGTGCTGTACTCATGGGCTATCCTCTCAATTACCCATGGATTTGAGGGGGGGGGTGAATTCCCAAGAGTAGGCTAGCAGAGGGTTTTTGCCCCCCACCCAGCTGAGCCTCTTCAGGCATTATCAATCCATAGTATACTGCATTGACCAAGCAATGAGAAATTGTCATTGAGGAATAACAAAGGATGACTGCAATTTATCATATGTACACGTATCTGGGAAAATTTTACACTGGACACATGGTGGGTACTTCTGCATACACAGTGTGCTTGTCATAGTCATCATAGGTAAGGAAGTTTGAATAAAAAATGTATGGGAAAAGTAATTTGTTCTCCCCCTGCAAGTACCTGCAAATATATAAAATTAACAGCAACCTGCCTGCCAATGTTGAGGCTTGCTACCATAACAACAGTCCCTGCACTTACAGTACTAATTTTCACCTAAAGAAACAAAAAAGCTGATGACACTTCATGTTGTATTATGTCAGTGTTCTTTCCCATGGAAAACAGCTGCTTGTTAATAATGTATTATGTTTTCATCAGTGAATAGGGTACATTTACATGTAATGGTTCCCAACTCTGGGTCCTCAAGATATCTCTGGACCTTTGCTGCCAGAAGCTCCAGCCAGTGTGGCCAGTGGAGAGGAGTTGGGGAAGTAGTAATCCAACAACATCTTCGTTCCTTCAGCAGTTGCAACTTTTGGGCTCCATTCCAGCCCTTTTCCATATATTGATATTGACCACCATTCTTCTTTGACAGATCACAAGGTAGTATAGGTGGGCTTCTGAGGTGGTCTCCTTTCCAGATGCTGATAAGATCCATATCTGTTCTCCCATCTAGAATAAGACCTATTTTGTTTTAGCAAAGCAGTTAGATCATGACCCTTCATACCATGGCACTATGACCATTTCAACAGAAATTACCCAGGAGAATTTCCAGGTAGATTTTATTATTAACTGTCATCATGTTGAATTTGACTTATGGTGACCCTATGAGTGAGAGACCTCCAAGTCATCCTGTCCTCAGCAGCCCTGCTCAGGCCCTATAGAGTCAGGGCAGTGGCTTCCTTGATTGAGTATCCATCTGTAATAGGGTCTTCTTCTTTTCCTACTGCCTTCTACCTTGCCAAGAATTACTTTATTTTCTAGCAAGTGATCTCTTCTCATGATATGGTCAAAATATGACAATCTCTTAGGTTTTCTGTGGGTTTTTTTCCGGGCTGTGAGGCCTTGTTCTGGAAGAGTTTATTCCTGATGTTTCGCCTGCAACTGTGGCTGTCATCTTCTGAAGCCTTTGACTTCACACAATCTCAGTTTAGTTATCTTGGCTTCTAGAGAGAGTTCAGGCTTGATTTGCTGTAGGACCCATTTCTTAGTCTTTTTTTAGCATTTCTCCTCCATCACCACATTTCAAATGAGTTGATTTTCTTCCTATCAGCTGTCTTGACTGTTCAGCTTCCACAACCATACTTTCTGTGGAAATGGAAAATACAATGGCGTGAACAATCCTAACTTTAGTATTCAGTTATATATCTTGACACTTCAGGATCTTGTCTAGTTCCTTCATAGCTGCCCTTCCAAGTCCTCGTTTTCTGATTTCTTGATTGCAGTCTCCATTCTGCTTAAGGACTATGTTGAGGTATGGAAAATCTTGAACTATTTCAAGGTAAGAGTATGCCCTTCCATATCAGGTGGCAGTTGGAAGTTGGTACAGGGGGCAGGTAGAAGTTGGATTTCCTACCTCAGACGTGGGCATTTTAATATCACAAAAATAAACATTAGTTAATTAATTATATAATTGATTTTAATGGGTAGAATTGATTTTTTGGAAATGGTTTTCTCTTAAAACTCAAATTTTAATTAAGGTTATTTGCAAGTTTGTAGATGGCACAGCAGCAGTAAAATAGTCAAGGGCACTGTGCTCCCTGATGGTGGAAAGTGTGAATGTTCAATTGCGGATGTTTTTTAATTTTAAATTCTTTCTTATGCTTCCTCTTCATGTTCTTTGGGGAGCATGAGGAGAAACTCTTTACCAAAGGATGCAGCCTGCATTTCCATTTTTACAATGGAAGGAAATAAAAGGAAATGTTCTTGAAAGACAAACAGTGCAGGGCTGCTCGAACCTGATAGAAGGTCAGTAGGCCTACTCCGGCACACACAGGATTTAATGCACAGCTTCCCCTTTAGACCTGGTATGAGGAAGTATGGGTATCCCCCCACATCTCTGACCCTTGTGCCAAACTCTGGCCAAGCAAGATGCCATGTTTTCTGCCATACAGCCAGGCTAATCTCTCTCTTCAGTGAGCCTCTTCCCAGCTTCCCTTGGCAGCATTCAGCACCTCCCCATTCTTCTCTAAGCACCTTCACTTTGTCATAATACTCTTCACTTTCCCTAAAGGAGAAGCTTTCAAATATTCCTTGGTTAAGCGTGCAGATAGAGCAGACTTGCAAAGGGCACTGTAAGACAATGTGTGTCTGAATCACTCCACCCTTGGAAACAGGCATCTCCTGTGTTATCAAATGTTGGGTGTTTGTGTGTGAAATATGTTGATTCAAATGCAAAATATATGATCCCTGGATATTAGAATGTGTTATCATAGCATGTGAGGATATGTCTATGTCTCATACTGTCATGCCCCATGAGTCTGATGAGGGTATGGAATCAGAGGAGGAGGAGGAGGACATGGCAGGGAACAGCTCTATGGACCCTGGCACAAGTTTATCTACACCTGTACCAGCAGTGAGCCCTGCCAACCTGGAGGTACAAGCAGAAGAAGAGCCTGGTCCTACTGGGTTGACACCAGTCCCAACAGAGAGCCCTGCCAATTTAGATAAGGATGAGGAAGAGGAGATGGACTTGCCTCCACCACCATTCAGCCAGCAGCAACCCCAAAAGGAAGTTCGAAGAAGATCACTGAGGCTTTATCAGAAGCACCTGCTCATCAAGGAGCACCTGGCAAAGCCTTGATTGCTATATATACACTTTGGGGAGCTATGGAGGCTTTGTCAGAGATCAACTGCTCTTCCTGGACAGAGCTTCTTGTCTGTTATCTCTGACTCGTCTGCATCTATTGCCTGGATACCTGCCTAGATCTTGGACTGACTCTAACTACTCTGTTTGCCTGATCCTGTCAGACCCTGGACTTCTCTGTGACTACGCTGCCTGTTGTAAGCCCTGACCTTGTGGAACTGTGTTTCGTACTGAAGGTTTCTGTATCTCTCCTGGCCTGCTTTGTTGCCTTCAAATAGACTGAACTTTGAGTATTACTACAAGTCTTATCTGCCTCCACCTAATTACCTTGCTCCTGTTCAGGGTTGGCTTTCTTCCCGGACCCTTATCTGTGCCACTTTGTAATCCTTTTGCTGGCATCTAATTGCTTTCTTGGACACATACCCTCCAACTGTCCCAATTAGTCAGGAGCAGTCCTGATTAATCTTCCATTGTCCCACTTTCTCAGCTGCTTTAAAAATGTTCCAGTTTCTTTCTGCAAACTGAGTTCACAGTGCAAAAGTAGTCTTGCCCTTCCAGGTGGTTTAAGGGAAAAGTGAATTCATGCAGCCTCTTCTAGTTTGCGTGTTCCTCCTCACTGGTAGCTTTTGCCACCTTACCCACACTTAGATATTGCTTGGCCATGTGTGTCCCAGTTTTCATCTGTGAAATGTTGGAAGGCATGGCATGTTTCTGCCGAGCATGTACATACAAGAGAACAGATTTCAATTGAACATTAAAAGGAGCTTCTTAAAAGTAAGAATGGTTTAGCAATGGAAACAATTGCCTAGAAAGGTAGTGGGCCTTTTTCTCTGGATGCCTTCAGAAAGAGGCTGGACAGCTACCTGCTGGGGATGCTTTTGTGGAAGATCTTTGCTGGAGATTTGATGGCCCATAGGGCCCTTTTCAACTCTTGATTCTGTGATTCTATGTGTTCATTGTTGTTGTGTGCCTTCAAGTAATTTCTGACTTACGGCAACCCTAAGGTGACCCTATCACAAGGTTCTCTTGGCAGAATTTGTTCAGAGCAGGGTTTTCCTTTGCCTTTGTCTGGGGCTGAGAGAGTGTGACTTGCCAAAGGTCACCCAGTAAGTTTTCATTGCTGAGCAGGGATTGAAACTCTGGTCTCCCAGGCTGAGTCTACACTGGGGGTAAAAATCCAGATTAAAATCAGACAACCTTGGCCCAGAGATACACTGCATGAAATTCAGACTGCTCTGGCCTGGATTTCAGCTCCATACCTTGCCTGGCCAAAGCCCTAATCTGCATCACTTGTCAACAGGCTTAACTACACAATAATTCATTCAGATTTTTACCCCCAGTGAAGCTATGGGTCCACTGCCCCCACCTAACCAGGTGCCTCCACAGCACTAGTGCCACTGGCATGGGCTAGAAGAACAACAGGGCTCTGCTTTCCTGGTGCACAAATGATTGCATGGCTGGACACTTGTTCTGACCTCATAAAAAGCGACTATGCACCCGAACGCTCTTTCCTGGGGCACAATTGCCTGCTCTGAGGTGAGGAGTGGCCAGTCCCGCCATTGCAAGGCTGCCCATTCGTTCTGACCTCAGAAAGAGCAACTACGTATCAGTGCTCTGCCTTCCCAGCATGATGGCTGGGCTGGCCTCTCCTTCTGACCTTAGAAAGAGCAACTCTCTGCTGGGTGGGCAGAGCCCTGCTGCATAGTTGCGCTCTCTGAGGTCAGAACAAGGAGCCATCCTCACAATGGCAGGGCCGGTCGTTCCTTCTGACTTCAGAGAGAGCAATTGTGTACGGAGAAGGCAAAGCCCTGGTTCTTGTCATGCTCTCTGACATCAGAGCAAGTAGTCAGCACTGCAATCGCAGGGCTGGACACTTTGTTCTGACCTCAGAGTGGGCAGTTGTGTGCCAGGGCTCAGCCTTTGAAATGAAGAAGTGGCACAAGGAGGGGAGGAAATGGTGGCTCCTCAGGCATTACTTGTCCTGCCTCCCCATCGCCCCGAATCCAGGGCAATGCATTCTTCACACTACAGTTTTCTCTGGAGTTTCACACAAACTCTGGAGAAAACTGTCAGTTTTTAAAACGGGAATTAAGGTGGTATACCCCAGGTTTGGTGCAGAAAGGGTTGTATGGTGTGTGACCTTGGCTATACAGTGTGTGGTGGCCTTATTGCTGATTCGGGCCAGATTCTTGGGGAATTTGAGTTTTTTCAATAGTGTAAACAAGGTCCCAGTGTCCTAGTCCAACACTCAAACCACCATGCCTCCCTGGCTCTCATACCTATATCTGTACAGTACCAGGGTTGCAGGAAAAAATGGTAGTAATTCATCAGTTCTTTGGCAAAGCACAGCACTAGACTTCCTGGTAATGGCTCATGTTACCATTTCAGTATGATGTAAGTTCTTTCAACCCTAATGAAAAGCAAGCATGTCTGCTCCTCTGCCTGTTAGTGGTAGAAGAGGAGACATAGGTAACCAAGAGTGTTTTTCTTTAACTTCATAGTGTGAATCTTCTTTCTTGATTCTTTTCATCTTCAGTTGTGGTCATATGTACTATCTTGCACAAAGCTGGGGTTAAAACCAAAATTATACTGGGAGAACATTCCTTCCCGTGTTCTGTTGCAATAATCTAACACTGAATCTTAACATTTAGTCAGGCTTGGCAGTAAGACTCCTGTCTTTTCTTTTTCTGTTGCTCTTGCTTGGTTTTGATTTGTTTGCATATACCAATGGTTACATCCCTATTTTTTAAGTGTCGCCTCAGTGGGTTTGTTTGCTTTTTGTCACATCCGTATTTACTCCTATCTCGCCCAAATGCATTCTCTTTTTTACACAACCTGCAAAACTGTGATCTGTGATGTGCTTTTGGCACAATGGTGATGTGAGGAAAGTGTCCAGCATTTGTTTGCAGAATGGGTGACCCACTTTTGTTCTTGTCAACAAGTAGGTCAGATTTTGCTTGAAGACAATTCTTAGCAACCTCACTTTTGCTGTCTGCATTTGCTAAATTTAAATGTTGAGATTTGGGAATAAGAATGTGTCAAACTTTGGTTTCTTAATCACCCTGATAGAAATACTTTCTGCTCCTTCCCTTCAATTTGTGAATGAGAGACCACTTAATATAGTACAATAGGATCCTGTTCAGTAGAGATATGTCTATAGAAAGAGGCCTCCAGGGAAAATATACTCTCCAGCTGTTCCTATTTGGCAGGGAAAGCTGTGATGAATCCTCTATCATCCCACTTTTTCACCTGCTTTTCAAACATCCCAGTTTCTCTCTCCTTTTCCCCCCTTGTCTTTGGCTTACTTTAATTGCTGCAAACTGGGTTCAAAGTGCAAAAGTATTTAGCATTAAATTAATTGAGCAAGGGAGGGGGCATCCTACTTGTCACTGTGTGCTTTCAAGTCATTTCCAACTTATAGTGACCCCATCACTGGGTTTTCCTGGCGAGTTCAGGAAAAGAGGGGATTGTTCAGAGGGGATTTTGCCTTTGCCTTCCTCTGAGGCTGAGAGAATGTGACTTGCCCAAGGCCACCAACACAAATGTGACTATCCAAATGATTGGACATTCGTCTCACCTACGGAGCTTTTTAAAAACTCCAGCAAAAGCTCAGAAGACTTTCTTCGGAGCTTTATGGTGGATTTGCTTGCCCCCCTTCTGAATGAGATGCATGGATGCAAATGTCCGTTTAGACATGCAATTTTTCTGAGGATTATTTCCACCATTTAGACAGGACCAATTTTCATACTTTGAACTCAAGTTTGTATCAACTGAAGTAAGCTGAGGACTAAAGGAGAAAGTAGGAGGAAGACAGAGAAACCAGGACATGTTAAAAGCAGCTGAAAAGGTGGGATAACAGATGATTAATTGGGAGGTCACCTGCCAGATTGAGACAATTGGAAGGTATGAGTTTATGGAGTGTGGACCAGTGTGATATTGGAGGCTCTGTTGCTCTCCACCATAGGGACCCAAGCATGTGTGGAGCTCTGTTGAGCCATGTGTCAGGGACACAGCAGGGCCCAAAATATGCTCATGTACCAAGGCAGGGGATATTCTGCTTTACAGCCCTCCCCCTTCAAGCCTTGACTGTGCATTTTGTAATTTGTATTTGTTGAAAATTAAAAGCAACAGCACAAAAACACACAAAGAGGAAGGGCCTGCCAGAAGGAGTTTATAACGTTGCCTCTTTTCCTAATATATCTTTCTCATGAAGTGATTAAATAAAAGGGATGTGCATTTATCAGAACAATATAAACCCATCAAGGATTCTTTATGTGAAAAAAGCCTTGCTAATTGAATGTCGCAAAGCAACGGATTTTCCCAGTCCAGCTGTCACAATGGGTGATGTTAAGCATATACTCTGGTTAAAAATGGTGTAAGCCATGAGAAATTGCTCATTTATTGCAGCTAAACCCTGCTTCTGTGTGTGTGTGTGTAAGTTTTTTCTTGGCTCATTAATTAATTGAAACAAACCAGAAACCTCTGAACTGCTGACAAGAAATTTCTCAATAATCCTTCCTACACCAGTCCTGTAACAGACAGTCATATTAAAAGTTCTAACTGCTTAATTTATTGGCAGACAACAGATGCATATGTTAATTTCTAGAAGAAATGGATGGGTGGAAATTAAATAATATCTGTTGTCTATCAATAAATTAGATTATCTCCAGGGAAATTGGTGAATCTAGGTTTAACCTGCCAGGGAAACCAACAGTGTTGCATTCTAGGAAATTTTGGAGGTTAAATTAGGGTGCCAGCTTGTCTGGAATTACTTCATGTTATACTGTAAAGCTTTCAATGCCTGGAAGGATTTGCAAACAATGGCTTCTCACAAAGGAACAAGAACTGTTAAAGGAAGCAAAGTTGAGGTGATTGACGTCAGCTGGATAGGATCAAGAGCATACTTCTGTCTGGGCGCACACTCTTGTCTGTGGGGGTCTGCAGTCAACAACAGGGGGGTGGGAGGGTTCATGACTGTGTGTACACAACAGTTTATGTCCCAGTTTAAGTTGGAAGAAACCATGAAGAGTTGTGTGGGCATCATTAAGACCAGTACTTATTATAGCATGGGCCTTCATGGAGTACAATCCACTTCCTCAGATGCATTTTAGAGATGATGTTAAAGAGAGTATGTGTGTATACACACAAATATATCCAGAAGTCAGAAAGTATACAATGATATTACAGTTGTCCCTTCATATTTGCTGGGGTTTGGTTCCAGGACACCCCAAGGATACCAAAATCCATGAATACTCAAGTCCCATTATATGCAATGACATAGCAAAATGGTGTCCCTTATATAAGATGGCAAAATCAAGGTTTGCTTCTTGGATTATTATTTTTAAATAATATTTTCAAGCCATGAATACTTAAATCCGTGGATACCAAATCCGTGGATATGGAGGGACAACTGTATTTCAATTGTAGGTTGTTGGGTTTCTTTTTAAGTTGTCCTAATGTAAAATACCCTCCTCTCAACCCCCATTTAGACTAATTTTGTGCCATTTTGCTGGGAACAATATGTATAGGGATAGTGTCTTTTTAAAAATCTTTTCTTTCCTCCTCTCCCCTGCCTCCATCTCTCCTTGCAATCATTGCTGGACTTTTTCACTCCATGGTAGCAACCATAGAGAAGCACAGTGGACAGCAACAAGAATAGGAGGAACAGGAAGAGGAAGCTCATGGTGTGCTGTCTGAGCAGGGTTTTCAGTTCCCCCTCCTGTGAAGTGTATTGCCAATGATCAGCTATCTTTTTCACTCTGACTAGCACTCAGATGTTTGTCAACCAGCACCAGTACTTGGTTGCTCTTTTGCCAACCTCAAAGCATTGCTGCCCTCTGTTTTTGAGCTTTGCTTCTCCTTGCCCCACATTAGCTGTTGCACTGAACAGCTTTTTCAACAAGCAAACAACTTTTCTCCACACCATGCTGCCCACCATTCCCTTGTATTTCCAGGGATTTTCTTTCCCCTTTTGGGGGGGGCAGCATAGCTTCAGCTTGAATTCTTCCTGTCTTTTTTGCACTTAACACATTTCAGTTTTGCTGACGCTACTAGAGTATAGTCTTTTGTTTTCCCAATTTGGTCAAACAGCATTTACCCACATATTAACCCTCCCTATGGAGATGTGAACCATTGTGCCAGGAGGTGTTGGTTGTCCGTTGGGTTGTTAGGAGTTGGAATGGACCTTTCTTCATTATTGGGTTTATATCCATTGCTTAGTGATTGAAGTATTGGACCAGGAATTATCTGACCCTCTCTGTTAATTGTATTTTCTTGCTCCTGCCTTTTTTGTTGCCTATTTGACTATTGTATGTTTTAATCTTTTTCTAATTTATATATTTTTAATTTACTGTATGTTTTTAATCTTTTATAGTTTAATATTATTTTAAGGGGGGGTGGGCTAGGGTACTGGGACTATGGAGTTTTTATATTGTAAGCCGCCCCGATTGCGTTGCAGTGGGGTGGGATAGAAATAAAATTTTATTATTATTATTATTATTATTATTATTATTGCCATCACACCACCCAAGAAACATCTGGGGGCTTACCGCACTCCAAAGAAAAGTGTCAAGGTAGCAAAAACATTCTGTCTTCCCTGATGCCTTCCCACATGACATTCTGGTCCCTTGAGGGAGGGACTGAGGTAAAAACTTGTCTTTTTGCTAACCAGAAAAATTCATTAGCCAAAAGATGTGGTTTTAGCTCCGTTTCTTATGGGACTGGAAAGAAAGAATGCTGGAAGAATGGTGACGTTACAAGGTAAGGCAGCAAGGAAGACGGAACGTTCCTGCTGCCTTGCAGCTTTCTTCAGAGTGTGGTAAGCCTCTTTGTTTCTTCTTCCTTTCTTGTATGTATATATTTATTTTTCATCTCATTTATTCCCATTCAGTTGGTGGCTGGATGGATGAGAAATGGGATTTTCTTCCATTCATGCTGCTATTTTGTTCTCTCCCAAACTCAAAAGTGTGTGTTTTTCTGTGTGTGTGTGTGCACATGCAAGACTGTAGGTGAGACTTTACACCTTAATTCCAGGAAGATTTTTAGTGTACTAATGTAATGTAAATTCAGACACCTTTAGAATTAACACATGTGCAATAATGTGGTCTCTTCCAACTCTATGATTCTATTATTCTATGTTTCCTTTTCAAAATAAACATAATTAATGTATTTTTAACATTTCAGTATAAACATAGCATAATACTACTTTTTCACTAACCTTCCTATCTCGGTATATGTTTGTACACAAACACATGCACCTCGATGTGTGTATACGTATATATGCGCCTGTGCATATACATTGCTTGGGGTGGGATGTTGACTGTGAGGTCACAGGTCCACGAAAGGAAAATTTGCCACCTCCTTAACCTCCTTGCCAGCTTCTCGTGGCCCTTTCTAAATGCCTCTCCAGAATATTGGGGACCACTTCTAAACAATACAGAAAACTGAAAGGGCCAGTTAAGACCTTTATTATGGGAGCAAGGATTTTGCTATAGCCATGAAATTAAGTACATATTGGGAGCAAATATTTTGGACGAGTCCCCGCTGCTACCCCTCATAGTGATCTTTGCTCTGCCTCGCAGTCATGGTTCATGTTAGATGCTGGGTCCTGTACAAAACACCTTCTCTGTATTCAGAGCAAGTGCTTTGCCTCTGAGCTACAGCTCTTCTGGGGAAAAAAAAACACCAAACAAACACAAAACCTGGATCAGACAGAACAGATTTACTGTACAGACCCATAAATTATTTGTTGGTTAGTGATGCTGTTATTTGCACCATATTTCAAAGTTGTCTCTCTATATAGGATATTATATTTTCCAAAGGCCAGAATGTAAGCAGATGTAGGTTTCAGGGATATCCACCTCCCACTAACTGCTCCTGCTATTTAGATAGCTGAATATCACCCTAGTGGTTTAATATTGATTTGCTATCAGGTGCTGTCCAAGTTGTTTTCATTCAACTGAACAGCTTTGAAAACTCAGTTTATAATGATGTCTGCTTAAATGGCTGGTTCGATTCTGTGGTTTTCACACAGGTCATTAATCATCATCATAATTATTATGCCAGAATCGCATGCTTATTTATCTATACTCTGTTGTTATCACCTTTCCAGGGTCGCCATGTGAAGACGGGGCAGCTCGCAGCCATCAAAGTTATGAACGTGACTGAGGTGAGCAAGGAGATGGATTTGCAGAAGGGACATTTAAAATAAAAATCCTTTTATGAGAAAAGCAGTTCCCAACTTCCTGAGACTCTATCTAGTTTGACTCAAGAAAGTAGAACCAAAGGAGGGAATATGCAGATTATGGCTGGCTAGATTTATGATGGATGGAATCACTGGAGCATTAACTGTGTTTAATCCCTAGCTCAGTGGTCTTCCAAGCGCTCCCTTGGTGTTGTTCATTCCTTCTGGAAGTCAGTGTAGTGTAGTGGGTAAAGTCTGTGATGGAAAAGACATGGATTCAAATTCCTACCCATCTATGATGTTCACTAGCTGAATGGCTAAGACTAAAATCATGCACATGAGGTCAAAAGTATGAACCTTAGAACATCTAATACATTAACCCGTGGGGTGGAGGGATGGATTTCATTGGAATCCATGGAATGGGAGAGGGGGAAGGAGGAAAGAGATTAGTCTATAGCTTTGTGCCTTTTCAGACTATATATGCCTTAAGTGAAATAAGTTTCAGTCATGAAACTGGAAGATAGCAGGCATATGACATCAAGGAAAGGCTCTTGCAAGCAGAAGGTCCCAGCTACCATCCCAGGTACATATTTCGCAAGCACAAAGTCCCAGGTACATTCCCTGGCACCTCCATTGAAAAGAATCAGGTAGCAGGTAGTTGGATAGACTAGTATCCCCTGTGTCATTCTACTCATGCACATGCTTGGTCCTTGCAGAAACCTAAGAGGGGAATCCAGTGCAGTTTCCAGTTTCCAGTTGCTCATCTGGTTACATAAGAACAGCATATTGCCTAACAGGTTGCCCAACCAGTTGTCCAAGTGGTAGCATGCTGATGAACTAGAAGAGCAAATGAGCTACAGTTTGTGCAATTGGAAAAAATAACAGAATGCTGCTAGCATACTGCTTCCCACCATTAATATTCACTTGGATTTAGGTCATTATCTGACCTGGTGTAATGCTGCTTTGGTCCTGGTTAAATTGGGAAACAAGGTGTTATGAGATCACAAATGGACCATATCTTGGTGGCAGGGTGTGTGGTTTGCATGCAGATGGTCCCTCGTTATCTCTAGTTTAAAAGGATCTCAAGTGGCAGAGCTAGGAAAGTCCCCTAAGAACTTGGAGAACCACTGCTAGTTGGGATATTAGATTAGATCAGGAGTGGGGAACCTTTGGCCTTCTAGATATTTTGAACTACAGTTCCCATAATTCCACATCACTGGACATGCTAGCTATGACTTGTTGGAGTTGAAGTCCAAAACATCTAGAAGGCCAAAGTTTCCCCACCCTTGGGTTAGATACTTGACTTAAATAGAAGCCAGGCTTCTTAGCAGTTGGGAAAAGTTGGAAAAAGGAATTCCACCCAGGGCCAGGGGGATTTCCAGCAGATAATGGGCCATCAACCAACCATTAACCAAACAGACACTAATCCTCCTTGTATTTCTATACCCAGAAACTAACCATTCAAATACACAAATGTACATATACTCCCCAGCAGGGGTTCACAGTATATAAACTCCACACACACTCCTACCCAACCTTTCTCTGAAGATGCCAGCCACAGATGCAGGCGAAACATCAGAAGTAAACTCTTCCAGAACACGGCCTCACAGCCCAGAAGAAACCCAAGGAAAATCTAGAGAGCACATACTTTGCACACAGAAGGTTCCAGCTGCAATATTTGCTAAGGCTGGAATTCCTAGAGAGCTGTCCCTAGTCAGGGTTGACAATAATGAGCTAGAGGGACTAATTATATGTTTTGCTATAAGGCAGGTTCCTATTTCCCAATCCAGATCTCAAATTGTTTATGTTAATAGGTGCCCAGGACAGACCATTGAAAACTTAGCTTTTCTGGATTACAGCTCTTTGAATCCATCAGCCAGCATGGCCAGTGGCCTTATTGGCTTGGAGATTCTTGGAATTACAATCCAAAAAGGGAACTTTTCAAAGCTCTGGTCTTTGAAGAATTAATTCAGTGAATCTATCAGCCTGCAGGGTCCCTTCATGCTCTCTCTGCAGCTGTCAGCCAGGGCCAGCTCAGTCCCTGCCTCTTCACCATGCTGTGCTCAGTATTCCTGTTGGTGGCACCAGGCTCGGTGCTGTCCCTCAGCCTAACCTACTTCATAGGATTGTTGTACAGATAAAATTGGGTGAATGAGACATCACTGTCTTCGTGATCTGAACTTTACATGGAGGAGGACTGCACCTGGGAAGAATGCTGAAATTTTTATTTATTACAGTAGGACCCCCGTATCCATGGGGGATTGGTTCTGAGGGGGGGCTGTGGATACCGGAAACTGCAGATAACAGCAGACACCATTGAAAATAATGGGTCTTCTGAGTTAAAATACCATAGAGTTGCCTTGGAGAACCTAGAAAACATCTAGAGAGGGTGTCTCTCTAGGCATTTTCTAGGAGGACTCTGTGGTACGTGTGCTGTTTTGTGTCCCGCAGATAACTGAATCAGTGGATAATGAATCTGCTGATATCGGGGTCCTACTGGTTTTTTCATTTATTATTTTTATTTCCTTTCTGGATGTGTGGGTCTGAACTTCCAAATGTAGATGTACCACCTTAGAACAAAGGAACTGACAAGACCACCACTCTTGTTCTCAGTAGTGGGGAAAAGAATAAAATCCTCCTGGAAGAGTCCCACCTGGAAACAGTTTCAGAGTACAGCTTCTATGTAGAATCTCTTAGCCAGCATGGCCACACATTATGTTCACTGGTGGATTCTGGGAGCTTTAGTCCTCAAATCTAACTTTTCCAAGCTCTGCCTACTTCTCAGGTCAAACCTAGGGGTGGAGCAAAAAGAGTCCAAGTCAAGAAGACAGGGCTCTTCCTGACTGCTGGCTTGATGGTGAAACTTGATGGTGAGAAAGTTAAGGCAAAGCTGGACATCACTTGAGTGGTGCATGGAGAACAGCCTTCAGTGGGTGCCCGCTAGAAAGATGGTGGCAGGTAGTGTCAGTGAGGATGCCAAATAATAATAATAATAATAATAATAATAAATTATTTCTATCCCGCCCCTCTGCAACGCAATCGGGTCAACTTACAGTATAAAAACTCCATAATTGCAGTACCCTAGCCCACCCACCCCTTAAAATAATATTAAATTAGATGCAATAAACAGATGCAGTAAACCGATCTGGCTAGTTAGTCATAACAGAAGTTACGATGAGGATAGGCAAAGCAATCCACCCAAGTGTTAAATGGTAGCTTATTTATGAGAGAAAATTATCTGCTTCTACAAATACAGTTCTTTGCACTATGCTTTCCTTTTGGAAAGGATGGGGAGTGGCTCTTTAAGCATCTGGTTTCGTTTTCAATCATACCTGTGCAATTGGGGCATGACAATTGAAGATGCTAGTTGTATATATTTTGCTGGTCTATAATAATGAAGCAAAGATGCCTCTTTCTGCTTATTTCTGGGTGATTATCTGTTTCCAGAGACAGCAAATAAGAGATTTCCTGTTGGTTCACTGCAACTCCTGCTGTGTTCTCATAATATCCCGTGTCCTTTACATACCAGCCATTTGCTCTGCAAAATCTAGGCCACTGTAAGCATGCTGGCAACGCAGAGGAGAGGAGAAGTTGTAGATGCAAATATTGCTTAATTCTCTGGTTTTTAAAAAGAGAGTACAGTGTTTAATTGCCACTGTCCCACTTATGAAGTGATATGGTTATTATTGTTCAAAAGCACAGAGATGAACGGAAGAGTCAAATGTAGTAAGCTGTCTTCTATCAAGTGAGACTGCTGATCCATCTAGCCCAGTAGTAACATCTCTGGATGAATTCATTCTGTTATTTATTTCCTTTTTATTTTATGTATAATTATAGCATCGAAAAACTTCTCTTGTCTCCACTGCTTTCTCCAGAGCTCAGTAAAATTATTTTTTTTTGGACTATAGCTCCCAAAATCCACTAGCCAGCATAGGAGGTTCTGGAAGTGGTGTTCCAAAAAGTGACTTTTCCAGGCTGTAACTGGAATAGTGGCCCATGTAGGAATATGAGAGTCGTACCTATGCTGCATTAGAAAGAGCTTGGCAAATAAAATAAGTTCATGTTTCCCACAGGGCATGATCTCTCAGAATAAAATCCTGTTGTGTTGAATATAGGAGGCTGTCTTCTAGTGAGTTAGACTCTGAGCAAATGTTACTTTTTTGGCCATGATGAATGAGGGATTTTGGGAGCCAGAACAGTGACTCATGTAGGAATATGATAGGGAACCTCTTTAAAGGGGATGGGTGGTAACTGCTGAATTAAAAGAGGTCTACACAGATGAAAAGGTTTAATCTGGGACCAAGCAGTGAAGAAAAAGAGCTCCAGTTTTATAAAATTATGCATGGTGGGGAGAAAGTGTTTTTTCTCCTCTTTCTCTCTACTGGAACCTGAGGAATCCCAAGAACCTGAATAGTGGGAGATTCAGGACAGAGAAAAGGAAGGGCACACCCCATAATTCAGCAGTGTGCAGAAGGGATATTGGGGCCTGCTGATAGATTTTTGTGTGATTTGTAGGAGATCAGCAAGGGTTTCTGAATTGCAAAACAGCAGCAATGAGCCCTCCGTACACACAGACACACACATGCACAAACACAAATTCATTTGATTAGGCTGCTGAAACATCCACCACTAGTGGATTTTTTGTCTGAGTGAGCTGAGTTCTCATACTGAAAATAGGAAAGGGCACCCAATTCTTTGATTTTAAATTGATCATCTCTCTTTCCCACTATTTTGCTCTTCACTCTGGTTGGGGAGGAAGTGGTAAACAGAGTAGGTCATGCAGTCTTAAAATCTGCATTGGAATTAGCCTTGTAGAGTTTAATGCCTCAAAAGGTGGCTACCACCAGCCTGACTTTTAAAGGAGATGTGGTAGAGAGATCAAGGATAAACCAATCGCTACTAGCTGCAATGGCTATATGCTGCCTCCCAGATCAGAGGCAGGATGCTGGGGATCAGTCACTGATGAATGACTGCAGGAGAGCTTTCTGCCCTCATTTCCTGCTTGTGGGCTTTCCAGAAGCATCTGATTTCTCTGGCAGGAAACAGGATATTGTACTAGATACATGTTTCTTTTCATCCACCAGGGCGGTTCTTCTGCTCTTTTTCAGGGCCAGCCCTACCATTAGGACAAGAGTTGAGAACATGTGACTCTCCAGATGTTTCTGGGCCACCATCAGCTCTCACCAATAGTTAAGGGTAAGAAATCAGTGTGACAAGACAACATCTGGAGGGCCACATGTTCTCTAACGGTCTATTAGGCAAATGAGGGCAACTACCTCAAGGTGCCAAATGCTGAGGAAAAAGCTGTGTATGCCACAAAATCTTACATGCCCCCCTTTAACCTTGCCTGCTCTTCTCAGGGTGTGGAAGAACCCTCTTCCATTGCCAGCACTGATGTAAGGATTTTATCACACTATGCTGTTATAGTGCTATTATTCCACTTTAAATGCTAAGGCTGCCTCCTGTGGAACTCTGGGGTTCATAGTTTAGTGAGGCCTAAGAGCTCTCTGGCTGAGAATGCTAAATGTCCCTTCCTAAACTGCAAATCCCAGGATTCCATAGGAGGCAGCCATAACATTCAAAGTGGAATAATAACACTATAAGAGTGTACTGTGATAAAGTCCTAAGATTCAAGTGTTAGTCAAGTTTGCTTCTGTACACAGAATGAAGGCAGGGAGGAACCATCATGCCCTTTGCCTCAGGCTGCAAGATGTCTTGAGTTGGTTCCTGAGGATAGAGAGTTCCAAAGATGGGACATCACAATCCAAAAGGCCATGTTTCCAGCCTGTCACCACCTACTATTGTGGAGAAACACTTATCAGGGCTCAGGAGACTGGTCCTAATGGCCAGCAAGGCAGTCCTTTAGCTCTGCAAATGCAGTTATATCCTGCAGATGTCTTGCTGCAAATCACTGATGAAAAAGACATGTGAAACTGTTGTCCTCTGAAGTGCTTTTACTGTATGTTCCAAGGACTGTGGCAACATTTCAGCTCAGCAGTTCTGGATCTTTCTTTATCTTAAGCTTTGATCCCAAGTCACTTTATTGTGAGTTGCTCAGGCAGCAGGGTACTGTGGTGGATCGGCAGGGGAAGATCTGTCAGGAAGAGCCTCTTCCGTGTCATGTTTCTGGGAGGGGCACAGGAACTTTTAGTTTGCAACACAGGCTCTGGGAATCAGTGTGGTTTTCTCAAGTATCTCCTCCACCAGACCTGCTTCCTGTTATCTGATAGAATGAAGAGGGCAGGGCACTTGCGGCAAGATCAAAGTTTTCTTTCATTCTTTTTATGGTGCTGGGGAGAAATAGTTTATAATTAGGGCAGCCAAATGCACCACCAGTGCATGAGCCTGATGCATCTGATTGCTTTGGACTTCCTCAGTCACAAAGGATGCAGATTAAATACATTGCAATCTAATGATACTCTTCATAGAAGTTCATTTCAAATATGCTCCAAGTATGTTACCTACAATGACTGCACTCCTATTTGATGCTTGCAGAATGTAGAGTTCAGCCAACATATTTACATGTAGAGACCCAGGGGGGCAACTGAAGAACAGCATGGAGGGAGATTTTCTAGTGCCCCCTACAGCCAATTAGCAGGTTAGAATTGCACCTGGCAGTTGTCTGGCTGCAGTCCAGGGGAAATGGTTGTGGAAGGAGGCACTAGGTGTCTCCTTGACTTCACATCAAGAAAAGTACTTACATTGGCATAAGCCATGGTTACACCAAGCACCAAGAGTATTCCAGCTATCATCTGAGAACATACCTGTAAGGTGCTCACTGCTATTAGCCCTAAAATACTGCTGTGTGCTGAGTATGAGATAAAAATAGCAGGACAGACCCAGTGGTAGAGCCCATGCTTTGCATGCAAAAGGTCACAGGTTCAGTCTCTGACAGAGAGTTGGCAAAGAATCCTCCCTGAAACCATGGAAAGCTGCCTCTAGTAATTTTAGAAGAGGGTGGGAACATGTGATCTTTCCATTCAGAGCCTGGGAAATTTACTTTTGGGGACCACAACTCTCAGTGTCCATGCTGGCTGGGAGCTGTACTGAAAACAAGTGTCTTTTCCAAGCTTTGCTCCAGATGATGGTTAGGCTGTGTCCTCCTTCAGAAGCAACCACAGCCAATGGTGAAGGATTATGAGAACTGCTGTCCAACAAAACCTAGAGGGACACATATTCCTTAGTCCACCTACAGACAGAACTGAGCTAGATGGTCCAGAGGTCTAACATGATATACATTTCCATTGATTCAGCTCTTGAGTATCATATTTTAGTGCCATTAATACTCCACGTCACAGCTTTGATGTACAATGTGCACACACAATTTATCTCTATTGTATAGTAAATTTGCGTAAACTAGAAAATGAAAAAGAATGCTAAAACAACACTGGTCACTGATACCATGTTTACAAGTGAAGATGGATCATTCTATAGTATTTGTTTCAGCTCTTCAGGGTAGAGTTGGGTTTGTGGCTGCAGTGAAGCTCTGCTTCTGCTTCTCCAACCTGTGTTTGAAGGACCATATCTTCCCATATGAGCCTGCCTGGATTTTAAGATCTGCAAGCACTTCTCTTTTCACAGGCATGGTTTATGGGAATGCAGTAGAAGGCTTTCCCTGTGGCTGCTCACACACTTTGGAACTTCTTCCGTAGGAAACTTGGATGACTATTTGTTTTCTTTTGGCAGCAAGTTAAGACCTTTCTTTTCTACCAAGCCTTTGGAAATTGATTTTAATAAGAAATTAAAACAAGAAAAGGGTTTATATCGTACAGTGTGGTATAGTGGTTGGACTATGACTCTGAAGACTAGGGTTCAAGTCCCTGTTTAGCCATGGAAACCCACTGTGTAACCTTGGGCAAGTCCCACTCTGTCAGCCTCAAAGGAAGGCAAAGGCAAACCCCTTCTGAAAAAAATCTTGCCAAGAAAACCCTGTGATAGGTTTGCCTTAGGGTCGCCATAAGCCAGAAACAACTTGAAGGCACACAACAATTAGTGTTACTGTTCTTGTTTGCATATCAAACGAGAGAGAAAGGGATGATATAAATAAAGGGATGTACAGTCATTATTTTTTCTTTAAAAAATGAGAAAGATGAGTAAAACTTGGAAGAGGGGTCAGCCAATCTGTGAATGTCTTTCCTTTGAAGGTAAAGGTGTGTGCTTTGCAGCTTAAATGTCAGTGAGTTTCATTGTGCCAAACAAACAGCATCCCTTCAGAGTATCAAAACTACTCTCGAGGCTCAGTCCAAGCCATTTTGCTGCCTTAGAAAAGATGCTTTTACCTCCAATTCCATATATATAAGAAAAGTGGATTGGCAGTTGAATGTTACTTCAGCACAGGTATCCCTAAGGACAGCATACTAGTTTGGGGTGAAGGACAGGCTGTGTGGTCTACACTGTTCTGTTTTCCAAGAGGGGACTCAGGAGAAATGTCTTGGTGGCTGTCACTCAGCCCTGACCCCCACAACCACAACCACCATTTGCAGTCTGAGGCTGTTGTTTCACTCTACCCTGTCATAAGGTAGATTCTGCATATTACTGTTGTTGACGTACTAGATAATATCTGAGGAGAGTTTTTGGGATACATGAAAATCTAAGGAGAGGTCTGCTAGATCAGAGGAAGAATCCATGAAGTCCATCATCATGTTTCCTCACAGTTAGTAGATGGAGACTTCTGGGATGAACTTAGTCAAAACATAAAAGCATGTAGCTCACCCATGCTGTAACCTATCTTCAATGGTGGTAGTGCCTATAGCCGTGGAAATTCCATTTGGTAATTTTGCTAAAACAAATGGGAGATCTGTTTTCCAGACATTAGTCTGAACTCATTTTAAAATGATCCTAGCTTGTGGCCTCCACCATACCTCATGGCAGTACAGTAGGACCCCTGTATCCACTGATTCATTATCCACTGATTAATTGTCCACAGGACACAAAACAGCACACCTACCATAGAGTATTCCTAGAAAATGTGTCTTCTCTAGCCTTTTTATAGGTCTTCCAAGCAAACTCTATGGTATTTTAAACCAGAAGCCCCATTGTTTTCAATGGCATTTGTGAATATCCATGATTTTTGGTACACACACACACACACACCAGAACCAATCCCCAGTGGAGATGGGGGTCCTACTGTATATTCCATAAATCCATGATGTATGGAAAAGTATAGAGAGCCAGCATGGTGTTGTGGTTTGAGCGTTGAACTATGTTTTATTTTTATTTGTTTTATTTATTTATACCCCACTCTTCAGCCACAAGGCTATCAGAGTGACTTACAAACTGTTTTAAGCAATAGCAATTTTCACATCTACACTGCATTAAGCGGTTTCCAATGTGTGTTAGCTAATTGCCCCCACAAGCTGACTCTGGAGACCTGGGTTGGAATCTCACTCGGCTATGGAAACCCATTAGTTGATCTTGGGCAAGCCACCTCTCTCAGCCTCAGAGAAAGGCAAAGGCAAACCCCCTCTGAACAAATCTTGCCAAAAAAAACCCATGATAGGTTCACCGTAGGCTTGCCATAGGTCAGAAATGACTTGAAAGCATCTCTCTCTCTCTCTCTCTGGCTTTTCTTTGCAAACGAAGATTCAGGAAAGACTCATCCCGCGCCTTCTGCAAGTGCGCTGATGACTAAAAAGGCCAATCCGAGATAAACAAGTCCAGTTGCAGAAAGCACAGCAGAAGGTCTCCTTGGGTGATGTTTTTGGGTTGTGATTCTTTCTGCATTGTCGTTTCTCTTCAAGACTTGTTCGGCGTGAGTTCTCAAATAAGGCTGCAGCATTGTGGATAGTGCGTCTCCATGCCTCCCGATGTGAGGCCAGGGCGGACCACTGTTGGTGATCAATTTGGCTGAGCCTGAGATGTTGTTTCAGGGAGTCTTTGTATCGCTTTTTTGGAGCGCCCCTCTTACGCTGACCCGTGGCGAGTTCACCGTAGAGTAGTATTTTTGGGAGGCGATGGTCCTCCATCCTAGAAACGTGCATACAACAACAAGAAAAGGTTGGTCTTTGGTCTGTCCTGAATCTACTTCCTTATCAACTTTACTGGATGTTCTGCAGTTCTAATGTTACATGAATGTCTTCCTGGGACAAGAAAAGTCTATCCATTTCCTCCACACCAAGTATAATTCTATAAACCTATTCCACCCAAATATTTTTCATATGCCCCATTGCAAGGAGAGTGCAAAAGCACTGCCTTGAAAACAACCTTTCTTGGGACTGAGTTCAAGCAATCTGGACACCTACCTATGGATCAGAGCTTGGAAAGTTACGGTTTAGTATTACTAGAATACACAGGTGCTCAGTCTCATCCAGTTTCAGAAACTGAGCTGAGTCAGGCCTGGTTAGGGCTTAGGTAAGAGACTACCAGGGATATCAATGCTGGGGTGGGCATACTAACAGTCTGACTCCATAGTAGGCAACTTCCTGTGTTCCCATGTCTAAGTAATGTTTCCAAGCTCTGATTGTTGATACCTGTGGCCTTCTCTCTCCTCTCACTCCCCTTTTCTGTCAAAAGGATGAGGAAGAAGAAATCAAACTGGAAATAAACATGTTGAAGAAATATTCTCATCACAGAAATATTGCAACATATTATGGTGCATTTGTAAAGAAAAGTCCTGCAGGTCAGGATGACCAGTTATGGGTAAGTATCCAGTTCCCTTTCTGCTTCTTTTAACATCCCACTCTGAGAAGTCATTTAGTCTCAGTTCCCATCTTGGGATGGATCTCTTCCTTTATTGTTTCTCTTTGTTTCACTGCTCTTGAATCCCACTTCAACAACAAGATTTTCCCAACTAAAGTCTGAATTTGGAACATGCATGGCTCTGCTGCCTCAGTTCATTTTGCATCTACCCTCTCCGCCCCATCTTTGCACTGATGTGCAGGATTTTGTTTTAAATTCCTGGCATGTGTGTTGGCCTCAATGTTCTTTTTATGTAGCATTCTACCAGTGTGTAGATGTGCTCCTTCACATTTTTAAAGCGATGCAGTGAACAAAGGGTTCCAACTGTTCTATCCTCTCAAATTTGCTTTTTAAAGAAATGTTTCACCAGAGCATATATGCACATGTGCATGGGTAAGACTGCATTTAAAAATAAAAGATTTTGACATAATTATGTTGCCATCACCTCAAGACAGCTTTTGGCAGCATTTTTTTTCCAAATTGCACCATCGCATTGGTGGTTTCACTCATGTTGCAAAATTAATGCGTAATAGTATAATATTAGGCAGGGTGACAATGTTCCCTGAAGTTTGAGGTCATGAGGAATAAGTCTGAGGTGGTGAGGGATAAGTTTGAGGTGGTGAGGGATGGCATTCAGGTGGTAGTGTTTACTTAGACTTGACAAATCAGCTGGGGGTTGGTAGTATATCTTTCTTTTTAAAATGATTAATCCATTTTAAGCAGAATTTTTTAAAGTGGAGCTGGAATAGCATGTCCTTGGGAAGAGAACTACATGGTGTCATTCTCAGCATCTTTTCTAGGTAGGAAATATGGCTGCCACCTCACATCAAGTATAAATTAAAGGAGCTTCCCATTCAAGAGTCATGTTACTGCTGAATTATATGGTTAGAAGTTACAGGGTTTTTTTTTCCCTAAAAGTAGTACTGTATAGAGAAGTTTAACAAAATATGGTTTTAAAATTTCAGATTTGGAGGGTGGGAAGTCATTTTTTAATATAATACTTTTTATGTGTGTTCGGAGTGGTATGGGGAAGGGGAATAGGAGTACTTATGCATATATATTGTCTTATTGTATTGGCATGGTGTAGTCGTTTAAGTGTTGGACTATGACTCTGGAGACCAAGATTCAAATCCCTTGTTTGGCCATGAAAACTCACTGGGTGACCTTGGACAAGTCTCACACTCCCATCCCTCAGAAAACCCAGTGATAGGTTATCCTTAGGGTCACCATAAATCAGAAACAACTTGAAGGCACAACAACAACAACCAGTGTTATTCTTGTTTGCATATCTTGTTTGCAATAAAGACTTGATTTAGAAAAGAGTCAAGTGACGGTCATTTCATATCATTTCTGCTCCTGACAGTCCAAAGTGCCCTCTTTGCCACCAGCATTACAATGAAATAGTCCTGTGAAGATGGGAGAGAAATAATTAACTTATCCTAGATACTTCCAAATGGTTTCACTTTGGAAGCAAGGCAAAACAACTAATTTGGAACTCCAGAAAATAATTTTGTTGTCGACGTTTTAGGATTGCCTTAAACTGGAAATTACTTGAAGGCACACAACAACAACGTATATGGTATCATCTGTATATTTTAATTTGTTAATGTTCCTTCCTCCACTTTCAACACCTCCTTCCTCTGAGTCTAATCCTACTTTACATATATGTTCAGCTTGCAAGTTAAATAGATACGGTGATAAAATGCAGCTTTGCCTGACCCCATTGCCAATTGGAAACAATTCTGTTACTCTGTATTCTGTCCTCACAGTAGCCTTTTGTCCTGAGTACAAGTTATCAGGACATTCAAATGTTATGGCACATCCATTTCTTTAAGAGCAATCCAAAAAATTTCATGATCTACATAATCAAAAACTTTGCTGTAATCTATAAAGCATAGGCTGATTTTCTTCTGAAATTCTTTGGTGTGCTCCATTATCCAATGTATGTTTGCAATATGATCCCTAGTGCCTCTTCCTTTCCTGAACCCAGCTTAAACTTCTGGCATTTCTTGTTCCATATATGTTGTTGTAGAATTTTGAGCATCACTTTGCTTGCATGAGAGATTAATGCAGTGGTCCTGTGGTTACTGCAATCCCTAGTGTCCCCTTTCTTGGGAACTGGAATGTATGTTGAATGTTTCCTACCTGTGGGTCATTGTTTTGTTTTCAGATTTTAGTTTGTTTGACAGATTTTAGTTAGAACTAGAGTAGATTTTGTCTCTGTAGATAGAAGCACCTCTATTGGTATGTCATCTGTTCCTGGTGATATATTTCTCCCAAGTGCCCTGAGCACAGCTTCCACTTCACTTTCTAAAATTGGAGGTTCCTCTTCATGTGGCTTTTCCTTCAATGAATCTGTCTTCCCTTCATCTCTTTGGGTCTTTAGTATATTCTTTCCATCATCTTTTTATTTCTATTTATTTCTATTTCTATTTGGTCATGTAATGTGTTTCCATCGTAGAGTATCACCACTCATGGCTTAAATTTTCTTTTGATTTCTAGAATCTTGTTGAAGAAGTCACTTGTTCTTTTTGATTGCATCTTCTGTTTCTCTGCATTGATTGGTATAGTAGTTCTCCTTATGCCTGTACAGAAGTAATTGAACATTTACATTCAGGGTTCAAACTGTATTGCTGTCCCCTTTTACTTTTGCTTCTCATCTGTCCTTAACTGCTTGAAGTTTCCTCTGTCATCCATTGAGGCTGCTCTTTCTTTTCAGTTGCAGATGAAGTATTTTTGCATTCTTCCCTGACAATATCCCTTGGCTTCAGTCCAGAGTTCTTCTGGCTCCTTGTCAATTATACTTAATAGTGCAAACATATTTTTACATTATCTTAAAATTCTACAGGGATGTTCTCAGGTTGTATTTTGGCATGATATTTGGTTTAGTGTTCTTCTTTAGCTTTACCCTGTTTTTTTTATATTAGAAGTCCATGGTTTGTGCCACAATCTGCTCCTGGTCTTGTTTTTCAAGAGAAAATAGAGCTTCTCCATCTTCTGCTTCCAATTATCTAGTCTGTTTGATTTCTATATTGGCTATCAGGTGATGTCAATGTATACAGTCACCTCTTGAGGTGCTTGAAGAATGTGTTTGTGATCAATATTTTTTTAATCTCACAAAATTCAATCAGTTATTCTCCTGTTTCATTTCTTGACCCCAAGCCAAATTTTCCTACAATCATTGATTCTGCTTTGTTTCCTACTTTTGCATTCCAATCACCTATGAGCAACCTGTTTTGGTGTGTGATGATTTTCCTCATGGACTCCAACATTAGAATCTTTCAGTGTATTCTTCTGCCTCTGTAGTTGGAGCATAAACTTGGATTATGGTTATATTGATTGGTTTTCCCTGCAGTCTTATTGATATTATTTGGTCAGACCTTACTTTATATCTTTTGATGGCCTTTTGCTACATCTCTCCTCACTGTTAATGCCACCCATTTCTTCTTACATTTTCATTTCCTGAGTAAAACACTGTAATTATCTGACTCAAAATGTCCTATTCTTGTCCACGTTAGCTCACTCACCCCAAGTATTGCAATGTTTATACCTTCCATTTCTTGTTTTAATTTGTCTAGCTTCCCCTGATTCATGCTTCTCATGTTCCATGTTCCTATAATATGTATTGTACAGCTTTGGACTTTCCTTTCACCTCTGAGCATGTCAGCTGAACATTCTTGCAGCTAGAATCCACTTGCATCATTAACCACAGCACTAATCATACTTGTCCTCTGCTCTTCCCCAGTACTTCATCAGACTTGGAGTTTCAGCTTCTGGCAGTATCTTTTGTTTCACATTGGATTGTCTCATCATAGGGTTTTCATGGTGTAAGACATTCAAAAGGGGTTTACCATGCCTTCTGCTGTACAGTACTAAGAAGTGTTGGCTATGGTACCACTGCCATTGTCTCTGAGAAATCCTCCATCAATATCACCCCCTCTACTGCTGCTGCCCAGCAGCTTTCCTTTAGCAATGGGCAAAACAAATCTGATGTCAGTCTTGAGAGTTTATTAGTGTCTATTCATCACTTCAGATCCCACCCTGCCAAAAAAAGGCCCTATACAGCTTAGGTCCAGACTATTTGAAAGACTGTCTCCTAATATAAACTTGCCATAGCTTTAAGATCATCAGGGGAGGCTTTCTCTCAGTCCTACCACCATCACAGACTCCTTTGGTGAGGACATGAGAGAGAGCCTTCTCAATGGCTGCTCCCACCCTCTGGAACTCCTTCCCAGAGGAAACTAGGCTGGCTTCCTCCCTGCTTTCATTTCCTTGGCAAGCAAAAACATTTTTATTCAAGCAGGTTTTTAACATCTAAGCGGGGGGGGGGCTTTATGGTGATGTTTTATCTGTCTTTTTAAATTTATGGGCTTGGTTACATGAGCAGGAAACCCCACACTTACCTTATAACCACAGCGGATTTCTTCAATCCCCAGTGGCCCCATAAACAGCACACTCACCAGGATTCTCTGATTGTAGATCTGAGTATCCTGCCATACTGTTAGTTGCATCAGAATAAAAGGGCAGACCTACACTGATCACATGTCCTGTATCTCAGACTATTTCTGGTCATTACATTCTCATGTAATAATGAATAACTGTATTTTTATTGCCACCACCAGTTGGTAATGGAATATTGTGGAGCTGGGTCTGTAACAGATTTGGTGAAGAAGACGAAAGGAAACTGTTTCAAGGAAGACTGGATTGCATATATATGCAGAGAGGTTCTCAGGGTGAGTGTCATCTTGATAATGTTTTGAACCAAGTACAAATGTTGCTGTGATATCAATTTTCAATTAACAGATACATAGCAACATCTATTCTCTTGACCTGGTTCCACACCACAAGGCAGCCACACCATTTTTTATTCACGGACAACTTCTATGAGTAAAAAATGGCACAGCCACCCTCAATCCTACCCGGAACAGTCATGGACGATGTCAAGAGAGGGACGGTGTCATCCGAAACGGACCCCCTGCCACACAGCAGCTTTGTTACTGTTACGAAGGCTTCTTGCGTGGTAAGGGGTGTCTGAAAAAGTCCTAACTGAAATAAAGAAATTGTAGCATAAGTTTCCATAGTCTACTTTCTCAGGTGCATGGAGTGAACTGGTGCCTAGGAACAGACCTTGTAAGCAGGCTGTTTAATAGCCATAGAAATGGAAAATAAATGGAAAACTACTGGGTGTGGTGATGAGGTTGTTGAGAGACAAAGGCTGGGATAAGATGTTGCCTAGGGCCAAGGTAGGTGGATAACCATACAAACTGTCCAAGAGCACCCTCATGACACTAGTATGTTAATTAATGAGGTCAAAGATGGACAACTGTACTTGAACAAAAAAACTGCAATGGAAGATTGGAAAGAGAAACAGCTGAATTGGCATATATCCACAAATTCCTATCCATCAACAGTGGGTTGAACAGAGACAATGGTTTCCTGGCACACTATACATATCATAACATTACTTAACACTCTAGTCTCATGAAGGTGCTCTTGGACAGTTGTATCCCATGTCCTTTCTGGTTCCCAACCAGCATCACACTACATACCAAAACTCCTTCCACCGTTTATATGGCTATCCACCCACCCTGGCCCTAGGCAACATTTTACCTCCTGCCTTTGTCTCTCAACAACCTTGTCACCATACCCACTAGTTTTCCATTTCTTTTGCATTTATATGGCTTTTCAACAACATAAGGTCTGTTTTTAGGCCCCAGTTCACTCCATGCATTTGAAGAAGTAGACCAAGTCTATGAAAGCTTATGCTGCAATTTCTTTCTCTCGGTTAGTCTCAAAGGTGGAACAAGATCCCCTTGCTTACTGATATTCTAGACTAACATGGCTATGTCTTTGAGTTCTACATACTGTATATACTAATAACAGACCCAGGTGCTGTGTTATGATGAATTCATAGTCAAAACAAAGGGACTGAGAAATAAGGAGACAATCAGCATGCTCTCTGTAAATCTCTATATTTGCATATGGACCAACACCTTGGGAAAAATCCTTAAGAGGGCAACCCTGCTCCCAAACAGCCCAGTGAAGACTGAAGGTACTCAGTGACCATAGGACTCTGACTGTGTTGGGGAGGAGCCGGGAGAGAGGGGAGAAATGGAGTATCCTAGATAAGGGCACAGATGACTGGCTAGAACACTCAGAAGCAGTGTTAAACACTACAACATTTTGTTTCAGGCCCCATGGGTAGATACTGTCTATTAAGAGATTCCATTTCACCTCTAGTGCAATGATTTCCTCCCCGCTACTTTGAAGATAGAAAATGTACTCTTGGAGATTCCCTACTACAAGCTCTTATCTGGCTACCTAAATTTGTCTCCAGGATCAAATTGTTCTATTTCCCCAATGTTATTGGTGCCAGCATGTACCATTACTTCTCTCTCCTCCTTGAGCTAACTGCTAACCTATCTAGACAGCACACAGTATCAACAACCATTGCACCTGGCAGGCAAGTCACATACAGTTGGCATTCCTATCAGAGGCCTGCCTTCCCAGTGACTTCCCAATGATTGAATCTCCCACCATCAGGACCTCTCAACTCTCCACCCACCTCGGGAAGAAAATCATTGGTTGAGATTGCATACCATTTCATTACTCAAGATAGGAATCCCAGTTAGAACAGATACAGCAGAAAGGCATAAGAAATCTTAGGTGGTGTGATTTTTCTTCTAGGGCTTAGCACACTTACATCTTCATCATGTTATCCACCGAGATATTAAAGGGCAGAACGTGCTCCTAACAGAAAATGCTGAGGTGAAATTAGGTATGTGATTCTTGTATTTTTGCTGGGGATTGTCATGTGCATTGAAATGTATCTCTGTTACTATCACGCACAATGAAAAGCCAACAGATAGGGATGGTTTAAATCAGGGTAGGAATCATGCAACCTTCCAGATGTTGCTGGACTGTAACTCCCATCATCCCTCATCATTGGCTCTGCTGATGGGGTCGATAAGAGTTTCAGTCCAAAAAATATCAAGAGGGCCACGAGATGTCCATACCTGCTTTAAATGTAACAATAATATCGGGAAGAGACTGCATTATGTGTTTTTCTTCTTTTATTTTTCTCCTTTGTAAAATGCTCTTGGAAGCATACCATAAAGTATTCTTATCACCAAGATCATTTGCAGTTATTCAGTGAGAGCAGTGAAAGCAGTTGAAGAGTGGAGTTTTTTTCCAGAGTTTGTTAAACTTTAATGATAATATTACATCAGACACAGTCCTCCAGCTGGCTCATGTACATATGTCACATCAACACTGCCTTCTTAAACACAATTTTTTATGTTGTTGTTTCATTCATACATTCAGCTGCACACCAGGAAGTGCTAAGTTAATTTTCCTTTAATCTACACTGTAAACTGCCTTGGGCCCCAGATTGTGAGGAAGTTGGGATAATGACAGCAACAGATGAGAAATCCAGTGATGTGCCAGCAAGTGTGAATCAAGCCCTGCATCATGGATTTTTTTTAACCTACATTTCTGCAACCTACCATGTGGCCAGGGTAGTTGGCTGGCTTCCATTTCAGTGGAGCAGTGAATCCCTCTCAGATTTTACTCCGAACTTTAAATGAGCTATGCAATGTGCTGAGCCTATTTGGGGGATAATTGAATTGAAACAAACAGCCAATCGTACTGACATGGCTGCAGGTAGCTTAAAGCTTGTATCTCTTTCTTCACTGTTTTGTACCTGCTTGGCTTTTCCAGTGGATTTTGGAGTTAGTGCACAGCTAGATAGAACAATTGGAAGGAGGAATACATTCATTGGGACTCCCTACTGGATGGCGCCTGAGGTCATTGCTTGTGATGAAAACCCAGAATCAACGTATGACTACAGAGTAAGTTTTGTTGCTGCTTGTTGGCTGACCCTTTTTGCCCATCTTCTATATAAGCATTTAGCCAAAATAGTACAAAACGTACTTTGTTCTCTCTCCCCCACTCCACCCCTAGCTTTGGGAATACAAAGATATCTGTGGTTTCATCTCTAAATCTACTGCTATGCTCAGAGCCACCAAAATCTGCCCAGTATGCACCTCATAAATATTGTTTTTCATTCCTATTTTCCTTCAGCGACTGCTCTTGCTGAGGCCATTCCCATTTCTCCCTCACTTCCCCCTCTGTATTATGGATTGTTGAGAATTTACAGTTTGCTGGGAGGGGGCTTCCCGCAAAATTTGCCAAAATTCAAAAGTAGGTGAAAGCAAAGCTACAAATTTGTCTATCTCCTAGGTATGGATGAGAATTTTGTTTCAATATACTTTTGATGAAAATGTACAAAAATTCACAAAATCCAAATGTGGAAGAAAGGGAAATTTGACCATCTCTAGCCTATATTTAATGCTATGTCCCCGCATCACCTCTGACTGTTGCTAAGAAGTGGCCCAGTGTTGTACTCCAGGGGAATGGACTAATCCTCTCTAGCAGAGAATTCTGAGGACCTGCACCAAAGTACAAATCCAAGGATTCCATAAGATGGAGCTATGAAGTGGTATTAAAATGCTATTACTGATCTGCAGATCAGAGTGCAGGAGGGGGCAAAGTACTGCCCTCCAAGTGTTATAGGATCACAGCTCCTAGCACTCCTCACCTTTGGCTATGCTTGCTGGGATGGCTTGGAGATGCATTCCAACAACATTTGGAGGGACCACACTTTGCCACATCTGATGTGCATATGCTCATATTGAGTCTTTGGTAGGGTTTTGGTTTTTTTCCCATTTTGGTTATTTATAAGGCATGCTGACTTACTTCTGGTAATGGCTTTACTTTTACTTTATTTTATTCTCTGTCTCTCCAGAGTGACTTGTGGTCACTGGGAATCACAGCTATAGAGATGGCTGAAGGAGCTCCCCGTAAGTTGATTGCATACTGCCATGTGTTACATATTCCAACTTTTTGTCAGTCCTCTTAAATGTCAAAAATTAGCTGAACTTCCACTCTGAGGAAGAACAATACCATGATTTAGTGGCATTTGCTTGGTTACTGTGCAGAGGGTTGCCTTCTCCACTGTGGCATCTTTCATGTGGAATGATTTCCCATTAAGAGTAGGTGTTTCCACTATTCATTAAACATTTGTTTGCTTGGGCATCTTGCTGGTCATTTTCCTGATTGTTAACATCAGTGACCTCTGGTTTTAAATAACTATTTTATTGGTTTTATTTCATCATCATTTTTTAAATTTTTTTTTCTTAATCATTTTGAGTAATGAATGTTGTGTCTTGTTTTATTGTAAAACATTTTTGGATTTCTAAAAATGTAAAGCAGTATAAAAACATTATTGAAATAAATGAAAAAATAAATAAACCATATGTGTAGATGTGTGTGCATGTGTGTGTGTGTGTGTGAGAGAGAGAGAGAGAGAGAGAATGAATGAATGAATATATATATATATATATATATATATAATAAAATTTATTTATATCCCGCCCCTCTGCGAACAATCGGGGCGGCTTACAACAATAAAATAGTACACAGTAGAAAACAACTCAAAATCCCTTTCCCCCCCCTTAAAACATTATTAAATTAATACAAATTAAAATCGGCATATAATACAATTTATTAAAAACCCTTCCGAGCGAGCAGCATCAGTTTGGAGCTCCAGAAGCAACCTCAGAGGGGGTTCCTGAGGCCGGGGTTAGCTATTCTGGAAAAGCCTGCCTGAAGAGATCCGTCTTGACAGCCTTTTTAAAGCTGTCTAACGATGTCAATTGGCGGATCTCATCCGGCAGGCCGTTCCACAATTTGGGGGCGACAGCCGAGAAAGCCCTCTGGGAGGTGGTCGCCAGCCTAGGTCTTTGTGGCTGCAACAAATTCCTCCCAGAGGACCGGAGAGCACGGGGAGGATTATAAGGGAGAAGGCGGTCCCTGAGATAGCTTGGGCCATATATATGGTTACTAAATGAAATAACAGTGTTGCTTTATTTAGAGCTAAGAATATTTTTTTTAAAAAAAACACCTTGGTCACATTGTCACCCAGTGCAAGAACACATTTGCTGCTTGGAATATGTTTATGCTACCACTTCCCATCCACTTTTGATGTCATTGTGTGAAGGGTAACCAGTGGAACATGCTTGCTATGTCTATTCCTCAAATCCCCATTTCCCCACCGTAAACCACAGTGTCAGAACTGTCAGTGTCAAGTCATACAGCACAAAATATTACAAAATAACAAGACTCCAGCAACTGGAGAAGTACACCCAACATGAGCATTAGCAGTGATGAGCTAAATTCAAGATACATACATGAAGAAAGATGGTGCCTTCCTACATGCATGTTCTTTGTTTGATGCTGTTTACATCAAGTGGAGATTTGCATTTGTGAATGGACCGATACAGATCAAACACTACAGGTGAATCTTTCATATCCCATCACATAATGACAGATGCAAACCTGTTCTGTGAAGTCTATTCACACATTCAGCTCTTTGGTTCAGATGCACAACTTGTTCATGAGATAACAGCAACCCCCAAGTAAAGACCTGCATATTTTGTGATTCATGAACAATTTGCATTCATGTGAATGCAGCATTACATACCATCATAGAGGTTTCCAATCACAGTGTTTTTCAGGGGAGTCTCGTCTCCTGTTCAGATGCTAGCCATCAAAAATCTAGTGTAATCAGATGTGGAGAACTCCAGTGCTGATGTACATGTGTGAACCGGGCTGAAAGTGTCCCTTTTAAGAGCTTATGTCTTTTTTTCTCTCCCTTTTTTTCCAGCTTTGTGTGATATGCATCCCATGAGGGCTCTGTTTCTCATTCCACGAAACCCTCCCCCAAAACTGAAATCCAGAAAATGGTAAAGCTCTTCTTTTAGATAGCAGTAAACACTAAACATATTGATGCGGGACACCATTCTGGTGGTTGTTTGTATTCAGTCAATGGAAAGAAAAATTCCATGTAGGCCAGATAATGTTATCACATCCTTCACTTTAAACTCTTATCTACCTTGAGGTGTTGGTCATTTGTGTAATAGCCTCTATGCAGTCTTCTGGCTTAAATATAGCTAACATTCAAGCAGTGCAAGCTCAGTGGTACAGCACATGGTTTGCTTGCACAAGGTCCCATCCCTGGCCTCTCTAGTTAAAAGCCTCTCAGGGATTGGTGATAGGAAAGGTTTCTCTCTGCCTGGGACATTGCTGCCAACCAGAGTAGACAACACCAGGCTAGATGGGCCCTTGTATAAGGGAGTTTCCTGCGTTCCAAAAAACCCCTGGCTGTTTCAAATGCAATCAAGAGGTTTGACAGCTAAGTCAGGTTGGATTTAGGTTGGTTAAGAGTAATCCCTAAATTGGACACCAGGTGGCATATTTTGGTGCTCTGGGATATTCTGGCTAGCATGGTGGTCTTGAATGCAGAGGTGTGTTTCTTCACCTTGCAGTGAACAGGAGAAATGTTTCCCCACTTGTTTTAAATCCAAGCAGCCTTGGCAACTGGGCAACCTATCTCTGTGCAAATTAAATGCTTTAGAAAATAGTGTATCCCCACATTTTTCTTTAGGCTTTTTACTCATTTGGAAGTCCCTTCCCTGCAGACTTTAAAACATGGAGCAAAAGTATGTTGTTAAGTTCTGATAGGTTCTTGAACTGGGGAATCACGTTGGGACTCAGCTCCCACTCTCTCTGTTGAGTGTGGTTACCTGCCAAAGGAGGAAGCCAGTGAAAGGCTTTATGTTGCATTTCATGTATCACATGTGCCACTTTCCTGGGGGTGAGGTGATGCAGGCAGCCAACAATGTTTAACGTGGTCCTATAAGGCTTCTATTTCTGGCTTGACTCCTCATTCTGTATACATGGAACTGGTATACATGGATTCAAGCATACTTGGGCTGCTCTCAAATTTTCTTCACTTGTTGTCATAACTACCTCTGCGATTGGTACCAGCTTGTCTCCAGACATGATGACGATGCCTCATTCTTTCTCATTGTTTTGTATAAGTCTGTTTCCATTCCTGTGTGCCACATGTTGCCCTGCATAATAGCTTAGCAAATCTTGCTGAGATGTTCTCTTAAGCTCTTTGAGAGGACACAAGAGAGCAGTCCTGAGTGAACTATGGATTTTACTGATTTACTTCTATTCTTCCCCCCCCCCCACCCGCTTTAGGTCAAAGAAATTTCTTAACTTTGTTGACAGTTGTTTGGTTAAGAATTACATGCATCGGCCAGCTACAGAAACCCTGCTCAAGCATTCCTTCATCAGGGACATGCAGAATGAACGGCAAGTACGCATCTTGCTGAAGGACCACCTTGACAGGACCAGGAAGAAGAAGGGAGACAAAGGTGAACCCCATAATACTGGGAGCTTCAACCGTGTTGATTTTTGCTATGTTTTGCATACAAGAGAAAAGACTGAAGACACATTCACACATTGCACAGTGATAAACATGGGTACAGAATCAGTGGAGACCTGAACGTGACTCCCCCTTTGGTACACTTGCATGCAAGACATATTTACAAGCATTGCAAACTTTTTAGCTGTGTTCATACATTCCAGATTTTTGAGCATGAAAATATTATTTAAAGCTCTGGTTTTCAGATAAATCTTCCTTAATAGCTATGCACTGCGAGGATTAGACCAGCATTTCAAAGAGTTCACTTCCTGCCTGGCAAATTCCTAAAAGGATTTGAGTACTTCTAAACAAAGCTAATATGATTAGGAATGTTTTGAAGTTTTGAAGATATGATGCAGAGTATCCCAAGCAGATACTGGAGTGTTACTTTTTAAAAGGAACTAGTTACTGACTCATTACTCTGATCACCCAACGGGTTATTCAGATTATCAACAGATTAGGGATTCTGTTGGTGTACCACCCACTCCGCTGCTCAACCGTCTCCCTTCCTGGGCTAGCTGAGTTGGTTTTGGAGTCCCCTCAGCTTGTTGTACTGGGGGACTTCAACATCCATGTGAAGGTTACTCTGTTAGGAGCAGCTCAGGACTTCATGTCTGCCATGACAACCATGGGGCTGTCCCAAGTAATATGTGGTGCCACACATACTGCAGGACACACTCTGAACCTGGTTTTCTGCATGATGTTATCTGGGTGTGGAGGAAATTCCTATACTTCTGTTGCTATGGATTGGTTGCTACCTGGTGAGGTTTAGACTTGCTAAAACTTAGAGCCTTGGAGCATAGGGGGACTGGTTAAGATGGTCTGCCCGGGAGACTTATGGAATCAGATGGATTCCTGGGAGCTCCCTGTTGCCTTGGCAGATGATCAAAGCCCTGGCTGATCTCTGGAATAGGAAAATGTCCAGGAAGGTGGGCATGATTGCCTCTAAATATCCCCTCCCATAGAGCAGAGCCAAGCAAGCCCCCTGGTCCACTAGGGAGCTGGCAGTGAAACAAGTGAGACAGAGACGAGAGCAATGATGGTGGAAGACTCAGAGTGAGTCCAACTGAACATGAGCTAGAGCTCATTGGAAGGCCTATGCCATGGTCATGTTTGCAGCAAAGAAATTATACTTCTCTGCCATCATTGCATCTGCACAGTGTTGTCTAGTAGAGCTGTCTAGTAGAGCTGTCTCAAATCATCAGGGGCCTTTTACATCTGGCCCACAAGAAGAAAACAAAGACCATTCAACAGCCCACTGTGAAGAATTTGCAAGACACTTTGCAGACAAAATAGCTTTGGTCCACTCTGACTTGGATGCTATAGTTGCAACAAGTCCAGTGGATGTAATCTTGGCACCTGCTTCTCCTGTACAATTGGATACATTTCCATTTGTGTAGCCTAAGGAGGAGGACAGGATCCTTGGGGAGGTGAGAGCAACCACATGTGGTTTGGATCTTTGCTCCTCCTGGCTCATGAAATCAGTTAGAAGGACACTGACTGAGTGGGTAAGGGGAGTGATGAATGCCTCGTTGCTGCAAGGGAAATTTATATGGCTGTTCTTCTGAACACAACTGAGCCTGGATGCCCAGGTATCAGAAGTGGCCAGGAGTACATTTGCATAGTTAAAACCAGTGCACCAGCTATGCCTGTTTCTTGAGACATCAGGTCTGGCTATGGTGACACATGCATTGACTACATCCTGTCTAGACTACGGTAACACACTCTATCTAGAGCCACCTTTGTATATTATTCAGAAACTTCAGTGAGACAAAAATGCTGCAGCCAGAATGCTGACTGGGGCCAGTTAAAGGGAGCATGTAACTCCCTTGTTAAAACAGCTTCACCGGCTACCAGTTCATTTCCAGGCACAATTCAAAGAGCTGGCCATGACCTATAAAGCCCTTTATGACTTATGGCCAGACTATGGCTAAATCCACACTACACAAACAATCCAGTGTGAAAGTGGATTATTTGCCATGGCTCCTTCCTAAGGAATCCTGGGGTTTGTAGTTTGTGTAGTGTGGATTCAGTCTATCTGAAAGACTGTATCTCTCTATACAAACCTGTCAGAAAATTATGATCTACAGGGGAGGGTTTTCTCTCAGTCCTGCCACCATCACAGGCTCACTTGGTGAGGACACGAGAGAGAGCCTTCTCAGGGGCAGTTCCCACCCTCTGAAATTCCCTACCCATGAGGGTAGGCTGAAGGACCTAAAGAATGCCTAGAGAGGTGTTCTCTAGGAATTGTTAGGTTAGGTTCTCCAGCTCAACTCTATGGGCCGGATGACATTCATTTTAGTACGGTTCACTATTATCCATAGTTTCATGTTTCCACAGTAAGTCCAAGAATGTATCCCCTGCAAATATAGGGGTCATACTGTACTGTAGCCTTAAGAGTTAACAATAGTACATAAGTAAATCCCACTGAATTCACATTAGTGGGAATGATTTAATGTTCTCAGTGTGCATAGGATTAAAATCTCAAACACCAAAAACCACCCAACCTTCTGTTGCCCTGAATGTTGAATTCATGATTTTGGAGTGATGATGAGTAGGGAGCCCACATACTCCCAACTCAGGTGAGGATGTGAAAGAGAGGAGAAAAAAATTTAAAAACCCAAAATCCTTGCAAAGGCAAATATGTGTTTGCCCCCTCCCCAGCACACTCAGTTTCCATTTCTGATCATCATAATCCAGAGTGGACTACCCTGTCTGGACTCCACCACCCTAGAGTACCTGGATAGTCTCAGGGTAGCGATCCACGGCTGCCATGTGAAATCTACATAGGTGAGCATGTAGAACAGTCAGCTCACTTAGTACTTCTTTCTTTCCCATCTCCATCTCCCCTGACCACTTGCCCTAAGTCTTGTGGTCCTTAGGGATACAGAGAAGTACCTCTTCCTCCTCTAAACTCACAGCAACTTGGCCAGTACAAGTGCAGGACCAGTGCTACTGTTTTGAGCAGCCAACCTGACAAAGCAGCCCTCTTCCCCTCTTCATTCATCCACATCTTTTTTTTTTAATCTTTCTGTTGGGAGCATAGTCTCTCTCATTTGGGCAGAAAAATGCAAGGCAGAAAAGGCAAGCTACATTTTTAGAGTTTTTTAAAAATATCCAACTAGCCAAAGTCTGTAATGTAGCTCATGTTTTCACTGTCTCCCCTGCCTTCTCAAAGAATCATAGAATCATAGAAGTGGAAGAGACCCCAAGGGCCATCCAGTCCAACTCCCTGCCATGCAGGAATACACAATCAAATCATTCCCAACAGATGGCCATCTAGTCTCTGTTTAAAACCTCCAAAGAAGGAGACTCCACCACACTCCAAGGCAGTATATTCCCACTTCCAAACAGCTCTTACTGTCAGGAAGTTCTTCCTAATGTTTAGGTGGAATTTCTTTTCCTGTACTTTGAACCCATTGCTCCCTGTCATAGTCTCTGGAGCAGCAGAAAACAAGCTTGCCCCATTCTCAGTATGACATCCCTTCAAATATTTAAACATTGCTATCATGTCACCTCTCAACCTTCTCTTCTCCAGACTAAACATGCCCAGCTCCCTAAGCCACTCTTCATAGGGCATAATGGCTTCCAGACCTCCCACCATCCTGGTTGCCCTCTTCTGGACACGTTCCAGCTTGTCCATATCTTTCTGGAATTGTGCCCAGAACTGGACACGGTATTCCAGGTGACCAAAGCAGAATAGAGTGGCACTATTACTTCCCTTGATTTAGACACAATACTCCTATTAATGCAGCCTAGAATCACATTGGCTTTTTTAGCCGCTGCATCACACTGCTGACTCATGTTCAGCTTGTGGTCCACAAAGATTCCTAGATCCCTTTCGCATGTACTGCCATCAAGTCAGGTGTCACTCATTCTGTACCTGTGCATTTCATTTTTACTGCCCAAGTGTAGTATCCTACATTTCTCCCTGTTACAATTCATTTTGTTAGTTTTGGCCCAGCCTTCTAATCTGTTCAGGTCATTTTGGATTCTGATCCTGTCCTCTTGGATATTAGTTACCCCTCCTAATTTGGTGTCATCTGCAAACTTGATAAGCATCTGTCTCTCTCTTTCTTTCTTTCTTTCTTTCTTTCTTTCTCATTCTCTTTCCCCCTTCTCCCTCCCATTTCCTCCCTCCTTGTCTCTGACTTCCCTCATCCTCCTCTGATTCTCACTAGTTGTATAACCATCCACAAAGAGGCAGCCATTCATGTGACCCTTTGTCCTCCTCCTTACATTACTCAGACTTAGTCAGAACACATTTGTTAATGAGTGATAGGCTTCTTGCTGCAAAAAATAACTAGTTATCAAAGCAACAGAGTTACTTCCTAGCTTTGCTCCAAAGGCACTTCAAAGAAGCCTTACATTTAGGCACTAGCCTGGTGACTATAGGCAAGTAGGAGTGTTGCAGAAATCATGGAACAGCAGACCCATGGATTGGAAAGTAAGTTTTATTACACTGATGGGCCTGACTGGAATATCTTCCAAAGAGTCAGAGCCCCGAGCCATGACTACAGAATACCTTTATACAGTAATGACAAGTATGCAAAAAGCCATTCCCTCCTCCTTCTCTCTGGTGTCTTTGGTCTTAGCAATTTCTCTTCCTTGAAACAATTGTTGATAGTTCAAGGCAAGATAGCTTAGGAACATTTAGGCACGGTTTGACCATTATTAGAGAAAGAATTTGTTTACATCAGCATATCATATGTTTATGGAACATAGAGTTGATTAGTAAAGAACATTGACTAGGCCTGAGAGTTAAAGGAAAAAGACTTTGCAGAATCCCAGAGTCTCATGGGCTATCTAGTCTGACCCCAAATAGTGATTGTAAGATTACAGCATTTAGCAAATAGACATTAGAGTCTACATGGCCACTACAGGAGCAACATGCAGGTGAGTGTATGGAATCCAGTGCAGACAAGTGAGTGGGTTGGCATGCTCCATCCCTCTTCTGCACCCAGCATTGAAAGCTGAATATGGGGAGTGGGGGGTTAAAATCAATCATCAAACAAAATTGCATCCAAAATGAAAGCAAAGAAACAAGAGTGATGGTAGGCAGCTTATATATGTAAAATATTTTGCAGTTTACAGCATTTGTTTAAAAACAAAAAAACACCTGGAGCTATTAAATTTCTTACATGGGTTTGTATCTTCCTTTTTTTAGATGAAACTGAGTATGAATACAGTGGAAGTGAGGAAGAAGGTGATGAGCTGAATGAAGATGAAGGAGAACCAAGGTTAGAGCTCTCCGTTTTTGATAATATCTACATAGCTGGGGATAATCACCTAGGAAAGAGATGTCTCCAAAGATTGTTGTTGGGTTTTTTACATTACTACAGCAAATTCAGGGGTCTTTGACAGTGTCACAGTTCTAAGAAGGATGGGACTGCATGGTTGATTTGGATTATGGTTTTTTTTTCCTTTTACCTTTCCTTGCGGAAAGGGACTGCTTGCATGAGAAGAAAGGAACATGGAGGGCCAGCGTCCTGGGTTGTCGCTGCTGGGCGCTCACCAAGGCCCTCATCCTGACAAGGAGCCCACTACAACATCATACAGGATACAGTAAATTCAATACAGTACATTCAATGCAATACAATACAATTTTTAATACAATACATTTCAAATACAGACAATACAGACAATTGTATACCTTACAGACAATACAGACAGTGCCAGTAGATGACGCTGCCGGCATGCAAACAGTGCTGCAAGAGTGACACTGCAAAATGCATTGTATTAACTGCAAAAGGCATTGAATTAACAGCTTCCACAGCATGTCGCCCCAGCTCTTTATGCTGGTATTCATTTTACCAACTAACAGAAGGCTGAGTTGACCAGTTTGGGGCTGCATTAGCCTACTGTGCCACCAGGGCCCCTGGTGATACAATAAAGATACAATAAAGTGTATCTTTATTGACCCGTCCCTTCTCAAACACATGAAGCCAGTGCTGGGACCATTTCATTTGCCCAATCCATGCAAATCTTGGCTACAAGTAGTACTGGAATTATGTGAGACCTACACAGTTCCCATCATGACATTCTAGAAATCAGGCTAAAGCTTCTAGAGTACATTTCCTTTTGGGGAAAAGGATTCAGCACCATGGACAGTTCTTTTAAACCTAGAACAAAAACCCACCAAAATAAGTACCACCAGCTAGTACTACTGATTTCTAGAGGATGACTCTATGTTACAACTTTTTTTTATTTATGCCTTCCTCATCACTCCTTCCTTCTTTTTGCAGGTTCATCTCTACTATTAGGGAGTGTGAGACAGTTGTCTCAGGCAGCAGATTTTGTGCTGTCAGAAAAAGCCCACAACTTTTTTTGTTGTTTAATTTGTTATTTTATGTCCAGGGAGAGGGAGAGGTGCTCATAGGATTTTCTGCCTCATGTGATAAAATAACTAGGCTGGCTTTGGGTATCATGTGCATTGACATTGGTGAGCAGGTTGGATGCTGTTTGCATGAAACTTGTTTCATGAAGCAAAAAGTCTTGGGGTTGTCTAAACAGTTAAAATAATCCTCATGGAATTTGCTGGGAATCTTACCTGTCTAAATGGGATCCCACATCAATCCACTGTATTGGGAAGAAGGGTGGCAACAAATGTCAAAAACTCTACAGGAAAAGCCTTTGCAGTTTTTCCCGTAGTTTTTTTAAAAAAAAAACAGCAAGGGGGTGTGCATTCCTGCTTGTTAGGACAAGTAATTTGCTTTGAATTGCTTTCCCATAGGAGAGGAAGTGCAAAGCTGATTGGCTGGGTGAGCACAAGGGGTGGGACTTGCTAACAGGGCAAGCGCCCACTGCCGCCATGTTGGATTTTCCCCTTAGCAAGTAATTGCTAAGGTGATAAAACAGGGTGGGTTTGGTGTTTTGTTTTGTTTTTTGCTTTCCTGTTAAATGGAAAAATCACTCTAGCGCACCTTAGACATCTTTTTTTTATATAAAAAAATGTTTGACAGTGGCAAATTGAGGTAAGTACAAACAAAAGTAAATCACTCACAGCCACCGTCTTGCATGTAATGCTTATGGGGGCTAAAACACCATTAAGACAAGTTGCTGCTGCTGAGAAACACCATTACTGTGAGACACTCTGGGGTTTTTTTGCCTTATATAGACAGGCCCCTGGTTTAGTCTTGACCGTTTAAATTCTAACCACCTCAGCCTTCGTTCTCAAGTAGTAGTATTCAAAGAGATAGCCATGCTAATCTGTTTTAGCATAGAAAGACTTAAAGGAATCCAGTAGTACCTTTGAGACTAACTGAAAAAAAGACATTTCTAGCATAAGCTTTGATGGACCATAGTTAGGGTTGCTGGAGTGAAAATGGGAGAGAGCTCCTGTCCCTTTAGTGGTTGTGCAGAAGAGGGAATTTGAGCCAGCCTTGCTTGTTACTTGGTTGCATGATCTGCTGAAATATCCTCTTCACAGAACCATTAAAGGTGCAGGAACCATCTCTAGTTTTTACTCTGTGACTCTTAACTACAGTCCATTTCAACAAATGCATCCACACAAGTTTATACCGTAGGGCCCCCATATCCACTGGGGATTGGTTCGGGGGGGGGCATGGATCCTGAAAACTGTGGATAATAGCTGATGCCATTGAAAATAATTGGACTCCTGGTTTAAAATACCATAGAGTTGCCTTGGAGGACCTAGAAAATGGCTAGAGAGTACACATTTTCTTGGAAGACTGTATGGTAGGTGTGCTGTTGTGTGTCCCATGGATAATTGAATCAGTGGATAATGAATTGGTGGATATGAGGATCCTACTGTATTAGAAATTTATTTTTCCCAATCAGGCTAAAGAATGTCACTGGATTTCTTTGTGACTCTTTCTCAAGGTTACTTTTGTCATGTGAAAGGATAAGCAAACTTCCAATAGGCTTGCTGCTGATTTTTCCGTGTAGGGGAAGCAGATGAACATGCCTACACCCCATGTTGTCAGTACATACTATATTCATACCGGTCACAATGGAGGACATTTATTAAAGGAAGACAGCTCTGTCCTACCATTAGGCAGAGTGAGATGGCTACCTCAGGCGGAACATGCTAGGGGTTGGTGACTGCAGGCAAGATGTTGGAGGACAGAGCTGTATATGGCACGTGGCTTGGTTTCCACCTCTTAAACTTGGCAGTTAACCTTTAGCTGTTACTTTCAAAGGAGTGAAGGATACAGCCCCCTTCTGGTGGTTTCTACACATGGAATGGGGAATAAGGGCATTTTTGCCTCAGGCAGCAAAATGTCTTGGGTCAGTGCATCTAAGCAAGGGGGGATATTGTAGGGAAAGTGAGAAAGAAGAAATATTAGGCCCTGCTTGAGTTTAAGCTAAAATTCCAAATGTCACAAAGCTGGTGAGGTACGTAGGGGAACAATTCTGGACATTTTACCTAACTGTGAGCTGCTGATTTTTGAGGAAAACACGGCTAACATCTGCCTAGAGTTTGCTTTATTCTCCTCTTTTGCCTCCTCCCTCAATCAGATGGGCTTCCAGGAAAACTCAAAATATATTTGAATCCTCTTTTGTTCCCTTTCAGTGTTTGCTGTTGAATATAAAGTGTGAACAGATGCTAAAATTTGTTTTGGGAAGGCAACAGTGAAGTGATGTCTCCAGTGAACAAACAGATAATCAGCTTTAGCCTGGATTCTGAAGAGTTGTTAAAACAGAACAAGCATTGTAAATACAGAGTGGAGTTGGGGAGGGAGTGCGTGAGAGGGCGATTCTGTGGAGATTTTCTGGAACATTCTGATTCTGTAACCTAGGACAGCAAGCTGTTCCCCAGTGGCACCTCTTGTGTTTGCTCTGTAGTCTTAATACTATACTTAGTCAAACAGATATTTCCTTTTCTTTCTTTCTTTTTTAAAAAATTAAGCTCCATTGTTAATCTCCCCGGTGAATCCACCCTCCGACGTGAATTTCTAAGGCTTCAGCAGGAGAACAAAAGTCGTTCTGATCCTCAGCACCAGTCGCAGATCCAGCAACAGCAGCTGAAAGATCAGGAGAAGTACAAAAAACAGCTCTCAGAAGAGAGGCAGAAACGAATTGTGGAACAAAAACTGCAGAGGAAAAAGTTGGAGGATGTAGGATTTGGATTTATTTATTTGTTTGCTTATCTCGCAGTCCATTTAGAAAAATCAAATAGAAAAGGAAGCCATGTTCATGTGTGACAAGTTTGTATATATTAGAAGGAAAACTTTTGCTGGTTGTTGTTTTTTAAACTCTGGAAGAAATTTGTACATAATTTGCAGAATTATTAATGGATGGTGGTTTTTCTGTGTCATCAGTGAACACGTGAAGAGTAAAAGAAGCATATCAGTTGACCAAAAGAGGCACAAGCACACACATGCACACTAAGCTTACAATCTAAAGGCTTGTTTACACAAAGAAAAAAAAATAGATTGTCTTAATGGTTTTACAGCCCCCATAAACTGCTGAGATGGCAGCAACTTTTTTAAAAATCTGCCACCACTGAACTTTTTTTTAAAAAAAAACCTATTTCTATGGTGTGCACAAATATCAAAGGTGATATTTTACCTTTCTTGAAAAAGGGAGAAGAATAGATAACATAAATCCCTGTTTTATCGCCTTAGTGATCACTCACTAAGGCAAAAATCCAACATGGCGGCAGCGGGCGCTTGCCCTGTAACCCAAACCCCACCCCCTGCACTTGTTTGGCCAATCAGGTTTGTGCTTCCTCTTGTATGGGAAAGCGATTCATGTTGAATCACTTGTCTTCATGAGCAAAAATGCGCATATCACTGGAGCTTGTTTAAAAAGTCGAGAAAAGCCGTGAATGCTTTTCTTGTGTACTTCCCCCCCCCCTTTACAGTACAGTGAGACAATGCGAGATTCCATTGAGACAGCTCATATTCCAGGTGAATTCTGTGAGGGGTATTTTCACCATTTGGACAACCCCTAAATTTTGATTTTGTGGGGGCAACAGAGGCATTAGAAGAGAGAGGGAGTAGCAAGGTATGTCTAAAACTCCTCTTTAGAACACAGGCATGGTACAATCTCTCTTTCTTCAAACCCCAGCATTTCTGTGTGCCTTATCTATCCTAGTTCTCTCCAGGTGTGTTGGACTCCAACCCCCATCATCCTGCCCACTAGCCATGCTTGTAGGATGATGGGAGTTGTCGTCCAAAACATATGGAGAAGACCAGAATGGGAAAGGTTCACAGAAGAGGAAGTGATGTTAGTGCAGAGGGGGAAAGTGGAATCATGACTATCTTCTAAAAGAGAGTTTTAGACTCTTGGGGTGGGGGGCAGTCAGTAAGGGGGAAGAGGTAAAGCTGTATAAGAGAGAGGGACAGATGTAAACAGTAGAGCCAAGACTTGTATAGCACTTTTAGTGTGAAAATTGTTCTTAGTTGTGCCCCTCTTCACAATAGAGCAGATCACTGCATGACACTGAAGCCCTGTCTTCATTAGATATTATTAGTGTCCCTTCAGATTGTTCTGGCAAGGGGATCACGAGAAAATAATTGCAAATGGCACCTTATTCTCTTGATGGGCCAATCTAGGCACATTTTTTTTCTCTTATCCTTTCCTAATTAACATGCCAGCAATGGTAAAATAAATGAAGACATTCTTTGCTTTTGTAGATTGAGGGTTACTGCAGAATATAGGAGCCTCTGGTTTCAAAACCACATTTGCATAGAAACACCCATAACAGCTTTGCAACATTAATAATGATTCCTTTTATGAGCAGCCTTTGAATGGAGATGAAATGAAACCAATGTTGCTTCCTGGCCTGTGTTTAGCACCAGAAGAGGGAAGAGCTGCGGAAGCATCTGGACCTTGAAAGGAGGTGTCCAGAGATCAAGGCAGCTCTAAGCAAAACTGAAAGGGATAAAGACAGCAGGAGGAATATGGAAGACGTGCAATGCAAAGTGGATGGATTCAAGAAATTGGACAACCAGCAGGTGCGGTTTTGCAAAAGGAGAAGTCTTAACTGTTTTCTATAGCCAACAGCCTAGTTAGACCTAGTTCAATCAAAACAAAACAAAACAAACCCTGGAAAGTCTCAGTACTTCCAGAAACTTTTTTCCCTGCAGGATGATCCCAAAGTCATGGATGTAGGAGGTGGCTCCCAGCAGAAGCCACAACTTACACAAGTCAAGTAGAATTTGTTTGCCCCCAAGAAAAGGAGAAAAGGTGATACCAGTCTGGTGTGCCCACTTCATGCATTCTGTTTTGCACCTGCAGAAAGGAATGGGTACACATTATCTTTTCTACCATGAAAAGAAGGGTGGCAACCTGCTGTAGATATGAAGTGGGCCAACTTTCTTTTAAATGTTATTCATGTAGGTATCCTTCTGCCTCTCTCCCATTTCTAGCAACCAGTGGAAGGCTATGAACATCCCTTGAGTGTTGAAGGCTGAAAGACTCCAACTTGGGAAAAGATCTTCCCACAGCTGCACAAATGACCTTACAGGCTCCTCTAGACAGGGCAAATGTCTCATGAGGTTGCAGTATTTGTTGCTATAGTTTTTGGGTTTGTTTGTTTTTTTAATATCCAGGTGACATTTCTGTAGTCTCAGATTATTTACGGATAATTCCTGGGACCAGCTGCAACATTTTATTCCCACTCTTGTGTAGATTTCTTTTTCATTTCAAAACATATCAGAACAAAGAAATAGCTTTCCCATCTTCTCCTCCTTCTCTTTTTAATTTTTTAAGAGTTATATGGTTATAGTGTTTTCAAGCATCAGTGAAATGCAGGTTTTGCAGTGTAACTCTATAACTCTTAAGAAAAAAAAAGTTTTAAAAAATTGAGAGGCCAACATTTGTCCTTTAAGCCATAGGATCATCTCAGCAAACCACACCACAGTTTGGGGAGCGGGGGAAACCTTTGTAAGAGTCCTCATGGAAATCAAAGAAATCTCTACAAGCAGCCCTCTGAAATAATGAAATGAGTGGACAAGGAGATGACAGCAATTGGCAAAAGCCAAGGAGCTATATCTCAAGAAATGCTTCTTTAGATTAATCTGGAAGAGTCATTATGTGGGAGTTAGGGGTATAAGCAATACTTGCAGATTTTCTTATTCTCTGAGAGACACATTGAGACACCCCATAAAGACAAAGGTCAACCATTGCAATATTTTTTCCCCACTTTAGGACCTTTTGCAAAAAAAGGTGAGGTTGCTCAAAAAAAACTGTGCAAAATCCAACATTTCTCCACATTAAATGTTGTGTTTGCAGAAAATTCTCCAATCAAATTCTTTACCAAAAAGAAGTTTCAAAGTGTGAAAATCATTTGAAAGTTCACAAAAATGTTAATCTTGCTGCGGGGTGGGGGGGCTTTGAAATAATGCATTCTTCCTTGTCAAAATGAAATAATATTGCTAGTGTGTGTTTGGTAATTTATTGGCACAATTCATGTGATATGAGTGAGCCTTCTTCCTCCCACAAAACAGCGAATAGACTGTATGCATTACCAGACAAATGATGTTTACCTATGCGATCATTTAGGACACAATGATTATGTAGTTGGACGCCCATATCCATGAGGGTTTGGTTCCTGGACTTACCGCAAATACTGGAAGCTACATTTAAGAATGAACTCTATTAAAATAATGGACTTTCAGTAAAAATATATCATAGAGTTGCCTTGGAGGACCTAAAAGGTATCTAAAGAGAACACCTCTCTAGGCATTTTCTAGAATGACTCTATGGTATGTGTTCCTGTTTTGTGTCCTGCGAATAACTGAAACTGCAGATATTGTTTCTGCAGATATGGAGTCTGACTGTACTGTAGACATCATATCCCACTAATGGTGAATTCAGATGCTGAGTGCCAATAAGTGTGTAACAGAAATAGGGATACTGGAAAAGAAGTGGGAAGTACCAAAACACTAAAAGGAATCCCAATATTTTCAATGTATAACAAATTACTTGCAGGGGAGGAGGGACAAGTGAGCACTTAACAGAAGCACTCCATTCTCCAACATTGCCTGGCACCCTGTTAATGGCTTACAATGTCGTAAGTCCAACTTACACCATTGGAAACTACTTTTCTGGTTGTAGCAGAGATTGGAATTCTCAACCAGTCTTGGAACAGTGATTTAAAAATCCCAATTCCAGACTCACCTTTGGTCTGCAGGAGCACTCTCTCAAAAGTCTTAGTACATGATGTCAGTGTTTTGCATCTGGCTATAGGAGTATAGCCAGTTGCTTCTTTGATACCCCCTGTTCTCCACTAGTTGCTAAATGGCCGTGGAGGTGGGTTGGGGCTTCTGAAGCTAAAAGGTGGGTTAAGGGAGCGAGAGGGAAGATGTAGCATAGTTCCACATTGGGGAACTTTCAGCTGTCTCATCAATGCAGCCTCATGGATGTCCCCCCCCCCTTTGGGAGTCCCACTTATAATAATAGGAAGAATAATAGCTGCAGTAATTGTAATGATGGAACTAGGCATTCTGGACTGAATCTTGTTGGTACACTACACTTATGTGAACTCTGCTAGTGTATGGAATAGTGGCAAGAAGAAAAAGGCTGTAGGTTCATTGACCATGAAAGAAGTGCAGAAGGAGACTGTTCAGAGCCCAGAGATCTTGTCTGCCTTTCCTCAGAAAGGCTCCATGACACTAAAAAAAGTGTGACTTCCAGGATAGTGCAACAACAAGATTCCAGCCATATGCTCCTGGGCCCTGACTTATCCTGCACAAGGTTGTGTCTTGGTTCCAGATATCTGAAGCAGGCCCTACATCTGTTCAGCTTTGGATGCAAAGTGGGTGATTACCACGCGCAGCAATTGGTCCAACAGCTTTCTGTCTTTCTTGGCTCTTCTTTCATCACACAATGGTTCTTGTTTCTTTCCCACTCTAGAAAAAAGTTGAAGAAGCACATCATGGTAAGAAGCTTCATCGGACTCTTCCCAAAGATCAAACGCAACTGCTTTCTCTCCAGCATGATCACAAGCAGAAGGCTAAAGATCCCTCCAAGATCCTCAGCCCTCCTGCCCGTCTGCCATCAAACAGTACAAGCAAAGAGGTACATTTTGCAACTCACTGTGAATGGCTCATTGTCTTGATAGGAAATGACCAGTGGCCGTATAGCATTTCATAAGGTCAATTTTTTTAAAAAAGTTTTCATTTGCACTTGAACCAAAGAAACAATGAGATTCTGTATACGTATATTTAAATTATCACATGGTTTGCAACCATTTGATTCCACCCTATGCCATCAGACAAATAGATTGTTGTTTGGGCTATGCACGAATGTAACTGAAAATCGGGGGTAAAAAAAGTATATGAATGCTTAAGAAAAAAAAAAAACTAGGAACCATTTTATGGGTGGACCGGCAGTCAGGTTTTGAAAAGCAAAAAACAAAAAGCTAGCTATTTCCCCAAAACACACAGCCTAGTCTTTGGGGTTGCAAGGCAGGCCAGATGCCAAAGCCTTGAACATAGGAATGGCTTGGAAGATCTTAGAGGAAGGTGGATAAGTCCTTGGTGTGGAGGCAACACACATTTTCTCCTTTTTTGTTCATTTGTTAGCTTTGCTTTTGCCATCATCTCAGCTTTGTTCTCACCAGTGGGGTGCACATCTGTAGTGGAAATGGTGGTGTCTTTTATTTACATGTACATCTCACTTTTCCTTTAGAGAGGCCTGGGTGGCATACACAGTTACCTCCTCCAGTACTGGCAGGTAGACCTAGTGCCAACGTTAAGTGTAGGTATGAGCCGATATGACCGAGTACTTGTTCAGTTTGTTGAGACAGTTGAATCCAGGAAAAAGTCCTTGCAGACCCAAACCGTACCAACCCCACCATCCTCCTCCAATAAGACACATGTGCAAGAGGTAGTTATCAAGTTGTACTGAGTACATAGCAAGAGGTAGATATACAACTTGTATTGAGTACGTATTCAGAAAACTGGTTAATTACAGGTTAGTAGATGAACGTTGTTGGCAATAAAATGGCCGCAACTTGCAGATGGCTGCTCAATGATTGGCAACTAGGCATGGGTCATACCATCATTGACCCAACCCATGTCGGTCAATGGCTGCTAATCGGACACTTCTGATTTTTATGGAGGAGAGAGGTGATGGTCAAGCCGCCCTGCCTGATGCTCTTTCCTCCCCTGCAAACAGAGTACCATCAATCATGGGGGATGGGATCTCCGTGAACTCGAACTTGGACTTGAACTTAAACTTGATGGAGATTCCCCCCTAACCTTGATCGTGTCCCATGCCATCCACCACAAAAGGCGCTTCCCCATGGGAAACTGCCTTCCACCAACCATTCCCCATCAACAGGCAGCCCAGCAGCTACATTAAGGCCCCTGGCTGTGCTTTCAATGCCCGCTCTGGACGTATGTACGTGGCATAGTCCCTGGACTTCCATCACCCCAGCTGCACGATGGTCTCTGCTGACAGGCTGCACCGAATACTTGTTCAGTTTGTTGAGACAGTTGAATCCAGGAAAAAGTGCTTATAGAAAAGTTGTGTTTCAGGAGGAAAAGTCTTAGCCTACGCTTTTGCCTAACATACTTATTTTCTTCATGCATGAGCTGCCTTGGATCCTGTGCTGGGAGAAAGGCAGGGTATAAATTAAATTAAATTAAATTAAATTAAATTAAATTGTGTGTTGGTCTGTGGAGGAGTGTTCAGTCATAGCCTCTAGTAGCAGTGAGATAGCGCAACTCCCCAAACAGAGATTTGTCATGATGGTGAAAGCTGAGTCATAACTGGGTTTTCTATCAACCATTTTTTTTTTCATTTTCATTGTATTTATTAGTTACATTTATATTCCACTAGCGAATTCCAGGTGGTGTACCTGGATTTCCTCCTCTCCACTTTCTCCTCACAGCAACCCTATGATGTAGGTCAGGATGAGAGAAAGAAAGTGAGAGCAAGAGAGCAAAGGAGTCCTAGGTGACCAGGTCAGTTTCATGGGTCACCAAGAGGGTTTCATGTATCAGTGAGGAAATGAATCTGATTCTGCCAAGTGTTACAGCAATAAGTCTGTTTACCAAAATAAGTCTGTTTTCTTGGGTTCAAAACTCTCTCTGAGAAGATTCCTTGTGAGGACTCTTGTATTAATCACCCACAACATCAGAGGTGCATTTACTTGCTCTTCCTCCAGTGTGATATATGCCATTCTGTAGTGGTTTGAGTGTTGGACTATGACTCTGGAAACCAGGGTTCAAATCCCTGCTCAGCCATGGAAACCCATTGGATGACCTTGAGCAAATCACACTCTCTCAGTCTCAAAGGAAGGCAAAGGCAACCCCCCCTCTGAACAAATCTTGCCAAGAAACCCCCATGATAGGTTCACTTTAGGGTTACCATAAGTCAGAAACTACTTGAAGGAAAATAAAAATGCCAGCATTGCCCCTCTGTGCTCTACACTAGACGAAGAGGACAATCTCTATGCAAGAGGATAAATGGACACAAATCTGACATTAGCAATGGCAATACTAAAAAACCAGCTGCATAATATTTCAGTCTTCCTGGACATACAGTAAGGGGTTTACAGGTCTTAGTCCTTGAACCAAGGACATTACAAAGGCAGACTAGAAAAAAACAACAGCTGAACTGAATTATATTCACAAATTCCAATCCATTAGCAGAAGTATGGACAACAACAATGGCTTCAGGGTGCACTACATATATTAATATGAGAGTCCTTGCTGCTGCATATATAACAAAGGTAATCTGTACAGAGAGAGTTTTGAGCCCTGGGAAACTAACTTTCGGTAAGCAGGTGTATTACTTTCACATGGGGCTTGTCTATATGAGGCAAAAAAATGTGGATTGCTCCACAGTAACGGCAATTCTCAGCAGCTGCTATTTCTCTTAACAAGGGGGGTTTGGCAGATGGCAGGCATGTGAAAATATCCACGTTTGCTGTGCAAACGAGCACACCTGACAATCAAGATGGTGGCCGCGAGTGAATTATTTGCATTTTTACTTACCTTAATTTGCTGCCACCAGACAGTATTTTTTTTTAAAAAAATATCCAAGGTGCAAAAGAGCAACCTTTCACTTTAACAAAAAAGCAAAGCCAAAAAAAAAAAGCCATTTTATCACCTTGCCACTTGTTTGCTAAGGTGAAAATCCAACATGGTGGCTCCGGCTGTTTGCCTTGTTGGCGGGCTCCACCCCCACCCCCGCATAACCAACCAGTCATCTGATCATAGTGGGAAAGTGAATCAATTTGGTTGCTTGTCCCAACAAGCAGGAATGAGCATTCCCCTTGCTGTTTTTCAAAATATACAGGAAAAGCCGTGAAGGCTTTCCACATGCAGTGTATGGCGTTTTGGGGGCCCCTCCTTCACAATATGACAAATAGGTGTCATATTGTATTCTCCTTGCCTTCTGTGAGGAGTATTTTCACCGTTTAGACAACCCTCAAGACTAACTGACCACTGTAAAGATCTGAAAGACCTGTATCACCTTATGCAGCCCTTTGAAAATTTAGTGCAAGGGTCATGATTTGAATCTTTCTGGTTCCTATTATATTTTACCCCACTCCCACAACTATTTAAATATATGACATCAAAGGCTTTCACAGCTGGCATCCATAGGTTTTTCGTGGTTTTTTTCCAGGCTGTGAGGAGAAGAGTTTATTCCTCATGTTTCACCTGCATCTGTGGCTGGCATCTTCAGAGAATTGTGGTGTAGGGTGGGGGGGATGGTTATATACTGTTTATATACTATTTAAATGCTTTATAACCTGATGTTGTGATATCATTCTCTACTGCATTTGAAAAAGTGGGATTATATCCATGAGAGCCCATGCTAAAATAAAAACTAGTTAGTCTTAAAGGTAACGCCACATCCCACCCCCACAACCCAGCTTATTATGACTTAAAAGAGGTTTGGTTAGGTAGTCAAGCTAATTCTAAACTTCAGGGCCTACAGCCTAAAGGGGATGGAAAATGCAGCTTAGCTTCATCACCTCAGCTTTCTCCTTTAAAAAAAAAATCTAATGCCTGAGGGGAGCAAAAACCCACATCATAAATGTCAGCTCCAATATGCATCTGCGTCTCTGGCATGTATTCTGTAAATGACCTCTTTGTACTGTAATAAAATGCATTGTAAAATTTAGTCCATGCCATTACTGTTAAATTTTAATCCAAATGTACTGTTGTGGATTTCTGACATTAGCAGTTGTAGGCAGTGAGTCTCTGTTGGAAGTATGTGGCTTTCAAAGGAAGCAAATTGGGGCTGACATAAATCTGCAATTTCTTTTACAGCTGCTGATTGTGTTTTGTGTGTTTTTAACACCATAAGGCTGCTGTGATGGTTCTGCATGCCCTGTTTCCTTAATCCCATTGGCTTCATGTTGATGTCTGTGTGTGTGTGTGTGTGTGTGTGTGTATTTACAGAGGACAGAACACTGATTTGAACTATTTACCTCCTGTGAAATAATAATTACATTTTATTGAAACTGCTGTCATTTAGGTGGATCTCCTGATGTTGTATTAACAAGAAGCCTGTTGGGATTTTAAAAGCCTCATTTTCCCCCAGATCTACTCTTAACCGCCCAGAGGGAAGACAGATACCCATGCTGAGCCCGTCTATATTTCTGGAAACAGTTTGTCAATTAAGTGATGTACAAAAAAAAAGGATCCAAAATAACCTGAAAATCAAAGTCTGCATTGCAGACTTCCAATTCATATGAGAATATTCATTCCGGTGCTTCTGTCAATACATTTCAACAGTACATTTGTAATTATAATTATGTGCCCTAATGAAAAAAAGGGGCGATTTACAATTAGGTAAATGTCAGAATGAAAATGCATAAGAAAATCTAGCTGAAGACAATATAGTTTTATAGCTATACTGACTTACATCATATTGCAAAAGATCTAGCCCCAAAAATGCCTAGTAGTAAGTACATTTGTTTCTTGACCATAAGCCACAATAGCAGTACTCAACTATCAATATCAAAATAAAATCTAAAAGGATCAGGACTTGCATAGGTATATAATATGTGGATTTGTTTGGACCACATGTCATGGCAAAAATCTTCACAAACTGATGCAGATTATTAACCCTGCAGGTTATAAACTGATGCAGGTTATGAAGAGAGAAAAAAGAACTTTCCACTTGGAAAGCATATAAAATTGTCCTGTCAATTGTCTCTATTGCTGGTAGCAGAAATTCAGTGTTGTTGATTTAATCTATTTTTAAAAGCTTGCGCTAAACCTTTATAGATACCTGTGTCTCAACAGAGTAACTCTATTTGAGCTACTCTAATACAAGTAAATCTACAACCTCTCTGCAGTATCAGTATTGAACCTTGCTATGTGCCCATCTGTCTTCATGTGTTTGTTTCCAGACAGAGAACAAGCGTAAGAAAAGTGACCCTATCCAAACTGATCTCAACTGGGCAGCTGTTCTTGTACATGATGCCACCTCTCATGGTAGACTAGGTTCTGGCAGTAGCTCCAGTCCATGTACCCCAGCTTTGCAAAGAGCAGTGATGTCTCAGGTAGGAGATGGTCACCATTCCTTTCTGAAAACGCTGTAACACAATTCAGGTATATAACAAACAATATTTGTTGTTATGACCACACACACATTGTAGGGGGAGAAACACATAGCTTGCAACCAGCATGTGAAACCATGGTTTGATGCTGTTGTGCAAAATAGAGTATGGGCAAACTATGGTCTGTAATCAAAACCATGGTTTAGGATGTTGCTCTGTCTCACTATTTTGGAATACCATTCAAGGTTGTCAAGAAAGCTGAAGGAGGAAAATGACACAAACCATGATTTGCTTGTATTTCTGAAACATACAAATTGTAATTTGTCTCTCTAAAGCACAGTTGGGGAAAGTGTGATCTGAGGGATGCAGGCAGCCCACAAACCCCTTTTTGTGCCTCACTTGGAGGGAGGGTAATGTGAAAAGAATCTTAATCCACCACCAAAATTCAGTGGCAGACTTGACAGCTTGGAGAAGATTGATGATTGACTGATTGATGAATGTGGAGTTTCAACTGGTATAAGCTACATCCTACATTTCCATTTTTTTCTCTTTTCACCCTAACCCTACAAACTAGCTGGCACAGCAATCACAGGATGTCCAATTATTTTTTAAATCTTCATGGTTGAAAATTGTATTCCTCCATATGCACATTGCTAATTTTTTTAAGGAAAATCTGTTTTGAATAGGACAATCCATTGCATTCATTCGTTGTGTTTTCTGTGTCCTGAAGGAGAGTAAAATATTTTATCCCTTTCCAAAGATAAAGCTGTGAACTCCCTGTAATTTTAACCAGCTTTTGTAGCTGTCAAATAAGTGAAAAGCTTATCTCCTCCGACTACTCCGCCTCTCTCTCTCTCTCTCTCTCTCTCTCTCTCTCTCTCTCTCCTCCCTCATTTATGGCCAAAGCCCAAGCCAGAGCAGAGAAATAACTTGGGCTTAGAGCATCAAGTGTTGGTTCATGCTGCCATTTCCTGCTGAAATATAGGCCCAAATGCAACAAAGCCTAGCAGAATCTGCTTAGATGACTGTTCTTTGCAGCGGCATTAATGCTCATCTGACTACATAGGTCCTGGGATGTTATTTCTTGCATGTTCCACAAAAAGCCTGTAATATTTTCATTGGAAGCTATTTTATTGTCTGTAATTCATATGGCAACATAAATGTGTCTTCGTATTTGATAGAGCAAGGAAGAAGACAAACTCTTTCTCCCAATAGTTTCTGCTCCAGCAGTCACAGCAAGAACAGGTCAGGAATAGGAAGGAATGTCCCCCTTGCTGGCTCGAGCAGCTTGCCCTTCCGCCATGCACCCTGCCAACAAGTTCTGGAGAACTCTCTGGAGCAGATTTTAAGTGCCATGGAGTGCTGCAGCTGGGAGGGGGAGAGAAGAAAGTCATGGGGCCCTTTCACACTGCACAGTTATAGCACAATGATTCCACTTCATCTGCTGTGGCTGATAAAGGGTTCCTAAGGACCCCTTGGGTTGGTAACTCAGATGAGGCACTTTGGCTGAGAGTTCTAAAGGCTCCTCCTTAAACTGCAGATCCTAAAATTCCATAGGGTATTGCCATGGCAGTTAAAGTGGAGTCATAGCACTATAACTGTGTGGTGTGAAAGGACCCCTAATTTCATTGACCTTGGATGGCAAAGTCCATTGTGAGATCTTGACTACTGTCCACAATTGGAGCAGTGAACTCAGCCCTAGGTTTGCAGCTAGTAAAACTGCCATTTGCTTTGTATCTCCAGGGCTGTTCCTAGATGCCCTCCAACTCATTTATTCCACTTGCCAAGGTGGTTACTAAGGCAAACTTTCAAGCATACTTAATTCTTCTTTTTCTTTAGAACACTTGTATAAGGCTCAGAACATACTGAAAGTATTTTGCTGAATCAGGCTCTGAGAAAATGATGGGCAGGCAGGCACAGGCTTGATAACAGGCTTGATGAAGCCTACCCTTCTCATAGACGGGTTAGCTGCTTTTGAGAACAGCTTGACACTTACCAACCAGTCTGGTTTAAATAAACACTATCATTAGTTGCAATCATATTGGACAAAAAAGAAGAAAATCAGACTTTTATGTACCATATTATTAGGTGCTGTACCTGCTGAAAAGGCTGTTTTGTGAAAAAGCTAAAATGTTTGCTAAGAAGTGAGATAATTCAGACAAGCTTCTTGCGGGGTGAAAAGAGGAGGAAGCAGAAGTTTACAAGGAAATATTTCTTCCATTAGCATTTCAGCAAAAACAGAACAGTCAGGAGTACAGGAAGGTGCTTTATGTTCTGCCTAGGCCATTGGTCCATCTAATGCAAAGTTCTCAAGATAGACTGGCTTCTTCCCTGGAGATCTTTCATTCATAGGGTTGCCATTTAAAAAAAAAAAAAAGCTGACTTGATAGCAAATATTAACAACAAAGTATGTTTAGGACTGCAGCCTGAAGTTTTGAGGTGATATGGGCAATTTTAATTAGTGAGGTTAACTTTTTAAGAAGTATATATAGCCTTTCTTCAGCTATGATCAACCAGCAGATCCTTTGGGAGCCTGGAAGCTTTTCTCATAATGCATGTCAACTAATGAAGTTGTCAGCAACGGATATTAAATAGAAGTAAACCCAGACTTAGGAAACTTAACTTTTAAATAGTAATTGCTTGAGCTACAGATTCACCAGTAATTAGTTAACATTATAGTTGCAACTTTTTAATTTAAAAAGTAGTTACTTCTTTCCCATTATTGACATGTAACTGTAATAGTAAAATCAAGTAGATAAAACCAAACGTTAGAAGCCAGTGTGCTGCAGTACAAACCATGCCTAAGAGTAAAGCCCACAAACGCTACACACTTGCAAGAGTAACAAAAATAGGGACACTTCAACTATAAAAGGAGTGAAATTGGCTTTCATTATAATAAAACTTGTAATGCATCTTACTTAGGCCTTAGATATTGCAAAAAGTGATTAGTCAAAATGTTCTTGTAACAAGCTTGGAGTAAGCTGTACCAAGTTCCAATGAGATACAGAAATAAACTCATGAAGCAAGGGACTTTTTCCTTATCTCTCTCTCTTTTAAAAAAATAATAATAATTGCAGCTACTGGAGTTGCAGTTTGAACTAGGAAGACTTGGTCAGTAGGAGAGGGGTTTCTTTAGCCTCCACCCCCTGAATTGTTTGTTCTATTGATTATCATCCCATCCCTTTAACCTGTAGCTAGAGACAACATACTCCCTAAAGGTAATGAAACCACACATAGATTGAAATCCAGCATGAAGAGATATGCTGTGCAAGCCCTATTCAACTCCCATGCAGAACAGCAACATTGCTCAACACAAGTCAATGAGACCTGACCAAAGCAGAATGGAGTGACACCATTACTTCTCTTGATCTACACACTATACTCCTATTAATGCAGCCTAGAATCACATTGGCTTTTTAAGCTGCTGCATCACACTGCTGACTAATGTTCAGCTTGTAGTCCACTAAGACTCCTATATCCTTTTCGCATGTACTGCCCTCAAGCCATGTGTCCCCTATCCTATATCTGTGCATTTCATTTTTACTGCCCAAGTGTAGTATCCTACATTTCTTCCTGCTGAAATTCATTTTGTTAATATTGGCCCAGCTTTCTAATCTTGAGGTAATTTTGGATTCTGATCCTGTCCTCTGGGGTATTAGCTACCCCTCCTAATTTGGTGTCATATACAAACTTGAGAAGCATGCCCTCTTCCCTCATCCAGTCATTGATAAAGATGTTGAATAGCACTGGTTATTTTAAGGGATGTCATACTGGGGATGGAGCAAGCTTGTTTTCTGCTGCTCCAGAGACTAGGACACAGAGCAGTGGGTTCAAACTATAAGGAAAGAGATTCCAACTAAACATTAGGAGGAACTTCCTGACAGTAAGAGCTGTTTGGAAGTGGAATACACTGCCTCAGAGTGTGGTGGAGTCTCCTTCTTTGGAGGTTTTTAAACAGAGGCTGGATGGCCATCTGTCAGGAATGATTTGATTGTGTATTCCTGCATGGCAGGGGGTTGGACTGGATGGTCCTTATGGTCTCTTCCAACTCTATGATTCTATGATTCTATTACTAGATACCATTGTATACACAATACATGATGCATAGCCACAATACACAATGTGGAACCGCAACATGTAATGCACAAATACGACACACGTTGTATGGCTGCAACATGCAATGCACAATCAGAACGAGCAGAGACAAGGCACAGAGAACATGCTGTCCATGCACTTCTGCTTCTGTCACTGTCAGCAGAATATGTCCATTACACAATGATGACTTCCTCCCCTCTCCGTGTGTGTAGTGTCATTTACGTATGAGTATAGGAAGGAACTAGCAAAACTGCCTCTGAGTATTCTTTGCCTTAAAAAACCCTATGAGATTCATGGGGTCGCCATAAGTCAATAGGTGACTTGAAGATACATAAACACATATCCCTAACTGGATGCCAGCCAATATGTGTAGTGCCACCTTCTCTTCCCTGTGAAAGTCTAGCTGCACAGACTTTGAATCCAGTGGGACTTAACTAGGCAGCATTTCAGAGCGAGAATCCCTAGCTACCTTGCTTGTTTTTAAATTGGTTAGGTTGTGTGATTCCTTCCACAGATTGCCCTGGAGGGTGGAGGCAGAGGATGCAGGAGGAAATGGAAATACTTTAAGTGTGCTTAGGAGTTCGGAATTATTCACACAATAAAAACACACAAGTGAGCAGCATTATCATGCAATAGAAAGAACAGTAATCATAAGAAGGCTTCTTTTAAAAAAAAAAAAAAGTAAAGTGACATGATCATACATTTAAATCATTTTTTATTCTTGCAAAAGCTACCAGGGTGTCTTTAACAGCTATAGGGAATGAAGGGGTCTGTGGGTTTTTTTTTTTATTTTGGTTTCCCCCCCCCCACATTTGAAAGAGCCAGCTTGAAGGCAGCAGTTATCAGCATGTTGTGACCCTAAATCAGTTCTGACTCAGAGGAGAGAAATGCCTGCTAATGAATAAAGAATACTCCTTTTGAGAGCTCTGTTCATTCACAGCATGTGAGATCTGACAGAATAACAGAACAACATGGAATAGCTGCAGGCACTTCTCTTGTGTTTCTGTCAGGGCTATATCAGGATGTAGGAACTGCAAAAGCCCAGTGATACAGGCTCAGAGTATCAGCATCAAACGGCAAAGAGACAGAAAAATACTTCTGGGTATCCAGGGAAGGCAGACACAATGGGCCCATCTACACAAGGGGGGGAAATCCATAGTACCTCATAGAATTGGCATTTCGCAGAAGCAGCGACATGTCTAAAAGGTTTTTCTGGCCTCAGAAGCCCCCATAAGCCTCGCATTCCTGATGGCAGCTGTGAGTGATTTACTTGTGTTAGTTCTTCACCGTTGCCGTGGTTCCAAGGTACACTGGTGCAATAGAGTGATTTTCCAATTTTATAGGAAAGTAGAACAGAAAATATTCATCCTGTTTTATTGCCTTAGCAAGCAATCACTAAGGTGAAAATCCAACATGGCAGCAGTGGGCACTTGCTCTACTAGCAAGCCCTGCCCCTGCTCTCGTCCGGCCAATCAGCTTTGTGCCTCACTCCAAATTTTGTATTGTTTGATAGGCCAAATGAGCAAAAATGTGCACCTCTCGTGTGTTTTTTTAAAAAGTACAGGAACATCTGCAAAGGTTTTTACCCTGTTGTTTTTGCCGTTTGGCCTCCCTTCCTTCTGAATAGTGTGGATTGGCACTGGATCCTGTTTAGACCGGTAGGAGTCCCAGCAAATTCCATGAGGGGTATTTTCACCATTTCGTCGGGCCCAATAAGAAGGGAGTTTGGGAAGGCAGGTCGTGATGAGAATGGACCATCATTTTGAGGAGGCCATCCCAAGTTGTTTTTGTCCTGTTGCTTTCATGGTTAAATTAAACAATGTGTTTAGCAAGCTTTTAATATATCTGCTCCCCGAGATAGTGAAAGACATCTGTTTATCATGGCATGTGCTTTGCTTCATCTATGTATCTTGCATTTAGCATAGTTTGTTTTTGTGATCAGCCATTGGATGGTAAACACAGACTCAACTTACTAGTCTGATTGGTGAGGCACATATCTCTGAAGAAATCTTATTGTAGGGAGGACAGTGGATTAATTGTCTAGGAGAGCCAGCATGGTATAGTGGTTTGAGTATAGGGCTACGACTCTCTGAGGCAAGGGTTCGAATCTCTGCTTGCCTGTGGAAACCCAATGGATGACCTTGGGCAAGTTACACACTCTCAGCCTCAGAGGAAGGCAATACTAAACCTCTCCTGAACAAATCTTTGCTAAGAAAACCCCATGATAGGATCACCATAAGTCAGAAATGACTTGAAGGCACACAACAAGAACTGTTTCTAAATCTTGCCTTGTCTGTCACTGACTGGGCTTCAGCATAGCATATGGGACTAGGGTATGATGGGCACAACTCAAAAAGTCACACTGAATTACCTGACATGATCTCTTCGAAGTTCTTCATCGTATTTGTAGTCAGAGAGGGTTGATAGAATATCTCCTTGGGGGAAAAGATTTTCTCCAAAAGAACCTCAACAGGGGAGTTCACCATCAATGAAGAAAGTAGCACAGCTTCTTTCCCCAACTTCTTGATTCATTTTGTTTTGTGCTGTCTTTGCCTCTGAACTGCCAGCTCTGACAGAAGCAACCCTGTGATTTTGGTCTGCATAAATATAGCCTCTGCTTTGCCAGAAAACAAACTGTTACCTTTTAATGGTTGTGTGTAATTTGAATGCATTTCAGCAGTTGTTTTTTAAAACCTTTGTGGCAGTGTGACATGATAAATTGTACCTACTGAAATGTGTCATCTATGCAAATATAAAAGATATGCAAGATCTAAAGCTAAAGTTTGGCCATCACTGAATTAGCCAAAGCAAAATTACAGCAAGGTGAATGTCGGCACCAAAATGTTGGCACCAAAAGTGGTATATCTTTCCAGGACTTCGTTATGTTGCCACCACTTTCCCTTCAAATTCTTCTTCCTTCAACAGCCGACTTTTTTAAACATGAGACATTTGGCTCAGCCTGACCCAGGACCACCACATGGCTTGGTTGGGCCCATACTCAGGCCCATGCCACTCTTGGCGGTTGTTGTAGGCCCAATCCTGTCAGAGTCCACTGCTCCAGTCTTTTCAGCAGCTGCATTTACAATCCCTGCTTTATTTTGCTGAAATGCACATTTTCTGTGCTGGTAAGTGGTTTTAAAACAATAACAATACACTCTGAAATTGTATGACATGTATGAGATGGATAAACTAACGATGATGTTAGATGAGAAAAAAAATCACAAAAGAACTGTGAAGATTGGGAAGTTTTAGCCCCAATCTGGAAAGAGAAATGGGGGGGAATGGGCAATAATTTGTCTAGAGGGACAATGATCTAAAACAAGAAAAAGAGATAAGAGATTTAGCCTTAACAGAACAAGAAATGAAAACAAGAAGGAGGGAGAAGTTGGGTGAAGAAAACACTGGATATCAAAGAAAAGAGGAAGTTCTTTTTTTAAAATGTGAATTGGGGTGCAAAGGTATAGACAGAAGGGAAAATGTGGAGGAATAGGGGTAAATGTGTGAAAGAGAGGAAATGTCTGGTACTGTAGGTTTTGGGTGGTTCTTTTTTTTCTTTTTCTTTTTTCCTTTTTTGTTTTTTGTGATGTTGTGATTTGTGTCTTTTACTGTTCTTTTTTAACAATGGTGTAATGAAAATACTAATAAAAATAATATTAAAAAAACAATAACAATACACTCTGGAAGGATTGCAGTTTGAGTGAAAAAAGTAGCACCATATATTAAACCCTCAAGGATGCCACCAACCCAGACATCTACTTTGGAGAAGACTCAAAATGGGCTCTGGCCAGGACCGGTTTAAGAAATTGGGGGGGGGGGCTGCAACACTTTATTTTGGGGGGGCCATATGTTCATCTCAGGTCAATGTAACCTAACCTAACCTATTGGGCCCCCCTGCAACACTTTATTTGGCGGGTGCCATATGTTTCTCTCAGGTCAATGTAACCTAACCTAACATAACATAACCACATCCTTTCGTAGGTCGGTAAAATGAGTACCCAGCTCGTGGGGGCAATTAGCTAATACACATGTGAAACTGCTTAATGCAGTGTAGATGTGTAAATTGCTATTGCTTAAAAAACAAATTGTAAGCCGCTCTGATAGCCTTTGTGGCTGAAGAGCAGGGTATAAATACCTAAACAAAAAATAAAATAAAAAAAGGATATTAGGATCATTACTAATAATGTTGTTGCAGGAGGAAGGTTATTATGGGGGGGCACAATGACAGGGGGCCCTGTGGCTGCAGGTGCTGCAGGGACCTTAAACCGGCCCTGGCTCTGGCTAATGAGCTGCCCTTAAGCCTAACCACCATGCCAGACAAAATCAAGTCTAGTGATGTGTTTCCCCCCATCCTTTCCTTCACTCCTTACTAGAGCCAGTGTGGTATAATAGTGTGAGTGTTGGACTAGGACTCCGAGAAACCAGGTTTTGAATCCCTGTGGGGAACCCGCTGGGTGACTTTGGGCAAGTCACACTCTCAACCTCAAGGAAGGCAAAGGCAAAGCCTCTCTGAACAAATCTTGCCATGAAAACCCCATGATAGGCTTGCTTTGGGGTCATGATGAGTTGGCACACAACAACAACCCTCACTCCTTCTCTCTCAAAATTTAAATTCTGAGCTTCTTTTCTGTAGAAGTAATGAGTCTAAAAAATAAAATTGTATTAAAACATTCCAGGATCTAGTCCTTTTAAAAACAACAAGAATTATTTTCTTTAAAAAAGAGTTAAAATCATTCATTCACTTTTGACTTCATGTTCATCCAAAGTGCACTTAGGAATGCAGACTTGTAAGCTCAATTAGCATTTAAAAGTGTATTCAGAGGTCTGGGATCACCCAGTTAAATTAGACTCATTACAAAACAAAGGAGTCAGTTTAAAATGCAAATCAAAATTTACTGAAGGTATATCAATCTCAATCTACATACTAAAACAAACTTTAAAAAGGTTCCTAACTAATGGTATTTAGGGTAAGAAGACTCACTCAGCCTACAGCGGTAGGGCTGGCTTCCGATGCATCATGGCATGGTTTCAGATGAAGATGGCAAATATAGCAAATATGGCTCCAGCGTCATGGAGACTCAAACTTAAAAAAAGAGAACTTACACAAAGCAATAAAATTCAAATTAGGTCATGTGTTGAATGACCCAGCACTCCAGTTGGCTGGACGTGCCCAGTGAAATAAGAGAAAGGGAATTTTGGGAGAACAAAAGGCATGCAGGGAAAAACCCTAGACTTATCTTAGGATGTGAATGAGGTACACAAGATTGCTTTTACATTACAATGATTATTTCCCCACATACTACATTTTCTCCCCCCGCCCCTATTCTGTCAGCTGCCATATATACTGATAATGATGTGCTTTATTTGTATCCCACCTTTCTCCCAAGCTGTGACCCAAGGCAGCTTGTAACAAAAATGAACACAAAATAGAGCTAAAAATCTATCACTATAGTAGACATAGTTTTTTTTTAAAAAAACAACTATCCCAGGAAAAAACTGTTCTGAAATAAAAGCATTTAAAGCATGACAAGGAAAATAAATGTACAGCAAACCCAACCACATTAAAAGATCCTTCTGCAGCAATCAGTTAATATTCAAAAGCCTGTCAACATGAAAACGTCTTTGCGTGAGAGTAGAAGAAAATAGAGGAGGCTAGTGTAACTTCCCATGGGAGGGAATTCCACAGCCTGGGAACAGTTATCAAGAAGTCCTTCTCCTGTGTCCTTAGCAAATATGTCTATAATGGTGGTAGGATTTATCATTATTATTATTATTATTATTATTATTACAATAATAGTTGTATGTTTTATTTACTTGAAGAATGAAAACCTACGGACCAGTCGAGATATGTCTCATAGCAGTTCATTGTCTGATGTAGCCGTCACACTAATAAGCCCCAGTCAGGACGACGTCTTCTGGAATACATGTCAGCCTGAAGAGCAGCCTCCTAAGGTATTAGAAAATCCTCTGTAATCAATTAATCAATTGAGATTGTAATTAATCAACTGAGAGCCAGCATGGCATAGTGGTTTGAGTGTTGGACTGTGATGCTGGAGACCAGCATTCGGATCTCCACTCAGCCATGGTATCCCATTGGATGACCTTGTGCAAGTCATACTCAGCCTCAGAGGAGGGCAAAGACAAACCCCTCTGAACCAATCATGCCAAGAAAACCCCATTATAGATTTGTCTTAGGGTTGCCGTAAGTCAGAAATGATTTGAAGGCACACAACAACAACAATTCATCAGTTAATGGGTGAAATTTCAACATTCTTCTTCCAAGTTTACAGGTCACCCCCTCATTTATGTAGGGGATATATTCCCAGACTTACCTTAGATACTCAAAACTGTGTATAATAGTGAACCACCATATTAGACCATAGAATCACACTGGAGGACCTAGAAAATGCCTAGAAAGGAAGCTTCTCTGGCATGACTTTATGGTCAATTTCTGGTGGAAGTTGACCATAGAGTCATGCTGGAAGACCTCCTGATGCCTAGAGAGACCTTTCCCCCCAATTTTGGGTAAGTAAACCATGAGTACTGATCCCACGTAAATGGTGGATGACCTGTACTAAGCTGTAGAAGATGTGGAATTGACAGTAAGAGCTGTTCAGAAGTGGGATGCACTGCCTCATAGTGTGGTGGAGTCTCCATCTTTGGAGGATTTTAAACAGTGGCTGGATGGCTATCTGTCAGGAATGATTTGATTGTGTATTCCTGCATGGCAGGGGGGCTGGACTGGATGGGCCTTTTGGTCTCTTCCAACTCTATGATTCTATGATTCTATGAATTCTAAAACCTGTAAAAATGATGAAGTTTTAAGGAAACATGCCTGGTTTTGCTTATGTTTTGTAATCATTTATTCTTTGTGCCTTAACCATGGAAAGAGAAAAGGGGTCATCATATATGACTCTGAAACCCCATTCAAATTTATTGGGTTTTTCCTGAGTTGGCCATATATTCCCCAGCTTCTCATTGCAGTCTGGAAGACTATATTCTTGCTTTGAATTGTAATGAAATGAAAAGAAAGGTGAGAGTGTCAGGAATTCTGAGTTCATTACCAAATTCTGTATTTTTGTAAGGTCACAGCAGAATGCAAACCGAGCTAATAGAAACTCCCATGAAATCAGTTTTATATTTGTTGGTTATGCATTCTTGTTAACATCCAATGAAACTAGACTGGATATTTTTTATTAAATTACTGCAAAATTCTATGTATACTTATTTGGATGTAAATTCCATTACATTCAGTTCAGCTTCCTTGTTAGTAAATGTGTATAAAATTGCAATCTGAAGCTGCAGTCTTACTCCTACTTACATGCTAACAAGCCCCACTGAATACAGGATAGATTACAGGAGTGCAGCAATGCAGCAGGGGGTGGGGAGAATGAGGACATTGCCTCTCTGAATAAGCATTCTGCTTCCAAAGTGAAATTTTCCCTCAAACCCCAAATTTCTAGCATCGAAGTTGAACATGGAAAACTACATTTTGGCATCTTAAATAAAGGATATGGTACAATCCTACAAAAGCCCAACACTAACGTGTCACAAACTTGTTAAAACATTGTGTATGTAAAAGGAAGCCTTTCTATGCATGTATATTTTGTATGCTGCAGGACTCACCTTTGATGCATTTGCAGCTGGGTGTGAACATTCATTTGCAAACTTTGACACTTACAATAACACCCTCCAGGCTCTCATTGCTTCATCAGACAAAATCAAATTGAGTAACCTTGCCTTTTGAAAGTAACATATGTGAAGAAATTTCAAGTGGAGAGTGCCTCTGTAAGTTTTCAGAGAAGTCATAGTGCATTAGACTTTGTTAACAGTTCCCATCTTTATGCTAGGATGACTTGCACAATATGCATTTAATTCCTAGCCATTTTTATTTAGTCTCCAAAACAATTTTGCATGTGAAAAATGTTGTATTTTAAATTGATTTGCTTTTTGGGAAGCCTCAAAATATACTTTCTGATTAAAATGCATTAATTGGGCATTACTGATGTCATCACCTATCGCTACCATTTATGACTCCTCAAACACTTTCATCAGCGCTGTATACGCACAATCCTAAATATAAACTGGACTGACTATGTGATGAATGTTGCTGTCCTTGAGCAAGCAGGGATCACCAGCATTGAGGCCATGATATTGAGAACACAGCTGTGCTGGGCAGGGCATGTTTCTAGGATGGAGAACCATCGCCTCCCAAAAATAGTACTCTACACCATGGGTCGGCGTAAAAGGGGTGCTCCAAAAAAAATGATACAAGGACTCCCTGAAACAACATCTCAGGCTCAGCCAAATTGATCACCAACAATGGTCTGGCCTGGCCTCATCAGGAGGCATGGAGACGCACTATCCACAATGCTGCAGCCTTATTTGAGAACTCATGCCAAACAAGTCTTGAAGAGAAACGACAACGCAGAAAGAATCACAACCCGGAAACATCACCCAAAGAGACCTTCTGCTGTGCTTTCTGCAACCGACTTGTTTATCTTGGATTGGCCTTTTTAGTCATCAGCGCGCTTGCAGAAAGTGCGGGATGAGTCCTTCCTGAATCTTCATTTGTGAAAAAAAAAGCCAGAGAGATTACTTCTTCAGATGGGTGGCTTTATATCCATAAAAGCTCATGCAAAAATAAAGAAGTGGGTTTATATCCACAAAAGCTCATGCAAAAATAAAAACCAGTTAGTCTTAAAGGTGCTGCTATATTCCTTCCCCCACCCCTTCCTGCTTTCTATGCAGTGAGAAACTAAGACGGTACTTCTTTGAAAACTTAGTACCGTATATCCTAACTCATTAGGGATTTGTGAGGGAGGAGGCTGTACAGCATGATGAGGTAGGCTGGTGCCCCTTTTGCATGTACGTATGTGTTTTACATGTAGTGAACAGATGCATTTGTTCTTGATCACTCAGGTTCCTCAAAGGACAACCTCAAAATTCTATAAGAGGGATCATCTTGGTCATCAGAGTTACCCTTCAAGGTAAGCTCCATGGTAGTTCCTCCTTCAGCTCATGTTGATATGCCTAGAGTTTAGAAAAGGCACATTTTTGGATTGCAGAAATCCCAGTGTGTATGTGTGTGTGTGTGTGTGAGAGAGAGAGAGAGAGAGAGAGAGAGAGAGTACAACAGGAGTGCAAAACTGGTGATCAAGGAGCTGCACAAATTCTTCAGAGCCCTGATGGCGCAGTGGTTAAATGCCAGTACTGCAAGCCACCACGTTGCAAGTTTGATTCCAGCGGGCTCCAAGGTTCACTCAGCCTTCCATCCTTTCGTAGGTCGGTAAATTGAGTACCCAGCTTGTGGGGGCAATTAGCTAACACACATTGGAAACTGTTTAATGCAGTGTAGATGTGTAAATAGCTATTGCTTAAAACAATTTGTAAGCCGTTCTGATAGCCTTGTGGCTGAAGAGCGGGGTATAAATAACTAAATAAATAAAAAAAGAAAGAAAGCAGCTGTGGCCACCATGTTGGATTTTTGACTAAGCAAGGGTCCAGTAAGTCAATCAAAAGGCGATATTGTTTGTTTGTTTGTTTGTTTGTTTGTTTGTAAATACCAAGTGTTGCTTATGTGTACCCTTGGGAAATTGTTGGGTTTTTTGTTTTTTGTTTTTTGGGTTTTTTTGTTTTTTAATGATGGTGGCAGATTTAAAATCACGAGTAAATCTCAATCTGACTCAGGGATCATGAGGAGTTTAAGGGAGCTCTTTTGGCCATGTAGACAGGTTGCATTATTGAGAATACTTGCCTTTCCAAACATGTTTGTATTTTCCCCCCTCATATAGACAAGACCAAAGATGGTGGCTAGAAGTTTGAGTGCCAGGCAAACAGCTGCTAGCAGTACACCTGAGACTGCCATAACCAGCAGCATGGGCCTAGCATTCCCCTGACCAAACTGTGTGGTGATGCTGGCCCTGACTGAGCCCACGGATACAGATGTTTGAGTGTTATGCACGCTAGGGAGTCATATTTCCAAGTCTGGAAACTTGACTCTCAGCAGACTGCCTTTCTACTATTGTTTCATATCAGAGATGCTAATGGGATGTTACTTAGCTGTTCCAGGAGTGCTAGGTTTTCCCAGCTAGAGAGATTATAAGAAGTACCTCCCCAGGAGAATTGTGAGTCTTGGTTGTACTGTTTTTTAGAAGTGGCTTGAGACCCTGAAAAAGAATGTGAAGTGGGAGTTCATGATGTTTTCTGCTTCTGGGGCTGGATTTTTATTTTATTTTATTTTGGTCTTTGTTCTTTACAGCATACACCAGCTATCCCCAGGGGAACACAAAGTGAAAACTAACAGCAGGAGCTGCAGTAGCTCCAGTGACAACAGGCAAAGGGATTTGGTGTTTCATCAAAACAACCGATCTAGTTCGGGTAATCTTCAAGTCGAGCTTTTAACCATGCGCTATCCAGGCAAACAATGACTGAGCAACATTTCCTTTCCTAGGCAGAGGCAGCAAGGAAGAAAACTTTCAAAAGGCAAAGCTGTCCCATTCATTACATTGGTTTTTGCTAACTGCATCTATTTTATTGGTGCCAGTGTATTTTTTTTTAATGGGTTTGATATACTGCATTGCAGTATTGGCAATTTGCAGCAGCTGCTATTTGTCTTAATGGGTTTGGTGTGGTGTTTTTTTTTTGCAGATTGCAGGTATGTGAAGCTATACATATTTACTATGCAAATTGGCATGCCTGCAATTCAAGATGGCAGCTGCAAGTGAATTACTCACTTTTTTAAAAAAAATGCTGTGTCCAATGTGTGCTAGAGTGATATTCGTTTGCCCTAACAAAACAAAACAAAAGTTGGGGGGAATACAACAGTCCATTTTGTCGCCTTAACACTCAGTCTCTAAGGTGAAAATCCAATATAGCAGTTCTGGGCACTTGCCTTCTTAGCAAATGCCACCTCCTGCATTCATCCAACCAATCATCTGCTCATATTGGGAAAGTGAATCTATTCAGTCCCTTGTCCCATATTGGGAAAGTGAATCTATTCAGTCCCTTGTCCCAACAAGCAGGAATGCAAATCCCCCTTTCTGTTTTTCAAAAAATACAGGAAAAGCCACAAAGGTCTTTCCCAAGGAGTATATGGCATTTTGGATCCGCCTCCTTTACAATATAGCAAAACAATGTGGAATCCCATTAAGACAGATAGCATTCTCCCTGCATGCCATGAGGAGTATTTTTGCCATTTAACCAACCCCTAAAATGAGGGCCTCTCCAGTTTGGAGAGTATTAACCTGGTTGAGGTTATTTTCTCCAGCCTTGTCTCTTTACCTGATGCAAGAGACAGTGTGGAATACTAGGTAGAGTGTTGGACTAGGACCATGAAGACTCATATACTCAAATGTCCAAATGTGGAACCCAGGGGATGACGCTGGGCTGTCCACTATGCCTCTCAGCCTGACCTTCCCTCACAGGGTTATTGTGAGGATGAAATGGGAAGGGGAAGTTGCCTTCCATCTAATATTTGTTCTAGTTATATGTTTTAAATATTTTTGAGAAATATTTGTATGGATGTGAAATTGAGGAGAAAGGGAACAGTAAATGTGAGGGTTTGAGAAAATGAAGAAGGATGAAAGTTAGGAGGAGAAGGAAGGATGAGAGGTATAATGAAGAAGAAGGAAGAAGAGAAGAATTTAAGAAGGAAATGGAAGTGGACAGAATGTGTTTAGGATGTGCCTGAGGGTGGAAGGTAAATGCAGTATTTAGATATCACTATTTTTACATCTTCTATATTGGTCACTAATTTTGTTTTCGATCCACTGGCATTTATTATACACTACTTGGGATGTTTGTACATTTGTTTGACTTTTGATTGTTCATTTGTTTGTTTGAAGAAAATCTTTATAAATATATTTTTTTTAAAAAAATGTGTCCCATATTACTGTTATAAAGAGCCCCCAAGGTGACTTACAATTTTAAAAAGTAGTAACAAAAACATCCTAAATCCAACCTTGAAAAAAAAACTGGGAGGGTACCATTTTACAAAACCCAACAATTCAGGAGAAAAGAAATGCATAAAAGCCATTGGTGTTATTTACTCACTTATGTAAATTAGACAGTATTTAATTTACATACAGGAATACACTATAAGCTGATGTGGAAATTAAGTGTAGTATTGCTGTTTGTTATAGTAATTCAACCCTGCCCTTCAGACAAATCTTCAGGGCCATCCATGCATGCCTTAAGACTATGTCCTCTTATCTATTTGTTTGATTGATTCATTGATTGATGGATTGATTTACTGACAGACTAATATACCTCTGTAAAATTTTCTTTCTGGGATATCTAGGATCATCCAAACTAGACAGTCACCACCAATCCTATAAGAAACCTGAAAATACATCACATCCATGCCATATTTCAGTAGGTTTTTTTAAACTGTTGATATGTTCTCATTGTTCTTTGTTGACATTTTCTTCTGCCTTCATCAACTTTGACTTCTTCACCTCTTTTTCTTCTTCCTGAAATCAATTGTACTGATTTTCTTTACTGTGAAAGTAATTTGCATTCAGAGAGAGGAACATGGTCATGGAGGCCTTTGTAGGATTAACAAAGACCTAAAGAAGCCATATGTAGATGGGCTTGGAATAATCCTTGTGTTTAAAATAAACATCCTCTGTGAAATTACCCACATTCTCCTTTCATGAGAAGCCAATAATATGAACACAAGAAGCTGCCTTGCACCGTGTCAGAACATCAGTCCATCTTGTTCACAATTACCTGTGCTGACTGGAATGGTTTTTCCAGGATTTCAAAAAGAAATACTGTGCAGAAGCATTTTTCCAGCCTTACCTAGAGAATACAGGAATTGAATGTGTGTTCCTTCACACTACACAGTAAAAGCATTGTGATTTCATTATTAACTGTCGTGGAAACATCCTGTGAAATTCTGAGATTTGCAGAATAGGTAGGGGTATTTAGAATTCCCAGTCAGAGAGCTCCAGTGCCTCAGCAAACTACAAACCCCAGGTTTCCTTAGGAAGTTGCCATGGCAACTAAAATGGAATCATAGCACTATAACTGTATAGTGCAAAAGGATACCTGGTCTTCCCCAGTCATCGATAAAGCAGAGATTAGGTAACTCATTTTTTAAAGCAATAAATAAATGTGCTAAGCCAGGGTGGGCTACTTGTGCCCCTCCAGGTATTATTGGATTGCAACTCCCATGATTCCTCATCACAGGTTGTGTTGAGTAGAACTATTAATAGTAGTAGTAGCATCATCATAATATTTATTTATACCTTATCACCAAAACCTGGACTGATTGGACTTGCAATAGCCTAACTCTGTATCTTCGCCTGTACGTGAATCCCTATAACCTCTCTTTTAGCTCTATCTCCCCCCAACCCTTTCTTTTACCCTAATCTTCCTTTTTTTCACCCAGTTCTGAAAGGTAACTCAGCTACATTGGGATGAGCAGGAGAAAAACAGGCAATGGGGAGGTGATTCCCTTATCCATGCACTTGTTTTGCTTTAAAAGTTAGATGCCTCTTCCTCCTCTTGGTGTGTGATAGAAACCAACAGGGTTTTAAATCCATCTCCATCATGAATACTTTGGTTTTATAGCATAAGCCTGTGCAGGATTATTCAGAAGTAATTGTAAGTGCAAGGTGCAAGTAATGTGTTGATTCTAGCAAAGCCCTTCCCAACGTTATGCCTTCCAGGTGGCTAATGGCCATGCTAGCTAGTAATGGTGGGAACTGTATATAATCCAACATTTCTGGAGTGCTCCAATTTGGGGAAAGCTTGAATAATACAGGACTAGTTTTGTGGTATTTGCAATGGGTTCTTGAATGAACGGAAGCTACCCATTTGACTCTTCTCTTTTATTCAGAGTCCACCCTTCTTGGTCAAGGGGAAAGATAGCAACAACCTGCTCCGGAAATCATTGGAATATTCATCATCCAGTGATGAAGTGTGCAGCAGTGATGATGACGACAACAACAATAATGATGGTAGTTGTGGCATCAGGTTAGCTTTCACATGTTTTGCTCCATCTAAGATAGGGTTGCAGATGGAATAAGCAATAGGGCTTCTGGTCCCTTTAATACAGTAGTTGCATTGAATACAGACTTTCCGTGGATGCTGTTTGTCACACAAGCAACAGTTGCTGAAATTCCCTTTTCTACACAACCATTAAAGGGATAGGAGCCCTATAGCTTACTTCCAAGGGTTACCTATGTCTTGTGCCTTATTGAAACAAGAGAACTGATATGCCTGTTTTTTCTAATGAAAAATTGAGCAAATATCCTGCTAATGGAGATGCTTAGGATGTACTTATATCCATTTGAGTCCAAGGCCACCCTAATTTCTCCAATTATTGTAAGCCACCTTGAATCCCATCTTGGGAGAAATACAAGATATAAATTCAATAAATAAATAAATAAGCCATTGGCTTAGTGCAGGGATGAGCAAAGTATGGCCTACAGATCTCAGTGTAGGTCCCCTCCAAAGTCTCAAGCCCAGGGAGTGGGAAATGCCCCCAATGTGCAACTTGCACCCCTAGAAACCTTTTAAATACCATTTAAATATGATTTTGCAACACTACATATACATCATGGCTTGTTTTAATCAAGAAAAGTATATCTGTCCTGAACACAAGTCAGCAAGTGTCCAAGGAGCAGGCGGTTGGTGTGTAGGAGCTGTCAAGTCATTGGTCCAGTCTGAGTCAATCAGTGTTATCTGAGCAAGTTGAAGGGAGAAGCACAAGGGTGGTTGCTAGCCAGTCCAGAGGTTGTATCTGAAGTCCTGGTACATGCGCCAGCAAGGAGTTAACAGAGTACAGTAGTCCAAAATGTATCCAATCCAAGGTCATGAAAAGCAGGAATATGAGAGAGTACAAACAAAAGAGTTGTCAGGCTGAAAAAAGACAGCCAGGGACTAGAACACAGAACAATGGATGCAAGCTCCAGGAACAGATTCCACCTCAACATTAGGAGGAACTTTTTGACCGTAAGAGCTGTTCGGCAGTGGAACACACTCCCTCGGAGAGTGGTGGGGTCTCCTTCCTTGGAGGTCTTTAAACAGAGGCTGGATGGCCATCTGTCAAGGATGCTTTGATCATGATTCCTGAATGGCAGGGGGTTGGCCCTCGTGGTCTCTTCCAACTCTACAATTCTATAATTCTATGATTCTATGAGGATATTTATGGGCAGCTCCTTCAAGGCCACAGGTGCTTAATGAGTCCCTAATATAGGCCAGCATCTATGATTTAACTGGTGCTGGGCTTGGCATTTCTCCTTCCTTCACTCAGTGAAGGATGGGGTCATGTCATCTCCCATCTCTTCAAACTCAAAGAGTGTTCCACTATAAGGAGTTCCACTACAAAGAGTGTTCCTGGTGCTCTGCCTCCTCCTCCTCCTCCGAGTCATCCAGGGGGTGAGTTATGACAGTATCTCACAAACCAAAAGTGACTTCCTATTTCTATTTTTTTAAGCCTTTTTCTGTACAAAAACTTACATGGTAGGGAGTAATATTTAACTAGATTTTTAAAAAAAATGGCTTCTAGGATATGATTTGTCATTTTGGGGGTGGTATGTTTTCGTATTCTCTAACTGTCCTGATTTGGCAGAGATATTCTCAACAATCTTCTGTCATCTCACTTTTTCTGCTGCTTTTAAAATGGCCCAATTTCTCTTTCCTCCTACCTGCTCTCTTTGTCCTCAGCTGACTTTAATAACTGCATAGTGCAAATGTAGTTTGCAAGCAGGAAGGGGAGAGATGAAATCTTGCCTCTCCTCACTTGTGTGTTCTTCCTCATTAATAACTTTTGTCATCTTCTTGACCACACTCTGATGTTGCTTGGCCACCTGTGTCTTGGTTTTCATCTGTGAAATGTTGGAGGTTACATATTTTTCCCTTGGGGTAGCAGTCAGAGGAAGATGCAGCACACGAAAATGTGAGGGGTGGCAGAAATGGCTCTCGACCCTCAGAAGCTACCATCCCCAACTTTAGTGCTTCTCATGCCCGGTAGTATAGTGGAGTTGGGGCTCATGTGATCAAAGCACTGGGACTTTTTGATAAGCAGGGATGATGAGATCATCTGCCACTTCCATGAAGTTTTCCTGAACTCCCCACCCCCTGAGCATAGCTGAAATCTGGAAAGAAATGGATTTTCCCCAAAACCATATCTTATGTTGAGCTAGCTTAACCTTCTTGTTAGTCAAAGTATTTGGGGGTGGCTTGATCTCAAGTGGGCAAATAGAATCTATTTGCTTACAAAAGACCTGCTTTGGTTGGAGATGAAAATTACTAGAGTTGGTTTAGTGCATATGGATCAGCAATTTCCTGCAGTCTAGAACCTTCTATACGAGCCCATCTGTTGGTAAGATGAAGGCCAGCACTCCAAAATGCACCATTGCACAACCGCTGATACCTAAAAAAGGTTGTACTAGGATAGCTCGTGCAGCATTCCCTCCCATAGACTGCCATCAACCGATACTTCTGCTCATTCCTCAGTCTGCCATTTAAATTAGTGGAGGTCATTAAGAGGTTTAGTACAACTGGCATGTGATTGTAGGGTCTCAGGTGTGCTATGTCAGCTAACTGGAAAAATGTTGGTGAGAAGCTTGCCATATATCTGTGGTTTCTGATAAAGAGCCAATTCAAAAATTTAAAGAGCAAAAGAATGAGAAGCATCACCAACTCTAAATGGCACACATACACATATTTCCTAGTAGCAAACATGGAAACAAGGGGCTGATCATTTATAGAATCTCACTTTAGCTCTTTGATTATATTCCAGTCTCAAAACTGATCATGTCATCTGTGTCTTTTTCCACCTAAACAAGATGCTCTTTACACATATACATGTCAAATCCACCAAAGATTACAGGGAACCATCCACATTACACAAATATAGGACATTTTCAGACACATCTTACCACGCAAGAAGACTCTGGGGGAGGTACGTGGCTATCCCGCAGCAGGGGGTCCTTTTCGGATGCCGCTGTCCTTCTTGCGGCATCATCCGTGACAGGTCTGGGTCCCATCTACAGCAACCGTGCCATTTTTTATTCACAAACAACTTCCGTGAGTGAAAAATGGCACAGTTGCTGTAGTTGGGACCCAGAACTGTCATGGACGATGCTGCGAGAGGGATGGCAGCATCCGAAAAGGACCCCCTGCCGCGGGATAGCTGCATACCTCTCCAGAGTCTTCTCACATGGTAAGACATGTCTGAAAATGTCCTTAGTGCTATATTTCACTTCAGCTGCCATGGTGGAATCCTGGGGTTTGTAGTTTGGTGATGCACTAAAGTACTGTGGCTGAGAATGCTAAAAGCCCTGCCCTCAAATGCCAGTCCCAGGATTCCATGGGATGTTGCCATGGCAGTCAAAGTGGAATATAGAGCATGTCTACACGACTGAAAAAAAATCTGTTTGGGGATAAAAAATATGAAAAGGCAGTCGTACAAACGTGTACGATCTGTCTACATGATTTTTTACTTCCCCCTAAACTCCGTATGACCCCCCCCCCTTGCCCAGCTGGCTGGAGTAAGCGAGCCAAGTGGCGGTTTTAAATCTCCCACCGCTTTTTTTTTATTTAAAAAGGTGCCTATTATGTGGACAATTGGTTTCCCGTATTGACAATATAAAATAAAAATGAATAAATGTAAAAATTCTCCATTTCATGGCCTTACCGGACTCTCGCCTAGCTGGGAATCCAACATGGCGGCCACCCCCTATTCCCCTCCTTCCTAGCCCTGGCCCCTCTGCTCAGCCAGCCAATCAGATTACACTCCTGTTCGTATGTGTGTGAACAGGGGGTACAGACAATCAACCATTTGAACGACTGTACAGATTTTAGGTAAAGATTCGCTAATCCTCCCGAACACCAAATCCACGTAGTTTACGGGGAATTCGCTAGCCCCCCTTCCGAAAGACACATATGCATCCAAATGGCCATGTGTACAGATGATCAATCTTTCGAATGCCGAGCGTATTTTTTTCATCATATAGACACCCCCATAGTGTGTTAATTCTGTAGTGTGGATGGGTCCCAGGGTGATTCATGCTCTATTTTTTTTTTCAACATGGGTTCAAAAGATAGCCATGTTGGGCAAAACACAGAGGCAGTACTATCAATAGGTGCATTTAAATGGCACAGAGCTTCCCTATAGTAAATTTGGCTGTAGGGTTCTAACCACTCCTTCCCTAACAGGTAATTCTGTGCTGAATGCTGATAAACATACTAATCTGCAGGTACACACTTATTCATAGCATACAGTGCCACGTGTGCATATTTTCCTGATCAGTGGAAGGCCTTGTTTAATTAAAAGGAGCAAGACCATGCAAAAAAAGTTGATAGCAACTTTGCATTACTCAAAATGGTAGAGCAGATGCTTTGCATGTTGAAAGATCCAGGTTCAATTCCAGGCATCTCTCATTAAAAAGATGTACCGTACCTGCATGTGATGGGAGAGATCTCCCTCTGCCTGAGACTCTGGAGAGACACTGTTAAATCAGAGATGCATTTGTCCTCCGCTATCTGAGTAATCCTTGCCTAACAAAAGCTTTGAAATTCATGGGGTTGCCATGAATTGACAGGCAACTTGAAGGCACATCTGTGTGCGCGCACACACACGCCCATGTATACACACATCTAGTATGTTCCAGTATGATCTCGTATGGGATCATAATTCCCATAATCTATGACCAGTGGTCATGGTAGTTGGGACCAATGGGAAATGTAATCCAAAAACATCTGGAAAGCACCAGGTTGTGGGAGGCTAATATATTTTGGGTTGGCAGAATATCATTTAATTTGTTTTTGTAGAATATCATTTTAAAAGTAAAGTTGCTTTAAAGAAGTTTAGTATTGTTTGGGGAGGGGGAGATAAGATATCTGCAGCTGCTTAGTGATGTTTTATTTAAGATTGTGAGGTGAGTTTTTTTGTTGTTACTGTTGTTTTTAGTTGCTTTCTTTCTTTTTCATCTTCCTTCTCACTAATTGGCATTTGTTACTAGGCAACCACTCAGCAATGGAGTGGCAGGTTTCTCAAGAGCAAGAGCTCCAGATGGGATTGAGCTGAAACCTCAGAGTGCTGGAATGGATCACAAGGTAATCGAAACCACTCTGGGCATGTGGCTGATCAAGTCAAACCCCCAATTGCTAATTTTGCAGCTCTGCGTGATGCAAATTCTCAGCTATGTCCTGAATAGCCACCTGCGTGTTCTAAGAGCTCTACCAAAGGAGTTATCCCTGCATTGTAAGATTATCTAACTTTCTAACTTTCAGTCTCAGAAATTAACTGGCCCAAGAGCATGTCATGAGTTAACTGTGTCCAGTCCCAACAGCCAATGCTTGGGAGTCTGCTGGCCCATAACATTGCATGTGGGTTTGTACCACCACCTCCACCCCAAAAGGTTTGTAGCTGTAGCTTCACAATGACATCCGGGGTAGCAAAGTTATTATTGAATCCACCTCCACTCCTTTTGCCACTGCTCCAAGTTGAGTGGAAACTCTCCTGGTGCTGGGCCCTATCCCTTCAGAGGTTTGGCTCAACTGTGAATCAGCAGCTGTGGGAGGAGCAGTGGTAAAATCAAGAATGCATCCACTGCCCACCTCTGGTTGACTGCACTTGTACATTTTTGAAATCTAGCGTCAACAATCTTGCACTTCCAAATTATCAGGAACTCCCCTTTGCTAGCTGCAGAAAGGTAAAGCTGAAGGAGATTGCCATTTTCTGCACCTGGCAATGCAACTTCTTTCCAAGGAGCCTTGCAGCAAGCTCCCTGCAAATGGTGAGAAAGGCCAGACAGATTGGAGGCTGGATGAATAACTGGAGCGGGGTGTCCTCAGTGCAGATGCTGGAAGAGGAATTCTTCAGTACATTCCTGTTCTGTGGTTGTGACTCCAGCCAGCCCTCCTTTGACAGGCTTCAACAAATCCATTCTGCTAACAAGCCACATTAACCAACCACCAACTGCAATCTGAAACCATAGTTTGTAATTGGTTTATGAACTCTAGCTTGCTTAAACTATAGCTTTTTATAACATCTAAGCCCACAAATGTGGCTTGTTCCTGGCATGTTTCTGCAGCTGCTAACCTTGAAATACAAACTGACAAAAGCAGCAGAAGAAAAACAAACTAGAAATGGAACCAGAAATTGAGGGTGGTGGAAGAGATGGCCTAAACAACAAATCTTGGTTAATGTAAACCATGATTTATTCTGATGTGGAAATGTACTCATTGGCTGAAAAGCAGGAATTCACATGAGAATAAGGAGATTTTCACATGGGCCCAAAATGCCCCGTTCTTGCCCTGCCACCTCCTCTCCCGTTCCTGCCATGGAATAACGTAAGTCTTTCACACACTTACCTAAATTCTGCTGCAGGAACGGGCTCCCCCTCCCCTCGCTGACTGGCCATAAATGTAGCTGTGGTAAGGCTGCTTTTACGACCAGCCGTCTGAAATGTTATCACGTGATAACGGCCGGGCAGTAAATTTAAAAAATAAAACTCCCCCAAACATAAAATCAGTTCACCAAGCACAAAAACACACTTTAAACCACACAATCAAAACAGGGAGGGTAAAATAAAGGATGTCCAGATCGTACCAGGAAGTGCTTGGAATGGACCTCCCCTCCACGGCTGTTATTTCGGAACAGGAACAGGGCTCCTGTTCGCACACCCATGATTGTGTGATAGCGATGGAATGGGAGGTCTATTCATGATGAAAAATCGTGATTACATTGTTCCAGAACAGTCATGGGAGCAGGTTGGATTCAGAACAGAACGGGGTCAACGTCATCCGAAAGAGAAAACCTTTCCCGCCCCTGTTCTGTTCCTGCCACGGGATATATAGCCCATGTGAAAATCTCCTAAATCTCATTAGAAAATAGGAATGCTTAATAGAGACCAGCTATCACCAGCAGTCATCATCATGCCCTATTGTGCCTTTCTTATTCCACCACCTAATTATTCACACTTTGGAACAGGCATACAGAATTTCTATATTAGCTAGATCTGATCCCTTTTGCTTATGAACATTAGATTAATCAGATTAAGGGAAGGAATTGTGGAAGGTTATGAAGCCAGATTAAATGTCTGTGAGATCAATGTCTCATTTCCACTTCTGTAGCATAGCAAAGCATCTTGAATTTAAACTTGAGCTCCTTAAAACTGTTTCCCCCACACTGCTATAGGCAGGGCTAAGGGGCTTGCCGCACTCCAAAGTAAAGGAGCAGGAGAGCAGGAAGGTTCCAGCTTCCGTGCTGACTTACCACATAATGTCATAGGTCTTCCAGCATTCTTTTTTTCTGGTCCTGTGGAAGACTGAGGTAAAACCATGTCTTTTTGCTAACAGGTTTTTCTGGTTAGCAAAAAGACACTATTTTACCTCTTTCCCCCATGGGACCAGAATGAAAGAATGACAACTTCATGCGGTAAGGCATCACAGAAAATGGAACATTTTTCTTTGGCGTGCAATAAACCCCTAAGTATGAATTTTTTAAAAAACTCATAAGAAAATTACCCATGAGTAAGAAACTCAACCTCTTTGTATCCTGAAGGCAAGGTTTAGTTCTTCCCTCTTGTAGAACAGTTAAGCAGTCTTGAAAACTGTTTTTAGTTCTGTCTCATGCTACTGTGCATGTTACCAGCACCCTTCTGCACTATCATTTGCATTAAAAAATAAGTAAAGGTATACTGTACTGCACAAATTCCTAAAACTCCTAGAACCCAAAGCATTTCAAACAACATGATGCAATTGAGGTATGATTCTCACTCTTCTATCATTCATGCATTTGTTGGATTTGCATTCTATATTCCTTATAAAAATGGGACTCAAAAGTGGCTCCTACTGAGGAAGAGGGTGTGGAGGAAAATATAGTTAGAACACAAAACAGTTCAAATGTAAAATATAATTAAATGCATGTAATTAACAAACAGAACTTAAAAATATATGTCAAGTACCTGGTAAAATTCCTTACCTGGGAATCAATTGCTAAATGCCTCACCGAGCAGTAAACTGTCTGAATCAATAGGTCTTTTCTTCAGAGTAGAAGGGCAGCAGGGATGATGCCAGCCTGGCTTCACTTGGCAGGGAGTTCCAGAGGCTGAGAGAGGTGACCAAGGAATCTATCTCTCAGGTCCCCTCCTACGTGTGCCTCTGAGGACACTGGAGCATGAGAGAAGGATTTTCCCCAAAGATCCCTAAAGTACAGACATATTTGTATATGGGAGGATACTGCCTTTAGATAGTTTGGAGCCAAGTTGTGTAGGACTAGATAGGTTACAACCAGCACTTTGATTAAATGTCAGCGTACCCCCCCGCCCCATGGTGGGAATTGTAGTCTGAAGCAAGTGATGAGACTTCTGTTGAAGGGACTTAGCCACCAGCCCTCCCTGCCATCACAGAATTCTCTGGGGAGAAAGAGTTATTATATCAGCTGGGCAGTGCAATCCTAACTCAAAGATGGGTCAGCTGTAAGTGGTTAGAATTAGGCACAAGCCTTTAATGTTGGGAGAGATGCTCGTCTTTCTCATGGCAGATATTACAGATCTGCCAATATTGTAATGGCTAAGATCCGCTGTCAGAAGGGGTAGAAGAAAATGGGGTAAGGAGAGGAGGGAAATGGTAGGGGAAGATGTGTTATACCAATTTCAAACTTCCTTCAGCCCAGGGACACAGCCACAATGCCAGCCCAAAGTAAGAACAGGTTGAGGATAGTCCTAAGTCATTTTTCCCATACCCCTAAGCTGGGAGGGGGTTGGATTCAACCCAGCTTCAACTAGTCTAGTGTTAGCTTAGCAGCTCATGCCCAGTTTGCCAGTTAGAATTATGCTAAAAATCTGTAATGCAGATGGCCTTTAAGTCTGGAAAAAATGCTAGCAGGAACTACAAGATTGCCAAAAACTGCAAAGTACACCAGTACTTCAGAGCAGAGTTGGGATGCTGGTGGGGGTATCAAAAAAGAACAAATTCTATCCCTCTCCTCCTTCTTCCAGTTCCTACCACATGGTTTGAGTCCATACGAAGACTTAAGAGAACTGCAGAGAACAGATTACAATTTGTGTTTTGTTTTGCAGTTTTCAGCCTAAAGCAGGAGGCCAAATACTTTCCCTGTCTCCTTCTCACTTCCACATTTTCCAATTAGCAACTTGGCTTATAAAACATCAAATTGTTTCGACTCAGGATTCACAGTCTGCAAATATACTAGCTGGCATTCGTAAATGCTTAGCTCCAGTCAGTTGTTTTTATCTCTTGTAGCAAACCACACAGAAGACAGCTTCTGTCTTCAGTGCCAGCTATAAAACATCTCTGTTGGTTATTGCTTCAGCAGACCTGAGAAGCTGAATAACACTATTAGCATTCATCTTGATCCTTAATAGGAGCCACATGCTTTCCAAAGCTGTTTCAAACTTTGCTGCTTCTTGAGGCATCATGGGTTCTAGTTGTCATGGACTATAGAACTGGAAGCACTTACATGCTGGCTAGTCCTAGTCAGGTGAACATCTAGACATTTTGTGGCATATATTTACAGCAATAAATCAATGTGAGATAGCGAAAATGTAAATACAAAAATCTAATTTGTTAGTATTGGAGATATTACATACTGTATTTGATTTTTTGAGAAATTGCATTGTCATTATTGTTATTGTTATTAATTTAAACAGTATTTATCAGTCATTCCAATATATCTGTAAATTTTCCAGGGCACTGGAATCAATGGCAGGCTATAGCAGGTTTAACAACTGAGTAATTGGGTAGAATTCTGTCTGCTAAGATTGCGAGGCCAGGACTGTCCCCGGCCTGAGATTTCGAGGGCAAAACCAAAAACCTAAGGTCAATGTCATGTGACATCACAGGAGGGGTGGGTGATATACTAAAAAAAATGTTTATTGCTTAATCCAAAGACCATTGCAAAGTGGGTGATATACTAAGCATCAACAACATTTGAACAGAGTATGCCATTCATAAACAACAATAACAACAGGCCTAAGAAATGAGGAAAACATACATATTTATACATGCATACGTTTGAAGGCAGCATTGAGATTCCTCTTAAGATTTCTTGCACTCACCCTGAGGTACCTACCCTGCACCCATGCTGAGTCCTCAGCTTTCTTTGTTCTTTGCTTTTTAAAGGCAGCAAACCTTAGCAGACTTACTAAGTACAATGACATCAGGACTGCCCAGTATGGGTTAAATCCAGTCATCCCAACTAGAGTAGATCTGTTGAATCAATGGAATAAATGTTGTTGTACTAAGTTCCCACTGATATAATGGGTTTACTCTAGTTAGGACTAGCACACAAATGCCACGTCATCAGAGTTCCTGCTTTGAGGATCCCACCACCACCATTTACACCCCCTGGTTGCAGCCGTATTCAAAAATAGGACCATATCCATTTACTGATCAATTCATGCTGGTCTGGATGACAGTATATTGAAGGATTCTGACCTCTCTAGCAACTGCTCAATATTTTCCCTCCTAGCCCCTAAGAAATGGGAAATCTTTAGCTGCTATCTTATCTTTTTTTAAAAAAAAAAAAGTCTCATACTTTCTGTTATTCAAGATAGTTTAGGAACACTTTTTTAAAAAATCCAAGTATGAAATAACAAGAAATCATAGTCTATTCCAACTCCAAACTAGGCCCATGATGAAATCCCTTATTTTTTTGTTTCCAAGGTCCTAGAAAAATAAGTGGGCCTTAAATTTTATTATTTTCTAAAAACATCTTAAAGCTCCTTCAAAACCTTAACACCTGTTCCCCAAAGGCCCTGTTCATTTCAGCCACTATTTCTGATTTAGCTGGAAGAAAAGTCCAGATTTCAATTGTGGAAGACCTTAACAATCTGGGAGATTTATACAGGAGCAGACCATCTGTTAGAGACATACTTTTTCCCTTTTGGATACTGGCATCTTGAATAGAAGCCACTTTGTTCCTCACTGATGTTTCTTTACCTCTCCATCACAGTTAAGAGGATAGATTAGGTATCATTTGTAAAGTGCTTTGAAGATGAACACCATACTGTATAAACACAGAGCATTACCAGTGTCCTTTAAGCAGTTGCCATCCATCAGAATCCCATTTCCAGTGTCATTTCATTTTATTACATTTTTCGTCTGAGGCACTGACATTTCTTCCATAATCTAATTTTCATTAGCTTTGATGTACTACAGAGATTGGGACTTCCAACATTAGCCAGCATTTGTTACCATAAGTGGTATCATAAATGACCAGTGTTGCATGCTGGCAAGAAGAGCAGTAGAGAAAACTTAACTCAGGTGACAAACCACCTTTTAAATGTGTCCTTTGGTACAGGAATATGCTGCAGGAAAACTCAGCTATAGTAACCGTGAAGGATTTTGGAGCATGAGCAACCAAAATTATCTTCTCCCAGACCTCTTGCAACAGAGCCAAATTTCAGACAGTTCAGCCATCCATCTAAAAGTTGCTGAGAGCAGTCCAGAATCTCAGAGCAAGCCTGTTTCTAATAAGGTAAGACTTCCAAATAGTGGAAATAATAAAAAGCACTACATTTAAAAGAAAGGATAAATAAAATGTGGGCTTGTGCAACAATTATGAGCATAACAGATCTTGGAACGATTATTTTTTGACTACAACTCCCATAATCCTTGCATCATGGTCAGTAGGGGATTCTGAGAGGTGGTCCAAAAAATAAATTTTCCAAGCTCTGGAACAGAGCAGTCCCAAAAATGTGGGGGTACTGGAGCATGAGATGAGTAAAGATGGGGGGAAGGGGGGGCTTAAATCTCCACTCCTTGTGTACAGGGATCCCAATATGGATCAGAACTCTGCATGTTTACATGTAAAGGAAGGAAAGAGCTTAGCTGCATGCTATGTTTCAGAGATTGTGTACTTGGCCCCTAGTGGCAAAGACTACAATAGTTACATCTTGGTGGAGCAAAGACTGTACAGGTCACACACGTAACATGGAGGATTCATTCCTGGACTTACCGTGGATATGTGAAACCATAGACAATAGTGAATCCTATTGAAATGAATGACTTCCAGCCCAATATCCAGCAGAAGCATACGAAGGATCGGACTAGAGGACCTAGAAAATGTCTAGCATTTAAAGGACATACTTTATCAGATGTGGATCAGTGAAACCGCAACTACTGGTCCTGTGGATAAATTTTTAGAAACCTGTATAGTAGCCCTTCAATCTGCTGGGGTTTGGTTCCAAGACACCCCACCCCCACCCCACGTAGATACCAAAACCCATGGATGTTCGAGTCCCTGTATATACCATGGTGTAGTAAAATGGCATCCCTTATATGAAATGGTGAACAGCAAGGTTTGCTTTTTGGAATTTTTTTTAAAAATATTTTTCAAACCATGGTTGGTTGAATCCATGGATGCAGAATCCTTGGATACAGAGGGCCAACTATAGTTACATCTTGGAGGAACAACCTGAAAAATAAAATGCAATAAGCCCAGACTGTAGTAAATTTTACTGTCACTTTCATAGTAAGTTGTGTGGTGGAAAAATCGAATCCATGTGCCATAGATCTAAACTTATCACTGCAGGCAGTTGTGATGAGGTACCTTCATTTCATTGTCTCTTTTCTTCCAATTTAGGCACCAAACATTGACAATACCTCTTCAAAAAGTAGCTCCTCATCTACGACATCATTTACTTCATTCATAGACCCCAGGCTTCTACAAATCTCACCTCCATCCAGTCCCACGGGACCAAACTGTGGTTCTCGTGAGTATACCAGTTTTCACCAGAGACCATGATCATATGTGTATCTTTTGCAGAATTAATTAGGCTGTTTTTTTATATATATAAAAATAATGAATTTAGAAATATTATCAGAAAAAAGGCATGGAAAAAAGAAATAAGAGAGGAAGGGGAATAAATAGGATATGAGCAAGGGTTATGTATGTATGTATGTATTTTTTATTTTATACATTTCTATACTGCTTATCAGTGCCAAAGCTCTCCCTAAGTGGTTTACAACATAAAGTACACAAAGTATTAATATAAGGTTACCATACTTCCAAAAATACATTTTCTTGAAATTGACATCTATAAAAAAAAAACATGTTCATGAGTAGCTAAAGTAGCACCATCTTTTGACCAATACCAGATGGTAAGTGGACTGACACAGCTTAAGGCAGCTTTCTATGTTCCTTATTGCAGAGCTTAGTCTATTCTTTTTACTAACCAAAAATATCAGCTTTTTACCTCCTTTCCTGCAACAATCCTGCTAGGACTTGCAGTTTGAAACTTTAATTCTGCTTCAGTGGTGATTTGGGGTGGTCATTGGTGGTCAGTGGACATGCTCTGGTTGGGGAAATGTGAACAGGGAAGATGGAGGAGAAGGGGTGGACATTTCATTTCAAAGACAAAACGAGATGAGAGTCCGGACGGAGGGCAGCTTCCTTTTACATGTGTGTTTTGAATTAATACTTTTGCAGGGTGAGCAGATGTATATGTGCATTTTCCCCCTTCCCCCTCCTCAGCCACACTGCCACACGCACATGTGTACACACATATGGCTCCAATGTAGCTGTCCCAGCCCACTCTTCCCGTACATACAAACCAGCATGTGCCATCCACACATATCCCGGCATGAGAAGCTGAGCCCAACCAAATCCCATGGTGTCGCATGTCTCCCTGTCTCTTTCCCATTGGATCGCTATCCTCTCCCTCATTCTGCTTTTGTTTTATATTTGGTGGGGGGATCTGTGTGTGTGAACACACCAAACAAGGAAACAAGGGAGGGAAATATTGACAGGGCCAGCCAAGATGACCCAAACAAAGGAAAGGGTGGTATTGTGTGTCATGGGGTTTTAGCTTGAACAAAGGCTGCAATGCTAGAAAGATTCCAAAGGTGTGATAGGAAAGAAAGCAGTCCCAGTGGCATTATGCTTTAAAAACTGTGCTATAGAGACTGATACGATAAGGCCCTCAGTTTCTTAATCACATTAGTGCAATATATACTTCTCTCACAGATATTGTCATGATTTCATATACAGTTGTCCCTCCGTATCCACGGATTTGGTATTCACGGATTTAAGTATTCACAGCTTGAAAATATTCTTTAAAAAAATTACAGTCCCGAAAGCAAACCTTGATTTTGCCATCTTATATAAGGGACAGCATTTTGCTATGCCATTGTATACAATGGGACTTGAGTATTCATGGATGTTGGTATCCATGGGGAGTCCTGGAACCAAACCCCACTGAATATGAAGGGACAACTGTATATCACAGTGTTTTTAAAAAGATATCTCCAATGCCATGGATTGTATTAGTTTTTTATTAGTAGTAGAGATGCTTACTCACTGCAATCACACAAGGGATGTGGAAGGTTTTTATTTTATTTATTTAGTTAATTATTATCTATAGATTTATTTCAACCAACATAGAAGAAAACCATGTTGAGGTTTTTAGCCAGCTTTGCTTTTTCTGGAAAATATTCCTGGGCAAAGACTGAGCTTCTCTTGGCTCGACTGAGTTTTTGTTTCCCCAGTATCAAGATGCATTGCAGTATTTCTCCCATTGTCTGTGTAATGTGACAAAAGAGCCTAAGAGCAGCACACTAGAAGTAACCTTAAATGCAATTAGTATGCAAACTTTTCATAAGTCCATGGCTGAGATCCTACATCAGATATATGGTACATATCTCCAGATGAAGGAAGTAAAACTACATTGCAGAGTTAAGAAAGGTCTGCAGAGAGAGTTTACTTTCCTTCTTCCAGTTGGAGAATTTGAGCAGTTCCTGCTGCTCTATTACCTGCCTCCCACATCCTCTGGTTGTTGAATGGCCATAGCACTGCTCAAGGGGCTGGAGAGCTACTGGGGGATTTTGAATGGTGTACAAGGGGCTACTGAATAGCCCTTTATGCACCATGCAAAACAAGAAATATGCATGTATAACCCCAAGTCACACACATCCTGCTTGTATGTAATCTGGGGCAAGAAGAATTGTGTGTCCCTCCAGATGGTCAACATGCAACATTCCCAGCCTGTCTTTCTCTCTCTCTCTCTCTGGCTTTTCTTCGCAAACGAAGATTCAGGAAGGACTCATCCCATGCTTTCTGCAAGTGTGCTGATGACTAAAAAGGCCAATCCAAGATAAATAAGTCCAGTTGCAGAAAGCACAGCAGAAGGTCTCCTTGGGTGATGTTTCCGGGTTGTGATTCTTTCTGCATTGTCATTTCTCTTCAAGACTTGTTCGGCATGAGTTCTCAAATAAGGCTGCAGCATTGTGGATAGTGCGTCTCCATGCCTCCCGATGTGAGGCCAGGGTGCTCAATTGTTGGTGATCAATTTGGCCAAGCCTGAGATGTTGTTTCAGGGAGTGCTTGTATCGCTTTTTTGGAGTGCCACACAGTTCCAACCCTTGATGTAGATGATATAAGATATGGTTAGGGTGAGGGAGTTCCACTTTTTCCTCCAATTGTGTAGACCTGATGAAACCCAGTCCTTGGAAGCTATCATTTTCATTGGAAGCAAATCCCCTATTGGTGCCAATGCAAGCAGCAACAGCAGACTGAAGGAAGAAAGGGTTAAAATTCCCCTCCTTACCTGGTGTGATCCTGATAAATATAATCTGCTACCCAACCAAAATAGCTGTGAAAGACCATGTGCACATTAAATTGAAAAATACATATAACATCCCTTTAGTCTGGCCCATGTTGTTGTTCTTATGTGCCTTAAAGTTGGCTCTGGCATAGGGTTGCCATCAGCCCTGCCCAAGGTCACTCAGTGAGTTTCCATGGCTGAGCAGGGATTCAGCTCTTGTCTCACAGAGCCCTAGTCCAATTCACAAACCACTACACCACATTGGCTCTTAATCTGGTCCCTAGATGTCATAGAATCATAGAATTGCAGAGTTGGAAGAGACCACGAGGGCCATCCAGTCCAACCCCCCTGCCATGCAGGAAATCATGATCAAAGCATCCCTGACAGATGGTCATCCAGCCTCTGTTTAAAGACCTCCAAGGAAGGAGACCCCACCACACTCCGAGGAAGTGCGTTCCACTGCCGAACAGCTCTTACTGTCAAAAAGTTCCTCCTAATGTTGAGGTGGAATCTCTGTTCCTGGAGCTTGCACCCATTGCCCCGTGTTCTAGTCTCTGGAGCAGCAGAAAACAAGCCTGCTCCATCCTCAGCGTGACATCCCTTCAAATACTTAAACAGGGCTATCATATCGCCTCTTAACCATCTTTTTTCCAGGCTAAACATACCCAGCTCCCTAAGTCTCTCCTCATAAGGCATCATTTCCAGACCTTTCACCATTTTAGTTGCCCTTCTCTGGACACGCTCCAATTTGTCAATATCCTTTTTTAATTGTGGTGCCCAGAACTGGACACAGTATTCTAAGTGAAGTCTGACCAAAGAAGAATAGAGTGGCACTATTACTATAGGCTAGAGTGTCCACAAAGGATTGCCAGCAGTCAGAGAGAGTGATGCAGTTGCTTTTCAGCGCTTACATTGGACAGGTAGACTAAGTAGCTATTTCATAAATCCCTTCTGCTTTTCTTCCCAGCATCCAATGTGAAACCTGAGTCCACCAGTAGACAAAATGCAAGGAAAGGTTCTGTTGTCAATGTGAATCCCACAAACATCCGGCCTCAGAGTGACAGCCCAGAAATTCGCAAATATAAAAAGAAGTTCAATTCAGAGATTTTGTGTTCTGCATTGTGGGGTAAGCAAGCTTGTCTGAAAAAGAAATGTTGATTGATGATCATGCTCTTCTAGAAAGTCACTGTGTCATTGTAGAGCCACAGAAGTCGTTTTGGTTTGTTCGGGTCCCTCCAAACATTCTAGCTAAGTAGTGTGGCCAGGCTTCCTGTAGAACAGCCAAAGCTGAGGAGCTACCCAGCAATTCAAGAGCAGTTCAAGGCAAAGGACACAGAAGTTGTGCAGGAGTTTCCCAGACAAGGAATCATTCTGGTTCACAAAGAGCTAAATACTGTTGTACTAGCAACTGCCATGAAATGACTGAGCACTTTTACGTACAGGTCGAGCCCCGTATCCACAGATTAGGTATCCACGTCTGAAAAAATACATTCCCTCTAGGCATTTCTAGGTTCTTCAGTCAAATTTGATGGTCAGCTACTGGCATTCATCTCACTGAAAATAATAGCGTTCCCTATTGTCCACAGTTTCAGATATCCACAGGTTGGAATGTTGGAATGTATAATCCACAGATACAGGGGTCAACCTGTATTCCTTGCTGTTAAAGTTCCTGTTCTTCCTGAAGAATCAGCAAGGCCCTAAACTGGAGCATAGGCCATGTCTTGCTTCCTTTCCCCAAGTAATACTGAGATTAGAGATCTCATGCAGTCAGTGGATCATGTGGTTCAGGTCCTGTCTGGAAAGCGACTAGGTACCAGTAAAGTATGAACAGCACTAGTCAGGGAAGGGAGCCAACTGTTAATTAGCTCACAGGAATGCAAATACAGTCCAAAAGGTCAGAGGCTTATGGCAATCATTCAGTGTGGTCCAAAGCAGTCAGAGGGTCAACAGGAGCAGGCAGCAGAGTAGTCAGGGACAGTCCAAGGTCTAAGCACAAGTCAAGATAACAGAAGTCAAGATAATTGGAATCCAGGCACTAAAATCAGCAGGAAGCTTTCACCAGGAAGATCAGTTGATCTCTGACAAAGCCTCCATTGCCTCTCCCAGCATATATAAAGCAATTAAGGCTTTGTCAGGTGTTTCTTAATGAGCAGGTTTTTCTCATAAAGTCTCAGAGACTTCCATTAAGCTTCCTTTTGAGCTCATTGCTGAGTATGTGATGGTGGAGGTAAGTCTCTCTCTTCTTCTTTGTCCTTATCTGAGTGGGCAGGACTCTCTGCTGGGACTGATGCCAACCCACTCGGACCAGGCTCTTCCTCTGCTTGAGCCTTTAGGTTGGCAGGGTTCCCTGCTGGCACAGGTGTAGATAAAGCTGTGCCAGGGTCCCTAGGGTTATTCTGTGCTATGTCCTCCTCCTCCTCTGACTCTATAGCCTCATCAGGCTCACGGGGCATGACAGCTCCATCACCATCTCTGAGATTGTTAGCACTCTGGACCAGAAGTATCCAGAATCATGGTGGAGATTTGGAGCTAAAATGTTACATCTAACCAGGGCACAACCCTAATTCCACAAACTCCTGGGGTGGGGAATATCCTGGAGTGGCAGCCATAGATTGTCCACCAGAGTATGTCACCTCCCTTTGCTTCAGAAGGTACTATGGCCATTTCTGTGTTCTTCCTCCTATGAAGAAGTCTCAGTCAGAGCTTGAAAAGGTTAGCTTTAGTACCAGTGCATTGCCATTAACTCAGAACAGAATTGATTAACTTTACTCATTTTGGACAGCTACAAATTTTATATGCTATTGTTATTATTTAAAACATCAATTAAAATTACCAAAAATAGCCAAAAATGCCTCCCAAACCTGCAAAATTACACCCCAAGTAACAATTTTTAATGCAAGATTTTAAGTGTAATTTAACATAATTGCCATTTAATGATTAAAACAGTACTTTTTAAAATCGTTGTTTTAATATTTAATGTCTTATGAGTAAAAACATTTTTTTTATAAAATTATTTCTAAGCTCTGATCTCAGCTGGTTCTGGGTCCAGGCTCAGGCATAACCCAACTTGAATCAATTGTAATACTGGTCTTTGAAGCCACATTTCTTCTGTTTGAGTCCAATATACCAAATGCTGGGCTACACTGTCTGTCACTTCAGGATCCATCCTCATTGCTAAGGCCTTAGTTCCCCATCAACTTTAATCTTCTATCAACCTGACATCAGGTAGTCTAGCGATGAGCTCCATGGAGCCAGTGCAATATTTTACCCACACCTTTCTGTCTCCGCTTGAATCCTAAATGAGAAACAAAATAAATGAATGAAACGTGGGAAAGAAATTATCCCAGGAAATGTAGATTTACAGTTTACAGCTCTCTGGCTTTCATTTGATGTATGTTTAGAGGAAGCCAAGATTTTAAATTAAGAACAGAACAGCATAGCAAAACTAGTAATGATATGTGTGGTGAGGTGGAGAGCACTCAGTTCTTGCTAGCACTTCACTGCTTTTCCTTTTCTGTGCTGCATGATACCTTATGCCATCTCATTATTTTAACCAGAGCATTCAGATAATATACCTTATCAAATATTGCAGCCAACTCACTCATTGGGCATCAGTTCAAAACAGCAACTTATTGATACTTCCACTGAGTTTTTTAAAAAATGATTGTAGAGGCAGACTTCTTGGCCATTTGGAAAACAACTGGAGGGACAGGAAATAGAATAGGAATGTCATACCTTGAGAAGTGTGTTTCCCAACACACTGGGAGCACCAGGTTGCAGAATTGTGGCTGCAGGTGAGGATGGGAGCTGGTGCCATGCAGTTTTCCTGGGTCTCTGCTTTGGATGAGGAAGGTCAAGCCAACCAGAGAAAGCCTGGTTGGCTGGCAGAAGGAAGGGCTGGGGAGCAACTGAAGTTTTCATTCAGGTCCACTTCTAGCCCATATAAGTTGCCCCCATGCCAACAGTCAGTCAGCTTTGAGCTACACAATATAAATTCTGAATATTTCAGTGGCAACTATATGACTACTTTAAAGGGCTTTTTTAACAAACCTGCCCCCTTTTTTTGTAAATACACCAAATAAGAGAAAAAGGGAAGAGAAAGGAGAAAAGCACAAGGTGGGAGACAATAAAGAGAAACAAAGCCAGTTCACAATAATATTAATAAGGATCAAGCAGCCATAAATTAATGTATATAGATTAATATACACAATCAATATGTCAAAAAAGTGTCCAAATAAAAATGACAAGGACAAGATAACATGTTCAAATACATAGAAAGTGATTGTCTTTCCCCATATACCTCCACATGTGCTTAGGGTTGCCACACAGCCTGGAAAATTTACATTGCTAGATCACATATCACATAGTCCCATGGCTGGAAGGATTCTGGGAGGTGTCGTTTTTTAAAAGTTATTTTCCATGCTCTGCTAATCTCTCTTTAAAACAGGCATCAAAGACAAAGACTAAGGTATTTTCACACCATACAATTACAGCATATTGATGCTACTTTAATTGCTATAGCTGCACCATACAATATCCTGGGATATATAGTTTGATAAGGCACTAGAACTATGTAGCAGAGAATTCTAAGTACTCCATGAAGCTACATATCCCAGGATTCCATTGCATGGAGCTGCAGCAGTTAAAGTGGTGTTGAAATGGTGTGATTATGTAGCATGAAAGAGCTGTAAGTGGTGGAAAAATACTTCCATTCTTTCACTGGATGTTCAGCAAGTGGATTGAAATGGTCCAAAATGCCTCGGACAATCTACATTACCAAAATAGTTCACCATATATCCTTTTTCTTTCATTAATAGGGGTGAATTTACTTGTGGGGACTGAGAATGGATTGTGGCTTCTGGACAGAAGTGGGCAAGGAAGAGTTTACTCACTGATAACCAGGAGGCGGTTTCAGCAGATGGATGTGCTCGAAGGACTCAATGTGCTAATTACCATCTCAGGTTTGTTTGGTATCTAAAAGCAGCTGACCTAATGCAGGACCACAAGTAATTACAGAGAAGATTAGGCTGCAAATTTTGGTTTTAAAATCTTTTCAGCTTTCTCCAAAGTTTAAAACCTTGTTCCCAGGAAACAGGTGTTTTACTTCCTGCTTCATGTGTAAAATGGATGGCAAGAACTATAGAGGACATGAGATCCTCAAAACTAGAATTATAGAGTTGGAAGAGACCACAAGGGCCATCTAGCCAACCCCCTGCCCTGCAAGAATACACAATCAAAGCACCCCCAACAAATGGCCATCGAGTCTCTGTTTAAAAACCTCCAAAGAAGGAGACTCCACCACACTCAAAGGCAGCGTGTTCCACTGTCGAACAGCTCTTACTAGTTTAAACTGGTAGTCATCCCACTTTTAGCATATGATATAATTGTTCTGAAATTATACCCTGGGGCTTGTTAGTTGGTCAAAGTAGCTATGAAGTGAGAGTAGAAAGGATGCTAACCTAAACTCCCTACTAAGGGGTACAAATTATGCATAAATTTTACTGGACACACAGTTTAAAAAATGCATGGGTTTTTAAAGATGTACAGAGCTCTTAATCAGTTATCATGAAATGATATCTGTTAATCCATTCAGGGTTGTTATTCCAGGTAAGATTCAGAATCCATGTGAAATTATCTCCTTTTATACAGAAATAGCTGTGTTAGTCTGTCATAGTGAGTGGGGGGACAGAGAACCTAGCAACAAGCACCTGTAAGACAAACTGACTTATATCGCAGCATGAGCTTTTGTGGATATCAATCTACTGTACTTCTTCGGATGCACTTATAAAGTGATACTAAAGCCACAGGGAGTTAAGTATACTGTAGTTACATAATTGTGGAAGTGGTGTAGAATGCAATAGGATATAAAAAGATCCAAGGATCAAAGGGGCAACACAGGGTCACATTTTGTATTCATTCTGTATCCTATTACATTGTATCCAATTCCCACAACTGTGTCACTATGCTTAAAAACCTGTGGCTTTAATATCATTCTATCAGGGCTTCTGCTATCCATGAAAACTCATGTTATAATATAAATCCATTAGTCTTACAGGTGCTGCTAGATTCCTTTCCTTCCCCCTCCCCATGCTCCCTTTATATAGCTACAGAAGGGTCCACCTGTTGTTGTGAAGACACAACACATGCACACATATCCATGCTCATATAAAAAGAAAACATTACCAAAATGTGCTTTAAAATAAACTCTCAGTCTCCAAAGCATGTTTACAATCAGCAAAAATCAAAACAAGATTAATAAAATTTGTTAGGTGAGAAAGAAGAAATAATGTTTTATACAGATTTTGCGTTAAGTGCAGGGAGCTGAAAGGTGTGTCAGACACAGAACAAAACATAGGTTTTGGCATCCTTACAAATAATCTGTTTCACTTGGAACGCCAGCTTGAATGGACGCAGCATTAGTAGCACTAAGGAGGACTTTTTTCATAAGGTTTGGCTCACTCTGCAAAAGCTTAATTGAATACGGAGCATGCTTGAGGGCATATACTAAGGAACATTTATTTTTACATGGATTCCTGCATATACATAACCGTGCTTCCAGATCTTCACTATAGAGAGGTGCAGTTGCTTTACAGTTATCTACAAGTCTCCATGGCCAATGCTGACCCAGGGCTTGTGGCAGAGCCCTGCATGCCCATGGTCCCCAGTTCTGTTCCTGGTGGCTCCACTGAAAACTATCTTGGACCAGCATGTCTGAAAACATCTGTGCCTGAGACCAGAGATGATTATGATGATCATAGAATCATAGAATCATAGAATTGTAGAGTTGGAAGAGACCACAAGGGCCATCCAGTCCAATCCCCTGCCATGCAGGAATCACGATCAAAGCATCCCTGACAGATGACCATCCACCCTCTGTTTAAAGACCTCCAAGGAAGGAGACCCCACCACGCTCTGAGAAAATATGTTCCACTGCCGAACAGCTCTTACTGTCAGAAAGTTCCTCCTAATGTTGAAGTGGAATCTCTGTTCCTGGAGCTTGCATCCATTGCTCTGTGTTCTAGTCTCTGGAGCAGCCGAAAATAAGCTTGCTCCATCCTCAATGTGACACCCCTTCAAATACTTAAACAGGGCTATCATATCGCCCCTTAACCATCTTTTTTCCAGGCTAAACATACCCAGGTCCCTAAGTCTTTCCTCATAAGACATGGTTTCCAGACCTTTCACCATTTCCCTTGATCTAGACACTATACTTCTATTGATGCAGCCCAAAATCACATTGGCCTTTTTAGCTGCCGCATCACACTATTGACTTATGTTCAACTTGTGGTCTACTAGGACTCCTAAATCTACTAGGACATCCTAGATGATGATGATGATTTCTTACCCGCCTCTTCCTATGGATTGAGGTGGGGAACAACACATTAATACATAATCATAACATTGGTTAAAAGCTCATACCAATTAAAAACATGTATCAATTTAAAAGAACAAGTTAAACCAAGACATTTTAAAACAGTCAACACACAATTTAGAATTCATTTTGATAGCTGCTATGTAGAGAAGACAGCACTGACTCAATGTAAGGGAGTCTTAGGGATGTAAAGAATACTCACAGTTTTTCTCATCTTCACTGAGAAAGAGTGTCCCAACCCATCAAGACAACCTATTTGGAAGGGCAACCACTACAAGGTGGATCATCCTGCAATAGCAAAAAAGTTCAGCTTTCTAAATTATTTTGGGGGGGCTGGCAAAATGTGCTTTTTTGCTGCAAATACATATATTGGGGCGGGGAGCAATGTTTTGCACAAAAAAGTCATGGAAGTTTCACGACCAAAAAATGAGAATAACAATTTTTTTAAAATTCATTCATTTATTTATTTAATATCATACCTTTCTCCCGAAGTGGGAGCTCTCATAATGTCGTCCAACAAGGAGAAACTATATATATATATATTTCTCATGTGTGAGAATGAAATAAACAAAGCTTTACATCCCTACAGAGCTTGCTACCTTATGCTTGATTTAAAAGAAACAAAATGTAAACTCAAAATATTTTCCCATTTCCTGCTACTCTAGTGCTGAAAAAAATCTTACTCCTGTTCAATAAGTTGTAAAATGTTTCCTTTTCATTTCTGTCCCCACTAATTCAGGCAAGAAGAATAAGCTACGAGTATACTATTTATCTTGGTTACGAAACAAGATCTTGCGAAATGATCCTGATGTGGAGAAACGACAAGGCTGGGTGTCAGTGGGCGATCTAGAAGGCTGCATACACTACAAAGTTGGTGGGTCTTATTGATAGATATCATTGAATTATCTGCCAGAGTTCATTGAAAATTGTTTGAGGCAGCAGTTTTCAATTATTGGTCCTCCAGATGCCTTTAACTTCCATTTTCAGGAGCTCTAGTCATCCTGGGCAACTGCAGCCATCATTGTCCTAGCAAGCTCTTGTGAAACATATTTATTTATCAGGAGAAGTAGTTCTGGGCCTCTCACTCATCTCTGCTTTCCTTTCCTTCTGCTCTTCCCTTGGAGTAATAAGATGATGGAAAACAAAATAGATTCACTGTCTTCCTCTCCTCCCCATCTCCATCACCAGTCATCATGAGCAGGGGGGATGTGTAATGAGCTCTAGGAACTGTAATTTGTTAGAAGGCTTCCTGTAGTTATGGGATGACTCAAATGAACAACCTCTGCTCAGTATGGAAAAATCCACCCATCCTTTCATGAAGGTGTAATTATTTCCGAAATGGCCATTAAACTCCATACCAATGGTACCAATGGTATATGGAAGTGGCACATCCAGTTAGTCTTGGAGATGAGAATGAAAAGTAAGAAAGAGGCCTGTGAGCACAATCTAGATTCAGATCTCATTACCACCATGGCTGAGACGATAGAAGGAGGGATAATTTTTAAAGCATCAAATAATGTTTCAGACAAGTCTCTTCTGGATCTCAGAAGAATGAAGTTAATCACTTAAGCTTACATATTTGTTACAGTGACTAACACTATGTAGAGTCTTATTTATTAAGATATTTGTTAGAATGACTACAGTTGTCCCTTCATATTTGCTGGGGTTTGGTTCCAGGTCCCCCTGTGGATACCAAAATCATGAATACTCAAGTCCCATTATACGCAATGGCATAGCAAAATGGTGTCCCTTATATAAGATGGCAAAATCAAGGTTTGATTTTTGGATTATTATTTTTTTAAGAATATTTTCAAACCATGAATACTTAAATCCATGGATACAAAATCTGTGGATATGGAGGGACAACTGTATATATCAGGGATTCTAGAGAGGTTAATCCAAATTCATATGCTGAGACAGGTCATTTTCCTGTACTTTGTGGAGTGACATGCTCTATCCATATTATTTCTGTTGTCTAGTTTTTAACATAAACTTTGTAACAGAAGTACTTTGCTACAGGGCGCTGGAGTTCTACAGTTGTCCCTCCATATTCATGGATTTGGCATTCACGGATTTAAGTATTCACAGGTTGAAAATATTCTTAAAATAATAATAATCCAAAAAGCAAACCTTTATTTGCCATTTTATATAAGTGACATCATGTTGCTATGCCATTGCATATAACAGGACTTGAGTATTCATAGATTTGGGTATTCACAGGACGTCCTGGAACCAAACCCCAGCAAATGTGAAGGGACAACTGTATTTGTTTCAACCTCTCATTTACTACTAAATGCTGGGATAAATTAGAAGCTGCAATGTTTCTGGGCACTGGAATAATATCTTGGGAAAGTTACTTTTTTGGGCTATACTCCAGAATGTTCAGCCAGCATTGACCATTTGCCATGGCACATAAGGTGGTCCAAAAATAACTTTTGCCAGCTCTATCTTAAGCCATGTAGATCATTCTAGATCAAATCCATCACCTGTAACTCAGCAGAAAGTAATTTAGAATGCCTTTCCAATTTTTTTAACTAATCAATTAAAAAATCCACAACTGTTAATTTGCAGTGAAATATGAGAGAATCAAATTTCTTGTGATTGCTGTGAAAAATTCTGTTGAGGTCTATGCCTGGGCTCCAAAACCATATCACAAATTCATGGCCTTTAAGGTAAGTTTTAAAAAACAGATTCATATTTATACACTGTTCTACTTGTTTTTCATTGTATTTATTCCACCATCATAATTCTGTTAATGGCATTATTATATTTCTATAATAATCAAACATAGTTAGACATCTGCTGAAAAATTAGGAGCCCAGTGAAAGAGAGCTTGTCTATTAGATCTGTCAACCAGTTAAAACAGGTTTGCTGATTAATTACTTAGTCAAAAATAGATTTAACTTAGTCAAAAATAGATTTAAATGTGCATATGAGAAATACTAATTTAAAAAGCACATGTTTGTTTTTAGACACTGCATTTATAGATTACAGCAGGTACCATCTTAGAAGAGGCAGCCTCTCCCCCGACTTTATTATTTGGTTATAATAAGACTCTCAGGGTTGAAGGCTTTCATAATTAAAACAATTTTTAAGCATTCAAAATACAAAACTGAAACTGCTCCATAGAACTGCCTAAGAAGAGCAGTAGTTTAAAAACTTTTCTGGTCCAAAACTGTATGAAAAGGAGATTAGAAACCCAGATCCTTAAGGCCTGTTTAAAACTTCACAGTTATATAGGGGAGTTCCATAGGGTTAAAAGGCCCTGCCACATACTTAGCCTCTAAGTTCTCAATGACAAGCACATGCAGGAGGGAATGCCTCTTTTAAGGTAACATTGTTTAAAAAATGCATTCCATACACTTGTGGAGGACCAGCAGTCTCCTCAGAAATCACCTGTAACTTAGTGCTTGAGTATATGTTTTGTATTCAGATGGTCCCAAGTTTGTTCCTTGGCATCTTGAGTAAAATCACCTTGTGTAGCAGGGGAAACACACATCTCTGCTTGAGATCCTGGCAAGCTGTCAAAAGAAACATATGATCTGGTGTAGTGCAGCTTCCTCTGATGTATTAAAAAATAGTTTTAAAAACTGCATCCTAATAAATTGGGGCACCTTTTAAATTGTTCACAATGGTTTGTAATCTAGCAATCTCACTGACCATGTTCACACGTAACAGTAAATCAAGATGTTTGGTTTATCCTGATTTACTATGAACAAGTAGTATGCTACCATTCACTTTTGCGTTGCTCATGCAATCTGGTAAACAAACCAAAAATGGACTGCTTAGTGTTATGTCCAAACCCAGACTCTTCATTTGTTGGTTCAAAGCAAACTGAAATGCAAGCCACACAAAGCCAATATTTGTTACTGGTTTCTGATTTCTGGCTTGTTTGAGATCAGCAAAGAAGAATCCCAATTTTGGACATAATGCTAAACTACCCTTTTTTAAAACAGGAGCAAGCAGGCTATGCACACAGTGGTTTAATAAACCACAGTAGCTTAAAAAGATGTGCAGACATGGCCACTGATAAATCAGCTAATGGTTGTGGAAGCAGTGCTACTGTCTGCTGCACACCACAGCCTTAAACTGATTGAACTTTCTGTCTCTCTTCCCAGAGAATGTTATTCTGGAATAGGAACGTTGGTCTTACTGTGATGCATTCATTTTCCTGGGGTTGAGTGAAAAACATCCTGAACACTTTGGGTTGGCTCCTCCCATCGCTCCAGAAAGGCAGAAAATAGAATGGAAGAAATGCTTTCTGGGTGGCCCCCAGAGGGAGGAGCTGACCCAGGCACTTCAGTTGATTACAAAGCCAAGGTCCTGTATGTCCCCTCCAGACTCAAAAGAGAAGTAAAAGATCAGAAGAGAAAACATAAACAACTATAGATTTTCTTTGTTTGTTTTTTTTTTCCAGGCTGTGAGGCCTTGTTCTGGAATAGTTTCTTTCTGACGTTTCGCCTGCATCTGTGGCTGGCATCTTCAGAATTCTGTCTTCGCATGCCAGCCACTGATGCAGGCAAAACGTCAGAAAGAAACTATTCCAGAACATGGCCTCACAGCCCGGAAAAAAACCAAGGAAAATCTATGGATGCCAGCCGTGAAAGCCTTCGACTTCACATAAACAACAACTATTCATAGCCCATTGGGAACAGAGGGGCAAAAAAAGCCCCCCACGGTGAAGGCCATCTTCAAACTGTCAACAACTAAGGAACCAAATAATGTAAAAAAAACTATGCCAGCACTTTCAGGGTGGGGAGGATATTCTTTGCTCAACCATGAAAAATGAATGTATCACTGGTAAAACCAACGTTCCTTTTTCCCATGGATGGGCTCAGAACATCCTGAGCACTTTGGGACATGCCAAAGCTCCCTTGCCTCAGGTGGGTGCATTGGCTGGAAAATCTATCTCAACGTCTTACTATATGCTGCAGGACCCTTCAGCCGAAGGCAGCCTCTGTCGATTGAAATTTGCCTAATCTGTAATGCTTTATAAAGGTCGAGACCAACCACCAAGTGGCTGCCCTGCAGATTTCCTCCGGAGAAGTGCTGGTAGCCCATTCTGCAGTGGCTGCTGCACTCCTCGTGGAGTGTGCTGTGAGTGGGCCAGGTAACTGAACCCCTAATAGTCTATAGCAGGTAATGATGCACGCCTTGATCCACCTACTCAAGGTGGATGAGGATACCTTCCTCCTCAGGTATCATGGATGGAAGAATAAGAAGAGAGCCTCCAATGCCCCCAAAGGTCTGGTTCTCTTCAAGTAGATGTGGACTGCTCTCCGCACATCCAGGATGTGCCAAATTTTCCCAATTCCATGGCCGGATGTGGGCAAAATGAAGGTAGAATGATCTTCTGTGATCTGTGGAAAATTGAGCTGACCTTTGGGATGAATGCCAGGTCTGGTTGAATTGCTATGAAGTTGGGTCTGAAAGTGCAGATGTCTTCACACACAAAGAGAGCCCCCAATTCTGACACCCTGCATGCTGACGTGATCGCTACAAGCAGAAGGACCTTCCAAATGAGGCCTTTCCCAGGGGTTCGAAGGGTGGAATTGTCAGTGCCTTGAGCACTGTGTGCAAGTCCAAGGATGGAAAACAATGCACCATAGGAGGGGCTAGGTTCTCTAAGCCCTTCAGGAATCTGCAGAGGTGAGGGTGGGAAGTTACAGCCACAGCCCTTGCCGGTGAGAGGAGGGAGGTGATGGCCACCACTTGTCACTTAAGGGTGTTGGGTTAGAGGCTGTGATCCATGCCCTCTTGGAGGAAATCCATCAGTTGAGACACCTTGAATGATGTGAAGTCTAAGTCCTTGCACCTACTCATCTGAGGAGTACCCTGAAGGTGTATTCATAGATGCAAATGGCGGATGGCCTCCTGGCCGCCAGAATGGTCTTCACCATGTTATCTGAGTAGCCCCTCAACCTCAGCATAGCCCGTTCAATTTCCAAGCATTAAACTGAAGCCATGCTGGATCCTGGTGGTAGATCTGCCCCTGAGACAGAAGATCTGGCCATACCAGTAGGGGAAGAGTCTCTGATGTCACGCTGAAAATTTTGGAGTACAAAACTGTCCTTGGCCAAGCCAGTGCCACCAGGATCATAGTTGCACCTTCTTTTGTATCTTAGAGATCAGGCAAGCTACAAGCAGAATTGGTGGGAAGGCACAGAGAAGTCCTGGTGGCCATCTGGCTATGAGTGTGTCTATGTTTTCTGCACCTTCCGTCTGGAACCTTGATAGGAATCTCTTGAGCTTTGAGTTCACCATTGAGGTGAAGAGGTTTACTACTGGATGACTCAAGGTCTCTGAAATCAGGTCGAAAACCTCTGGATGGAGGCTCCATTCCCCTGGATCTACGTCCACCCAGCTGAGCCAATCAGTCTTGGTGTTGTGCTCCCCTTGAGGTACTCAGCTTTCAGGGAAAGGAAATTCTTCTCCACCCAGGTGAGTAGACGCTGTGCCTCTCGCATGAGCATACAAGACCTTGAGCTCCTCTCATGGTTTATGTGCACCTTTGTTGAGATGTTGCTGTCCTTATCAGCACCACCTGGCTCTGAACCACTGGTTGAAAGGACTGAAGGGCCAACCTGACTGCTCTGAACTCAAGCCAGTTGATGCTCTGAGAGGCCTCCTGCTGATCTCAGTGTCCCTGGGCTATGAGCCAGCCACAGTGGCCTCCCCAGCATCTCAGGATGGCATTGGTAGTTATTTGTATCCGTTCTGGTCTCCAGATGAGTCTTCCTCTCTTGATCACTGGAGAAATCCACCAGTTGAGTGCTCTGGCCACCCTCAATGGGATCCTGATCCAGAGGTGACGCTTGGCCATGACATCCATTTGAAAGGGGAGAAGAAACCATCGGAGAAGCCTGGAGTGGAAGCGGGCCTACGGTATGTAGTCCATCACTGCTATCATCAGACCCTGGAGATGAGCTAGTTTCATCAGGTCTGGTCTCACAATCTTCCAAACCTCCCAGATCACCTTCTAGATGGCATTGATTCTCTCATGGGGAAGTGACACCAAGCCCTTGACCATATCCAGTTGAGCTCCCAGGTCTGGATTTGTTGAGCTGGAGATGAAGGGCTCTTCTTGAGGTTTACCAGGAACCCGTGCCTCTCTAGAGAAGACCAGATGCAGCTCATATCGTCCTGTTCCTGCTTCTTGGATCTTGAGTGAATCAGCAGGCCATCCAGGCAGGGAAACACATGTAGATGCTCTCCTCTCCAGAGTGCAACCAGGGCCACCATGATCTTACATAAAGACCCTGGGAGCCAATGACAGCCCAAAGGAAAGCTCCCTGTATTGAAAATGAGCCGTGCCACATGAAAATCTGAGAAAGGCTTGGTGGTCCCACCAGGAACATGAATGGTATGCATCCTGTAGGTCAATGGATGCTAAAAATTCTCCTGGTTGAACAGCTTCTAGGATGTGCTTCAAATTTTCCATCCGAAAATGCTTCTTTTTGATGAAACAATTTAGTCCCTTCAGGTTAAGCATGGTCCTCCGTGTGCTGTTCTTTTTTGGAATAAGGAACATGTTGGAATAGGTTCCTTTCCTTCTCTGTGATGTGGGGACATTCTCTATGGCTCCCATTAGATGCAGCTTGTATATGGCTTCCAGTAGGAGGCAGTGTTTGATTTGATCTTTCAACCTCAACGTGGGGATGAAGCAGTTGGGAGGCCTGCAGATGAACTCTATCTGGTATCCCCATGAACAGTGTCCAAAACCCACTTGTCTGTTGTGGAGTCTTCCCATTCTGCCACAAAGTGCCAAAGTCTTCCCCCTACTGGCAGAGCCAAGTCATGCCTGGTTGGTCTTGCATTGGCCCCTGGTGTTGTTGAAGTGGAGCTTTCCTGAGGTTCCTGGGGAATTGTTTCTGGGCTGCTGTCTGAAGTCTCCCCAATGCTGTCTGGAAGATCTGGATTCCCTAGACTGGAAGTATCTGGAGGTAGAAGTGAACTGGGTCCTGGAGGAATGAAAGGACCACCTTTGCCTGAAAAACTTCCTCTCCTCCTCCTTCTTTCCAGATGCTAGTATTTTCTTTTTGTCTCAGTTCTCAACCAAGACTGATTCAAGAGAGTCTCCAAATAACTTCCCTCCCAGGAAAGCGCTGGAGGCTGGGTTCTGTTTCAACTTTGACTCCACTGGCCAGCTCTTCAACCACAGTTGCCATCTGACTGCCACCACAGCTACCTGACTTCTGATGGTGAACTCAACCACATCCAGTGTCCCATCTGCGATGAATGTTCTAGCCCTCTGTAATTTATTCAGGTCCTGTTTGACTGTGTTCTCTCCCCCAGGTATATCTGCCAGGAGATCCCTGGTCCATTGGAGTGCTGCCCTGGCGCCCATGGAGGAAAATGCAGCCGCCCTGATTGTCAGAGATAGAGCCTCATGAGCTCTCTTCAGAGCTACATCACCCCTCCTATCCTCTGGGATATTTAGGGAGTCCTCCCCATCCTGACAAAAAACTTTTGATGAGACAGGCGCGGAAATGGGGGCGTACACTGGTGGGACCTGTAGTTTCTCCATGAAAGCCTGGTTGAAACCATACAACTTTCTAAGTGGAGCTCGAATGAGACCTGCTGGATGCAGGCTTGTTCCATTTGAGCAGGAAAAGGCTTTCCCAGCGGGGAAGGAACTGCCCTGGGACACAGGTGTTCTTTCATAGCAGGCATTTCCTTGTCCAATAATGGGTCCTGGGTGGTGAGGAGGGACAGACCTAAGGTTTTCAGTGTCTCTAATGAGTGTGAGAAGATCCTCTAGTTTAAACGGGCATGTGGTGGCCTGCTCCTGACCTTTTTCCTCTTCCCCCTCATCAGCAGACAGCTCCCCCTCCTCTAATTTGGACTGGATGTCATCCGAATAGCCCTCGGACCCACTTCCTCTTCTGAGGACTGAAATATTGTTGTTGTTGTTGTCTTCTTCCTCCTCCTCCCCCTCAGCTTGGTCCCTGGGGCTGCTGGTTGAGCTGGTGACTTCCAGTCCTGAGTCCCAGTGACCCTCCTCTCTCTGAAGGGGGCCTGAATGTGCATGGCTGGCGGCTGCATGGCCAAGAAGGCGATCGGAAGAAGTCAAGGCTGTTTCGGTGTCTTCGGTGGGAGCGGGTGAGGACCCACTGGTGCACGTCCACCACTGTCTGCTTTCCCATTGGGTGGCTGGGTGCAGTAGTGGGGACTGATTTGCTTACCTTTCTCACCACCCATCACTTGGGGGAGGGAGGGGGCCATGCCTTGACCCTCCCCTCTTTCCCTTCCCCTCGTGCTGGATCAAGCTGGCCATATCCGTGGCCACGATCGCTGCCATCTCCCTTGCCACTAGCGCTCGGACCCAAGAAGAGAGGTCCAAGGCAGCTCCCCACCTCCATGATCCTTGCAGGGGTCCCCTGGGCACTTACATGTCCTGCACTGTCATTGTGTGCTTCTTCTGCACTTCTGGGCCCCAGCAGGTCAGGTGATGCTAGACGGAAAGGCTGTGATCCAGGAGGGGGTTGGTCTCCCCGACCCAGGAGCCCCCTCAGCTGGGCAGGCCTGTGTTGCTCCAGGCAGGGGGAGTGAAGCCAGAGGGAGATGAGGATGCCTGGTAGTGTCCTTTGTTTTGGGTGGTTTCTTGGGAATGGCCACCGAGGATTGGGCTCACCATGGCTGCTCTGACTCCAAAAAAAAGGAGGATGGAGAGAGCAAGGTTCGGCGTAGGAAAAAGGAGGCCGCATGGCCAAGATGGCGACTGGAAGAGGTCAAGGCCATCTCAGTGTCTTTGGTGGGAGGGGGTGAGGATCCACAGGTGCAGTTCAGTTCACCGCCAGAAGTCAGCCGACTGTGGTGACAGTCAGAAGGCAACTGTGGTTGAAGAGCTGGCCAGTGGACTCAAAGTCAAAACAGTTTAAAATAGAGGCAGAGAAAGTATGAAAGCTTCTTCTTCTTCTTCTTTTTTTCTAAAGGGAGAAGAGAAGGAAAAGGCAACAAGAGGAGAAGAGGAAGTCTGGAGCTCCATGTGGCCAAGATGGAGCACTTGGCTGGGACGTCCTCCTGGAGGGAAATGAACTGAAGTACCTCGGTCGCCCCCTCCCTCTGGGGGCCACCGAGAAGGCATTTCTTCAATTCTATTTCCTACCTTCCTGGAGCGATGGGAGGAGCCAATCCAAAGTGCTCAGAATATTCTGAGCGCATCCATGGGAAAATATTGTTCTCTTTTATGGAGTGTTATTCTGTGAAGCAGTACATTCATAGTACAGTGTTCCCCAAAACTTTCTCTCCCCCCTCTTCTATTTTTCCCCTTGATCCTGGATTAAATAAGAGAACTCAATGAGCACAGCAAAGTGCTTACATGTGATATGGGAGCTTCAGGTTGTGTTGTATGACTTCATATAATAAGTCTTCATAACCAGATTCATGACTGCAGCCATTATTCGTTTTTGTTTTTTCAAAAAATGAAAACAGAAAGAATACTAAGCTTCCATCTCTTTGATTATAAATCTATTCCTGACCTGATGTACAATGTCTGGTTTTTCTCTTTGCAGTCCTTCACCTCACTTCATCAAAAACCACTGTTGGTTGACTTGACAGTTGAAAATGGACAGAGGTTAAAAGTCATCTATGGTTCACCAGTCGGGTTTCATGCTATTGATGTGGATTCTGGCTCAGTGTATGATCTCTACCTGCCAACACATGTAAGGTTCTACCCTGATAAAATGTATTTCTTCCATAAGGATCCTGGCATCTGAAAGTTCAGCCTATGCAATTTAAGTAGTGCAAATTAGACAGTGCTGAGTGAGGATTTGAACTGGGGCCTCCCTGATCTTAGCCCCACACTACATCACACTTTCTGTTTAAATGGCTGTAGCTGGTCCCTTGCAGAGTAGGCAGAATAGGCAAGTCTCTGCTCATAAGAGATAAGGAAAGAAGAAACAATGGAAAAGGCAATAAAATGTTGAAAACTATTGAGAATGAGGATTGTGGGGGGAAAGCCAAAGGCCATGCAGAATAGGTGAGTTTTGAGAAGGAAAAGAAGAGAGGTGGCATTATTATTATTATTATTATTATTATTTCTCACCCACCTCTCCCTATGGATAGAGGCAGGGAACAATACATTAACACATAGACATAACATTGGTTAAAAGTACATATCAATTAAAAACACATATCAATTTAAAAGAACAAGTAAAACCAAGATGTTTTGTTTTTTCATTTTTCATATATTTTTATTGATAAATGCAACAGTAATAATACTCATCTTATTTACGTAATTATTTATCTATATACATTTTAACAGAATTGTCAAGTCATATACTATATATTGTGTATCATATATATTGTATATTATCTCTCTCTCTCTCTCTCTCTCTGGCTTTTCTTCGCAAACGAAGATTCAAGAAGGACTCATCCCGCGCTTTCTGCAAGCGCGCTGGTGACTAAAAAGGCCAATCCGAGATAAATAAGTCCGGTTGCAGAAAGCACAGCAGAAGGTCTCCTTGGGTGATGTTTTTGGGTTGTGATCCTTTCTGCGTTGTCGTTTCTCTTCAAGACTTGTTCGGCGTGAGTTCTCAAATAAGGCTGCAGCATTGTGGATAGTGCGTCTCCATGCCTCCCAATGTGAGGCCAGGGCGGACCACTGTTGGTGATCAATTTGGCCGAGCCTGAGATGTTGTTTCAGGGAGTCTTTGTATCGCTTTTTTGGAGCACCCCTCTTACGATGACCCATGGCGAGTTCACCGTACAGTACTATTTTGGGGAGGCGATGGTCCTCCATCCTAGAAACGTGCCCTGCCCAGCGCAGCCGCGTTCTCAATATCATGGCCTCAATACTGGTGATCCCTGCTTGCTCAAGGACAGCAACATTTGTCACATAGTCAGTCCAGTGTATATTTAGGATTGTGCGTAGACAGTGCTGATGAAAGCGCTCAAGGAGTCATAGGTGGTGGCGATAGGTGACCCATGTAACTAATAGTCTCTCTTCCTCTTTTTTAAAACAGAGAACACAATTTAAAATTCATACTTTTGGACAGGATATATCCAACTACATACAGAGTGAAAAGTATTAGAAATGCAAGGGGAAAAGGTCACAGTCACACAAAAAAAGGACTGCTGTTCAGCAGCAAATTCCCAATCTAATTATGTACGTGGAAGAGCAATATTTCCCAGTCGAATGCCCTCAAGATGGGGGCTCCCTTAAGAGACCTGTGACTCAGTTTCTGCTCGTTCACTATAAGGAAGAATGTACTAAAAATACACTTTTTCCCCAAGAGTGCAGAAACTGAAATTAAGTGTGTCCTTCTTCTACTAAGCTATAGCTGTTAGGGTGCTTTCAGACTGGAATGGTCCAAATTTGACAGACTAGGTATAATTTTATTTGGAAGGATTTTCTGGAAATGGTATCCTGAGGTTTGTTTAAGGACAACAGTTAACTGATTCTAGGCAGTTTACCCGCTAGCACCCTCTTTTTGCTTTCTCCATTCCCTGCTTTGATTACTCATGCAAATCATACCAAGGCAGCGCATTAAAATAGCTCTCCGGCTCTGGATACCTGTTCTGGTGTTACGGATAGTGGCTGCAAAGACGCCAGACTCCATGGTTGGCCTGGGTATATTACATTTGGCAAGTAAAACCTTTTGTTCTGTGGATCACTTATGATTCATTTATGACATTCATGTGGACACAGAAAGGGATGTTCTTTTTGTGAAAATGGGAAGAGGGGTATGTTTCTTTGCAGTTTACAGAAAATGGAAGGGGATTTCTGATGTTCTGTCTTCCTATGACAATGCTAATTGCAGAGCTCTCTCATAATTGAGTTAAATGCTAAGAATAATCCTCTCTCTGGTACTGTAGAGGAAGAGTTAGGACTGTTTGTAGAATATTGTTTTTGTTTTTAATTTCAAGATTTCTTACAAGAGCCCCCTCCTCTCCCCATCCCTCCATATGTGCTTACAGAAAATCCTCTCTTTCTCTCAAACAGTGTGTCCGGGTTTGCAAGTTAGGTATTCTAAATTACTTAAAGCTTTTTGAATAGTTTACAGTGTGAACCATGAGGGTTTTTCTGGATATGAGTAGAATCATGTGCATTGTAGAGATTCTTAAACACTGCTTGCTTTTCCTCTGAGTGGACATGTGGGCTTTCAACAGGCATTGGATATAATCTTCTGAATGACCTTCTAGTTAATTTGGATATTTAGATAAATGTAGATGGTGGTTTGCTAGAAAATGACTGGTACTTAACCAAGTTTGGGCAACTTCGGCAGGGCCAGGGCCAGTCGCCCCCTCAGCCTGGATCTACCCCTTGTTTTGGCAGCAAAGGGGAGGTGTCCATAGAAAGCAAGGATTTTCCCAACATGCTTCTGAAATTCAGCAGCAAACTGCTACAAAATACCTGCTTTAAATGGATCATTTCTGGTTGTAACCAAAACTTGGAGATGTGTTTTGCTACCAAATTCCAGAAGTATGCTTTTGTGAGGGAGGGGACATAAGGGGTTGTAAAAACTGTCTTGCAGGAGGAAGGTCTCCCATTCCAGGATTAAATGCACACAGCCATTGGAACACAGAACCTAAAGAAATGTGACTTTTTCTTTGGATAAAAACAAGTTGGGGCTTACTTGGATTGGGCCATAATGATGAGAGGAGAAGAAACCATTCCCAATCCCATAACAGCTACTTCGCTGAATGGGACATAAAGGGAGAACAAGTCTTTCCACCACCACCAAAAAAGTGACAGAAGAAATGTCAAAATAACCATGATGTATGCAGGAAAATAAACTCCACTGCACCATATATATGAAAAATATGACATCTGGATTATTAAAGCACTAGTGAAAGAAAACTATTTCATAACTAAGCAAATTCTCCTGAGCAAATCCTCACTTTTTGCATATTTTGTTAATAGGGATGTCCTACTTTTAACACATGCCATATATCCAGTTTCAAAGTATTAACACATTCATTTGTTATATTTGGGATGCTTGCTCCAGCTCAGTGTGGTAAATGAAATGCATGCAGAGCTTCCTTTAAATGTAGGATCCAAGTCCTCTCTCCAAATTCTTTTTAGATCAAGTGGTACATTTCATACTTGGAAAGAATTTTGTTCAAATAATGTGAAAACCACAGCATCACTGACAAAATGTAATGAGAAGCTTGAAAAACAAAACCAAGCAAAAATAAGTATATGTGCTGCTTTAGCAAAAAGAAGAAACAGAAGTTTCTCACTAGAGTAATCTTGCTTCTTTCCTTTTTGTTATTTATATTCCTCTATCATCTTTAATTATTTATACTGCTTCATATGGTTTTAATAGTGGCTGTTGTATGAGTATATTAGTAAATGTTTTAAATAAGATAATCACTAAGTTACAATACCCTATTTAGTGTTTCTTTATATGGTGCTAATGCTAGTTTTATTATGCTCCAATTGTTACTTGGTTTGTTTTTACTACATGAGACTAACAAAATGCAAAATGAAATACTGTTGCTGTTTGATATTTAAAGAACCTTGTGGTGGGAGACTATTTCCAGATGATAGCTTAGTCTTTATGGAAAATGGATATTTCTTTTCATTTGTATGGTCTTTGAGCCTGCAAAACAGTATACTATATATATTTTCAAACTGATATATGCTTTTCTTTCCAAGATCTCTAAGTCTGTTGGTCTGAACCTTCTGCCATATTTAGATTAATGGACTGTAGCTGCTACAATTGAAACCTGCCCCACGATATAAATCTTAATAACAAAATATTTTTCCAGATCCAGGGACATATTCACCCGCATGCCATTATCATCCTCCCTAACACCAGCGGAATGGAACTTCTGCTTACCTATGAAGATGAAGGGGTCTATGTTGACATTTATGGACACTTCTCAAAGGAAAATGTTTTACAGTGGGGAGAAATGCCAGCTTCTGTAGGTATGTCTGAAATGAACAGAGGCACCCATAGCCCATGCAAGAAGGGGTGTATTTCACTCCTGTCATTGTAATTAGCAGCACAAGACCCAATTTCAGTTGCACATTTTTAGAGTAAGTTCAAGAGTGGTTTCCAGTATCATTTCTGTTGTGCAAAGGGCTGTGCAAAGCAGTTGTTCAGCCAGTTGGAAATTGTCTTTTGGTTTGTGAAGTCGAAGGCTTTCACGACTGGCATCCATAGATTTTCCTTAGTTTTTTCCCGGGCTGTGAGGCTGTGTTCCAGAACATGGCCTCACAACCTGGAAAAAAACCAAGGAAAATCTCCAAGGAAAATCTATGTCTTTTGGTTGTCTGGGGTTGCACATCCAGTTGTGCAGCTGGTCATGCAACCCCTTGCATAACTGGGTGTGTGACCCAGTTGCACAACCTCTTGCACAACTGCTAATCAAAGGTGGAATCTCAGCACAGCTACATTGGTGGGGGGTTTTCATTCTGCTGTTAAATTGGATTTAAACTGAAACGGTATATGAAAACATACACTGTGTTTTCCCCAAGCTTGATTTTGCTTTCTTTTTCTCTTCCATGGCTAAAATGTCCTAGTAACTCAGTGCAGTGATATTTTCCTCTAAATGTGGGAGTATATGGCATTAGTTGAGGTGCAGAGGGGAGGATGGTGGAGAAAAATTGAGAAGTCCCCTGTCTACACTTGGGAATATGAGATCTATCTGTGCCTTACATCCTCTCAAAGCTCGCCATTCATCAAGCCCTAGAGCTGCAAGATTTATTGATAGCCTGTTTGCTAATATACATAAACGCTCATCTAGCTTGGTTTGGGGGCCCACCAAGCTCATCGAATACCACAGTCGGATCATCCATGCAGTGAAGAAAGCTAATCGGAGAAAAATCAACTCACTTGAAATGTAGTGGTGGAAGAGAATTCTGTAAATATCATGAATTGTTGAAATGGCCAATAAATGGGTTGTAGAGAAAGTCAAGCTTCAGCTCTCCCTAAGTCAAAATGGCTAGACTGAGGTTGTCATACTTTGGCCATATCATGAGATAACATCACTTATGAGATAAGATGATAATGCTTGGCAAATTGGAAAGAGGAAAACTGTATTACAGGTGGATAAACTGAATCAAGGAAGCTGTAGCCCTGAGTTTTCAAGAGCTCAGCAGGACTGTTAACAACAGTGTCTCTTGGAGGTCTCTGATTCATAGGGTTGCCATACATCAAAGCTAACTTGATGGCAATTAACAACAAGCTCACCTCGTTTCAGAGCTTAGTAGCAAAAGCATGCCAGTGCTCATTCCTCTTTGAAAAAGAGGGGTTTTGCTTCCAGAAGAAGGAAATGTGCCATATATTGGCACTAGAGTCATCATCCTTCCCTTTTCCTGAAAAATAAATAAATACCCCAAATCTCTCCTCTGTCCAAAAAGAGAGGTGTGGGGAATAATTAACCTATGTCAGAAGACAATTCTCATCTGTGTCATGTTAATCTTCAATATTGTATGTATGATGCTGTGTTACAGCAAGTAACAAGGAAGCATCGCGATCCAGAGGCAAAATGCTAAAGAGATTTTATTCCGGAGTTCGCATGCTAACAGAAAACCATTAGGAGAAAGCAATGGACACTGCATCTCAGTCAAAGCAATGCAGGCAGGCAGGCAGATACAGCAAGACAGAGAGGTATATGAAAATGAGCAGAAGCTTCTCCTTAATGAGCAGAAGCTTCCTCCTTTGTCCAGGGCTTACAAGTTATATAGGCTCTATGTCACACAGTTAACCATTTGTCTGTTGATACACTCAATCACTGAGATCAAAGGAGGTCTTAGCCTAGGGATGTGATGTTACATGAAAGGAACTTCCATGGGAAACTACAGATAACATAACACTAGGCTGTAAAATCCAAGGTAATTTCCTGAGCTTCCCTTCAAAGATGGCTTATGAAGCTAGATGTTTTATTGGCCCAATTCTAAAGGTAGGAAGAAAGGAAGGGCATGAGATTCTCTGGGTGTGCCCAGGTGTGACCAAAATGCTGAGTTCTTGCATCCCACAATTAATAATTAGTGGCATGGTCTGAAACTATCGAAGATAGAGGAACCATTAGCCAGTAAGATTTAATTCAGGGGAGGGGGATCCCAGCTGTGAGTATTGAACCTGTTTGGAAGTTGGCATTAAAAATGTCCAGGGGAGGATTATAACTCTCAGCAGAAAGTGTTGGAAAACACTGAGAATGTTGGGGTGTTTCCTACCTTGAAGAGAGGAGCAACATACTGCAAGAAAGGCAAAATGTTTGATTTTCCTGTATTAAAGCTGAATGTTGCCTCCAAAGTTATACTGATATATGTCTGATGATTGAAAGAAACAACGAGGACAGAAAACTGTAGTGATGGAATTGATTGGCATTCATCTAGTCAGTCTCAAGACACCAAGGGGGATCAAACAGTTCAAAAAAATGTTTAAGAAAAACCAAAGAAATGACTATATGAGTGGGGAGGAGTGTCCTTTTATTCTCAGAGTGTTTTTGAAGGACACATTTTCTCAAGGAAAATTTTACAGATACATATATCTACTCAAGGATAATTGATATAATAAATTTTGACTGTGCCAGAGAAGTTTGAGATTTAGGTTTATTTAATCCAAGGCAATTGAAACCTGGTCATCCCCTGACAAACCTCAAAAGGCTGACTCAAGTCAAAACTGGATGTCATTCTCTATTCTGCTTCCTCCTGTTGCTGTATTTCATGTGCCTTCTCAGGGAATGGGGCTTTGGGGAAGGGGGCAGAGTTTCAAGGAGAGGTGGGGTGATCCATGGAGCTGTTTTGCAGAGACTGGGAACCTCAGTGGGTTGCTACTTGTTTGCTTGTCAGCTCTCTTTCGTTTTGTCTAGTGAGTAGGTGGTAGGAGGGTAGCAAAGGGTAGCAATGGCTATGAGGAGGAAAGGATCCCACTGAGAGTGTCTCACTCAAAAACCCTCCTGTGAAGCATACAAAGTTGTAACATCTGGACAGGGGTACGTTATGTTACAAGGAGTAGGGTGTGGCAAGGGTAAATCATGGCTTTGGATGATAGTTCTGTGCATATTGTGATTTTGTTCTGACCAGAAGCAGTCAATTTTTTAGTAACCTTTTTTAGTAGACCTTGAACATGAGAAGCAGACAGTTGGATCCCCATATCCATAGGGATTTGGTCTCCAAACTTACCATGGATACCAGAAAAGGCAAATAACAGCAAATCCTATTAAAATAAAGGACTTCTGGTTAAAAAAAAAACCCAAAACCCATAGAGTTGCGTTGGAGGACCAAGAAGATGCCTAGAGAGGATGTCTCTCTATACATTTTCCAGCATGACCCTATGGTATGTGTCCCCTGCTATGTGTCCCAAGGGTAACTGAAACTGCGGGTATTGGTTCCGTGGTTACGGGTGTCCAACAGTATCTCTTGAGAAAGAAGCTCAGTGTGCCAGACTGCCAATGGAGGATCATGTGGTGGAATGCATTCTCTACAGAAAAAAAAAGTATTCCATCCATGTAAGAAATCTAGATGTTATAGAGAAGGGCTGTATCTAAGTTTTCACTTTAACACACCATCTGTATGCAGGTTTTTCTCCTCCCATTAGGAGGAGCATTAATCTCCTGCCATCTGAAGTACCATAGGTTCACGCCAGATCAAGTTTTACCACCTCAATGAGAATTTGGCTACAGTTACCCTTAGGAAGTAAAGGATGCTATCTTCTCTTAATACAGCTTACTTCGTAAACTGTGTTGCATGTTTTTAAAAATGAAAGCCAAAGAGTAAGGTACACTGTAAATATTCCTAATAAATATATACACATTACATAAGTATGTACATAATGTAAAATTGACAGTGCTTGTAAGAAAAAATAGTAGGATCTACCAGAAAAAGAAAAGAATCTTTTCAGATTTCCAGAACTTTCCCCCTGCCAAATACTCTCCACCACCTAACCAAGTACTCCCATTTTATTTCTAAATCAGTTCTCCTATAAATTGTGTGGATCTGAGACCATGAACTACCTAGTGATAGCAGTTAAAAAAAACCCTAAACCTTTGCAATATTGTAAAGTGAGGGCAAAAGAGAGAGAGACTTAATAGAAGTAGGGCAAGGAATCTAAACATAGTAGTCACATAATATTTTAAGGTGGCAGGACCTATATAGTCAATCTAGGCTATACTGATTGGAATGAGGAAACTTAACACCAAGGAAAAATGAAAATGATAATATTCAGGGCTTGGAAAAGCTTCTTTTCTTTTCTTAGCTTACTACAACTCCCAGAATGCCTCAGATAACATGTCTCCTAGCCATGATGTAGTGGCATTTGGCGATTTATATTCCAAAAAAGTAATTTTACCAAGCTCTGATAGAATTATAGTATTTAAATGTATTGATTGTTCTAGAGATGTAGGGCATTTCTTTGGTCAGGAGGAAGTCAACTTTTCTAAAAGCAAGAAGCTTGGCATTAACCTTTTATGAGAGATTAGTCTCCTTTTTTTCCCCTGTTAGTTCAGATAAATCTGCCTCTTTCTTAATGGGCCATCCTCCAGATGTGTCCCATCTCCCATCATCCCCAGCCCACAATTAGGGAAGACTGATCTACACTATAAGCATATTTATTTATGTATTTATTTATACCCCGCTCTTCAGCCACAAGGCTATCAGAGCGGCTTACAAATTGTTTTAAGCAATAGCAATTTACACAGCTACACTGCATTAAGCATTTTCCAATGTGTGTTAGCTAATTGCCCCCACAAGCTGGGTACTCATTTTACCGACCTACGAAAGGATGGAAGGCTGAGTGAACCTTAGAGCCCGCTGGAATCGAACTTGCAACATATATATCAGTTTCATACCAGTTTACTGTCATGGCTTCTTGGGATCCCTGAGAGATGTTTTTACCCCTTTCCTCCAACACCTCAGAAGGCTCACATTGTAAACGGAATAAAAAGGGAGACTCAGGTGTCTTTCATGCTACACAATTGTAGTACTTTAGTAACCTTAGTAATTCCATGGGAGCCATCCCATGGAATCCTGGGATTTGTGGTTTCATGGGATATTTAGAATTCTCTGCCAGAGAGCTCTAGCACCTCACCAAAATTTGCCATGAAAGCACTACAGTGGCTGCCACCATCTACTGAGTAAGCAATAAAAATTCTTGACTGTCTGGAATACTTGTTTCAGTTAAGAGACAGAATGCTAAGAGCCATCTATCTGGAAGCATCCCTGGACAATTTAGTATAGTATATTCCTAACTCTGCAATATCTCCTTGCAATACGCTTGCTGAAAGTATCCTGGTGCATGAAGGCAATGGTTCTCCCTCCTGCCTGCTCCCACAACACATGCTCACACATGCATGCATGCATTAACTATTTCCATTAGGAAAGTAAATCACTGTTCAAACAATTTTACAGTTGTAATGTAGATCTATCCTTCATGACTGGGTTTGAACGATGCACCATAATACTAATTTAAAGCACATGAAAGAAGAGACAGAATGGGACCAAAGCTGCAGTTATGAAGGCCCAAATTCTCTTTCTGACCAGACAGAATTCTGGCTGCAAATCTGAGGAAGAAACAGATGCAGTCACTAACACCTAATTTGCAAAAGAGTTCTCCAGCCTTCCCTAGCTCTCCCTTTTTCTGTACAGTATTTTGTTTACCACTGCTGTGTTTCTTTGTATTTCTTTTAAGCTTACCTTCAGTCCAATCAAGTCATGGGCTGGGGAGAGAAGGCTATTGAACTGCGGGCTGTGGAGACAGGAAACCTGGAAGGAGTGTTTATGCACAAGAAAGCACAGAAGCTGAAATTTCTTTGTGAAAGGAATGATAAGGTATGTGTCTAAAACTCAGTGGTTATACACTAACAGCATAGAGCAGCGGCTCTTTCTTTACCAGGGACCCCCTTTAAATATATTTTGTTGCCATGGACCCCCAAGATTTAACTCAAGATTTAAAACAACAACAATACCTGATAGTAATAATAATGCAATTACTTTTCCTCAGAGGCACCGGAGGGGGAGGGAAGACTTTTTTCCGTGCCTCTTCCTGCAAGTTTGTGGCTGGAGGAGATTGAACAGCAATGTACAGGCCAAGCCAGCCAGTCTTTGCCCCTGTTGGCCACTCCACTGCAGAGAGGAGGTGGGCTGACCAGCCTTCAAGCCTTTGTGGACTCCCAGTGAGGACATCATGCCCCCCTGAGGGTCTGTGGACCACAGGTTAAGAACTACTGGCATAGAGAATGAAAAAAGTGAGACTCTGTTTTGAACTAGGGAGTATTGTGAAACGATCAGAAGGCTGTTAGGGTTGTATAGTTGCCAGGTGTGGGTGCTCTGGACAGAGGCAACCTTGCTAGAGTTACCCATAGTCTGGTAACTTCCCAGTTGGATTATTACAACGTGTCTCATGTGGGGCTGCCTTTCAAAATGAACTCTAGAACAGGGTGGGCAACTGCAGCAGGTCCAGATGATCAAAAACCAGGGAATGAGGAAAGAATTGGCTGGAAGACCCCTTCTGCTTTTGAAAAACACCTTTTCAAATGTTTTACCAGTGTGGAGGGGGGCGGCTGCAACCTATGGAGGCAATTCATCTTTATGATCAGAAACAGAAGAGTCTGGAGGTGCCAAAGGCCACAAAAACAGTTTTGAAGGCCCCATTTTGCCTACCAAGAGCAGCTGGTCCAAGATACTTTCCTGCCCAAGACAAAGAACAATATGGTACCCACTCCCCATTCTGTGTTTAGAAGTCAACAGGACTTGCAGCTGAATAGTACTTAAACACTCGTCATGGAAAAGCATTCTCCAGCACCACTGAAGTGAAGCTAGCTGGCGTGGGATGGAAGCAAGGACAGTTTGTGGCATACACAGCTTCATACTTCAGCAATGAGGAGCAATCAAGGAGTTCAGCAGGACCATCCTGGAGCCTGCCATCATTGTTCTTTAGCATGTGCAATCATTTTTCCTCATTTTCCATTAGGACTGGGGCATGGTCATTTAGTCCCTGGGACTGGACAAAATGATCATATTCTGCCAAGTTGCCTGAAGAATCCCTTCCTCTCATATATAGCCTAAAGTATTTGCTCTGGCATATGACGAGAAGGTGCTGACTATCAGTGGGGATGATGGCAGCCTATGCAGTGATGGTGTTCTAGCTGTGGAATACCCTTCACAGAATACGTCACCAACACTGATACCTACACTGTGCTCTTTTCAGTGCTATCTGAAGACCTTTTCATTCTCCTAGGATTTTATGTCTTTTTTAGTCCTAAATCTAATTCCTAGTCCCAATTAGAGTAGACCCATTGAATCAATTGCTAAATGATAAATCAACATTTATGTAAATCCTGCTCATTCAATAGGTCTATTCCAGCTGGGACTAGTGATTAGATTTAGACCTTAAAGCTTTTTAAATTGTTACACTGTTGTTGGATTATACACTGGTTATATTCTTTGGCTGCTTTAATTTGCTTTGGATTTTATATTATGTTTTATTGCTGTAGCATTATTTTAACCTTTATTTTGTGAACTACCCAGAGAGTTTCATCTATTGAGCATTATAGAAATGTAGTAAATTAATAGCAGTAGGTTTAGCATGGCAAGAAGAAGTACTTTAATAAAATTATGAAATTCACTGCCAGAAGTGGCTGTTAAGCATGATGAGTGAATGCATCCTCCCTGTGTAACAGATCCTTGGACAACATTTTCACACTCTGCTTATGAACCCATCTGCCTGTATTTTCCTGTTAATAGCAGAATACTGGAATTGAATATTGGCCTGCTTCTACAAGGCAGTTTTGAGATGCCTTACATTTGTGTCTTTAGGAACTGAACACATTGTAATCTTAATATTCAGTCTCAGATGGTAACACTTACCATTTTTTTTTAAAAAAAGCCCTGCTTGCTGAATTAAAGTAGAATTTGATTTTATTTATGCAGATATATATGCCACATTTGCAGGATTGGCTAAAGTTTAACAATAGTTCTCTCTTCCCCACCCCCTTTTCTCTAGGTATTTTTTGCATCTGTTCAGTCTGGAGGCAGCAGCCAAATCTACTTTATGACCCTGGGCCAGAACGTACTATTCAACTGGTAAATCACATCAGGATGAAACATCTTTTGATTTTTCCCACTGGATATGAGCTGTTTTAAAATGCAAGCTGGTTACTGAAGTTTGCACATTTTCCTAAGAGAAAAAAGGGGAGAAATACTATCATCGTTAGACTGTCCTCTGTTGTGGAAGAATTTCATTTTCCTTTCCAACTATTGCAAATATATTTTTGTGGTTTTATAACTACAGTTCAGTAACATAAAGAGCTGTTTTTAAAAGTTAAATGCAAATATGCAATTGAATGATGCGCAACTGTATGACAATTGTATCAAGGTTAGGAAGCTCCCTTGACTACAAAATATGCACAGGTATATATTTTTGCACAAATACTGTGATGCTGTTTTGTTAAGCGCTCATGTTTTTATTTTGGGAAAAATTATGTACAGGTAGGCTTATTCGCCGCATATGTATCTTGCCACAAGCTAGAAATTTACTAAATTACTTTTGTATTGTTTTGCTGTTCTTGCTTAAGCAGCTGCATTTTTCTTCATCTCAAAACTAATAAGAAACAATGTTTACTTTATAGAAAAATCATAGCCTTGTGAAGCTTTTTATTCCTTTCAAGGGCATCTTGTCGAAAATTTTGCAGCAGTTTGCATCCTCAACTGTTTGGGATTGGCTTTCTGTCCTTAGGGCCACACCACCTGAATTTTTATAAGGGCAATATTCTGCCATGTATATTGCTACAGAATGTACATCTAAGGATATTTTAAATAGCAATATACCACTCGTGGACGCAAATTTTGTGGTGGAGGGGTCTGATCCTGAAACTTTTACTTGCACAGTAGGCTTTAGTAATAAAATGAGCTGGCTCATGCAAGTTAGGATCTAAGGTCCTTCTAAGTTTTTTTGTGTGAGAGTGTTTTGTTTAGTTTTTTGCAACTCTTCTATCGCACAAAGTCAGCTGAAAACTTCTTTATATGTATAGGCCTGTAAATACCTTCTCTTATCAAATTTAATAAATCTACATTTTATTATAGCCATAGAAACAACCCATAGAAACAAGGAGTATAATTAATAGAACTTTCTCATTAAAATGTACTCCTTCAGTTCAATGGGAAACACAGGAGAAGCTGTCAGTGGATTAAATCAAATAATAACCTTTTTAAAACATACATACACATAACTAACTCCTTTTAGGTATTTTATATTAATTACATTTGGGGAAAAGACAGGGGAGGTTTCCCTGCAGTGAAATTATATTCTCAGGGCTTACAAACTTGAGTTAATCTAGAGCTGAACTTTTAAGTTTACATGTACAATCATGACATAGCTAAAGTCTGTACAACTCTGGAAAATGTAAAGCACTATGGAAAGTACTACATAGTATGATTATATTATGATGGAAAACTTTATACAAAAATATTTTTATTCAAGAGAAATATGTAGTATCTATATTTGGGAGTCAGGGAATCAGTGGGTGGGGGAGATATTAAATACAGTATTTAAAAATATCAGCTTTTAACATGACACTTATATGACCAGAAGCGGCAAGGTTACATCCATAAAGACTTGCTGATACTCAAGTCACAAAATTTTTCAGAGAACATCATAGCATATTAGCAAAGCACACAGAATACATGTATGTACAGGTGTAGAGCTCCATTGGAGACAACTCCAATTAAAAGGATTTTGGAAAGCAGGGCTGGGAAAGGCTCTTCTCTAACTGAGAAGATTATCCTAAAACCCTGGAGAGCTTCCACTGTTCAGCCAAATAGTCTGGTGATACACGGTAGCTTTTTATGCATGTACACAGAGCTGTGTTTTGAAAAAGACATGAACTTTTGGCCAAGGCCTAGAGGACATGAATTCCAACCATTTACAGATCAAAGGAATGTAAGTGTTGTGATCAGGTGGAGCCTTGGACTTCTACACTATATAGGGTTCATTTAATATCGAAGACTTGAGTCTTTGTTTTGAAAACTAACATTTTATTTTAAAAGCAAGAGCTTTCATAGACTGCATTCCACTTCATCAGATGGAATAGGGGAAAGCAACTAAGAGAAGCTTGAAAAGGAGTCTTCTTGATGGAACTGTCTTTTTGAACTAATACCACTTGTTTCTTCCAGCAGTTTTTACAAGATGGCATGAAACACAGTCTCCGCTGAGACTTTGCGTCATGCATTTACTTTTGTGTGTGTGTATCAGTTGTTGTTTCATGTTTTACATTCCATTTGTCCAGCAAACTCAACTTGATTGAAGCTAGCCAATTAAATGGACTTTGATGGAATGACCAAGACAGTTGAAATCTTCATATCCAAATTTGTTATCTTTCCTTTCTTTCTATCAGATGTGTGTCCTTTCATCCTCTTCTTTAAATCATCTCAGCTGCTGCTACTGGACACTGCTCACACACTTTAAATAACCATTCTTAAAGTTGCACATTCAGGAAGTTTGGAAACTGCTGGTTGCCTTGTTAGCATTAGATAAGAATAATCATTAGACATTAGCAGTGTTTGTTAAGACAGATAAGTGGCACTTTGATTTGTTGCAGGGTCTTAGCCTAGACATTTGTGTCATTTTGCTACTGAGCAGTCGTTTCAGATTGGATAGCTGCTGCAAGTTGTCATGAGTCTTCCATCTTTTCTTTTCTAATTCTTTTCAGGGACACTTAGCATTCAGGTGTAGTACCTTTAACTTGTACATAAATAAGAAAGGAAATGCAATTGCTTTTCTTAGATGGCATCTTATACAGAAATTGGTCCTGGGGTAAGATTCTGAGTTTTGTGGTGTGTATACCTACCATTTGAAGTTGGTTGTTAAGAGTCAAATAGGCTTATCTAAGAATATCCAGCTGTTTGCCAGGATCACTTGGATACAGTGAATTGATATGGTTATAACTCATTGCTTGGCAGTAGATTATGGATGCCATAATGGGCTGGTAGTGATTGTGGGTGGTATAGATATAAGGGTCAGTTGTTTCCCATCTTGCATGGTTTTCAAGCATCCTTTCTATAAAACCATTATGGTATCCAGAAAGTTGCTGTCTTGCAAAGAATAGATGACACTTGGAGTTGTAGGAGGGAAGAAGGTGAGACCTTGGTGAAATGGCTGAGAGATTACTTACCATAACTCCAAATCATGAATATATCAATCTGATAGTAGAGTTAAATGGTCAATATTCAGAAGATTCAAGATCAGCCATGAATTAATTTGACATGTATGATGGATTGGAAGGGGTAAACCACATGATTTTGAGCGCCATCTCCTTTTTGTAGATCAGCTAATACTAAGTATTATGGCCAAAGCAGAAAGTACTGGAATAGCTGGGGAAGTGGTTTTCTTATAAGTGAAAACTATAACCAGCACCTGTGACAGACATCACAGTATCGACACAGGAAGCTACAGGACCAAAATAATGTCTCCCTAGAATGCATGCCAGATTAAAACTTACAAAGATTTCTAGTCATTTTATGATACTGACTGGGCCTATCATTAATGATATTAATCCAATTCTCAAATAAACACCAAGTTTGTTTAAGTCAACCCTAACTGATATAGTTAGAAAATGTGGGATTAAGCAGAGCAATCAAGGTCAGTAAGAGATAGTGAGGAGAGGCTGATTTGTTCAGAGGAATAGTAAGAGAGATGAAATATTGCTGAAGAGAAAGAAATAGAAAAGCAAACTGATGAAAGAAAAGGAAAATTGGAAAGTTTGGTGTAGTTATAGCTGAGACTAGAAAGTACTTAAAATACATATGGGAATTGAGAATGTTGACATGGTTAAGAAGGAATGGGTGCAGTTTAATATTAAAGCTAACTGTTGCAGGAGGACTATTCAAAAACTGAAGAGAAATTATCTAAAAATACTATTCGACAGTACTTAAACAAATCTTTGAGGCATAATCCAGTAGAGTACTCCAATTTCTAATGCCAGCAGAATACTTTCTTCCCATTCTAATATAAACCTCCACATGGCACCCAAAACCTGTTCCAGAAGATTTCCCCAGAATGGTGGAGGAATGGTCTGTTCTAATGGAAGCAACAACATCCAATGCAAATATACCTTTGGATCCTGACCTTAGTGTATGGGAGGACTTCTTAATCTCTCCTACTATTTTGCTAATAAGGTATTAGAGAGAACAAAATATTTCTTTTCAATGAAATCTCTAGGGAGATAATTCTATTATCAAAGAGAATTCTATAACACTGATGTCAGAATTCTTCACAATTCCTGCAACTAGTAGGTTTTCTGTTACAGTAATTCCCCATATTTGCAATTTACTGTTGTGTAAAAGCAATGAAGGCAATAAATTATGACTTACATTTTTTTACAAGCATTGTGTTGCTTTAGCTGAAACTTTTGAATTTACAAAATGGGAAAATAAATGCTATGCACTGTATGTCATTGGATTTTTTAAAAAAAATATTTTACTTGTTCTTTAATGTCCAATTGTATATCTGAAAAAGCATAAATAAAGCAGTATACTAAAAAAAATATGAACTGGATATTGTTCTCACTATTTTCTCTGAAGCTGGCAACAACCAATAAAAAAAGAGGGTAAATATCTGAAATGCAAAAAGCCAACTATATTTGGAATTAAGTTCAATTTTGTTTTTGCTGGGAGAGAAAAGGAGTCCAAATGAATTATGTTTAAAAAGTAAAGTATCTGAACAGGCACTGGGCTAACAGGCAAGGCCAACAGGCATTTTGCACAGTAGTTTTGAGGGGGAGGCCCAGAGGTCTGTTTCAGAGACTATTTAAGACAGCTGAATATGGATGGCAAGGGAGCTGCTACAATCATCGCCAATAGCTGTGGGATGTTTGCGTTCTTGCCAGAGTATACCTGCAGCAAGTGCAAGTTGGTGGCCCTGTTGGAAAAGAAGGCCCAACAACTTGAGGCCCTGCATCTACTCTTCAGCATATCAGAGAGCATGAGATTTTCTTAGACAAAGCAGAACAGACTGCCATGGACGAGGACCACACAGGGGATGTCTCGAGGAGGAGATCATTTCTCAAACACAGGAGGTAGACATTTGGGGGAATTTAACACTGTAGGAGTAATAAGTCTAAAAAATAAAATTGTATTAAAAAATTCCAGGATCTAGTCCTTTTAAAAAGCAACAAGAATTGTCTTCTTTAAAAAAGAGTTAAAAATCATTCATTTACTTTTAACTTCATGCAGAGTGCAAACTTAAGAATGCTGACTGAAAGCTCAATTAACATTTAAAAGGTGTGTTCAGAGGTCTGAAGTTACTCAGTTAAATTAGACTCATTACAAAACAAAGGAGTCAGTTTAAAATGCAAATCAAAGTTTACTGAAGGTATATCGATCTCAATCTACATACTAAAACAAACTTTAAAAAGAGGTTCCTAACTAATGAATGGTATTTAGGGTAGGAAAACAAACTCACCCAGCCTACGGTAGAAGGCTGCATGGTGAAATATCATTTCATGATTACAGGAAAGATGGCTTAAGATGTCTTAAGATGGAGATGGCTCCAGCCTCATGGAGACTCAAACTTAAAGAGAACTTACACAGAGCAATAAAATTTAAATTAGGTCATGTGTTGAATGACCCAGCACTCCAGTTGGCTGGAAGTGCCCAGTGAAATAAGAGAACGGGAACTTGGGAGAACAAAAGGCATGCAGGGAAAAACCCTAGACTTATCTTAGGATGTGAATGAGGTACACAAGATTGCTTTTACATTGCAATGATTATTTCCCCACATACTATACTACAAACACACACAAGTAGAAAAACCAGGGATCATTCTGTGAGTTTAGAGCTACAGAATCAATTCAAAGCTCTCTCCCTTATCAGTGATGATTAGGAACAGGGACGAGAGCAATAGTATCAGTCCTCAGAGAACATGTAGGTGTCTTTGGAAGATTCAGCCCCTGCCAATCCCCAGGGGAGATGTGTGGTGGTGGTAGGGGATCCCTGCTGAGGGGAACAAGAACTGTGATTTGCAGCCTGACAAGATGTCTCAAGAGGTGTGCTATCTCCCAGAGGCAAAAATCTGTGATGTAACAAAGAGGCTGACAAGACTCTTCAAACCCATTGACTGTAACCCCTTCTTTTTGGTCCATGTGGGAACCAATGACACTGCAAGATGTAGTGTTCTGGATATTACAAGGCTCTGGGTAGGTAAGCTAAAGGACCGTGGTACACAGGTTGTCATTTCATCTCTCCACCCAATTGAAGGACATGGCCCAGGAAGGGAGAAAATGGTGGATGGGAACAATTGGCTTTGCAGATGGTGCTGCTAGGAGTGATTTGACTTCTTGGGCCACGATCTGCAGATTCCTGAAGATGGACTTCAGGCAAGGTATGGGTTGCACCTCACAGCAGTTGGCAGGGATATTTTTGCTAAGAATCTCACAAACCTGGATTACTTTAAATTGAGTTACGTGGGGGAGTGAAGACAGTATTCTTGAGGACAGAAGTTCCTCAAGAGCTTGAGATAATTGCCAAAATATACTATAGAGAGAATTGGGCAAAAGTACCAGAACCCAACAGTTGGGGGGGGGCTTAATTAAGCAGCTAAGGGGAATAACCCATAGTCTTAGATCTCTCTACACTAATGCACAGAACATGGGAAATAAAAAGATGAACTTGAACTCTTAACACAGTAAAGCAAATATGATATAATATGCATCACTGAAACCCAGTGGGTTGAGTCTCATGATTGGAATGTAGTAATACAGGGGTATACGCTATTGCAGAGAAATAAACCAAATAGGACAGGAGTAGGAGTAGGACTGTGTATCAAGGATGTTTACACCTGTCAAGAGATCCAGGAATTAAATCTTGGAAGCCAGGATGAGAATATCTGGGTAAAAATTAAGGGGGGGAGAAACAACAGTGATATTATTGTGAGGGTGAGGACTTGGATGATGCCTTCTGGAAGAGATGACCAAACATTCAAGGTGTCAGTCCCAAGTATTTCAGATAAGGAATACTCAACCTGTAGTAATGGGAGATTTCAACTATTCTGATACTTGTTGGAAGTCAAATTCTGCCAAGAATATAAAGTCTAACAAATTCCTCACTTGCCTCGCAGGTAATTTAATTGACCAGAAGGTGGAAGAGGCAACAAGGGGATCAGCTATTTTTAGATCTGATCCTGACCAACACTGATGACTTGGTTAATAGAGTAGAAGTGTCAGGATCCTTAGATGAGAGTGACCATATTTTTCTGGAGTTTATGCAGTGGAAAGGGGAAGGCACACACAGTCAGACACACATTCTAAACTTTTAAAAAGCTGATTTCAGTAAACTTAGGGAAATACTGGGTGTGATCTCATGATTAGGAATACTAAAAGAGAAGAGAGTTCATGATGGATGGGAGTTTCTTAAAAGGGAGATATTGAAGGCCCAATTTCAAATAATTCCAATGAGGAGGAAAAATGGGAGGTGTCTAAAGAAGCCAGGATGTATGTCTACAGAACTTTCATCTGAGCTAAGATTTAAAAGGAATATACATGTACAAGAATTGGAAAAAGGGGGATATCTCGAAAGAGGAATTCAAATGAATAGCCAGCAAGTGTAGGGAGAAAGAAAAGCTAAAGCAAAAAGGAGCTCAGGCTTGCTGGAGAGGAGAGGTTCAAAACAATAAAATGGGCTTTTTTTGTTATGTCCATAGTAAAAGGAAGAACAAGGAAGTGGTAAGGCCACTGTATGGAGAAGATGGTGAAATGCTAACAGGGGACAGGGAAAAGGCAGAGTTACTCAGCACCTTCTTTGCCTCAGTCTTCTCCCAAAAGGAAAACAGTGCTCAACCTGGGGAAAATGGAACAGATGATTCAGCAGGGGAAATGCAGCACAGAATAAGCAAAGAGCTAATACAGGAATCCCTGAATTCTAAATGAATTCAGGTCTCCAGAGCTAGATGAACTACATACAAGGGTATTCAAAGAACTGGCAAAAGTAATCTCAAAACCACTGAATAATCTTTGAGAATTCCTGGAGAACAGGAGAAGTCCCAGCAGAATGGAGGGCAACTGTTGTCCCCATCTTCAAAAAGTGTGGGTGGGTGATGGGAGGACCCAATTACCACCCAGTCAGCCTGACATCAATACCAGGAAATATTCTGGAGTAGATCTTTAAACAGACAGTCTGTGGGCACTTAGAAAGGGATGCCAGGATCACTAAAAGTCAACGTGGGTTTCTCAAAAACAACTCATGCCAGACTATCTCTCTTTTTAAAAATACAGTTTCAGGCTTGGTAGATGAAGGGACTGCTGTGGATGTAGCATATCTTGACTTCAGTAACACCTTTGGCAAGTTCCCCCATCACATTCTTGAAAACAAGCTACTAAAATGTGGGCTAGACCATGCTACTTTTAGGTGGATTTGTAATTGGTTGACTAACCAAACCCAAATGGCAGTCACCAATGATTCATGTTCATCCTGGAGAGAAGTGACTAGTGGGGTGCCACAGGGTTCTGTCCTGGGTCCAGTGCTATTCAACATCTCAATAATTTATAACATGGATTAAATAATAGAGGGCAAGCTTATCTGCAAATTTGAAGATGACTCTAAATTAGAAGGTGTAGCTAGGATAGAATAAAGGCAAAGACCAAGAGGACAGGATCAGAATTCAAAATTACCTTTTTAGATTAAAAAGCTGGGCAAAAACTAACAAAATGAATTTCAACAGGGAGAAATGTAAAATACTACACTCAGGCAGAAAAAACAGAACATACAGATATAGGATGGGTGACATCTGGTTTAACACCAGTATATATGAAAGCGTCTAAGAGTCTTAGTAGACTACAAGCTTGAACAACTTAACTCCGGAACCACCTCCTCCCATACAATCCTCCCCGCGCACTCCGGTCCTCTGGGAGGAATCTGCTTCAGCCACAAAAATCTAGGCTGTCTGCAACCTCCCAGAGGGCCTTTTCGGTAATCGCCCCCAATTTATGGAATGGCCTACCGAATGAGATCCATCAGTTGACAAGCTTGAGTAGCTTTTAAAAAGCACTAAATATGGATCTCTTTTGCCAGGCCTTTCCTGATTAGATCCAGGCCTCAGGAGCTCAGTCTCCTGGCTTTTTAAAATTATGTATATATTTGTTTTAATGTGTTTTTAGTTAGAAGGTTTTAATTTTATAGTGTTTAATGTCTTTTTATGGGGGAGGGTGGGGGTAGGTGGTGTTTTTAGTCTTTATTATAATGTTTTAATTGTTGGAAGCCGCCCCAATTGTTTTTAGTAGAGGGGCGGGGTATAAATAAATTTTATTATTATTATTTATTAACATGAGTCAATGTTGTGGTGCAGCAGCTTATAAAGGTAATGTAATTCTCAGCTGCATCAATAGGACTGTACAGTGGGCCCTTGGTATCTGCTGGGGTTTGGGTTCAGGACCTCCCCATGGATACCAAAATCCACAGATGCTTAAGCCCCATTACATACAAGGGTATACTAATATGGTATCCCTTATATAAAAATCAAGGTTTGGTTTTTGTAATTTTTTTTAAAAAATGAATATTTTTGAACTGTGATTGAATCTGTGGGTGCAAAATCCATGGATACAGAAGTCCAACTGTAAAGTATATAGATCGAGGGAAGTAACAGTACTACTCTATTTTGCTTTGGTCAGATCTTACCTGGAATACTGTTCTGGACACCACAATTCAAGAAGGATATTGAAAAGCTGAAACGTGTCCAGAGGAGGGCGACCAAAATGGTGAAATGTCTGGAAGCTATGGCTTATGAGTAACGGCTTAGGGATCTCGGATATTTAGCCTGGAGAAGGTTAAGAGGTGGCATGTTTGCCATCTTTAACTCGCTACTTTCCTTTCACTGGTAAGCAAAGACATTTATATTCCAGCAGGCATTTTATAGGGGTTGTTTTCTGTTGCTATTTTAACTTTTATATGTTTTATATTATATGTTTTAAATTATAATGTTTTTAATTGTTTTAAATTTTTAATTGTATTTTATTTCTTGTGAGCTGCCTTGGGTCCCCTTCTGGAAGAAAGGCGGCATATAAATTAAATTAAATTAATGAATACTTGAAAGGATGTCATACTGAAGATGGTGCCAGCTTATTTTCTGCTGATCCAGAGACTGGAACACAGACCAATGTATTCAAACTACAGGAGAAGAGATGCCACCTAAGCATTAGGAAAAACTCGGTGATGTTAAGAGCTGTTCAACAGTGGAATACACTGCCTCAGAGTATGGTAGAGTCTCCTTCTTTGGAAGTTTTTAAACAGGCACTAGAATCATAGGCTTGTAGAGTTGGAAGAGACCACAAGGGCCATCCAGTCCAACCTCCTGCCATGCAGGAAATCACGGTCAAAGCATCCCTGACAGATGGTCATCCAGCCTCTGTTTAAAGACCTCCAAGGAAGGAGACCCCACCACGCTCCGAGGGAGCGTGTTCCACTGCCGAACAGCTCTTACTGTCAAAAAGTTCCTCCTAATGTTGAGGTGGAATCTCTGTTCCTGCAGCTTGCATCCATTGCTCCATGTTCCAGTCTCTGGAGTGCTTTGATTGTGTGTTCTTGGATGGCAGTGGATTGGACTGGATGGTCCTTGTGGTCTCTTCCAACTCTACAATTCTATGATTTCTGCCACTTCTCCTTGAGATCACTCTTTTTTTTGTTTTTTAACTAAAGTACCTTTATCAGATTTTCTTCTGTGTTGTTTGGTGCCTTCAAGTCATTTCCAATATAAGGCAACCCTATCACAGGGTTTTCTTGGCAAGATTTCTTCAGAAGGGGTTGCCTTTATCTTACTCTCAGGCTGAGACAGTGAGACTTGCCCAAGAACACTCAGTGGTTGTTTATGACTGAGCAAGAATTTGAACCCTAGTCTTCAAAGTTATAGTCCAACACTCAAACCAGCTCAAACAAACACTCATGCTGGATCTCTTTTCAGTGCTAAAGCACCCTAAATTGTTTTTTTTACTTTGATTGCAATCCTTTACACAATGTTTTCCTAGCTTTGTGGCCTCTAGATGCTTAGAACTACAAGGCCTGTTACTGCAGGCAGCATGACCATGCCCATACTGGCTGGGAATGATGGGCCTTGTCATTATACATATGTTAGGAAAACCTCTTGTACACACTTACCTGGGCTTGATCTTGAGTATACATATACAGGCTTGCATTTAACTTTGCAATTTACCAACAGTGCAGGAAAAAATGAAGTTTTAAAGGCTGCACAACTACTACAATGTTAAAAAAATCTTGCAGATATTAAGTAAGTTACAGCATACAGAAAACATGGGAAATGGTTTAGAAATATCGTTCATCTGTTGTAGTTGCTAGATGAAACTTGGCAGTTTAATTTGATATCCCTGTTTGTTGGGAGAAAAGTGGACCTGCTTCTATAAGAAAAAAATGCTCAGCAATAAAATTGCTTCTCAAAGAAATATCACAAGATGCAGTCTACAAGCTCAGAAGTTATACTTAGACAACTGTATTTTAGTTAAGTGAAACAGAAGCAAACCTAAATCTATATATTAAAAAAAACCTTGTTCTCTATGGATTCCCAAATCTAAGCCATAAATCAAACTTCCTCCTAACCAAAGTAATATATATCCTGCAGCCATCTGCAGGTTAAAAGGGATATTCCCACCACATGCTACATATCAAAGCAATAAAGTGTGCTTTCTAAGTGATCTTCTCAAAATTATATTTTAGCATTATTTATAATTTTCTGTTATTATCAAGGCCAGGTTAAGAAAAACACAAAGGATATTATGGGCAAAAATAAGCACCAACAAAGCTGTATTTTGTGTAACAGCAGACTACTGTGTGTTAACAGCAAGTTCTGCTAGGCTGCTTTTTGATATTAGTAACAAACTGATCTCATGGTTCTTCAAGTGAGGTCAAGGCAGCAATGTTAGGTCTCCTATTCCCCACATTATCCCCACAGTAATCCTGTGAAGTAGGTTAGGCAGGCTGAGAGAGCCCGACTGGCACAAGGATACCCAGTGAGCGTCATGGTTCAGCAAGGACTAGAACCTGGATCTTGCAATCCAACATCCTTTACTAACCCCTACACCAGGCTGGCTTTTTTCCCCTTTAGCCAAATGAGTATCTTCTCATACAGTTGCATGTTCAAATAACTAAACTGAAAGAGGGCTTCTTTTTTCCATAAGAGAAGTGCACATCCTAACAGCTTATATGACTGGGTTTGAAAGTGCTCTTTCAGCACTTGATCAGGTGAATCTTGCTATCTGAGTCAAGGCTGATCCCTTGAATCTGTTTTCAGTACCAACAGATGGTTCTGTGGCACATCAGTAATGAGTGCTTTTGAAGCATGTATACAGTACAAACTCTTGTTCATTCCCCACAAAGAATAATCACAGCCTCCAGTATGAACCATAATGTGCCCATACACGCACCTTACACACAACCACCGGGAGCACAAGGATGCGGAGGTTACACTTACCATCAAAGCTAGTAGGGGAAACATTGATGGTTGGGGTGCTTCTTAACTGTCATCAAGTCAACTTCAAATTATGGCAACCCCATGAAAGAGAAACCTCCAAGTCACCCTGTCCTCAACAGCCCTTTTCAGAACTTGCAGACTCAAGACTGTGGCTTCCTTAATTTAATCTATCCATCTGCAATGGGGGCGTTCTCTTTTCCTTCTACCTTACCAAGTATTATTGCCTTTTCTAGTGACTTTTATTATATGGCCAAAGTACGGTAGTCTCATTTTAGTTATCATGGCTTCTAGGGAGAGTTCAGGTTTGATTTGCTCTATGAACCATTTAAATATGTCTTTTTAACAGTCCATAGTATCTGTAGACAAAACTTGAAGACCATCCTACAGATCCTTCTCCTACAGTGCTTTGGCAACATATCAAAAACAGTATCCTGCAGTCTGCAGAAGAATCCCTCAGCTTCTCCCACAAGAAAAATCAAGACTGCTTTGATGAAAACAACCAAGAGATCCAGGAGCTGTTGGCAAAGAAGAGAACTGCTCACCAGGCATACCTCGCCCAGCCAAGTTGCCATGTAAGAAAAGCAGCTTTCCGTCTCACATGTAGTAAACTTCAACAAAAGCTCCGAGACATACAGAACAAGTGGTGGACCAATATAGCAGAAAAGACACAACGCTGTGCAGATCTGGGTGATTCTAGAGGATTTTATGAAGCTCTTAAGTCAGTGTTTGGACCTACATATCAGGTCCAAAGCTCCTTATACAGTACAGATGGTCAAACATTAATTACTGATAAAGCCTCCATCCTGAGTCGATGGGCTGAACACTTTCAAAGTCTCTTTAGTGCCAACTGAGTAGTCCAAGGCTCAGCTATCCAACATATGACACAAAAACTGGTGAAAAATGAATTGGACATAGCTCCCACTTTGGAAGAGACCCTTAAGGCCATACAGCAGATGAAAAACAGCAAGGCAGCTGGGATTGATGGAATCCCACCGGAAGTTTGGAAACACGGAGGTCATGTACTCCATGATAAATTCCACAAATTCCTTGTGAATTGCTGGGAAAAGAGGGAACTGCCATCAGATCTCCGAGATGCAGTCATCACCGCCTGTACAAGAAAAAAGGAGCAAAATCCGATTGCTCAAACTATCGAGGCATAACACTGCTCTCTTTTGCTGGAAAAATCCTTGCAAGGATACTCCTGAACAGATTAGTTCCTGCCATTGCAGAAGAACTTCTTCCTGAAAGCCAATGTGGCTTCAGAGCCAATAGGAGTACTATAGATATGGTATTTGCCCTTAGACAACTGCAAGAGAAATGTAGAGAGCAGAACAAGGGTCTCTATGTAACATTTGTTGACCTCACCAAAGCCTTCGACACCGTGAGTAGGAAAGGTCTGTGGCAGATCCTGGAAAGACTAGGATGTCCCCCCAAATTCCATAAAATGATTATCATGCTACACGAGGGCCAGCACAGTCAAGTCAGATATGGCGATGCTCTTTCAGAGCCCTTTCTAATAACTAATGGAGTGAAGCAAGGTTGTGTTCTTGCGCCAACTTTATTTACAATCTTCTTCAGCGTGATGCTCCAAAGGGCTACGGCAGAGCTTGAAGAAGACGACGGCATCTATATACGTTACCATACTGATGGTAGCTTGTTTAACTAAAGCCATCTGAGGGCTCGCACTAAGACTCTAAACTATCTAGTCCATGAGCTGCTCTTCCCTGATGATGCTGCCCTTGTTGCCCACACAGAAGCAGCTCTGCAGCACCTAACATCCTGCTTCACAACAGCTGCAGAGCTGTTTGGGCTGGAAGTCAACCTGAAGAAAACGGAAATTCTTTACCAGCCTGCACCACAGGACGAACACCATCATCCCCACATTGCCGTCGGTACCTCTGTGCTTAAGTCCATTCAGCAGTTCACCTACCTGGGAAGCATCATCTCCTCAGATGCCAAGATTGACAAAGAGATTGATCACAGATTAGCAAAGGCATATAGCGCATTTGGAAGACTTTACAAAAGAGTCTGGAATAATAAACACCTGAGGCGAAGCACAAAAATCAGTGTGTATAGAGCCATTGTACTGTCTATTCTCCTTTATGGGTCTGAAACATGGGTCACCTATCACCACCACTTACAACTCCTCGAACGCTTTCATCAGCGCTGTTTACGCACAATGCTAAATCTATACTGGACTGACTATGTGACAAATGTTGCTGTCCTTGCGGAAGCAGGGATCACCAGCATTGAGGCCATGATATTGAGAACACAGCTGTGCTGGGCAGGGCACATTTCTAGGATGGAGGACCATCGCCTTCCCAAAATAGTACTCTATGGTGAACTCACCACGGGTCAGCATAAGAGGAGCGCTCCAAAAAAGCGATATAAGGACTCCCTGAAGCAACACCTCAGGCTCGGCCAAATTGATCAGCAAAAATGGTCCACGCTGGCCTCACATTGGGAGGCATGGAGACGCACTATCCACAATGCTGCAGCCTTATTTGAGAACTCACGCCAAACAAGTCTTGAAGAGAAACGACAACGCAGAAAGAATCACAACCCAGAAACATCACCCAAGGAGACCTACTGCTGTGCTTTCTGCAACTGGACTTGTCTATCTCAGATTGGCCTTTTTAGTCATCAGCACGCTTGCAGTAAGTGTGGGAAGAGTCCTTCTTGAATCTTCGTTTGCGAAGAAAAGCCAGAGAGAGAGAGTATCTGTAGAACTCTTCTCAAGCATCACATTTCAAATGAGCTGATTTTCTTCCTATCAGCTTTCTTCACTGCCCACCTTTCATTACTATGCATAAAAATGGGAAATATGAAGGCATGGACAATCCTAACTTTAGTATTCAATGATATATCTTGACAGTTCAGGATCTTGTCTATTTACCTCATAATGGTTCTTCCAAGTCCTAGTCTTCTTCCAAGTCCTAGTCTTCTTCTTGACTGCAGTCTCCATTCTGATTAAGGACTTGAACTATTTCAATGTCTTCATCATCTTACATAACTTTAGAGTACACAATGAAACACTGAAATATTTCAAGATTTTCCATACAGATTATTTAAGCTGTGATCATTTTTTTTGTTTTCTTAATGTTCAACTGCAAACCTGTCTTTGCACTTTCTTCGTTGACTTTTTTCAGTAATTGTTCCAAGTCTTTTGCTATTTTCTGCTAGTAGTATGATGTCTTCTGCAGATCTTAAATAGTTGATGTTCCTTCCTCCAATTTTCACACCTCCTTTCTCTGCATGTAACCCTGCTTTATGTACAACTTAAACAGATGGGTGATAAAATGCAGCCTTGTCTGACATCCTTGCCAATTGGAAACCATCCCATTTCTCCATACTCTGTCCTGATGGTAGCCTCTTGTCTTGAGTACAGGTTAACCATCAGGTCATCAAATGGTGTGGCACACCCATTTCTTTAAGAGTGATCCATATTCTTCATGAGCTACACAATCAAAGGCATTGCTGTAATCTATAAAGAACACACTGATTTTCATTTGAAATTATTTCATGTGCTCCATTAATTGATGTATATTTGCAATATGATCCCTAGTACCTCTTTCTTTCCTGAACCCAGCTTGGACATATGGTTCCATATATGGTCAAAGTCCTTGTTGCAGAATTTTGAGCATCACTTTGCTTGCATGGGAAATTAATGCAATGGTCCTGTGGTTACTGCAATCCCTAGTTTCCCGTCTTGAGGATTGGAAAGTACTGTATATTGGAAAGTTTCCAATCTGTAGGCCATTGGTTCCCCACACACACACATTTGCTAACAGATTTTAGTTATAACTAAAATAGATTATTTCTCTGTAGATTGAAGCAACTCTATTAGTATGCCATCTATTCCTGGTGATTTATTTCTCGCAAATGTTCTGAGTACAGCTTCTACTTCACTTTCTAAAATTAAGTTCATCTTCATAGGGTTCTTCCTTGAACGTATCTGTCAACCATTCATCTCTTTTATGTAGTTCTTCAGTGTATTGTTTCCACTGGTTTTTTTTTCTACTTGGCTATGTAAGGTGTTATAGAGCATCCCCACTCTTGGTTTAAATTTTCCTTTTATTTCTTAAATCTTGTGGGAAAGCTCTCTTGTGCTTCCTTTTTGATTGTCACCTTCTATTTCTCTGCAATTATTATTATTGCAGTTCTCTTTGTTTCTGTGTGCAAGTCACTGAACGTTTGCATTCAGGGTTCTGACTCTATTGCTTTTACATTTTACTTATCTGTCTTAACTGTCTTTAGATGCTTGCAGAGTTTCAACTGTTGTCCATTAAGGCTTCTCTTTCTTTTTGGCTGCAGATAGTATCTTTTTGCATTCCTCCTTGACAATGTCCCTGGCATCAGTCCAGAGTTCTTTGGGCTCCCGGTCAATTAGACTTAATAGTACCAATCTATTTTTATATTATTGTTAAATTCTACAGGGATGTTCTCAGGTTGTATTTTGGCATGATGGTTGGTTTAATGTTCTTCTTTAGATTTATTCTAATTGGTGATATTAATAGTTCACAATTTGTGCCACAATCTGTTCCTCATCTTGTTCCTGCAGAGAGAATAGGGTTTCTCCAACTTCTGCTTCCAATTATGTATTATATCTGATTTCTATATTGGCCATCAGATATTAAAGATGCTACTGTTGCTAGATTCTTCCTTTCCCCATCTCCTTTTTTCCCCTCTTTTTATTTAAAGGACTGTCAGAGGACCATCCTCTTTCTGAAGCTGACTTATAACTGAAGATTTGTCCACCCCAAGTGTATTTGAAAGATTATTTATTTATTTTATTTATTTATATTAGTTATTTATACCGTGCTCTTCAGCTACAAGGCTATCAGAGTGGCTTACAAATTGTTTTAAGTAATAGCTATTTACACATCTACACTGCATTAAGCAGCTTCCAGTGTGTGTTAGCTAATTAAGAGATTAAGAGTCGTGAAGGGATCTCAGGAACCTTGGTGAGTTTTCCCCATATAGGTGAGACCCGATTCTAGATAAATTATAAAAACCATTCAAATTTGAATGAACACATTTTACATCTGCACATGTAAATCAACATATTAGTAGTAGTAGTAGTAGTAGTAGTATTTCATTCATTTCTATACCACCTTTCTCCCACCAATAGGACTCAAGACGGCTCACAACATTATAGAAACAATACAAGCTTAAAACAGTACAAAGTTAAAAACACATTATAAATATAACATTAAAAAAAGAATTAAACCATTTACAAGTAAAAAAAAATACAGTAAAAATTAAAATACCTTTTAAAAAAAAACTTTTTTTTTTTTAAAAAAACCACACCACATAGCCTCAGTAGTGCAGGCCTTATTGGTTCATAAAAACCTGGTGGCATAAAAATGTCTTAACGTGCAGCGGGAAGGAGATCAAAGATGGGGCCATCCTGGCCTCTCTGGGGAGGGTGCTACAAAGTCTGGGAGCAGCCACCGAAAAGGCCCTCTCCCAAGCCTGAGAAGGTAGTGGGACAGAGAGAAGGGCTTCTCCAGATGATCTCAAAGCTCTACTGGGTTCATAAGCAATTTCATTTTTTCATTTATTTTTTACAGAAAAAATATAATAGCACTTTTAGCAGAATATACAGTAATATCATTTCTAGATTGTAACAGAAAAACTTAATCAATTTACAATCTCTGTTTCTCCACTAGATGTTTTTCTTACTTTCATCCTGCTTTATCTGGAATTGCTCAATCACTTCCTCTTTATAACCTGCTTTTCAATTCCTCTTTACAACCTGTTTTTCAATTCTACGTTACATTTCCCTGATACTTCTATTCTCAAATGTTGTTATATATGTATATGTCTCTCTCTCTCTCTGGCTTTTCTTCGCAAACGAAGATTCAGGAAGGACTCATCCTGCGCTTTCTGCAAGCGCACTGATGACTAAAAAGGCCAATCCGAGATAAACAGGTCTGGTTGCGGAAAGTACAGCAGAAGGTCTCCTTCGGTGATGTTTCTGTGTTGCGATTCTTTCTGCGTTGTCGTTTCTCTTCAAGACTTGTTCGGTGTGAATTCTCAAATAAGGCTGCAGCATTGTGGAAAAGTGCGTCTCCTTGCCTCCTGATGTGAGGCCAGGGCGGACCATTGTTGGTGATCAATTTGGCCAAGCCTGAGATGTTGTTTCAGGGAGTCCTTGTATCGCTTTTTTGGAGCACCCCTCTTACGCTGACCCGTGGGGAGTTCACCGTAGAGTAGTATTTTTGGGAGGCGCCGGGCCCAGTACAAGGTGTTGGTTATCACCTTTAAAGCCCTAAATGGCTTGGCCCCAAGCTATCTCAGGGACCGCCTTCTCCCTTATAATCCTCTGGGAGGAATTTGTTGCAGCCACAAAGACCTAGGCTGGCGACCACCTCCCAGAGGGCTTTCTCGGCTGTCGCCCGCAAATTGTGGAACGGCCTGCCGGATGAGATCCGCCTATTGACATCATTAGACAGCTTTAAAAAGGCTGTCAAGACGAATGTTTTTGTTTTTAAACCTACCAATTCTCACAAACGAAAAGCCATTCAAAATTTGGAAAAGGGACTTGTGCGATTTCATATGGAATGGCCGGAAGCCAAGGATAAAATGGCAGACCTTGTTAGAAAGACCAGAAAGAGGTGGTACGGCCCTACCGGAACTAAAACTGTACTACAGAGCTAGTTGTTTGATATGGATTTCTGAATGGATTAAACTGAAAGACCATAAATTACTCACGCTGGAAGGCGCCGGCTTAAGATTTGGCTGGCATGCTTATCTCGGATATGATAAAGCTGTGGTTCATAAGGACTTTAACAATCACATTATAAGGAAAGCTCTGCTACAAAATTGGAAAAAGATTCAATTGAGGTATTACAATAAATTACCAGGCTGGCTCTCCCCAGTGGAAGCTTTTCTTGGTAGATGGGGAACAACAGGAGGAACAAATAAGTGGATGACATACGCAGATTTACTCAAAAAAAAAAATGAACAAGCTCTAGAAATCAAAACAAAAGATGAGCTGAAAGAGGATGGATGGGAAATAAATTGGCTGACATACCAACAGATAAATAACAGATATAAGCAGGATAAAGAGAGTTTTGGTTTCTTGGAGGAACCGACGGAAGTCGACAAAATTTTATGGGGAGAGGGAAAAAAGAAAGTAGCCAAACTGTATAATTTGCTATTGTCTCAAGAACTGGAAACCGAGACGGTGAGAGAGGCAATGACCAAATGGGCCAACGATGTTCGGGAAGTAATTACTATGGAAGAGTGGGAAAAGGCGTGGAGACAGACAACAAAGTTTACAGCGTGCCAGGCTCTGAAGGAGAACTATCTTAAAATAAGCAATAGATGGTACTTAACACCGTCAAAACTGAATAAAATGTTTGGAGTAAAGGAAAAAATGTGTTGGAAATGCGAGAGAGTAACAGGCACGTTAATGCACATGTGGTGGTACTGTCGGGAGATGCGCAAATATTGGTCAAAGGTGCATACAATAATACAGAAGGTATTAAACATACAATTTGATCTCAATCCGAAATTCTACTTATTAAACATTACATCAATGATAGAAAAGGAAGCAGAGAGGAAATATTGGAGAATACTGCTGTATTTGTGTACTGCGGCACGTATAATCGCCGCCACAGGATGGAAGAGCAAAGAAGCACCAAAAATAGATGACTGGTTGGAAAAGATTTTAGAAATGAGAGATAATTATAAATTAACCTATATATTAAATAAAAGGACGTCAGAAAAATTAGAAATTGAATGGGCCCCAATATCCAGTTATTGCAAAAAAAGGTGGAATATTGTTACGAGGGTGTAGAAGTAAGAGGAAGGATCGTAATATGGAGTATGAGTAAACATAGGCAATAATAAGGATGAAAGGAGATTAAAGTAAGTTACACTGGAGTCTAAATAATAAATTATGAGTACTCTGGCTTGAGCAAGAAAGGAAGTTACACTAAGGTAACTGTTGGAAAACCCCCTTAGTTATTTTTACAGAGGAAGTCAGGCATTTTAATTTAATGTATAAAGGAAATGTGTGGAAAGTGCGATTGTATATAAGTGTTGGAAAAAAAAAAAAAAGGCTGTCAAGACGGTTCTCTTCAGGCAGGTTTTTCCAGAATAGCTAACCCCGGCCTCAGGAACCCCCTCCAGAGGTTGCTTCTGGACCTCCAAACTGATGCTGCTTGCTTGAAAGGGTTTTTAATAAATTGAATTATATATTGATTTTAATCTGTATTAATTTAATAATGTTTTAAGGGGGGAAGGGATTTGGAGCTGTTTTATACTGTGTACTATTTTATTGTTGTAAGCCGCCCTGATTGCTCGCAGAGGGGCAGGATATAAATAAATTTTATTATTATTATTATTATTATTATCCTAGAAACGCTGTATACGCACAATCCTAAATATACACTGGACTGACTATATGTATATGTAAATTACATAGAAATAACATATGCTTATTTCCACATCTCAAAAGAAACGACAACGCAGAAAGAATCACAACCCGGAAACATCACCCAAGGAGACCTTCTGCTGTGCTTTCTGCAACCGGACTTGTTTATCTCGGACTGGCCTTTTTAGTCATCAGCCCGCTTGCAAAAAGTGTGGGATGAGTCCTTCCTGAATCTTTGTTTGCAAACAAAAGCCAGAGAGAGAGAGAGAGAGAGAGAGAGAAAGAGAGAAAGAAATTTCCACATCCATTTGTTGCATTAAAGGTTTAAGTCTCTTAAATTTTTCCAGCTCTTTTTCCAGTGTAATCTTACTCATTTTGTGGGCTCATATGCAATTTTAGGCAAATTACAGAAGGACCCCTGTATCCACTGATTCAATTATCCACAGGACACAAAACAGCATATCTACCATAGAGTCTTCCTAGAAAATGTGTCCTCTCTAGCCATTTTCTAGGTCCTCCATGACGCTTTAGTATTTTAAATTGGGAGTCCCATTATTTTCAATGGTGTTCGCTATTATCCACGGTTTTCAGTATCCACGGCCCCCAACCAATTCTCAGCGAATAAGGGGGGTCCTACTGTAGAACCCTTTGGAAGTTATGTGCAAGTGGTCACCTTGAATACAACTCCCATCAGTCCCACCCAGGGTGGTCAAGAGAGATGGTGGGAGTTGTAGTCCAAAACATTCGAAGACAGGACAGTGCCCCCACTCCTGCCTTAAAGTCTCCCTACTGGTGAGATATTAATTTTTATTTATTTATTTGTTAATTCAGGGAAGCACAACCCCGCGGTAAAGAGCCCGCTGGCATCTGGCGACGGAACAGAACCTCCGCCCGCGGAACCACAGGAGACAAGAATAAACCCGTCAGAAGACCTTTTGCTCTCACCCCGCCTCCCCCGGCCGCTCATTGGACAAAAGCCCGTGAGGCTTCTCCCGCCCCTCCTTTAATACGATTCGCGGAGCCTTTCTGTCCATCGCCGATGCTTGCCCCGTCTCTCGCACTCTCATTGGCTAGTTCGAAGAATAGTCCGTTTCCTCCCGCCTCCTTTCCCTCCGTCATGGCGGCTGCCGCGGCGGTTGGGCCCGGAGATTGACAGCTAACGGCCTCGCTCTTTCGGCACGAGCGGGAGGGGGAGGCCGTCGTGGTTTCGTTCTCCGGGGCTTCCGGCCAGCAGCCCTGAAAATAAACTCCAGCGGCGGTTTCTTCCGGGCCAGTTTAGGCGGGGCGGGAGGACGAAGAAATATAAATATTAGCGGTTGGGGGAGAGAAGCGGGAGGACGAGGCCACCGTGGGTGGGTGAAGGGGGGAAATATATTCCCTGAAGGAAAGGGAACCCTTGAGGGCATTTGCTGGTCTTGTGGGGGAAAGAAAGTAGCGGCTATGGAGGACACAAAAGGTGTGGGGGAGAGTGGGGGGCAGTGTGGTAGGGGCGTGAGGGACTGAGGTAGGGGAATTGAGTTGGGGAGCAGGGGACAGTGAGGTAGGGGCAGTGAGGGGGAGAGTGGGGGCAGTGGGGTGGGGGACTGAGGTAGGGGAATTGAGTTGGGGAGAGGAGGAGTGGGGGGCAGTGGGGTGGGGGGCTGAGGTAGGTGAATTGAGTTGGGGAGAGGGGCAATGGGGTAGGGGGAGTGGGGGGTAGTGAATTGGGGGGGCAGTGGGGGGGACTGAGGTAGGGGAATTGAGTGGGGGAGAGGGGGGCAGTGGGGTGGGGGCAGTGAGGGGGAGGGTGGGGGACAGTGAGGTAGGGGCAGTGAGAGGGGGAGAGGGGGGCAGTGGGGTGGGGGGACAGGTAGGTGAATTGAGTTGGGGAGTGGGGGCAGTGAGGGGGAGAGGGGGGACAGTGAGTGGGGGGACTGAGATAGAAGTGAGGTAGGGAGCAATGAGTTGAGGGAGAGTTGGGGGGAAGTGAGGTGGGGGACTGAGTGGGTCGTCTGTGGGAAACGGGCCCCACAGAATTACTCCCCAGAAGCAGAGGAGTAACTGCAAGGAGAGAGAGGGAGGAAGAGGGGGCTCCCCAAGAAGTGGGGAGCATGGTGGGAGATGAGGGGGAGGAAGGCCTGGCAGAAATGGGGGCCACCACTGAAGGAACAGCAGAGCCCCCGAGTGGCGCAGGTGCCCCACTGCTGGACTCCTGGATCCAGAGGATGTTTACCCAGGTGCTCTCAACTTCCCACCTGAGGCTTTCCCTCCCAAACGCCCAACCTGTGACGGTCTTGTCCCTGAAGAGATACATGGCAGATCTCCCACCTCCAAGCTTATCCTCCAAGCCAACTGCTAGCTCTGCCTGTCACACACACGCCGCTCCCTGGCCGTCCTACTACTACGATGTGACTGTCACCGATGGCACTTACCAGGAGAAATGTCACCTGGCCCCTGAGTTGAATGTCCTAGTCCAAAAAAACACCCTTCGCTGTGGCTTGAGAGTGAAAATCACACAGTGCTCATATATGTATAATGAGAAGAAACTTGGCTACGGTTTTCTGTGCATTGAGCAGCTCGAAATCCTTGGGGTGTCAGACTTGGGTGACACTTTTCAAGAGTGGAAAGAATACAGTGAAAAGCCTACAGGACCACTGAAGGGGGGAAAGCGACATTACCTTCCTTTGTGGAACAATGAAGATCCATGTGGGGATATGTGGGTAGAAAAGAAGCTTTCGCAAGAGGTCTGTGTTGATGGTAAGTTCTGTGCTACAAGGTAGCAAGCAGGAGACAATGAAGCCTGGGTTTTGTTGGTGCAAGGATGGTGTAAAGCCATCAGCCACTGGTGTGCACTGAGTTTCCATTAAAGAAGCTGTTGGACACAAATGTGCTACCAATCTTTAGCGCATTGGGAGGGAAAAACCCTTACTTGTCTGTACTTCATATTCTCTAGCTTGAAAAGCATTTTTGTAGCTAGATGGGGCACATTTGTATATCTCTGATGCTCTTACATTCTTTAAATATGGCTCTTAGTTTTGACTGAGCAGGATCAAACATAGCACGAAGCCAGGGCAGGACAGTTATGGACAAGCAGGAATGAGTCCTAGTTAGATTCTGGTTGTAGGCCGAGGACAAAATGGAATCTGTGGAAGGGAAATGTGACATGGAAGTGGGAGAAGGAATGAATCTGCTATGTCTTTGCTGGGCTCACCTGGTGCTTTATTTTATGACACTTCAGACCTGAAAGGCTGTTTGGGGAGGGGGACTTTGTGGTGGATGGGTAATATTTATGTTGGCTTCAGCAGCTGTTGTGTGATTCCCAGAGATTTGTGCTTTTTGAGACAGCATCAAAACCAGCCATTACCAAAACCAACTTTTTAAAATATATACTTCTCTGTTTTCCTAGAATCCAAGTTAACTTCCCTCTTGCATCTGGACATGAGCTGGAGGACCAAATTCAGTTTCCAGCCTTTGCTTGTTAGAATCATGCACAAGACAAGGTTACGGTATTATGGGAAACCTGAAACAAAATTAGATATGCCATATCAGGTAGGAACTCTATAATTCTAGTGCAGAGCTTTTATCCTTGAGGGGATTTACTGTATGTGGAGTGTGATCTGCTATACATAGGCCTCAGTCACAATCTACTGAATGGTTCCTTTAGTAAACACAGCTAAGCAAAACAAATGTAAATGGTTACATATTCAAGTGTTAGTATGAGACATGGTTGGGCAACTGGAAGGATCAGGGGCCAATTTTCAGCAGTGGTAGGAATTTTGGTAATCTTAACTACTTTTACTTGAGGATTAGAATCATTTTTATAGATAGAAATGGAGGTAGTTTTGTTGATGAATATACCAATATACTACTATATATGTTACTAGATAATCAATTATTTGATGTTTATGGAATGTTGCCTTGATTAGTCTGTCTACAGTATTCTTGAACAAAAATGCAAGTGTCATTTTTTAAATTGTTTTGTAATGCCGTTAACAAAAACTATTCAGATTTTCTTGGTTATGTTAAAATGACATGCAGTCTGCAGGTCGTATGGGTAGCTGCTAAGATTTCACTGCTGTATATTGATCCTTATGAGCATATCATGTTTTATTACTTTCTTTTAAGTATTTATCTTGCTCTCTTCTCTGCTACAGAAGCTTGTCATGTCTAGGCCCATGTCCATTCTGGATCCTGTCTCTGGAGGATCTAGACCTTTCCTGCTGTTGTATTGTCTTTCTCCAATACCTGGCCCTCACTTCCCATTGTGTTGCCTTTTGTCTCACCTTCAGATCTTGCAATGACATTTGCTAGACTTGGGTAGCATCCCTTGTATTGTTAAGCTGTGTACTAAGCTTCCTGCTAAAAGCTTTACCATATAGCATCTTTATGTACTACATTGTACAGTACTGCTACTACTGAAGCCCCAACTTTTGTATTTTGCATGTTCCCTGGTTTCTTTGTGTCAGTCTAAACTTTCTAAGATGAGTCCTACTGATTTCATTGGAACTTCATGTAGGGCTTGTAACTCTATATACATTTGGCCAGAAGTTCCACTGAGTTCAGTAAGGCTTGCTAGTAAACAATTATGTGTAATGCTGCTGCAGTTTAATGTTGTGGATAGGACAGTATCACTTTTGTTTCTGTATTTCATCTTGAACATGGTTAAATAGAGGAAAAATATGTAGTTTGAAAAGGACAGTCTGCTTCGGACATTAAAAGAACAAATAGGTTTGCTTTTCCATAGTGTTGCTAAACACTTGGCACATGTTCTTAATTTTTTAGGTCTATTTTGAAGTGGCTGATCATTCTGGTATGATGTCGATGGTGCTGTGGAACTCTTTATGTCCTGAGTGGTATAACAGTATGAAGATTGGCACAGTGCTGCTCCTTGAACAATATGCTATTAAAACAAGTTACCCTTTTAAAACACAGCCAGCTCCCGGGGATTTGCACATGAAGAGATTCTCCTCAATTGGTTGAGTATCTGAGATAAGAATTGCAATTCTATAATGCTGTAGTTGGAAAATACATCTGTTTAAAGTACTTTGCAGATATAATCACACACATGCCCTTTGACTTTTCCACATATTGTTCTGATACAACCTGGAATTGAAATGAATTTAATTGACTTTGTTAGTACTGGTTGCTTGCCCCCCATTACTATTATTGCCTAAATAAACTCTGGCACAAACCACTATCTCCAGAAGACACAAGTGGAGTTGAATGGAGTTCACCTACAGTATGTGTAATTACAGCATAACATGATTTCAAAGTAAATACACTGTTTCTGGAAGGCCCTAAAGTTTGTTGGGGAACATGCATACACAAACAGCATCATGGAGATCAAAGAGCTAGCAAAACAAGTATGGAATACAGTTGTTCAGAAACACCAGTTGGGGTGAAATTAATCTTTTAAAAAATCTCAAACTAGAATTATCCTCTGGAACACCACTAAATCCATTATTACAGAACAGGAAGAACATTGCTCAACTGTGCCTAGAGAAAGCTAACCATCAAAACTCAGTGATCAGGTAAGGAAGGCAACCAAGAGGCTCTGAAAGAGCTGGAGAGATCCACAGCAGAGAGGGGAGAAACATGTGATACTCCACAAAGATGATCTTTATAGAAGAGTGACAAGAAGAAAGTACTGAAACAAACCCATATCAAAGTCTGTTTCAAATTTAAGGCATATGGGAGTATTTATTATTTTTTTATTGCATTAAACAAATGTGGGAAAAGGTTCTTTGCTCTGATGGAACCAAAATTGAATTTTTCAGCCACTACATATGGCACAAAGTCAACAGTGCTAAGTGCCCTGAGAATATTATCCCAGTGAAGCATGGTGGTGGCAGCATCATATTGTGGGAATGCTTTTCCTTGGCAGGGACAGGGAAACTGGTTTGGATTGGTATGATGTATGGAGCCAGATACAAGGAGATTCTAAAGGAAAACCTGTTTCAGACTGGAGTGGACTGGGACAAGGGCAGTTTGCCTTCTGTCAGGACAGTGACACACAGCCAAAGTAACATAATCGTGGTTTAAAAACAAGAACCTGAATGTCTTAAAAGGACCTAGTCAAAGACCAGAGTTCAGTCTGATTAAGAATCTATGGCAAGGTTTAAAAGTTGCTGTTCACCAGTGGGGTCCATAAACCTAACAAAGCAGGAGCAATTTTACCAAAAGGAATGGGCAAAAACCACAGGATCCAGATACAGAAAGCTGATGGAGATTTAATAAGAAGACTCATAGCTGTAACTACTGCAAGAGGTGCTTCTATGAAGTACTGAATTGTGAATGCAGACAACCAACAATTGACAGTTTGGTTTTTGTTTACTTTTGTGCCACAATAAAAAATATTTGGCTTCTTCTCAGTGTTGAACATCTTGTGTAGAGCAAGTGGTAACAGTGCCAGTGAAAACCATCCCATTTCCAGGTTGTAACAACAAAATGTAGAAAGGTCAAAGGGGTTGAATATTTCTGCAAAGCATTGTATGAACAGGCAATGAAGTTTTGCAGGTAGTTCTAGCTGATCATTATGCTTGTATTAAGACACTGAAATCTAAGGTATGAAGGCTGGACTTTTGTTTACCATCTTTGACAGCACAATGAATGAATATAAGTAAGAAGTACTACACTAGGCACCCTAGAGTAGTGAGAAGGGTCCCCCCACCCTTTGGATATGGAACCAAAGTTAAAAGAAACTATTCCTTGTTTCTCCCAAGCTTACATCTTTCTTCTAGAAGTACTAGTTTTTCAGCAGTAGTTACCAATTGCCACTCCTAAAACAAGCAAAACTGTGGTATAGGACTGTTTGGGATTCTTACCTCAAGCTGGCATGAGCACAGTTAGGGGCACATCTTGGTGTCTGATATGTGAGTATTTCGGGAAGAAAGTAAAATAGGTTGTGTACATAGGCAAGAAATTAAAAGATAAATGAAAATGTAATTTTAGTTTGATGGTAATTCTGTTTGTCTCTGTGGTGTAGTGGATTCAAGCATGTCAACCAGAGATTGTTTAATGTACATATTCTCAATAGATTAATGAAACCAACTTTCTGTTTTATGGAGTGTTGAAAAGTAATGCGGGGGAAGGGCCAAGTGGCAGTAATAAAGATAGGTGCAAATTAAGAAGTGCACATTTCAGATTGAACAGTCAGTGCATAAACAGAATGTTCATGTGGCATGCAGAATAGGTAAATATCTTGTCAATTTATAGAATTTGTAAAATTTAACAAATGGTTCTTGTTTTAGAATACAATTGTCCCTCCGTATCCATGGATTTAAGTGTTCATGGCTTGAAAATATTCTTAAAAAAAAATAATCCAAAAAGCAAACCTTGATTTTGCCATCTTATCTAAGGGATACCATTTTGCTATGCCATTGCATATCATGGGACTTGAGTATTCATGGATTTTGATATCCACGGAAGGTCCTGGAACCAAATCCCAGCAAATATGAAGGGACAACTGTGGTCAATATGCTTTTAAGTCCCCACTAAAAGGAGGAAGTAGCAGGACAGAAACATTCTGTCAGATAATGTGCCTTGCATAACTGGAAGAATATTGCTTTGTTCACTTGTTTCCCAAGCAGCATTGTGAGTGAAATGTGTTATCTGGCTTGGTACATTATCTCTGAGAATATGGAAGTGGAGTTTATGCATTAGATGCTTCAGCTGAGTCTACTATCAGATGTCATCTTAATTCTGACATATACGTTGGCTTTCCGAGAGCCCATTGTAACTCTTTCCATCTTGATGTAACAAAATGCACTCACCTTTTACCCAGAAGTCTATAAATATTTATGTAACCATTGCTGGATGTTAGGGCAGTTTCTTAACAACATATGGAAGGAGAAGAAAAACTCTTCTATTGCAAAAAAAAAAAACAAAAAAAAACCTTTCTAGCATGTTTATGTCTTCAGTGTGCCATAGCTATTCAGTCTGCAGAAGAGTAAATGATTTCTGCTACAGAGGTAACAGCATTCTTCCCTGTAATATAATTATTTATGATTCGGTGATCATAGAGGGAAAAACACAAAAAGTCAGGTATCAAAATAGTTTGAAACAGAAGTAGCAGAATAGGCAGGAAAGTTTTTATGGTAAATGTATATATTTATGTGATTTATATCTGCACTGTCCAACGAATTCAGTGTGGACTAAATAAATGTTTGATAAAGACATCTTTATTTTATATAGTGGAATAGCTGGACTGTATTACTAATGTAGCCAGTATCTCAGCCAAAGCAAAACATGGTTGTTCTCAGAGTTAATTCTTTTCTAGAAATCACTTTGAATGTTCGAGATCCTCCAACTAAGATTAACATCATTCCTGAACATAAAGTTAAAGCAGAGTGGAAGTTGCCTGAAGTTAAATATCAGTTTATAACAAGGTTAGGCTTTTTTCTGTGTTCCTTTTTTTCATATAATTTTTCATAATCATATACAAGATTGAAATCAATCTTGTACTTGGCTGGGGGAGGGAAGAGAGAAGGGTATAGTCAACGAGAAAAAAATAATTTATGTAATTCAGGAGCTCTGCTTTGGCTATTGTGACTACATTTGTGAAGATTTAGAAGGTGAGTAGATTCCTATAGTGCTGCAGAGGGGTTTTGTTTGTGTTCTTTATCAAAAGATTTGCTTTGAATATTTAAAGAAGCTTTTCTGTAAATATGATGCTTAATTTTCTGTCTGTTTCAGGTCAGAATTAGACAACCTACAAAACAATCACTTCTGTGATATTATTGGACTTGTACAATATGTAGGAAGGACTGAACGCACAAGGAAAAGGGGTAATTTCAAAAAATGAAATATTTATCAGTCAGTTCAAAAGTATGTACTTAAAGTATTTATCAATATTCCTCTTGTCTTTGCAGAACATGGAGAAGATTTTTGGATTCATCGCTGGGTACATGTTATTGATGGGACTTCAGAGCAGCCTTTCATACTGGAGTTGTTTGCTACATCTCAGCCAAATATATTTGAACAAATTCACCCAAGTATTTATTTTAAAGATGTTACAGCCAGTTGTGTTTTTTAAGGCCTGCTTTAAATTTCAGGCATCACAGTATTAATGGATATAAATGTAACTGCTTCTGATTTGCCTGCCAAGAGTAGAAGTGGGAAACTGGAAGGGTTTTCTTGTTCCTGTCTCCCATCGTTTACAAGCATATACAGTTGCAGCAAAATAGACAGTTGTGTCATGGATACCATTGATAGCATACATAAGTTTGTTTCTTTTTAATTGCATTTTCTAGTTGGTAAAGTATATGATGTAGCTCTCGGTGTTCATAGATATTAGAAGCAGCCATCAATATTCGAGGGGCAAATACCATTTGAAGCTGATATTTCATGACATACTACCTAGTGCTCTCCAGGAACAGATGGGATAGTAAAACTGTGTCTGGTTTCTATGGGTCTTCAAATTGCAAGTGAGGATTCATATGTTGGAGTGTTCCCTACCAACAATCTGAAGCAACATAGAACCAACACAGCTGTATCTGTTCATCTGCTGTTTGAGCTAGTTGTTAAGTCGCACAGTTTTCTTGGAGATAAAATATATATATACTTTAGAGAAGTTTGGGGAGGAATTACAGTTTTTTGTTTCTGTTTTGTTTTTTTAAAAAAGATGGATCTAGGAATTTTGGAAAGTTCAAAGTATTACTATTACTACTCCTACTAACTTACTATAATAGCTTTTTTTTTTTTTTTTGCCAATGATAGCTTTTGTTTGAAACTTGACATTTAAAAATGTTTAGATGATGTGGAACAATGAAACGCTTTATTCATAAACATACATAAATAACATATAGCATCTGTATATAAAATAAGTAAATGTAACAAATGTTAACAACTAGTTACCAAACCTATTATCAGACAATGATGCAGTGCCCTTTCCATTTCCAGTGACATACTTGGTATGTACACAGATGCGGGTGATACGAGATACAACTGAGAACAGCTCCTGTACAGTTTACTTGACAACATCTAATGAAAGTCAGGTGTTTATTACAGGTAAATAACTATTTTAAAAGTATAGCTTCATAAGTAATCCATGAAAATTATAACAGCCACCTTCTTTCTGTCCATGTAGTCTTTAACCAATGTTCTGCTTGCTTCCTGCCTTCTTTGCAATGATCCTTAGGACTGAAACTACTACTTCCCATCTCAAGATAGCATAACTTATCATCTTTAGCCCTTCTCTTGACATAGAAGTGTATTAGATGGTATTAAATAAGATCAGTGCAAGTGGCTGTATCGTTTGCGGCATGTTTGGGCATGTCTGTCCATTTCTCAGCCTCATGTGTTCCTTTTTAATGCTCATGTGTTCCTCTTTAATGTCAACAGTATGTTGCCAGACACTCCATTAATTCAGTCAGAGCATTACTTGTGTTGTATCCAGATATGATTCTCTCTGTTTGCTTATACAACGCAGGTTACTTGATGTACCAGTATCAACTCTGAGATTATGTGGTCTGCTCAGGTGCTGCTGTTACATATATCTTAATAATATGAAAAGTTCTTTATTTGTAGCCTCAGTCTTGAAGATTAGACCAGGGTCGAGGAATTGCTATGTAGATGCAGTGAGTCAAACATCTTAGACATTGCTGCAGTTCTTTCTCTTCCTTGACTTCCCTCCTTGAAGCTACCCCAACATTAGTATTTCTCATAATAATTTATAAAGTTGGTGACACTTTTTAAAGAGAATCACCTAGTGATGAGAATGGATAAATATTTTTGAACACTGTTATACTGAGAACTAGAGTGGCACAGTTCCTTTTAAAAGTTATACTGCTTTTGATTCTTTTATTATACTTCTATTATGCAGCCTGTTTTGTTTTTCTTAACAGGATGGCACAAAGGCCAGCCTTATACAAAGGATACTAAAGTGAAAAACTTTATCCAGTGGATTAAAACACAGAAAGAAGCTTCTCATATTGAGAGAACAGCCATGGGTGGATATCACCCTTTCCCACCAGCCCCGGACACCTTTTTGAAGTATTGTAAAAATATTAAAGGTACTATGTTTTGGTGTGTACTTTCAGTCATACTTGCCATTTCCTGATAGTCTTAGTAGAAAGCAGACTTTTCCAAGCAACTTTGCATAGTTCAAGTCTTTACCTATAGACTCTGTGAACTTGTCCTAAACCATAATCCAAATGTTGCAGCAAAGCTTTGATTCTACCCAATCCTCCTGACAGTCCTGTGACCAATTTATCTAGTTTATGTTTGCAGGTGGCTTTAATTCTGACTCCAATTAAAGTGCCAGTAGACTGTTTGATTTAGGGAAGAATCACAATGTAACTGTAAGGAAAGAGAATGGTTTTGCATTCTAACCATATATAAATGTGGCAGCACAGAGGAGTCACAGTTGACCAGCAAGGATCTTATGAAAACAAATTTTCATTGGATGCCTTTCTGCTTGCAATCAATTCAAAACTATTTGAAAGCTTACTTTTTTCAAATGTTTTACAAGTGAAAATTCCTCAGATGTTATGTGTGCCAATTTAAAACTATAGGTTGAGTATCCCTTAGTTGAAAATACTCTGAAATCTAAAATATTAAAATATTTAAATAAAAATAAAAATATTTAAAATATTGTTTAAAATTACCTTCAAGTTACATGTATAAACATATACATGTTTAGACTTGGATCCCATCTCCAAGGTATCATATTAGGTATATACAAATATTTCAAAATTCAAACTAATCTGAAATCTAACATTCCTCATTCCAAGCATTAAAGGATAAAGGATATTCAACCTGTAATAACTTGGTGTTAAGTTCTTTGCCATAGAAATCTTATGAAACCCATATTCATACTTTTTTGGTGGTATTGTTTCTTTAAAACTAAATTTCAGGGGATTGCTCTTTGCAGTTGAATCAGTTTTGACAACCATCAGTGAAATGGAGAAGGAGATTGAAAGCCTGCACTACAGGGAGCACAAACGCATTGCTTTTCAAGGGATAATTAGTGCTATAAGATATGTCAGCTGTAGCAATACATCTCAAGATGCCTCAGGAGTGGAACCAATGCAGGTATGGTGCTTGAGAATTAATAGTATAGTACTTAGGATACTGTGATCATAATTACAATTGAGATATTTTGCATTTGAATTCAGGCATTGTCTCTTGATTAACAATTTGTTTTTCTTGTCTTGAGAGCAAGTAAGAGTTTCAAAGTTGTAATGACTTTTCAGTTGTTGGTGGTTTTGAAAGAGTGTTTGGCCTGATATATTTAGAACTTTATACAATGAGTGAATAAAACCATGAAAATGAATTGCAAAACCAAATGTGTGACCAGCTGCTTTAACAGAGCACAGAAGTTTAGATTATAGTTGAGAGAATGTGACCTTCCTATGAATGCATCCTTTTGGATGTGATACTGGAGTCAGTCTAGACTGTAAGAAGACCCATGTTGAATTATGTAGACTAGAAGCCTATCTAGTCCAGTATTTCCCAGTGGGGAGGGCTTCAGAGCATCCAAAAGTCCTTGAAATTTTTGGGTGCTCTTCGCCTCACCAGTGGAAAAGAACGTATCACAGGTTCACAAAGCAGCTAACCAGTAAGAAGCCTACCAGCAGGAGATAAGTGCAACTACACCCTTCATTTCATGTCCCCCAGCAATTAATATAAAAAAGCATGCTGCCACAGTGCTAGATGTGATACGCAATCATTATAATAGCCCTTTATGACCTCATCCATCCTTAATCTCTCTGCTCTCTTTTTATCAGCTATAATACCTTCATGGCAGTAAATTCTACAGTTCAACCATGTGGTGTGAAAAACAATTCCTTTAATTGGTCCTGAATTTCCCACCCATATTAGCTTCAGCTGACAATTAGTATTCTGAGAGGGAGAAACACTTCTTATTATCTACTTTCTATATGCCATACTGAGTTTATGCCCGTCTATCATTGTTATTGTTAACGTTTGGCAACCCCATGAATGAGAGCCCTCCAAGTCACCCTGTCATCAACAGCCCAGCTCAGGTCTTCGAGACTCAGGGCTGTGGCTTCCTTGGTCGGGTATCCATCTGTAATGTGGTCTTCTTTTCCTGCTGCCTTATACCTTACCAAGCATTATTGTCTTTTCTAATGAAGAGTCATGTCTTCTCATGATAATGCCAAAGTAGGACAAGTTCAGTTCAGTCATCTTGGCTTGTGGGGAGAGAGTTCAGGCTTGATTTGCTCCGTTTATGTGTGCGCGCATGCACCTTGAAGTCACCTGTCAACTTATGGCAACAACATGAATTTCATGGGGTTTTCTTAAGAAAGGAATACTCAGAGGTGGTTTTGCCAGTTCCTTCCTCTGAAATAAAGCCTACAGCACCTGGTATTCATTGACGGTCTTCCATCAGGCACTAACCAGGTCAGACCATGCTTAGTTTCCAAGATCAGACAGGATCTGGTGCCTTTAGGGTATTTAGACCTTCTAGTGTATATGCTTATGCCCTTATTTAAATAACATTTTGCAACTATTTACATCACATATTTCTACACTTAACATTTATACACTGTATCAGTTGCTTCTCGAGTGTATTTCTTGGGCAATTCTTGACAGTATAAGGAAAGACAACATCACTATAAATATTCCATGTCACCAAGAAGCACAAAGCTGTCCACAAAGAATGTTCACTGTCAATTATCCACTTAAGTCTTTGTCTCCAAAGTACACCCTTATGCATCCCACTTAGTTACATACAGAGGTATATTAGGATTAATAGGAACTTAAGAAGCAGAATCCACACCCTGAATTTTATTTTGAAATTCTCTGGTGCTCTCCATTATCCAATGGATGTTTGCAATATGATCCCTAGTGCCTCTTCCTTTCCTGAACCCAGCATGGACATCGACAGTTCTCATTTCATATATGGTCAAAGCCCTTGTTGTAGAATTTTGACCATTGCTTTGCTTGCATGGGAAAATAATGCAATGGTCCTGTGGTTACTGCAATCCTTGGTGTCCCCTTCTTGGGGTTTGGAATGTATATTGTGTGTTTCCAATCTGTGAGTCATTGTTTTGTTTTCCATATTTGTTGACAGGTGTTAGTTAGAACTAGAGTAGATTCTGTCTTTGTAAATAGAAGCAGTTCTATTGTTATGCCATCTGTTCCTGGTGATTTATTTCTCCCAAGCGTTCTGAGTGCAACTTCCACATCACTTCCTAAAATTAGAAGTTCATCTCCATATGGTTCTTCCTCAATTGAATCTATCCCCCTTTACTCTCTTTTATATAGTTCTTCAGTGTATTGTTGCCAATGTCTTTTTATTTCTACTTGGTCATGTAATGTGTTCTCCTGCTGCTCATAGAGCATCCCTATTCTTGGTTTAAATTTCCCTTTGATTTCTGAGATATTGTGGAAGAGGTCTCTTCTTCCTTTTTGGTTGTCACCTTCTATTTCTCTGCATTGATTATTATTGTAATTCTCCTTGTCCGTCCGCACAAGTTGTTGAACAGCTTCCTTCAGGGCTCGGACTCTTATTTCTGTCACCTTTTACTTTTGCTTCTCATCTGTCTTCAACTGCTTTTTTTTTTTTTTTTTTTTTTTTTTGCATTCCTTGACAATGTCCTTGTCTTCTGTCCAGAGTTCTTCTGGCTCCCTGTCAATTAAGCTTAATAGTGCAAATCTATTTTTTATTTTTATTTTTATTAATTATTAATCAAATTTATTTTTTACATTATCTTTAAAATTCTACAGGGAAGTTCTTCAGGCTGTATTTCAGCATGATTTTAGTTTATTGTTCTTCCTTAACTTTACTCTGTTTGTTGATAATAGAAGTTCATGGTCTGTGCCACAATCTGCTCCTGGTCTTGTTTTTGCAGAGAGAATGGAGCTTCTCCATCTTCATATTTCCCCTATTCTCATTTTTCTAAGTTAAACAGCATAAAATATGGTAACTTTTCCTCATAGGGGAATTGCTGCAATCCTTTGATCATTGTGGTTATCTTTTCCTATTTTAAAAAATAAATCAGAATAGTGAACTGGAAAGCATTATATTAATTTGTTTTAAAATTAGACAATTTTTCAATTCCTACAGATGATCAAAAGGTCACCTTTACAGACCTCTGTGACAGACAATGACCATGTCAAGGAAGGAAGTAGAAAGTATCAGCAAACTGGAGAAACATGCTCTATGCAGAGATCGACATCTGTGCAGCAACAACACATAGAAACCAGAAAGGGCCGAGCAAAGAGAAAGATTGCAGCTGTGGAGTAAGTGGTTTCTACAAAGTGGAATACACACTAATTTTGTTGCCATTTTAGATCATGATCCTGCTCCTGTTCACTCCTCTCAGAACAAGATTAGGCATACATAAAATGAGTTGCATCAAGGTTCTGATTTACATATTCCCTGTCCTTTGCAATGGCAATGAAAACTATATTTGCATGCCCATGCCTTCTATTAAATAGGTGTTTGAGAAGAACATTGCTAAATTGAAGTTGCCAGACTGGATAATAATAGGTTTTAAACATCAAGATTGCAATACCAATTAGGTGTTTTAGATGACCGATTAATTGTTAAATGATGACTTGTTAGACATCATTGTGGTAAAAGGCCAGTAGGCCAGAGCAGGAGGCAGTACGAAGAAAATGCTATGTATTCACATCACCGGTGGCAGCACTAGGGGTGTGTGGGGAGGCCGAACAGCACCAGGTGACACCGTCAGGGGCAAAGGGTGACACCAGCCTTAGTGATGCCCCAACATATCTCTAATAACCATAGTCCATAAACATATTAATATGGCACTCTTGTATTTAAGACCTTTTTATCTTTTCCACTTGGTGCAATAGCCTCATAATGTGGGGTGTTTCCCCCTTTAATTATTTAGATGCAACAAAAATCTACCAAAACTGTGTGACTGGGCAGGATTATTCAGATTTATTCTACTAATTTCTAAGGGCCTGTTTAAATATTATCCACCCAAAGTTTATTTATAAGAGCTTCTAGCGTAGGGATTCAGTTCTTAGCCTATCAATGAACATGTGGGATTTCCTCTTATGAACTTAATGCAAGCTTAGCACTTGATCTGATGCTTTGCCATCACTTTCTGCAGTACTGTAGTTGGCTTATATACTTTGTTTAAGATGTCTCAATATAGAGAGAATGTATTTTTTGCAAAACAAAACACATTGGCAACTAGTAGAAGGCTTCTTAGTTTCCATTAAGAAAACAATATAGTAATCCAATTTGAGTTATAATTTTTTTTAAAAAAAGCAAGTTTTTATTAGAAAATCCAAACTGCCTACTAAATACAGGTTATATGGGTTTACTACTCTTTTTAAGGACAAGAGAGCCTTCTGCACCTCCTCAGTGTTCTTATTTCACAAGATCAGCAGGCAAGAAAATAATGTAAGTGGCAAATTCTCAATAACTCTTCAGTCTCATGAATGTGGGTTTTTTCCCCCCTTCTTAATGCTAAGTGCCAAAGTACAAGAGATGGTCTTCAAACTGCATTCTGAAGAAGAGCTGAGGAGGAATTTGTGTTCTCTGGGTAAATGACTTTTAGTTTTCCCTTCCACTCCTTACAAGGAAACCTGCTTTTATCTTTCAGAATTAAATGCAGTTACTTAAAATCAAAGGCACACATACATACTGTTTGCAACATGAACATTTATGTTAATGCCATTGTTTTGTGAGGATAAATGAAAGAAAAATAGGAGAATGTACATCAGTTTTTAGTGTTAGCCCAGACATTGTAACATCAGTATGACATCCCTTCAGATATTTAAACATGGTCATCATGTCCCCTCTTAACCTCCTCTTCTCCAGGCTAAACATACCCAGGTCCCTAAGCCAACTCATAGGGCATGGCTTCCAGACCTCCCATGATTTTGGTCACCCTCCTCTGGACTCGTTCCAGCTTCTCAATATCCTTCTTGAATTGTGGTGTCCAGAACTGGACACAGTATTCCAGGTGAGGTCTGACCAAAGCAGAATAGAATGGCACTATGACTTCCCTTGATCTCTAGACATTATACCCCTATTGATGCAGCCTAGAATTGCATTTTTTTTAGCTGTTGCGTCACACTGCTAGCTCATGTTCAGTTTGTGGTCCACTAAGCTTCCTAGATCCCTTTTGCATGTACTATATCAAGCCAGGTGTCACCCATTCTGTATCTGTGCATTTCATTTTTACTGCCCAAGTGTAGTATCCTACATTTCTCCCTGTTGAAATTCATTTTGTTAGTTTTGGCTCAGTTTTCTAATACGTTAAGGTCATTTTGAATTCTGATCATGTCCTCTGGGGTAGTAGCTAACCCTCCTAATTTGGTGTCATCTGCAAACGTCATAAGAATGTAGGATCTGTTTTTGGTGGTGGTGGTTCCTCCTCCTCCTCCTTCCTCTTCTTAATATTATTATTATTATTATTATTATTATTATTATTATTATTAACTTTGTATCCCACCTTCTTCCCAAAACAGGGACTTAAGGCAGCTTTCAAACTAAAACATGGCACAGTTAAAACTCACAAAGTATTAACATTAAATTACACTACCAACAATATTTAAAAACAATTTAAACTGCACCATTAAAATGATATGATCAGTTTCAAAAAGTACAATTAAAGCAATACTATCAGTACACTTTGTTCCCTTTGTTTAAAACCTTCAGTTCTCAATAGCATGTCAGAATAGGAAGCATGTCTTTGCCTGCCAATGGAAGGACTTGCAATGATAAAGCCATTCTAGCTTCCCTGGGAAGAGTGTTCTAGAGCCTAGGAGTAGCCAACAGCAAAGCCCTATCTTGTGTCCCCACCAGTTGTGCCTGTGAAATTGGTGGAACTGAGATAAGAGCTTTCCTGGATAAGCCTGGAAAAAAGATGGTTAAGAGGCGATATGATAGCCCTGTTTAAGTATTTGAAGGTGTGTCATGTTGAGGATGGAGCAGGCTTGTTTTCTGCTGCTCCAGAGACTGGAACACGGGGCAATGGATGCAAGCTCCAGGAACATTTCACCTCAACATTAAGAGGAACTTTTTGACAGTAAGAGCTGTTCGGCAGTGGAACACACTCCCTCGGAGCATGGTGAGGTCTCCTTCCTTGGAGGTCTTTAAACAGAGGCTGGATTGCCATCTGTCGGGGATGCTTTGATCAAGATTTCCTGCGTGGCAGGGGGGTTGAACTGGATGGCCCTCGTGGTCTCTTCCAACTCTACAATTCTATGATTCTATCTTATGGCCTGGATAGGCTCATATAGAGAGACAGAGTTTTTCAGACAGCCTGGACCTTAGCTATATAGGGCTTACTTTGAATTGTGCCCAGAAAAAGACCAGCAGTCAGTGGATCTATTGTATAGTCTCTGTAACCTGAATAACCAGGATTGCCAGGTTTGTGTATTTTTGTTAACACAGAGAAAATGTTTGGTAAAGACTTCTGGAGTGTGCCTGTGCAGATTAGATCTAGCACATCTGTCAGAAATCCCTTTTATCAATTGGTTGGTGGTCCTACTATTCTTCAGTGGAATCTGAAGGTAGGGGCAAATATAATGTGGCATTAAGGATTTATCTACCAGCTTCCAAGATGTGGTTCAGCTTTTTTGTGACAATGACAGTTCTTTGTCAGTATTGTTTCTGTATGCATGTCTAGGAGCCATGCTCCATTGGGGTTCCTAGATGTCATGGGTTCAGTGATGCAAAATAAATTTATTACTTAACTCTATTAAAGGAAATTGAGGTGAGATAAGGACTGGGGAGATGAATAGCACCAGGCTTCCATCTGGACCAACTCCATGAGCCTGACTGTTCCTTAAATGTGTTGGAAGCTCCAAACACTGCTAAAGTGACAATGGATTAAATAATGTGAAGAGTAATTCATCTTAATATGTCATTTAACATAGTGTTTACCCAGCTGTTCCACAGAGAGAGAAAATGTTTAGCCAAAATAATTGGTTTCATTGCTGAATTTCAGTGCCTGTTTTAGCATATGCAGCTTCACTTAACAAAACAGCAAAAATAGACATGCTGCACTGTATTTCATATCATGACGCCAGAAGCAGTGATAGAATAGCTTTGCCATATGGCTAAATTTGACCTAAGCAGTTCAGGTTTCTGCCATTCTTCTCTGTCTATTGAAAAGCTTCAAGCAAGAAGCAAGTGATAGGTTGCATTTGGGTGCATTATAAAATCTAGGATAATTTGGGGTTTCCCTTTCTTCTTGGTTCTGTCTCTACAAACAACAAAAGCATTTTCTTGTCAGGAAGTTTCAGCACTATCGTTAATAGATCATATACACATTTCCTTTTTCTTGGTCCATCATTCCTGGAAAGAAGTTAATGTGCATTAAATAGACAATTTAGTTTGTAGCTTCCCTCCTTTTTAGCTAGACATGCATGTTTCAAGATCTCAAGACCTCATTCTGTAATCAAAAAGGCTGAGTATTTGTGGATAGGAATAACTTCTGCAAATACACTGTTCTTAATTTCTATTGTTTGTATTAATACACTTGATAGTACTGTTTGAAAGTGTTAGACAAACTGCTGGTATGAATTAGATGCAAATAATTAACATGCTTCTGTAATATGTAGAGAAATTACATTGAAGGACTGTATCAAATGAGTAATTGAGTTAGTCGGTAATGCATATTTTTCTGCTGCTGAGCTTGACTCATGTCTAACACTAGAACAATGTAATTTTCTAGACTTCCTCTTAAACATTTATATGGTAAGCTTGTGTTGAGTAAGATACAGTACTCTACATTTCATTTGTATAATCTTGAAAATGTTGAGTAACTGATACTCCGATTGTAAAGGAAGATTAATAGCATTTGGTTGGTTGGTTGGTTTGTTCCTATCTTTTGGCTACAAGAGCCCAGAAGGCAACTTACAAATTAGATGAACCAATTATAACAGTTAGGAGCAATGTTAAATCATTCCTAAAGACTGGTGAAATATGAATTTCTTGACCATTTGTCTAAAATGCTAAAAGATACAGTGCCAGCCAAGTTGCCCACAAAAGGGTAGTTTTCTGTAGTTTTCGTGTTCTAAACAGAACACGAAAACTACAGAATGTCCTTTTGTGGGCAACTTGGTTGGCTCTGTATCTTTTAGCATTTTAGACAAATGGTCTAAAGACAAAAGGGCTTGTCTTGTCATAGAATCATAGAATCATAGTTTCGAAAGGGAACACAGGGACCATCTTGTCCAACCTCCTGCCATGTAGCAACACACAGTTTGAGCACTCTGGAAAGATCCCCTTCCAACTTCTATTTAAAGACTTCCAAAGATGAAGAGTGCATTCGGAAGCAGTCCATTTCATTACTGAACAGCTCTTACAAAATTCTTCCTAATGTTTAGGTGGAATCTCTTTTCTTATAATTTGAATCCATTGGTTTTTGTTCTAGTCTTTGGAGCAGCAGAAAACAAGCTTGCTCCATCTTCTATGTGACATCCCTTTAGATATTTAACAATAGCTATCATATCAGCTTTCAGTCTTCTCTACTCCAAGTGAAACATATCCAGTTCCTTTAGTCATTCCTCATAAGGCTTGGTTTCCAGACTGTTGATCATCTTGGTCACCCTTCTCTGGAAACATATTTAGACTTAATGATCTGTAATGTTTTCTTTAATATTGGTTAATGTAAGATGCTTAGGTCTTACCTAAGCATCTTAATAGACTTTGAAATGATACCTGCATGGCTATATGTTCTCTAAGATTGATTGTACTATTTGGTAAAGTTTGGTGCCATTTGCTGTGTAGATATAGAGTCAATATGTACTATAGCCCATTGCATGTCTAGGCTAAAAATATTCCACATATATTTCCTGACAGCGGCAAAAATACATATTTATGAGTTAATGGTATGAGTTCATGATTCACAATTAAGTCCTATTTGATTGATTGCCCTATCTTACCCTGAAAGATATTAGAATACCTAGGAATTATCTGTAGTTTGAAAATTGTGTTTCGCCACTTCAGGCTTTGAAATGAAGAATGTATTTCGGTTGTCCTTGCTGTTTTCTGCCTGTATCCACTGGACTGTGCTAGTATCATATTTACAACAACACACTATGGAGTTTTGTCTAATATTGGCATAAAAATCTTTCATGGTTTCCTATACTGGACTGAGCTGCTGCCAGTATTCCAGGCATTGCACTTCAAGTAAGCTTCCAACAGAGAGGCAAAAAGGCCATTCTTAACAGGAATGGTTCTGTTGCTCATAGGTATTGATTCTGGCAAAGACACAGTCCTTGGTTTGTAAATGATAAGACAGTTGAGGACTTGCTTTTTCTCACATACAATGATTCACTGAGGCCAAAAGAAACACAACATGACATAATCTGTAATCAGATGCCCAAATGCTTTTTCTTCACTTCACAGTTTGTGTATGTTGAATTTGAGACAATTTCCCCACTCTTAACATCATGAACCTGCTCCAAAGCTGCTAGTCTTGTCTTAGCTCTCCAGTAGTGCTAACAACAGTTGTAGAGATATTAGATAAAGGAAATTGTAAAATTAAGCGTTAAGCAATCTCCTCCAGTGTCATTTTCCCCATCAAATTACTTCAGAGTGTGCGATGTGTTAAACTGGAAGAGGAAGAAACTTGGAGAGAGGAAGAAGCTTTTAGAGCTTTCATCCTTTTTCTCTATGCAGTATTCTTGATCAAAATTGTTTTGCTTTTCCAGAAGCTACAAGTGGCACTATTGGACACCCTTTATTTTTCCTCAAGTGGGCTAAGGGCAATTTTGGGATGGGGGGTGGGGATAGAACAGGGAAATGATGTGGACAGAAGGAGTTAAACATTCCATCTTCTAGCCATTGCTCCCAACATATAAAATAGTGTACACATTCCAGGACAGCTGATTTAAAGTAAAGAAAAATATATTGTATCATTTTGTTCGGTTCTTATTTTAACTCTAAAGAGAATGTTTTTCTTCCAGTGACCAAAAAAAACAAAACCAACCACCCACGCACAATCTGAGTTCTCTGTATTAGGTTTTATGAATATTAAGGACATTACCAAATAATTTTATGATTGTCAGTGACGATATTCTTAGGGTTCTTTTTTAAAGGTTGCATAAACTTTTGAAGGAAAATCCATTTGCAAAGACACAAAGCCAAAAAGTGAAGGAAGCAACACAGTCCTCTAAAAGTAAGTATTCTCTTTCTTGAAAGCTGCTGTTAAATGATGGAATGTTTAACTCCTTCTCTCCACACCATCCTACTCATCTTCCAGGTTAAAGTTGTGTGTTGCTTTTGTTGTAAAATTCTAGATAAATTTGCATGTTGCTTAGCACCCTAATCCTGAAAGTAGGAACAGTGGTCATAAACATTACCCACTGCAGTTAAATTTTGTCTTTTAATTGCAGTTATTCCTGTGGTTCATATGCCCTGTACATTATGTGAAAGGCTCATCATTATAAATAGCAAGGAGACTTGAAACAGCTGATTGCATATTTATCTTCAGCCAAAAGTAACAGTGTACTGTAGCAAGAATTGGGGCACCCAGGCAGGGAAATGAACAAGAAGATAATGAGTCAGACCTTAGAGTAAAAGAATGAAGTTTATTATAAAGCTAAAAGATACACTACACAGGCTGGAGTGGCAAATTTTTGGTTAAATCTAAAAGAGACATAAAAAGGAAAGAATCTAATGCCACATAAAGATAGAGGGTGCTATTGTATTAGAGCAAGAATAAGCATACTTAAGAGTTTGATTGCAAGAGAAAGGGATGTATCCAAACCCAGAGCAAAGGGGTATCTAGGATACTACTTGGACCAAAGCTTTCTTGCCAGAAGTTATGAGTACAATAATATTTGTTGTGCAAGAAGAATTTAGTGTGCATAATGAATATATTTAGCAGTGGTAATAGTGCCTTGAGGGGCGGGGGGCGTCTCTCACTCTGGCCAGTTGAATGGCTGTGGCTTAGATGAATGCATATTTGCAGAGGTTCCATTCACAGGGGGAATTCCTCCTGTTTTACATGCTAAAGGATAATGGCCAATTTATTTCTGGTTTGATGCCCTGTTTAACAGTGTTTTTGCTTTACTTAACATAGGTAAAATGGAATTTCTAGGAGCCAAAGTGCTCAGAGATAAAGATTCAAAATTGACAGGAAAACTGAGCCTCTCAATAATGGAATATTAACAGTGCGTATTCTATCTTCATATTGGCAGATAACAAAGAAAGAGCTGGTGTATCTGTAAGAGTTCAAGCAGAGAGGATATGCCGTAATTCCTGGGAAAGTGCTCTCTGGGCAGCAGTAAAAGACAACTTAACACAACATTTAAACTACAGCAGCGTTTTCCCAGAAAGCTTTCCTTGTAAATTTAATTACATGCAGAAAGAATTCCTTATGCAACAATACAATCTTCAGGCAGCCAGATGCAAACCAAAAGAGCATACAACAAATGGAGAAATGGCTAACTTCAAAAATGCCTGTCCTCTTGAATACTATGAAGTGGCTATTCTTGGTAAGCAACTACCACCTCCCGAAAGCAGAGTCCAGCTCTTCACAGGGAAGTCTAAACAGTTGTGAGCTGTGGACCTAATTAAGCAGCTGCCCACTATTTAAAAAATAATACGAGCAATGGATTGTTTTTAGAACAACTGTAGAGAGTATAGGCTAGGATCCTCAGAAGCTGCTCCTCTTATACACCCAAGGAGAATTTGGACTTGTTCCATCAAGCACCAGACCTCACATGTGAAAAGGTAAGCTAGTGCTCAAACCAAGGAGAGCTTCAAGAGTAAATTGTAGTGTGGAATGGTGGTCAGACATTAAAAGGAAACAAAATGTAGGTGCAGTCCTACTGAGTAAACACAAGTCCTTGAACATACTATAGCTCTTTGGAACCTAGCCAAGTGAAAAATATATTTGAATTACACATGTATAATTTATGTTAGAGAAAACAAAGTGAATTACATAGAAATACATTGGAATTTTTGTAGAAATATTTAAGGAAAGGTTGAACAGGCAATTGTCAGAGCAGCCTTTCATATGGAATATCTTGTCTTGAGGCTGAAGGCTGAGCCATATAGATGATTGGGGCCCGTTTAAATTGAGATCCTTGAGGCTAGCTTTCTGAAGTCTTTCAAAGAGTTGCAGCTAAAAGTGCTTATCAGATGAACAACTTTCCTATTCTTAAAGTTGCCTTTGCTTAAAAGATTTGCTGAAGACAACAAAATTGTTTATTGATCTAGCTGTTAGTAACAAAAGAACTTTCTCTTACACAGGCATAAATCATGACATAGCTGTAGATGTTGCTTTCCTTCCTGTATGTTTTCCTGAAGATTCCCATTTATTTCGAGCTGAAGATACATCCAGTTATGCAGTGTTGTCTCACACAAGTGGTACTTCATGTCAACAGGAGACTGTTAACAAAGAAGGGCACTCTGGGCTATTTTCACTTTCAGGTAGGAATTTCTTGATGATAGTGATGGTATAGGTGATTTTCATGTGACAGTCGTTATGTCTTCTACAGCAAACAGCTGTAGTTGCAAATGGACATTCACCATACTATAGCCCCATTCACAGAATCGTTGCTTTAGAATTGCCTTCAGAACCATTTTATTTTAAGCTAATTCTTCTGCCCTACCCAGCATATTATACTGTTCAGCATTGCACCATTTTAAATTGATACATGTCTAAATGAATTAATATATGTCCTCCCTGAGTGAGTACCAACAATATGAGCAAATAGTGACTATTTCAGTGGACCTGAAAAACAATTTGCCCATGCTCCAAGCTCCACTCCCAATTTATTCCCTTTCCTCACACAGGTTAGGTCTCTCTCTTGCTCCCTTTTGAATCCATTTTATTCTTTCAGTTCTTCTGCTTATGTTGTTGTTGTTGTTGTTGTTGTTGTTGTTGTTGTGTGCCTTCAAATCATTTCCAACCTATCGCAGCCCTAAGGCAAACCTATCACAGGGTTCTCTTGGCAAGATTTGTTCAGAGTGAGTTTGCCTTTGCCTTCCTCTGAGGCTGAAAGCATGTGACTTGCCCAAGGTCACCCAGTGGGTTTCCATGGCTGAGCAGTGATTTAAACCCTGGTGTCCCAGAATCATAATCCAACAGTCAAACCACTACACCTCACTGGCTCTGCTTACATTATTCTTCTAATATTTCTTCCTCCCTTCCTCTCTCCCTTCCTGCTTTCTATATTTTGAAAAGGCCAGTTTTCTTCTCTGTTCTCTTTTGTTTTCTCCCTCTTTCCTCCTCCCCCCACCACAACAGACATGGGAAAGATCATAGGGAAATCTTCCAAGCTTCATTTGAGCATGGCACATAAATCCTTGACCAGACATGTTCACCTAGTCCAGAGCAGTTGTGCAGCCCCTACTCTCTCCTCCAGGAGCTGTTTGGCTCTGTACAGCAATCCACTTCCCCCTGGTGTGGCAACTGAGAGCTCTGTTGCTGGGACTGCTTCACAAACTCCTGACATGGAGCGAAGAGCAAAGAGCTTTTCAATGCCCAACCCTCAACAGCAGCTTGATGGGACATGAAGCAGTTCACTCACAATGAATGCAGATTACATGGCCCTTTCTATAAGGGCCTCTTTCAGTGCCTCAGGAACAGCTAGGGTCACATGATTTGGATAGAAGGCATCTTAGCAACCAGGACCTGGATGTCAGAACTTTATGTTGCTCCTTACTTAAGAGGTATAAAGCCTTAGCATTTGTCATGGATGCTAGTAGAGATTCCTTCTTTTCTGCAAGAGCCATCGTGGCTTCAATGTGGCATGCAAGTCCATTTGGCTGAAGTATTGGAATGCCAATTCAGCATCTAAGCAAAATGTAGCTATGGTTCCTTTTGCTGGCTTCCTCCTCTGAAGTGGAATGTGCTTTAAAGATACTTTGACTGAAACTAAGGATAACAAAAAGGCCATGCCTTCTGTCCAAAAGGGATGACAAACACACCCTTCCTTTCATCTATTCTTCAGACTCAGGGACTTCTGCAACTTTTAATCACTATGGATCAGATCTCACTTTCATCCCAGACCCCAACCCAGTCCTTCTGGCCAAGGGAGACCACCCTTCAAAGTTCTCACCATCACTCCCTCCCAGTGTCGCACTTCCTTCCCACCTGACAAAAATCTCTGCTCCAGTTTCAAACTGTGGGTGAAGCCTGGAGCATGAACATATTTGTGATGCTTGCCTAGCCTGGACAGTGACAGGAGATAAAACCCAAGCTGGGATGTCACCTCTTTCCACATACAAGAATAGACTTTCACAAAAAGTACCCAGTGTACCAATCTGTTGAGAGTAATTAGGTGACATACCAAGCTCTAGAGAGACTAAAACCATGGAGGTACTTCTATTAAATAGGAACAGTTGATTTTACAGATTTTTTTTTCATGCCAACTTTTTAAAATCTTCCCTACAATTAGGAATTCCAGATGATAGTACAATTTATCCTTTATTCAGTCTTGTGAAGTATAAAAATGAGCTTTAGTCCAAAGGTATTGCTCCTGCCATTATGTGGTTTGGATACCAAGAGCTATTCTTGTTCCAGAGATTGGCCATAGAGGCTGGGTTTTCTGTCAACAGTTTGTTTTTGTTGCTGGAATGTCTGCGAGGGTGGGTGGTTGTTTTTTTCTTCTTTAGTTTACACCCTTTCTCAGATAAGTCCCACTAGAAGAGGTAATCGATTAACACTAGCGCTTTTCCTGGACATATAATGAAGCAGGAGGGGAACATTTTAATACTAATTTCACTGTCTGTTTTTGCACACTAGATGAAGTTGTAAAAGCAGCTGCTGACCTGGAGAAACAACATGTCATCTGCATCCTGGATATCTGTTCTTTAGGTGAAAATAAAGTTGAAGTCTTTCTTAACAAAGTGTATAAAGTAACAGAGGTTGACATAGCAAACCAAACATAGCTTATTAAGGAGCAGATATCTGTACTGCTAAACTGTGAAGAGGGATTAACATGCACCACAGCATATTTTTCCTGCCACCACTCCAGGAAAGCTTGGATGATTAGCCAATGACACTGTAAAAGAAAGTTCCTGACCCTTGGTACTGAAGAAGATGCTTTTCTACAGAGGGTACATTACCATGTGTTTCATCCTGACATCTTTCTTTGTGTGTTGGGTTCTACAAGAGCTCAAATACTGCTCTATGTTAGTGATAAATCTGTGCATGGATGGAAGAAGAATTTGGCTTTCTGCTGCTGATATTTAATTGGTAGACATCAAAACTTGGTGATATTCCCAAACTTTTAACAGTAGTGAGCTTCTCTGGCTTCCAAATATAACTAAAGCAAAATGTGGTGTCTCAGAAAGAGCTGCCAAAATTAGCTTATCCCATTACTGCCTGCCTCTCACTGACAATCATGAGGAGTTAGAGGATGGACAAGGCAAGTGTCTAAGATTTCTGAATGTACAATGCAAGCTCCTGGTTTCTGAAGATGACTACCTGTGCTTTCTTTTAGAAGCCAACAAGACACTGTGCTGGGAAGGGTGCCCTTTTTCTTATCCAGCCTTTACCGTTTGCTGTGCCAAATGTGAGAATAATTACACTGTCAGTTCCTTTTTTATAAAGTTTCTCTGTCTCCAGAGCTCCAAGCAAAACATCATTCAAATGATAAATGATCGTTTCAGTCCTTTTTGTAGAAATGGAAATGAAGTGAAGCTGCCACTGATGCAAAACTAGTGGTTTAGCTCAGCTATAGAAAATCCTCAGATATGCTTTCAGAAGGGGCCTGATATAGCTGCTGTGCAGTACAAATGAACAAAGTGTGTGTGTCTGTAGGTGCACATGGTGTATTTGTATTGGCAGCATTGGAAATAATGTGTGTGCATTTTAGAGTTGTGTCTTGTCTTACATTGCACTGTAGCACTGATAACTTATTGATATTTTAGCTTTTTAAAAATGTAAATATTCAAAATTGTGCACATAATATGGTATTTTAAAATATGCTTTTTATCTTTTTAAAAATAAAAATACATTATTGACTCAGTTTTACATAAATAAAATGAAGTGAGGGTTTTGAGTAATTTGTTGTTATTTTGGAGTATGCACAAAGAGGAGGTTGCTGCTTTGTTAAAACAATATTTCTCATTGTAGAAGCAGAAGAATTAAATTGCAAGGCAGTCAGTTGGGGAGAGACTCATTCTTCTCATTTATCGTTATTATTGTGGTTGTTTGTTTATATAGCACCATCTATGTATACATGGTGCTTTCCAGAAGGTTACAGAGTAAAACAATTATAACTATTCCAATAATATAAAATACAATACTAAAATACAATTGGAAACTAAAACACACACACACACACATAATGCTGAATAAAACAAAATAATCAGTACAGGTAATCAAATATAATAAATATATAAGCATTAATCTGAAATTCTAAAAGTTTTAGAGAACAAAAAAGTTTCAGTTTGGACTTAAGAACAGCAAGGAAAGAAACAGTCCTCAAGTTTACAGGAAGGCAAGTTCAGGAATAAGGGGCAGCAAGAGAGAAAAAGGACGAAGTCAAGCCAAGGAAGAAGAAACCCTTGGCTGGGTAAGAAGCCCAGAATTCACAAGCAAAGATTTCTAATAGGCTGGTAAAAATAGATAAGAGCTGCAAGGTAAGGAGGACTAGGTTGTGCAGGGCCTTGAATGTCAGAACAAGCAGCTTATACCAAATCCTAGAGGGAATAGGTAGCCAATGAAGGGATGTCAAAAGTGGGGTAACATGATCAAAACAACGGGCCAAAAAGATAATCTTAGCAGCAGAATAAAGAAAGGAAACCAAAGGACTAAGATGAGATAACGGAAGACTAGTCAAAAGAAGATTGCAGTAATCAAGATGGGAGATGACTAAAGCATGAACTAAAGTCTTGGTGGAGGAAACAGAGAGGAAAGATCTAATTTTAGTGATGTTATAAAGGAAAAATTGACATGACTTAGCTACAGCCTCAACATGAGGAACAAAGGATAATAAGGAGTCAAAGACAAAGCCAAGATGTTTTATTGAGCAATGTGCCCCTTCTCTGCATATGCAAAGTAAAAACAAGCCTACCTCCAAGAATTTCAATTCACTCACCTATGTTTTCTGTGTATGCAGACATGAAGAATTTTTACATTTATGAAATGTAATATGCAAGTTGGCCTTAACCCTTGGTTTTGGTTATTAATGGCTTGGATCAAAACATCTGTCAGCTGAAAGATATATTTGTTCTTCTCTAAACACATGTGCAAGATCTTGCTTCAGAGGTCATTCATTGCTGAACTGGGAAGATTTAATAGTAATTTCCATGTTTCTGCTTCAATAACCTATTTTTGCACACATGTAAAAACACATCTTGGGTTTAGCTACCTTATTTTAATTCCCTCCTCCACTGCCATTCCCTTTTCCTTTTCCATCATGTCTTAATTAAATTGTTAAGCCCTGACAGCAGAGAACTGTTTTGTTGTTCTTTTACCTGTAGAGCACTATGAACGGTGATGGTGCTATATAAATTGATGATGATGACGACGATGATGATATAAAATACAAATACTTTTGCAGTGCTGTTGTTTAGGGATGCACAACCTTTTTGGCTCCCAAGGCTGCATGTGATGTTTAGTTGGGAGATCAGAGGCTCTGAAGATTGCAGCCATACAGATAGCTTTTTCCCTTTGTTACCAACAGTAAAATTGGTGAGGATCATTGAAAGGGGATCAGGACCTCAGGTTAAGGCATGGTGGGGCTGGTGCCACCTGGATTCAGGTTGTGCAACCCTGCTTTAGCATGAGATCGAAAACAGACTCACTGTAGTGGAAGACAATTGCTGCATGTAGAAGGATACCTTTGGATAGGACCTATTGCATTTAGCTCCATGAACGCATATAGTGGCTTTGGGACTAGCAAGTTGAAGAGAGAAGTACACATCCTCAGGAGCTTACATCCTAAAAGTGGGAGAGAAAATGTGGAAAGTGAACAAGGAGAAAATAGTGCAAGTATTTCTGATCTGGTTTTAGAGTGATATTTTAAGTGGATACGCAAAAGGTTCCAAGTAATAAATGGGAGAGAGAAATGTGCTCTATATTAATATTAACAAGCACTTATCTTTGGTATAGGATGAATGTCCAACGGGCACAAGATACATAATTATTCTGTTACATGAAAAATACAAGACTTTTAACCAGCCTAAGTTTTGATTGAAGATGTATCTACTTCATTTAGTCCTTAAAATACAAGAGAAACTTGTGTTCAATAGATAATTTTCAGCTTTTTTCCTACTTTTTAATCTGTCTCCCTGCCCCTCCTGCTAAAACAACTGCTTGTTTGTTTTTTAGTTGGAACTGTCTACATTGTAAATTGACCGTCCTTTTCTATCTTGTTTGGAGCAGAGGTTAGGAGGGATGTAAAAATTCACATTAGAACATTTAGCTAGCACAGCCTACTATAAAGCTGAAGTGTAGAAACAAAAATATAGGTGTGGTGGTACAAAGGAGAAATGAGTCAGCAGGACAGGGACTGAAGGTTACATGGATGTACTCTTACACATTGGCTCTAGTATCAGGCAGTTTTTTATTCCCTCAAGATAAGTAAACTGAAATGGAGCTGACGCAACAAAGATCTAATGATCCTGGGAGGAGTGGTGTTGCTTACCTGCCTGGGATTGTAATTTCAGACCACACACCGAAGCAGCAGACTAACAGCATCTAAAGTACCTCAATGCCGTCAAATGGTATGTTTAAATGAGCCAGCGATGAATTGGGGGATAAAGCCCAGTTCTGTCTGCCTCCTGATTCTCACCGGACTGTTGAGGACTGTGCAGGCTGTTCCAGTCAAAGCCAATGTGAGCTTGTTTTATTTCAATACTTTTAACAATACCACAGAGAGTGACAGATGTGAATGTGGCTTATATGGGGTACACTCTCCTGTGGCTGATGCTCATGGAGTAGTCGTGACTCCCAATTCCACAAACCTCCAAGCCTGCACTTGGAACACTGAGTTTGCTGCTGCTGTGTCACCATGGATCGCACTGATTGCAAGAGGCAACTGCACTTTCACAGAGAAGATTAACCGTGCAGCTGCCCAGGGTGCTGAAGCTGTTGTCATCTACAACTACGCTAAGCGTGGCAATAACACAGTCCCCATGGCACATCCGGGTGAGTGTTTTGATCAGGTCTAGGGACCTGCAAGCTGCTTTCTCAACAACACAAATTTTCCATTTAGGGAAACAGTTGTTTTGTTATCTGTATCTGCAGCAGCACCTTGTAGAACAGTAATTTCCCAACTAAATCTAAAAATCTTGCCAGAAAAAAAATTAAAGTGAAATGAAATGTGAGCCTTCATAGGTGGGTCCCAAGCAGAATTCCACCTGTGGATTTGAGTTAGGAAAAGCTTTTTTTCCTGCCTTTATCTTGTTAACCTGGTTTCCTTGAACAAGCCTGAGTCAATTCACAGACTTGTTGTGATTGTTAATTTTTGTAGCAATTATATATCATTTTTTTAATTGCACAAAAATTGTGATGCAAGGCATACTTCCTTGAGGAAAAGTCTTTGAATTCAGTGAGTCCAAATAAACATACATTACTACCAGGGAGAAAGCATTCCACCTTCTTCTGGTCCTTTTTTTTTAAAAAAAACACACATTTGTGATAAATTTGAGTATTTTAAGAGAACAAAATATTTGAAACAGTATACCAATAACAATATTTTAAAGCATTTCTTTCTTTTTTTTTAGTAAGAACACTATAACTACAAGATCTCCCCTTCAAATAATCTGAACAAAAGTAAAAGAGAAAACCCAAAGCTTTCACTGCAATACGAGACAGCTGCTTGTTTTCTTGCATAACAGAATTTCCCTGCTATGCACATTCTGCAGTGTTTAGTTATAATGTCTCAGTGCCTGACTTTAAAAGCGCTATATTCAGTCCATATGATAAATTCCTAGCAAATTAATATTCTGTCTTCCATCCTATTAGTCCTGTGTTACAACCCTGTGAGATAGATAAGTCCAAGCTAACAGAGGCAGGTAATGGCTTCCCCCATAGTGGAGCAGTAAATCTAGTCTGGGTTCTAGCCTGTGCTTCAAATGAGTCAAGCTCCTGAGCCCTGTTTGCTAAACAGGCTCAGCACCTCACATAGCTCCTTTAAAGTTCAGACCAAAACCTGGAGCAGCTTCATCAGCCCACTGATATGCAAGCCACCAAACATCATTGCTCAAAGATGAAGAAGCAGGCTGCCCAAACCTAGTACCGAGACTAAACTAAAAGCTCCACTGACTTGAAATTTAGCATTTTATTCATCCCTGTAGAATACTACATAACATTTTATTCACCTACACACATTCTTTAACCCTGTGACTCACAAAGTGATCTGGATACTATGGATAATCCAACGTATCTTTGCCCTCCTGCCACCAAATATGCATGTTTTAGTTGTGGAAGCAATTTAAAAGCTTGCCCCAAGTGACAGTCCACATACATTTGGATACCATGTAGTATTTTCCTGTGCTATCAGAAGTTACAAAACTAGAATTATAAGATCAAATCCATCCCAATAGATAAAAACGGCTGGGGCAGAAGCTGAACTGTATTTAAAAATGGAATGCTTTAAGGCACAATTCACACACACACATTTATATCGGCACACAAATGGGTTCAAGCTTTGATTCAGGCTTCCAAATCTTTAGAAAACTCCACCTGAGTACGCAGATACTGTTGCTTCATTATTGTGTGCTTGCAAGTCATTTCAAACTTAGGGTGACCCTAAGGTGAACCAATCACAATGGGTTTTTTTGCAACATTTGTTCAGAGGGTGTCTTTGCCTTCCTCTGAGGCTGAGGCTATGTGACTTGCCTAAGGTCACCCAGTGGGTTTCCATGGCTGATTGATGATTCAAACCCTGGTCTTCCAGAGTCCTAGTCCAATCTTCAAACCACTACACCATCCTGGAAACTTGCTTCATCAGCCTATAATTAGTTTAGTTATTCATGGCCAGACAGATGTGTTAGGACAGTGGTGGATATTTATTTTCAGCATTTGTTGACTGACTGAATACCACACAAAGGTTCATTTGGCTACTATAATGAATAGACTTGTTAAGTGCCATTTTGTTGTTGTTTGTCATCAAGTTAACTTCAATTTTTAAATGACCCTATGGATGAGAGGGCCTCCAAGAGCCCCAGTCCTCAACCTTCTTGCAAAATCAGAGCTGTGGCTTTCTTAATTGACTCAAACCACCTGTAGTGTATACCTTCCTATTGCCTTCCACTTTACCAAGTATTATCACTTTTTTTCTTTTGAGTCCCATCATGTCATGATAGGTCCAAAATATGACAGCCTCAGTTTAGTTATCTTGGCTTCTAGTGAAAGTTCAGGCTTCATTTGCTCTAAGACTCATTTGTCTTGTAAACAATCTGTGGTGTCCATAAAACTCTTCTCCAGCACCACGTTTCAAATGAATTGATTTTCTTCCTAACATTCTTTGATGTTTAGTTTTCACAAGCATACACAGAAATAAGAAATACTATGGGCTGGATGATTCTGACATTGGTATTTAATGGTATGTCTTTAAAATGAAGGATATTAAGTAATTGCTTCATATGTACCATTCCAAGTCTTAGTCTTCTTCTGATTTCTTGATGTGGTCTCCATTTTGATTAAGGGACTATTTTCTCTAGGCCTTTCAAAATCGGACAAACACAGCCGTCCTATGCATTTTCTCCTACTTCGAAGTAACTCTCACTGTACTGAGTGGGACTTAGAACCAGTTCAGTATGCAGAGGATTGCCATCAACATTCCTGGCTGGCATCCAGGGCTGGGCCAAGATGTTGGTTGGTCTTGTTGGTGTTCTCTTGCTGCCTAAAACAAATTAGTTTGGTCCCTCCCTATTTCCTGTTGTATCACATGCTATCACTTTTTAAATCAAACAGTATAGTTAAACAATCAAGAATTGGTCAGGATATTTTCTTCTTTTCATTTTTACCTGCCGTGCCTGCAACATACTTACTTCCTCTCTTATTGTAATAGCAGGTGAAGATCAAAAGACTTATCAATTTTGTCTCCAGGAGCACAATGGGGTATCACCTGGCTGATACTGCTAATGCAGTAGCTGTATCAGCTGACTCAGTATGTTTCCCCACTCTAGGTATGTACACACATGCACTGACTGTCTCCCCAGGGTATTTGCATAGCTGAGACTCTTCCAATTCTACAATTCTATGACTCTATGATTGTATGAGATAGGTGCCTCTGGAATATTGGTATCCCAATTAGGAGCCTAGCTTGCCTCTGAACAGACTGGCCCTGCTGTCACCAATCATTCACAGAGCAGTCATGTATAATCCTGTCTGAGCCTTTTGTTTGTTTAACAAAATGCAATTTCAGAGAATGCAAACTACAATGGACAGTGTGCACAACAGGAAAGATATCCGAACCCTTTCCCCTTGTAGTTTTGGTTTGCTTAAATCCACCAAGCCAGTCACTTTTCAAGACAGAATGCATGTGATGTTTCAGAGGGCAAAGGTATAAAACCCACTTCTCTCTGGAACTGCTTTTGTTTAGCTTGTTTATTGCCAAAACGACCAATAAATTTGTCTAATAGATGTGGTTGGGGTTGGCTGCAGGAGTGGGAGGAAAACCATATTTTGCAGTGGTTTCAGCCTTTGGGGCTTTGAAGTGATAAATCATCAGGTTCGCTTGGGGCACTTCCAATCCCCAAGTACATATGCAACCTATGGGCCCTATTTTCCCCACCATGTCCTAAGCCTACCCAATGGACCACAGGTAAGAATCCCAGGGTTAGGGTGCTGGGCTAGGAATAAAGAAACCCAGAGTGAAATTCCTAACCAGTCACAAAGCTTCAGCCAGTCTCTCCCCCTGAAACACACACACACACACACACACACACACACACACTATATATATATACAACATCTCAATCTGCTTCCCAGGGTTGTTGTGAGGATAAAAAGAAGAGGGGAAAATAATATGCTTTTTTGAGTTCCTTAGAGGAAAACTAAGATATAAAGGTAATAAATAATTTCATTTTTGCTGTTCAGCTGTGCATTTTGTTAAAGCAAAACAAAGTTGAGGATACTGAGTGACGTGTAGCTTGGCCTCAAGCAAGCCATTCAAATTTGAACTCCTAAAACCATTGGGTGAAAGTCATGTAGCTGATTTTGTTGTTGTTGTTGTTCAGCAAGTAACCCAGAGATTCTTAATAATATTCCCCTGAGCAGAAGAACTTGTCCAAAATTTTCTGTTCCTGCTTTGATGTCAGAAACACTTGAGTTCTGTGCATGTGTCCTGAAGAATTTTAGCCTGTTGCCTATGACCTCTCCCCCTCAATTTATTTTTATTTTCAGTTTTTGTTGTCATTCAGACTCTATCTCCTGTTTATTATGTGTACAGCCAAGCAAGGCCAATCCTAATGCACAACTGAGGGGTTGCCTTGTTGCTTTTGCTTGGCATTTCTACATGTTGACGTGGTCTGGAGATTAAAGAACGCTGGATGGCATAGGTGTTGAGCATTCTTGCTGAAGGGGGTATGCCGTCTCCTCTGCCAATGGTCGGTTCTGAGGGTTTGCAGCTTCTCTTTAGAGAAAGAGGAAGAGGGCTGGGAAAAAAGACTAGAGGGTCTGAGATCTGCTGAACAAATTTAAAAAGTCAAATTTTCTTTTGCAGGCAGAATTATTCTTGCTTTTATTTCTATTTTGGAACAATAGCACCCCCCAGTGGCCATCTTTTAGGTATGCAAATAATGCAAGTAAAACCCATTGTATAAATTCCATGGAAATTGCTTACATGTAATGAACACATGGAGCCAGCATGGCATAGTGGTTTGAGTGTTGGACTATGGTTCTGGAGACAAGGGTTCGAATCGCTGCTCCACTATGAAAGCCCTCTGGGTGACCTTGGGCAAGTTGCACACTCTTGGCCTCAGAAAACCCCATAATAGGTTCACATTAGGGTCACCATAAGTCGGAAATGACTTGAAGGCACACAGCAACAATGAACACACAAATAATTTCCCTGTAGAAATCCCATTTTTTCATTCTTCTTACCTTTTATATATTGTTCAATAGCAGTTGTGAAAAAAAATCCAGAAAGTTAAGGAACACCCCCTTGCTTTTCTCAGTTGGCTTTCTCTTTTACTTCTTGCTTTCCCTTCCTATGCATCCCTTCCTGGTCATTTTGACATTCCCACCACCTGTCTGCCAACCACATCAGACCCAACATATGTTCTGGTTTACATATAATCCCTCATTACAAAACATCTTGTCTGGGGGGAAATTTCCTTGAATGCTCTACTTCTCAACCAATCTCAGTTTCTTTGGCAATCCACTGTAGCTACATTTCCAAGCCTCATAGCTATGGAATGTCACATTTGTTTGGAGATTTTCAGTAAAAGTGGTGGTGGTGGTTGTTATTTGGTCACTGAAGCAACTTAGACAGAGATAGGAATTTGGAAGTTATGGCTGGCATCTTCTTAGTGTTATAAAGGTGTGAGTCCAGTTTATGCCTGTGTTAACTCACTACTTTGGCGGCTGTGGAAGTCAGAATTCTCCACCAACCACAGAAGCTGTGCACACGCACACACATCAACATGATGATTTACTGGCTGATAAAGAGGGAGGGAGGGTAGCAGAGCAGCATCTAATTGTGATGTCATTCTCTGGGGCCTTCAAAAGACCCTCCAGATGATCCTAGGGGATGCCTCTCACTGGGTGAGAACATAGGTACATAGCTGGGTGCCCCCCTACTCCACTGGCTAGTAAATGGCTGTGTTGAGGGGACTGTAGCAGCTTAAAAGGTGGGGTGGGAGAGGAGATGGCACATAGTTATGTCCCTTTGATCCAGGATCTTGCCCAGTGTATTTTCACAGGCCTCTTCCTCTTCTTCGGTTCTTTGAAACTACCAGTCTTTACCATCGTCAGACAATGAGTTTTGGACATTTGCACTCGTATTAAACATTACCTCACTAAAATTCTGCTAGACCTGGCTATAATGAAAATACCATAGAACTACAACAAAATGTTGTAGCAAGCTAGAATGCTCCAGTTTAGGATTCCAGACTGTCCACCTTATACCCCCAACCCAATTTCCATCTCCTGCAACAATCAAGATGGCATTCAGTACTCAGGGAGTCAGTTCAGGCCCCATTGTGCTGGCTTTTTCTTTTGTTTTTTTGAAGGAATGCCACCCTTCTAGGTTTCTTCCTCCACAAAGTTTTTTTTACTTCAGAAAAAAAACACGCATTTGTCACCTAGTCTGCTCATGTATCCCTGCCATATGAAAATGAGGCCATTTTGGCTGCATGTGAATGGCAGTCAACTTAGTTGTTCATTTAAAATATTTCTATGTATGGCGTAGTCATTTGAGCATTGGACTGCAACTCTAGAAACCAGGTTTGAATCCCCGCTCAGACATGAAAACCCACTGGGTGACCTTTGGCAATTCACACTCTCTCAGCCTCAGAGGAAGGCAAAGGCACCCCCCTCTTGAACAAATTTTGCTAAGAAAACCCTGTGATAGAGTCACCATAAGTCAGAAATGACTTGAAGGCACACAACAATAGCAGTAGCAACAACAACAACAACATGTGACCCTTCAGGGAGAAAACCATCACAAAGAGCATGCAAGCTAAAACATAAAATCACTTTGAGATAATTATTAGTATATACCATCCTTCCCTTGCCAGGCATCCTCCAGGGATGTTGGCCTACAAATCCCAGCATCCCCAGCCAGCATGGCCTTTCACCATGCTGGCTGAAGGTGAGAGAAGTTGTATTCCACATCTAGCAGGCACTAGACTGGGCAAAGGTAATATAAAAGGTGTGAGAGTGTCTGTTGAGTCCTGTACCTTCCAGTCGATGTTTACTTTGCTTCAGATAAAACATCTTGTGACTCAACCTAAGAAGCAGCCTTGAAAAGCTAATTTGCTGTGGCACTCATGAGCATTCCTAAGAAGCAGCCTAGTTTGCAGGAGGTATTTGTCCTGCTTCAAATGTCACCTAGTACTCTGATGAAGGAGACTCTCATCTTGAGTCCTCCCTATTGAAATGTATGTTTGGATAAACCAGTTCAGGAACTCTCAGCCTTTGTCACTCCAGATGTTTTAAACTATGGCTCCCAGCCAGGAGTTGGCTGGGGCTTCAAGTCCAAAACATTTGGAGGACCAAAAGTTGAGAACCAGTGAATCAGCTTGTTTTCTACAAGTGGTTGTATGACTAATGTGTACCTACAGAACTGGAACCTTGCCAGAAGGTTGTGTTTCCTTGCCAGAGTAGGAGCCCTGGTGGTGCTGTGGTTAAATGCCAGTATTGCAAGCCACAACGTTATGAGTTCAATCTCAGAGGGCTCCAAGGTTGACTCAGCCTTCCATCCTTCCATAGCTCAGTAAAATAAGGACCCAGCTTGTTGGGGATAATTAGCTAAAAAACAATGTAAACTGCTTAGGGAGTGCTTCGGTACTGATAAGTGGTATATAAATATCAATGCTATGCTATTGCTATTGCTTGTGTACCTATGGCTCATGGTTCTTGGGGCAAGATGCTAGACGTTTTTCACAGCCCCAGTAACCTTTCTGGGGAGTCAGGAACTGGTCTACCTCTTCTTCCCTACCCCTTCTCATAGCATCATTTATCTGTGTTGCCTCTGCTATGGCTGGCCTTTGAGGCACAGGGCTCTACACTCTGAGAGGGGCAAATAACCAGAGCCTGGGAGTTGCATCTGTTACCAGAAGAGACAGCTATGGCAGATGATGTGTCAGTGACATCAGGGAAAACAGCACCTGGCTCTCAGCTCACAATAGCACTTTCCCCTCCCTTTTTAGTCAGGCAGGACTGCTGCCCCTGCCGAGTACCTCCTACTGAGACTTCATCCATCCCCACCATCTTAATTCCCCACCACCACCACATTGGCTCTGGACCCTCTGTGGCAAAGCGAAAATGGCAGCTGCAGGTGACAGCTGGTGTCTTTCAGGCTGGGCGGTTGCAAACCCACTCTGTACTTTCAAGGAGCTATCACCTAAGGTTTGGTACCTTAGATTGCTCATTAAAGTTCAGACTAAAACCCAAAATGGATTCAGCATCACACTGACACGGGAGCTACCAGCCACTTCTGGGTGGAAGCAGCTGAGTTTCAGCACTGTGCTCTACAACCTATCCATGAAAGTGTTATGAAAAGGGAAGTGGGGAGAACTGCTTCTTACTGCTGCCTGGCAAGCTTATAGGGGCCGAGGATGGTGAGAGGAGTGGGCAATGCAGCACGGAGTCATGGCGTGGAGGGCAACAAGTGCGGAGGAGGCAGGGTTCTCATGCAAGCACTTGTTTCCTTGAACGCTTTCATCAGCACTGTATACGCACAATCCTAAATATACACTGGACTGACTATGTGACAAATGTTGCTGTCCTAGAACAAGCAAGGATCACCAGCATTGAGGCCATGATATTGAGAACACAGCTGCGCTGTGCAGGGCACGTTTCTAGGATGGAGGACCATCGCCTCCCAAAAATAGTACTCTACGCCATAGGTCAGCATAAGAGGGGTGCTCCAAAAAAAACGATACAAGGACTCCCTGAAACAACATCTCAGGCTTGGCCAAATTGATCACCAACAATGGTCCGCCCTGGCCTCACATCGGGAGGCATGGGGACGCACTATCCACAATGTTGCATCCTTATTTGAGAACTCACGCCGAACAAGTCTTGAAGAGAAACAACAACGCAGAAAGAATCACAACCCGGAAACGTCACCCAAAGAGACCTTCTGTTGTGCTTTCTGCAACTGGACCTGTTTATCTCAGATTGGCCTTTTTAGTCATCAGCGTGCATGCAGAAAGTGTGGGATGAGTCCTTCCTGAATCTTCGTTTGTGAAGAAAAGCCAGAGAGAGAGAGAGAGAGAGAGAGATGAAGAAGACAGGACCCATTTCTCCACCACTGCAGATTGGTGGAGCAGCCTTATATGTAGGTGAACAGAGAATGTGGCAACACTACTCTTTGGACTACAACACCCAGGACTTCATACCCAGGATTTTGGGAGTTGTAATCCAAAGAGTAACACTGTAGGCCCCAAAGTAGTGCTATGGAAAGCACTTTGAGACATGGGGAGGGATGAGCGATTGTCAGAAGCAGCTTATTTCCTTGATCAGAACAGTGAGGAAGCAGAAGCCGGATATGATGGGAACCAGCTGATATACTTGGCCTGAGGGTGCAAAAAAGTTTGATTAACTACCATGGGACTCCACCTCTTTGAATATAGTCTTGGTAATGGACTCCCTGCTGCATCTGGCACTGTTCAGTTTAAGCTCCACTGTGGGATTGAGTTCAGCACTAGGTGCCTTGCTGAAGTCAGGTTTCACTGCAAAGAGAAAGCCCTATTATGGCCCTCGTTCAAGAAGATTCACACTTGGAGTGTTCCACACAAATTTCTTTCAAACTATTCACAGAACTGTACAGGAGGGTTCAGACATCAGATGCTTCGAGATCACTATGCAATCACTCTGCCTCATTCTGGAATTTTATCAGAGGTCCAGGTGATGACATCTTTGATTTGTAGCCCTCCTACAGTTTCCCAATGTTGCTTCTATTTTTTTTCCTTGCCAGGGAAAATCCACTAACAAGAAAAGGATATAATAGCTGCACAGTGCCTTTTGACTGGTAGGGCTAGGGACGTTCTATCTGGAAAAACAGCTTGGAGAAGACTTTGCTGGAATACATCTCCTAGAAACAGGGGGCAAATCCACACTACACAAATAATCCAATTTGAAACTGGATTATTTGTCATGGCTACTTCTTATGGAATCCTGGGATTTGTCGTTTGGTGAGGCACCAGCACTTTTTGGCTAAAGACCTTGTAAAACTACAAATCCCAGGGCTCCATAGGAAGCCATGGCAAATAATCCAGTTTCAAACAGGATTATTTGTGTAATGTGGATCTCGCCAGGGATGTTGGGAGTTGTCATCCAGAATACTATTTTTTCCAAGCTTGGTCTGGAAGCCCCTATGGAATCCTTCATCTAAATGCAGAATATCCTTAATCTGGAAGCATTGGGCATTTGCTGTAACAGACTGAAACACTTGCTCTTCTGAGTAAAAATGGTGGTTCCTGGTACAGTGTGAGTGACAGGGAAGAACTGGCACGCAATCTTTAAAATACACTCCATAATATCTGCCTTATCTTAACCATTTTCAAGACACACCCTTATTAGTTTCTTGCCACGGTGCCCAGAGTCTCTGTCTTTATCTTTTGTTTTGAAGATGGAATGGAAACTTTGTTGTGACATGCTGTGAAAGTTCTGTTTCTAATTATCCTGCCTGTCTTTTTAGAAATGTTTCTGACTATTAGATCTCTTTATGGGTGCTTGCTTTCCCCAAGTTATGTATTCCGACATCATTCTCTCCAGCCATCTCCATTGATTACCTGATATCACACCATTAAAAAATTACAATGTCCTGTGGCCTGTACTTCAAAGTGCAATTTGATTCCAGATAGAAAAATAGAACTTTTACAGCCGAGTCAATATAATCATGCAATGGCCTTTCACCAGACTTTCAATTTCTATAAAACCTGCTCTCTGGGTTTATGTCATTTTGGAAACAGAAGCCTTTAATGATAAGCAAAATATAATAACAACAAATTTGCAGTTTGGGTTAAGTGGCCATAAATGCTAAGAGGGTCTCAAACTGTTTGATCCATTGATTGATTTCTTTTCAAATGGTTTTCATCAAGTAGAACTTTCCCCCAGCACCCCTTTTATTAGCTGTAGCATTCACTGATGCTCTGTAGCAGCAACTCATGATCAAAGCAGTATGACAATATATCTCAATCAAGACTGCACAAAACCGGATGGCAAATATTCAATTAAGCAGATGCTAATTTCTTTAAAGGGACATCATTTTTTTAAAACCCAAGCACTACATAAAGCCCCAAAGGTTTAATATGCATAAAACCAATAACTGCACCACCTTCAGTCTCAGGTTCAGCTATAAAGTTGCTACTTAACTATTGTGGAGGTAGGGGGAACACATCCCCCTCCCCCAAAGTAACACCAGCTTGCTTAAAATTTGCTAATGCAGATTCTCATAGATGCAAATGTATAAATAATTACTATACAGGTTGCCCCCCATATCAATGGGGGGGTTGGTTCCTGGACTTACTGTGGATACCAGAAGCAGTAGATAATAGCAAACCCTATAAAAACAAGAATTTCTGGTACAAACATGCCAAAGAGTTGCATTGGAGGACCTAGCAATTCCTAAAGAGGACACCTTTCTAGGCATTTTCCAGTGTGACTCTATGGTATGTGTCCCTATTTTTTTCAGCTGTGGATAACTGAAACCATGGATATTGGTTCTGCGAATACGGGTGTGTGTGTAGTTTTTACAAGGGATGAGTACTTTCTAAAGATCAGGGGTCAGTCTTGACCTCCCCTGGACTTTCTTGGGCTGCATCCCTCTCTGACACCCCATCCCCAACTTTGAAAAAAAGTAACCCCAAATGGGAAAATGCAGCCCCCGAAGCCTCTGGAGTAGATGGAGTTTTATGTTTATGCACCCAGCCACTTCTGGCCAGAAAAGGTCCAGGGGTCAAAATTACATTTATTTAGTTGTTTGTTTAATATCCCACCTCCATAAACAGTATTCCAAGGCAGCTTCCAAAGATATAAGAAACACAGTGCAGTTTTCATCAAGCACTGTCATACAAAAACAACCACACAGAATTAAATGTCAGTTTAATTTTTTAAGAAAACACAATATGCAATTAATTTTAAAAATAGCAAAACAAATTGATTAAAAAGATAAAAGCAGATTAAAAATACCACCCCATTAAAAGCTCTTTTGGTCACAACAATTGTAAACCAAAATCCAGCCTAAATAAAAAGGTTGTTGTCTGCTGGCAAAAGGAAAAGAGAATAGAGGACCAACTAAACCTCTTGCTGGAGGGAATTCCACAACCTTGGAGCAGCCACTGAGAAGGCTCTGCCCTGGGTCTTCACCAAATGTGCCTGTGATAGTGGTGGGACCCAAAGACAGCCTTCCCCTGAAGATCTCAAAACCTGGGCAGGCTTATACAGGGAGATACAGTCTTTCAGATAGTCTGGGCCCAAGCCATATAGGGCTTTAAAGGTCATAACCAGCACTTTGAATTCCACCCAGAAACAGACCAGTAGCCAGTGAAACTGTTTCAATAGGGGGTTACATGTTCCCTGTAACCAGTTCTGGTCAACAGCCTGGCTGCAGCATTTTAGACCAGCTGAAGTTTCCAAACAGTTTCCAAAGACAGCTTTATGTAGAGCACATTGTAATCTAATTGGGATGTAATCAAATCATGTGTTACCACAGTGAGATCTGACTACCCAAGGGGTAGTTACCAATGGCTTCTCTTTTGGTGCTGCAAGTGCAAAGGAACTGCTATGCTAAGCTCCTCTTCATACTGGGGAGAAGTGACTAGCGGGGTGCCACAGGGTTCTGTCCTGGACCCAATGTTATTCAATATCTTTATAAATGACGTGGATGAAGGAATAGAGGACATGCTTACCCAGTCTGCAGATGACACCAAATTAGGAGGGGTAGCAACATTTGTCACATAGTCAGTCTAGTGTACGGTATATTTAGGATTGGGCATATACAGCGCTGATGAAAGTGTTCGAGGAGTTGTTTTGGGAAGAAAAGCCAGAGAAGAGAGAGAGAGAGAGAGAGAGAGAGGAGGGGTAGCAAGTACCCCAGAGGATAGGATCAGAATTCAAAATGACTTTAGCAGATTAGAAAGCTGGGCCAAAACTAACAAAGTGAATTTCAACAGGGAGAAATGTAAGATACTACACTTGGGCAGTAAAAATGAAATGGAACAAAAATATAGAATGGATGACAGTGCTTGATGAAAGTACATGCAAAAGGGGTCTAGGAGTCTTAGAACTTTATCAGAAGTGGCATAAATCACACAATTACAATGTTACAGCAGTACGAATGGCTTCTGCTATGATATGACATCATGTTTGCATGGTCAAACTGTGCTCCAGTTTTTAAGGTGTTGCTTTTAATTGATGGATCAAGACATCAATAGCTCTCAATATTGCTTTTTCATGGTTTTGAGGAGCATGCAAAAACATGTCCTGCTGTAATCACAAGATTAGAGTGTGAATGGGTGGTCCTCTTTCCCCCCTCCCCATTCCTGGCAAGAAAACTTTCAGGTGAAAACATGAGAACTATCCACAGGATGCTCTTTTTATGAACTGTCCCAGTTTATTTGCATGTTTTTAGGTTTGGTTAAGTGTTTGTGTGATCGTTTACTTTGCAAATTAAGGGGGTTTTGGTGTTTTTCAGTGTGCTTGCATCTTCTCGCAAGAACCACCAAAATCTTGCCCATGCTAAATCCAGGAAGTAAAACCCCATTCTTAAAAGTATTAGTGGTGGTCATGTGAGAATTCTATGGTATTTCTTTCACGCTATTACAGCGATGTGAGATAACACGTGTAATAATGCCACTATGTTTCAGCTTTCCTCATTCACAGAATTACAACGTTTTTAGACTAAGTCCTTAGTGGACCACAAACTGAGCATGAGTCAGCAGTGTGATGTGGCATCCAAAAAAGCCAATGCAGTTCAAGGCTGCATCAATAGGAGCATAGTGTCTAGAGATCAAGGGAAGTTATAGTGCCACTCTATTCTGCTTTAGTCAGAACTCACCTGGAATACTGTGTCCAGTTCTGGGCACCACAATTCAAGAAGGATATTAATAAGGTCCATAGAAAGGTAACCATGATGATAAAAGGTCTGGAAACCAAGCCTTATGAGGAACCATGTAGAGAGCTGGGTATTTTTAGTTTGGAAAAGAGAAGGCTGAGAGGTGACATGAAAGCTTTCTTTAACTATCTGAAGGGATGTCATGTAGAAGATGAAGCGAGCTTTTTCTCTGCTGCTCCAGAGACTAGAACACAAACTAATGGATTCAAATTATAAGGAAAGAGATTCCACCTAAACATTAGGAAGAACTTCTTTATTGTAAAAGCTATTCAACAGTGCAATGGACTGCCCCAGAGCCTGGTGGACTCTCCTTCTTTGGAGGTCTTTAAATAGAAATTGGATGGGCTTCTTTCAGGAGTGCTTGAGTTGTGTGTTCCTGCATGACAGGGGGTTGGACTAGATGCTCCTTGTAGTCTGTTCCAATTCTAAGGTTCTGTGATTCTTGTTTCTCCCATTCCTGCATTTTTCTTGTACAGAAGGACCAGTTTTTCATCAATAGTACCTGTTCCAATAACCACTCCCAAAACAAGCAAAAATATCTGTGGTATAAAAGAGGAGGATGGACTAGATGGCCCTTTTGGTTACTTCCAACTCTAAAATTTTATGATTTTACAATTCTAAATCTTATTGATTCAATAGGTCTACTCCAAGAAGCCAGGTCATGGTGTACAGGAGATATTAGGTATCCCTTTGTCAGGGCCAAAACAGAAGGCCTAGGGACAACCCTGTGTGTTGTCACAAGAGGCAATGATGTTACAAGGATAATAGGAAGGGCCTAGGATGACACTAAGTTTGATACATCAGGCATCAACCACAGCTGCACCGAGTATACCATTCAATTTTAAAAACCACCAAGTCTAATAAATAAAACACGCACAAACACAATTTTCAAGGCAGCATTCTCACCCTGAGATTCCTTCCCTTTGCCCTGAGGACCAAAGAAGAAAGTCCAGGCCCCAAGATCTGGAAACCTTCATCTCAACTCATGGGGGACTTGACAGCTTGTGAACTTTTGCTGTCAAAAATTAGATGGTAACCACAGCTCAGTCTTATTCATAAGAGGTCATTTCTCTCTTTTCTTCCAACTGTTTAACTTTGGGAACTTGCTACTTTTAAATCTCATTGAACAGTACACAGGAGACTGAGGGAACTGGGAACATCTGGACGAGATCATGATTATCTTGCTCACACATTTCTTTGGCAAAATCTTGGATATGTTCTTCACGTTTAAAATAAGGGCAAGTGTCTTAGGCTGTTAAAACTAGATAATGCAAGAGGAAATGAACAGTGGAAGGTGACTATGTTTTACTTTAATAAAGGCTTGAACAAATTGTTTTTTTGGACTATAATGCCTAGAAACCCCCCAAGCACCAATAGCCAAGGGTCATTGTTGGTTGGTGGATATGGGGAGCTGTAATCCAAAAAGGTAATTTTTCCAAATTCTGGGTTTGTTAGGAATAAGACTCTTGCATAGAAGAATTCTGTTCTGCTGCCCAATATGATCAACTTAGTTGAAATGACATTCACATGAGGAGTGGGGGAGGGAATAGATTTGTGTTGGGTAATCCACCCTCTCCACCCCCCAGAATGGTTTTACAACTTGCCACTAACATTTATTTAAAGGCCTCTTATCAGATTGTACTCAGTTTAGGACCAGTTGGTTCCACTCTCAAACCTGATTAAATGTACCTTCCTCTTTGCAAAGTACCGGTATGCCCTAGTTCTTTTGCACAACAGACAGAATTTTTGGCCTCAGGGACTTCTTATGAGCAGTGGCCTACAGAGGTGCAAATGTTCCCTTCTTGCTGAGCATCACTGCCCTAGAAGCTCAAGCCCGCTTGAGCCTAGGGCCTGATGAAACCTTGGCATGTTACCCCCTTTTTTTGGACTACAACTCCCAAAATGGGAATTTAAATATTTGAAGGGATGTCATACTGAGGACAGAGCAAGCTTGTTTTCTGCTGCTCCAGAGACAAGGTCACAGGGCAATGGACAAAAGCGATTCTACCTAAACATTAGGAAGAACTTCCTGACAGTAAGAGCTGTTCGGAAGTGGAATACACTGCCTCGGAGTGTAGTGGTGTCTCCTCCTTTGGAGGTTTTTAAACAGAAAATGGATGGCTATCTGTCGGGTATGATTTGATTGTGTATTCCTGCATGGCAGGGGGTGGACTGGATGGCCCTTGAGGTCTCTTCCAACTCTATGATTCTATTCTATGAACGCCCTGACAGATTTGGACTATAGCTCCCAGAATTTCCTGCCTGGGGCAGCACAGTTTGGATGCCATAAATGGGTGACACATTATTAGTTATTCGCTTGGTCATTGTGGTATTTTTATTGCAAGGGAGAGGCACTTGTGGGATTTTCTGCCTGACATGCCAGAATAACTTAGCTAACTTGCAGCGCTACACACCTTGACATGGGTGAGTCAAAGGCAACGTTTATGTCTCCAACAGCCCTCTTCATGCTCCTCTCTATTAGTCCCCTTAACCTCCTTCTTTCCTTCTAGTGCTAACACGGCTTTGAAATAACAACAACAACAATACTCAACTTAGAAATTGGAGGATTTCTGGGCAAAGTTGCTCATGACTGAAATGTGAGAATCTGAGAGTAGAATTTTTAAGCCTCCTTGTTTCTCTTCTTCTCTACTGCCTTAGCCATCTCTCCCATCTATGGCCCTACATGAAAGGGAAGCAACTATGACCTTCCTGATGTTTTTAGCCTATAGTTTCCAACAACCTAATCTGATCTCTTTTTTTTTTTTGATAAAATTACCAGCTTGGTAGATGAAGGGAATGCTGTGGACATCATATACCTTGATTTCAGTAAGGCCTTTGACAAGGTTCCCCATGACATTCTTGCAAACAATCTTGTAAAATGTGGGCTAGACAAGTTAACTGTTCAATGGATTTGTAATTGGTTGACCAGCCGAACCCAAAGGGTGCTCAGCAGTGGCTCCTCTTCATCTTGGAAAGATGTGACCAGTGGGGTGCCACAGGGTTCTGTCCTGGGCCCAGTGCTATTCAACATCTTTATCAATGACTTGGATGAGTGAAATAGGGGCATACTTATCAAATTTGCAGATGACACCAAATTAGGAGGTGTAGCTAATACCCTAGATGACAGAATCAAAATTCAGAATGATCTGGATAGACTGGAGAGCTGGGCCAAAGCTGACAAAATGAAATTCAATACGGAGAAATGTAAAGTACTGCACTTAGGGCGGAAAAATGAAATGCATAGGTATAGGATGGGAGAGACCTGGCTGAACGAGACTACGTGCGAAAGGGATCTAGGAGTCCTAGTAGACCGCAAGTTGAACATGAGTCAACAGTGTGATGCGGCAGCTAAAAAGGCCAATGCAATTTTGGGCTGCATCAACAGAAGTATAGTGTCTAGATCAAGGGAAGTCATAGTGCCACTCTATTCTGCCTTGGTCAGACCTCACTTAGAATACTGTGTCCAATTGTGGGCACCACAATTCAAAAAGGATATTGACAAATTGGAGCATGTCCAGAGAAGGGCAACTAAAATGGTGAAAGGTCTGGAAATGATGCCTTATGAGGAGAGACTTAGGGAGCTGGGTATGTTTAGCCTGGAAAAAAGATGGTTAAGAGGCAGTATGATAGCCCTGTTTAAGTATTTGAAGGGGTGTCACGTTGAAGATGGAGCAGGCTTGTTTTCTTCTGCTCCAGAGACTGGAACACAGAGCAATGGATGCAAGCTCCAGGAGCAGAGATTCCACCTCAACATTAGGAGGAACTTTCTGACAGTAAGAGCTGTTCGGCAGTGGAACACACTCCCTTGGAGCGTGGTGGGGTCTCCTTCTTTGGAGGTCTTTAAACAGAGGCTGGATTGCCATCTGTTGGGGATGCTTTGATCGAGATTTCCTGCATGGCAGGGAGTTGGACTGGATGGCCCTCATGGTCTCTTCCAACTCTACAATTCTATGATTCTATGATTCTAACCCTAGCCATTATAGCTGGGATTGAGGATTTATGAGAGTTTCAGTCCTGATTAGATAAGATCTTCAGGTATAAATATATACCACAAAATACCCAAGTCAGAATCATCCATGCCATAATGTTTCAATTTCTATGTGTATGTTGGGAAAGCTGGACTGGGGAGGAAGCTGACAGGAGGAAAATCAGCTCATTTGAAAGGTGGTGGAGGAGAAGAATTCGGCTATGAACTGCCCAAAACAACTAAATGAATCTGAGAGGAAATTTAGCACAAGCAATCCCAAGAAACCAACATGACTGATTTGAGGCTAATATTCTTTAGACATACCATGAGACAAGATAGCTCATTAGATAACATAATACTACTTGCTAAAATAGAAGGCAGTAGGAAAAGAGGAGGACCATATTATCCATGGATTTACTCAGTTGAGGAAGCCATGGCCCTGAGCCTGCAAGACCTGAGTTGGGTTGTTGATAACTGGAGCCCTTGGAGGTCTCTCATTGATAGGGTCACCACAAGTTGAAGCCAACTTGATGGCAAATAACAACTACGAAGTCTTTCAGCATCTGTAGGGAGGCAAGTTGCCATGCATCAATGTTATCCTTCGTTTCAATGTCTTTGTAAGTGATGTAAAAGGAAGGGGAGCCACCCAATATTCCACACCCAGATGATACAAGCAAATGTTACAAACTGGACAATTTAACTGCAGTGCATCCCTAATATCTCTTTACCCCCTTAATGCAGAATGACTTTGCATCACATGTCTGTGTCTGGAGGGAGGGAGAGGAGGGAATGCATGTTGTATATAATCCAAGGGCAACAAGTATAGGCATGCCCGCCTATATGGGGATTATCCATTAGTTGATGCTTCTGAGCTGGCCCATCAACTGTGTCATCTCTTTGATCATATGGACAGTTCAGACCTCCATTCTTGTGTAATTGGCTCCCTAAAGGGGGAAGAGAAAGGAGGGAAATACTTTCTGATTCACCCCCAGCAAACGGAAACACCACCAGACTTGAGTAAAGACCCTGATGAATCAACATGCCCTGTCTTTCCATCTGGACATGTCTGGACACATATTTACTAGTACTAAATAACAGAGATTTCATTTTTGCCCCCTCTACAGCAATTGTCTGGAGGAGGCTAATGTTACATTTTTAGTACAACACAGAGCTTAAAAAAATGACTGTTTTGGACTGCAGCTCCAATTAAGCAAAAATGGGAATAATGTGGCCTCTGAGATATTATTCAGCTGCAAGTCCCAGCCATCCTACACCTAGTGTAGCCAATAGTGAGGAATGATGGGAGTTGCAGTCCAACAACACCTACCCATTTTACATGCTAACTGTGCAACACAGGCAAAATGAATCTCCTGCCCTTCAAGTGAACTTAATCATACGGTGGGGCTTAAACCAAACAATGCCAGGCAGGGAGACCATTACTATGTCTTGACTTTGGCAAAACCAAAGCAATTTGGCAAAACTAAGGACTTACTTTTGGAGAACTCTGGAAAGTCTTTTTGTATGGTTCATGTAAGACTGTATATTTGTTTGAAATAAGACTGTAGATTTGTACATGTGCTGTAATTTATAATAATTAAGGACACATTACACATATACGGTTGGTTCTGGTGCTCTGTTTTTTGTATTAATACTTAGGAGGTAGGTACTGTTTTGTTTTGTTAAAACCAGAGGGAGGCCAAATCCCCCAGCAACTGAAAAACCCCTTTTGCACCATTAGGCAAAGCGAATCAACTAGTTCCCATCAGATCTTTTCTGCTTCTCTCTGTTCTAACTAAGGAGGAGACCTGCTGCAGCTATTTGCTCATCACTCTTTCCTTGTATCTCAAAGCACATTCAGCCACAGCTTGAAAACTTAGGAATTTTGTAGGAATTTTTTAATTGGAGTAAGACCATTCTACTGAAAAATACACCCAACCACAAAAGGCCATAACAATAACGCAATAATAATAATAATTGTTTTCCTCTTTTCTTACTAATACAAAAATACTGTAAAACTATCTATCCTAACACTAATACAGGTTTCCTTTTAATCTAAACACACTATAATCACTCTTTTTTCTTTTCCAATGAACATTATATTTACACATTACAATTATACCTATTTGGAAAAGAAAAAATCAATAAAAGATTAATAAAAATAATAATACAAAATAATACAAAAATGCAATAGGGGCCGTTTACACAGCAAAATAAATCCTCTAAGAATTCGCAAAGAGTCCTAATAGTTCCCACATCTTTTGGATCAAAGTCGCCATATTCAGAAGGAGGAGGGCAAAAACCCCATAAGTCACGCAGTATCAGCTTTCACTATTTTCCCCGTCTTTTTTGAAAAGTAGCGCAAGTTAGCGCACTATCGACTGTGTGAATGACCATTTCGCTTACAGCAGTGGAAACAGTCCGCAGTCTTTTCGAAATTTGCCACAGCAGAGTTTAGTCCTGATTGGTTGAATTCACGAAGGAGGGAGGGGGTGAAATAAAAAGATCGAGCCAGCCGGCTTGCTTTACTGTTCCTCCCTCCCTCTCTTTGTGTATGAGAGAGAGAGAGAGAGAGAGAGAGAGTGATCTGCTCCAACCAGCTGATCGCTCGATCATTCTTTTCTCTGTGTGCGTGCTCATTGCTTCCTCCCCACCTCCTGCCTGGCATTAATGATAGTGATCTGGAGGCCATGCCCCCCCACGTTTGTCTGTGTGCATGTAGGAAGGCAAAACTCACTGGATTTTCCAATTTAGAAATAAATCTATTTCGCTGGTGCGAAAGGACAGAAATCCGGAATTTCATGCAAATCGTGCACTTTATTCTGCCATGTAACTGGCCCCTCACTTCTTTTGAACTACAACTCCCAGAACCCCCAGCCTTCATGATCAGCTTGATGGAAGATTCTGGGAGCTGTAGCCCCCAAAGTAACTTCCCTGTGCTCTGATTGCAGATGGGAATTGTGCAGCCCACCAGTTGTTGTTGGACAGTAAAATCCCAGCATTTCCCACCATTAGTTAAGCCAGCGTGGGTTACTGGGCCTTGTAGTCAGCAACATCCAGATAGCCACATGATCCCCAGCTCTGATTTATATTGTACTTCGCAGTGTGAGCAAAATAACCCCCTGCCCCCTCTGCAGGAGCTTCTGGTCTAAATCTTAACAGAGGGGAGACAAGAGAAAGAATGGAAAAGCCAAAGACAAGAAAGGAGGAATGCAAAGGCATTAGAAGGAGAAGAAAAGTCTTCATGTCATCAGTCTGAGCTGCCACGTCCCCATTACATGTTGCTGTGTGCCTTCAAGTCTGACTTATGGCTTATGGTGATCCTAAGGTGAACCTATCATGGGGTTTTCTGAGGCTGAATGTATGTGACTTGCCCAAGGTCACCCAGTGGGTTTTCAGGCTGAGTGGGGATTTGAGCCCTTGCCTCGAGAGTCAGAGTCTAAGATTCAAACCACTACACCATGCCGGTTTCCCCAGTTACTAGGAAGCCTTGTAGGCAGGGTATAGAAGGATTGGCTTGACCAATGCTGTTCTCCAGTGCATTCTCTGGGTAGATTGTGAATTTTAATATGGGATTTCCCTGGCCAAGACCCACAAACAAATTACTTCACCATCCTGTTAATTCCTTTTTCATCACATCGGGAGGCATAGAGACACACTATCCACAATACTGCAGCCTTATTTGAGAACTCACGCCGAACAAGTCTTGAAGAGAAATGACAACGCAGAAAGAATCACAACCTGGAAACATCACCCAAGGAGACCTTCTGCTGTGCTTTCTGCAACCAGACTTGTTTATCTCGGATTGGCCTTTTTAGTCATCAGCGCGCTTGCAGAAAGCGCAGAATGAGTCCTTCCTGAATCTTCATTTGCGAAGAAAAGCCAGAGAGAGACAAGAGATGCAGGGGTTGGAAAAGTTACTTTCTTGAATGACAATTACCAGCATGCTAAGCAAGTGGTCAGTGACAATGCTGGCTGAGGGTTTCTGGCAGTTGTCATTCAAAGACTAACTTTGCCACACTTTGAGGAGATGCTTGTGATGACCCAAATCATTTCTTCGTTCCAAGGTTTAAAGTTAGCTTTAAAGTGGGCAGAAGAAAGAGAAAGCATAGGGAAAAGGAGACCTCCAGCTTGTAAAGTGACACAATTAACTGCATCTTATTTTATTTTATTTTTTGTAATGAAGGTGGAACTAAGTCAACTAAGGACTTTAGCACATAAGGCTGCTCCACTTGTTAATTATGCATAACTTTTTGTTGACAGCCAAAACCCATCAATAGCCCTCAATATTGCTCTTTTTGTAGTATTGACGAACATGTGAAATCACATCCTGCTGTAATCGTGCAATTATAGTGTGAATGAGGGGTCCTCTTTCCCCCCTCTCCTTTCCCAACAAGAACACATAATTAAACGTCCAGGGGAGAATGTGAAGAGAATGAACAGGACACTATTTTAATGAACTGTCGCCTTTGCTTGGTATCTTTTTATGTTTGTTTAAGTGTTTATTTGTGAAGTTCTTTTGTTATGTATTTGTTTTTCGCGTTTTTAACTGAACTTGTGCCTTCTTGCAAGAATAGCCAAAATCTCACCCATTGAAAATCACAGAAGTAAGAGAAAATTTTTCTTAAAGGCGCATGCATGGGCTAGCATGAAGCATTAATATTCTGTCATTAGAAGGCAATGCAAAGAGAGGTGTTACTATAGCATGAGCTGAAATCCTGTTTTTAAGCTGCTAGTGGTGGTTGTGTGATAATTCCATGGTGGTAGTATCACACGATTGCGGAGATGTGCAATAATTACTGTAATCATGACACTATGTTTCTGCTCTCCTCCATTGTGGAATTACAGCGTTTTAGGTGCTAGTCTGATAAAGTCCTAAGTTCAAATGTAAGACAAGTGGGGACAAAAGTTCCTTGCTGTAATGTATAAATGTTTCTATTTACTTTTCAAGGTTACTTCTTAAGGGTGTTTTTAAAAGCATTTTGACAGATTTTTTTTTTCATTTTTCATTCTCCCCCCCCCAATCTGGATACAATCCTAAGGTTCGCCCCCCCCCCTCCACATGCAAAGGTAATGAAAAGTAAGAATCAAGGCAGTGACCTATTTATTTAGAACTGTAATGACAACAGATTATTTTTAGGTACTCTAAATACAGTAGAAACAAGAATACATTAACCTGACTAGAGCTCGGTTGGATCAGACCCGAGGCCTATGCAGTTCGCCTCCCTGCTTCCCACAGATTCAAACCCCAAAAGTAGGATGGGTGACAATGACTGTCTCTCATAATTTCACACTTCACAAGTATAGTGCTATGGTGCAGTGGTTAAATGCCGGTACTGCGGCCACAATGTTGTGAGTTCAGTCCTGCAGGGTTCCAGGCTGACTTAGCCTTCCATCCTTCCGAGGTCGGTAAAATTGAGTACCCAGCTTGTTGGGGACAATTAGCTAACACCCATTGTAAACCGCTTAGGGAGTGCTTAGCACTATAAAGCAGTATAGAAATGCAGGTGCTATTTCTGTTGCTATTGCCATGGTTCCATCCTACGGAATCCTAAGGTTTGTAGCTGAAGGAGTGGTAGTCAAAATTCTCAGTCAGAAAGCATTAGTGTCTCACCAAACTACAAATAAAGTCAGTCCTCAAAACAGCATTTAATACTTATAATATTAAAACACAATTACGTTAAAAGCACAACAGATGATTAAAAAACATCCCAAAGCTACCAGTCTATTAAAAGCACTTTCCTTACCTGGTTAATTGCTGAAAGTCTGCTTGAATAGGAAGGTCTTTGCCCACCAGTGTAAATACAATAGTGGAGCTGGAAAGGAGTCCCATAGCATTGGAGCAACCACCAAGAAGGTCCTCTCTTCAAAATCTGTGTGCAGATCTCCTGTGATCCTTTTGTGCTGGCTAGCATAGGATAGGCTAAGTCGGTGAAATAACTTTGTGTTTTCTTGAAGATTCGATGAACTTGTAGGCCAGTTTAGGATAATTGGGCATACTGGCCAATACTGGCCCAGTTTCTGTCTGGCCCTTTGCAGCAGCCTCATGGTGCAGATTAACCTGTTGAAATTCAGCCCTTGATCCAGCACTACACTTCAGCAAATATGCCAGAATACCATATTGTTAGGGCCAACTTGGAAAAACTATGGAAGCAGGGCTGTTCTTACTATGTGCTAAAAGAACTAACTTTGCCATCAGCATCTGTGTCCAGAAATTCTGTGATCTTGTGTGGCAGGGGGTTGGACTGGATGGCCCTCGTGGTCTCTTCCAACTCTGCAATTCTATGATTCTATGATGGATTTAATCATCTAACAGTTTGAAAATAAAATAAAAAATAAAATCCAAAAAGCAAACCTTGATTTTGCCATTTTATATAAGGGACACCATTTTACCATGCCGTTGTATATAATGTGACTTATGCATGGATTTTGGTATCCATTAGGGGTGGGGGTGGTCCTGGAACCAAACGCCAGCATCTACCATGGACCCACTGTACCAGGATACCATAGGATGGAACCATGGCAGTTAAAGAGGAATCATAGTGTTATAATTCTGCAGCATGAAAGGGCCCATGAACCGAACTCCCCAATGATGGCTGGAACCTCCCATGCCAGTGCAGTGGTGAATCCACTCTGGGATCTAGTCTATCAAGGAACTATCCAAGGCGCTGAAGCCTAGCCCCCAAATATTAATTCCTTTAAAGTTGGGTGGGGGAGAGCATGGATCATCATCTCACTGACACAGGAGCCACCAGCAACCTGTTTCTTGCTGAAAGAGGTCAAAGCGTTAATCACAATCTTTTTCTTCTAGCTGACTACCTGAATTGACTTGAAGAAGAGTTTTCTTATCTAGAATCCATGACCCTCTTCCTCTCCACCCCCTGGCCAAAGGAAAATTACACAAACCCGAGTCTTTATTTAACCTCTTGAAATGTCAAACAAATCTAGAGCAAACTCTTTCACAGCTTGTTTGAGAAATGTTAACTTCCATTTAGTTGGTTTCAGGAGGAAAAATCCTTGTCCCCAATAGATAGATGGATACACACACACACACACACACACACACAATCTACCTTTTTATTTTTTTGCAAGCAGGGGGAAACCCAGCTTTAAATCCTGTAGGTAATTCATGCCACATTTTTTTCTACAGCAGCACCTGCCCTCCACGTTTCATGGATTTTGAAATCAAATCTTCAAGTCTGTTGTGTTGTTATTATACATTACCTGAAAGTATAAATAGACTAATTTTACACGGGTGGTAAATTGCACTGCAGAAGGCTGTCTAAGTCACCCAAGGTCATTCGAGTGTGATGCCAAGAGTCCAGTCACAGCACCTGAAATAGCAAGTGGAAACTGGAAATTCACTGTTGAGAGGTCAGTGCAATACTAAAAGGAAACATCTACGAGTTCGAGATGGTAATAAATAGATTACAAGAGGCTTATTCCAAGTAGCCCCTAGGCCTTGATGCAATGCTAGCTCTGTTCAAACTAGCATGGGGTGGGAATTCTGTGTCCCTTCAGATTATGTTGGATTGCAGTTCCCAGCAGCCTTAGCCCGCATAGTCAATGATGAGGAATACTGGGAATTTCAATTCATCTGGAAGGCCCCACAAACCTAACAGTACAGAGCCAGAAATAGCTGTGGATGGGGCTTCATCCTTATGTGCCCCGGAGGAAGCATCCAGAGGCCAGCCCTATCATTTGGAAGAATGAGGTGGCAGCCACTGATCTGGGTGTCTTAAAAGGGCAGCAGATGTACAGCTATGAATTGTGTGTGTGTGTTTTCTGCCAGGGAGAGGGAGAAATGCTTATGAGATTTTCTGCCTAACTTGATTGGTCCTAGGAACTATGCACATTGACTTGTGGTATGTGTATGTGGGAAGGGGAGACTATTTGTTGCTGTGCCTCAAGCAACAAAATGTGTTAGGCAGTCCCTGAGCTTTGACCATGGAGTTTTAATGATCATTGCAAATGCAACACTATGAGACACACTATCCCTATTTGCTACTTCGGTAGATACTTTCTGCTTATCATCTGCAGATCTCTCTTGGTGGACTAGAGCCTTAGAGCCTATCTACATGGGGAGGAGGGGAAATCCAAAGTACTTCATAGTACAGTATTGGCATCTTGCAGAAGCATCAACATGTCTAAACGGTTTTTCTGGCGTTGAAAGCCCCCATAAGCCTTGCATTCCTGATGGCAGCCGCAAGTGATTTACTCACATTAGGTCTTCACTGCCACTGTTTTTTTATTATTATTATTATTAAAAAGTCCTCCCATCGTGCGCTGGTGTGATGGATCGAGTTTCCAATTTTATAGGACAGCAAAACAGAAAATATTCATCTTGTTTTATCGTCTTAGCAAGTGATCGCAAAGGCGAAAATCCAATATGGCAGCAGTGATCGCTTGCCCTGCTAGCAAGCTCCGCCCTTGCTCTCACCCAGCCAATCAGCTTTATGCTTTCCTTTGACTTTTTTTGTTGTTCTATAGTCCAAATGGGCAAGAATACGCACCCCCTCACAGTTTTTGAAAAAGTACAGGAAAATCTGTGAAGGCTTTTACCCTGTTGTTTTTGCCATTTTGGGCCCCCCTCCTTCCGAATAGTGTGGATTGGCGCTGGATCCTGTTTAGACAAGTAGGATTCCTAGCAAATTCCATGAGGGGTATTTTCACCGTTCAGATGGGCCCTTAGTGTTTTGAAGCTATATTGTCATAGTTCTTGGGAAAAGCTTAGAAAAGTTTATTTTTTGGACTTAGTTCCCATGATCCTTCAGCCAGCATAGCTAGGAATTGCAGTCCAAAAAGTTATTTTTCTCCCTCCCCATGGTCTGGTCCCCCACCCCATAACATTTGTCAGAGCCACTTTACAAAGTTGTTATAATGTCACAAATGGCTCCAGGGATCCCTTCACTTCCTGCTCTAAGTTTTGGAGGAACAGAGACACATACTATTTCTAACAAGCCTGTACTGAAACAGGGCTGATTGGAATGGTGTGGTAATGTTGTGTAGATTTAGCTGTGAATGACAGGCCCCGATTCAAGTCTCTATTCCCCAAAATCCACTGGTTAAACTTAAAGCACCATCTCTCAATCCAACTTGCTCCCCAGGGTTGAGGCAGTGGGGACTTGTCCCCCGTCCCTTGTGGGACATGCTTCTTACCTACTGATTTTCGAAAGCTTTTGGGTGGGGAGTATAGCTTCATTTAAAATATTTATAACCTGCCTTTTTTTGTTCCATTATGGAACCCAAGGCATTCTATATGGGGTTGCTAAGAAACAACTGTAGGAGAGGGATATTCGAATTATCTGTTCCTTGAGGACTTCCAGTGAAGTCAGCTCTGGGAAAATGGATGGTTGTCCTTCATTATTATACCAGCAATTATGTATCCTACTTTACAGAGGTGGTTGCTGCTATTGTTGTTACGTGCCTTCAAGTCAATGCCAACTTGTGGCGAACCCATCTTAGGGTTTTTGGGCAAGATTGATTCAGAGGAGGTTTGCCATTGCCCACCTCTCAGACTGGGAGAGTGTGACTTGCCCAACTCATACAGTGGGTTTCCATGGCTGAGTGGGAATTCACACCCTGGTCTCCCAGAGCTCTAGTCCATCTCTCACACACCGAGCTGACTCTTATTTTACAGAGAACAGTTCTCCACATTGAAAGCATCCCATGTTACACGGCTGGAAACATGGCTCTTTAGATGTATGTCCCTTCCCTTTGGCAATATTGGCTATATCCAGTGAGAGATACACTCCATCCACAGCTGGAAGGACACACCTTTCCATGGGTGGCATATACAGTATATGGGGGGAGGGAATAAGGGAATTGCCCCCCCCCAGTAAGAATTCTCCCATCCAATTGACATTTTCCTTCAGCCTCCACATTCTGGCATTATAGTAACTTAAAAATTCAGTTGAGCATTTAGAAATACAGTTTCGGTATCCAAAGAAAAGAGACAGGCCAAGATACCATGGGGATGCAAACACAGCAACTACAGTTGTCCCTTCATATTTGCTGGGGTTTGGTTCCGTAGATACCAAAATACGGGAATACTCAAGTCCCATTATATGCAATGGCATAGCAAAATGGTGTCCCTTATATAAGATGGCAAAATCCAGGTTTGCTTTTTGGATTATTATTTTTTAAAGAATATTTTCAAGCCATGAATACTAAAATATGTGAATACCAAATCCGTGGATACGGAGGGACAACTGTATAAGAGTTCTAGGTGTTAATGATTTTTAGTCTCATACTCTCTACAATGTAGAAATTTGGAGACTGAAGGAAAAATTCAGTAAGAAGTAGAATTATTGGGGGGAGGGTTAATGCTCTCATTTTCCCCTTCCCCCCAGAATACCCCTGCTTCCCACTCCTTCTCCATTTGAAGGACTGTCAGTCCAGATCCCGTTGGAAGATAAAGAACCCTAAGAAGAAAGGGTAGGGACCTGGAAGTTAACCTGTTCCCAGTTGCCACCTGGACAGTAGATGGAACGGTAGGCTCTAGGAACAGAAAGTAGCATTGGTTCCAGTGGTAAGAGGTATACTAGGAGTAATACCAAATGGACTGACCAAACATCGAAATGAAATGTTTGGGGGTTGGATTGGATGGCCCTTGTGGTCTCTTCCAACTCTATAATTCTATGAAATCACTATAGATAGGATCACAGTAACACAATTACCGAAAGTAATTGGAATGTTCCACATTATCCAATGATACCTCATCTATTCCTAGAATAGATTCTCTGGGTAGAATCTGAGTCATTGATGGTCTAAAACTCTCTCAATGACACCTGGTAGACCTGGGAAACTGATGACAGTAATAATATTAGTAATTATTAGAACCTGGCAAAACCCCACCTATTTCTGTCAACAAACACAAAGCTCACTGTCCAGTCTATGACCTGCTTTGTAGGTTTATTTTCCTTTTCATGAAGAAAAGCTCCCCACACAAGGAAATAAACAGAATATGTTTCCATTACATGTCAACATCAACACACATCTCTGCACACAATGTGGACTGTGTCAGTTTTTGCATGCTCAGAGTATTTTGAAAGGGAGAAACAAAAGGAGCTAAATCTCCCCTCTTGTCACAGGCAGCGATAACAATGGGGTTACTTAAGTGCAATTCAAGGTGGACAATCTGTTCTAGGTTGTGTGGGGATTTTTTGGACCAGGCCACTGGAAGGTAGCATTGTTGACCTCAGACCTCTGAGCTCTTGTTCACTATCCACCAGCAAATATCATTTCATGTGGGCCTGAATGTTATCAGTCGGAATTTCCCTGCCCCATTTTTCCAGCAGCATCAATACAGAGCATCTTTGACTTCGCTAAACAATTCAGAATAGACTTTCCAACCTTTCTTGTCCTTTGAAGTCAGGGGCCGATTCAGACTCTGTGGTCTCAATGGCTTAAATGCTGGTGGAATATTCATCTCTTTATAACTGTAAAGTTTGAGTAGCATCTCACAATCTAGAGCCTCAAGATTATAGAAGCTCCAGCTCTGATATTCTGATATCGGCATTGTTGTTTTACTATCAGTCAGATTTAGTATACTTCTGTTTTATGTATTGGGGAAAAAAATATATACAGTACTGCCCTTTAGATGTGCCTCCAGCGCAATTTACAACAAAAGCAAATGCAAAACATATGTACATAATAGCCTGTTTCAAAGGAAACAGTTGCAACTTAATAAATTCAAAAACCTGGGAGAATTTTAAAAAGGTCTTCGCTGGGCACCAAAAGTACTGTATAACAATATAGGTACTAGATGGGTCTCCTTGGGTACAAAACTCCACTGAGGAGAGCAAACACTAAGAAGGCTCTCCACTGGTAGGCACCCACCTTACTAAGATGGCAGGAGTGACCAAAGGAGACCTAAATATTCCTCTATTAGACTAGCTGGAATGGGAGCAGGCATTCCTTTAGGTACTTGGTTCTAAATTGCATGGGGCTTTAAAAGTAAATGAAGGTAATTAATGGACCAGGGTCCCGAGCAGCCTTTCCCGCCCAATACTGGGAAGTTACTATATTCCCAATTGATCCTAGACCAAAGAATGTTGGCTTCATTGTAAAATTGGAGACTGCTGTCTCCAAACAGTCTTCAGAGGTGGGCACACTGCAGCAATAAAGCTTTAGACGCTGCCTGAAAATAGATAATGACATTTTACATCTTTCAAAAGTGGCCTCTCTCTCTGGCTTTTCTTTGCAAACAAAGATTCAGGAAGGACTCATCCTGCACTTTCTGCAAGCGCGCTGATGACTAAAAAGGCCAATCTGAGATAAACAAGTCTGGTTGCAGAAAGCACAGCAGAAGGTCTCCTTGGGTGATGTTTCTGGGTTGTGATTCTTTCTGTGTTGTTGTTTCTCTTCAAGACTTGTTCAATATGAGTTCTCAAATAAGGCTGCAGCATTGTGGATAGTGCGTCTCCATGCCTCCTGATGTGAGGCCAGGGCGGACCACTGTTGGTGAACAATTTGGCCGAGTCTGAGATGTCGTTTCAGGGAGTTCTTGTATCACTTTTTTGGAGCACCCCTCTTATGGTGACCCGTGGTGAGTTCACTGTAGAGTACTATTTTTGGGAGGCGATTGTCCTCCATCCTAGAAACGTGCCCTGCCCAGCACAGCTGTGTTCTCAATATCACGGCCTCAATGCTGGTGATCCCTGCTTGCTTAAGGACAGCAACATTCGTCACATAGTCAGTCCAATGTATATTTAGGATTGTGTGTATACAGCACTGATGAAAGCATTTGAGGAGTCATAAGTATTGGCGATAGGTGGCCCATGTTTCAGACCCGTAAAGGAGAATAGACAGTACAATGGCTCTATACACACTGATTTTTGTGCTTCGCCTCAGGTGTTTGTTACTCCAGACTCTTTTGTAAAGTCTTCCAAACGCACTATATGCCTTTGCTAGTCTGTGGTCAATCTCTTTGTCAATCTTGGCATCTGAGGAGATGATGCTTCCCAGGTAGGTGAACTGCTGAATGGACTTGAGCACAGATTTGCCAACGGCAATGGGGGGTGATGGTGTTCGTCCTGTGGTGCAGGCTGGTAAAGAACTTCCGTTTTCTTCAGGTTGACTTCCAGCCCAAACAGCTCTGCAGCTGTTGCGAAGTAGGATGTTAGGCGCTGCAGAGCTGCTTCTGTGTGGGCAACAAGGGCAGCATCGTCAGCAAAGAGCAGCTCACGGACTAGATAGTTTAGAGTCTTCGTGTGAGCCCTCAGACGGCTTAAGTTAAACAAGCTACCATCAATACGGAAACGTATATAGATGCTGTCTTCTTCTTCAAGCTCTGCCATAGCCCTTTGGAGCATCATGGGTAAAGAAGATTGTAAATAAAGTTGGAGCAAGAACACAATCTTGCTTCACTCCATTAGTTATTAGAAAGGGCTCTGAAAGAGCATCGCCATATCTGACTTGACCGTGCTGGCCCTCGTGTAGCAGGATAATCATTTTAAGGAATTTTGGGGGACATCCTAGTCTTTCCAATGACTTTCAAAAGTGGTATAATTTTTTTTAAAAAAAATTATGAGCAATTTTGGTGGGTTCAGGGACAAAGAAAAGAAAAGAAAAGAAAACCAGAACTGGCTGAAAGTCTGCTTCTGATTGTGAAAATCAGGATGATGATGATGACGATGATGACTTTATTCATTTACAACCTGCCTTCCTCCCAATAATGGGACTCAAGGTGGCTAACAACAAATTGAAGTTAAAAGGTAAAATTCTTTATTACACTCATAAACCAACACAAGAATGGCAGAATACAATCAATCAGTTAAAAACTATTAGAAACACAATTTAAAAAAAATATTGAATATATATCTGCATATACAAATACCATACATATAGAAAAACAGGGACATTATACAGCATATTAGAAAATGATACAAATTAAAAATGATAAAAAGTCATTCATTTAGTTTTTTTAAAATGTGAAATAATGGTGGAGGGCTGCAACTTTTTAAAAAGGTGAATTGCTGTTCATGGAGGCTTGTAGAAGAGGCAAGAGATTTTTATTTTTTTTTTGTCAGAATAATGGTGGTCGGGGGGCATAGGGTTGATGGCTGTAAAAACAGGCATGAGGGCTACGTAGGGTCCGAAACAGCCCCCCCTTCTAATTTAAGGCAAACAGCCAAGTTTAATTCCTTCCTTTAAGTTGCAATTTACACTTCCAAAATACCTGTATCTAAGTCACTGCAAGTGAGAAAAACACAACTAACTTTAATGGTTCAAGAAGTCAGTGCTAAGCCAAAGTGCAAGGGTTTATTGCATTTTATTTGTGCAAACAATTATATCCCACACTTCTAGTGTTTATGCCTACGTTGGCTAAGAGCAATTCAAAGCAATAAACTGCAATGCCGTTGCAGAATATAATAAAAACAGATACACAATAGAAATACAGAAACTCAAGAAGCAAATGCCTGTCTGAATAGGAAGGTCTTTGCTGTACAACAAACACATAGCCAAAGAGGATGCCAGCCTTGCCACAGGGGGCAAGAAATTCCAGAGTTTTTCTCTTGTTGCCATCAACTGTGCTTCCTCCATGTTTGGAATTGGGCACACTGAGAAAGGCCTTTGCGCCATATCTTAGGACACAGGTGAGCTGGTTTGGGAGGAGGCAGTCACTAAGGCATCAATACAACCGAGAATCTGATTCCCGACTATTTGGCTGGATAACTGTTGCTGTTGTTGTTGTGTGCCTTCAAGTTGTTTATGACTTATGGTGACCTCAAGGCAAACCTATCATGGGGTTTTCTTGGCAGAATTAGTTCAGGGTGGGGGGTTGCGCTTGCCTTCCTCTGGCATCTTCATTTTTTAATCTAGGGATGGGCAAAGTGCAGCCCACTTATGGCCCCACACAACTGTTTTTGTGGGCCTGGGGAGATTGAGATGCTCTAAATATGGTGTTATCACAACACCAGGAGATCACTAAAGGGCTTCCCTTTCACATGACGTCATTCCCCTCTCCTAATGCTTCCATTCAGCTCTCCTTACACCATATTATTATTAGTAGTAGTACAGGTAGTAGTAATTATTATTAGTAATTATTATTATTATTAGGGTTTAAAATTTTGAGTTAAGTCTTGGGGATCCTCGTCCATAGAAGAAATTTAAAGAGGGTACTTGATAAAGAAAAGTTTAAGAGCTACTGGGTTAAGAGATGGCATAATTGTCTGTCTGTCTCTGGCTTTTTCTTCGCAAACGAAGATTCAGGAAGGACTCATCCCGCGCTTTCTGCAAGCGCGCTGATGACTAAAAAGGCCAATCCGAGATAAACAAGTCCGGTTGCAAAAAGCACAGCAGAAGGTCTCCTTGGGTGATGTTTTTGGGTTGTGATTCTTTCTGCGTTGTCGTTTCTCTTCAAGACTTGTTCGTCGTGAGTTCTCAAATAAGGCTGCAGCATTGTGGATAGTGCGTCTCCATGTCTCCCGATGTGAGGCCAGGGCGGACCACTGTTGGTGATCAATTTGGCCAAGCCTGAGATGTTGTTTCAAGGAGTCTTTGTATCGCTTTTTTGGAGCGCCCCTCTTACGCTGACCTGTGGTGAGTTCACCGTAGAGTAGTATTTTTGGGAGGCGATGGTCCTCCATCCTAGAAACGTGCCCTGCCCAGCGCAGCTGTGTTCTCAATATCATGGCCTCAATGCTGGTGATCCCTGCTTGCTCAAGGACAGCAACATTCGTCACATAGTCAGTCCAGTGTATATTTAGGATTGTGCGTAGACAGCGCTGATGAAAGCGCTCGAGGAGTCGTAGGTGTGGCGATAGGTGACCCATGTTTCAGATCCATAAAGGAGGATAGACAGTACGATGGCTCTATACACACTGATTTTTGTGCTTTGCCTCAGGTGTTTATTGCTCCAGACTCTTTTGTGAAGTCTTCCAAATGCACTATATGCCTTTGCTAATCTGTGATCGATCTCTTTGTCAATCTTGGCATCTGAGGAGATGATGCTTCCCAGGTAGGTGAACTGCTGAACGGACTTGAGCACTGATTTGCCGACGGCAATGTGGGGATGGTGGTGTTCGTCCTGTGGTGCAGGCTGGTAAAGAACTTCTGTTTTCTTCAGGTTGACTTCTAGCCCAAACAGTTCTGCAGCTGTTGCAAAGCAGGATGTTAGGCGCTGCAGAGCTGCTTCTGTGTGGGCAACAAGGGCAGCATCATCAGCGAAGAGCAGCCCACGGACTAGATAGTTTAGAGTCTTCGTGTGAGCCCTCAGACGGCTTAAGTTAAACAAGCTACCATCAATACGGAAACGTATATAGATGCCGTCGTCTTCTTCAAGCTCTGCCATAACCCTTTGGAGCATCGTGCTAAAGAAGATTGTAAATAAAGTTGGTGCAAGAACACAACCTTGCTTCACTCCATTAGTTATTAGAAAGGGCTCTGAAAGAGCATCACCATATCTGACTTGACTGTGCTGGCCCTTGTGTAGCAAGATAATCATTTTAAGGCATTTGGGGGGACATCCTAGTCTTTCCAGGATCTGCCACAGACCTTTTCTACTTACAGTGTCAAAAGCTTTGGTGAGGTAAGACTGTCATCTCCCGGGTCAGGCTTGAGCGACCAATGTCCTGAACCGCCTGCATGCAGGGTTGGGGCTGCGGCTTCCAGTGCATCTTTACACCTGCCGGTTTCGTCCCTCGCCAGTCGCTACAGGGCTTTTTTGGAAATGGATTTGTCCTTCGAGCCTGTGCAATGGATTTTTCTGGTGGAGCGCAGCGTGCACAGAACTGGCCTCACCCTTTAAACCAGAGATTCATCTGCCATGGCCTTGCAAGCATGGACGTGGCAGTGAGGTCCTCAGGCTGTAGGTTTGATTAGAGTTTCCTTCTCTTAGATGGTTGACCTTACAGGGTTGGACGAGCACCATCTGCCCGGGTTTGGGATTGGAGTTTTCCTTCTCCTAGGACGGTTGCCACAATGCTAGAGAGCCCATCCTGCCCTTTGACGCTCTTTGTCAGACCCTTCGGTTTTGACCTGTCTGGCATGGGAGACCCTACCAGTGGCTATTATGCCACCGCCAGCATAGCTCAAAACGTCATTAGGGTACGCAAGCCTCTCTCCCACGACAAGGGGGCGTCAATGGAGAGGGGCATAATTGTATTATTATTATTATTTTAAATCTTGAGTTAAATCTTGGGGTCGTCGTCCACAAAGGAAATATAAAGGGGGTCTCTGGTCTCTCTCTCTGGCTTTTCTTCGCAAACGAAGATTCAGGAAGGACTCATCCCGCGCCTTCTGCAAGCGCGCTGATGACTAAAAAGGCCAATCCGAGATAAACAAGTCCGGTTGCAAAAAGCGCAGCAGAAGGACTCCTTGGGTGATGTTTTTGGGTTGTGATTCTTTCTGCGTTGTCGTTTCTCTTCAAGACTTGTTCGTCGTGAGTTCTCAAATAAGGCTGCAGCATTGTGGATATTGCGTCTCCATGCCTCCCGATGTGAGGCCAGGGCGGACCACTGTTGGTGATCAATTTGGCCAAGCCTGAGATGTTGTTTCAGGGAGTCTTTGTATCGCTTTTTTGGAGCGCCCCTCTTACGCTGACCCGTGGCGAGTTCACCGTAGAGTAGTATTTTTGGGAGGCGATGGTCCTCCATCCTAGAAACGTGCCCTGCCCAGCGCAGCTGTGTTCTCAATATCATGGCCTCAATGCTGGTGCTCCCTGCTTGTTCAAGGACAGCAACATTCGTCACATAGTCAGTCCAGTGTATATTTAGGATTGTGCGTAGACAGCGCTGATGAAAGCGCTCAAGGAGTCGTAGGTGGTGGCGATAGGTGACCCATGTTTCAGATCCATAAAGGAGGATAGACAGTACGATGGCTCTATACACACTGATTATTATTTTAAATCTTGAGTTAAATCTTGGGATCGTCGTCCACAAAGGAAATATAAAGGGGGTCTCTGGTAAGGAACAGGTTAAGAGCTAGAGCCAACAGGAATTGCAACCCAAGAGGCCCAGGCAAACCCTCGAAGCTTCGTCTTTCAGGAAGCGCAGCAGCAGCAGCCTCCTATGAGCACGTGGCGCTCCGCCGGGAGGCGGGATTCGGGGGTATGGGCGTGGCTTCTCCTTAAGCCCCGCCCCTCCTCGGTGTGCGGCGGGTGGGCGGGAAAGCAGTTTCGCAGGTAAGGAGGTGGGGCGGGTGTGTTGCGCATGCGCGGAGGGCGCTTGGGCTGCCTTGAGGTAAATCGCGCCTCGCCGCCTCAGCCTCCCCGCTGCTGCTTCTCCTCCTCCTCCTCCGTCGGCGCTCGAGATGCGCTCGGCTTCCTCCTCGGCGCTGCGGGCTGCCGGCTGGCTAGCGCTGCTGCTGCTGTCGCTGTCCCCGCCGCTCCCTCGGCTCCTGCCGGGCGCCTCGGCTCAGGCGGTGTGGACGGCTTGGCTCAACGTGTCGTGGAAGCTGCCCGGCGGCAACGAGAGCTTCTGGAGCGCCGGCGAGAACGGCCTCTTCGGGCAGGACTCGCCGCTGAGGGGGGTCTCCGGGCGGCTGGTGCCTCTGGACGGCGGCCACGACGAGGACGGGGCGGGGGGCCTCGACGACGCCTGCAGCGCCCGCGCCCGCGCCAACTTCAGCGCCGCCCCGCCCGCCCCGCTCCCCTGGCTGGCCCTGGTCCGGCGCGGCGGCTGCACCTTCAGCCAGAAGATCCGGGCCGCCGCCAGGCGAGGGGCCGCCGCCGCCGTCATCTACAACTACGCCGGAGGCAGCGGCAACGACGTCCAGACCATGGCCCACCCGGGTGAGCGAGCGAGCGAGCGGCAACTGGATCCCCTGGCCCTGGCCCTGGCCCCTTCTTGGGGGGGATCCTGGGATTTGTAGTTCACCCGGGGCCGCCAGCGCTCCTGGGGTTTGTAGTTCACTCAGGCTACAAGCGAACTGCAAACCCCAGGAACCCCATAGGAAGGAGCCAGGGCCACGAAATCCAGTTGGGGAGCGGGCCATCTGGGATTTGTAGTTCGCTCAGGCGCCAGCACTCCTGGGATTTTGTAGTTCATTGAAGCACCACCACTCTTTGGGTAGATAACCCAGTTTTTGAAGCTGGTTTTATTTGCCAACTCTCCTTCCTATGGGATTCATGCGGTTTGTAGTTCACTCAGGCACCAGCACTCCTGGGATTTGTAGTTCACTCAGGCACCACCTCTCTTTGGGTAGATAACCCAGTTTTTGAAGCTGGGTTTATTTGGCAAGCCTCCTTCCTATGGGATTCCTGGGATTTGTAGTTCACTCAGGCGCCAGCACTCTTTGGGTAGATAACCCAGTTTGAAGCTGAATTTATTTGCCACGCCTCCTTCCCATGGGATTCCTGGGGTTTGTAGTTCACTCAGGCACCAGCGCTCCTGGGATTTGTAGTTCATTGGGGCACCACCACTCTTTGGGTAGATAACCCAGTTTGAAGCTGGAATTTTTGCCAAGCCTCCTTCCTATGGGATTCCTGGGGTTTGTAGTTCATTGGGGCACCAGCACTTCTGGGATTTGTAGTTCATTGAGGCACCACCACTCTTTGGGTAGATAACCCAGTTTGAAGCTGGACTTATTTGCCAAGCCTCCTTCCTATGGAATTCCTGGGGTTTGTAGTTCATTCAGGCATCAGCACTCTTTGGGTGCATTCACACTACACGGATGACCCACTTTGAAACTGGATTTGTTGGCCATGGGATTCCTGGGATTGGTAGTTCATTCAGGCACCAGCATTCCTTGGGTGCATCCACATTACGCAGATGACCCACTTTGAAACTGGATTTGTTGGCCATGGGATTCCTGGGATTGGTTGTTCATTCAGGTGCCAGTAATCCTTGGGTGCATCCACACTACACAGATGACCCACTTTGAAACTGGATTTGTTGACCATAGGGTTCCTGGGGTTGGTTGTTCATTCAGGCGCTAGTAATCCTTGGGTGCATCCATACTACACAGATGACCCACTTTGAAACTGGATTTGTTGGCCATGGGATTCCTGGGATTGGTAGTTCATTCAGGCACCACCACTCCGTGGGTGCATCCGCACTACACAGATAATCCAGCTTGAAACTGGATTTATTTGCCATGAGATTTCTGGGGTTTGTAGTTCATTCAGGCGCCAGCACTCTTTGGGTAGATAACCCAGTTTTAAACTGGATTTATTTGCCATGGCTCCTTCCTATGGAATTCCTGGAGTTTGGAGTTCATTGAGGCACCAGCACTCCTGGGATTTGTAGTTCATTGAGGTACCAGCACTCGTGGGATTTGTACTTCACTGAGGCACCAGCAATCCTTGGGTGCATCCAGGCTACACAGATAATCCAGTTTAAAACTGTATTTGTTTGCCATGGCTCCTTCCTGTGGAATTCCTGGGATTGGTAGTTCATTGAAGCACCAGCACTCCTTCGGTGAAAACTGGATTTGTTTGCCATGACTCCTACCTATGGGATTCCTGGGGTTTGTAGTTTTACATGGTCTTAAGCCTTTTCTGCCAAAGAGTGCAGATGCCTCACCAGACTACAGATCCCAGGATTCCATAGGGAAGGAACCATACAAATACACTTGTCCCGCTGTATCCACGGATTTAATATTCACGGCTTGAAAATAATTCTTAAAAAAATAATAATCCAAAAAGCAAACCTTGATTTTGCCATTTTATATAAGGGACACCATTTTGCTATGCTATTGCATATCATGGGACTTGAGTATTCATGGGTTTGGCTATTCATGCAGGGTCCTGGAACCAAATCCCAGTGAATATGAAGGGACAACTGTAATTCAGTATCAACCTGGATTATTTCTCTAGTGTGGATAGCCCCCTGGTATCATCCACTCCCAGTTCGCCCAGGAGGATGGGGGTACTTTCAGTCCTCCTGGTGTCTGGGAACCTCCTCATTTTCCAGAAACCCCTAGCCTGTTGAGTCAGGCTGGGTGAATCCACACTGCACGAATAATCCAGGTTGAAACTGGATTTATTTGCCATGGCTCCTTCCTATGGAATTCCTGGGATTGGTAATTTGGTGAGGCACCAGCACTGCTTGGGTGCATCCAACACTACACAAATAATCCAGTTTGAAGCTGGATTTATTTGCCATGGCTCCTTCCTATGGAATCCTGGGACTGGTAGTTTTATGAGGCACCTGCACTCTTTGGCAGAGAAGGTTAAAAGACCTTGTAAAACTACCAATCCCAGGACTCCATAGGAAGGAGCCCCTTTGGAACCAATACGGCTTAAGCCCATCATACCGATGACTGAACTTTTCAGTCCGACTGATTCCAAAGCAAGCCTGAATCCAGTCAGAATGTCACAAAGTGAGTTTCCTGGTTCTTCCACAACCTTTCATTTTATAGAATTTGCTCTCCCTTGGTGCACTCCTTCCATTGGTCCTAATAAAGGTATTGCCCTATTGTGGATTTTTTTTTTGCTTTCAAATATATGTACTATACTAGTATTGCAGTCTTACCTGTGCTTGCTTGGAGCTAAATCCCAGTGATTTCTATTGGACCTATTTCCATTTAAAGGGTTGTGTTTAGTCGTACTATCTTCCCGCTGCTGTTTATATTTTGCATCTTGGCCAAGATTGGTTCCCATATAATTAAAATCTATGGAAAAATGCAAAATAATGATAGGTAGAGACAGAGAATGGCATTCTTTTCTGATGATGTTATAGTCCAGGTTCCAGACTTTCCTTTTAGATCAAAGGTGGAGTACATATTACCTTCTCAAAGATGCTGGACTATAACTCACATTTTTCCTGATGGTTAAGCTACGCTGGTTGGGGCTAGTGGGTGCTGGAATCTAACAACCCCACTGCAGTTCTGTAGAATGGTGCTACAGCGAGATTCATAGATCGGCTTTCAAAAGTATTTATCAAACTCTACTGCAGTTTGCAGAGTGTTCGAAGCAGGTACTTCTGTGACCTCCCTCAGTAGGTGTTTGATTATGAAAGATGCCAATCCACAGAAAAACAGTTCCAGTGAACTGGACCCTGGCACCCACTTTACACTGCTTTGCATTCCCTCTTCTCCAAGCTTTGAGAAGTTCTAGGCTGCCAGCCTCCAGCAGCAACACTTTATTCAGAAATGTTCCACAAAGTTTAGTGACTATACTTTGGTGCAACAGCTTTCTTCCCTGTAAACCCCATCTTACTTTTATGCAACAGTTTTCCTTTCTGCAGACCAAAGCTTAGTTCTGTGCAGAGTGTTTAAAGTGAAATATCTCACTAAGTGGAGATAACAGCAGAAATGGGTTGTGGGCAGCATAGGGAACCTTGCTGATGAAATCTGAAGCACAAATTGAAGGTTCCTCATTTTTGCAGAGAGATTTCCCACTACAAGTTGAGCTCCCTTATCTGAGATACTTGGGACCAGAAGGAGTATTGCAGCCTTCACTGCATCAAAAGAGGAAGCAAGTGGCTGGTGGCAAAAAGCTTAGGGTTTTGGAGGTTTGGGGATTTCTGGATAAGAGAGGCACAACGTGTAACTAGAGAATGTCTTCTGTGCATTTGCTGCTACTAATAAAACAACAACTAATTATCCAGCAGTCTAAAGAAAAAACAAATTGCCTGGTCAAAGTATATAGATGAAAGCATTCCAGGGTGGTTGCAAAAAAACAAAAACAACAACAACAAAAAAACCAAATCCAATAAAAATCATATACTTGGGTGCCTATTGTGAGTAAGCAACCAGGGAAAAGAGCTTATTTATATTGGAAGAATTGGTGGTTCTTTCTCTTTTGTAGAGGTAGCTGATAAGGCATAAAGGACTTGCCTGAAGTACACATAGGCATACTAGTGAAAAAATGTGGAGAATCAATAAGTGTTGTGCACTTATCCCTGAATATCAAGAGTTGGGAATGAGGGCTTCTATATCAGAGGAAGACATTTCCAGATATACTTAAGCCCCCCCACCTTTTCTCAAGATAGTAAACATGGCACAGAATATAACTGGGCTATTGTATATTCTTACTTACTAATATAAGTGGCACTGCTACTTTTTTCTTCTTGAGAGGGTTTGTGTCTGAAACTGTGGAATAGGTGGATCTATTAAATGTGCAGACAATGTTTTAAGTGTCCATAGAGTGGTCTGAAGGTATGTAGTACAGTTTTTCATTTGAAACTGTCAAAATCCATCAGAGTTAGCCTGGTCTTAGCTGGGGAAGTGCTTGGAAACCATATGGCAGACACGGAGTGAAACGTATGTAACAAGGAAAATAATTTTAAGCACGCTTCTATAGTTTACCGGGTGGCTTTCATATGATTAGATAATGGATATTATCAGGAGTGCTGTATGAGTTGAATTTATGGTTCTCTTTCTGGGTGGGACAGAATATTATGCTGACCAATGCTGTTACCACACATTTTTGTAAGCTGTGTGGATGAAAGTTGTCTTAATTGTGTGTCTTCATGTTGCTTCTTGCCAAAGTACCATGATTTTGCAAAAAAGCAATACATGAACAATTTCCACTTTAAAAATTCTAGGAATATCAGGTGTAATCACAAGAGTACTAGTATTGCGTAGTACAGTAATATGTCCATTTGAGAAAAGAAGGCAAAGCAGTTGGACTTCCTTTCCTCTCTATCATGCCCCTGGTGGCTATGAAGCAATACTGTTCTCATCACATAGATGCTCATAAACTTTTGAGAATTATTAACTGCACAGGACTTTTTTCATGCTTTAACCCCCCCCCCAACAACTATGCTCATGCTCCAGATTGGTGGTAAACTTCAGTTTGTACAACAACAAAATGATTGTAGAGGTTTAGTTCCATGCACTTGAAATACACTTACCTTCTCCAAAATTTTAATTGGAGTATTTTTTAGGCTCTGAAGCTGCTGCAGATCTATATGAACTGACTTTCTGTGTTCCTTCCTGCCATTTTTTTGCTACTGTTTGCTGACAGAATCATCCACATCTTTGCTCAGTTGTCCCTTAATAAGTGTCTTAGCTAAGAAAATGAGTTAACATTTGGCAATGTAGCAGGGTACTTCTATAGTTCAAGAAATGGATTGGTTGTACACATGCTAAAATGGCGTTATGCAATTTTCTTCAATCATGTTTAGTCTCAGTTAAATTGCCTTGAAAAGACAATACAATTGGTAAGATACTATTATGTCAAATGCTAATTTCATCCATTATACACTGTGTCACCTGTGTACAGACATGAAAGTGGAACTATAAATGTACAAACATGAAAATAAGCCCATGGAATGTAATGAGTAAATATATGGAGTACTGGACTTTAAATCACATTATTGAAGTCATTACTTTTTAAACATTCTTCTGCATAATGTTTCATGGAGACTTACTGGGTTTCTCACTAAAAAGATCAATAATGACAAATGAGCTTCCTTAAGAAGCAGATTCCCACCACTACCAATCTTCCTTACTAATAGAAAGCCCTAAGAAAAGTGTTGGGTGTGTTCTAGTGTGTGCTGTACATTAATGCAAGGTAACAATGGCTCCAAACAGGTGTTGCTAGTATCATATGAGATCTGGTAGCATAACTTTAAATCTCGGTGGAACATTTTCTCCAAAATCATTTCCAATAGGCAGAGGATTCATGGAAAGCACTAAGGAAAATACCAATCTTTATTGTATTTGTACCTTTATTTGTAAAGGTAAAAAAAATTAAAACCACTGATTTAAGGGTTTGTAGCATGGTCAGGCCTAGCTAGTACAGTACTTGAAAGGAGACTACCAAGGAGTACTGGGTTGCTGTTGTGTGCTTTCAAGTTGTTTCCAAATTATGGTGACCCTAATGCATTTTCTTGGTAAGATTTGTATAAATGGGGTTTGCCTTTGCCTTCCTCTGAGGCTGTGAGAGTGTGACTTGCCCAAGGTCACCCAGTTGGGTTACCATGGCTGAGCAGAGATTTGAACTCTGGTCTCCAGAGTCATAGTCCAATGCTCAAACCATTACACCACACTGGCTCCCACTTAGAACTGGGTGCTGTAGGCTATATTTCCACGGAAGGCAATGGCAAACCACCTCTTGAATATTCCTTGCATGAGAAAACCCCATGAAATTCATGGGGTCACTATAGGTCAGCAGACAACTTGAAGACACAAACACGGCTGCAAAGGATTGCAGCTCCAGTGTTAACTTAATGAAATGCTGTGTTTGCATACACCTTTAAATAAGAGATTATCAGTGCTACACCAGTACCTGCTCTGACTAGTTAGCTCTTGTTTGCAAAGTATAGTTCTTGCAGAATATCTTGCTGGTTTTCTGCTTTTACTCACAGTCTTCACAGGGGTCTGTGGAAGGCTTAACCTGGAATTCTTTATTTGTGTTTGTGATATTTTTTTTGTCCCTTATCTTGCCTATCATAACATTTAGGTAAAATTTCAGCAAATTGCAATCAGAAGACAGTCTCTCAAAAAGTTCAGTGCTACTCAGGTAACATTATAAAATGCTTATCAAATATCTCCCAAGGTGAATCTGACAGAGATAATCATAAGAAATAGAACCTTAGCATGTTCTTCTGTAACTCTGTCTTCTGAATTGAAGGTGCCCTAAGCAAGGCTCATTCTCCTAATGTTAAGGTTGTCCTTTCCTGAGTGTGTGTGTGGGGATTTCCCTGAAGCTTGCTGGGCTATTACAGGAGTAGTACTACTACTACTAGTAGTAGTAATAGTAGTAGTAATACAGGGATATTATGAACATGTGACTTTTGGGGAACATCTATGTCTTGAATATATTCAATTATACTAGACATGACCCACAACTAGAATGCAAGCTAACTTCTGGGATATTTATGTTTGAGGCATGTTTTTTTGTGATGGATTTTGCTGTACTGTGTTAGTGACCTTGAAAAACTGTTACTTCCTCTACCCTAGAGTTGAAGTCCTAACTGAAAAATCTGAATTCTAGATACTTTTGGTAAAACTTCTATACCTCTGATATCTCAAAATCAAAAACTGAACATTCTACGTATAGTTAACAGTGCCCCATTACATCCCCAGATGTGCAGGGAAGGGGGTGAAAGGAGAGGCTTATGGCAACAACAAACTATGTGCTAGTAGTAAGCAGAGCCAAATTTTGAGAACACCAAACTGAAGCTGTGTACATTTTAGTAGGAGGGGAGATTTAGAAGGTTGGAGGCACTGTGCCAAGGAGCCATGAAAGCACAGGGTTGCCAAGCGTTGATTTGACATTCTGTGTATCTAGTAATGAACATAGAAATTGTTCATTACTTGCAGTTGGATGATGACTTATGTTAGTTGAACTTGGATCCCTTTGAAATGGACTGGGTTAGTCATGACTTACATTTCACTTATTTGAAAGGGAACTAAGTACAGTTAACTTAGTCTGGATCCAGACCTTTGTACTTTTGCTAAAGGAAGTATCAGTGGTATATATATGTTTTTTTTTATAGTCCCGTTTAGCTCAGAACCATGGGAGTAAACAATTAAGATTCTGTTTTGAGAAGCAATCGCCAAAACTGCCAAAAGTGTACAGTTCCAATGAACAGAGGGGCAGGATTTTCACAGAGCAGCCGTGTTGTCCTAGCAGTATTGTAAATCACCCTAAATTCCAAGTAGATATACGCACATACAGATTAGTTGTTAATGCTTTTGGGTAGTTGCTCTCTTTAGAGAAGCAGCTGCAATCTCTTCCTGAAGTGTGTGGGCTATTTGTGTGTTTAAAATACAGGTACAGACTACAAATAAAACACACTGAACAAACAAAACCAGCCAGGAGTATAAAGAAATATTAAGTGTGAGTGAAGTACTGATTTTTTACTTAGCTGGTGAAATTATGTGCCACTGTTTCTCATGCCTAGTGGGCAATGATTTCATTACGTGCCACTTAAAATAACTAATGACTGTGGGAAAATTATAGCAATTATTGTATGTGAAGATCCTAGTAGGGTCTTGCTTACAGTAGGCTTCCCACTGGCTGAATTGTAGTTGGAAGCACAAAGAGCAGGGAAGTGAGGGAAGTCTATATGTAGCCTGAGGGTATTCTTATGTAGAAATGGAATTTGTTTCACTGCTAAATATGGATAGTTAGTAGTGTCAACAAAAACCTGCCGGTCAAGTCCCTTAAGGTGGCAGCTACCCTATAAAACACTTTCCAGCAGTCTTATATCTATTAATGGTGTTGTGAAAGCAAAAAGCACAAAGTTCAGAACTGTATGTGACAATTCTAGCTGTTGCAGCCCATGCATATAAAACTTATCTAACAGTAAATTGCAAATCACTGAATAGAAAGGTTGGGGAGGAATTAATATAAGCATTAATATAAGCATTTTGATATAAAATTTCATTTCCCCTCAAGTTTTGGCATCTGTGTTCTTTCCCTTTTCCAGCATTAAGAAAAGAAACTGTTTTTTAAGGAACACTGTTTTACATAGGCAGATAAAATTGCAAGTTAAGGCAGGTGCAATGAAATACTTCTTTTGAATGCATGAGACTAAATTTTAGTATTTACCATTGAAATGATTGGATAACTGTTTATTGTATCTTGGTATTGGACATATTGAAATTTTTGGTAAAAATGAAATAAAGGTGAATCATTCACTTTTGAAAATTATCATCTCTTGAAAGGAGGGTCCTGTCCTTTTCTGGAGGATAGGTACTGATCCATCAAATGTGTTATGCTTAGTGTGGCCTCTAGGCCCCTACAAGTTGGGAAATGGATATTTATTTATTTTATTTGTATGCTGCCTTTCTCCCAAGATAAGACCCAAGGCAGCTTCCATAAAACAACAATTTAAAAATATAATACTGTATATACAATTAAAATATTATAAAATCAAATTAAAACATATAAAATCTAAAGCATACAAGATAAAACAAGCCCTGCTGCTTATACATTAAAAGCCTGCTTGAAAAATGGATATAGAAGCATCCAACAGTGAATATTGGTTCTGGAGAAATGTTGCCTATTTAAAGCTAAATGTAATTAATTACAGAGCCCTACCTCCATATCCATGGGGGATACGATACGTTCCTGGACTTACTGTTTATAAGTGAAATTGTGGATAATAGCAAACGCTTTTAAAATAAAGGACTTCTGGTACACACATACCATAGAGTTGTATTGGAGGACCTAGCAATTCCTAGAAAGAGCAACTCTTTAGGCATTTTCCAGCATTCCTATGGTATTTGTCCCTATTATTTCAGCTGTGGATAACTGAAACCACAGATATTGGCTCCATGGAAACAGGGGGCAACCTGTACTTAGAAACACAGTTAAAATCATATAAGCTTTCATCTTAGAATAATAACTTGACAGGTGTTCTTCATACACCAAATCAAGATGCTGCAACTTGTTTTGAATAATTAATCTGTTCTGAAGTAGTATAACTTGTCTGGCTTAGTCCTTAAAATCTTTAAGGTGCTCTTAAGAGAAAAAAAAATATATTGGTATTAAACTTGCTCTGCTGCTGCTGATAGCCTTTTCACAGGGCAGAATGCCCAGGCTTTAACAGATGGATAAATATTTACCATGTGAACTTAAAGAGTTCAGAATCTTATCAACTGGTGGCTGCTTCAGGACTCAAAGTACAGAACCATGGCAATTGCCCTCATTGCATAATCTGTATTGACCCAAATGCAGGCATTTTATTAGGGAAATTAAAACAGTAAAACAGAACCAAGTTCATTTGCAGATCCTGTATTATATGAAAGGCAGGTGGAATAGATACAAGGTAGTACTAAGTTGGTATTACAGTGACTAGTATATTCCAGATGGCCCCTAATACAATGGCTATTTTAATCCAGGAAGCCAGTTTTCTGTGAAAGAGAACCAGTTGATTTACAAATACTAGTGGGCACATTTGCATATTTTTCCACATCAATATTTACATTTTGTTTTTTATACATTGTGTCTTATATGTTTAATGTTTTGTAAAAATGCCACAGTATGGCTTTCCCATCATACCTATCTCTTTTTTTACTTCATCTTCAAAGGAAACATATCTGTGTTTAAAAATAAAACATGCTAAATGGAAATGTTAAACTTGACTGCTAAGCTTGGGTGTGCATTTTTAAAGAACTTGTCCTGCCCAGGGTCAAAGAGACCATTTTACTGACCTCACTTAGGCTTAGTAAACCTATGTCTGGGGTTGTATCATTTCAGACTGAAGGTGGGAGCTAATGTGGTTGAACTCACCTCCACAGAAAAGTATATTCTTTGTACTGTAGAAAATTTGTGTGTTGGGAAGATGACTGGAAGGTTTTTGTACAGAGAAGCGTATGACCCTACTCCACCCTCCAGTAGCAATACAGCCCAGGTCTCAGTAGTCTCTGGTTTCTCAACATTCTTCAAATATATAGTGGCGACTAAACAAATGATGAGGTCTGATTTCCTTTTAACTACCTGAAGGAGTTTAATAGAGAGGATGGAATAGATTTTCTGTGATACAAAGAAGATTAAGTGGTTTTTGAGGGGTGGATATTTTAATATTTGCTGAGGCTATGCACAGCTGTTCTGTGGCTAGTTTACTGGTAGTGTTTAGGCTTACTGATCCATCAACTATAATCTAACGACTTTCAGTAGTGGTCATAAAAGAGCAGTAAGTGTTATCCAAACAGAGAATCTGAAAAGTCAAAACTGTGGACAGTCCTGCAGATAAGGGACAGTAGGCAACAAATCCCATGCACACCTTTACCCACACACAGTATGGATGTGTAAGCTGAAATATGAAAGCTGTATGACAATGCAAGTTTCACTGAACACTAAGTAGTAATTTGCACAGGAGTTGTAGTCCTAGCCTCCTCAAGTGTGGTACCTTACCATGAGTACCTTGAAGATCTGTAATTTCATTAGTGTGTGTAGTCCCTCCATTGATGCAAATTGCATCTGTTTCTTCTTCTTGGTCTCTGTGACTCTCACAAATGGGTCATCTGCTCCTACTCAGTGCTTCTCTCAGAACCTTCCAGAGCAATACTAGATGTGTCTTGGTGGTAGCGCCTCCCACTTGCTTAACCAGCACACTTCTACCTAAACCCTCTGTTTTTCATCTGCGGCGGCAGTAGCAGCAGCATCGTAAGGAACTTTCTATAGAACTTTTTGATTAACTTCCAACTTACTTCTGATTTGACTCTTTTTGGACTTATTTACTTGCCTTTTGTCCCAGCATTTTGGCTTTGGTTTCTTGGATTGGATGTTTTTTGTACATGACTCCGATTTGTTCTTGGACTTTGATTCTCTTCTCTGGTTGGTGTTGGTTTGCCTGTATAGGTCATTCAGTCTCCTGGAAGTTTACGGCCTCCTCTGGATCCTTTTAAGAGGTGTACATCCTGTGAAGGAAAAATTCTGGAGAAGGACGGTTACTCTGAGTTTAACTCTCTGTTTAGATAAGGAGCATAATGTGGTGACCTGTACACACTGCCAGACATTTACCCTTCAAGCTTTCCACAATCGTTCGTTGCACCTGAAAGCTCTCCTCTGTGAAAAATGCTGGAAGTAGCTGATAAGGCAGCAGAGAACAGGCTGTTATACAAGACCTCAATTGAAGTCTCTTTGTCGCATGCAACATTGGTTCCTACCACATCAGGAACTTCATTTGATTTGACCTCAGTCTTGCTTGATTTGACCTCAAAGTCACCCAGACCTCATGAGAACATTGATAGACAGCTCTCCGAACCAGCCACCCAATCCTGAGAAGAATGGTCTGCTCAGGGGAGATCCCTCAAATCTAAGAAGAGGTGAAACTGTCATCTGCACTTCAGCAGCAGTCACATCAGAGGCATCACAAGAAGAGAGTGAAGAATCAGGAGGCCTCTTGCCCGCACTCTCAGGCTTTGATACCATACCACCAAGAGCCTTCTCTTCCACCTGCAGCTGAACAAGGGCAAAAGACAGAACACTTGGGCTCAATTTCTGTTGAATCTCAGCAGTCATCGAATCCGATGGAGTATGGAGGTGGTGTACCAGATTTGGAATGATCTCCCCAACCTGTTCCTCTCACCGTGGTTTCAGAGGGTGAAATTTTGTACTCTTCTCCTCAGCCTCTGCTCCCTTTGACACCAGGATGGGACTGTCTGAGTGCACAGTCACTGCCCAGAGATCAACCTTTCTCCTGTTCAGTCTCCGGATCAGGTTTCTCCACACAATCTTTGACATCCAAGAACCAGATCTCAGCTGCATTCACACAGCTTGTATTAACAGTGCTCCCAGTCTTGTAGTCTTTGGACTCACCATTCCAGATATTATTCTTGGTACCATAATCATTGGGTTCTGAACCATGGCTCTGGTTTGCACCACTTTGACTCCCCGTACAATTTCTACAAACATTCGCCTTCACCTTATTTCTGCTACTACAGGGATGTTGATTACCATCACCATCATGAGAAGCATGATGAGCCACCAAACTTTACATCTGAATAGAGGATCAGTACCAAGGTTGATAGAGGTGGTGTTGGTGACCACTTGGGTTAGATCTCCCTCTCCTTGTTAGATTCTCAATCCAAGGCTACTTTTTCCAGATGTCAGGAATTTTGTCCTTTATAGGGTTACCTTTCAATGTCTTCACAATCTAAGAGTGTATACCAGACACATGCAGGTCATTTTAGGGTTAATGGCTTCCATAACCTCTGTGACTTCCTTCACAAAACTCAAGTTGAAACCTCTGCAGGCTTGGTTCCTGTTGTACTTCGATCCTATCACTGGCTCTCCATACAAGAGAATGGCAATTCCGTGTAACCTACATCGCTATCTGAGGTGATGGGTGGACTCAGAAGGTGCAGCCCAGAATGCCATTTCTTCTTCCTCAGCCCATGGTGGTGGTCACAACAGACATGTTTCTTGAGGGCTGGGGTTACCACTCTGCAGGACTGACTGTTAGGGGCCTCTGATTACTGGAAGGGCATGCTCTTCACACTAATGCTTTTAAACTGCTAGCTGTCATAAATGTTTTCTGGACTTTTGAGCAAACCCTATGAGGCAGGATGGTTCAGGTGGTCTCTGACAACACGATGGTGGTCTCCTATCTGAACAGACAAGAAGGTATAGAATCAGACACCTTACTACTCTGCCTCACAGTTCTTCTGTGAAACTGGTGCATTCCTTGAAGGATTCTGGTCTCTGCCATCCATCTACCAGGAGAAGAAAATGTCCTAGTGGACATCCTGAGTCGGGCAACCATGTTATGTCACAAATGGAGGCTGCACCCAGGCACTCTCTGCAAAGTCTTCATGAAGCCCATAAACCACTCACTCAACGTTTATCCTCTCACAAATGGAACACATTCCTTGAGTTTCTTAAACCTCAAGGAGTCTCCTCACCTGGAATATAGACTACTCATGTTCTGGACTTCCTTGTGTTGTTGTCAGATAAGGGCCTGCCCCTTTTATCAGTTAGATATTATCTGTCTGCAATCTCTTGGCATTTTCAAAACCTTGGCAAATTGGTTGCAGCAGCCATCCATCTGGCCTACAAACCTGCCGGCAAGCCACCTCCTGACCAAGTGAAGAGTCAGTCAACAAGGGCTGTGGTGGCATCATCAGCCTTCCTCAGGGGTGTCCTTCGCCATGATGTTTGTAGAGCTGCCACCGGCTCCCATCCTTTGACCTTCATCTCACACTATAGATTGGACACTAATTCTCAGGCCAAGACTGTGTTTGGGAAGGCTGTGCTCTTCCCTTGTGTTGCATGATACTCCCTCCTCCTGTGTTTAGTAGCTTGCTAGTCTCCCATTTGTCTGAATTGCAGAGACTAAAAAGAGGAAGAAGTTCTTGCTTACCTGTAACTATGGTTCTTCAAATTCACAGAACCCCTGCCATTCTCCACTCATCGTGTCCTGCCTCTCCTTAGTTCCTTGGCTGCTGCTTTGGCATCCAGGGAACTTAGGTGGAAGCACGATGGCTAGGCACACAGGAGTGGGAGGGGCTACTGCCAAACTGCATCTATTAGTGATCTAGAAGGTTCCAAGAGATGCATTGCACAAGTGCAGATGGCTCATTTGGGTGACTTCAGAGATGACCACTCGGAAGAACCACAGTTACAGGTAAGCAACCTGTTCTTCACACTACTGTTGTGTTCATAGTTGCTGTAGCCAATTCATTACCTGGGTGGCCATCCTTTTGGTGATAAACCTCTCTGTACTTGTTCTTGGATGGAGGCATGCAGTCTGCTGCTGGGGCTTAGTAGGACTTGCCATATCTTGTGCTGTGTCATAACTTTCAAGAGCTGAGAGTCACACCCTTGCCAGAAAAAGAGGTGGCAAATTAGAAGTTTCCGGAAATATATATTGGGAATGCATATTTTATAGAGTGGCACTTATAGTAAAGATGCCTTTTGCATACAGGTGCCTCAGTTAACAAAATCTCTGACAAAGAAGCTCCTTTTTATAAAGTCTTTTATGCCCACTCAGCCCAGCCCCCTTTCCTCTTCATTCTCTGATTAGCCAGATTTTTTTAGCAGCATCAGCATGGGCAGGATGATGAAGAAGGGTTGGAGAAACAGAGACTTTTGGTGCTGGTTTGCAGCAGTGTGTCTGCAGTAAACAATGCAATAAAGCTTGAGCTGGAAGAAAATGTAATTCTAATTTAGCAATTCTACTGTGGATATGTTTGCCTGCCTACCATAGGCAAAGTTAATAGCAGCTGCCCCAAGAATCCTTTAGTTGAGCATGCATGAACAGCAAAACAGAATGAAAATGGGAAAGCAGATGAGCCTGCCTCACCACCTCCCCTTAGCATGTGAAAAAAGTGACCCTATAGATCTAAAAGTTTGGACACCAAAAGGGAAATCATAAGGTGGAGGCTGGTAAAAAAAAATTACCCCGGATGTATTTTGGAAGAAGCCTTCAAGTGTTCCCCGGAAAGTTCATAATGTTTTTGTTTAGTTATGCAAGACTTACCAAACCTGGTTGTTGCATTTCATATGTGCATATTGTTAGCTTTAGATAAAAACTTTGCTGAAGCACATTGAACTGCTGATATTTTTAAGGTGTAGGAAAATAGAGGTAATATTTCTGCCTCTGTCATCAAATTTTCTGTTAAAGAAGTAATGCCTAGGAACACATCTACTTCATTAACTGAGGTATACCTGTATTTTATCAGAGTTATTAATTTCAACAAAACTTGTATTTAAATGAAAAAAATAGTTTTATAGCTAGAGTGTAAATAAAATATGTATTTCATAATGGTGGTATGGTCACTTCTTAAGATACAGTGAGCTCATGTAGAGTAGGTGTAGCCACCTTGCTGAAACTAAGAAGTTCCAGATCTATACCATTACATACAGCATGTGGGGGCTAAAGTGAATTTTTCACTTGGCCAGTTTTTCAGTGTAGAAAACTGCTGTGTTGGAAAGATGATAGCGGAGAGTACATGGGAAATCCATATGTGCCACTTAATGTTCTGTGAAAGGCTACAATTCTATGATTCTATGAAAAAACAGTGTTGGCAACATACTTCTCATAAGCTCATAAACACCTGGTGAGACATGGCTGGTTAAAACACACGTACAGTCTTCAAGGCTATCCTCAAATTAGTCTTTTACTAGTGTATTTGTGGGGTGTGTTGTATAGAGTTAACAGTTTACATGATGGACTTCACCCCTGCTGTCTGTTGCAATGACGGTTGCTGCCACTGATAACTAGGAAGAGGGTGATGCTAGAAAAGGATTTTGTTAAGGGACACCTCGAACTGTTTGGTAGTGTTCTCTCACATCTGTGCACTAATGAATATGATTAGTCTAGGAGCTTTTCTCAAAGTATTTTAATTGATTTTTTTTTAAAATTGAGGTTTCATTGTACAGGCTGCTAAAGTAGATGTCCAGTGTAAGGCTATGGAGAGCCCTTCCTCAGCTGATGATTGCAGATAGCTTCATGCACAGCAGGCAAAAGCTTATTGCACACCTTTGTTCTTAGTAGGGAGTAGAATTCTTAGCATTCCAACGTGAACATCTGTATCAGACCTTCAGTGAGAAATTATTTGCCTTCATTAAAATATGATTTTAATGCTTGGTTTATGCTGCTTTGTCCTAGCCATGCAGATTGTTAACTGAATATGTCTATCTTATGGAATCAGAAACTGGGAATGTAGCTAATACACATTGGAAACTGCTTAATGCAATGTAGATGTGTAAATTTCTATTGCTTAACAATTTGTAACCCACTCTGATGGCTTTTGTGGCTGAAGAGCAGGGTATAAATACCTACCGTATATAAATAAAGAATCAAGGTCTGAGGTCCCCTCCCCCACCATCACCCCATTTTGATGTACAGTATTCATTTTTAATATGCAGAGTACAGTAAGTACTTCGCAGTCATTTATCACCAGGAAAGCCAGGCTATGTTCAAATGTGAGATACTTCTTAGTCCACAAATTTACAATTCCAGGAACTTTTAAAGAGCTCATTAAAACCAAGAAAGTATTAAACTGAATATGAGAAGGGGGCATCTCACCTCTTATTCTTAACACAGCTTGTTAATTACAAGTATCAAAATATGTATACAGGATTCCTTACATTAAGATTCAAATGTACACCCATTCTGTTCCTGCTTTAAGGTTTCTCAAAGGAAACCTCTTCTCTACAAAGTGGTAACTTGATTTACACAAACTGCATTGTTATCTTCCTGTAGAATTTTTCAGTGTTTAGGGTGAGCAACTGATTTCTAGAAACTTAGGATCTTGTCTAAAATTTACAATGAAACCTTCTTTTAAAAAATTACTAATAATTGAGTTTCAAAATTGGAGGATGCTTAGTTATGCCTCAGATATGCATTATCTAAATGATATGTTTCCCAGCAGACTCTTTATTTTTTTTAAAAAAAGAATACTGAATTCTCTTATGCTCTAGTTGGGATTTGATTGTGTAGTAAACATAAATAAAGACATCTACCATGTTACATTTATGTGTTATAATGTATGCCATGCTACTTTTTCACTTTGATAAAGGGTGAAATCCTGTGGTTCTGGGAGGATGTTCAAGGACATTAGATTTTGTGCATATCCCCCTTTGTGTGCAGAGAGAGAGAGAGAGAGAGAGAGAGAGAGAGAGAGAGAGAGATTTGCCCTCAGAAGATGACTCCTAGTGGGTACAGAAAGTTTCAATGCTACTTAAATAGGACAGAAGGTGAAAAGGTGGGCTTATGGGGATAGACGTGGAGAAGACATGGATCTACATCATCCAAAGCTCTCCCTTTCCACCCATGTGCACCCAAAATGGAGGAAAAACTGTCATCCCCAGAGCTGGCACCACATATTTCAATCATTTTAAAAGTAGTGGGAGAAAGCATTTTGAAAGCGTGGCAGGGGGTTGGACTGGATGGCCCTCGTGGTCTCTTCCAACTCTACAATTTTATGAAGAAAGTCTGGAAAGGCATAGGAAATGGCAAGTTAATTTCCACTGTGGCTTCCTCCTCCGCCCTGTTACTATACATAGCTGTACCCATATCTCAAAGGGTACTTTTCCCCAACTACTAATAATAATTGGACTTAAGTATTTTCTGAGAGAGAGAAAAACCCTATGCATGCAAACTTGATTGCTTCTGGGAAAAAGCCACCATGATCAATTAAAGCATGCATTTTAATTTATGATGGGAGCCTTTGTCTTTAAGCAATAATACTTATATGTGTGGATTATTTTTCTAAAAATGTGATTTTTTTACATTCAATAATTTTTATTTTATTTGGTAATTAGTTTTTTATAATGTTTTAAAATACATTAAGTTATGATGACTCAATACCATACACTTCCTTACACTGTTAAAATATTCAGGTGGGAAAGTAAAGGCAACAAACCTTTTAGATAAAATTTTGGCAAGCTCAAAGTCTGCATTCATAATTGTATATGCATGAATACCTCCTAGGAATTAGAAAAGTTGCTTAAAACTGCCTGATTTAATTGGTTGGTTCCCCCCTGCCCAATATTTGTTCTGTTGAATAATTTTATGGAACAGTGCATTTGTAGAAATGCATTTGCCAATATGCCAGCTGAGAATTTTTTTTGCCATATTATTGGTTTACTCTTTTATGGAAGTGTTTCCTTATAGAAAACTGAACAGAGGTGGTATAGAAGGCAGTTCTGCTCGCAGAAGAGCAGAAGCTTGTAGAAGAGATTGTGAAAGACTTTATTTCAGAATTAGAAGTTTGTAGCTGTGACAACCCACCCCTTAAGGGAAACATACTTAAGAGAGGTGAACCTATCATTTTGCAAAGAGAGTGATGCTCAAAACAGGAAAAGTGTGTGCTTGAGGACAGTAGCACCTTGTTTGAAAGTACTGGCAGCTTTCCAACTGTCCATGGTTCTAAGGGCAGCCACTACAGTGTTAAAGTGTTAGAACACAAAAGATCTTCATCCCCTGCCTTTTACAGACCTCTCAAGGTCAAAAGCAAGCCCTTTGCAGCCTACAGTATTACTTCTTTCTTTTATGGGGAGGGGAGGGAGGGGGAGGGTTCAATGACTAGAAGTCAAAGTGAGTTTATATTACAGTAGTTGTACTGTTTATGTACTGAACAAGTTTCTAGCACAACCAGAATAATGGCCAATTTGTTTATATTGGGGTGTCTCCTGATTGTACTTCAATGCAAATTTAAAGAGTATACACACACTGTGTTACCTATCTATCTGAAACACTTTAGGTTGAACTAAACTTAAACCCACCTGTAAAGTTATTGGTTTGTCATCCTCTATACCAGTGGTTCCCAAACTTTGGTCCTCCAAGTGTTTTGGACTTCAGCATCCAAAAGACCCAGCTGGCTTGGCCAACAGTCAGGTATTCTGGGAGCTGACGTTCAAAACATCTGGAGGACCAAATTTTGGGAATCACTGCTCTACACTGAGTGAGAACCCAGAGTCAGTTGAATAGCTTCTGTGTATTTGTGGGGAAGAGTACTTAGATAGCTCAAACTACTTCACTCACACTTTATTTAGATAAGTGTGGGCCTGTTCTCTGGAAAGTTTGGTGTACATTTTGTGCATGGCACCGTTTGAGGTACTCTGTTTCATGCTATTTGACGGATTGCTTGTGATTAATATAATCTCTCTATGGAACACTTAATCTGGGTCTGGTCGTATTCTTTTTATTTTAGTTGTGTAACATTCGCATTATTGTATTACTGGATTTTATCATATTTTAACTGTAAGTGTATTGTTAATTTGAGCACAACCTGGTGACAACCTGGATGCAAATTTAAGCTTCAGCTTAGAAGCATCTAATAATATTCAGAACAAGAATATTCAGAGGTATTTTACATTTTGGATTATGTGTGTGTAGGAAGGATCAAATTCTTTGTAGGTTTAAGCTTGAGACCAGCAGTTACTTTGTTAGCATGTGGCATGATTAAGGGTCTTCTTCAGCCCCAAAAGTGATGTCTTAGGAAATCTTGAATCTTGGCTGTCTTGAAATTGTGCAAACACCCTTACCTTGACCTTGTTCATCTTACTCCTGCCCATCCCGCTATCCAAAATATTGTTGATGGTGGTACCTAAGTAAACCTACAGACCAGTCATAGCTTCAAGCCATCACCAAACAAGTCTAGAAACAATAGCTGACATTCAAGGCCATCTCACCTTTGCATATCAATGGGAGCCCTGGTGGCACAGTGGTTAAATGCCAATACTGCAAGTCACCACGTTGCAAGTTTGATTCCAGCGGGCTCCAAGGTTCACTCAGCCTTCCATCCTTTCGTAGGTCAGTAAAATGAGTACCCGCCTTGTGGGGGCAATTAACTAATACACATTGGAAACTGCTTAATGCAATGTAGATGTGTAAATTGCTATTGCTTAAAACAAATTGTAAGCTGCTCTGATAGCCTTTGTGGCTGAAGAGCAGGGTATAAATACCTAAATAAATAAATAAATAAATAATGGGTTTGAAGCTGCCTAGTGTGAAACTGAGAGTTGAAGAAGAAGGTCACTCTTATAACTACACCATGAGATGCTGTTGGTGTGCTCTGGCTACCTCAGGCCTGGCCTGTGGAATGAAATAATAAGCAATTTATGTCTTCTTCCTTTTTTTTTTTTTTTTGGTAATTTATTTCTTTTTATATCCATTAGACAGAGAGCATGCACAATACAAAATATCATATCTTGTCCTGAAAGGTGGCATACTCATTGTTTTCCAGGTTTCTCCTCCATACATCTTATTATAGGTTGTGAGACTGCATTGACTTGTTCTGTTTTAGTTTTTTGCATCTTCCCTTTGTCCTAAATATAGGCTAAATACAAAAACGGATGCTGTTGGATTTAATAACAGGTCCTGTCTCACTTTACTTGCAGAGGTTGTTTGTTTTTATATAGATTGTCTATATGTCTGCCTAGCAACACTTGTTCTAAGATTTATTCCCCCCCCCCACACACAAAAGTTGATAATCATGTTGAAGGATTGGATTCAGTGGCATATTTTTATTGTTAGAAGCTTTTAAGCAGAAGCTTAAATTTGCATTCAGCTTTTTACCAGGTTCTGCTCAAATTAACAATACACTTACAGCACTTACAGTTAAAATATGATAAAATTCAACAATACAGCAATAAAATATAAATGCAGGGAATGTTAAAACAGCAGTAAGAACAGCGGATTACAAACAGTTACAACATATTAACATTTTAACTCCTGGGCTAAAAATGTTTGTCTCACAGTAGTTCACTTAGCAAAAACTTTGGGGGCTTGGGGGCAGTCCAGGCTGTGTTTGACATTGACAAACACATTATGTGTTTGACATAATGTGAATTTTGACATTAGACAAACATTTTGACTAATTTTTTGTGTCATTTGTTTAAAAGCTAAGTATTGAACAAACTGATACAGGTATTATCATACTGACTCAAAGTTTTGTGTCAAGAAGATCAATCAATATGCCACATGACTGCTATATTGTAGTAATTTGTAGAATATTGATGGTAGTAGTCCATATAAATTAACAATTATTGTGGACCAGCAACCATTTGATGCCTAAAATGTGTTCTCAGTAGAGTGTAGCATTGGGAGAGGCAATGTGTGAGAGTTAGACCGTACACACCAATTTGATAAGGGTAAGCAGACAATATTTAAGCAGCTTTGCCCAGCTGATAGTGGCAGTACTAGTGAGAAGGAACAAGGATGTCTTGCTGGTCATCCCTTGCTGGTGGCCTTTGGAGCAGTTGTGGCAGGCAATTTTTTTTATTAGTTATTTATATCCTGCTCTTCAGCCACAAGGCTATCAGAGCAGCTTACAAACTGTTTTAAGCAATAGCAATTTACACATCTACACTGCATTAAGCACTTTCCAATGTGTGTTAGTTAATTGCCCCCACTAGCCGGGTACTCATTTTACTGACCTACAAAAGGATGGAAGGCCTTGGAGCCCTCTGGCATCGAACTTGCAACGTGGTGACGTGCAGTACTGGCATTTAACCACTGCTCCACCAGGACTCACTTACTGCTGCAGAGTTAGCCTTCTACAGATTGTTCTCCCCAGCTATTGATGAGGTTTTGTCCACCTCATCTGCAACACCATAGCATACCTGCAATGTAGGCATTGCATGTGAATCTAGAAATGAAGTAGACCAATCTATAGCCATAGTAAATACTGAAACTAAGCTTTGTCAGTGTGTCTCCTGATCCCCATGGGAGAAAAACAGTTTGGAGATAGCAGTTCTAATGAGGAGTAAGTTAAACATCTTTTCCTGTACCATCAACTAGTACTTGGCTCAGATTTGCACTCCCCAATCACTCTTTACGATTTAAAACAGAGATCTTGTGTTTGATCAGTGTTTTTGATCATTGCTTACTATATGGAGTTTAAATGTAAAGTAAAGCTAAAAATTTATATAAAACTGTATATTTTATCAAAAGTGTATGGTATTTACCAAACCTACTTCTCCATATTTTCTTGTAAATGGGTTAATAGAAGGAATTAATACCTCCTTTTAGGACTTGTCTTTTGCTCAAGAAAGTCAGCATGGTATAGCAGTGTTGTTATTAATCATTTATTTATATAGTGACATCAGTGCACATGGCACTTTATAAGTAAAACAACCAAAAACTGGGTCCTGCCATAGGTATACAGTCTAAAATATATGTGTGTATGCACACAGGCATACACACAGAGAAAAGGAAGGAATAATAAAACTATAGCATACAATTATAAAACAAATTATCCAGATAAAATACAAAAAAAACCCTCCAATATAATATAAAGCAAACTGACAAATACATACAAGGCAATAGCGATCCTCTGAATAAATCTTGCCAAGAAAACCCTGTGGTATGGTTGCCTTGACTTGAGGCACATTGCAGCAACAACAAACTTTTAAGTATTTAATAGGGCCCAGAGCCAATGGTATACTTCAGATATCCAACATCAGCAGAATTGGGACTTTGTTCACATGCTGTGTACCATATATCTGTTGTATCCCAGCCTTCTGCAGTAAGTCTGTAAAGTGTATTGGATGCTGCTGGAGAAAAAGGAGTCACAGGTTCTAGTGGATATAGCAGGATCCAGTGGAGGTAAAGGTACGCCTCAGTTAACAAAGCTTCTTTGTTTCTTTAACTCCTGTTCATCTTTTGCTTTATCTCCTGGTCCTCCGTCTAACTAGAAGGTGGGGTTTGTGTGTGTGTGTGTGTGTGTGTGTGTTTAGCAGCATGGGCATTGTGAATGAGGATTGTGATGAGGGCTGGAGAAATACAGATTCATATGTTGGCTTGCATGTCTGCATGTAAACAGTGCAATAAAGCAGAGTGGGATTCTACTGTAGCTGTGTGTGCTTGTCTACAAGAGACAGGGTAAACAACAGCTCTCTCCAGAATCTCTTACTAAGCATGTCTGAACAGCAAAATATAGAGAAAAAGTGGAAAGGAGATTAAGACTGCCTCACTAGCACCCCTACAGCATGTTAAAAAAAATTAATATAGATTTGTATGTTTCAGCCACCAAAATAGAAATCATTAAAAAAGTGGAGACTAGTGAAAGAAAAATATCATCCCTGGATGAATTTTGGGAGAAGCTTTCAAATGGCCTTTAAAAAGTTCAAAATATTTTTCTTTACTTATGCAAGGGTTACTTGAGCTGGTTTTATTTCACATGTGCATATTGTTAATTTTGAATTAAACATTTGCTGAAGTGTATTGAACTTCACACTTTTTTTGTGGTGTAGAAATCTATCACTATTTTTTCCATGTTATTTCTGTCTCTGCTACCAAAGTTTCTGTTAAAGAAGTAGTGATCAGAAATGCATCTGTTTTGTTAACCGTATACCACTGTATGACATGCATACCACTGGATCCTGACTGATTTGCTCTGTGTTTTTGGATAAAATTAGGCTCTTAGGGTTTGTCTCTTAATAAGCAAATAGAGCAAGATGAAATGAAAAACACATCAAATAAAAAGATGTTAAATACTTGGTTAAAATATGCTCATATCTATCCAACAAATACTGCAGTATGAGAAGTAGTATAATGGAAAGCTATTTCAGTGACCTGAACTACTTTGACTATTGTAAGAGGAAGGAAATATTATGTATGTCACCCTCTAAACACAGCTGGGCTTACTTGTTTGCTACCATAAGGATGCAGTTGATAAATGACCCCCATTAATAATTTTTCCAAGGTAGCTACTGTTTTGCTATCCTTTCTATGTAGATACCAGACAAGACTCCCTTCTCTCTATTCAAGCCTTTTTAGTTTAGTTTAGGACAGCCAGATAATGTATTGCAACCATGCTGTTCTTCCCAACTTTCCTACTTCTGTTAATCCATGGTAGGATTTAAAAAAAATCATCTGGTCTTTGGTTACATCCTCATGAAACTGTGGCTTGACTTGCATAATAGGATATGACCTTTTCTATTGGAATGAGATACCCAAGTTAAGCCATGGTCAGCACTGGGCAGGAAATGGACTGATACTAAAATTGCAAAGGAATTCCCCTGCTACTGTAGCCCTGTGTCGTGCCTTGATTTTGCAAATACTATATATGGGAAATGATAATAATAGAATGAATGCACTTCTGTTCTGGCTTTCAACGTACAAAACTCTACCAGAGATTATTGGTTGATTATTCATTTGAATTGCTATTCAGAACTAAGTTCATTTCAGATTCAGGCAATATTGCAGCTAACAAGTGTACAGTCTTGTGTCCTGCTACACAGGGAGAAAGTTTTTCTACTCTGAAATAATCCAACAGACTTACTTGCTTTACTCTGATGTTCATCTTTAAAGGGCCATGGTAAGGGCCAATAACATCCATCACCCATTGATGTTTCTCCACTTAATAGTGACAAAACACACACATGCCAAGCTCACCATCCTCTGACCAGTTGAGGAGCAGAACAGATAAGAATGTGCAGCTTTTTCTGCCGTTCTTTTTGCAGACTGCTCTCTGCACTTGTTTACTACCATCATTCACATGTATAGGAAATGAATAAATGAGAATAGTGAGTTGAATACTAAATGAACTTTTACAAGTTAGTCATCACTTTTGGTATGGAAATGTAATGCACTGATTGTTCTTTCACACAGGTACTGGAAACACTGTTGCCATCATGATTAGTTATTTGAAAGGCAAAGAAATCCTCCACAAGATTGATGCTGGCTATCAAGTAACTATGGTCATTGAAGTGGGGAAAAAACATGGACCGTGGATGAATAACTATTCCATCTTCTTCGTTTCTGTGTCCTTTTTCATCGTCACAGCAGCTACTGTTGGGTACTTCATATTTTATTCTGCTCGAAGGCTTAGGATTGCAAGAGCTCAGAACAGGAGACAGGTGGGTTCTTCTGCTTTTTATATGTATTCTTTCCAAGGCTGCAAGACTGTTGCGGCTACTTGCTCCCTTCTGTTGTTTACTGTTTTACAAATACACTATCTAAATTTACTTTACAAATACATGGCAAAATAATCAATATTGATCTTTCTGACACAGAACAGGCATCTGCTAGACTCACCAGCATGTCATAGTTGATTTAACTGCTTCACTTCAAGCCTTACTAGCTTGCAGCAGGGGAGAAAGTGGAGGAAGAAGAGAGTGGAAAAAAACTAGTGTGATATAGTGACTAGTGTTGAACTAAACTGATGGTTCTCTTACATGGGTTTTAAACAGATTCCTGATCAGCCAAGATGCTTGCTGAATTTATGTTTATTTTATACTCCTTGTTAGTCTTCTCTCACACACACAAGGTAGTTGTGAGGATAAGTGGGAGTGGCTATATGCTCCTCTCTGAGCTGTCTGGTGGAATGGTGGGATAAAATTGCAGTCAGCAGTGCTGCACTTACCTTTGTTTTCAAATCCTCTTTTGATAAACCATTGCTGACAGCAGGGGCAAAAAGTAGTAACAACCTCTGAATTGAGAGCATGGTTTGGTGTGCCCCTCCATTCTGCTAATCTAGCGTAGCAGAAGGCTATTCAGTACAGAACAAGTTCTCTTTGGACTTTAGTATAGCAAATACCTGCAATCTACTCAAATTGTGATTAGCAAATATAAAGTCAGATTTATTTATGTGTCTGCTTCTTGCAACCTTGTGTACAGCAGCCTTGAGAATTTTTATAAAATACTTTTGTCATAAAACCATCTCCAGGCAACTCCTAATGCTTAGCTTTCAGGGACAAACTAGGTGTGTCTCAGTTGCATGCATCTGTCTCTAGTTGCATTCTTCCAGGCTGCGGTCAGTTGCTGCTGACAATTTCTCCCTCAGGTACTGACCTGCTCAAAACTGCCTCCTAAGCTACTCTTTACAGAGTGTGGAAGAGGAAAATAGGATGTTTGTAATCCTCTTCCCCACTGAGGGAAAACTAAGTACACAGCAGATGATACAGTGAAGCTATGTCTAGTCTATGCCGTTTCTGATGTCAGGTAGGAGCTTACATGGATGAGTGTTCCTTGATGCAAATAAATTTATAATTCATAACATAAGGTGTTGGTGAGAAGTCTCATACTGGTAGTCTATTTTGTGTAGGCATGTATGTTTCATGGGTGATCATTCAATCAAGTGAGGACCAGCTTATTTTTTGAATTGTTGTAGTCCAGACAGGTTTGCCATGTTTATTTGTTAGAAGTAGGCCTGTGTACATCAGGTGGCAATTAAACTTTCCTTTGATTCTTAAAAATACACCTCTTTCTGTGCCAACATTATCTCTAGTAAATGCTCAAATCTGAAAACTACTTTTACATAGTATTTAATCAGCACTAGTGTAGGAAATCTTCTATAAAGGTGTCACTATGACTCTCCTCATTCCTTAGCATATACTCTTTAGGAGTAGAACCTCGGCCTGAGTGTCTTTTACTCTGATTTTTGCTTAGCTTGTCCATTGCTCCTTGTTTTCCCACGCACTCTTGTTCATGGAAAATCTTAATGTCCTGGTTATATGAAGGCATTTGTAGAGTTTCCTTCTCTCACTTCAGGTGTTTAGAAAGACTGAATGGATATAGATAGCTGCTACTTCATCATAAATCACTTCTACCACTATTATAAATAGTCTGTATAGACTAAATGGTTATGAGGTTAATATACAAGTTTGTGTGTGTGTGTATGTATATATATAATAGAGTTGGATTTTAAAGGGATGGATTCATGTCTTTATACACATCTTTAGAAAAAACTATAAAATGGTTGACTTGGTTATATGATGTTTACACACAAAGTGATGTTTGCCATTTGAAAACCTCTTTAGGAAATGAATGGCTAATTAATATGTCTCTATAAGCTACTGAGACAGATATCATGGAATGGCCAGAAAACCAGGTAGATGCAGTATACCAAACGTCTTGGTTTTCTGATCTGTGTTTCTAATCAACTAATGTTTATCTACTTGACCAAACATCCTTATATTGAACATGGGACCTTTTAGTGTGTCTTTCTTAGCCCTTCAGGGATAAGCGGTAACAATCAGGGGCCTCGATCCAGTTGCTAGTCCTAACTAGAGTAGACCCACTGGATCTGTTGCTAAACATTCCTCTAAGTCAGCATTCCTGTAAATCCCATTGATTTAAGAGATTGGTCCATTTGGGAGTAGAAACTGGATTTAGGCCAGGAACACATCTTTTAGGTTTGTTTATTACCTAATGGCCTGTAAAGATTGCAAGTGGAGGCATGGAAACATATAAGAGCTTGTTTCTTTTAGATCATCAATGTGGTTTTGATTTGCTAAGCTAAACTGTTTCAGGTTCTACTACTTCTCTGTTCTAATTATAAGTATCTCTAATATCAATAGACCCAACTAAAATAGCGACAGGAAAGTTTGTTACTACTTCTAATGTCCAGGGGTTATTTGCACAGCTCTTGAGCAAGAGAGGTCATTTTGGTCAACAGAAAGTGATATGTACTGCTTTGAATATGATAGCTGCCATCCTGTTACTCAGTTACGATGGCACAAGCTAGACTTATAATGGAATAACTGTTTCCTATTCACATTTACAATCATGGCACCATTGCTGTGATTGGAAATTTCCCCTGAAAAGCTGCCTTAAAAGCCGATTAGCCATTCAGAGTTCTGTGTCATTGGCAAGTGGGGTGCTTCAGGATGACATGACCAGACCCTCCTACCAGCAAGTGATGGTGTGAGGAGCAGATACAGGGACCCTCTTGCAACTCTTTGTCACACCATTGTTCGCTGGCAGGAGGTGGCTGGTCACATCATCCTGCAGTGGCCAATTTACCAGCACTGCAGAACTCCATCACTTGAGACAGCTAATTGGCTATCAAGGCAGACTCCAGAGTTTGGATCAGGAGATGCAGCATACCTACACCTCTAATGTTGACCAGCATCTTTTACTAATTTTGGATTCTGGCCTCTTTAACAAAATGCAACAGCATGGGCAATTTTCTGGAGGTCCTAGTTTGGCATTTTGCTGTATGTCTCTGGCTTTGTTGTTATGTGCCTTAAAGTCATTTCTGATCTATGGCAATCCTAAGGTGAACCTATCATGGGGTTTTCTTGGCAAGATTTTGTTCAGAGAGGTTTTTGCCATTGCCTTCCTCTGAAGTTCCACAGGAGCCCTGGTGGCGCAGTGGTTAAATGCCAGTACTGCAAGTCACCATGTTGCAAGTACGATGCCAGAGAGCTCCAAGGTTCACTCAGCCTTCCATCCTTTCATAGATCGGTAAAATGAGTACCCGGCTTGTGGGGGCAATTAGCTAACACACATTGGAAGCTGCTTAATGCAGTGTAAATGTGTAAATTGCTATTCTTTAAAACAATTTGTAAGCCGCTCTGATAGCCTTGTGGCTGAAGAGTGGGGTATAAATAAATAAATAAATAATAATAATAAGTTGAGAGAGTGTAACTTGCCCAAGCTCACCCAGTGGGTTTCCATGGCTGAGTGAGGATCCAGCCCTTGGTCTCCAGAGTCATAGTCCAGTGCTCAAACCACTGTACCATGCTGTCTCTCCCTCTTTGGTTTACTGAAATCTAAATGCTTGTGATAGCTGTTGTTAATTTGTCATAGCCTAGGTTCTTACGCTACCCTAACATTAGCATAATGAGAGAATGAAGAAGAGAAAATCTTTCCACTTACTTTTTTTTTTAATTTCCTGTTCAGTCAGCACTGCATTTTCCATTATAGTAATCATGTTTCCCTCTCAAGCATGCCATTCATGCAAGAAGGGGCAATGTAGCATGCTAAATAAGCCAAAAGGGGGCTAGCATACTTGTTGGGCAGATTTAACTAGTGCCACTCAGATTTTTGGAAACAAGTGATGTTTGTCTTACAGTCATTTTAATAGTTTTGTTATGGTCCAAAATAGCTTTAGCATAACCAGCTCACATCTTTCTCTAAAGTCAAATACTTATGAACACAAACGAAGATGTTCTACAAGCACTATAAATATATACCTGGAATTCTTTGATGTATTTTTCCAGGGATTGTCAGATATATCTTTAAGAGTTTCTGTGAACAAGGAAATAGCCATAGCTTCCTGAGCCCTTGCCTACCAGATGATTGGGGTAATATCTGAGTATCCTGTCTGTCATTTTTTTCCTGGTGCAAATGGACTTGACTCCATGAGAGACAGTAAAGTGTCGTTTACTACAAGTCTGCCCAGTTCAGGTTCATCCAGTACATAATTACAGGCTTTCCTTTCCTTTTTACCATCCAAGCTGAAATTAATTTTGTGATGTTACGTGAGTCGTATTTGTGCAAAAATATATTCATAGTGTCTCATCAGTATTTATAGAGTCTTAAAAGGATGTGAATCTTTAAGTCTCATTATATGCCTATGACAAATTAATCTCAAAATAAATGAGAGAGAGTTTCCATTCTTTCACATGCCACTAGAGGACTGTTCAGTGTGAAAACTTTTTATATAACAGCCAGAACCAAACCTAAGTGGAACAGTGAGAATATAGGAGATTTAAGGCTATGACCATGCATGGCATTTTAGGGTTTAATGTATGCCAGAAACTAGCAAACAACTTGCTGGCAAGGTTGGCTTTGGAGAAAGGTAACATAATTAACATGTCTCTTTCTTGTGGCTTTTCTTGTACAGTAAGGCCCCTGTATCTGTGAGACTGTAACCACAGATTCACTTATCCACATCCTCCCCCAAAAAAGGTTTCTCTAGGCATCTTCTAAGGACTTTTTCAGACGAACCTAAAATCTGGAAGAAGCCGTCGGGAGAGGAATGCAGCTGCTCCACGGCAGGGGGCAGTTTCTGATGATGCTGTCCCTCTCGCGTTACCTTCCGTATTCCTTCTGTGTCGCATGGAAGGAAAAGGCTCCAGTTTTTATTCACGGAAGTTCTTCGTGAATAAAAATGGCGCCTTTTCCTTCCATGCAACATGGAAGGAACACGGAGGGTAATGCGAGAGGGCCAGCATCATCAGAAACTGCCCCCTGCCGCAGAGCAGCTGTGTTCCTCTTCTAACGGCTTCTTCCAGATTTTAGGTTCGTCTGAAAAAGTCCATAGACGTTCAGTGAGACTCTTCTGCTGGAAGCTGACCATAGTTGGGCTGGAGGACCTAGAAGATGCCTAGAGTGATGTTTTCTCTAGGCATTTTATAGGTCCTTCAGTACGACTGTATGGTATGATTGGACTGGAAGTCATTCATTTTAATAGCGTTCACTATTTTATCCACGGTTTCTGATATGTATAGTAAATGCGGGAATGTATCCTCTGCAGATAACGGGGTTGTACTGTATGTATGCATAAACACTTAAGAGCTTACACACAGTTTTTAAGACAACTGTTATTGCACAAGTACAGTGATGTTGGACTTTCCTGAAGTAGTCATGCTAGCAGATTTTATAGACTCCTTTGCACAGAGAGATGATGGGCAACAGGGATAGGAGGGAGAGTGGAGCTTTTCCAGAGAAATGAAAGTGGTATAGTACAGCTACAACTGCCCGTGCATGGTCTTTTTTCCTTTTTCCTTTGGTCCCACTGTAATTTCTGATCAAATAAGTTTTGCAGATTTTTTGTAGTGCTAGTAGTGCTTTAAAATTCTGTAGCAATTTTGTCCTTTCATCGCTGGTGTATACCATGTCTGTGACGGGCTTGTCTTACCATATAACTTTGGCTTCTCTGAAACACACACTCTCTCAAATGTTGTAAAAGAGAACAGAACTAAAACAGAAATGTCATAAAGTGTTGTAATCTTCAGCATTCCTAAAGTGCCCATTGTGTTTGTAGCTGAAGAGTCAGATGAGTTTGCCATATAGAAAATGGAACAAAGATGATGAACTGGCTGTCTTCTCATTTGACCAAGTGTTTTTGGAAATTAAATGCAAGTTACTTCACATTAGAGAGGTTACCTCTTTCTCATAGGTTTTTTTAATTGATTTGATCAGTGCACAGCAATGCAGGAACTGATTTTTTGTGACCTCAGATAAAATGGTGTGGGCGTGTGTAGTATGCTGCTGAAATGATGTAACATCCTTGGCAGTTAAATAGAGAAGTTCTTCCTTAGGCTGATCAGAGCTACCTACTGTGGCTTCAGTAGGTCAAGGTCAGAAGTTGCTTGTTCAGATCACTTAGGCTCCTCTGCCAGTCTGCTCTGGATAAGCAAGGGAATGCTGTCCATCTGACTTCCTGACACTGAAGTTTGGCATGCAATTCTTTTCCAGCAAGGTTGGCACTTTTCTGTTTGCTTGATTTGAAATGTAAGAACATATCCTAAGTAGCCACCAGGATTCTTGAATGTCACTATCTCTACATACGTTCCTGCAGCTTTTCAGATTAGATCAAACACATGTATTTCCCCTTCCCATTAAAAATTCATTCAGACCAGTTCAGAGCAGTAGGTGAGTTTGATTTAATTGAGGTACAGGTTTGACTGCAATTACAAGTAGAAGCATGCCAGAGTATACGTGAAAAATAATGACTGAAATTCATTGGGAATATATTTGTATGCTTCCTAATTGATGCAAATACACAGGAGTTAATTATTGGAGAACTTTTTAAAAACCTTAATGGGAATTTTTTCTTGAAAATATTCAGTTTGAGTGTTTGGGAACTTTCACTGCAGCGTGCTTCAGTCTTGTTGTAAACAGCAGTAACTGCTAAATAAATCTTATAGTTTGAAGTCAAAGATTTTCATGACTGGCATCCATAGATTTTCCTTGGTTTTTTTCTGGACTGTGAGGCCGTGTTCTGGAAGAGTTTATTTCTGACATTTCGCCAGCATCTGTGGCTGGCATCTTCAGAGAAGGAAGATGCCAGCCACAGATGCTGGCGAAATGTCAGAAATAAACTCTTCCAGAACACGGCCTCACAGCCCAAAAAAAACCCAAGGAAAATCTTGTAGTGTTTGTTATAAATTATAATTGAACACTTCAATTACACTTCTGTACATATATATATATATATATGTATGTATGTGTGTGTGTGTATATATATATATATATATATATATGTATGTGTGTGTGTGTGTATATATATATTTTTATATATATATATATTCTTGTAGATCTTCTGGTCAGTTCTATTAAAAGGCAGTTCTTCTGCCTAAATTTTGATTCTAAAGAAACACCTCTGTCAGTGCTAATGAATTGTGCAGCACTTGTTGGTCTATAGTTCCTAATCGGAGAACAAGTTCTATATTGATCTAGTGCTTGTGTGTTACAGAGATGTCTGAAAGCAGATGCCAAAAAAGCTATCAGCCGGCTACAACTGCGCACATTGAAGCAAGGAGACAAGGTATTGTAAACAAGACCTGGGAGAAGGAGCAGGTACACTTTTCCTGGTGCTTTACAGGGTTAGCAGTGGCCAGAAGGTCCTTTAACAAATTCCTGTTGTGGTAGCTGTGGCTGGGTAGTGCTCTAGAAGACAGACCAAATGATCTTACTTAGTGGTTTGTTTGTTTTTCTGGACAAGACTACTGCTGTCTTCTTTGCTAGAGGTTGGAAAAATTAGGTATTTGGGATACAATTCTGAGAATCTACCAGTGTCCTATGACCAGCATGACCAATTTAAGTTCCAAAGCCAGTGTTGGTTTAAGGATTCAGAGATTTATAGTCCAAAAGATAACCTTTCCAAGTTCTATTCTAAGGTCTTATCTTTAAAGAAAACTCAAATGCATTTGGCCCAAAATTTGTTTGTCAGCCTTTGTCTAGCACCTTATAAATTTTTTTATATCAGTTTATTTTGTTAGCTCTTTGTTTCAGGGCTTGCTTTAAAGTACTGACTTCTAAATGGTCTAGGACGTGGGTAGGAATCATGCAACACTTTAAATGTTGGGTTGTGATTTTCATCATTCCGTACCATTGGATATGTTGGCTAGGGCCTGTGGGAGTTGCAATCCAACAACATCTGGAGAACCAAATGATTTTGACCCTGATTTAAGACCTGGTTACATTGAAGATGGCTTTTTCCAGTACAAACCTGTCTCAGGCTTAACATCAGCTTCAGAGGCCTTGCTCTGTGCCTTTTTGATAGTGAAGTAGTGGCTGAAGAAATCCTTCCCTGTGGATATCCATTTAAGCTTGATCAGTGGCTATACCATTGTGATATAGATCCTTCTGGCTTGCTGTCTACACAACATTTCTGTTGATATTTCTCAATCTTACAGTATCTCCAGATCATTATCAAGAGTATCTTTGAGTTCACTTCCTTATTAGCCACATATCTCCAGAGTAACACTTGTAAATGGTGGCAATTAATTAACTGAATTCTATTGAATATTAATTCAATATTAATATTCAATTAATAATATTCTATTCTATTAATTAACTGAATTAATTGAACTCTAACAATTAACTGAATTGTAGTCCTCATGTTGCATGCTACCATTTTTATACAAACAAGATCTCTGATGTTCTCCGAACAATATTTTTTTTTCTTTAGGAAACTGGTCCTGATGCAGATAACTGTGCTGTGTGTATTGAAGTGTACAAACCAAATGATGTTGTGAGAATTTTAACCTGCAAGTAAGTTGATCCTTCCCCTCTCCACAGTATTTTCTCATACTGAAAGATGGGTAATTTTTTTCCCATCCCTTGTCCCATCCTCTTTCTTCTTTTATGATACTCTTACAGGTTCAAACAGCAAAGCCTAATTAGTATTTATTTACTTTTTGAGAGTTTTTTTATTCAGCTTAAACAACTTAGCTTTTGGGTTTCAACAGTCTAAACCATACAGTAGGACACCCTTATCCACTGGGGATTTGTTCTGGGGGGATAATAGCAAATGCCATTGAAAATAATGGGACTTCTGGTTTAAAATACCACAGAGGACCTAAAAATGGCTAGAGAAGAAACATTTTTTAGGAAGACTCTCTGGTAGGTGTGCTGTTTTGTGTATTGTGGATAATTGAATCAGTGGATACGGGGGTCCTACTGTATTCTTGATCAAAGGGAGCCAAACAAGTCCCCTCAAAAAGGCAGGTTTTTAAAGGGATGCTTCTTATTTCATATGTCTCCAGAAGATGCAACACAGATTCTGGTTATCTCTTGGCATGCTCAGTTGTTCTCTGTTCAAAAAGAGATTCTGGTAGATGCATGCCAGTAGGTGAATCAGGTCTTTTAACCTACATTCCAGTGAAATCTAGCCTCTAAATAATAAGGTGAAATCTTGCAGTTCTAAGTCTTACTGAGGTATACGGAATTGCTTGGCCACCAGAGAGGTTCATATCACCTGGTTACCTGGGCAGCTCAGGTCAGAACTGTGTGTTATGAATGAAACAGCTGGTGACACTGGTGACAGCGGCAGGTTTGGTAGATCCCACCCACCTCAGTAAAATTTAACACGTGTCCAGGTGTCATCAGCTCTTTTCTATCCCATCTCATTGGTTGCTGTTGGCAAGGTGGGGGAAGAGATAAAAATTAGGGTAACTCTTACTACACTTTATACATTATATTTCATTTCTGGTGAGGAACCTGACTTGGCTTCACATGTAATTGAACATCCTATAGTTTATCTTTAAATTGTTTCTGAATCCTTAGGCTTGGTTTAAGGCAGAATCTAATTTACATACCTTTAATTTTAAAGACTATTATATTACAGGCATATCCATCCAAAATATTAAATTTTTAAAACAAAGCTAAGAACTGTATTTACAGATGGCTTCTACCAGTGATTTTGCATGTCTGCTATGTCATAGCAACAATTAGAAGCAGTAGTTAATAGAGCACTTTGCCTTGGCTGAATGATCTTGGACATGTACAGTATGTGAAAATAGGGATTAGTGACTTAAGGTTGTGATTATGATTGTTGAAGGAGGACTTTCTTATATCAAAAGAAAAAATTGACCTTCAATATGTTTTAGTGTCAAGCTGTCAAAATAAAACTCAAATTATGCTCAGTTGTCATTGTACTATGGACTAATTTTTAACATAAATAAAAAGACAATAAGTAAATTATAAACTATAAAAAATAAGCTTTTGGATGGGAAGAAATGATGACTCACTTCCTCATGTTTTCTAGACCTAGTAAACAACCAGTCACTTAAAGCCACTTACTAACCCAGTAGCCTCCAAACTTTGTACTTGAGTGCAATAAATAAACGGAATATAACCTCCAAAAGTCTTCTGTGTGTGTCCAAAGTGTTCATCCACATAGGAGCCCTCCTGCTGTGTGCCTCCATGATCTTCTGAGATCATCTTTGCTTCCTTCCATTTAGCCATGTTAATCCTGCCCAGCCATCTGCACTGGATGGGCGTGGTTCACTCGTTCCATCACTCCCAGTGCAGTATGGTATTTTTGTGTAATTTGGGGAGGAGGCAAGTCTAGAAAATGACTCATGTGCACAGACAGTGATTGAATTTAACTGAGGACAGGTTATTCATTCTCTTACCCACTGCAGAAGTAAACCAATCTGGGCTCAAGTGTGACTTGGGTATCATAAGCTTAGGAAATACCATCTTACTTGTTTAGTCAAACTTTTTCAGCAAGCCATAGCCTCAGGCAAAATATGATTTATTGTACAGTCCTAAATAAATCCATGGTGACTAGAAACTTCCCTTAATCTGCTAAATAGTCCATGCTCATGAACACAAATAAGAGGAACTATTTTCCTTACAAGAGAGTTCATATGTGATATAGTATTTCTCACAAGTATGCTAGATACTGGGGCTTCCTATCTGTAGCATTTGAAGCTTAGTTGTGCCGAAAGTGTGGATGACTGGATAGGAACCTCTGAATGATGGAGAATTGTTCAATTACTATGCTATATGATTGAATTCTGACCACTTATATATTACTGAAGACTGGAGTCCTGTTGGTTTATCCCAACTAGAGTAGACTCATTCGATTAATTGCTGAATGATAAGTCAACACATAAATAAATTCCATTGATTTGATGGTCTACTTTAGGTACGACTAGCAACAAGATTCAGGCTGTTGTCTTTCTTAAATCCTTGCTTAACTTGTATTCTGCATGTACAGCTTTGCTTATTTACAGGATCCCTAAACTGCTTTCCAGCTACTTATTAAAAGTAGTACACAAAGGAAAGATCAAATACATTATACTCACATACACATTAATATCGAAACTAAAATAGAAACCAAAGTTGCAAACTCAAGGATAACTTCCAAAGGCAGAACAAAAGAAAGATGAAAAGTCTATGGAAAAGAATTACTGTACTTTGCTCTGAGGTGGCACCCGAAAGAGACTAAGATGAATAGGAAGTCAGAGGGTAGAACATGAATGAAGAGCCTATGCTCTTTTGGATGTTGTTAGACTGTAGCTTCCATCATCATTTTGTTGTCTGTTGGCTAGAGTTGATGGGAGATGCAATCTAAGAACAGATGCAAGGCCACACGTTCCCTGCCCCAATGTCAAAAGTGTTTCTTTCCAGTTTCTTGGGTGGGGATTGGTCTACTTCAATCTGTGCTGGTTCTAGATTTGGCTTGAGGAATATTGGGAAGCTGTCTAGAAGACCTGAGGAGAGCTGTTTATGATAGGGTGATTTGGAGGTCTCTCATTCATAGGGTTGCCATAAGTCAAAGTTGACTTGATGGCAATTAACAACAACAAATATGGGGGACTGGGCAGACACAAACACACAACACCAAGTTTAACACACACATGTTCTTCACGTGCACTTTCTTCCGCAAACACACAGAGTTGCTTCCTGTTTTCATTCTATATCATTTACTCATTTTCTCCATTGGACCCATATTCTCCCCAGTTTTACAAAGCTTATGCAGTTTATTTTTTTGTAACAATATGCTGTTTTGACAGAAATAGTCAGACTTGTAATTATCCCCTGTTCATGTTGTTTAGGTTACATGTCTGAATTTTTGGGACTTTCTAAACTTGCTTAGAAAGCAGATTTCTTTTCTAGCCTACTGGCTCTTATACCCCTTTATTTATCTTTCTTTCCAGTCATCTCTTCCACAAGAACTGTATTGACCCATGGCTGCTCGAGCACAGGACATGTCCCATGTGTAAATGTGACATACTCAAGGCTCTAGGGATCGAGGTAAAACTGTAGTTTCTGCTCACATTAACAATTATCAGACTTCCGGCAACTGCTAGAAATAAGATGGTAAATCAGTTGCAAGTTTCATTGCACCACTAAGCTTGATAAGACAGTTAGACCAACTAATTCCACTGCTAATTAGAAGACAAACTATGCTCGTTTTCTTTGTATCCCTTTTCTTGTTATTTATTTTTCACATTACATTTGTGCTGAACAAATTTCGGTGCTAAAGATTTGATTGTAGTGGTTTAGTGTCTGTGTAAAAAGCAATTTGTCAAAAAGGATATTGACAAATTGGAGCATGTCCAGAGAAGGGCGACTAAAATGGTGAAAGGTCTGGAAACCATGCCTTATGAGGAGAGACTTAGGGAGCTGGGTATGTTTAGCCTGGAAAAAAAGATGGTTAAGAGGCGATATGATAACCCTGTTTAAGTATTTGAAGGGATGTCACGTTGAGGATGGAACAGGCTTGTTTTCTGCTGCTCCAGAGATTGGAACACAGAGCAATGGATGCAAGCTCCAGGAACAGAGATTCCACCTCAACATTAGGAGGAACTTCCTGGCAGTAAGAGCTGTTCGGCAGTGGAACGCACTCCCTCGGAGCGTGGTGGGGTCTCCTTCCTTGGAGGTCTTTAAACAGAGGCTGTATGGCCATCTGTTGGGGATGCTTTGATCGAGATTTCCTGCATGGCAGGGGGTTGGACTGGATGGCCCTCATGGTCTCTTCCAACTCTACAATTCTATGATTATCTGAAAGAAAAATGAAGATAAACATAATACAAATGAAGCCAGCTACTTCATATTAAATATACTTGGCACAGGTGGATATTGAAGACAGAGCAGAGTCCTTTCAAGACACTGCACCCACTACACCCATTGAAGCCTCCAACATCCCTTCACCTACTGAAGAGGACAATCATAGTGAGACAGCATCATCTGGCTATGCTTCTGTTCAGGGAACTGATGAGCCTGCTGCAGAGGAAGCTGCCCCTTCAGAGAGTAAGTAGACCATTGTTTCTACAGATTGCACCGGCACTTTCTTATTTCTCCAGTTTCTTAATAGTAAATGTCAGAACGTATTACTACTAGTAGTACTACAGTTGTCCCTTCACATTTGCTGGGGTTTGGTTCCAGGACACCCACCCCCCTGTAAATACCCAAATCCATGACTACTCAAGTCCCTTTATTTATTTAATTAATTAATTTATACCCCACTCTTCAGCCACAAGGCTATCAGAGCGGCTTACAAATTGTTTTAAGCAATAGCAATTTACACATCTACACTGCATTAAGTAGTTTCCAATGTGTGTTAGCTAATTGCCCCCACAAGCTGGGTACTCAATTTACTGACCTACGAAAGGATGGAAGGCTGAGTGAACCTTGGAGCCCGCTGGAATCAAACTTGCAACGTGGTGGCTTGCAGTACTGGCATTTAACCACATGATATGCAATGGCATAGCAAAATGGTGTCCCTTATATAAGATGGCAAAATCAAGGTTTTCTTTTTGGATGATTATTTTTTAAAGAATACTTTCAAGCCCTGAAGACTTAAATCCGTGGATATGGAGGGACAACTTACTACTTCTTCCTTAGCATTTGGAACAAAATCTGAACTTGACATGTGTATGTTAGAAATTGGGAGGAAAATACTGGTATTTGCTGCCACCTGCTGGGTGCTGACATCTAATCAACTACAGCGCTAATAGTTATTGCATCAGCCCTGTCTCTTCTAAAGGATAATGCTCAAGTGTCAAGTCCAACATGAGTTCTCAGGCTTTGCCTCTTTTACCAGGAGGCTGCTACTTCACGTATTGTAAAAACAACAAAGTGTCTTTTGGCATCTTGAAGACTAACAAATTTTATTTGTTGTACTCTTTCATGCCATAAAACTCTGATTTTTGCTGCAATAAATTAACATGCCCCCCCCCACTTTTACATATTATGATAATTTTGGGGACTTGTGTTAATGTGGCTGGGCAAAAATCCCTGGTATAAAGGAGAAACACCATAGGCTGCATATCTAGAGATATGAATACTCAAGAGTATTCAGAAAACAAAACAGAACCTCTGGGTGCAGTTATGCATAGTCTGGAAATAAACTTCTGGGAAAGCAGATAAAATTCTGATTTCACATCAGAGGTATGGAAATGTAGAAACAGATTGGAATAGAGTGTATGCATAGAGTCTTAAAAGAACTACTATAAATACTTGTATAATGATATATATGGCTCTATAGTGCAGTAGTAATATATATATATATACACACACACACACACACATATACTGTGTATCTATCTATCTATCTATCTATCTTACTATATAATTGGGAGCAGAAGATGGAAAAGCTCTCTTTAAAAAAAAGACCAGGAACAGATTGGGGTACAGACCATGAACTGCTAATATCAATTTAGAGTAAAGCTAAAGCAATACATAGATTTTCTGTGGGTTTTATCCGGGCTGTGAGGCTGTGTTTTGGAAGAGTTTATTCCTGACGTTTCACCTGCATCTGTGGCTGGCATCTTCAGAGAATGGGGGGTGGTGGTTTATATACTGTGAGTCCCTGTTGAAGAGGCAAGTACCAATGTTCTGATTCATGGTTTCACTTACACATGGTAAGCCCAGGAACGTATCACCTGCAGATACAGGGGGTGACTTGTAGTGCATTTAGGAAAGTCTAACTTGGGGACCTAGCTGATTTGAACAAAGTTCACCTGCTATAGTCATTCTGAATATTGGAAAACCCATGCAAATAGATTTGGGGAAGAATGGAAGGTTTATGGTTAATTGGAGTACAAAGCAAGGTTTTAGTAGGTAATTCCTTTCCTTTGCTATAAGCTTTTACTAGTAAATTTTTGAACTAATTGTTCTGTGTTATTCATGATTATATATTAACAACATGTTGAATATTAATTTTTATATTCACAAATTATTATTTTGTTTTGTATATTTATTTTAAATGTTTGCATAGCTTTTCAGTAATCCTTAATACTTTCTAATATCAAGGATTATTGATGTTGGGGACTGAGTGAAATTGGTGTTTCCAAAGATATGGGCCAAAATCTTTGCGCTCACAGCATTCTACACATCTGTCCCAAATGGTATGTTCTGCTAGCAGATGGAGTGGTGAACCAAAAGTGCATGTAGTTTGTTCAGGTTTTCTAAAAACTGGAATTGAGATACAATTAGAATGGAATACATACTGCACATTTGAGACTGTTCTTTGTAAGCTTGATCTTTATTCCTTTTCTTTTTCTAAAAGATGACAGCCACCATCTTGTGAACAACACACTGCAGTCTCCACCTGTAGATGTACTTCCACATCTTGACAATCCAGCTTTTGAGGCAGATGAGGTCCAAGTCCAAGAAGCAAAGTCTTAAAGACTGTCATGACAAAATTTCTATCCACTTGACAAACCAGCATCAACCAATCACAAATCTGATAAGACTGATGTAGCAACAATGTTGCCTTGAAAATGAGATAAAATATACAATTTAAGATTAAATTTCTATGGATTGACTTGTCCATTAACTTATTTCCTTGTGGAATTAATTTTGGTGCTGTTCAGTACATATCTTCGTTTCAGTTGTGACCAAGGAAGACAAAGTCTTAAGACCGAATCATCTGAGTACAAACACTTTTTCATACAATAGAATGTAACTTATTCAACCAACAAAAATTGTACTCTTTCTTTTAAGGTCTGCTGGTTTTAAATTAACTGTCTTAATTGAGTTAGTTTTTTTGAGTTTATGTACCCACTAGGATGTATTGCTTTTTAGGATCAGCCTGGATTATTGTGGATTATAACTACAGAGCAGCCTTATATTCACACCTTAAACTCTGGAATTAACTTCTTGCTGCTTTGGCTACTAGACCAAACAAAACAAGACACTGCTCAAAATACTTGGGAATTCTCTGCACTTAGTTCACTGGATTCAAGCAAGTTAAAACTTGTTAAATGAAGTGCACATTCCATTATTTGAATAAATGGTTAACCATTTTGAATGTGCAAATTTTACTGGTTTGAGGGGGAATATGGTTAAAGACATACACTTTACCCATGTTTACTATGAACTGCTTTAAGTTTTAAATAATGCATACTATCACATAGTCCTGGAATGTGTCCAGTTTTTAAATGCTGCTCTCAGCTTTGTTAAAGGCTGAAGATCTGTCACTCAGAGGGCATTTTTCTTGCTTCTACTCTCAAGGAATTTTTGAATAAAGACATGTAAAGAGTTCTGTTTATATTCAGAGTTACTAGTGTGAGAACATGAGTAAAGCAGGAGTTGATGAATGGGTGAACAACTTCTGAAATTATTTTTCTAATGTGTGAAACAGGAATTTAGAATTTGAATATAAGAGAGGAACACAGGGTGCCTTAGCATGGAGCCTGGAACCTCATCCACTCAAGTGAACTACTGTATCTAATATAATGCACTTTAATTTATTTTGCATTTTCTGTGGCTGTTTCCAGTTGCAATTCTAGCATACGTTGGGACTGAAGAATGGCGATAATGTATTTTTAATTCTCCAGTTGATTCTGACAGGAGACAACAGTACAACTTTCCTCTCATTTTTGCATAGTGTTTGATAAAGTTGTAAATAATTTTGATTTCTATTAAATGCCATTGAATACAAAATGTAAATAAAGCTATTCTAATGTCTGTTAAGGATGTTTACTTATTTTTTTTATAATAAAAGCAGTTGTGTATAAACTAAACTGTGTTGGCAATGTAGCTCTTGTCAAACAACATTGTGATTGTATGAAATTCCAGAGGGTGTCCAACTTAGCTGAAGCTATGTTTTGGTTTACAAATCGTTAAGTATATAAGATTACAAATATAAGTCTTTATGTCTGTCCACCAGTGCTTTTAGCAGTGAAGAGAGGTTAACTGAGAGACTAGCTATAAGAAGGGGTAGGGAACCTTTGGCCTTCCAGAATCTGTGACCGTTGAAGAGCTTCAACAGCTCTTCAAAAGAGCTTCAAAAGAGGGGCCACAGGTACCTCTTGGGCTGAATTTTCCCCACCCCTCCTCAAGATGTCGTTCAACTGCAATTTCTATCATCCCTCACCATTTATTTTATGTGTGAATATTTACTTTAAAGCTATAGATGGGAGAGGAAGGGCTTTGTCTGACTAGCTGTTTGTACACAGAGCATTGGGAGAGCATTTGGCATTCTGTTGTAAAGAGTGTCTTGTGCATAGTGTCATAAGGTATATAAATTCATGCCCACCATTCGTGCCCATCATCTTGATTCTCCGGCCTGCCTGTTTGAACAACGAATGTGGATAGCTTTGCGTGCCTTCAGTCTTGCCAAAGAACCATTAAGACAAATGAAAGCCGCTGCAAATTGGCATTAGTGCCTCGTATAGACAAGCCTGAAGAAAATTTGCATTCAGCTGCCCCTTTGAAGACTTCACTACCACTGGTTACCCCCCAAAATAATTGCATACACATAGTGGCATTACTTATAACTCGCTGTAAAGTCGTTGGTTTTATTGTATTTCAACTGTAAACTGCTTGGGGATTTTCTTTACAACATGCAAAGCTGTTTAAAAATATTCTAAAATGAAATGTAAAAATAAGTGTAGGATGGGCCCGGCTGCCAAACAAGACTTGAAGAGGTTGATTTCCAGGTCAAACAACTGCCAGGGGAGCCAGGGGATGTCACTTTAAAACGGTGGTTCTTAACCTGTGGTCCGTGGAAACCCCATTAATATCCTCACAAAGAATCCACAAAGGCTTGAAGACTGCTTGGCCCATCTCCTCACTGCAGTGGAATGGCCACATGACAGGAACTAAGGCAAAGATTGGCTGGCTTGGCTTGCACATTGCCATTTAATACATTCCAGCCACAAGCTTGCAGGGAAAAGCAGGAGAAAGGTATTCCCTGCCCCTCCAGTGCCTCTGAGGAAAGGTTTAATGGATGGTGTAATTGTATTCTTATTATTATCAGGTATTATTACTAGATGACCCAGCATAACATATGCCATTATAGTACATTTGAAAGGTTCACATGGTTCAGCTACACACTATTATTTTAGGAAAATAATATTGCATTGGTTTCCATGTGGGTGGTGAGTGACTTAAGGAGTGAGAGGAGGGAGGGGCCCTTGAGAGGCTGGAGAGTAGATGCAGATTGAGTGACAGGAGTGGATTGTGAGGTGGAGAGGGAATTTGCATGTGGGTGGTGATTGGCTGAGGGAGTGAGAGGAGGGGGGGTTCTGTTGGTTAAGCAGCCAATCAGCATACTGGAAAAGGAATTATACCTAAGAATTATAGATACAGTTATTAGGGTTTTTAATCTTGAGTCAAGTCTTGGGGGCCTACAGCAACAAAATATATTTAAAGAGGGTCCCTGGTAAAGAAAAAGTTATGAGCCCACTGGGTTAATGGATGGTGTAATTGTATTATTGTTATCAGGTATTATTTTTATTAGGTATTATTATTATTATTATTATTATTATGGTTTTAAATCTTGAGTTAGGTTTTGGGGTTCCACAGCAACAAAAAATATTTAAAGGGGGCTCCTGGTAAAGGAAAGGTTAAGAGCCATGGGGTTAATGGGTGGTGTAATTTATTATTATTATTAATATTAGGGTTTTAAATCTTGTGTTAAATCTTGGGGTTCCACAGCAATAAAAGAGATTTAAAAGGGGTCCCTGGTAAAGAAAGGGTTAAGAGCCATTTTATTATTAATGCATTATTATTATTATTATTAGGGTTTTAAATCTTGTGTTAAATCTTGGGGTTCCACAGCAACAAAAGATATTTAAAGGGGGTCCCTGGTAAAGAAAAGGTTAAGAGCCATTTTATTATTAATGCATTATTATTATTATTATTATTATTAGGGTTTTAAATCTTGTGTTAAATCTTGGGGTTCCACAGCAGCAAAAGACATTTATAGGGGGTCCCTGGTAAAGAAAAGGTTAAGAGCCATTTTATTATTAATGCATTATTATTATTATCATTATTATTAGGGTTTAAAATCTTGTTTTAAATCTTGGGGTTCCACAGCGACAAAAGAGATTTAAAAGGTGTCCCTGGTAAATAAAAGGTTAAGAGCCATTTTATTATTAATGCATTATTATTATTATTATTATTAGGGTTTAAAATCTTGTGTTAAATCTTGGGGTTCCACAGCAACAAAAGATATTTATAGGTAAAGAAAAGGTTAAGAGCCATTTTATTATTAATGCATTATTATTATTATTATTAATAACAATAATAATAATAGGGTTTTTAATCTTGTGTTAAATTTTGGGGTTCCACAGCAACAAAAGATATTTAACAGGTGTCACTGGTAAAGAAAAGGTTAAGCGCCATTTTATTATTAATGCATTATTATTATTAATAATAATATTAATATTAGGGTTTAAAATCTTGTGTTAAATCTTGGGGTTCCACAGCAACAAAAGATATTTAAAAGGTGTCCCTGGTAAAGAAAGGGTTGATGCCATTGCTTTAAAAACACAGGAAAGTTTCCCCCCCTCTTCCAGCTTTGCCCTTGGCAAGCCCAGTCTTCAAAAGAGAAGGGGGGGGGGAAGCCAGGCGCCGCAAAGCTTGCCGGGACCTGTAGTGCTTAAGCGTGGCAGAGGGGGCGGTGGGAGGATCCGCCGCCTCCGAAACTACAACCCCCAGCGGCCACCGGGAGTGGAGCTGTGGCTCCACCCCTCCCTGCCGGCGCTCTGGGGCTGACTGGCTTGTGTACGTGGGAGAGCCCTCAGAAGGGGCTGGGAGGGCGGAGGAGGAGGATGGTAACGGGGCGCTGAGGGAGTCTTGGCTACACCGCCACGATGTGGCTCAACCCGGAGGAGGTGCTGCTGAAGAACGCCCTCAAGCTGTGGGTGCAGGAGCGCTCCAACCGCTACTTCGTGCTCCAACGGAGGCGAGGTTATGGGGAGGAAAGCGGGGGGCTGACCGGTAAGGAAGGGGTCGTTGAGGGGGACGGGGCTGCCCCCTCCGTTTTAATGGCGAGGGGGGGGAGGCATCTGCACTAGAGAGATAACCCAGGTTGAAATTGGCTGTATTTGCCAGGGCTCCTTCCTAGGGAACCTTGGGATTTGTAGTTTGGTCGAGACACCTGCACCTTTTTAAAAAAACAACAACTTGTAAATGGGATTTGTAGTTTAGTTGAGGCACCAATATTTTTTTTAAAAGACCTTGTAAATGGGATTTGTAGTTTGGTTGAGGCAAACTACATGGAGTTTTCTCCTCAGCTTTCAAAAGACCTTGTGAAACTACAACTTCCAGGGTTCCATAGGGAAGGAGCTATGCAAATAAATCCAATTTGAAACTGGATTATTTGTGTCGTGTGGATGGATTTCTCAGAGTCTGTCTTTCCCGGGATGTCTTCAGGGACAGGCTTTAATGGGTTTTTCTCCTCAGCTTTCAAAAGACCTTGTGAAACTACAACTCCCAGGGTTCCATAGGGAAGGAGCTATGCAAATAAATCCAGTTCGAAACTGGATTATTTGTGTCATGTGGATGGATTCCTCAGAGTCTGTCTTTCCCGGGATGTCTTCAGGGACATGATTTAATGGGGTTTTTGCCTCAGCTCTCTCCATTTTAATCTTCCTAACAGCCCTGTGAGGTGGGCCGGGGTGTGTGTGTTAAGTTTTGAGAGACTTATTTCCCCCACTCCCTGTGGCCAGTCCGGTAAGGTAAATTGTGACTGTGGAGTTATGCTCTCTTACTTGATATTCTGTCTTGTTTGTTGTTTGTTTTATATAGAATCATAGAGTTGGAAGAGACCACAAAGGTCATCCAGTCCAACCCCCTGCTATGCAGGAATAAGCAATCAAAGCATTCCCAAAAGATGGCCATCCAACCTCTGTTTAAAAACCTCCAAAGAAGGAGACTCCACCATACTTCTCCCAGAATGGGACCCAAGGCAGCTCACAACATATAAAATACAATTAAAAATACAACACTTAAAAATGAAAAAGAATTAAAACCATGATAATTTACAACAACCCTATGATGATTCTATGATAGGGAGGAAGGTTAGGTTGAGAGAGACTCATTGGCTCCCTGTGGCCAGTCCGGTGAAATAAGTTGTATCTCTGGAATTATGCGCTTTTACCTGATGTTCTGTCTTAGCACCCCGCTATCCATGGGGGATTGGTTCCAGGCCCCACCGCACATGGCGAAAACATTCAGTAGTGAACGCCATTGAAAATAATAGGACTTCCAGTTTAAAATACCATAGAGTTGCCTTGGAGGACCTAAAAATGGCTAGAGAGGATGCATTTTCTAGGAAGACTCTATGGTATCTGTGCTGAAACTGAAATCACGATAATTGAAACCGTGGATGGCGAATCCGCGGATGCGGGGGTGCTACTGTATTTAGTTAATTACTTTGTATGCCGCCTTTCTCCCAGAATGGGACCCAAGGCTACTCACAACATAAAAAATACAACACTTAAAAATTTAAAACAGTTAAAAGCATGATAATTTACAACAGCCTGTGAGGGAGGGAGGTTAGACTGAGAGACAAGGGACTTTATCAGATGTGCCAAATGCAGTGTAATAATGACGCCTAATGAACGCAAAAGTACGTGAATACCAGACACCGTTGTGCTTTCGTGATCATGGATTATAAATAAGGGGTCCTTTTTTATTCTTGGGCCAAGCCATCAATAGATGGGCTGTGGCGTTTTTTTGCCGTGATTGTGAGCATGTGAAACCACGTCCTGTTCTGTTGGCATGATTCCAGCATCAATGGGCAATCCCCACCAGAACACTTCTGGGTGAGAATGCGAAAACTACCATGGGGCGCCCTTTTTACGAACCTCCCTGTGTCGCAGACAGGTTTTTAAGTGTGTTTCAGTGCACGTCTGTACATTTTGTTTTTTTAATTTAGCTGTTTCTACATTTTTAAGCATACACGTGTCTTCTCATGAGAACTGCCAAGATCATGCTTGGCAGCAAAAGCAGATGTACAAGGCTGCTTTTTCACACTATCGTGGCAGCGTTTGATATTTTGGGTTCTTTTGCTAGCACAGAAATGGTGTAAAATATTATTCCAAAAGAACGTATTTAGAAGCTTGTCTGATAAAGTCCAAGGTTAGCCAGTGAGTTGTGTGGCTGGGGAACGGATAGTTGAATCTGAGGGTCAAAATAATCCTCCTAGAATTCGCTTGGAATCCTACCTGTCCTAATGGCATTCCACATTGGATTGCTGTATTTGGAAAGAGAAATCCACTGTAAACTCCACCAGGAAAGCCTTCATGGCTTTTCCCGAACTTTTAAAAAAGCTCTGTAGAGAAGGTGCATTCTTACTTATTTGGAGAAGCGCATTCACGTTCATTCGCATTCCCGATAAGAGCGGAAGTGGAAGCTGATTGGTTGGATGTGGGCAGGGGACGGAGCTTGCTAACAAGGCAAGCACCTGAAACCACCATCTTGGATTTTCGCTTTAGTGTTTGTGTGTTCAGGTGATGAAACAGCCTTTTTTTTCCTTTTAAAAAATTACTTAGGTGGAATATTGCACGTTTGCACCTTAGAACAGAATCTTTAATACAGTCATAGACCAGCACAGGCAAAAAAGGATATAGAATAAAAAGAAGATAAAAACAGGATAAAAGCAGTATTTAAAATGATCCTTCAGATTACATAGCTCCAGTAAAACAAGACAAGATTGCACCTTAGATATGCTTTAAAAAAAATACAGTACTGTTCAGTGGCAACTGGTGACAATAAAAACATGAGTAATTTACTCATGCCCACCATCTTGATTTGCAGGCATGCCCATTGGGACAGCAAAAGCAGATAACTTTGCATACTTGCCATTTTGCCAGAAAACTACGGTATTAAGGCAAACAGAAGCTGCTTCAAATTGGCATTAGTGCACCTCAATTGAAGCCAAAGTTGCCACACAGTAGTACAGTTGTCCCTTCACATTCACTGGGGTTTGGTTCCAGGACCCCCGAGAATACCCAAATCCGTGAATACTCAAGCCCCATTATATGCAATGGCATAGCAAAATGATGTCCCTTGTATAAGATGGCAAAATCAAGGTTTGCTTTTTGGATTATTATTTTTTTTAAGAATATTTTCAAGCCTTGAACACTTAAAACCATGAATGCCAAATCCGTGAATGTGGAGGGACAACTGTACAGTTTTGAACTTTCCACAGGAGACTCAATGAAGAGAGGGACCAACCTCATTTCCCTTCGCACCACTGGAGTTTCCATTTCAGTATCATAAAATGTGCACTGTACCGGTGAATTTAGCTAATCCAGCCTCCCCCCCCCCAAACTACTTTGGGCTGTGGGATTATGGGAGTTCTAGTGCAACACATCTGGAAGGCACCAGGTTTGGGAAGGCTGATCTAATCCTTTTATTTAAAAGCTGTCTGGGCTTGGAGCTGTTGCTGTCACATCCTTTTGTAGTGAATGCCACAGGTTAATTAGCTTTGTGTGACACAGTGTTATTGCCTTTTCTTTGATCTAAGCCAAGTGCTGTCTTTGCCTTTGAAGATATCACAAGTGATACTTTTTTGTAGTGTGGAGATGAAAGCACAATTACCAGCTAACAGTTCCAGATTCAGCTGCTGTTAAAGATACAGAAGCAGAGACTGGTCATATGTGCGCAAAAATGAACTGTGTGCAGAGCTGGTGTCACTTTCATTAAGTGTACCTCTGTCTACTACAAGTGGCTAAACAAACCAGAAATGTTTTGTTTCACAGATCATCCAGCCCGGGGAATTCTGGCTTGATGCTCTTTTTAGACGCTTGGGTGGAAAACTCTTGATTTACCAGCACTGATTTGTTTGAGACCAACAGGCTAGGATCCCAGGTTTGGATGATGTACTCAACAAACCGTTTCTGGCATGTTAAGTGACTACATTTCAGCTGCTTACACAGTGGAAATAAACAAAACGAATTGTACAAATCTCATTTCTGATAAGCCAGCAGTCTCCAGAATCCCAGTTTGTGGTTGTATAGTAACATGGTCACAGTTAAAAAAAAAACGGAAGATTGTGTGTTAGAGAACCGTTTTGGGCCCTGTAAGAATACCACCCTCATCATAATTTTAAACTACCCATCTCTGTGTGTGTTTCTTTAGTGTTGCTTACTCAGGTGACCAAGGAATTGTCACTTTGTCCTTTTTATATAATGGCCAGGTTTTTATATTTCCCCCCATGGCATCATCCCTATGCAAGAAACAGCTCCATTGTTTGCATTTTTACTAGCGCATCACTCCTAAAGGCACTGGAAAAAATGGTAACCCTTGGTGACCAGAATTCAAAGAAGGCCCACAGTTCCTGTCCCTTTGAATAGCTGTGTGGAAACATAAGGCAGCCTTGCTTTATCATGCCATCCATTTGCTTGCTTTTTAAAAAGGTTTTAATTCGCTTATCCAAAAGAACTCAAGGCAACTTATAGTCAGCACTTAAAACCACATTCTTAATATCAGGGGTGGGCAAAGTGTGGCTCCCCAGATGTTGGGCTGCATCTAGAATTCCTGAACACTGACTGAGTTGGCTAGGACAGAAGGATGTTGTAACATCTGGAATGTGACACTTTGATCCCTTTTGCTTAGTATTAATCATGTACCCAAAGTGTACAGGAGGACGGGTCTCTGCCCTCAGAGACAATCTAAACAATCTAAAAATTCAACACAAGAGAGACAACATAAGGAGTGGAGGGAAATGGAGACAGGAGAAAGGGGGAACAGATATGTTTTCTTTCAGAGGATTGGTTGCAGTATGGTTTGAGGACTGTGGCAAAGCTGATGAATCGAAGGCCCTGAGGCCAAACTGAGCCCTCAAAAGTCCTAATCTGGGTCTTCCCCAAATGGCCACCCCCTGCCTTGAATCTGATTTTGTGATTTCCCAGCTTTTATAACAAGGTTTCCCCTCATTCTAAAAGGTTAAAATGCCTCTCCTAAGGCTACGCTATTGACAGTAAGAGCTTTAAGCTAAATTATGGTAGTAGTTTTGGTTCCATCCTTTTAACTTTTATTCCCGCGTACCACTGAAAAATGGCTCCCAAGAACGTCTCTTTAAAAAAAAAAACCATATCCAGGGTAACCAAGTTGCCCATACAGTGAAATACAAGAACATCCAAAATCCACAAACCCAGGGATACCTTTATTGGACCAACCAAAAATGCACAAAATAACACCATGCAAGCTTTCAGAGCTCCACTGGCTTCTTCATCAGGCAAAGGTGTTAAAAATCATACAGGAGAAGAAAAAAGAGGACTTCTCTGATGTTGCTAGCCTTGGACAAATAATAATAACAACAAACAAACAGCAAACAAACAGTTTTATATCCTGCCGTGTCCCCAACCCTGGAATGCATGGCAGCTTACAAATTAAAATACAGAACAGTTTAAATGATCAACATTAAAATGGATTTGATCTACCAACAACATTTAAACAATTTAAAACATACTGTTGAAATAGTAAAAAAACAGCTTAAAGGAGGAAGTGAAAGGCACCTCGACCAGTGGTTTCTTGCTGTCAGCATCCAGCCAGGTGTCTCTGGAAGCTTGCAAGCTGGCCAAGAATTGTTGACCTTCCCTGGACCCAAAATTCAGTGCAATATTGCCATTGAATATGGAAACTCAGTTTAGTGGTCATACCTAAATTCTGCTGATACACCCAGCCTCTATGAATATGATGTGTTCTGATCCTTCTTGTTTTTAAAAAAGCTAACTCAGCTGGGGTCCATCACCACATCTTGTGATGATGAATCTCAATAAACAAATTATGCATTGTGTGAAGAAATGTGTTTCTTTTGTCAATCTCTGCATGGCTGTCTGCCTACTCCCATTTGGCTTTGTTGTATGGACCAGTTTGGTCAGCTGCTGCAGCAGATTGTTATGCAAAGGAGAGAGAAAATTTGGAAGCTTTCACAGCTGAAATTACCTTTTTTGGACATTCCTATAAGAAAGGCCATTGCTCTATCATGGGGAACACATGTTTGTACACTGCACATCCCAAGTTTAGTCCCTGGCTTGGCCAGGTAAGGGCTTAGAAGGACCCCATCTGAAACCTTAGGAAACTGTTTCCAATGAACCTGTAGACAATACAAAGCTAGATGGATGTTTGGTCTCTGTATAAAAAAGCTTCCTGTGTTTAAGAGTACAGGCTTTGGGAAAGTCTGACTGCCCACTAACCAAGCTACCCACTAACCAAAGTTCTCTGGGCAGTCTGTTTAAAAATCTAAAATATTTTTTTAAAGCAACAACAATAATACAATAAAACAGTGAGTGAAGAAGCAGAACATAAAAACCAATATAAAACCTGGAACAAAGAGTAAATATTTTATCATTTAAGACACTCATCTCATTGAAAAGGCCATCTCATAATTACCCACTCATCTCTTTTGGCAGGAACATCCCAAAGCATACCGACTTGGGGGTCTCCAGTTTGTTAAGTATGGAAAAGGGTCCTTCAGGTAACCTGGACCCAAGTTCATGCTTCAGCACTGCAGTGTGGTATAAAAGCAAACCCTAAACAGTCTATAACTCTAGTTGTGTCCTTGCAATGGGGTTTTATATAGGTATGCAAAAGGTTGCATTCTTTCTAGAGTGATTTGTACCTTGTGCTTCCATGCATCTTTCAGAAAATTAAGGCAGCCAGCAGTTTAAAACAAAAACACAAACACACTCTCAGGAATAGTATTAAAACCAATTGAAACAGTATGTCTTTTTTTTAAAGTCCTGTGTGATCTATAAGATCTTCATTTGTTGTAAAAAAGGCATACACCTGGTGTGCCAGATGAGCCAGTCTAGAAGAGACATTTCCCATACCGAGGGCCACCTCTAGAAGGATCCTTTCTCTTCTTATTAGCTGCCTGCCCAGCAAAGGTGGAAGCACCCAGAAAAATGGCATGGTAGTGTCCTTTACTTATGGGAAGGTACATATACAAATAGTCAGCCCTTTTGTTAGGAAATAACACTTTCTTTCAATTTTCTTCTAGGATGACAGCAGGAGGTAGCTTAGATTAGTGTTGTGAAGCCTCAGGTTCAGTCCCTGCCACAACCAGTTAAAAGAATCAGGTAACAGAAAATGGAAGATAGCTTCTTCTTTTTAGCAGTACAGTATTAGTCCCATGCATACATTCTAGGAGTGAAGCAACTGGGTTTCTTTACATTATAAGTAATGCAGCATTCACCACTAAATGAGAATTCTCTCCATTTTATTTTTTCTCTCCAACTTTTATTAGATAATGAGGTTCCATAGATTTTGCCCTGCTTGTTTGGAAATGAGAACATCAGTGGGCAAGATAGTCACACTGTTTTGTGACTTCTGTGGCAATTTTTGGGAAATGTCCCTCTAGGCATTCTGTAGGCCTCCTACCAGTCACAGACTAAACAGTATTGGACTTGATGGACAGTCTGACCTTGTATAATTCAGGTCCCCATCTTTTTGTAGGCCAGAAATGAGCTTTTTTCGGTGCTTGTTTCCAATCAGTGTTCAGTGATAAGGGAGTATGTAAAGGCCAAGAAACTGGCAGTAAGAGTGTTTGACAGTGGAATACACTGCCTCGGAGTGTGGTAGCATCTCCTTATTTGCAGGTTTTTAGACAGAGGCTGGATGGCCATCTGTCGGGGGTATTTTGATTGTATATTCTTGCAAGAGATTCTGTGATTCTGTTGTATAGAATTGTTTTGCCATGGAGAAACAATTGCCCTTGAGTTCCCTCCTAAGCGTGTGTGTGTGTGTGTGTGTGTGTGGAATTGAACTGTGTTTTTCATGCCTATCACTGTTGCACTGAGACTCACTCCTGAACAGGTGAGTGTAGAATAGAACTGTGCTTTGTCTACTCAGCAGGGAAAAGATTAAGAAGTAACATTTGATCCTATACACTTTATTTGTATAGGATTAGATATCTATTCTTCCCTTAGCCCTGCCCACTGCTGGGGTGTAGCTCCCAAGAGGGTTTCTAAATTGAATCCAGCCCCCTGGCTGAAGAAAATGTTCCTCACACTCTGCTATAATCTAGTGTTGTTATCTCCATATTATTATGTGGGGAGTCAGGATGCTGCCAAAGAATGGCTTGCTTATCTCCACTTGCTAACTTCTACAGCTGGGAACAAAATCTGAAACAAGCCACCCGGCTTGCATCTTGCATCCTTGTCTGCTGCTCTCTACAGGCTTCTGGAATATATTGTGGTTAAATGAGTTTGCGTCCCAGGAGTTGTTGCTCTCGCTGATGCAATCCTCAGAAGGGAGTTGAATTGGGCCACATGTTTTTATTTGTCTTGCCTATATATGTTGCTAGGCTTCCCAGAGCTTGGGAAAGTTACCTTTTTGAACTATAACTCCCAGAAAACCCAAGGAAAATCTATGGATGCCTGCAATGAAAGCCTTCAACTTCACAATTTCCAGATTTGTTTGGCAGGCAAGAAGACCCAGAATAAAATTTAAAGCACAGTATGATGCTAAGGAAAGTGGCAGCATTGGTCTCCCTAATATTAAATTAAATTAGAGCCTTGGTAGTGCAGTGGTTAAATGCCAGTACTGCAAGTCACCACGTTGCAAGTTCGATTCCAGAGGGCTCCAAGGTTCACTCAGCCTTCCATCCTTTCGTAGGTCAGTAAACAATTTGTAAGCTGCTCTGATAGCCTTGTGGCTGAAGAGTGGGGTATAAATGAATAAATAAAAATTAGAAAAGAATCCCCAGGGTAGGTGGAGGACTCTGGGCATTATACTCCAAAAAGGTTTTTTTCTCTCCCTAAGTTCTGATGTTACCAAGCAGCACAGAACATTGTCCCACTGTACCCCATCTCTGTAGGTCACCTTTAGCAATTAATATCTCCTGGTGTTACTAACCTACCTTTGCAGGGCCGGACCAAGACATTTGAAAATTTGAACGCCCTATGGCACTCCCCAAACAGTCAGGTTAAGGTATGTAGAACTCAAAGCCAACCAAGTTAGTTGATTAAAAAAAAAAGGCAGAAAATCCCATAAGCACTCTTCCCACTCATGGCAGTAAAAATACATCCCCCCCCCCATTGAAATTAGGTGGGGTTGTAAATGTTGGGTGTTCCTGTGCCTACTGAAGAGCTGTCTGTTTACCCAGGCATTTTCCTATCTATTTTCCTAATTGTTAGTTTGATCAGTTGCTCCTTGCTTTTGAATGAATCACTTTATGAATTTTGCTGCTTTTATTGTTTTCATCATTTTATGCTTTTACTGCATCTGTTTTAACTGTGAACCACTTTTTTCTAAAAAATAAAAACGGGTGTGAAAATATTTGGAAATAAATATATTTGCCGTCTGTTTTACAATATCTAGCATGTACTGTTGCTGCACTCTGCCTAATAGTAGAGCCAGGCATCACTGTATTAAGAATATTGTTGGCTTGAAATGGAGGAGTGGGAAACAAAACTGTTCTCTTCCAAATGACAAATTCTGGAGGTCTGGAAGCCATGCCTTATGAGGAGCGGCTGAGGGAGCTGGGTATGTTTAACCTGGGGAAGAGAAGGTTAAGAGGTGGCATGATAGCCATGTTTAAATATTTTAAGGGATGTCGTATTGAGGATGGAACAGGCTTGTTTTCTGCGGCTCCAGAGACAAGGACATGGAGCAATGGACTGAAACTACAGGAAAAGAGATTCCATCTTAACATGAGGAAGAACGTCTTGACAGTAAGAGCTGTTCAGCAGCGGAATGCAATGCCTTGGAGTGTGATGGAGTCTCCTTCTTTGGAGGTTTTTAAACAGAGGCTGGATGGCCATCTGTTGGGAATGCTTTGATCGTGTCTTCTTGCATGGGAGAGGATTGGACTGGATGGCCCTTGTGGTCTCTTCCAACTCTACGATTCTATGATACCCTGCCTGGAATCAATTTGTAACTGTCACAAGCTCTGCTAGGCACAGAGTGTTTGCAAGCCTAAGAGTGGAGTGGTCGCTCAGAACCACCCACAGAGTATGAATCATAATTAATTAATTATCCAAGGTAAAATAAACTTTACAAAGAAGTTAAGAGTGGATTTTGCTTGTTAAATTCAATTTGTCTTATACACATACATGTACACATGTACACTCACTTGCATTGCTTTTTTACCTTTGTAGCATACATCACTATAATCTTTTTCTTTCTGGCTTATAAAATATTAATGAACTTGTCTGTTGGTCTGAGGCCAAGAACTGGGAGTTTGTAATTTGTTTTACACTGAGCCATGCCAAAGGGGATGTAGGGAAATAATTTAGTTGGAAGTAGCTAGCTTTGAGTCACAGGAGATATTTGTTTGACTAATGCTGCAGATTTACAAACTGTCTCTTTATCCAATGAAAGTCAGGAAAAATAATATTTCCTGGGCAATGCTTTTGTTCATAACATGTGTCCTCTGAAATGTAGGATATTAATTATTGTACTGGACCTTTTAAAAGCACAGCTTTCATTCCCACCACCACTCATTTCCTCAGAAAGTGTTGCTATGTGAGAGACTGTTTAGGCCATTGGTGGTAAGCCTCTGGCCATCCAGATGTTGTTTGGCTTCAGCTCATGTCAGGACTAACAGTGAAGTGAGTGGTGAGGCATTATTGGAGTGGAGCACTATCAGGAAGCCACAGGTTCTCCATACCTGACTTGGGCCAAAATTGCTAAGGAACTCTTATCTGCAGGTTGTTTCCACTAGAGCACCATCATCATAGAATCATAGAATTGTAGAGTTGGAAGAGACCACGAGGGCCATCCAGTCCAACTCCCTGCTACGCAGGAAATCTTGATCAAAGCATCCCCGACAGATGGCAATCCAGCCTCTGTTTAAAGACCTCCAACGAAGGAGACCCCACCACGCGCCACCTGATGATGTTCTGAGAAGTTTCTGCTTTGGTTTGATGGCAGGCTTTTTACGCTAAACTGTGTCAAAGGGAAGGTAGCAAAATAATTCAGTTGGAAGTAGCTAGCCTTTAGTGACAGAGACTTTGTTTTGTTTATGACTAATACTTCACTGTTTATGACTAATATGTCCTGACATCAATACCAGGGAAGATTCTAGAGCAGATCATTAAACAGAGAGTCTGTGAACATTGAGAAGGCAATGCCATAATCACAAAAAGTCAACATGGGTTTCAGAGACACAAGTCATGCCAGACTAATCTGATCTCTTTTTTTGATAAAGTTACCAGCTTGGTAGATGAAGGGAATGCTGTGGACATCACATACCTTGATTTCAGTAAGGCCTTTGACAAAGTTCCCCATGACATTCTTGCAAACAAGCTTGTAAAATGTGGGCTAGACAAGTTAACTGTTCAATGGATTTGTAATTGGTTGACTGGTCAAACCCAAAGGGTGCTCAGCAGTGGCTCCTCTTCATCTTGGAAAGATGTGACCAGTGGGGTGTCACAGGGTTGTGTCCTGGGCCCAGTGCTATTCAACATCTTTATCAATGACTTGGATGAGGGAATTAGGGGCATACTTATCAAATTTGCAGATGACACCAAATTAGGAGGTGTAGCTAATACCCTAGAGGACAGGATCAAAATTCAGAATGACCTGGATAGACTGGAGAGTTGGACCAAAGCTAACAAAATGAAATTAAATACGGAGAAATGTAAGATACTGCACTTAGGGCGGAAAAATGAAATGCATAGATATAGGATGGGGGAGACCTGTCTGAACGAGACTACATGCGAAAGGGATCTAGGAGTCCTAGTAGACCACAAGTTGAACATGAGTCAACAGTGTGATGCGGCAGCTAAAAAGGCCAATGCAATTTTGGACTGTATCAATAGAAGTATAGTGTCCAGATCAAGGGAAGTAATAGTGCCACTCTATTCTGCCTTGGTCAGACCTCACCTAGAATACTGTGTCCAGTTCTGGGCACCACAATTCAAAAAGGATATTGCCAAATTGGAGCATGTCCAGAGAAGGGCAACTAAAATGGTGAAAGGTCTGGAAACCATGCCTTATGAGGAGAGACTTAGGGAGCTGGGTATGTTTAGCCTGAAAAAAAGATGGCTAAGAGGCGATATAATAGCCCTTTTTAAGTATTTGAAGGGATGTCACGCTGAGGATGGAGCAGGCTTGTTTTCTGCTGCTCCAGAGACTGGAACACGGAGCAATGGATGCAAGCTCCAGGAACAGAGATTCCACCTCAACATTAGGAGGAACTTTTTGACAGTAAGAGCTGTTTGGTAGTGGAACACACTCCTTGGAGCATGGTGGGGTCTCCTAACTTGGAGGTCTTTAAAAGAGGCTGGATTGCCATCTGTCGGGGATGCTTTGATCAAGATTTCCTGCGTGGCAGGGTTTTTTTTTATTTTTTTATTTATTTATTTATACCCCGCTCTTCAGCCACAATGCTATCAGAGCAGCTTACAAATTGTTTTAAGCAACAGCTATTTACACATCTACACTGCATTAAACAGTTTCCAGTGTGTGTTAGCTAATTGCCCCCACAAGCCGGGTACTCAGTTTACCGACCTACGAAGGATGGAAGGCTGAGTGAACTTTGGAGCCCGCTGGAATCAAACTTGCAACGTGGTGACTTGCAGTACTGGCATTTAACCACTGCGCCACCAGGGTTGGACTGGATGGCCCTCGTGGTCTCTTCCAACTCTACAATTCTATGATTCAAATGTACAGACTGTATGTTTCGAGATGAAGGTGCTCATCATGACATTTCCCATAGCCATGAGCCAAAGGAGAGCCCCAAGATGTGGTCAGCTGTATTGACCTGCATTTGTTCTAGCAGTTTTCATATCTGTTAGGAGCGGGTCTTTGTAATGGGTCTTAATTACCCTTTCACAACCAAGCTGCTCCCAAATGCATTACAGTGCATTGCAGTGCAGGTAGCCCACAATAATATATATAATGTTGCTCTACAAAATTCATTCCAACCCCAGTTATTGTAAGTGTTGTTAACTTAAGGTCAAAGGGAATAAAAAGTGGGAGGCAGGTTGACAGATGATATCGCTGTCCATCCTAATAGAAGAGTTCAATGTGAAGTCAAAGGCTTTCACAGCCGGCATCCATAGATTTCCCTTGGGTTTTTTCCGGGCTGTGAGGCCGTGTTCTGGAAGACTTTATTTCTGATGTTTCACCTGCATCTGTGGCTGGCATCTTCAGAGAATGGCTGGGTAGGAGTGTGGGGGTGGGGTTATATACTGTGAGTCCCTGTTGGAGAGGATATGTAAATTTGTGTAATTAAATGGCTAGTTTCTGTCCCTGTCCCCACCCAGTCCTCCTGTCCCCACCCAGCAGACAATGGACCATTAGCCAAACAGACACTAATCCTCCTTGCATATCTAAACCCAGAAACTAGCCATTCAATTACACAAATTTACATATACTCCCCAACAGGGACTCACAGTATATAAACGCCCCCCACATTCCTACCCAACCATTCTCTGAAGATGCCAGCCATAGATGAAGGCGAAACGTCAGAAATAAACTCTTCCAGAACACGGCCTCACAGCCCGGAAAAAAACCCAAGGAAAATCTAAAGTTCAAGGTGCTGAACCTGGGATCCACTATACACTGCTCCTTAGAGCTGTAATTCAAAGATAGGGGAACGTTTTGCCACCAAGGTCTCCATGTTCTTCAGTCCTACCTGACCACGGTGGTCTATAATGTCCTATCAAGGGGCAAGTATAATTGTTATCATTCATCCTCAAGGCACACAATGGGAATTTTTCTATTAACATGAAGCATTGGGTTCTCTTCTCTTTATTCCTCCAGACTCCCAACAATCAACTCAACCGAGTTTTGTAGGCTTGTTTCCTGAGGCTTCCTGTTAAGCCTGATAAAATGTTATCACTCTTGATTCATTGCCACTGGGCATGTTTGGGTGCCCTGAGAGCCTTTGTAGAGTTGCCATCTGTTGCACAAAGCTGTACTCGTGAGGCCTGGGATCTGAGAATGATGACTAGGGTCCCTGTGCTCTGTATGATCAGTGCAGGGAGATAGAACTAAATAAAAATGAAAGGTATTCAGATAAAGTTGTCTGTGAAGAGATGAAGCCAGCTGCAAAATGCGCTCAGTATGATGAATAATTCAGTAAGGAAGCGTTCTTCCAATGAATATAGATGTAATCCTTAATGTAGCAGTTGTGGGCTCTTAGGGCAAAAGGAAAGATTAGATTACAAGCGCAGGAGATTTGATTGTGCTTTGGTTTAGACAGCAATGTATCTCTCTCTGTGGGAAATAGTATCCAGGGCTGGGCTGGTTCCAGGCTTGCAGGGAGAGAGCAGGGCTAGAGGAAGTCTCCTCTGGACCCTTTCCTGTTCTGTTGTTACACCCTTGGGATTACATAGCAGTGACAGACACCACCCCTTGAACAACAAGCCAAGGCAACATATGTTAGAAGAAAAAGAGAGCAGGAAAGGGAAAAGAAAAGTCTTGTGGCCAGCCCTTTAAAACTACCGTAACCCATTTATCAGAGTGGCCTCCAGTAACTAGTATCTTTGAGCAGATGCTGGGTGTCCTGTGTTGCTCACCCTGCTGATGCCTTCCTTGGGTTTTTCACTGAAAAGAAAACAAAAGAAAAGAAAAGGTCTGGCCCAGCATTCAGAGCGCTACTGGAAGGGTTGGCCTAGCCAGACATTGGTTTCTTAGAATGCTCCTTAGTGGTGCTCTCTCCTTTTTTGATCAGTTTAAATAATTTTTACCCTGCTATTTTGCCCAAGAAAGAGTTACCGGTACTTATTCCAGTCCCTTCAAAGCAAGGTGCTACAGAAGCCTGGATGCCTCTGAATTCTTTTGATAGTATGTGCCTGACAGTGTGATCTGAGCATTACTTTTTCTGAGCATTACTGAGCATTACCTCTTTCATTACTTTTCTTACGAGCCCTAAACATACAAACCTCTTGACTCACTTATTCAGAATGTGTGGCTTTTCCCAGATCATACAAAATGCAAAATCCATTCCTTGTATGGATGTTTCAGAGCTTTATTACTGTGATCTCAAGCTGTCTGTCCTAAATTGCACAGGCCTCCTGGTGGGGACGCTGGATGCTGTCCTGGACTCCACATCAAAAGTTGCCCCTTTCCGCATCCTGCACCAGACACCAGATTCCCAAGTCTACTGGACCATTGCATGCGGTAAGTATAGATACAAACTGATCAAGCTTGGATGGATGGTAAGTCCATAATTGAGTACCCAGCTTGTGGGGGGCAATTAGCTAACACACATTGGAAACTGTTTAATGCAGTGTAGATGTGTAAATAGCTATTGCTTAAAAACAATTTGTAAGCCACTCTGATAGCCTTGTGGTTGAAGAGCGGGGTATAAATAACTAAATAATAATAATAATAATAATTATTATTATTATTATTATTATTATTGTGGGTACCTTGTAGGTGTGTGAATTGAAGTATCATCCTATACAGACAAGTCTTCACTGCAGCTAAGGGTAGAACTAGAAATGTTACATTTTTGGACTATAACTCCCAGAATATCCTTGTCAGAATGCTGGCTAGAGGTGGTTGGTTGTTGTAGTATAAAAAGGTTACCTTGTCCCATCTCACACACTTAGCCAAAAGCCAGATAAGAATTTTCATCTGGCCCTTTTGTAGGCAGCATAGCTCTGTGGTAGAGTACATGCTTTGCTTGAAGAAGGTTCAGTCAAGTTCAGTTCCTGGCATCTCTAAAAATCAGGACGTGTTTGGAAAACGTCTTGTCTGCTTGAGATCCTAGAGGGCCATTACATGAATTAGGGTATGTTTGAGATCCTGGAGGGCTGTTACATGAGTCAGCAGTGTGATGCAGCAATCAGAAATGCCAATGTGATTCTAGGCTGCATCAATAGGAGTATAGTGTCTAGATCAAGGGAAATAATAGTGCCACTCTATTCTGCTTTGGTTAGACCTCATGTGGAATACTGTGTCCAGTTTTGGGCACCACAAATCAAGAAAGATATTGACAAACTGGAGTGTGTCCAGAGGAGGGTGACCAAAATGGTAAAAGGCCTAGAAACCATGCCCTATCAGAGCAGCTTAGGAAGCTGGGCATATTTAGCCTGGAGAAGAGAAGATTAAGAGGGGACATGATAGCCATATTTAAATATTTGAAGGGATGTCATATTGTGGATGGAGCAAGCTTGTTTTCTGTGGCTCCAGAGACAAGGACGTAGAGCAATGGACTTAAACTACAGGAAAAGAGATTCCATCTAAACATTAGGAAGAACTTCCTGACAGTAAGAGCTGTTCAGCAGTGGAACACACTGCCTCATAGTGTGGTGGAGTCTCCTTTGGAGATTTTTTAAACAGGGGCTGGATGGCCATCTGTTGGGAATGCTTTGATTGTGTATTCCTGCATGGGAGGGGGTTGGACTAGATGGCCCTTGTGGTCTCTTCCAACTCTATGATTCTATGATTACCAGTCAGTGTTGATGAGCTATTGGAATTGTGTAGCCTTCCAAATGTTGCACTGCAACAGCCAGCATTGCCTATGATGGGGAAAGCTCAGTGTTTCAGTTCAACATCATCTGAAAGGCTGTGCAGTTTCCACCCTAGTATAGATTATACTGAACTAGGCAAAGAAGCTGTCTGATCTGCTATGCAGCTTCCTCTGTTCTTTTGGAGAACCTTCCACATGGCTTCCTTAGTTTAGTTTAAACTGTGAGTAAAAGTCTTTAAGTCCACCACCAACCCAGTTGCTCCCTCTGGATATAACCCATGCAGTTTTGCTAGGTCTTCTGCTTGCCTTGAGTTCAGTCATCCTCTTCTTTCTTCTGATGCCACAACCAGGTGGATGTAAAGTGGCTCCCTGGAAGCACAGAGAAAGGATGCAAATATTTGCATTTTTATTGTTTATGTTCAAAGGCATGGCCAGGATGCCTGTTGGGGTTGGTGAGTTGTTTGCCAAAGGAGTTATCACTTTGACACTTATCCTCTTGATGGGGGCTGGCTAGCTGTCAAAATGAATTCCTAAACACAATAAGATCTTTCTTTCTTTCTTTTTTTCTTTCTTTCTTTTCTTCTTCTTCTTCTTCTTCTTCTTCTTCTTCTTCTTCTTCTTCTTCTTCTTCCTTTTTTTTCTCATGTAAGAATATTTAAAGCATGTGGTCCTCTAAATATTTTTGCACTACTGCCTCTATTCTCATCTGTCATTATGGGCTGCACTGGCCAGAACTGGAGAGAGTTGCAGTCTTACAATATTTGGACTGCCAAACCTTCCCTACCCCTGATTTATGGGGTTGTGGGCTGCTTTTGCAAATTGCAGAGATTAATTAGAATGATCAATGAATGTAGTCTGACACTTCCTCCAACATTGTTTAACTCAGCATTAGATTGCTGCCCACAGATGGAAAGCAATTTTGTGCAGTTGAGTATGTAGAATTCCATGCAAGTGAGTGAGCAGATTAGCAGGAGGGAAGGAGCATTCCATGCCCTTCTTTTTCTTAGAACTTCAAAAAGTTACTTTTAAGACTTATAGCTCCCACAATCCCCATGTCAATTTGGTCACTGAGGGACTCTGGGAGCTGTAGTTGAAAAAGGTAAATTTTCCAAACTCAAGTTTTTCAGCCAGCATAGAAATCATCTGGGCTGCCAGAGGAGGGAAATTCGCTCCTCCACAAATAGCAAAAAATACAGTATCTATGGGAGAGTAAGAATGATATATCCTTCTTCTATGTGCCAGTAACTTTTCTGCAGCATTCCTTAGAAAGTTGGTTTTACTTGATGTTCAGACTGTGGGAAAAACCCTGCAATTTCAGGTCCATATCTTCAGCCTTAAGGAGTGGAAACTTGCTCAGGATACTAACTTCATTGTGGGTGGTGATTTATAACATATGTGTAGCCGTGTTCTCTTGGCCTTTTCTTATCATATGACTTGCCTTCATATGGAATTGCAGTGCCATTGGAGTGAGAAGCCTCATGGAAGGATACTATGCTGAGGCTTCTGATCATTTCACTGTTATCTGAATTTCTAGAGGGGTGTCACACTGTCATGGGGAGAGTCACAGCAGAGTTTCCTCTGACATAGCCCTGGCGGAACTGGCTCTACCGTTGAGTAGACTGAGGCAACTGTCCCAGGCAGAAGAAGTTCCCTGCTGTTCCATCTGAGTTACCTGGCCATTGCCTTTTGTAGGACTGCAGAATTGTGTTTGCCACTCATCCTATCTAGCACAGCCTAAACTATCTTGCTGCCTTCAGAGGTTGTGGAGGAAACTACCTTGTTTCCAATATTAAAGTGATATTCAACTGCCAGTCCAGTGTCCCTCTGTATGAGGAATGGAGGCTTGGCATTTTGCCTCAGGTATTTAAAGCATCTTGGACTCTGGAATTATTATGTTACCCTGGTGACATGAGAGAGATTTTTTTTCTCCAGCATTTGCCATCTTGGTTTTAATATGAGAGTATGGTCCTGGTTTGTGTTTTCCTTTTCCCTCCTCATGCCCTTTTCCTTTTATGTCATACCTGTTTAAATGGCATGCCCAAGAAAAGAGGCTGTCTTCTCTTGTTTGTGTTGGTTTGTAAGCTGTCCTAAGGGCCTTTCTAGCTGTAGGGTGGGATAGAACTGCAATAAATAAATAAATAAATAAATAAATAAGCCAAAGCATTGCACTGTAGGCTGTTCATCCATTTATCTACCCCCATGCACTTTTTAAGGAATATGTGTGTTTTTTTTTTCCTTCTTTGCCTGGCAAAGAATATCGTGTTGTGTACCTTTAATTTAGGTAAAACATGTCTTCTTCTTTTTTCTGTTAGGAGCCAACCGAGATGAAATAACAGCTCACTGGGAGTGGCTGGAGCACAATGTCATGAAGACACTGTCTGTGTTTGATTCCAATGAGGACATCACCAGCTTTGTGCAAGGGAAGATCAGAGTATGTAGGATCTGTTGTAAGCAACTTGAAAGCTTCTTCCTTTGCTCCCGAGGCCTGTGCTGCCATGGGGAGGCATTGCTCTATGTATGCCAAAAAGTGGAGTATAAAGCTGATAATTAAATAAGTAAATCCCTTGTGGGAGAAGAGGAGAGAGAGTACAAAGTACTTCTTTTAAGAGGACATAACTGAGATGTGTATGCATTGTCAAAAGCAGAGATGGGGAGCTTTGCTCTTCCCAAAACTGTTGGATTTTTACTCCCAAGAGTCTTTATCATTGGCTATGTTGGGTAAGGCTGCTGTGAGTTGAAGTCCAACAACCTCTGGAGAGCCAAATTACTCACCCCAAACTAACCAGTAAAGTACACATTTTTCTTCAGCAGTATTATTGTATTCAAATGCAAGTGTATGCAAGCATATAGTTCACTCATGTACATGTCTGCTGAGAAAGTAAATCCCAGTATTTTCAACAAAGCTTTTAGTGGGATGAATTGACCCTGTGCGTGTCAACTCAGAATTAATCCTTAATGGATTCAGTGGGGCTTCATCACAATTAAGTGAATCTGGGATTGCAGGCCAAGATGTATTTAACTGAGTGAGATAACTAGTCATTTGTACTAAATATTCTGTGCTTTCCTTAGAGGGTGAGAGAAGTCCAGTTATGTCTGTTCTGTACAGTCTAATGACTTCCCTTGTTGCCAGGGGCCTAGCCCCTGTGTGGACCTGATTGTAACAGGATGTCCTAATACTGAGTGAGGGGTGAGGATTGGCTGTTCAGGAGGCCTGACCTCACCATGGTCTCAGATATTGGATTGTCTGGTATTTTTCAGCTTGTTTGCCTCCTTATTGTAGGGCTTGATTGCTGAGGAAGGTAAAGGATCTTTAATAAAAGAGGAGGATCCGGAAAGATTCCGTGAGGCACATATGAAATTTGAGAAGTGTTTTGGGCTAGCCAAGCAGGAAAAGCTGGTGACATACTACTCATGCAGCTACTGGAGAGGCCGGGTGCCCTGCCAGGGGTGGCTGTACCTCAGCACCAACTTCCTTAGCTTTTACTCCTTTCTCCTAGGAGCTGAAAGTAAGTGGAGTCAAGTCATTCATTTACATTCTTCTCTTCACCTTACATGATTGTATGTTCCAAAATGCACTGCGTTTTTTTTTTATGTCAAAAAATAACAACTGGATTTCTTTTTTAAAAAACAAAAACAAAACCTGCTTTTTCACCCACCTTCATTTTACCACGCTTCTATTTTTATTTTATGTACTATTGCATTTCTTTTAAAACAAACAAACAGACCTGTCCTTCAGTGCACTCAAGGGAAATATATCCCATCCCCTTACTTCTTGTTTTTAAGCTCTCAACAACCTTGTGAAGTAGGCTAGGCCAAGAGAGGGATTTTATATTAGATTCAGAAGAGAGATAGAAAGCTCTGCTGCCCAGCCACTGTCTCACATATATACAGTTCCTTGTCACCTTTGGCTAGGCTTTTAAATAAAAGGCTGGTGTAGCATTTCTTTGCGTGGACACTTAATGTGTGATGATATAAATGCTGAGTGGTAATATTAAGCTGTATAACTTGGACGTAACTTATCCAGGCATACTTCAGTTAACAAAGCCTCTGCCTCCAGAATCACTTACCGAGCATGTGTGAACAGCAAAACATATATAAAAAAAGGGAAAAAGCAGATAACCTTGCTTCATCAGCTATGCTGGCATGTTGAAAAAGTATAGATCTATAAATGTTAACAAAATGAAAATTGTAAGAAAAGTAGAGGCTATTGAAAGGGAAAAAAAATCATCCCAGCATGCATTTTGGAAGAAGCTTTCAAGCGATCTCTAAAAGATTCAAAATGTTTTTGCTTACTTATGCAAGGCTTACCTGAACTGGTTATTTCCTTGCACATGTGGGTAATGTTAGTTTTGAATAAAACGTTTTCTGAAACCTGTTGAACTGCTTTTCTTTTTTGTGGTGTAGGAATCTATCCTATTCTTTCCATGTTATTTCTACCTCTTGTACCAAATTTTCTGTTAAAGAAGTAATGCCCAGGTACACATTTACTTTGTTAACTGAGATATACCTGTATTCTTTTTTTCAGTAAGTAAGGTATAACTAAATTGAGTTAAACTTGTAATGTAATAAGGGATAGCCTGTCTCTTTTTATAGTTGGGAGGGTGTACTAATCTCACTACTTTTGGCTCAGGCCAGTGGCTTGTGCCATTCTAATAGTTTTAAGAGAAGTAAGTAAAAGTAATGATACTGGATACTTTAGAAAATAGAGGACTTCCAAAAATTGTAAGAGATTGTAACTAATTATTTCAAGATGGCTTGTAACTGTAACAAATTACATTTAAAAGTAAATTTCCAAGTCCTGTGAGATCAAATGGACTTTGAGAGGAAAGGAAAAGGCCAGCAGAGATTTTTATTGGAAATTATTTTGAGGCTTGAGTTGAAATACATTACCAATCAATAAACAAAAGGGCAAAATCATATTTCCCCCTATTTTAATCTATCCTGCAGTAAAACTTATAATATCCTGGGATGAAATCTCAAAACTTGAAAAGACGTCGAATGTGATCCTAACTGAGAGCATCCATGTCTGCTCCCATGGGGAAGATCACTACTTTTCAATGTTTCTGCACATCAGTGAAACATTCCTTCTCATGGAGCAGCTGGCGCTGTATGCTGTTCGCAGACTTTTCGACAAGGAGACCTTTGAAGGTGATCCCGTCCTCCATGATCCCTTGCAAATCACCAAGAGGTACTGATTTCTGTAAAGGAAACTTTTGCAGAGGGGAAGGGCCTCTGCTCAGTTTTAAACCTGAATTTGATCAGTTGTTTTATTACGAAGCGTTGGTAGTTCAATGGGACAGCACATGTTTTGCATGTAAATGTCACAGATTCAATCCCTGGTATTTCCATGTAGGGCTAGGAAGGACCCTTGCCTAAAACTCTAGAGAGCTGCTGCCAGTTGGTATAGATCAGGCGTGGGGAACCTCTGGCCCTCCAGTTGTTGGATTTCAACTCCCAGAAGCCTCAGACAGTATGGCCAGCGGTAAGGGATTATGGGAGTTGATAGTCCAAAACATCTAGAAGGGCAAAGGTTCTTCAACCTTGGCATAAACCCCTGTTTTTCAGACTTGGGACCAACATTTTTAGACCCACTTATTTATTTTTTTTAACACACCCATGTATTTGGAGGGGGGGGGGGTAATGCTGCTGGTGGAAGTCTCTTAGACCAGACTGCAGCCCAGGCATGGGTGAGAGGACTGAAATGTTCCAGAATCTCTTTTGTTTCCTTAGCAGGACCTCAGAGTCTCCCAACTGGAGACAGGTGCAAAACAGTTGTTCAGGACAGACAGTGTGCCTGGTAAAACTAAGGAACAGGGAGGTCTTTGAGGACATGGTGAGACCAAGAATATGTTCCGAGTTCCTATTTTTTGTGCTCACAGTTCTTTCACACAAAAATCTACTTTTCACCCCCACTCACAAGGTCAGAACCCTCTTAGTGCACTGTGCTAGCAATTTGATTTTCCTCACAGCATTGTACCCTTGGTATCTGCTATGGTTTGGTTCCAGGATACCGTCCCCCTGGTGGATACCAAAATCCATGGATGCTGAAGTCCCATTATATACAATGGTATAGTAAAATTGTCAGGGGATGATAGGACACGGTTCCCTTATATAAAATAGCAAACAATGAGGTTTGCTTTTTGGATTTATTTATTTTTTTAATATTTTCAAGCCATAGATGGTTGAATCTGTGGAAAAAGAATCTGTGGATATGGGCTGAGTGTACAGTGGTAAGATGGGCAAAATCTACCAGCTCCAAAGAGCCTGCTTTTCCAATGCTACTTCTTTCATGGCTTCTGAGTCTGCAGCCTTTCTCCTCCTCCTGCCACTAACTGCATCAGTTTGATTACACCAGCATAGCAAACCATCAAGATTCCAGCCATTGGCCACAATCCTTTGCACATTTACATACAACTAAGCTTCATTGAACTCTTTGGGACCTACTTCCTAAGTCATGGGTGGGAAACTCACAGCCCATGGTCTGCATGTCTCCCACAAAGCCACTTTTATATCCAGCTTACTTCCCCAAGCATCACAGAATTCTGCGACAGGTCACTTTGTTGAATTTAAGCAAGAAGCCCAAAAATGGCCATTAAAAATAAGCCTTTGGCTTGTTTTCAACTGGCTTATAGTGGTTTGCCTCCAAAATTCAGTGGGAAAAGTCTTTTTGAGGTAAGCAAAATGCATGCTTTAGATTGGGCTTTTGGAAGCATGATTAATGAAGGAGGTCCTGGTGGGGAGGTAAAACTGACCCCAAGACCTGTGGAAGTTGCCAGTCCCTGCCCTAGGTAAATTGCACGTATGAAGAGGGTGTAACTCACATTTGGCTAAGAGAGAATCCACAGGATTCCATAGGAAGGAGCTATGCAAAGAGGGATTATTTGCATAGCTCCTTCCTATGGAATCCTGGGATTTGTAGTTTTACAAGGTCTTTAGCCTTTTCTGCCAAAGAGTGCTGGTGCCTCACCAAACTACAAATCCTGCAGTTCCATAGGAAGGAGCCATGGCCAATAATCCAGTTTCAACCTGGATTATTTCTGTAGTGTGGATGCCCCCTAAATTCAAGTGTCTTATGCACAAGCTAATGGTATCATAAAGCAACAGACAGTCCTAAGAAATATGTTCTTAGTATATATTGTAAGATTTTCAGTTATCCTAGGAATGACATTTCCTTTATATTATTTATATATTACTATAGTATTATTTTCTATTTACAGTTGTAGTCTTTGGATCTGATATGCATTTATTGTTTCTGTGTTAAACTGGGTATATAAAAATATTCTCTAATAAAAGGAATTGCATTGTTCTTGTTGATATGAAGTGAAGGTCCTTAATTAAAATTCTCTCTTTTTGATGCTTAGGGGCCTTGAGAGCAAAGCCCACAGCGAGCAATTCAGCGCCTTCTTCAGGTTGCCCAAGGAGGAGTCTTTGCGGGAAGTGCATGAGTGTTTCTTATGGGTGCCTTTCAGTCACTACAATACTTTGGGGAAAATGTGTATTTCTGAAAAGTACATCTGCTTTGCCAGCCAAGATGGCTCCTTGTGCAGCATCATCATTCCACTGAGAGAGGTGAGCTAGATGGAGAAGTCAGGGTGTTTTTATTGTTATTATTATTAATGCAAGTTGGTTTAGTGAACACTTCAAGTCAAGAGAGTCATTAATTACCTCAAACTACATGCTGTTGTCACTGTATTGGTTTTAGCCAAGTTATGGTTTTGCTGGGATTTTCAGTAGCATTTGTAAAATCACTTGAAATAGTTGGAGGTGCAGAATGGAGATGTTCCAAATCGCATGTGAAAACTGAAGCACCATTGTTCACCATTAAAACAAAACCCAAAATACACATTGATAATAGTTTAATTAGGCTAACAGGAAGGTGCAAAAATAGCACGCTTGCTGTCATAGCTCTCTGGCTTTTCATCAAGCAAATGTGCTTCATAAACCACAAGGGCCATCCAGTCCAACCCCCTGCCATGCAGGAATAAACAATCAAAGCATTCCCGACAGATGGCCATCCAGCCTCTGTTTAAAAACCTCCAAAGAAGGAGACTCCACCACACTCCCAGACAGCAGCGTATCCCACAGCTGAACAGCTCTTACTGTCAGGAAGTTTTTCCTAATGTTTAGATGGAGTCTCTTTTCCCGTAGTTTAAGTCCATTGCTACATGTCCTAGTCTCTGGAGCCACAGAAAACAAGCTTGCTCCATCCTCAGTATGACATCCCTTCAAATATTTAAACATGGCTATCATGTCACGTCTTAACCTTCTCTTTCCCAGACTAAACATACCCAGCTCCCTAAGCCGCTCCTCGTAGGAAATGGCTTCCAGACCTCCCACCGTTTTGGTTGCCCTCCTCTGGACACATTTCAGCTTATCCAGTGTTACAGTGAGTGTCCATGCAGGCAGAAAGCTTAGTCATCCCTACCCACCCACTGCAACGTACACAAAGAGAGGTGGAGAAGCAATGGGAACAGAGGTTGTAAAAGAAGGCCATAGTCTCTTCACTTGAGTTCTGTACTGATTCTGTCTAGTGGAGCCAAAAAGCCCCAATGTGGGTAGAGTTCAATAATCTTCCCAGGAACATCCCCTGTTGCCGGGTCTTTGCCTGATGAAGAAGCCAGTGAGCTTCAAAAGCTAGCATAATATGGGTAGCCTGTAGCTTGATTTTCATGTGGCCCTGTACAAGTGGCGAGTTCAGATCACTGGGAAGAATGATCTGTCCCTTGCACTTAAAATTACTGGGTGAGGGTAAGAAGAAGGGAGTGACTGAAGCATGAAAAGGAGTTGGCATAAAGGGGGTGTTATAGGGTCAATGTGCTGTAGTGGTTTGAGTATTGGATTAGGGCTCTGGGAGAGTAGGGTTCAAGTTCCCACTTAGCCATGGAAACCCACTGTCTGACCTTGGTCAAGTCACATACTCTCAGTCTTAGAAGAAGACAGTGGCAAACCTCCTCTGAAGAAATCTGGCTAAGGAAACCCTAAGGGTTGCTGTAAGTTGGAGTTGGTTTGAAAGCACACCGTAACAACAAATAAAAAGGGGTTTCACCTCCCTCTTTTGGCTCTGGACCTGCTCACCACTGACTTCAGCACTGCCTACAGGCACCCAACAGATTACTGCTGAGGGAGTATAGCCCTAGACAGGTGATAAGATGGTTTCCCCACCCCTGTTCTAAAGAAGTAAGAATTGTGGTGATCATTTCTGTCTACAGATAGATTAACCTGCAATCTTCTCTTAAGAGAAAGCCTGCTGTGATTCCAGACTAGGTTGTCTTTCCTAGCTAGCTAGCTGAAGGCTGCCTTGAAGAATTAGGTCAGGAGTAGCAATGTGGGGCCACATGAAGTCCCTCTTAAATTTTGTGATCCCTAGGTGCCCTCTTATTAACCCATCCCTCTCATTAAAGAAAAGGAAAATTCACCTTTAAAACAATTATCCTTAAAAGGAGGGATTCCTCATACCTTATTTTGTCCTCCCACGAAAAAATAAAGGCAGAGAGGGGTTAGGAAATTGAAAGTGGACTTACAATCATTTTCAAGTTTAGGGAATTCTCTGGTGGGTCTAAGTGATAGACAGGAACCCCTGGATTAGGAGAAGTGTGAATAAAACTGGTAAAAAAAAAATCAGTGGATGGGATTTAGCTCCCCAGTTTGTTGTGCTTAGCATTGCAACTTTGAAGTCTCTGGCATTCAGCCTCATTGTTTCTCATTGAGGACTAGTGGCTCTGCTGTCAGTGGGCTGGTAAATCTGGTCCAGGTTTTAGTCAGATTTTAACAGATTGCTGAGCCCTGTCGCCAGAATGGATTCCACACCTTGGAAGCACTAACACCCTTAAGTTCAGAATAAAACCCAGAGCAGATTTGCTTCTCCATTGACATCAAGGCCACTGTCTACACAAGGGTAGCTATCTGGAGAGTTGAGGCTAAAGCCCAAGCCCAGGGTTTGACCTCCTGCTCTCATCTGCGATGTAACTCCTAATCATGCTTACAGTGGCTTGGACATTTTATTCCTTTGTTTGACCTAATTTAGCATATACTTACATGCTGACAGAGAAGATGACTGGAATCTTTGTGCCTTTGTCACCTGCAGGTAGTAGCAGTCGAGGTGGCTGACCCCACAAGCAAAGCCATCAGCATTGCTACCAAAGGAAAAAGAGCCTTTCGTTTCTCTGAAGTGAGGGATTTGGAGCACCTTGTGCCAAAGCTGAAGAGCAGATGTGAGGCAACAGTGAGTCCTCAGTATAGTGCAGAGGTAAAGTTTTAGCTTGGTTGACTTTCCCCCCATTCTGGTTGTATATCTTTGGGAAGGGAGCTTATAGGGGTTCAAGGAGAGCTTTTTGTGTGTCTCAGCATTTCAGATAGGTCTTCTTCATGTGGTTGTGGAATTCCCCACCAGAAGAAGTGGCAATAGCAGCTGGCTCAGATTGCTTTATTCATTCATTCATTTATGCAGTTTATATGCTGCCTTTCCCCCAAAGTGGAACCCAAGGTGGCTCACAAAACAGTGAAAATCACAGTTAAAAGCAATTAAAGTTAATTAAAAGCTTACAAAGTTTTTTAAAAACAAACAGATAAAAACATTTAAAAATACACCCAAATAAAAGCCCCGCAGGCGCAGCTGTATATCAAAGGCCTGGTTGCATAAAGATGTTTTTGCCTGCCGGTGAAATGAAAGCAGGGAGGGGGCCAGTCTAGCCTCCCATGGGAGGGAGTTCCAGAGGGTGGGAGCAGCCACTGAAAAGGCTCTCTCTCGTGTCCTTACCAAGTGAGCCTATGATGGTGGTGGGGCCGAAAGAAAGCCTTTCCCTGAAGATCTTAAAACCCTTTAAAGGCAGACATTTTGATATACCTGCTGACTTGTCACTGCTACTTCTCCCCCAACCACTGGCCCTGCTTGCTTGGGGATTCTGGGAATTAGAGTCCAAAAAAATAACTCTTCTGGTTTATTGTGAGTGGTAAATGCAGGTGATTCCAAGCCAAGCAAACTTGGGTGGCCAGAAAGTCCCTAATTTTGGACACCTTGTAGATGGGTAAATGAAATAGCTATCTGCATAGGACACATCTTTGCTTTAGCCATGATTTGCTGGCCATGCTGGCTGGAGGATTATGAGAGTTGTAGTCCAAAAAGTTTTCAAAGATCTGGTGAATTGCTCACTCACTTGATCCCGGAACTGTGATGACTTAGGAACATTCCTGCTGTTTGCTTTTACTCTGCAGAACATAAAGGGGTGTGTGTGTATTTTTCTCCCACCACAATTATGTATATTTTTGTGTCCACCTCCTGTTGCAACTTCCTCTTGCAGGTTCCCATCAGCCCAAACCCTGATCCTGTCTTGGATGATTACGAGGGGCAACCAATGGCAAGTCACAAGGGCAACAGCAAGACAGTTAGCACGGAGGCCCTCATGACTGTCTTTCACCCTCAGGATGCTGAGAATCTGGATGCTAAAATGGTAAGAAGAAAATGACATTCCTTAACATACAAGTTTAAATCCAATTATTAATCCCACCTAGAACAGACTTATCTCTTCTCTGCCCACCACTAATTTGCTCTTGCATGGCACTTGCTCTTTTCCACGCAAACGTTCTTCCATTTCAGTGGTGATGCAAGACAGGGCCTGTGCCTCTTGAGAGAGATTTAGTTGGTTTTCCCTTTCTTTTAAGCTGTTATGACCATTTTATTTCTCCTACTTTAGTTTAATTTGAAATGTGTGTCTCACATGCTGTGTTCATCTTGGCTTATGTGATGGCATTAAAATGATTGAATTGCATTATTGTATTATTGCAAACCATTTGGGAGCCATTTTTAGTAAAGTAGGACCCCCGTATCTGTGGGGGATTGGTTCCAGGGGGCCCAGCAGATAATGAATTTTTAGTTATTTTTATTTTTTGTATTTTTATTTAGTTAGTTAGTTATACCCCGCTCTTCAGCCACAAGGCTATCAGAGCAGCTTACAAATATTTTTAAGCAATAGCTATTTACACATCTACACTGCATTAAACAGTTTCCAATGTGTGTTAGCTAATTGCCCCCACAAGCTGGGTACTCATTTTACCGACCTATGAAATCCACAGATAATAGCAAACGCCCCTGTCACCATTCCCGCCATGGGAGCGATCCTGGGGGGTGAAGGGAGAAGGGAGGTGAGGTCTACTCCTCCCCTTCCTTCACCCCCACGTCACCAATCTCACCATGGGCGCGATCCTGGGCGTGATCCCAAGGGAGGAGAAGGGAGGCGAGATCTAATCCCTCTGCCCTCCCTCCCCCATACACCCCCACCCCTGCTGTCATCATCCACAGCTAATTGAATCAGTGGATGGCGAATCAGCGGATGCAGGGGTGCTACTGTACTGTAGAACTGCATGTAGATGAGTTTATAAATTCATATTGAAAGTGCTCTCATTGGGTCAATGGTGGGGTCTCTGACTGTGAGAAAGTCTCCTTTCTCTTACCATTGCAAGTTTGAGGCAAGATTCAAAATAGGAATGTTCAGATTCCCTGAAAGGATCTTGTCCTCTTAAGCCATTGTGCTATGGCAATACTCACAATATGGGTCGTGATTTTGATTGTGTTCTCTGGAACTATAGAGACAAATGCTGTCTGCAGTCTTATGTGATCAGAAAGCCTGCAGTTCTTATTTCTTCAAACCATAGAGGGCTGCCTCTAGTTTCATATCCTTCCTCCTGATTCATAGAATCATAGAACTGTTCGATTGCTTTCACCACCACATTTGGTTTGCATAAACAACCTTTGTATATCCTGATCAGGCATTACACAGTTACACTTAAGAGGCTCCTTAATAGCTTTGTTTTTCTAGTTAAAAGAAAAAATGAAAGAGCAGTCCTGGAACATCCTTTTCATCGAATGTGGCCGTGGAGTAAGTATGTTTCGGACGAAAAAAACTCGAGACCTGATCGTGCGAGGGATCCCTGAGGTCTTAAGAGGAGAACTGTGGCTTCTGTTCTCAGGTATAATCTGTTCTCATTGTGATCATCATGATGATTTATTTTCTTAGTTATGTTTATGTGTTGCCTTTCCAATTTAATTAACATCTTAGAGCAGAAAGTCAAAAATAGGAAAGGAGGAACAGTCATCAGAAGAAGAAATCTGTACATGGAAGATTGAGGATTTACTGCAGATGCAGGAAACTTACAGTGCCACAAGAGACTTGTGGACGACAGCTTCCATCATCCCCAGCGATTGGCTGTATTTGCTTCAATGTCCCATTAAAAACGTGCAAAACTGCTAACAAGTAAAACACAGACACAAGATACCAAAATAGTGCACATGCGTATTTTATGCACATAATTGAAGGATGCATTAGTCCCCAGCAGTTGGGCTGCAGTTGCTGTCACCACTGAGTATTTTACAGGTGGTGAAAGGATAATAGTATGGTGTTATTGTAATCCAGTGCCTATCCCCAGTAGCTGTTGGTTCATTTCAAGGCATGGTTCAAAGAACTGGTTTGACCTGTTAAGTTCTGTACAATTTGGTTCCCAGCTATCTGAAAGACTGCCTGGGCTTGGAGATCTGCAGGAGTATCCCTTCTCTCAATATCAGGACTTCCAAGGGCACATTTGGTACAGAGATGCAGCCTTCTCAGTGTCCACTCCCAGATTATGGAACTCTGTTGCAAGGGAGGTTAGCCCAAACCTTTCCCTGCTGTCCATCTACCATCAAAAAAACACTTATCTATTTAGGCAGCCTTTAGGAACTAACTGTTTGTTAGAGTCAGAGGTTTAAATGGTGCTGGACTTTTATTATTTATTTATTTATTTATTTTCTAAATTTCTATACCACTTACCAGTGCCAAAGCAGTCCCTAAGCGATTTACAATGTAAAAACCAGTAAAAATAGGACAATTAAAAACAATTAAAAAGTAACAAAATTATTTTTTAAAACATATACAAGTTAAAACAATAAAAACGCATAAAAACTCACCCCAATAAAAGCCTCTGTGCCCACAGCTACAGACTAAAAGCTTGTTGAAATAAAAATGTTTGTGCCTGCCGGGAAAAGGAAAGCAGGGAGGGGGCCAGCCTAGCCTCCCGAGGAAGGGTGTTCCAGAGGGTGGGAGCAGCCACTGAGAAGGCTCTCTTTTGTAAATATTTTAATTCTTCTATATACTTTTATAGAGTTTTGGTTTGTTTCAGGTTAATTTGTGTTTTAATAGTGTTGTTTATTTGAGTTGTATTTTAATATGTATACATTATAGTGTTTTTATTGAAACTTCTTTTTAATTCTTGTGGAAACAGGTTTACATTCAGCTCTGGAAGAAGAGCAGGGTATCAATCAATTGATTAATCAGTAATGCTTTTGAAGGTGCAAGGTTAAGGACCACTAAAGAGGTATAGCCTCTGTCTCTGAAAGGGCTCACACAATGATATTGGTTTGCTGCTATCTCAGTGGTGGGAGGAAAAAGCCTTCATTTTGCAGCCCATACAGGAATACATTGGGCCAAACCGTGGGGTAAAACTAGAGCTTGTAAAAAGTTACCTTTTGGGGACCAGAATTTTGACAATCCCCTAGCTAGCACTGGAGAATTCTGGAAGTTGCAACCAAAAAAGTAACGTTTCCAGGGTCTGGCAGCCTTACACGTGCAAATTAGCCTCAAGTCCCTACAGAGTATTGATCAGGCCTAACTCAGCCACACTCCTGTGAATGCACACTCAGTGTGGGGGTTCTTGTGTTCACTGGAAGGAAACCACACCAATGTCCTCATACCTGTTGTTCTATAACAGTGTGCAATAAACACCTTGGCAGGCGCTGTGAATGACATGGCTACCAACCCTGGTTATTACACGGAGCTGGTGGAACGGTCCTTGGGGACGTGCACGTTGGCAACGGATGAAATTGAAAGGGATCTACGCCGCTCCTTGCCTGAACACCCAGCTTTCCAGAGCGACACAGGCATTTCTGCCCTCCGGAGGGTGCTTACTGCATATGCCTACAGGAATCCCAAGATTGGATATTGCCAGGTGGGCGGTGCCCGTGTGCTCCTACATTCCTCATGGAATGTGTGAACTGTTTCATGCCCCAGTTTCTAACTATAGTACTTGCATCAAGTGAGACCTGAAACTGTTGCACTCTAAAGTGATTTTGTTCAGGATTAAACCCAGCCAGACAGTTAGCTATGCCCTCTTCCAAGACAATCCATTTTTTCCTCCCTGTTTTTGTGCCATCTCTCCCCCAATCTGTCAGACCACATGATGTGCACATGCATGTGTGAACCAGGCCAACGCTAGCTCTCAGTCTTCTGCTGAAACATCACTCTAGTTTAAACACCAATTTCTGTGTTTGATCACTGATAGGCAATGAATATCTTGACATCGGTGCTGCTGCTTTATGCTAAAGAGGAAGAAGCTTTCTGGCTCTTGGTGGCTGTGTGTGAAAGGATGTTACCTGATTATTTCAATCGACGGATCATTGGTGAGAAATAGTGGGACTCTTGTAGTCACACGCAGGCTGGGTGGGGCACCAGAAATCCCTTACAAATGTTTGACAGCCATTGGGAAGGACAGACCATTCTTATGGATTAATTGTGGTGAGACCAGGTGTTACAGTCACATTTGTGAATGAAAGCAATAGGCAAAAGCCTAACGGGCAGCAAGGGCTAACATCAGTACTTGACTCCATAAATTCATTTATGCACCAAGTACTCTTGAAAATGGCATTCTGCCTCTTCAGACAAAGAGTAGTTGATGCTCCTACACTAGGGGAGGGGAGCCTCCAGATATCTGTGAGCAACTCTGAACTACTGCTCCCATCATCCCTCACCATTAGCTAGGGTGGCTGGGGCTGATGGGAACTGGAGCCCAACAATCTCTGGCAGGCTTCGGGTTCCCTAGCTTTCTCCTGCCCCATCTGGTGGAAAACCCATAGGTGTGGTGGACAAGCTACTGTGCATCTCTGGTGACATAATTAGCAAGGAAAAGCTCACACATAACATAAAGCCAGGCTTTTGTATTATGCACATGAGCTAGAAAAAGCTCAAATGAAGCCATGGGCATACATATTCCCCACTTCCCTCTGCTCTGCTAGCTGAGGTAGGGATAGGATGCCTGGTTTTACTCTCCAGGAAAGCTGGCTTCCTGTTGCATTTGGACCATAGCCTATAGTTTGAACTCCAGAGTTGAACAAACTCTGGTTGTGAAGTGAACCGGCAAAACTATAACCCAAGGTTTTCTGATTGGCTTGTTTCAAATCTGACTAATTAAAAATAAAACCTGCTATAATATGTACATATACCTGTCTAGGAAGGATAACTCTTCATGAAGCTAATGCAGAGGATTCTAGTCCATAAAAGCTTGTGGCATAATAAATTGTTACTCTTCATGGTGCCATAGAGCTTTTATTTGTCTTCTTGCTGTGTCAGAAACAACCTGATCCCTGGAGGAATACACATCACCATCACTGTGATCATCACATTAGCTAAAAAACCCAAACAGCCAATCCTTTTTGTGCTACTCCAGCAGTGAAGAACCTTTGGTTCTTCAGGTATTTTAGATTATCTCTTCAGTACCTTACTGTTATATGTGCTGACTGGAACTGATGGAAGTTGGGAGTCCAAAGCACATAGAAAGCCAAAAGCTACTTTTTCAGTTGCTCGTCTTTGGAAACCAATGAATCATAGAATCATTGGAGTTGGAAGAGACCAGAATCCTTGGGGTGTCTTTTAGAAGTGGTGCTAGTCTGTGGAACACGCTCTTGTAAATGCAGGCACTTGAGTGTGCATTCCTATTTAGGCCATTCCTCCTCTCTCACAGGTGCTTTGGTAGACCAGGCAGTGTTTGAGGACCTTATCAGGGACCACCTGCCTCAGCTGACGGAGCACATGACCGACATGACGTTCTTCTCCTCCGTCTCCCTCTCCTGGTTCCTTACTCTCTTCATCAGCGTGCTGCCCATCGAGAGTGCTGTCAGTGTAGTGGACTGTTTCTTCTATGATGGGATAAAGGCCATTTTGCAGCTGGGCCTGGCAGTGCTGGACTATAACATAGACAGGCTGCTGACCTGTAAGGATGATGCAGAAGCTGTGACAGTTCTCAACAGGTATTAGAACCTCAAGATAGCTGGAGCAATTTGGGTGCAGAGGATGGCAAAGGCAAATCCCCTCAGAATAAATCTTGCCAAGACAACCTGTCTTGAAATGACTTGAAAGCACACAATAACAACAGTTTGGGTGTAGGCCTTAACTGAACTTCATACAAACACATGAAAACATGACCCAAATATTTCCCAGCCCATCAAAGCAGGTATTAAAGCCTCAGAGGAGGTTCTATGGAGGGAGGGATCATCAACACCTCACTTCTTCTAACAGAAGCAGTTCCTTCAGTGGAACTAATTCTGGCCACACTTTTATATTTGTTTTATTTCTAGTAAGGTTAGTGAGTTTCTTTGCTTTTTAACTAATCCATGGTGAATACAAAGCAGCTTATGAGTAAAAACAGTAAAAAAAAGATGAATACAATGCAAAATGTATTTAAAAATAGAACACAAATAGCTCACCTTCCTTAGCGAAAAGAAGGAAACAAAACCAGAAGGGTTTAACAACATCATTGGCCAATACTAATCTCATCAGCCCGAGAGCAGAGCTGAGCCTGTCCAAAGGCTGCTTGGTATTGCTTTCTGGGGAGAGCATTTCACAAGATCTGGCAACTAAAAGGGCTCTGCTTCTGGTCGATCTTGTCAGGCTTCACTTAGCAATGGCAGCCAGATCTTGGAAAAGTTGCTTTTTTTGGACTACAGCTTCCAAAATCCTCCAGCAGTTACCATTATTGGTTGGCTAGGGGGATTCTGGGAGCTATAGTCTAAAACTATAACTCATCTGAGCTCTGATAGCTGCACCCAGAACAAGACTGAGCAGTGCCTCAGATCTTCTGTGGAACATTTTTGATATTTCATCATTTTGCTCTGGATGTGATATGATAGCCATTAGTTTCTTAATTGTAAACTAATTAGCATGCAAAATGAGGCTTGATTTAGAGCAGGACTGGGAGACCTCCATACATTGCTGAACTCCAGTTCCCGTCAGACCAAGCCAACCCATACAGTGGTTGGACGTCATGGGGTTAGTAGTTCCTCGACATCTGGAAGGCCAAGAGTTTCCAACCCTTTATTTAGAAGACCGGCGAGGTAGACAGCCTTTATCAAGAAGGCTGATGAGGAAGCAAACGATTCAGGGCACAAGTGAGCAGGATTTTGTGCACTGTGAGCAAATGGTATATTATAAATTCTATTGGATATTCTTAAGCATTTTCCAACTGCATGTGTTCATTCCTTGTTGTCATTCTCTCTCTCTGCTTCCTCATGTTGTCTTTTACAAGATCCTTAGGGGAAGGAGCTCCCTGGATTTTAAGTTATGTACTCAGCAATGCACTGTGTAAGAATTGATCTCTTTGTATGAATAAATAGTAGATTCTCATAATTTTCATTTCTTGTGCAAATATCAATTTTCTTAATTTTTTTAATAACCAGACATTCTCTTTCACTCCTCCATGTTTCATGCATATTTGTTTTTTATTATTTAAATCCAGGTTTTTTGACAGTGTCACCAACAAGGACAGTCCTCTGCCTCCAACAGTGCAGCAGGCTTCTGGTGTGAATGAAACCAAAGGCCAATACCCTAAAGTGGATATCACAGATCTGATTCGAGAGTCCAATGAGGTGTGTATCATTTGCTGCCTGTTAAGAAATGGGCTGCTTATTTATTAATGACAGGTATATCCTGCCAGTCCTCCAGTAAGCTCAGGGTGATTTGCATGGGTTTCCTCTCTCTCACTTCATCCTCGCCACAACCTGTTGAGAAAGAACTGTCCCAAGGTTACCTAGTAAGTCAAGAACCCATATCTTGCAAATCCAGCACCATAACCACTACACCACACTGCCTAAGTCTCTCCCACATCTTTAATAGGACACATTGGCAACTTGTCTTTGCATGGAATATTACCTTAGACATTGAATGATAAATAAGAGCAACCCCTGCAAGATAAACAAAGATTGGTGAGAGCAGAATTTTGGTGTTCCTCTCCTCGCCCCCTTGCTTAGCAACTACTTGCATTTCTGCCCACCCCACTATGGTTCTTGCCATGATCTTTGACTAGCCACAGCTTAATACCTCTTGCTCAATCCAGTTGGCTCTGCCTTTAGAGGAAACTGTTTGAGAGCTTCCTTCTCTTCTCTTAGAAATATGGCGAAATCCGATTTGAAGAAGTTGAATGCATGCGTCGCCGTAACCGGCTATATGTCATCCAGACCCTGGAAGTGACTACAAAACAAAATGTGGTGAGTTACATACATGGACATAGGCTATCCTTTTGTCATGGTAATAAATGTTGTTTATCAATCAAATCAATTGTTTATTATCAAGCATTGTTCAGTACAAGTAGAGATGTGCCTCCCCACACACCATCAGTCAGTGTTCCATAACCACTGAGTAAACTCTGTGCTTATGGGGCTGCTTTTTACATTTATCCTCTTAAGAATATGTTTTCCCCCCCCAAAAAATGTGTGTGTACTTCAGGAGATGTCTGCTCATCACCAAGTCTGATACTTTGCCTCTCCTGTGTGAATGGTACCATTTTAGCTACCTAAGCGAAAGCTCTTGCAGTCTGAGCATTGGAACAAGAGAGAAGAATATTCAGGAACAAAACTAAAAGGAAAGAGTTCAGATAGGGAAGGGTGACATAGAAAATGAAGTATCTCATCCCTACAGACTGGAAAGGCCAAGTGGGTTCTACAGGGATACTTCAGTTAATGAAGTTCCTGGGCTTTGATTCTTTAACAGAAACTTTGGTACCAGAGCTAGAAATAACATAGAAAGAATAGGGATAGCTTCCTACATCACAAAAAAAAGAAGAGCAGTTTAACATCTTTTATTCAAACGTTTTATTCAAAACTAACATTATGCACATGTGAAATGAAACAACCAAGTCAGGTAAGCCTCTCTTAAGTAAACGAAAACATTTTGAATCTTCTAGAGACCACTCAACAACTTCTTCCAAAATGCATCCCAGGATGATTTTTCTTTCTTTCAATAGCCTCTACTTTTCTTATGATTTCCATGTTGAGAGTGAAACTTCTAGATCTATGTTTTTACAGCATGCCAGGGTAGCTGGTGAGGCAGGCTAATCTGCTTTCCCATTTTCTTTCTATTTTGCTCTTCACACATGCTCAGTAAGTGGGTCTGAAGGCAGCTGCCATTAACCTTGCCTGTTGTACATAAGCTACAGGATTGCCTAGAGTAGAATGCCTTTCTTTCCCAGGTCAAGCTTTATGGCATTGTTTACTGCAGACACACGGCTGCAACCCAACACTGAAAGTCTGTCTTTCTCCAGCCCTCCTTCACCATCATCCCAATGCCAGTGCTGCAAAACAAACAAACAACCCCCCCAAAACTTCCAGCTAGACGGAAGACAAGAAAGGAGGGGGGCTGGACTCCCTTAATAAGTCTTTGTAAAAAGGAGCTTCTTTAGCAAAGGTTTTGTTAATTGAGGTATGCCTGTAATTTGTTCATTCTGTATTCTAATAAAATCATCTTCATTTAATTCAAATCGATGAAGCTTAAAGCAGGGGGAAATACTGTGGAAATGTGAGAAGGCATGACTGTAACTTGATTGCCCTCCTTCTGTTGTTTGTTACAGCTGCGTGTTGTCTCCCAGGATGTGAAAATCAGTCTCAGTAACCTTGAGGAGCTTTATGAAATATTCAAGGTAATATTTTGATTGCATTTCATGCAAGCCCTGGTTTTGGGATGAGTATCATACCGTATCATGCTTCCAACGGACGAAATTTGACTAGGTCTTAACAACTGTGGCTAATTCTTCTGATTCTGAAAGATCAGAAAAAAAATTAAAAAAAAAATCTGGAAATTTCAAGGAAAGAGATTGACAAAATTAATGTGAAGCAATAACATGGATGCTCCAAAACCCCTGTCTCTGACTTTACTGCCTTTTTGTTTGCAGAAAGAGCATTTTCTCTCTTGTTACTGGACTGTAAACAGTCCAGCCCTGAAGCACCATGACCCCAGTCTGCCCTACCTGGAGCAATATCGCATTGACTGCCAGCAGTTCCGGGTCCTCTATCACCTCCTGAGCCCTTGGGCAAGCTGTGCAAACAGAGACTCCCTCGCATTGTGGACCTTCCGGTTGCTTGATGAGAATTTAGATGGCCTTGTCAACTTCAAAGAATTTGCCAGCGTGCTTGGTACAGTATTTAAAAACTACCGAAGGAGGGATTGTTTGCTTGTTGATCTCACATTGGATTCTTTGCCAGATCTATTTCCTGTTCACTCTCAGGGAGTAAGGCAAGAAATGAGCTTAAATCAGGTCAGTCTATTGGTATGTCTAGCCTGTGTTGTCTACTTTTGACAGGCAGCTGTCCAGTGTAGAGAAGGACCTTTAGTAATACTAAAACCTTCACCAGTCCTGTTACTGTAATGAAGATTTGTGGGAAGTACAACCCCTGAGAAAGGAATTCTAATTCCAAAGTGCATTGGACTCAATAAAACAGTGCACAGACTTTTATGTTGGTTTCTCCTTGGTTTTACTTTGATAATCGGTGACTTCCCTAGTCATGCTGCTTTCGGTAATACTTACCTGCTTCCCAGGGGCAACTGATTGGCCACTACATGAGCAGGATGTTGGATGAGACAGGCCTTCAGTCTTATGCACTGTGGCTCTTATCTGCTGGGGCAAGTACTTCCCCAGATTTTTTTAGCTTCCATAATCCCTCATCATTGGTTGCGTTTGCTAGAGCTGGCTGTGTTTGCTTGATGGGAGTTGTAGGCCACAAAACATCTGAAGAGCCACAGTGCTAGGGTCTGAACGTGGGACGCTTTTTCCATGGAAGGCATATGCTTGATCACTGAGCTCAGAGGGAACAGGAGTTTCTTCTGGTTGCACAGAGCCACTGAGACACCTTAATATCTTTTATGTTGACCAGCTAATTACACTTGAGCTGCTCTGTCCAGTTGTCGCTATGAAACTGTTCTTATCCAGCTGGCTTCCCAGTAGTTCCTTCCATTGCTTAGTAGAGGCAGGCAGATTAAACCTCTTGCCTGATACCTCTCAAGTCTGAAGATTAGAGAACTGTGATCTCAAGTCCTGACAAAAATGACACTGACAAGAATCAGTTACTTTTAAAACACTTTGAATAATCTTACCCTTTTTTCCTCCCTCCCCATTTGTTAGATATCATGTATCATGGAAGTTTTACCCATAAGCTGAAGCTACTTTTCAAACTGCATATACCTCCAGGTAAGTCAGATTCATTTGTTTTATCTGTTGCATTGATGCCCTGTTCTACAGCTGGGAAGGCTTTCAGGCTAGTTTACCAAATATTACCACCAGCAAGATAGTCCCTGCTTGCAGGTTTACATTTGAAAAAGACATGACACTAAAAGAAATGGAGAGGGAGAGAGGAAAGGAAAACAAGAAAACTCAGACACATGTTCTTACTGTTAGGAGATTCTTCATCTGAGGGTGTTCTGTGTCGACTTGTCTTCTGTCTCTCTCTTGCAGCCCACAGAAATGTGAACTGTAATAGGCCTTGCTTGCCTCTGATGCTGGTTCTGTTGTATTCAAAGAAATCATGAGTGATCAATCTGCTGTTAGGCATCGTTGTACTCTTTGTTGTAACTTTACATCATTGTAAACTTAACATCGTTTAAGAGACCAGGTAGCCCAGTGGCTGCATTGATTGAGGTTGAATTCATTGCTTGGCTGTGAGAACCAGTGTGGCATAGCAGATGATGGGTCAGCCTGGACCTTAGGATGCTCTCTGGGTGACCTTGGGAATGCCTTCTTAGCCTCACTTTAAGCCTTAAATGGTCCAGGAAGCCTTAAGAACCACTTTCTCCACTTCATTGTGCACTAGTCAGAGCTCATGTGGAGCAGCACAGCCAGTGCCACACTTGAGAAAGACAGAAACAACTTTACAGGAGTACAGCATAGCATTGAAGATGGCAGGACTGTGCAGAATGCAACTCCTATAAGGAAACATTTAAAGGAACCTTTGGCTTGGAGAGGAGAAGACTGCAAGGGGGAACATGATGGCATTCTTCATCTTCGTGAAAGGCAGTCACACAGAAAAGGGCAAGGACTTGTCCTTTGCTGCCCCAGAGAAAAGAATGAGAACGAATGGCTTAAATCAGTGGTTCTTAACCTTTTCTTTACCAGGGACCCTTTTTGTTGCTGAAGGCCCCCAAGACTTAATGCACAACTTAAAACAACAACAACAACAACTAATAATAATAATAATAATAATACCTGATAATACACAACAACAACATAATAGCAATAATAATAATAATAATAATAATACCCAACATCAACAACAGCCATAATAATAATAATACAATTGCACCATCTATTAAACCTTCCCTCAGAGGCACTGGAGGGGAAGGGAAGACTTTTTTCCTGCTTCTTCCCACAAGTTTGTGGCTGGAGCAGATTGAATGGCAATGCACAGACCCAGCCAGCCAGCCTTTACCTTGGCTCCTGTCATGTGGCCACTCAGGGCAGAGGTGGGCTGAGCAGCTTTCAAGCCTTTGCAGACCCCCTGTGAGGACATCACGGACCCCTGGAGGTCCCTGGACCCCAGGTTAAGAACCACTGGGTTAAATTACAGGATAAAGAAAAACTAAAACCAGTTCAGAAATGGAGCCAGGGCTTGGAATAGTCCTGGCTGGGGATTCTGAAACTTTTAGTCCAAAAAAAAGTGGCAGGCTCTCCTTCACGGAAGGTTTTCAAGCAAAGGCTGGTTGGCAATCAGTATACTCTAGTTCTAAGTTTCCTCCTTTGAGGAATTGGCTGGACAACAAGACACCTTCAATTCTGATTCTGTGAACCTGCTTGAGAGGCCCTGCTCTCTTGCAACTCCCTTGTAGCAACAGCTCCACTGGCTGCCAGTCTGGTTCTGGACACAATTCAAAGTGCTTGTTTGACCTATAAAGCCCTATACGGGTTGGGTCCAGGTTATTTAAAGGACTGTATCTCTCTTTATGAGCCCCTTAGAGTTCTACAGTCATCTGGAGAGGCCCTTCTCTCTTTCCCACTATCTTGCCATGCTCATTTGGTGTGAACCAGGCCTCTCCCAGACTTTGGAACTCCCTCCCTAGAAAGGCCAGGAAGGCCCCATCCTTGCTCTCTTTCCATCAGCAAGTCAAAACATTGCTATGCCATCAGGACTGGAATGGGGTTTTAATGCTATGTGGTGCCATTTTTAAGGTTTTGTATATGGGCTTTTAATGAGTTGTAATGTTTTTTAATGTTTTAACTTTATACGTTATTTAATTGCTTTTTAAATAACTTATTTTGATACTTTTATTAATGACTTTGTATAGTTTTAATCTGTATTGTTTTTAAATATGATGTTAGCCAACTTGCGTCCCATTATTGGGAGAAAGGCTGGATATAAAGGAATAAAATAAATAAAAGAATTAGAATTACAGTGAGTCTAATGCATAGATTATGGAGCGTTCTTCCAGGGCAGACCAGCCAGCTGCTGTCTATCCTTACTTTTGGATCACCTGATATGGACCTTCTTCAGTTTTAAGACTTATGAGGGAAGGCTTTATTCCCCCTCCCACCATCATCACAGGCATGTTTGGTGAGGAGACAGAAGAGAGCCTTCTCAGCACTTGCTCCCTGACTATGGAATTCTCTGCTATGGGGAGAGAGGTTGGCCACCTTTCTGCTCTGTTTTTGCTGGCAGGCAGAGACCCTTCTGTTCACCCAGGCCTTCCAGCATTAACTGTCTGATGCAGAAGGTCTTTCAATTGGGTTGGATTGTATTTTTTTCCATTTTAAGGGCATTTAAAGCTGCTTTAATGCTTTCAATATGATGGTTTCATAGAATCATAGAATTGTAGAGTTGGAAGAGACCACAAGGGCCATCCAGTCCAACCCCCTGCCACACAGGAAATCTTGATCAAAGCATTCCCGACAGATGGCAATCCAGCCTCTGTTTAAAGACCTCCAAGGAAGGAGACCCCACCACGTTCTGAGGGAGTGCGTTCCACTGCCGAACAGCTCTTACAGTCAAAAAGTTCCTCCTAATGTTGAGGTGGAATCTCTGTTCCTGGAGCTTGAATCCATTGCTCCGTGTTCTAGTCTCTGGAGCAGCAGAAAACAAGCCTGCTCCATCCTCAGCATGACACCCCTTCAAATACTTAAACAGGGCTATCATATTGCCTCTTAACCATCTTTTTTCTAGGCTAAACATACCCAGCTCCCTAAGTCTCTCCTCCTAAGGCATGGTTTCCAGACCTTTCACCATTTTAGTTGCCCTTCTCTGGACATGCTCCAATTTGTCAATATCCCTTTTGAATTGTGGTGCCCAGAACTGGACACAGTATTCTAGGTGAGGTCTGACCAAGGCAGAATAGAGCGGCACTATTACTTCCCTTGATCTAGACACTATACAGTACTTCTATTGATACAGCCCAAAATCGCATTGGCCTTTTTAGCTGCCACATCACACTGTTGACTCATGTTCAACTTGTGGTCTACTAGGACTCCTAGATCCTTTTCGCACGTAGTCTCGTTCAGCCAGGTCTCCCCCATCCTGTATCTATGCATTTCATTTTTCCGCCCTAAGTGTAGTACCTTACATTTCTCCGTATTGAATTTCATTTTGTTAGCTTTGGCCCAGCTCTCCAGTCTATCCAGATGATTCTGAATTTTGATCCTGTCCTCTAGGGTATTAGCTACTCCTCCTAATTTGGTGTCATCTGCAAATTTGATAAGTATGCCCCTAATTCCTTCATCCAAGTCATTGATAAAGATGTTGAATAGCAGTGGGCCCAGGACAGAACCCTGTGGCACCCCACTGGTCACATCTTTCCATTTGTTCCATTGCTTTTTAAAATTCTCGTATCTTGCATGGTTTCAGTTCTGTTTTGTTTTAATTCATATTGTGAGCAACCTTGGGTCCCATATTGGGAGCAAAGGGAGATATCAATCAGTCAATCAGTTTCTGTGATCTGTGCTTTCCGAAGTGGTGTTTGTTCACTGACTTTGAGCATTTTATTTAGAAAGCAAGCTATTGACAAAATCAATAAATGGCTTTTCAGGGTTGTTAGAAAGGCAGATTGGGGAAGTATGTGCAGGAAACGAGCATCCTCTGAGCTCTTTAGAGAAGGATCAGGATAAAAACATAAAAATATTACTGTCTCTAATTATGACCATCTCACACTGTGGGCTGATACAAGGCAGAAATGGCCCCTTTTGAGCCACTGTGTAATATGTGTAACAGCTGTGAGAATAAGTATGTACAGGTCTCCCCCCCCCCCATTTACACACGATCGGTACCCACAGTTTCACTTACCTGCTGTGTGGGGGGGTCTCTATAGGCATTTGGAAGACCATAGAGTCTTGCTGGTCTCTAGGCATCAGGAGGTCCTCCAGTGTGAATCTATGGTCAACCTCCACCAGAGGTTGGCCATAGAGTTATGCCAGATGCATAGAGAGGCATCCTCTCTAGGCATTTTATAGGTCCTCCAGCAAAGTTCTATGATTTTCATGACAGTTCACTATTATGTGCAGTTTCAGGTACATGCAATAAGTCTGGGAACCTATCCCCCGTGGGTTGGGGGGGCAACCTTTACTCTGGAACCCCCATATCTGTTGGAGATGCATTCCTGGACTTCCTGTGGAAATGTGAAAATGTGGATAATAGCAACCCTATTGAAATGAGTGACTTCAAACCATAGTGTCACATTTTAAGACCTAGAGATTCCTAGAGAGAAAACTTCTCTAGGCATTTTCTAGGTCCTCCAGCACAACTTTATGGTCTACTTCCAGCAGAAGCATACCATAGAATTGTGCTGGAGGACCAAGAAAATGCCTAGAGAGAACTTATTTTTTCAGATGCAGATAAGTGAACCCAGTCCCATGGATAGCGTGTGTTTTGTACTGTATTTTCATGCTAAACATGCTATGCAAAGTTTTTTTAAAAAAATTCTGATATTAGCAGCTTTCAGCTAACCTCAGTTTTGTTTTCTTTTTGCAGCTTTCACCGAAGTGGAATCCCTGAGCCCTTCTAAAGGTGCTCAACTATCTAAAGAAGAGTTGATCCATTTGAGCCAATTAAACAGTAAGCTTTGGCATGTTCTGTTTATAGAAACAGTCATGATTTCCTCAGTCAGGCTGTAAGAGAGAAGGCAGCAAAACTTTATCCCATCTTCCACCTCAGAAAGAGTTGGATTTTTTTTGTCCTGTTTTGGGTGTGCTTCAATTTTTTAATGGTAACTTTCTGAGCAATTCTAAATGCAGGAAAACGTAATCATTTTGCTCTTTCTCAGTTTGCATTTCGGTGGCATTAACAAACAGGGTGTATTTGCATTTGCTCTGTTCTGTGAACAAACTATTCAAAACGACCAATAAACTGTATATTGAAAATAAGTATGCAAATCACTTTTAGTAACTGTTAAATAACTTGCAGTCATTAGCCAGTTATGGACATGTGGTGTTTTTGGTTTTTTTTTTTTAATTTTTGCAAGGCTGTCCTATATCTTCATAAGTGGTGGTCTGTAGTGTCCTTTTTCCTTGGCTCAACACAGCGCAGATAGCATCAGTACTCTCTTCACTGAGAACTTTTAAAAGCAAGTAACTCCATCCTTGGCTTTCAGAAAAATCAGAATGTTCCAGTTCCGTGGGGTGTGTGTGTGTGTGTTTTTTTACAGCATATGCTGTTATAATTCAAGATTGGATCAGGTGTCACATAGAAGGGCTGTAGCTCACAGGTATTTTTTGGGCTCTACTGGCAGTGTTAGCTAGGGGATTCTAGGAGTGGGAGCCCACAAATGAACTTCTCCAAATCCTGCCATATCTCAGTGGTCAGAGCACATGCTTTGCATGCAGGATTTCCCAGGTTTAATTTCTGGCATCTCCAGGTAAAGGTTATTGGGTAGCAGAGGAGAGTGAAAGACCTCAGAGAGCCATGGCAAATTGCAACAGGACAATCCTGAACAAGATGAACAAACAGCGTATATGCCATGAAGTAGCTTCATGTTGTTGTTGTGTGCCTTCAACCCATTTCCGACTTATGGCAGTCCTAAGGCAAACCTATCAGAGAGTTTTCTCAGCAAACTTTTTTTCAAAAGAGGTTTGCCATTGCCTTCCTCTGAGGGTGAGAGAGGGTGATTTGCCCAAGGTCACCCATTGGTTTTCCACAGCCAAACAGGGATCCCAGCCCCCATTACCCAGTTTACTGGTCCAGCACTCAAACCACTACACCACACTGGCTCTGTGTGCCATTTATTCATGTATCCTTCTTTTCCATCCTAGTTTCTTCTCCTGGAGACAGTGTGGATGCAGATGTTTTGAAGACAAGTCCAGAAAAAGGTAGCTAATTCAGGTTAACATCAAGAGAATTTGTGTTCTGTTGTTTTAGAATTGCAGGGATATAAGATGAGTTCAAGCATCATGGCAGCTTCACAAGTTTTCAGTTGCTGGTTTCCAGAAACAGGGACTGGTTGGTGTTGGCCTGTCTGATGCTTTTAGATTTCTGCTAAATTTCTCTTTGGCTCAGATCTGTAAAGTTCAGTGTGATCAGGCAGGCAGGCACTTTTTTTTTTTTTTTTTTTTGGTAACTTAAGGCTTTGGGCTATTTGCTTATTGTGACAGAAAAGACTCATTATGGAGAGTGCTGGACTTTTAAAATCTTCTTTGTTGTTTTAATGGGGATGTTGTGTTTTAAATGCGTTTTAAACTCTTTTAAATTAGTGTTATATTAGGTTTATTTATTTAATGGATTTTAAACTTTTTTGTTGTTAGGGTTTAGCTGTACTTTATTTTAATTTGTCTTGTAAACCTTTTTGGGTCCTGTGCTGGGTGAAAAGGTAGAATATTAATTAAGTGAATGAATGAATAAGCAAGCAAGCTACAGATAAGAGGTGGTTCAAGTTTCAGGGGGATTAAGATCATCATTTTCTTTGAAATTAATGTGTTGCCTCCCAAACAGGGAAAGGAAAAATTGATATTCAGGCTTATTTGAAGCAGTGGCAAGATGAACTACTTAAAAAGGAAGAAAGCATTAAGGATCTGCCACGAATGGACCAGGTAAGGTTTTGATAACGTAGAACATTTTCCTGTTTTCTTTTGGGTTTCATAATGTGAACTGTACAGTGCTAGAACAAGCAATAACAAGGTTTTAAATATACGTTTGCATTTTAAATATGTTTATGTCATAATGATTGCAACTGAGATTCTGCATCACGTTCATAACTAGCTAAACATAGTCACAAATGACCTAAAGAATTGGCACCCCCCCCCAGAACTCACCTTAAACTTGGAGGAGCTGTAAGATGGAGGCTTGCTGTGTAGACAAGGTGGGCACTTAGAAGCATACTTGTGCCCCTGAGCCAAAGTGCAACGAGTGGAAGCTGTGGCTTAAGGGTTAGCAGTTAGAGGTTAGCGGTGTCATTCTGAAGCACCCGACTTACCCATTCAGCAAGCCTCCATTGCATGGAGCAGCTGCCTTGAGTTTAAGGGGGGAGGGTCTCAGGGGGGTATTTATGATTATGGCAATAGTGCCACAAGCCTGAACTTGGAGTAAAAGAGTATTGGTAAATATGGAGCACTTATGGATATTGAAGTCTGGGTTACAAATCTGTAACAGCAAGCAATGCAGGATGCCATCCTGCATTTTGAATAACTAAGTTTTCATTCCTTTGTTTCAATGTGTCTGTGACTATGAAATAAGAAGGGGGAGGGGAGAGGAGGAGGAGGGTGATAATGACTCCTGACACATCCCAGTACAGCCTTTCCTCCATCTGGTGCCTCCCAGATATGTTGGATCAGTGGTCATGCTGGTTGTGGATGATGGGACTGGTGGTCCGACACATCCCTGGAGGGCGCCAGGTGAGGAAGTGGTGCCCTATTGGTACAGCAGATCCCTTTTATAAACAAACACTATGCAAGCATTATTTTTAATTCTGTTAAGGTGGATTATTTCAAAACCAATAAGATGTTGCCTTATAAATCCAGGTCTTCGTGCAAATATTGTTTCTGCTTTCTCCCCTCTCCAGTCCCAGTTCATCCAGTTTTCAAAGACTTTGTATAACTTGTTCCATGGGGACCCTGAGGAGGAGTTGCTGTATCGTGCCATCGCCACCGTTACCAGCCTCTTGCTGAGGATGGAGGAGGTTGGCCGAAAGCTCCAGAGCCCCACTTCACCGGTCAAAAGCATGACTCTGCCAGTGGCTGATAATGGCGGAGAAAATGGCAGCAAATGCCAGGAAGCTCAGCCCACCCAGCAGACTGATAGCATGGCATTCCAGAGCCCGAACAAAGTCAGCAATGAGTGGTCCTTTGCTTTTGAGCAAATTCTGGCCTCTTTAATGAATGAGCCTGCTTTGGTGAGGTTTTTTGAGAAACCCGTAGATGTCAAAGCCAAATTAGAGGATGCTAAAGCTTCTCAGTTAAAAGCAAGAGTCTTGGTATAGCACTTCTTTACCTGTGGTTTTTCCACTTGCCTTCTTTATTCTATATGCAGGTGTTCAGAACCAAGAGGCATTTGTATGCTTGGTGTATATTGAATTTCTGTGGGGAGGTTGAGGTTGAGGATTTAGCTCAAAGTCCCCTGTATGATGGATTGTTTATGTATTTTGCAGTAAAGTATAGCTAGAAGCACAGTTGCACCTAATCTTTGCATTTTAGTACACTTGGAGGTTTAAAGCATGCCAACCGACACATGCCAACTTGGACAGGAATATTCAGCCTGGCCTGTTAAGGGCTCAGTTGCAGAATGTTCCAGGTTGTTGCATTACCAAGCTGCAGTTCTGTGTTTCTCACACTGAATGTAATGCCTGCCACATCCCCTTAAAAGTGGTATAAGTATCCACTTGTTCTAATGTAAACCTGGAGAATTTTCCAAAGAATCACTTCTTACACTTTGAATGTAGGTCTGCTTAATGCTTTGGGTAGTCAGTTGAGTGAGGCTGTTAAGAGTAAGTTACGTGGATCAGTCTGTTATTGTTATTATTAAATTGTATATTTTAAATTATAACTCCTGGTGAGGGATAAATTTAGAAGAGTTCCAGATTCCTGCGTGGAGTCTAGTTACTTTCCAATTGGCATGATGATGTCTAAGTGGAGCTTGAGAAAGTTACTTTTTTGGAGTACAGCCCCTGGAGTCTTCTTGGTCTGTGGGACTCTGGGAGATGTAGTTCACAAGAGTAACTTTCTCAAGCACTACATCTGACCCCATAACCTTGTCTTGAGCAACACACTTCTAGTTAGAGTTTGGGCTGTGTTTTCTGAATACTTGTTTTGCTCAGCTGCTTTGATTTCCTTATCCTGCTGCCTAAATTTGGTGCAATTCACACAGTAACTCAGTGGCATGGAAGACATGTTGTCTTCCTTCCAAAAATCCATGCAGGTGAAGTGTGGGCAAAGTAGGACAACTATGTGGTTCCTTTCCATGTGGACATCATCTAGGGAAGCCAGCAGTGAAACAAGAAGGAACCGCAACCCTTCAACCTATTTTCTAGCTTTTGCATATGGACATCACTGGACCAGATTGGGGAGAGCTGCTCTTCATGCTGTGGTAATGTGTGGATTGAGTATTGGGTGACACATGACATGGGTAACCGAGTTTGAATAACATTTTAAGGATTATTGTAAACAAATTTGAGCACTTGTGTGTAAAATTGTTTCCTCTGGTGTCCACAGGCTCTTCACAGGTTTTTATGGCAAGAGGGTAAGCCAGTTCCTTACACTTGTATTTAATTGAGTGCCCCCCTAGGGCTTTGGGGAACCTATATTCTTGTTCTTCTCGTTTCTTTGTCAGTGACACTGTTAATGAAATGTTGCCATGCTAGAAGGTGTCCAAAATTCTGTTTGCTTTCCCTATTTTTTCCCCTTCAAAACAATCATAGATATTCAGGCAGAAGTTTCCCACCCCAGCAGAGATAGTTGAGTTTTAGTTGCAAAGGTTATTCCAAGGTACTGATGGGGAAGAAGTGGCTTATAGGGAACACAAATCTAACTCAAAAGCATGAACCAGGAGTGTTTGGCTGAGATTGACAGACTGGGAGAGCGAGTGCCCCCCCATACATACATACACCAGTCATTGAGTGGGTGGAGGCAGCTCCTCCTTGCCTGCTGGGGGCAAAGAGGCTACCCAGACTATCTCCATCCTCAACTAATGCTCTGCTTTGTTATTGTGTGCCTTCAAGTCGTTTCTGAACGACTAGGTGACCCCTAAGGCAAACCTATTGCAGGGTTTTCTGGCAATATTTGTTCTGAGGGGGGTTGCCTTTGCCTTCGCCTTCGTCTGAGGCTGAGAGAGTGTGACTTGCCCAAGGGTACCCAGTGAGTTTCCATGGCTGAGCAGGGATTTGAACCCTGGTCTCCAGAGTTGTAGTCCAGTGCTCAAACCACAACAACACATTGGTGCTCTCTGCCGTGGGGGAGTGTACCAAATGCCCTTGTGCATCTGGGAGAAAAAAGGCTGTCTTTGCCCCCAGCATGATGCTGTTTCTTTTTACCTGGGTGCTCTAGAACAGCTGAGACTCACCTGGGCACATCCTTGCAGCTGATCAGTGGTGGTGGGAGAGACATTGCTGTGCCAAGTAGCTTCTCAACTGCTGTTACACAGCCAGGAAAGAGGGAGTTGCAAAAAGATGCATTTGATGTCTCCTTCTGCCATGCCCCCCAAAAGTACACATGTTGATGTAACTGAGGGTTATGCCAGCATACATTGTTGTCAGGATTCTAGTCTCTGGGTGCCCAAGAATCGTACTGGATCGTGTACCCTCTATGCTATTGAAGTGACCCATGTGCAAAAATGCCTTGGTTTTTCTATGTATGTTTGCCAGGCGAGATCCAATTATTTGTTATATGGAGATTCTATACTGGACTCTTGTAGGAATAATTGTTATACATATGCAGAATGACCAAATAGGTACGCAGTATATTGCTGGTTGTACTTCAGCTTTTGATAATCACTTACGGAGGCTTTGCTGTTGCTTTTATCTCTGTAGTATAGACATGTTTTTAAACCATTGGAAATTTGCTATCTTTGTGCACAGTCTTGTTGTCTAGCAAGTGATGGCCCATGATGATATGTACAAAACAAATGTTTGCTATTTGGTCAAGCCAAGAATGAAGGGAAAGGTTAAACATTGCTTGTAGGTTTGCAGAAAGGAAAAAAAGAAAAAGAAAAAATGATCCAGTTATCTTGACCCATAAAATCAGGATCCTACCCAAGGTTTATGTTTAAGTGGGTGGCTATTCTAGGACTGTATTGCAAACTTGGTGTGCCACCACTTCATGCCACAAAAGGCCTTTGCTGGAAGAACTATCAGGCTAAATTCTATGCAAATAAACTAGCAATTGAATGTGAAGTCACCTCTTAAAACAGGTTTCTCTTGCAAGGGGAAGTGGGAATTTAAATTACAGCCCACATAAAATGTCAATATAAGGCGTGCCTACAATTCATAAATTGATATTCATTATTGTTCTGTGTGTCTCTTTGTCTTCTCTCTTTCCCCATCCTCATGGAGAGGGTCAGTGATGAGGCAGAAGTGTTCTCTGCCTTAATATCTTTGTGGTGCTTTCCCTCCCAGTCAGTTGGCTCAATTCAAGACAGAATCGAGCCATGCACTCTCAACCCAAACTTTAAAAATGCCTTGAGTTCCACTTGTTCCAAAGGTATTGTGATAATGATCTTCTGCGAACCGTGTTAACTCAAATCCAGTTGTTTTCCTCTTGACTGTTTTGAAGGCACAGTACTCCAGAAAACCATACAATATTTGGCCTGGAAGCTGCATGCACACTCACAACATCTGCTTTCCTTTTTGCCTTGGCAAGAAGCAACAGGGTGGCTTTTTTCCCATACATGCAGCATGGGAAGGTGGTAGGCTGGACTTTTACCACTTGAAACTTTCCATGCATTTAAAATATAGCTGGGAAAAGAATCTAAGCTGTTCTCCGTTATGTGAGAGTTTTCTTCTTTTCAAGAATTTTTTTTTTTAATGTAGGAGGACTACAGTCTGTTCTCCTACCACATCCTATTTCGTTCTGCACCTAGCCTCAGATAAGATTTTATATATTTTTTTACCCTAAGCTTCTGGTTTCTCACGCTGGATAAAAATAAATGTACAGTTGCCCCTCCACATATGCAGCTTTCACTTTCGCGGTTTCAATTATTTGCGATTTGCTCAGGAAGCACCCCATTTAAATCAGCTTCTGTCCCTCGCACACAAGGGAGAGGAACCAATTTAAACAGAGTGCTCCCTGAGCAAACCGCACGCCCAACTCCCCACTCTCCTGGGGCTGACTCCATTTGGGGTGGAGACCCAGGCCCCAGAGAGTGGGGAGTTCGCAGCGAAGGTGCTTTTCAGCTACCCCCCCCTTCCCAAAGCAGCGATGGGGCTTTTCAAGCTTTGTCGCGGATTTCGGAGGGTGGGGTGGCTGAAAAGCCTCTCGCCCGCCCGGCCACCACCCTCCCCGGCCTTCCTGCCACGCTTCCCAAAGTGGTTGTGGGGCTCTTGAGCCCCACAGCCCCTTCGGGAAGCATGGGGGGGGGTTGGCCAACCCCCCGCCCACCCGGGTGCCACCCTCCCCTGCCTTCTCGAAGGGGCTGTGGGGCTCAAGAGCCCCACAACCACTTTGGGAAGTGTGGGGGGGCGGGGGGTTGCGGCCAGGCAGGTGGCTTTTTAGCCACCCCCTGCACTTCCCAAAGCGATGATGGGGCTTGAAATGCCCCATTGCCACTTTGGAACAGCAGGGGGGTTGCGGGCGGGTGGGGAAGGCCTTTTTTATTTGCGTTTTTTTCACATTCGTGGGGGTCTTGAGCCCTTAACCCCCGCAAATGTGGAGGGATGACTATAGATTTAAATGTGCATTAGATGGGACTGATGTGGGTACAGTTGCCCCCACCCGTGTCCACGGGTTTTGCATCCACAGATTCAACCAATCATGGCTCCAAAATATTTGTGGGGGTGGAGAGTCCAAAAAGCAAGCCTTGCTGTTTGCCATTTTATATAAGGGACACCATTTAATTCCTGCATTGTATATAACGGGACTTGAGCCTCCATGGATTTTGGTATCCACAGGGGTCCTGGATCCAAACCCCAGTGGATACCGATGTGCCACCGTATCTCCTCTTCCACTTCTATAGCAGGTAAAGAGCAATTCCATTTATTAAAGTATGGTAGAGCATTTGACAGGTCCAGTACCCTGGGTTGGTAGGATAAAGACAGATATCAGAAACAGCATTTCCCATGGAAATGGATTTGTTCTGCTTTATCAGGATTAAATGCTTGAAAAGCCCCATCGCTGCTTTGGGAAGGGTGGGGGGGGGTAGCTGAGAAGCGCCTTTGCTGCGAACTCCCCGCTCTCCAGGGCCTGGGTCTCCACCCCAAATGGAGCCAAGCCCCAGGAGAGTGGGGAGTTGGGCGTGCGGTTTGCTCAGGGAGCACTCCGTTTAAATTGGTTCCTCTCCCTTGTGTGCGAGGGACAGAAGCTGAGGATATTTTTTTTTTGAGGATTTTTTTTTTTAACCTCTGTCCATGCTTTGAAAGATGGGATGAAGGTTGCTTACTTGTGCCTTGCTGTCTCTTCCCCCTGTGGTTCCTGTCTCAATTGCATTACATTGCTGATGTGATTGCTGATGTGCTGCAGAACTTTTTCCCCCCTGTGTTCATACTACACAGTTGTAGCACTTTGGTACCACTTTAACTGGCATGGTTCCTCCCTATGGATTTCTGGAATTTGTAGTTTTGTGAGGTGTTTTTACTTTTCTGGCTCTAGTTCCTTACCAAACAACAATTGCCAAGATTTTATTTTATGTTATTTATTCTGGAGTCTGTAGCATGCACCTAATGGTAGTTAAAGTGGTATCAAACTGCTATAATTGTGCAGTGTAAAAGACAGCCCGTGTCTCCCACACCTACACTCCCTCCCTCTCTCTCACTTTGGTGCTTTTGCAGCTGAGAATAGGACATTAGTAGCCAAAGGACAGGAGCCACCACAGCATAGTGGTTTGAGTGTTAGACTACGACTCTTGAGACCAGGGTTCAAATCTCTGCTTGGCCATGAAAACCCATTGGGTGGCCTTGGGCAAGTCATACACTCTCAGCCTCAGAAAACCCCATGATCAATTTGCTCTAGGGTCATCTGAAACAACTTGAAGGTACACAACAACAAAGCCAAAGGTCAAGAGAACTGAGCAGCTAGAATCCTATTGTTATTCCTCAACTAGAATAGACTTATATAACAACAGAGGTTTGACCTATGTGTTGAATCCCCATGCAACAATTGACTCAGTGCGTTTTCTCTAGTTGGGGCTAATGTACTGGATTCAGGATACTCTGAAGAAAGTTACTGGGCATATAAAAGTCAAATGGATAGTTTGAAAGTGTTTTCATAAAATGTAGGGAAATATTTTTTAAAAAAATATTTTTATTAATAAATTCTAAAATTACACTTAACAGAAAAGAAAAATAATACACACAAAAAGAAAAATGATCATACCCAACAAAGAAGAAAATTAAAAAGCAAAAAGAAAAGAGCAAATACAATACCCTGTTCCCCATCTTCTCACTCTACTAAAAACACTTTCCGTATTTCTCTAACTGCAGTTATCTATATATATATATATATATATATATGGAAAATATTGGGAGGAAAAAAATCAAGATATCTCTGGTTAGATGCATATATGATACCTTTTCTCCTACCTTGAGATATATTTTCCATACACCCCAAAAAAGCTTGCCCAAAAAAAGGAAAGGCAAGCAGGCTTGGGAGGCTTTATGCAATCTGATTATACTTAGGTTACAGGACACCAAGAATGGAAGGAGCTTCAGGTGACTCTACATTATTATGTCTTATGATCAAAAATGCACTTATAGTACTGATTGCAGTGATTGTTCATTGCTGTTGCATATAGCCATGCTAATGCCTCATAAGTTTTGATTTGTACAATACAACTTGCTAGTACAGCAACTGTTAACAACTTAGGGAAAACAAGTCAAAAGACAGAGATCTTTAAAGTGCATTATCAACAATGACTAAACAAATTATAATTGACTTCTAAAAAAATCTTACAAAACCAGTTTGTATGTATATCATTTGTCCGAGAATATTTCATAAATTATTATTAATAATCAAAGATCATTATGGTATATTTTCCACTGGAATATTTTCTTGTTTTTGCTACGAAGGAAGTAAAATATCTTTACTCGCTGCCCTATTTTTGTCTTTTAATAATGATTTGTTGGATGCAGCATCTGCATGGTGTTATCTCTGAGAGGTGATCAAAAGACTACAGTAGCACTCCCATATCCGCTGATTCACCATCTCTTGATTCAGTTATCCACGGCTGGGGATGGCGGGAGTGGACAGGGGAGGGAGAGGAGGAGGAGAGCTCGCCTCTCTTCTCCCTCCCCTACGGGGGTTCAAGTGGCATGACTGATGTGGCGGGGGGGGGGTGGACGGGGGGGGGGAGGAGAGTTAATCTCCCTTCCCTATGGGGGTTCTGGCATCATGGGGAAGTCTGCCCCCTACCCTCCTCCAGGCCGGTTCCCTCCCCTCCTGTCTGCCTTACCCTCTCTCCATGGCAGGAACCCACTGGGCCGCCTTCCTTCCTCTTACTCTTCATGTCTTCCTTCCTTTCTTGCTTCTTCTTCTCCATAACTCTTCCTCCCCACCCATCGCAGGGCGCTCACTATTATCTGTGGTTTTCAGTATCCGCAGGGACCCACAGAACCAAACCCTCATGGATATGGGAGTGCCACTGTATTTCATTTATGTGGGAGAACAGAGGGAATCTGGAACACTGTGTCTGTTATGGTCTCTCATTTAAAAAAAATGCCCCAAAAATGGGTGAGGGGAGAACTGAGAGATGACTTTTCTGGCTGGTTGATGGGTTAAGTGGTCTTCTTCCTATCCTGAAGGCGCAGCTGCTGGAATTGCCAGGTTACTCATAGCAGTATTGGGGGGGGGGGATTTGTGGACTTCAATTCCCATCAACCCTAGCCACAGTCTGTGTGAAGGATGACTGGAGCAACATTTGGGGAAGATAATGTTTTGAACTATAAAGCCTAGAATCTCACAGCCTGGGGAATTTGGGTAGTACCAGTCCCCAAAAGTAAAGGTTTAATTGGGAGCTGCAGTCCAGTTCCATCTGGAGAGCCCCAGGTTGACCAATTTTGTTTTACAGCATGCGTACATGCTTAGCTCGCAATAAAAATAGGAAACTGGCCATCTTTTTAAAAAGAGGAGCTGTACATAGATTTTCCTTGGGGGTTTTTTCCAGGCTGTGAGGCTGTGTTTTGGAATAGTTTCTTTCTGACATTTCGCTTGCATCTGTGGCTGGCATCTTCAGAGAATGGTTGGGTAGGAGTGTGGGGTGGTGGTTATATACTGTGAACCCCTGTTGGGGAGGATATGTAAATTTGTGTAATTGAATGGTTAGTTTCTGGGTATAAAAATGCAAGGCTGGTTAGTGTCTGTTTGGCTGATGGTTGGTTGATGGTCCATTATCTGCTGGAACTCCCCCTGTCCCTGGGTGGAATTCCTTTGTAAGTGTTGAGTTTTAATTCTATTGTATTTCAAAACTGGAAGCCAGAGTTTGTTTACTTTTAAGGTTTCTTCTTTCCTGTTGAAGTTGTCCAGGTGTTTGTGGATTTCAATAGCTTCCCTGTGCATTCTGACATGATAGTTGTCGGCCTGGTCCAGAATTTCTGTGTTTTTAAATAACATTTTGTGTCCAGGTTGGTTTATAACATGTTCTGCTACTGCTGATTTTTCTGGCTGGCCCAGTCTGCAGTGTCTCTCATGTTCCTTGATTCGTGTTTGAACACTGCATTTAGTGGTCCCTATGTAAACTTGTCCACAGCTGCATGGTATGCGGTAAACTCACAGTATATAAACTCCACACACACTCCTACCCAACCACTCTCTGAAGATGCCAGCCACAGATGCAGGCGAAACATCAGAAAGAAACTATTCCAGAATACGGCCTCACAGCCCGGAAAAAAACATGGATGCCAGCCGTGTCAGCCTTCGACTTCACAGGAGCTGTACAGTTAGGCAAATGGATTGCTTGGAGTTGTCTCCACCCCATTTGTCCAGCATGCTGGAAAACTGCTGGGATCTGGCTCTGAGTCCCCTAGCCTGAGAGGTGTGATAAATTAAAAGAAGCCACCCTTGCCATAAAACACTCTTAAGCAATGATGTAACTGTGTCTTTGAAAAAAAACAACACAAAACAAAACATAACAGCAGCCATCCAGTAAGAGTTGTTAAAAGTACAATTTTATTTTATTTTTCTTTCAAAATACTATGTACAAATCTTTAAAGCACATGGAGACATGCTGGTTCTTGCCCAATAAACCACCTTCACAAGGGTATTCTAGGCAAGATTTTTTTTTTCATTTTTGTCCCCATAAGACACTTCCTCACTCCCTCCCTGCCCATTTTACAAAATACTTTTTTCAGTAGGAACATTTATAAATTTATCTATATTTGACATCATATAAAATAAACTAAATATTCAGCTGTATGCCTTTGTTGCTTTTTTTTTTTTCATTTCAGTCCTCTCTTTTCCTTTGTACATAGCTAATATGTCACAATATATACAACTTAGGTTAGACTCTATTATCTGTCAAACCAGCCTGGCTAGATCAACCAGCCTTTAGCTTATATATGTACAAAAAAATCATTAAAAGTGCAAAGACTTTATAAAGGTGCCTGTGTTTCATGAAATCCGGAATTTGTGACTGACATTTTCTCTTTGTATATGACCATGCGTCCTTATCCCTGCTCACAAAACCTCAGGGATGGGGACCTTGTGGCCACCCAGAGGTTGCTGACCTGAACCTCCCCTCACTCCTAGCCAATAATGAAGAGTGCTGGGAGTTGCAGTCCAGCAACATCTGGAGGGCTCTGTCACAGACAGTTGTACGTGAGTTTTTATAAATAAAAATACATGGGATTAACACCTCTAACTTAGACCTGTTCCTAACACACATTCCCTCAGTTTCTCCAGGCTAGTTAGCTCTATGCAATTCCAAACACTTTGTCCCCTAAATGCCAAGCATAACTTACACAGGGGCAAGCCCAATTGCCTGAACAGAATTTCTTTTTTAAAAAGCAAACCCTGAGGGGTGGTGGAAAAAAGGATATTTTTTTTGCGGAGGAGGGGATGTTACTAATTCCCAGGGTCCCAGTGGCAGGGACATGTTACCTGAAGCAAAGGACATGGGGGCACCCTCCTCTCCATTCCATAAACAAAAGCAGATTAAACTGGGTATTGAATTCAGCACTGCCAATGGGAGAGTGTCCTCCATTCTTCTTCGTGGTCTCAGTTACTCACACAAATGGGTTATCTGCACCTGCGCAGTGCATCATGCACAACCTTCTAGAGCTGTTATGCAAGCATTTTGGCGGTAGCCCCGCTCACTCCCCACACACCTAACGGATGCACTTCCCTCCTAACTCCCCAGTTTAGTAGAGCAGGTGAACACATTGTGTGGCACACCCTGTTCTCCAAAAGATAAAATGATCAAGAGGCTCAAAAGGAACACCCGTGGAAGGTTCTGCCACTGCTGACGCCTGCCCAGCATCTGCTGCCTGCGGTGGTCGCTTCACTCTGCCTGACATTAGTGTCGATTCTGCCTAAACCTTTGTAAGTTCCTGAGAAAGAAACTTCATAAAACCTATGGGGAAAATGCCAGGATTTGGTCCCTCTCACAATTGCCTTGGGTGGGAGCAAGAGAGAAATAGTTCAGAAAATGAAAAGGGATACAGATTCTGATGTATTGTTTTTCTCTCTCCCTTCAGTGTATATTGTGGGAACTGAAGCAATATCAGTCAGTGTACTCTTCATCTGGCATAATAGATGCGATAATTTATGGAAAAAATAGTGCTTTATGAATAAAGTGCATGATTTCAGAAAGGCCAATAAATATACATATTTATTATTCTTACTGTTATTTTAAAGGGGGGGGTCTTTTTAACATATTAATTCCTACTCCAAACCCACATTGGACACATTTCTCCTTTATCCCTCTTCCCCAGGCACACACAAGTTGCCATCGTAAGGGCTTGACTAATCAGCCCCATCCGGCACATACATTGGGGGAAGGGGGGTGGAAAGAGAACACAGCAGAGCTGGACCAGTGGATTCTCTCAGCCTTTTAGCCAGACTTGAAAGGGGGAACCATAAAGCACGCGCACACACACACACACACAAACTATACAAGGACATAATGTGGGTGGAGTTTCAAAATTTTCCCTCTCAAACATGCCAACCACAGTGGTTATGTTTGGGAAGGACATCTCTAAAATTAGTTTAGTTTAAATTAGTTAAAATAGTTAAAATTAGTTTAGCAAACTAGCTCACCATTTTTAAAAAAATACCAAGTGGGTTATACTTTTGGATGAAGTTCAGCATCCTGCTAAAACAGAAGGCAGCTTCACTCTTAACATTTGTAATGCTAACTCTTGTCTAAATTTGCACAACTTAGCATGCATAGAGAATTCCCCTTCCTGACCCTCAAATTCCAGGTGCATTGAGAAAAAGAAAGGGTAGGAACCATACTAGATTTCATAAGGGAGGCTGAAACCACCACTCCATTCATGCTCACACACTGTCCCCCTTTCATTAAAAATGAAATGGGAAAGATGTGGTGTTGATACCTTGCTGCAAAATGTTATTAGGTTGATACACAAATACTTTAAAGTGCATGTGGAATACAAATGGGGAAAAATTAGGATGGTTGTGTTCCTACAGGAGATAACACAGCTACACACCTCTTTCCAGTTCAGTGCTCATGTGAGAATGAGGTGAAATACATATATTGGCAGGGGATATGCTGGGCTCACACTGAAAGTGGGATGCTGTGCATATTGCTCTTGCTCCAAGGGTAGCAGTCATGTTTTGCTGGGGGCAGGGAGGGGATGGAATACCAAGCTATGTATGGGAGTAAGCTGACCTTTTCCAACTTGGGATGAGGCTTAGGGGAGGGAAACCCCTCAACCAGGTCTGGCTGAGTTGACAATTTATGATCTGGGTTTCTTCTACAACCATTACAGGGAACCAAATTCAGTTTCACTGAAGCTCTTGGCACATGGCACACGGGCTTCTTTCCAATGCAGGAACAACAACAGACTTCCTATAAAAAAGAGGAGGATTGGAAAATGCCAGCATGTTTTGGGGTAATACTCCTACTGCTAGCACAAAGCCTCAAGAGATATGTTTCAACCTTATAAAGAGGAAAAGCTTGTCCAAATGTTTGCAGAGAGACTGTGGCCATCTGGGGCAACCCAGGAGGCCAGATCCAGCCTTGTGGCCTAAGGTTCCCCACCCCTATTTTGCAACCTGTTACCTCAATACTAACAGAGAACAGCCTTTTGAGCAGTTTGCTTTCAAACAGTCTGCGAGAGTTCAGCAATACTTTAATCTTTCCTGTGTTATTGGAACACATTTTGCCAGCATAGACCTGTTTCTGCCCTCCTTTCCCTTTTCATGTACGTTCTCCAACATGAACTATCCATGAAGCTCTACAAGTAGATGGCTGTTTGTCAAGTGACACTGTGGCTGAAATTCTGTTGAGGACACCCACCCACATAAGCTTCTCTTACACGTGCAGATGTCTTCTTTTTTTTAGCACTGCAGAGTTGGCATTCCTTTCCTCCCTCTACAGCACCCAGGGCCACCCCCGACTTACTGAAATGCCCTTGAAGCCACCCCGCATGGTCATTCTATGCTTTGACGGGAGCAGGCAGGCTCAGAGATGTGTCTGGCCAGATGCAAAATGGATGACATCAGCACTGAGATCTAGTGGGGTTTTCCAGGGGTCTGAGAGCATGCCTATTCCCTGTGAAGCACAGAATGGCCATGCTGGGAAGCTTCGGGGGCTTATCAGTCAGCCAGGGGGAAGATATATGGCTCAGCATTCCATAGGTCTGCATGCGGATATTTATGCTATACTGAGAGGATGCAGGATTGAGGCCACAGTGTGCCAGGTAAGCCATTATCATAGAAAGATACTTCACTTCATTTTTGTGCTTGGAAAACTGCTTTCACATGCAAGAATGGGGATGAGCACAATTCTGCTGCAAAAGTAATTAATAATAATTGAATAACATTTTGAAAATGCCACTCAAGTGACTATACAATTAATTCAACTTGGAAACATTCCTTAATTATAAACTATCCCTTTACCCCAGGGATGGGAATCATTTGTCCCTTCAGATTATGTTAGAATGCTGGGAGCTGCAGTCTAACAACATGTGGATGCCACATGACTCTCACCTTTGCCTTACATCAAACTTACAAAATGAAATGTATTCACTCCAATAGGCAGATCTGTTCAACTGCATTTCCTGACTCCTTTCATAATTAAATCTACTGCTGCCTTCTTACTGTACCTCCCAATTGATCCTTCAGTTCCGTCATGCCTCTAAACCTAACAAGAGGAGCACATGGGTACAGAGGTTGGGCTTACAAGCAGTAGCAAGAATGCTATGCAAAGGTATAGTCCTTGTCTAACAACTCACATAGACTGTTTTACACTATCCAACAAGGCATGGTGTGGTTTGTTGAAATCTGGCTTGTTGTGTAGTGATGTGACATGTAAATCCATCTCCAGTAACAATCCATGGTTTGGTAAATTGCTACCATGAACCCATGGTTTGTTTTTGACTCCACAAATTCTGGCTTGTTTAAACTGTGGTTGGTTATGAAACTGTGACTTGTCCCTAGCTTGTTTTCTCATTCTGAAATAGGAGGTGACAAAAAGGGCAGGAGAGATATTATCCAGAAATGGGAAAGACAAGCCATAGTTTGTTTGGCCATCTCCTGTGAAGTGTGTGGGTTGAGCAACAAACCATGATTAACAAACTCCGTTGTTACCCTTTCCTTGGCGAAACCACACATTTGGGTCTATACTAAATGCTCTGTCACTGCACTTCTTAAGAGGCCACAACCGCCCCTCCAAATTTTTATATGGGAGATGGGGTAGCAGTGCTTTGCAATAATAAGGTGCCTAGTGATGCCAAGTACCTTCACCTACTTGCTAAGAAGAAGGTCCTATTCTACATTCTTTGAAATCCTATTGCTTTTTTTAAGCTGGCGTTTTGGTCTTTGAGGCCCTTTCCAGGACTAAATGGAGAGTCAGGCCCAGATGTAATGTTGCCCCCGCCCCTCACTTTCTCCTTCATAGAAGCAGGGGAGGGGGGTCAAGACAAGAAACTGAATAGAGTTGTCCCTCCGTATCCACGGATTTAAGTATTCACAGCTTGAAAATATTCTTAAAAAATAATAATCCAAAAAGCAAACCTTGATTTTGCCATCGTATACATGGGGCACCATTTTGCTATGCCACTGCATATAATGGGACTTATACTTGAGTATTCACGGATTTTGGTATCCATAGGGGGGTCCTGGAACCAAACCCCAGCGAATATGAAGGGACAACTGTAATCTTAAGTTAATCAGATAAGTATTTGCAGGATATTGTGGTTAACAGCTGCTTCTCAGTTACGCCACAACACTGCCATTCCTCCAAGTGATGTGTAAAACAAATGTGAGACAGCTCACCTCTACCCATACAAACCATCTCTCTTTTCTTAATGCAGAGATTGTGCCTTGCATCTGAAAATGATACAACAACCAAGCTCTTCTAGTGTTTACATTCTCCTTTTAGAGGACAGTACGGAAAGCAAAGAAGGCTGCTACTACCCTGAGGCTCGCTGTAATTATAGACAACTACTTACAGTCTTGGAGCAAAGGAAGTACACCTGTACCTTTTCTCTTAGTGGTGGGAGAAGAACAGGGGAGATTTTGGTTGTGCATGCCAAGTGCATCAGTAGCGAAGGAATGACAATACTGGGAAGGAAGGGAAGGAAACAGACCCTTGCACAGAGTGATTAACCTGCTGCCTGAGAAATTCCCAGCTCTGCCCAAAGTAGCAACACTTTTGAGCATGCCTTCTCTTTGAGCTTGAACTTTTCAATTAAACTGAATTTAGGTCCTGAACGTTTATTAAATGAAGCTCTTCTGATGTTGAGCTGGAAACTATGAAACATAAAACAAAAGAACCTTTTGCTTACAACCAGCAATGGATTTCTTTCTTTCTTTCTTTGTAATCCAGGCTCCTCATCTTTTCTTATTCCCACTAAAGAAGTATTAGTGAAAGTTGTCTTCTGAGCCTAGGACTTTTTTTTTAAGTGCAAGTCCCACACTGTTACATTTTAAGAACATAACACACACACACAAAATGCCCCTAACAATTGTAAATATTCATTTTCCTTTGGAAACACACAAAACAGTAGGGGACGCTTTGGTATACACACCCACTGAGGAATAAAACCTTTTTAAAAAATCATAAATATATAAACACAGTTAAAGTGACGATTTACAAAAATACAATTTATTGCTAACACTACTGCCTTGTAACATTGCAGGTGTCCTCATTAAGTAGAAATCTCCACATTGCCAAATTCTAACACACCAAGTAGCAAAACCACAAAGTTTGCTTTTGTCTTTGGGTGCCATGATAAACTCCCCACAGGAAGGTTCATTGGACAGAGAGGGGGAAAGGCGGGGGGGGGGAAGGTTCCTGCAACTCTTAAAAAAACCTATCTATGTATATTTGGCTAAGTGGGGCATATAAATAGACAGGTTTATATCTGTACTCTGTAACAAAAATAGGAGAAACCTTTGTACAGAACAATAATTCTAACTGTGAAAGGAGCTGGTGCAAAAAGAAGAAATTCAGGCAAAAGTGGTGTCATAAACAGTAGCAGCATTCCCCAGTTATCCAAAACGAAATGATGGGAATTGACTGGTAGGAAAACTCATGGGTATGGGGAAAGAGGGGAAATATCTTCAGTAACCCACATGTGAACTAGTATACCAAAATAAAATCTACATACATAACACACAATAGCCAAAAAGAAGAAGAAGAAGATGGTAACCTGCTGAAGGTTGTACATCAGTCTGTGTTCAGAGTGGTTCACAGTGAATTTCATAAAGATTTTTTAAAGAAAAACTTTGGGGAAAAGTCTTGGCTGCCTCTTGCATTCATATGCAGCTTCTGTTCCAAAACTCTTCAGCATGTAAACTTGACTTAAAAAAAAAACAGCTAGCACGTTAGAAATCAACCTACCATATTAAATATATGGCTTTGCAGCATGGAAAAGCAACTGCATTAAAGACTCTGCTCTCCCACAAATTGTTATTTTCCTCCCACGTGAGCAAACTGAGCTTCTTCTTTACTTTTATTTTTTTTAATGACAGGTGAGTCGGGAACTGTATCTGCCAGTGAGCTGGTTCTGGCAAAGCAGGAACTTCTGTAAGAGATCTTGCTTCTGGCTTAAATGCCTTCTCCTCTGTTTCTAGACACAGGATATAGACGAGATGTTCTAGTTGCACACAGCTGATGCGGTTAGCAAAGCCAGATGTGGCTTTCCGATCCTGTCCAACTCAAGCAGTGCTGCCTGGGTGGGTTCTTCCAAGAATCGCTGGCTGCCACACACACCCACTCTCTGCTCTTGAGAGGGCCTTTCCTTCCCAGGCTCTGCCACATTTCTCCTTGGGGGGAAGCCTTGCCCCCTCTAGACATACAGGGCAGAATTCCCCTCCATGCTGTGCTTGCCTACCATGCTCAAGCACAGCTGCTGCACACATGCATGCCCCAAGGTTTCCACCACTATCTCTCCAGCCCTTGAGGCCTCAAGGCAGTTGCATTTCAGGTAAGTCTTGTAAACCACAGGTCTGGCCTTGCAAGTGGTGGCTGTGGGGCTGCTGTGGATGGTGGAAATAACCCATGGCGGCACTCTGTTGCTGGAGGTGAGATTGCTGGAAGAGGCGCTGGTTCTGGCCCTGCTCAGCCGCACCATGCATCTGCAGAGGAAGTGAAGAGTTTTCTTCAGAGAGCCAGGTGCAAGCAGCTTAGAAAATTACTTTTAAAGAGTATGCTGGCCTGTTACTTGTTACTGGTTAAGATCCTCCTGATCTGACTCCCCAAACCTATCTTAACACCCACCAACCACACTGATGGATGCCTGTTCTGCTGGTTATCATGGTTCAGCAGAATGATGTTCCCATCCCCTTTCCACACTGACAGGAGGGGGCTGAAAATGCCATCCTGCCACTCCTCGGTCATCATCAGAACAGACCTCTGTCACATGGTGTGGCTGCTGGCTGTGAAAGTAGGTGTAAGGGGGCATTTGCAACTGTGGTAACAGTGCCACAATTGTAAACATGAATACGAAACAGTTACAAATGCGGATATCAAGCTTACACATTTGTAACTCCTCAACAGGATGCCAGCAACCCTGTTTTAAAAAGTAGTTTGTTATTACATGTTGCATTTTTTTTAAAGTAACCTCTGGTGTTACGCAGAACATTACTTTTTGTTTTTGTTTTTTGGGGGGTGGGTGGGGAACATCACCGGACTGATAACAAAATGGCATAAAACTTAGAATCATAGAATCATAGAGTTGGAAGAGACCACAAGGGCCATCCAGTTCAACCCCCTGCCATGCTGGAATACACAATCAAATCATTGACTTCTGTCAAAATTACTCTCCAAATACCTTTTTTAAAAAAACCTAGAACCTATTACCCTGCATCAACAAAGAAGCCACAACCACAAGTCTATATCACCTATTTAGCTAAATAGCACCTTAGTTATATAGCTAAGTAGTGCCTCCCAGCCAGAACCCCAACAAACCTCACTTACAAGGCAGCAGCCATCCTGAGTAAGGGGCCTGTTCCCTTGTCAATCAGGAAATAGCTGGTTGACATTTCCACCCCCTCCCGTGAGCCACCTTCAGTGTGACACTAAAAAGCAGGGTCCCGGTCCCTTGCACCAGAGATCTCACGCAAGAGGGAGGTGGAAACCTCAGCCCTCCAGATGTTATTGACTAAAGCACCCAGCATTCTTCCCCACTGACTGCTGGCCAGGGTTTCTGTCCCATGAAGTCCAACATCATCTGGATGGGTATGTGATTCTGACCTCTGATCTACACCAAGGTGAGGAACGTCTTTCTCTTCAGATATTTTGCACTTCAGCTCCCAGAAGTACCCAACCAGCATGGCCAATGGTAAAGGATTGTAAGTTGTCCAAAACATCTGGAGGGATGAAGGTTACCCACTCCCTGAGGCTCTCTGGAATCACATCCCTACCAGGAGCTATCAGAGATTGTACCCAGGACCTTAAGTAACTAATTTCTTTTCTGCCTTTCTCCCAATATGGGGATTCACAAGGTTTTAAAAAACAAAATGCAGAACCCCACAACAATTGTAATATTGAGCACACAGTTAAATGAGTAATATTAAAGCACCACTGAATTAAAAACAATTTAAAAGCACATCAGTAAAAAAGTAGAGCACCTGCCCATTTAAAAAATTCTCCCTCAGTAGCCAGAGAGTTGCCAAAAGCCCACTGGAACATGAAGATCTTTGCTGGCTGGTATAAGGACAGGTCAGAGGGAGGCCTCCTAACTTCCCTGGGGAGGGAGTTCCACAACCTGGGAACAGTCATCCAGGAGGTTCTCCCTTGCCTTCCACTGAGAGTGATAAGATACAGAGAGAAAAAACTCCCTAGAAATTCTCAAACATCCAGTAGGTTCATATGGAAGACTATGGGGTTGTTTAAATGGCAAAAATCCTTCTCATGGAATGCGAGGAAAAGACGACCTGCCGGCAAAAACTCTGCAGGAAAAGCTTTCGTGGCTATTCCTGGAGTTTTTAAAAAACAGCGAGCGGAATGCACATTCCCACTCATTGGGACATGTAATTCTATATGAATCGCTTTCCCGTATGAGAGGAAGTGCAAACCTGATTGGCTGAATGAACACAGAGGGCAGGGCTTGCTAACAGGGCAAGCGCCCACTGCTGCCATGTTGGATTTTCGCCTTAACAAGCAATTGCTAAGGCGATAAAACGGGGTTTTGTTTCCTCTCTCTCTCTCTCTCTCTCTCTCCCTCCCTCTTTTTTTTGGGGGGGGGAATAAAGGTGAAATATCACTTTATGCACACTGTGGAAATAGGGTTTTTTTAAAAAAAAATTGGCGGTAGCAGATTTGAAAAAAACGTGAGTAATTCACTTGTGGCTGCCATCTTGGCTAAAGGGCATGCAAAGTTTATGGGAGCTGTAAAACTATTAAGACAAGTTGCAGCTGCTGCTATTGCTGTGGCACAATTTGGTTCTTGTACAGAAAACCCCACAGTCCTCCAGATGGAACACAAAAGTGATGAACTCCCACCTTTCCCTGCATAGAAGCTGCTGTCATAAACAACCCCACTGGAAAGGATTACTACCTGAAGATAGAGGTGATGCTGTTGAACCTGCTGTGGCTGCCATTGGTGGAGGGTGCTGGGAGGATGGCTTTGCTGTGCAGCAACATTGCTATGTGGAATCATCACCGAGGGGGTAAAAACAGGCGACGGAGCAGGGGCTCTGATAGTGGCACACGTGATCGCCTGCATTGGTACCGCAGGAGGCAGACTCTGCTGTTCTTGAGCAAATCTGTAAAGCAGAAGGATTGAAACCTTTTAGATGTAAAGACCTTCCAAGTTTGTGGGGAGGGATTAAACAGTCAACAGAATTGCATTAATAAGTGGTCTCATTTGAATATTCCTCCGTGGAGTAAGCGATCCGGCTTGTTGGACCGGTTCCGCCGGAGACGAAGGGAGCACATCACTTGCTTCCTGCCATGCCGGGCAGCCACGGGGTAGGCAAGCAGTGGCAGGGGCTGTGGCAGGAAGTGGGCGATCCCTTGGCATCGGGTCCGGACCAATGGCCTCTGAGGGTCTCGAGGGCAATTCTGGGATTTCCTTCCCCCAGGGTGGAAAGCTGGAGGGAAGGAAGAGGGAAGTGTGTTCTGGTGATTTGAAACACGCTTCGACGGTTTAGAAAGGCTGGCGGGTGGGGGGAGCACTGTCCCGCGGTGCACAGCAGAAATTCAAAAGGGAGCTTCCCCCCGCTTTTTTTGGCTCAGTTTTTCTTTTTTCTTTTAAATCGCTGATTTGTTCCCCTGAGTGTTTATTCCTGCATCGCAGGGGGTTGGACTGGATGGCCCTTGTGGTCTCTTCCTACTCTTATCAGTCTGTCCTACAGTCTGTTCTTGCATTGCATTCAAAGTCAAAAAAGGCACTGCTACAAGAATAAACTTGGGACAACAAGAAAGAAGAGAACAGAAAAACAAGCCAAAACTGCAGATTGATGTTTCCATTAGCTACCTGCAAGTTGTGCTATAAATAAAATTGTAGAAGACAAGTGGTATTCATTTCCCAAACCTGGTTCATCATTTCATGCCAGTGGCATTAGACTTGCACAAATCTTTCTCATATAGCCCACATCTCCCCATCAAATAAACTCAAAGCATCTCCCCACCACCACAGGTCATAATATATAGGAAACATAATAAAAACAGTTCAGACTGCTAAAATCAATTTTCTACAAGACTTTAACCCACACAAAAGCCCGGTTGAAATAAAAAGGACTTAGCTGCTCACCTGACATTTTAGAGAAAGAGAGTGCATGCCAACCAAATCTCTCTAGGTAGGACAGTTCCATAAAATGGGTACCACAATTAGAAAAAATAATCTTAAAAATAGTTAAGAAAAGAACGGGCCCTAGTACTATTTTTTAATTGTTTTTAAGATTATTTTTGAAAACTGTAAACTGCTTTGAATCTTTTTTTTTAAAAAAAGGAAATCTGCACATAAATAGTTTAAAATGAAGTGCATGTTTAGAGTTCCTAGGTGGCACTGGAATCTATATCAAACACAAATGGTTTTCCACTTAGTCTATACATCTGGCTGTAATTCAAAGTTCAAGTAATGGAGTGCTGGCTGGATAATCGGCAACTGAGCTAAGTTTCCGTGCTATTGCCCCTCCTCTGACTACCAAGCTGCAAAATAAAATAATTCAGAATAACAAAGCAGGAAACAGAGTATGCAAAGTAAGAAATTATTCATGGATTATACTGCAAATAAATTGGTAGAGAATTTATGTTGTCCAGATATGCAGTTTTAATTTTAATTTTCAGATTCCTTATGTGGCTGGAATCTACACTGTTTTAAGTGGGCTAGTACAGCATAGTAGTCTGTTGTACTAGGACTCTGGAAGACCAAGGTCAAATCTCCACTTGGCCATGGAAACCCACTGGGTGCCCTTGGGCCAGTCACAAACTCCCAGCCTCAAAGGAAGGCAAGGGCAAACCTCCTCTGAAAGAATCTTGACAAGGAGACTCCATGTCAGGTTTGCCTTAAGGGTCACCATATGTCAGAAACAACTTGAAGGCAAACAACAACACTTGACTTAATGTAGAACTCAAAAATGCCATTCCAATTAAGAATGTGTTTGTTAACAAGGAGGAGAAAGCCAATGAGGTAAAGAACTTGGAAAAGTTCCCATTGGACAATAGCTCCTAGAATTCCTAGACAGTCTGTGATTTGTCTTCTGAACAAATTTTCTAAACTCTAAGGGTAAACAGACGTGACAAGAAGTTGTGTATCAAAAGATATTTTGCAGCCTTGGATAAGTTCCTTTTGGGGCAACAGTTCCTAGAATCCCCCAACCAACATTCTGGGAGTTGTAGTGCAAAAGTATCTTGCAAACTCTGATATTTTAGCGGACACAGCTTTTTAAAATCTGTAAAACAATTATTATAGAATCATAGAATCACAGAGTTGGAAGAGACCACAAAGGCCATCCAGTCCAACCCCCATGCCTAACAGGAATACACAATCAAAGTATTCTTGACAGATGGCCATCCAGCCTCTGTTTAAACATCTCCAAAGATGGAGACTCCACCACACTCCGAGACAGCAGAGCAAGAAAAACCTTCATCCACACAACTGTTAAAACATAAGTATCCCGCCTTCTTTTCCACCCAAGACAGGAGGAAGAAATCAGGTATGTGATATATTTTTAAAGATTGAGGTGGATCCCATATTGCCGTGTGAGGTTAAAGTAGGTCATGGATCTAAGAATGCGGAAGACTATTGTTCTACAACAGGCTGGCACAAGTTTCAACCTATCATGCCAAATGCCTAGCAAGTATATACGTCAGCTCCCTGGGAGGCTTTGATCATCTTTATATTGTTCCAATTTTTCCTGGGACTGCAAAAACCAAGCAAACAAAAAATAAAGAATGGTGGGGTTGTCAGAAGCCTGACAGGCCAGAATCCAAGCTTTTGTGCTTGGAAGGTCACCTGCTGTGCAGGCCTGACTCTGAAAGAACACACACATCTTTTGTACCTAGACCTCAATTAAGCTCCTGCAGGGAAAGTCCAAGGAAAACAGCAGCCTAATAATGGGCTGGGAGGGAGGGGTCTCCCTTTGCCTGCTATCTGCCGGGATTACTCTGTGAAGAAGAATGATTGCTCCCATTCCAGTTGGACATCAAAGGCTGCAAGGACTGATCTAACAACATGCTGCTGGGAAAATGTCAAGCCACTAGCTAGCAGTCAGGCATGAAAAGTATAACAAAACCCAAAATTCACAAAACAGTGATACCTTTGTTTTTCCATGGTTTTTTTTTTTTCTGGGCTGTGAGGCCGTGTTCTGGAAGAGTTTATTTCTGATGTTTCGCCTGCCTCTCTGGCTGCCATCTTCAGAGCCAGAGCCATGGTGGCGTAGGGCTGTGTGGGGTTTATATACTGTGAGTCCCTGTTGGAGAGGATATGTACATTTGTGTATTTGAATGGCTAGTTCCTAGGGTGGGAGGATATGCAAGGAGGATTAGTGTCTGGCTAATGGTCCATTGTCTGCTGGAAATCCCCCTGTCCCTGGGTGAAGTTCATTTGCATGTGTTGAGTTTTGATTTTGGTGTTTTTCACACCACAAACACCTGGACAACTTCAACAGGAAAGAAGAAACCCTTAAAATAAACAAAGTTTGGCTACCAGTCCTGAAAAACACCCCAGGAACTAGCCATTCAAATACATAAATGTACATATCCTCTCCAGCAGGGACTCACAGTATATAAACCCCACACACCCATATGCCACCATTCTCTGAAGATGGCAGCAGAGATGCAGGCGAAACGTCAGGAATAAACTCTTCCAGAACATGGCCTGGAAAAAAAAACCACAGAAAAGCTATGGATGTGGCCATGAAAGTCTTCGACTTCACAGTGATACCTTTATTGGCCAACTAAAATGCACAAAATACATTATTGCAAGCTTCACTGCCTTCTTCATCAGGCAAAAGGATGTTAAAAATCATATGGGAGAAAATCGAGGGAGAGGGGGATGTTAAATTTCAAGATATTAGCACAAAGAGGTAAACAACAGGTTCAAGTGTTAAATGTGTATGAGTTTAGTATGTTTGTAGTGATTACGTTAAAATTTAGTTGATGTAGTTGTATGTCATGTTTTACTATTGTGTGGAGATTCTGAATAAAAATATATTTTTAAAAGCATACGGGAGAAGAAAAGTAACAACGTTAGAGTCACAGGCCTAGATTTTGTCTCAGATGTTACTTCTGATTTCAGTTAAGATGGTATGGAGGGATCTCAATGCAGACAGAGGACATGAAAAGTGGGTGTCACTCCAGATAATTAGCATCTTTTAGAAGAAAGATTCTCTTAGGACTCAGCCAGGGCACAAAAAGGTTAAATTTCCCCATCCTACAATCCTGTAACTATCAGCTCTTTCCACTGATATAAATTGGCCTGAATGGTGGGAGTGGTTGGTGGATTGGGGAATCTCTCTATGTGTAACATAAAGATGCATTTTGGCATCTTGTCAAATTTGGGCCCAAGTCCGCTCAGCCATGGAAACCCACTGGATGACCCTGGGCAAGTCACACTCTCTCAGCCTCAGAGGAAGGCAAAGGTAAACCCTTTGCCTGCTAAACAAATCATGCCAAGAAAATCTTGTGATTGGTTCACTTTATGGTCATTGTAAGTCGAAAAGGACTTGAAGGCATACAACAACAGACAGCATGAGTTTTGTCTTAGAGGAATGATTATGTCTTGACACTAGGTTATGTGAAACACCACCAGCCAAAGCACACAAGTAGCTGGGGGACAAACCAATGGAACAGTAAAGGAGTTGGGGGATCTGGGTGAAAAAACAGCACCCCCACTTGTAATCCTTTCTGTTCCTTTGATTTTTCTTCTCTCACAGTGAATTTTAAGGTTCAAAAGTAGTCTTTTCAAGTCTTCATCATGATTTCCACCCCCTCTTTCCAGCTTATTCTATGTGAAGGAACTCAGCTACTATTGCAATGCATACAAAATGTGTGTGTGTGTGTGTGTGTATGCTTCATTGGATTCTTGAAAGGGGATTGTGATCCACAAAAAGCCGAGAACCACAGCAATAAAGGAAGAGGGAGGTTATCTGTTCATCATTTAAAAATAAGGACAAGCAATAGGAATAACAAATTACTATCACCACATCATCATCATCCCTTTATGCAGTATCTATACCTTAAACTCCGATCTTGGTTGTAATCGGGCAGCTGTTGCCTTTCGCCAATTTCAGCTGGCATCGGTGCAGACACAGTGATAGGATGCGTTTGGGAGAACACCATGGGATTGTTGTACATGGGCATCGAAATGCTCATCTGCATGGGTAAACATGCCTGCTGGACCTGGTTACCTCTCATGACATGCTTTTGCTGCTGCTGCTGCTGCTGTTGCTGTTGCACCTAAAATATGCACAAATATGCACAACATATGCATAAGAATATATACAAAAATATACTCAGGCTTGGACATTTACTTATTAGAAGTAATTCATTCCTGTTACTCATCCCAGTACTTAAGGAATCACCTGCTGGTTTTAATTCTTACACCCAACCTTGCCCCTCTGCCACCCAATGGCCCATCATGTTGAGCAACCCCCATTTTCAATGAAAGACACTTTTGGATTACTTTTGGTTTCACAAAAACGGAAGGGTTTAGCCCATGGAGACCAGAGTGGGTGGGAAATGAAGCAGGAACAGACCCCAGAGCCTCCATAGCTGCCTACCACTACTATAGAGTAACAGCAGTTCATGTTCTGAGTATGAATTGTTACATTGCCAAAACAGTACTTTCCACATACAACAGTGAGGGAATATGTTACAGCAGCTTCTGGAAAATCTTAACAGAAGTAGAAAAATTCCCCAGGGAAGGGGGGAAAACCCCCTTCAAACAACCAATCAATACTGAACCTCCTCTGTGGGTACTGAAGGCTAGCTGTTGAGCAAACAGGACAATCTCTACACAAGAGGATGAATGGACACAAATCTGACATTAGAAATGGCAATATGCAAACAAACAAACAAACAAACAAGCAAACAGTTGCAGAACATCTCAATCTTCCTGGACACACAGTAAGAGATTTACAGGATGCAGTCCTTGAACAAGGAAATTACAAAGGAAGACTAGAAAGAAAAACTGGTGAATGGAATTATATTCACAAATTCCAATACATTAGCATAAGTATGAACAAAAACAATGGCTTCATGGCACACTACATATATTAATACAAGTCACTACTGCACCTATAACAAAAGGAATCTTCTCAGAGACCTTTAAGCACAGGGAAACTGAAGCAGATATATTGCTTTCACACATCAACATTAACTGATCACTGTAAAGATCTGAAATACTGTGCCTGTATTGCCCCTTTGAAAATTTAGGGTAAGGGTCATGATTTGCATCTTTCTGGATCCTATTATGTTCTGTCCCACTCCCACAAATGTATAAGTGTGCTTTATAGCCTGGGGCCTTAATACCATTTGGTGCTGCATCTGAAGGAGTGTGTTTATATTCATGAAAGCTCATGCTAAAATAAAAACCAGTTAGTCTTAAAGGTGCTGTTACCTACCTACCTTCCTACCTTCCTTCCTTCCTTCCTTCCTTCCTTCCTTCCTTCCTTCCATTCCCTTTTTATATTGCCACAACCATAACTCCCCCCTTCCCCCCTGCTTTACTGGGCAACAGCTGCATGGGGAGAATCAGGTCCATTCTGCCTGCAATTGGACCATGAGTGATGACATCTCCATATGGTGGAGTGGGGAGGTCAGACGAGGAGAAATTACTTACTTAAGCATACTTAACTAAGTAGCTGATACAGGATTCCAGCTATAATCAATAGAAATTATCCAAGACTCCATCAGTGTACTTCTGCTGCTTCTGCAGGGTGTGGAAGCTTCTCTTTCTTCACTTACTCTCTGGGTATACAACAGTAGCTTTTGGGGGGCGGGATTTCTGGATGCAATGGCCACTGATTTCCCACAGGGGAGCATTTGGGGACATTCCAGCCACCCTTGCACACCTAGGAAAGAAAGAGCACCCTCTGCTCCCTTTATCAAGTTCCTGTTGCTTCCTCCCAGGTGCTCAAGAACAATCAGAATGTGTCCTGGCATGCCCCCACAGTTGACCAATGTCTAGAGCAGAGAGCTGCATCCAACACCCTTGTGCACCAAGCATGAGTATTGTAGAAGGAGCTATAGCATAGCATAGCATAGCATTTATATTTCTGTACTGCTTATCAGTGCAAAGCACTCCCTAAGCAGTTTACAATGTGTTAGCATTATGCCCCAAACAAGCTGGTTCTCATTTTACTGACTGACGGAAGGATGGAAGGCTGAGTCAACCTTGGAGCTCTGTAGGATGAAACTCACAATGTTGTGGCTGCAGTAACTGGCATTTAACCACTGTCTCACCAGGGCTATGTACAATTGTCCCAACATATCCATGGATTTTGTATCCATGGCTTGAAAATATTCTTTAAAAAATAATAATCCAAAAAGCAAACCTTGATTTTGCCATCTTATTTAAGGGACACCATTTTGCTATACCATTGCATATAACGGGTCTTGAGTATTCATGGATTGTAGTAGCCATGGGGGGTCCTAGAACCAAACCCCAGTGAATATGAAGGGACAACTGTATACCTCCTTCTAAAATACCCCAAAATACATAATATGCCCACACAAAACTGCGTGTTAATGCCAGTGTACATCAGCAACAGGATTCTAGCCAAACACAGCAACCCATATCAATTCTAAAAGAGCAGCAGAATCAAGGATGTTGGACTTAAAAAAAAAAGTTTTTAGTCTTCCACCTAAAAGACAAGAACAAGGAAGCGAGCTGCCACTAGAATAGTTTTAATGTCACCCTGTATCTTATGAGTTCTAGGATAAAATCAAGGCACAGCTATTATGGGCTTTTGAAATAGAGATCTAAACACCAGGCAGGTCTATATGGGAGCAGTTGGCCCTTAAGGTTATATAGATGAAAAGAAAAGCATGTAGGGCTGCATTATAGAGAATGTATATCACTACCTGGGATGATGTGACACAAGGTTCCCTGAGGAATTGCTGAGGTGAGGCCAAGTGTGTGCCACAGAATTGCTTTGGTCCCATAAGGCCTTGTTGCTGGGATTTCTTTGAAGTGTTTGGTCTGTTCCCTGCTGTTGTTGCCTGTTGCTGGGAAGCCCTCCTTGAGCTCTGATGTTGTACGCTATTGAAGACAATTGGCATAGGCTGTTGCATCAACATCTGTCAATAAAAAAGATAAAAGGAGCATGGAAGGCAATATGGGGTTTATTCAAAGCTTGGAAAATTTACTTTCAAAGAAATAATTCATCATGTTAGTCATTTTGGCATTTAGTAACACATACGTGTGTGTGTGTGCGTGTGTGCTTGCAGAAGTTGACTTTTAAATTCCAGGTAGATTTAGAGTGCATCTGCACTACACAGTATAGCTGTTTGATACCACTTTAATTGTCATGGGTCTATCCTATGGGGTTTGGGGATTTGTGGTGTTGGGTTTGAGGTAAGGTGAGGTACTTAGAATCCTCTACTAGAGAGCTCTAGTGCTGTAGTTCAGGGGAGTGCACTAAAAATCCCTAGCAGAGAATTCTCGCTGAGCTCAAATCAGTTTCTAGCAAAAGAAGAGGCTGTTATAATAAGCATGATAAGGGGAGAAAACAGATGGGGCAAATGGTGCTGAAGGTTCTGGTATTTGCAGCTGTAATTTTCAGCGCGGGGTGATAATGTTAAATATCCAAATGTTTTGTTATTCTGAACTAGCTGGTGACAATTCCTGGCAACAACTGCAACTTTTTCTTCCTGCCCTCCATCTGTTGGTTGGTTGGTTTTAAATTCTAAGACATCAGGATGTCTTGAATTCCATCTTCAGAGGAAGGCAGGATATAAATTCAATGAATACATAATAAATATTGACTCGACAAATATTCAGTCACAAAAGTCCTATGTGGAACATGCCTATCTACTGCTGTGGAGTTTTTTGGCCACTCCCAATTGAGAGCCAGTGTGCTATAGTAGCTTGACTATATAGTAGCTTGTTGGACTATGACTCTGGAAACCAGGGTTTGAATCCCTACTCAGCCATGGGAACCCACTGGGTGACCTTGGGCAAGTCACAACCTCTCAGCCTCATAGAAAGGTAAAGGCAAACCCCTTCTGAAGAAATCTTGCCAAGAAAATTCCGTGATACATTTGCCTTAGGGTTGTTATAAATCAGAAATGACTTGAAAGCACACAACAACAAAAACAATGAGGTACTGTGAGGCAGGTTGCAGAGTTTGCATTCTGAATGGCTTTAAGATGGATGGTGGGAAGGGTAAAGACAATTCTTTCATCCTCTTCAATTTTATTTTTAAGAGTTATAGCATCATAGTTCATCAGAGAAACACTGAAGTGCTATTTCATTATTTCACTAATCCACTATGACTAAGAAAAATAACAAAAACACACTTGAAAAATATAGGAACACATTCCAACGTCAGCAAACCATTCCGTCCCACCCAGGTTTTTTTTTCCCTAAAAAAACAACCTTATAGCAAGGATCCAAGAAATCATTATGTCTAGCAACAGTTTCCACAAAGTAACAGAAAAAAAGCCCACTGACAAGGATTGAGATGTTGCAGAGGCAACAACAACTAGCACTACCCAGCAAAAGTTAAGGAGCCATGTTGCAAGAGTTCACACTTCTTTAGGTCAGTCTGGAAGAGCCCAAGGGCATGAAATTTGTATGCCCTACAACAACATGGGGTAGTGGCTTGAGTTTTGGACTAGGACACTGGGAGACCAGAATTCAAATCCCCACTCAGCCATGGAAATCTTTAGAGTGACCTTGGGAAAGTCACACTCTCACAGCCTCAGGGAAAGCAAGGGCAACTCCCCTCTGAACAAATCTTGCCAAGAAAACCCTATGATAGGTTCATCTTGTTGTTGCTATTGTATGCCTTCAAGTCGTCTCTGACTTATGGTGACTGTATGGTGACCCTATAAAGGTTTTTCTTGGCAGGATAGGTTTAGAGAGGTTTGCCCTCTCCTTCCTCTGAGGTTGAAAGACTGTGACCTGCCCAAGGTCATCCAGTGGGCTTCCATGGCCAAGTAGGCATTCAAACCCTCGTCTCCAGAGTTGTGTTCCAGCACTCAAACCATTACACCACGCTGGCTCCCAGGTTCACCTTAAGGACTCCATAAGTCAGAAATGACTTGAAGATACACAACAACAACAACAACAACAACAACAACAACAACACATTACATAAATGGAACAATAGTCAGAGGAGCCACTAGATGTCAGTCTTTGAACATCAGGTCAAATATTAAATTCAGCATTGCCTAGATACTAGCTAGATAAGAGGAGAATCAGCAGTAAGACAGGCTGCCTACAGTCTTATCAGATGTGTTGGGTCAAAGCTTGGTTGCACAGGACAAGTCAAGTTCATCTCTAGGAAGGGTTGTGAAACACTCCTTGTGTCTGACATCAGGGAAAGCAGCTGTGAATCAGTACTGATAATATTGAACTAGACAGACAAATCGTCTGGTTTGATATAACGTATGCTGAAAGAGAGAGGAACCTGAAAGCTTCTTAACATTAGGACAAATACACTGTGTAAGAAAGAGGTTTTGACAATAGCAGTTCACCTGGCACCCATTCATACCACACTATGATTCCACTGTAATTGCTTGTGGTTCCATCCTATGGAATTCTGGGGTTTGTAGTCCAGTGGGACACTAGAGCCATCTGGCAGAGAATCCTAAATGCCCCTCCCTATACTTCCAGTCCCAGGATCCAATAGGATTTGCCATGATAGTTAAAGCAGAATGTAGCATCATAACTGTGTCATGTGAAAGGGCTTCTGGTTTTGCATGTAGTGAGCAATCATCACTCTCAGGCTTTGAAGCTTTACAAGAGTTGACATTTCTCTCACTTTTAGACTACAAATGACACACAAATTGGTATGGATGGATGCAGCTGGAAAATACTGGTGGACTAGTAACTCTGTCAGAATTTAAAGCCAGACTAGGCAAGGCAATGTTACTTGCAACTTTTCCTTAAATGAGAAGACAGCAGTCTTAGGGGGAATGGGTTGATTTTCATTATAAAAACATAAGACTCCTACAACACAGGAGTCTTGGGTTGGGCTCCCAACCCCCTACATAGTATCATCAAGAGACAGGGGAGTTGTCTACATGAAGGGAAAAAAATGGACGGCTCCACAGTATTAGCAAGTTGCAGCACCTGCAACCTGTCTTAATGGTTTTATAGCCCTAAACTTTGCATGCCTGTAGCTGAGATGGCAGCCATGAGTGAGTTACTCCCATTTTTAAATCTGTCGCTGCTGACCTTAAAAAAAAAAAAAACCCAAACATTTCTATGGTGCGCACAATGATATTCCACATTTCTGGGGGGAAAAGATAGAAGAAATCCCTGTTTTATCGCCTTAGCGATCATTCGCTAAGGTGAAAATCCAACATGGCGGCAGTGGACACTTACCCTGTAACCAAACCCCACCCCCTGCGCTCATTCAGCCAATCAGGTTTGCGCTTTGTCTTGTATGGGAAAGCGATTTATGTTGAATTGCTTGTCTTAACGAGTGAAAATGTGCATATCACTGGAGCTTTGTTTAAGAAGTCGGGAAAAGCCACAAATGCTTTTCTCATGTAGTTTTTCCTCTTTTCGGCCCCCCTCCTTCACAATACAACAAGACAATGTGGGATCCCATTACGTTAGTGTGTGTTCCAGGTGAATTCTGCGAGGGGTATTTTAACTGTATAGACAACCCCAGGGTGTCTATGTTGTCTTGTCTGGTTTGGAACTAAGCTTTAGTGCTGTGTGAGCATGAGATGCAGCCCCACAGAGATACCTGCAAATTGGAGTCTTGTACCAGCTGCAGTTGCTCCTTGATCACATGCAGCTCCTCTTGCTGTGTTTTGATGTCAGCCTGCAAGATGCGGGTTCTTTCCTCCAACTGTTCCTTCAGCTGATGCATCATCCCCATCTGGGCTGGAAAGTGATACACTGGCTGGGAGCATAGAAGAGGCAGACATGTTACTGATCCTGGCTTTTCGGCACACCATTTCCACCACTGACTTTGGAGAAACGGAGACTTTTTCACACATGGGACACATCTGTTTATAAATATCAAATTTTTAAAAAGTACTATACTGTGCTATTGCATTGACTCTGGGAGCTGCGGGATGTCTTGTAGGCCAATTAGTTTTTAAAAAAAAACAAACCTCAATTCAGAAAATCCAATATTAGAGAAAGGCTGGGGAACCTGTGAGCCTCTGAATGTTGTTGAATTCCAATTCCCAACACCCCTAGCCAATCTAGTCAATGATGAGGCACAAGGGAGGTAATGCCTCATCATGATATTCCATTTTGTTTCTCCTCCTTGGTGTCTGTCCTTATTCTACAATATATTATGAGGTATGCATCATAAGAAATTGCCACCTAAATAAAAATTCTCACTCTATAAACATAAGGTCTAGCAATATGCTTTTGTGTGATTTCAAAGAAAACTAAGGTTCTCAGGTTGCTGGATTTTACTCATACATTTAGCCTTGTTCATCAAGAAAAGATGACAGAATAAATCTGTTGCAGCCTATCAAATGATCTCTCTCATGTTTAGAAGAAACCCCCAGAGCATGTAAGTAAATGGTTACAAATAATAAGCTGTTTGTAATTAATTCTTCTGTGCAACAACCAAGACACAATTAAATTACAGTACAACTATAACATAACAAAGCACCCCTTTTATATATAGCTGTAATTGTTCCATTACTTTTATAGTTTCAGAGGGTGAGGCCAAAGTACTTAAAGCCAGTAGCTTCAATGAATTCTGATTTTTTTAAAAAGTAACTAAAAGTAACTAATTACTTTTTTCAAAAATTAAGAAGAAAAGAGCCATTTTTGAAAGCTGTAAATATAATCCTAATCAAATACCAGAGCGGGGGAGGTTTCAAATCTAACATTAGCTAATTATTTTTAAAAGTAAAATTCCAGGCTCTGAAACTTTTTCATTTGTATGGGCTTAAGTAGACAATCCTTCTCCCAATTATTACAAAGGCAAAGGACACCCTGGTTTGGAGAGTAAACAACATTGCTCAGTGCTTATTCAGTAACGATCTTTGCTTTTCCTTTTCATTCTAGAACCACTCCTGCCTAACCCCCAAAACTAGAATTCTTATCAGTCTCAAAGGCCAACTTTAATGAATGCTGAAATCCTTCCTTGGCTGGCTCTGTCCCTCAGCCATGCCTAAAATGGACCACATGAAGATGCTTCTATAGGGCAGCTGATGGTCGTTATGAGATACACAGAACCATCACCCAAAAAAGCCACCTTTTTTGGACCACATCTCCTAACATCTACCAGCCACTATAGCATCTAGCCATGCTGCCTGGGGATTATAGAATGTATAATCCAAAAATAACATTTCTAACCTCCACCAGCAATCTGTATATGTCTTCCCCTCTTTTCCTGTTAAGATCCCAATTTACTGGGTGCCTGAAGTCACACCATCTATTCCCCTGTTGCTAGACGTCATTGATCTGAGATGAGTGCAAGAAAAAAACATTCATTTTCCTTGAGTGCAACAGTGCAACAAGTTGTCACGTCACACTTTGTGCAAACTAGCCATTATCTTAAAGAAGGAAATCCTGCAATGTCAAGTTAGGCCCTTAGCAATCTTTCTACCCAGCTGCCATTCAATGCAGTTGCAGGGCTGGCTTGCATTATGGATGACATACCATAACTGCCTGCTGTGCGGGAACAGTAGGCTGTGGCATATGATGCTGTGTGAGATGATCAGCAGGTGTTTGGGGTGTTGTTATGCCCTGTGAAAGAAAGAAAGAAAGAAAGAAAGAAAGAAAGAAAGAAAGAAAGAAGAAAATTCATAATGTATCCAATGCACACATGAATATAATTGTCTCACTTTCTCTACAATATATGCTTGGAGATTTCCTTGTTATCAGAGGCTTAGTCCTTTGAGGTGGAAAAGCTAATTCAGTCTGCAGGTGGGTGGGTGGCTCACATGACTGGAAAAAAATCTTCATCTAAAAGCCCAACTTCTCAGGGAGAATGGTTTTCCTTGGCATGCTAATTTTCTGTCTTCAGGGAACTATGTTGTACGGAAGAGCACAGTATTCAGTTCTAGGAAACTCAGGCTGCAATGGGGTAAAACAGCTTTTACCTTCTCTGTAAGGACCAAACCAACAGCTCTCTCATTACCTGGCAGCTTTTCAGCAAACAACCTCAGGACAGGTACCCAATAAGCTCACAGTGATCTCCATTTTGCCTACAAGACTATTTGAAAAACTGTGTTCTTCCATGCAACCCTAACTGGCTTTTAAAATTACTAGGGGAAGAAACCTCTTGCTCTCACTCACACTACCTCCAGAGGTACATTGGTAGGGATACAAGAGAGGGCATTCTAGGTGGCTGCTCCCAGACTCTGGAACTTCCTGCCAAGGGAAAGGAGGTTTGCTCCCTCCCGTGTTGTCATTCCACTGACAGACAACAATAAGTTTATTCAAGCAACCTTTTGTAGATGTAACATCCTTAAGCAGACCTAATTCACTGGATGCTACCCATGTCTTTTATTGTTCCTGACTTTAAAAAAAAGTTGTCCCTGTGCTTGTAACAGCAGCTTCAGGTCAAACTAGGCATGGAAAGGAATGCTTATTCCATTTCCCCTGCCACAATGGGATCTCCTTAGTGATAGATGCCTCACCAATTACAATTGTAAATTAAGCAAGTGCTTACCTTGCTATAACCAATCAGAAAACAATGTGGGTTCATGTAGGTGGGTAAAATCCCATACTGTGAAAAACAAGTATCTTTTACCACTTGGGGGAGCATGTTTACAAAAAAGTGCTAAAAGTATTTTGTTTGACCCTTAGTCAGCAGGCACTAACAGATGACAATGCCCAGTCCACAAACCTGGAAGAATTTTCCAGTTTCTGTGAAACATCCTATTTGTTAAATGCATAGGAATAGAGCAAGTGTTCTTTCTTCTGGTCTGCAAAAGATCTCAGAACACTACCTGACTGAGTCATAGGATAATCATTATCATAATAATATTTATTTCTTACCCATCTCTCCCTATGGATCAAGGTGGGGAAGAACAGGTTAAAATACAGCAACAAATAGACACATCACAGTTAAAACACAGTTAATTGTTATAAGCTGCTTAATTGTTGTAAGCCGCCCCGATTGCATTTCATAGAGGGGCGGGATAATAATAATAATAATAATAATAATAATATATTAATATTATTTTAATTATTAATTATTATTATTATTTTAATAATAATAATAATAATAATAATAATATGAACACCAATTAAAAACATATAATCAGTTAAAAGAGCATAATATCAGTTTAAAAAAACCATACCATCAGTTTAAAAAACATACATATTAAAAACAATCAATTCATAATTTAAAAACTCCTGAAGTTAGCTGACCTCTTGAGTGCCTCGTAAAAACAAGATAGCCCAGCAGATCCTGAACCTCTTCCCTGCTTCCCGTTCTCATGGTGCATTTCAGGAGATCACCATTACTTACCGGTGTGCTACTGCTGGAGGCAAGCCTTAGGGGTGCCTTTTCTGACTGCCCCATTGGCAATGATTGTCTAGTAGGGGTGCTGGCATCGGTGTGTCGTACTGATGATGTGGCTGCAAAAGAGAAGTAACTGTGAGGGGATGTGCCAATAACCTGATAATCAGCATGCAAAAGTGCTTTCCAGCTTACACCTCTCCCTGAGCATATTCAGAAATGATGACTTAATTGTTCCATCAAGGAGGAAATATCATGTTTATGGGAAACGTTCCCTAGTATTGGTACAAAAGATGCAGAACCAGACCAATCAGGACTAAGCAACATATAAATTATCACCCCTGCATCTGCGGGGGATTGGTTCCGCGGATGGTGAATTCCACGGATAATAGCAAATGCCATCCCGGGGGGCCATCCCGGAGGAGGGGGGGCAGGTTCACTCTTCCGCCCCCTTCCCTCCTGCCATGGCCCCGCTGTGGCTGTGATTGCAGGGGCAAAGAGGGAAGGGGACAAGGCCAGTTCGCTCTTCCCCCTCCCTTTGCCACTGCAATTGCTGCGGCAGCGACGGGAGCCCTCCCAGGGGAAGGGACGGGGGAGGTAAGATCCCCCCTTCCCCCTCACTTCCTTCCCAACATCATCAACCATGGATAATTGAATCTGTGGTTGGCGAATCAATGGATACAGGGGTGCTACTGTACTTTTAGCTTCATAGGCCCCTTCTAGACAAATACATTCTTTACACACACAGAGACACAAATTGATACCCAGTTACTCTGGGTACAGTCCTGTCAGCGGTGTAAATATAATTACACAAGTGGCTGCACTTTCTGGTAGGCTGTGTAAGAGGGATGTCCTACTCAGGATTGTGCAAGTGGCACAATCATTTGTGCATAACCAATGTGGGGAATTGCTGGTCCTACAAAACTGTGCAACAGTGTGATCCACCACATCTCCAACACAGCGGTAAGTCTGGTCTGGACATGCGGGTACAAGTTTAAAGGGATCTTGGCCTATGTTTTCATGCAGGATCAAGATGGGTCCTCTCCCCCTGCCCCCAACACACACACAAAGGGAGTATTTTAGAAAGTTAGTTCATGATGATGATGGCAATGATGGTGACTTAATATCCTACTTTTCCCCAGAACTCAAAAATTAAAACGCATACAGATAAGAGCACATAAGCAAAGAACATCTGAATGTTTCTGTTAAAATATAATTAAACTATCTATAGAACTAAAACCAATCAAAACATACCCATTTTTTTTTAAAAAAGCAGTAGAGGAGCATGCTATTAAAATCTTTTTTCAGCAAGGTGTGCTCTCTCACCCACTCTCAGCATCTTATGCAGAAAGAGGACAGCACGCTTCTGTCTGCTACTGAATCAAGACTAGTGGGAGGGCTGAGCTAAGGATTACCCTGATCTAGCAATCTGCTTCCATTGCAATGAGGACACAACATAATGCACCATACAAGGCCCAGGGATGCAACACTTCATAAGCTGCTGAATTCATCTTCAACTCCACCCACCCCTATTGCAAAAACTATGCACATGACTTTCTGATTAATCTGCTATCAAAGGCTAAGCACAAAATGGTTTGTTGCTGCTTTCATGATACAAGGAGATGATGATAAAAATGGCCTGCTGGATTGGGCCAAGGATTCTTTCAAGCCAATACAGGCATATCTCAGTTAACAAAGCATCCAACAAAGAAGCTCCTTTTTACAAAGATTTTTACAAAGGCCTGCCTGCCTGCCTGCCCACCCACCCCTTTTTCTCCTTGTCTTCTGTCTGCCTGGAAGCTTTTTGACAGCATTAGCGTTGGGAGGTTGTTGAAGGAGGGCTGGAATAACAGACTTTCAGTATCTGGTTGGAGTAATTTTTCTGCAGTAAACAGTGCCATAAAGCTTGAGCTGTGAAAGATTCTACTTCAGCCAATCCTACTCTATGTGTGCCTGCCTCCAACAGGCAAGGTAAAGAACAGTTGCCTTCAAAATCCCTGTCTGAGCATGTATGAACAGCAAAACAGAGAAAAGAGAGGAGAAGATAAGCTTGCCTCACCATCTGCCCCACAGTGTAAATCTGTATGTTTGGGCACTAAAATAGAAATGATAAGAAGTGGAGGCTGGTGAAATAAAAAGTCATTCCTGGATACATTTTGGGAAAAGCTTTCAAGTGGTCTGTTGTTGCTGTTACTGTTGCTGTTGTTGTTGCTGTTGTTGTCGTTTCTGACTTATGGCGACCCTAAGGTGGACCTATAATTGGGTTTTCTTGGCAAGATTTGTCCAGAGGGGTTTCCCATGGCCTTCCTCTGAGGCCAAGAGAGTATGACTTGCCCAAGGTCACCCAGTGGGTTTCATGGCTGAGAAGGAATTCGAGCCCTGGTCTCCAAAGTCATATTCCAGCACTCAAACCCCTATACCACAGTCGTTCTCCAAGTGGTCTCTAGAAGATTCAAAATGTTTTTATTCATGCAAGGCTTACCTGACCTGGTTGTAGGAAACTATCCCTATTTTTTCCATGTTATTTCTGTCTAATGCCAATTTTGCTGTTAAAGAAGTGATATCCAGAAACACATCTCCTTTGTTAACTGCAGAATACCTGTAAGTTATTTCCTAAAGCAAAGCATGACAACAATCCTCCTTTGTTATATATCCCCATCACCAGATATTGATGTAACATACTGTCTCTGAACATAAAGCTCAATTTAAGCTACATGGCTAATAGCCATTAGTGGACTTCCCTTTCATGAATTCTCTATCCCAGCTTAGAGAAAATGAAACAATCATATGGGGAGGGTGTCGTAGCAGCAGCAGCAAAGGGATAACAACAATGTCCAACTATTCCCCCTCTGGATTTTATTGTCCATTTTCATTCTCTTATAGTTGGGGATTTAAGATGGTGGAGAATGGCACTGGAAAAAGTTCAACTCTGTGGCATTACTAAAGCTGGTGTCACCCCTCCCCTGATGATGTTACCTGGTGTGCTTTGGCCTCTCTGCACACCCCCAGTGCTGCTGCTGGTTCAACTGTCTGATAAAACTCTGGATCATCCATCAACTACAATTAAATATCCCCTTGGTTGGGTGTTCAATGTGATACCTACATGCAGAGTCAGAGAGAGCTGTGTGTGAGGATCGCCGGGAACTGTGAGATGACACGGACACCCTTTCACGACTGGCTTCTTGGTTGGTTACACACTGACGGATATCGATGTAACTACCGTGACTCTGAAAGAAAGTAAACCAAGGCAAGTGTATTACCATATACAGGTGTACGTGTATATAAGTTGACCTCATGTATAGGCAGAGGACAGGTTTTGGTGCCAAAATTATGGATTTTAATATGGCCCAGGAATAAGTGGAGGGTCATTCCACAGAGAGTGGGAAAGTGCCAGTGTCAGGAGGCCAGCCATCTCTGGCCACTGCCACCATTTTCCCACCAAGGCATTCAAAAAGACCTTCTGCCACTCTACTCAGAGAACGGGATGGCTCCTTTTTTTTGGATAAAAGTTAAGGTACAGTATTAACTCTTATATAGTTAATATAATATAGTTAATATAATATAGAACCATCCCCTTCTCTGAGTAGAGTGGTGAAAGGCGAGAGCTTAGTTCATCCTGGGAAAACCTAAAAGAAGTACTGAGCCCCCTCTATTCTCTTGGCACTCCTTTGAGGGGAAGTGCCAAAGAGCTGCCGCCATTGCCACTTTCCCACCCAAGCATTCAAAAAAGCCAGAAGCAGACCTGAGGCTGAGAAAGTAGAAGGGGTTGGTGTGTCTTTTAGGTTGTCCTGGAATGGACTAAGCTCTTGCCTTGCGCCACTCTAATCAGAGAAGGGCTTGGTCGCTTTTTTGGAGAAGAATTAAAGCACAGTACTTATATTGACCGTGGATAAGTTAACCCAGGTTTTCTGGGTCCATTTTTTGACTAAACTTTCTAGACTTATACATGAGTATACAGTACACAATATATTGTTAGCTGCAAAACCCAACTCACACTTTTCAAAAAAACACAATGGAAACAAAAAAACAGTACAGTGTCATTTGTTTGATAAAGAAGGTAAATTAACTTCTTTACAGCAAATGCTTACAGACTAACTACAGTATATCCACTGGATACATCATGCAAGCTTTTGAAGCTCCACTGGCTTCTTCAGCAGGCAAAAGATGTTTAAAATCATACAGGAGAAGAAAGGTGACAATGATAGAATTACAAGCCTTCAAGAAGAGGGAGCTAATAGACTGGGACTTAACTCTCAGCTTTTTACATCCAACAAAGATAAAACTCTTTCATTTGGACTACAATCAGTAGGTTTTAGCTATACAACACCTAAACATTTTTAAGATATAACGAAACAAAATTTCTTGAAAAATTCAGTGTTCTGTGACTAAGAAAGGAGCAGTTAGCTTCATATAGGACAGGAACAACCTGGCTCTCAAGAGAAGTTACTTTTCTGTTGCTAATGGAGTTGGAATTTTATTACCTGTCTTTTACTGCCCTTGGTCCCCACATGGCCAAGAAAGGGAGTGGCCTTTGACTGCACTGAGATGAACTGAACTACAACAGAAACATCAGATACAAAATGTAGGCCTCTAACTCTGTCTTCATCACCTTTCTTCTCCTGTATGTTTTTTAAATGTCTTTTGCCTAAAGAAGAAGCCAGTGGAGCTTCAAAAGCTTGCATGATGTATTTTATGCGTTTCAGTTGGCCAATGAAGTTATCACACTTTTTGTGAATTTTGTATTTTGTTGTAGTTTGCTGACTGGCTAACATGGTTATCCCTGAATATATATCCATTGAAGAGCCTGTATACTGGTACACAAAAGTAAACCAGTTTGGAAAACCTTCCATTTCGATCTCTCAAAATCATGGAAACTTCTGCTGGTGGGCAGCTCTTTTTGCAGACGCCATATGTCTGTGCACATGCAGATGTGCCTTCAAGTCGCTTGTCAATTTATGGTGACCCCCATGAATTTCACAGATATTTCTTAAGCAAGGAATACTCAGGGGTGGCTTGCCATTGCCTTCCTCTGAAATCGCCTACAGCACCTGACTTTAGCCTACAACACCTGGTATTCCTTGGAGGTCCCACATCCAAGTGCTAACTAGGCCCATGGTAATCAACACAATCCTATCACATAGAATCTTGAATGTGAATAGGTAGATTTCTGGCCTGTGATTTAGGTTTTAAAAAAACAACAACTAGGATTTCAAAGGTCTTCAAGTGGAGCCCTATGCAGGACAGAGCCTTTTTATTCAGGCAGGCCTTTGAAATGTAATTATGCAGCAGGGGTGCATAGCCTAGAAGCCAGCATGGTGTAGTGGTTTGAACTATGACTCTGGAGACCAGGGTTCGAATCCCTGCTCAGCCATGAAAACCCACTGAGTAACCTTGAGCAAGTCATACACTCTCAGCCTCAGAAAACCCTGTGATAGGTTCACCTTAGGGGCACCACAAGTCAGAAATGACTTGAAGGCACAACAACAGCAATGTACATGGTACATGGCCTAAATACCCTAAAGGCACCAGATACCTTTTGATCTTGGATGCTAAGCAGGATTGGCCCTGGTTAGTACTTGGATGGGAGGCCACCATTGAATATCAGGTGCCATAGGCTGTATTTCAGAGGAAGGAACTAGCAAAACTACTTCGGAATATTCCTTGCCTAAGAAAAACCTATGAAGTTCATAGGATCACCATCGGTTGATTGGCAACTTGAAATGGTGGGCTATATTTTTAATCTTTCATTGGTAATTATATTTTAATGTGTTTTAACCATATTTTTAAAAAAATAATATGGTTATTTAATTCTTTTTTAACTTTTGTAAAATAAGATTTTAACTTAATCTCATTTTATGTTACTAAGGTGGAGTATAAACAGGCCTCTGTCGATGGCAGCAGCTACTGGCCAGTAAGTGGGGACTGAGGATGGATTCACTATGTAGTTACCTAATTACCATGGTTACGTAGAAACGTGGTGCATAGAGGATTTTGGCCTATCTTCTCAAGATTTAGCCAAACACCCAATCTACTTTTTGCCCACCTGGAATGTTCAATGAGTGTAAGTGGTACTGAAAATAACAGTTGGCACTAATTCTTGATTTTAACACAGCTTATGTTTTAACAATTTATCCAATGCCACTGGAATTCATCTATAGTGAAGTTTATTGCCATATTGTTAATTCATGTAAATATAATCTGATTGGCATCCATTGTTTTTCTTTACCAATCTATGGCTTTCCAATTGATCTGAAAGATCAGGACCCCCAGACATAAGAACTGAAGGCAAACATTCAAAGAAGTGGATAGTGCAGACAAATTATCTGTTCCATTCATATGGGGCACTGATGGAAACCCAAGCACTCTGTCGGGTGCATACAAAATGGTGGCTTTTTGTCCTTTTGCTCCTTTTACCCATCAGTGTTGGTCAGCAACAGATTTATTGGTATAAATAGAAACATGCCTTTACAATTAGCTCCCTTCTGCCCAATTTCTCCTGACATGTCACAGCTCATTGGCTTTCACCTAGAAATGCAGCATGAATGAATGAATGAACCAACCAACCAGTAGCTAAATGACTCAAGCTGGCTACAAAGAGGGACAATCTGATGCTCATTCCAGAAAAGGGAAGGAGAAGAGGAGAGGAAAGAAAGAGAGACCAGTTTATTGGGGATAGTGTTTGAAGGTTTTATTATCTGCGTGACTCCCAAATTAGGATAGGGTGTAGATATGATGACAATTGGTTCATTTTCTAGCTACCCCAAATTTAAATGATGATCTAGGGAGTCAGCAGATGGTGCTCCCATAGTCAAGTGCATTATATGGTGCAAGAACTATCTGCTTGTTCTGTTTGGGAGGAAATGCAATATTTCCAAGAAGAAAATGTTAAACGTCATATCCACAAGAGAAAAATACGTAGACAGTAGGGATTGAAAATACTGTAGTGTTTACTGTGGTACAAAATAAACATCAAAATCCAGATGCCTAATGATACATACTATGACCCCAGTAAAAGTGCCAGCCTGTAAACATGGCTCAGCATGCTGGAGGTATAAAATTGCCTAATATACATCCTTATGGGTCTCCTGCTGGGTCAAAATAATTCTTAAAGCAAATACATATTCCCTGAGTTTAATATGTTTTCCTCTGCAGTAACAGGATCTCCTCAGAGATGTACATTCCAGCAATCAGATTAGGAAAGTAAATTCATGTTTACCATCCAAAGGCCAATCACAAAACTAAGCACCACTAAATGCAAGGTACACTGGTGAAGAAAAGTATGTGGGCTAGAACAAGCAGATATTTCTCACCACTTGATGGAGCACTGCTTCTATGTAGGTGCTAAATATGTACTAAACATCTAGTCTAGTCTGTCTCTCTGATTACATGGATAAGTTATAATATCAGGTTAAGGGTGAAGAATGTGTGGGCTTCACTTCCCAGATATTGTTGGATTCCATCTCTACCAGCTTAGGTCAGCATTCCAAAGGTAAAAATAATGGGGTCTGTAGGTCAACCACATTTGAAGTACTAAAGGTTCACCCTCTCTGCATCAAGGCCACTTTAAACATACAAGCACCTGATTACTTGCAATTGACCATGTGAATCAACTTCACTAGCAAATATGCTGCTGGAATTAGAAGTGTGGGATAAATTAACATGAAGAATCCAATATATGGTGAGTTGCCATGCCATCAAGTCTACAAAACCCCTCTTTTTCAGAAAGCTTGGTGCCTACTCGTCTTATATGGGATAGTTCCCTCCTGGCTTCATATGAAAAGTGTGGGGGCCTATGCTTGGAGTCCATTGTGAAGGTTACAAATAAATTAACTTAAGGAATGTTATCACTGACTGTGCAAAAGCCAGATTTTGCTTCTAAATTTCTAGAGAAAGATTTAAGAAGCTGTAAAAAAAATTAACTTAAAAAAAGCTATAAAATACTCAGCTTGATGTCATGTCACTTTTGCATCCCACTATTAAAACACTGGCAAAGGTTTATTTTTAAAATGTTAACTGAGCTGACCCTATTAACTGAGCAGGCATGACTATACCAGATTGATTATTTTAAAAGGCAATGGAAAGTGTTGTCATGGCCACAGTCCTGCTTATGCCCAGATTGCATTATGCCTAGCCTCTAAAACCGGGCACTGATACAGAGAGAAAATAGATCAATAAGTCATTCCTTCACTCTCAGAACTGGTGAGTCAGCATAGAAGCCCCACAGATGTAGCTCTGGAATGCTTCCCTGCTTTTTCTGAAGCCTTTTTTGTTTTTTTCCAAAAAAATTAAAAAAGGAAGAGAATACATTATAGAATGTGCTTTTTTTAGCATGAAGAATAAAATCTTTAAGACAATAAAATCTTTAATATACCAATTGTGATAATTTTATGCCAAATCAAATTGTACATAGTCATATTTTATGTTCCTAAAGTAACAGAGTGACTTTCAACCTGTAAAAAGTGCTAATGCTGCATTTTTTTCTGAAAATGTCCATTTTTTTCTTGAAAAAAGATTGTGAAATTTTGGCTTCAAAATTTCTGGAAATTTTACATCTCTAGTAGGTGGACTAAGGCTGCAGGCACAGTGGTCATGAAGGAAATTAAGGCCTTGGAGAAATAGGCTGCTTGGAGATAGCACATTTTTCTCTCTTCTCTTGCCACCAATGTACAATCCAAGGTTCCAAGATTGTTGGAGGACAAATCCTATCTTCTTTGACTACAGGCCATACTGGTTGACGTAATGGGAGCTGTAGTCCAGTATCATCTGAAGATCCAAGTTTGGGAAAGGTTGGTGTAAATTATTTCCCTATTCAAGACTGGCTCTTTGTTACAATCATAGAATCATAAAGTTGGAAGAGACCACAAGGGTCATCTAATCCGTTCCCCTGCCCTGCACGAATACATAATCGAAGCACTCCTGACAGATGGCCATACAGCCTCTGTTTAAAAACCTCCAAAGTTAGAGACTCCACCACACTCCAAGGCAGCACATTTCACTGTCGAACAGAACTTACTGTCAGGAAGTTCCTCCTAATGTTTAGGTGGAATCTCTTTTCCTGTAGTTTGTTTGGGCAGCATAAAGCAGCCAATCTGTAATTGTTAGGTATTAAAATTGTTATAAGATCAGGAATCACTTATGGGATTTTCTGCCTCATGCTCCAAAATAACTTGGTTGGATTGCACTTTGACTTGCCGAGCTGTATATGACACCATTTGTTGATTTGCTTCAGGTGGCAAAATGTCCTGGGCCAGCTCTATTTCTATTCTATTCCAGCGGATAAAATAAAAGGAGAGTGAAGACTCGCTCACACTGTATACTGCAGTTCTTTTTTCTGTTCTTATCCCTTATCTGGGATGATCAGAAGGTGACAAAACTTGTCACCTGCAAAATTCTTAAAAACATGGATGCATTCCATGGAGAATGTGATTTAATTGGGGATAAAGGTGAACCACACCCATCATTTGATTTCGTTACAATTAAATCTCTGAACTGATCCAACCACAAACCATGTTGTAAACATTAAAGGAAGACTGCTTGCTGGCAAAAGTGAATGAGCTCTAAATGCTTGCAAACAGAACTGAGATGAGCTGCAGCCTGTTTTACAGCATCTTTGCAGAAATCAAATAGCCACACTTGCCTGATTCCTGTGGAGTTGCTGCCACCACCCCCTTGTGAGTTGGTGATGGTCAAACATACAAATACTCTCTTAGTAGTAGAGCTGGACTGGTACTGACTTATTCATGCAGAAAAGTGTCATATGAGCATAATGTCAGAATAGTACGTACAGTTGCCCCTCCACATTCGCGACTTTCACATTCACAGTTTTGATTATTCGCGGAAGGCTGCTTCCCCCGCCCCCGCTGCTCAACACACCGTCCCTTCCCAAGGCAGCAAAGGGATTAGCCCGTTGCTGCCTTCAGAAGGAGGGGTGGGGAGCAGCTGGCGCGCTGCCTCTGCACCCCACTCCCTTCCCAAGGCAGCGAAGGGCTTCTGAGGAAGCCCTTCGGTGCCTTGGGAAGGAGGGGTGGGGAGTAGCTGGCCCGCAGGCTCATATCTTATTCGCGGGCTTTTTCACATTCGCGGGGGTTGTCTGCCCCTAACCCCCGCAAATGTGAAGGGATGACTGTATAGCCCTCTATTTTGGGAGAGCACATCCACATCTTATAAAAATAATCCAGAATGTTCAGATAGATTTGGCAGCATAAATACAGATTCAACTACCTATTCCACTTGTTATAAACAAGGCTAGATTTCTAACAGAAGTCCTTATTATATGACTGAAAAGCCTTGAGATTAAAATCCTTGAAGTCTTAGCTAATCAGAAATGAAATGGAACCTGCAGAATCCCATGCCCCTCCTCACAAAATGTCATTTTGTCATAGTGCAAATACTGTAAGCACTGTACAGACAAAAACTCTTCTTAGCTCTTTACAGCATACAGTACCTTCAAAGATGAAGATGCTAGTTCAACAGATGACTCTTCAAGGCCAAGATCTCTTCTTCTTTCCGCTCGAACTTCAGCATAACTTTAAAAAAATGAAAAGGAAAGGACAAAGGAGTTTTCAACACAATAAATGCACATTTTATTTTGCTTTTTATTTGCATTCCCTCAAACTCCCTCCATCTGAAGTTTCTATTACCAAGGAGCTCAGAAGGTGTATGTGGCTCCTTCCCCTTTCCCCATTTTATCCCTACAACAACAAAGAAAGAATTATTGGCCCAACAGCACAATACAGAAGCTTAACAGTGAGTGGGAATTATGTTCCTGGCTCTATTTTTATTCTCTAACCATTATATCACTCCTTATCTTCTAGAGAACTTTTTCTCCATTGAATTGACTTCTTCTGGGACTTCTCTGCAATAGAACTTGAACCTTCAGAGGAACCTACTGCATGTTCTAGCATGTATACCCTGTTCATATAGCATACCTGCTAGGCCACATTGAGTCTCAGCATTACAAGGACAAGCCACGTATCACCTCAATTTCATATGACCCCCCTCCACCTCTCTCCCTGGTCAGAATGAGACTGGAAGCTTCTGCTTTCAGTTTAGATTAACCATAGTTTAGTGTTCCACCTGAACCTACAGTTAGTGGAGTGCAACTAGTGGGGAAACAGCTGTCTTTGTACCATATGGTTTCAAGGTGGCTTGCTTCCACTGTGTAATTGCAACTTATCCACGTATGGCCATTATGGCAAGCTGCAATTAAGTCTAAAACAGAAGTGAAAGCTTTCTGAACTCCTCCTGACCACAGTGTCAGAAAAGCAGTTTGAGGAGGGGGACCATGAGAACTCTTGCTGTGGCTCATTTAGCTTTACAGGAGAACACAAACATTATTAAGAGATCAAGACAATGGCAACTAGAAAGTATTTTAGATTTGGTTTTAAAGAAAATAATGTGTAAAATGTCACTGACAGTGGTGCTACCTGACTTCACTTCCCATATGTATCCATAAAACTGCTTAGGATTAAAATAAAAATAAAAATAAAACAGAACATAGTAATATTGGCAGCCAATGCTGCTTTCAGCCTTCTGCCTCAGCTGCCAAAGAGAAATGAGTAATAAAAACACTGTGACTCCCACCACCACCCCAGTTCTCAGCTGAAATCATTTTATATAATTAAGTACTTTGGTGAACCAATACACACAGGGAAATATTTGAGCAGACAGTGTCACGGTTGAAGGTGCAGCAGCGGCAGCTACCCAATAGATTTGCTTACCTAACAACAGTGTGGGTGCACACAATAAACTCTGGCTTGGAGTTCCATTGATGGTAGGTGATGTAATAGTGTGTTTGCAACCATATCCACTGCTGTCCTTTGGTCAAGAATCTATAGTAGCACGACTTCCCTTTTCCAAACTGCATCACTATATATGTAAAACAAGAACAACAATTATATTAAACTCCTGGAGCAAAGAAAGTTATTTCTTGGACGAAACCTCCCAGTGGATAGTGGATTCTGGGAGCTGTAGCCCAAACAAAATTCTGTCAATACCACTGTAACACATTAAGTTTGTCCAATTTAAAAACATATGTGTAAACCTCATGTGTTCCAAAATAACACCCACGACATAGGTCAAAATCCAAAGAGCCAGTCGAAGCAAGTGGAACCCTGATTCTCCACACATGCATGCCAAACACTGCCAAACTCCACCTTTAACGTTTCCAAGGCCAAATAAGGGACTGCTATTATATCCTGACTGTTGAACAGTATGTTGTACAGGATTGGGGAGCTGGGGTAGCCAGAACTCGGGTCCAGATATTCACTCCCCCGTCATCTTTCACCAAACATTTTAGAAGTACACCTGCATCTATTTTCAAGCACAGTTGGCTTAAAGTCGGGAACACAATAATGGGCAGAAATCTGATCTGAAAACAATGGCCTACGGTGGAGAGCTTAGCTGCTAATTTGAAATGTTCATGGCTTTTCCGTTTTCAAAATGATAAACAGGTTGAACACAGGTAAAGTATTTCTAATGTGACTGCCAAACTGCCCACTGCCAAGCTATCTTATCCCTTTCAAACTGGCCACCACATCTAAGCTGGAGTTCCATTAGGGACACCCACACACATACGTTTCTCTTATGTGTGGTAATGTCCTTTTTTGGGCACCATGGGAATAAGTATTGCCTTCCTCTCTGCACAATATAAACATTTAAAACAATTCCAGATTTAAAACAATAAAATAATTTAAACAGGATTGAACAAGATTAAATAGTTAACAAGTTAAAACAGCTTAAAAGGGTAGAACAGTTAAAAACCATGAACATGTACATTTGAAAAATGTATCAGGCCCCAAAAGTTTTAATAAAAAGCCAGGTTTTGACTTGTCACTGGGAAGAAACCAACGTTGGCACCAACGAGTGACCAAGATGACCAAAGGTCTGCAGACCAAGCCTTATGAGGAATGACTTAGGGAGATGGGCATGTTTAGTTTAGAGAAGAGAAGGCTGAGATGTGACATGAGAGCTACCTTTAAGTATCTGAAGGGATGTCATGTAGAAGATGGAGCCAGCTTGTCTGCTGCTCCAGAAACTAGAACACAAACGAATGGCTTCAAATGACAAGAAAAGATATCCCACCCAAACATTAGGAAGCACTTATTTACTGTAAGAGCTGTTCAACAGTGGAATAGTTTGTCTTAGAGTGGTAGACTCCCCATCTTTGGAGGTCTTTAACTAGAGGTTGGATGGGCATATTTGGCATATTTTAGGGGTGCTTGAGTTGTGTATTTCTGCATGGCAGGGGTTTGGACTAAATAGCCCCTGTGGTCCCTTCCAACTCTAAGATTTATGATTCTAGGATATGAAAAGTTCCAATATTCAACTCTTCCATTTGCTAGATCATAATATTTGCTACGCTTCCTTTAAAAACTATTGATTTCAAACAAAGCTTGCTTAGTGCATCTGCCTTGAAATAGTAGGGCAGGCTTCTCCTCTGCTCCTTTTAGCCAACACTTTCCCTTCTTTCATCCTGTGGTCCAGGGTCCTCCAACATATTGAATAGGATCAAGATGATCAGGGAAAGGACAGGCACAAGAATCCAATTAATCAACACTGTTTAAAGCTTCAACAGCTTCCAGGTTGAAAATCAGCAGCCCCAACCCTACTTGGAGTTGGCAAGGAACAAACCATGTGTTGGCATTGCAAGAATTTTCTTTAAACAATATCTCAAAACAAAGGTATGTTCAATGCGACAGCCCTCAAACTGTGTATGTGTGTGCACGCGTGCACACATGCACCTTCAAGTTGCTTGTTCGCATTCGGCAGTCCTATGAACTTCATAGGGTTTTCTCAGGCAAAGAATCCTCAGAGGTAGTTTTACCAAGTCCTTCCTCTGAAATATAGCCTACAGCACCTGGTATTCGTTGGCAGTCTCCCATCCAAGTACTAACCAGGACTGACCCTGCTTAGCTTCCATGATCAGACAGGATCTGATGCCTTTCAGTTATTTAGGCCCTCAAACCATACCTACCTAAAAATCTTTATAGGAGTTCCCCAAAAGTACAGCAAGCAATGAGACAGAACAAAATGAAAAGAAGTACAAGCTTTTTTTGGTTTGCTGTCACCTCTAAGTACTGTCCCCCTTCCTGACCTAGTGGTCATGCTAATTAGTTGATTCTGAGAATTGTAGTCCAAAAAGGTAACTTTTCCAAACTGTTCAACATCTTAAGCAAGCAGGCCTTTTCCTGGGACCTGGTTCATCTGCTAAATTGACATGTGTTTGGCTGCTAACAGACATCGGAGGAGCACCTGTAAAAATAGTGGCCTCTCTACTCAGAAAGCAATCTAACAGCCTGGTTAGTTCTGTAGTCAAGAGAGGCAGGATTTGAATATGCCCAAGGAGAGCTAAAAGAGAAACGAACAACAAAACTTGGCAGTGAGTTAAATATGCCTCTTAATCTGGTTAATGAGAACATCCAGCACACTGTGTAATAGGTCATGCAATCCAGGCTCTGCCAAGTGTTAGGGTGAGCTTTGCAGCACAGATCAGTTTAATTCTTATTACTTCAGCCCTGCAGCAAAAGGCAGGCATTGTCTCAATAAAGGTATAATGTGCAAATAAAAAAAAAACCAGGCCTTGGGTTGTTGCCCTAGTTACCGGATCTGAGAGATAGAGACAGAGAGAGCTTCTTTGTGTAATCTCAAACTGATTGATGGAGATATAAAAAAAGAAGGTACACCTTATCCTAAGCCAGCCTAGCACAGGGCAATGTAGTTCTAAGGAGATGTTCATAACAATAATACTGTCTGCCCACCTTATTCCTCCTGATCTGGGTCAAGAATCACAGGTGGAAGAGAGGTATTGTAAGAAACTTGAGTGTCAGACTAGATGTGATGTTAAATGTTCTTTTTGCAATTCACTGAGCACGTGTGGATTTTTCAAAATTCAAATAACAACAGCAGGAGAACTTGAGTCTTTCCTCCTTTACTGAGTCCTGACAACTATTCCCCCTGTGACAAATATCCTATCCACCCAAACTGCACTGCAGCCATTCGGAATTTCTTCCTACTTCCAAAATGACTGGGATGATAGCCTTCACCATCCAAAATGGGTTGGGAAAGGGGCAAGTTTTTGAGCTCCACAGAGCTCTGCAAATTTAAAAGTGCACCTACAGCCTTTAGTGAAAAGTGATAATATCTTATTTTCATATTAATATCCTAGGTTTGTTTTTTTAAAAATGCAAATTGCATCAGACTAAGAGAGAGGAAAGCTGGTAATTAATTTAATCTTTTCCTTCCTTGCTGCATTTCTGAGGGGAGGAAATTCTCTTCTGCTGGGGAGTTCTTTCCAATGTAAATAGCAGCTGCAAACAGCAGAGAATATTTTTTCTTTAGATTTGAATGGGGTGGGGAGTTAGAATGAGAAATAATCTCCTCTGCATGTCTGCTCTGATCATGTTAATTCTTCGCTCTTCCCTTCTCTTTCCCAAACACACCTGAACAATTTACATTCCAAAATCCTGCATGTTTAAATATCTACTCTGGCCTTGTGTTTAGAACTAAAGGCAAAGTGAAATTGTTTCTCATAAATGACTATAGGGGTTTACACAAGCATTTCGAATTAAGAAAAGGAGCAATTTAAATACACACAAGCCCATGCAAGGAAGCAGCAAAACCACTTACAGTGTTCATGGCACCTAGCAAGAAGCTCCAGGTCATCAGCGTGATAATAGTCATAACCTGATGTCCCAAGCACCTCAAATGGTAAATATCCTATAATAGGTGGGGCTCTGAAAGCAAAGAGAAAACAGTGAGTATAAAGGTTTGGTGCCATGTTATTTTAAGAGTGCTTTAGCAAGTAAAAAACCTCCCCACAGAAAATGATTATATGATTTTATCAGGCTTTAAAAAAAAAGTTGTGAAAAACGAATTTACCCAGATTAGACAGAACGCTAAAGTGAAGCTTGCTTCAAAGAATGAATGATGGTAATGAGTTCTCTTGTTTTTAAAAGAACTTTGTTTGAGGCCATGGAGAGCCAATCACAATATGCAATACTAAGCGAGATGGACCAATGGTATGACTCAATGTAAGGCAGTTTCATATGGTGTTAAATGGTTTTACGGAACAAAGGTGAACCATTATACACGGTTGAGAGTTTTATAGCTTAACAGGGACTCTGGATGCCCATATACATTCTCTTCAACTGTCCCACCTTGGCAGGGACCATCCCTGTTAATCCTCTGTTGACCCATTTTTTTTTTCATCTGGTTTTAAAATGTTCCAGTTTCTCTCTCCTCTTCCATTTCCCCTCTTTGTCCTCAGCTTACTTCAGTTGATGCAAATGTAGTACAAAGTGCAAAAGTAGATTGCCCTCAATTAATTCAGCAGGGGGAGAGGAGAGAAAGGAGATGAGATCTGGCCTTTCCCAGCAAGCTCAGGCAAAAGCAAACTACTGCAGCCTCTCCTAGTTTGTACATTCTTCCTCATTAATAACTTCTGTCATCTTTAGCACATCTTGATATTGCTTGGTTATATGCATTCCAGTTTTCATCTATGCAATGTTGGAGGTAATACGTACACATGTAACAAATAATGACTGTGTGTAATTAATTTGCCAGCTAAACAGCCAGAGCTGCATTTACATGCCATGATACAAGAACAGCTTTCCCCAGCCTTGAAAAAGTGTTGGACTACAGCTCCAATCATACCCAGCCAGCATGTCTAATGGCCAAGGATAATAGGAGTTGTAGTCTAGCAACTTCTGAGAGGTCATGGGTTTTCCACACTGACTTTAGGAGGTGATATGACACCTGGAGAAGCTTCATCTGTCAATTTATACAAAATGAGGTATGTTAAGGTATAGCAGCAGATCCAGAGCAAGGAAGAGAAGCTGCCCATCTCTTTTAAGCTTCTTGTGAGCAGCCAAAACAGTGCTGTTCTGCACGGCATTCAGTATTTGAAAGTGCTGTCTTAACTGTTTCAAAATTGGATTCCAGGATTGTTTTTAAGACTGCTTTTCAGAGTTTTTAAAGAGTATTTTAATATGTTTTAAAGATGTGTTTCTTTGCATTGTTTTAACTGGTTTTTAATCTGTTCATCACCTCAGGAACCCTTGTAGATTGGAAGGTAATACTTTAAATAAATAAATAAAACATTGCGCTTTTTTTGACTGCAACTTCCAGAATTCCCCAACCAGTATGGTTCTGGGAGCAGAAGTTGAAAAAAGTAATTTCACCAAGACTTAAAATCTAGTTGGTTTGGTTCCCCTCTTCCTTCTGTCTCATCTAGCCACAGCAAACATGGACATAATCCTTCCATAAACAGACAGATTATTATTAAACCAAGATTGCTATTGTCAAGTAATTATCTTCAAATGGTGATAAACACTGGGGACAAACACCCACACTGGATATTGCATAATTGTTCTGTTTATAAGTAAGCACAGGCCAGTGTAAGTAAGTAGCAAGTAGAACAACACACACTTCCTCATAATATATCTGTCTCCTAACCCTGGAGTTAGGAACATTTGGCCCTCCAGATGTTTTGAACAACAACTCCCACAATCCTTTACACTGACCATGTTGGCTGGGGTTTCCTGGAATGGAAACCCAAAACACCTGGAGAGACAAAAGGTACCCCAGCCCTGTAGTTCAAAGGTGGGAATCGTATTCCCCTTCAAATGTAGCTTTAGCCAGCGTAGTCATTGGTGAAGAATGCTAGGAGTTGTAGTCTAATAGCATGAGGAAGGCTGCATGATTCCTACCTTGCTCTCATTCCTCCTTTCAGCCCAAGCTTAAATGTGTTTCTCAGAGGTAAGCCCCACTTTCTTTAAAGAGGCTTACTCTTACCTAAGTGTGCACAAGATTTCATTCTTAGGCACTTTTAGTCCTAAACATACTTGGAGCAAAGTAGGGGCCCATCCACACTGCATGGTTGTAATGCTATGATTCTACTTTAACTGCTATAACTGAATCCTGCTGAATCCTACAATTTGTAGAAGATACTGAGAGCTCTCTGGCTGAGAATTTTAAATACCCCTGAATAAACCCCATAGGATGGAACCATGGCTGTTAAAATGGAATCAATGCTATAACTGTGTTGTATGAAAGGGCCCCAGGAGTGGGAATGAGGCAGCCCTCCAGAGGTTACTGAACTCCATCTCCCAGCATTCCCCACCATCAGCTAGGCTGGGACTTGCAGTCCAGTAGCCTCTAGTGGGCTGCATGATTCTCATCCTTGGACTAAAGTAAGATCTGTTAAACACAGTAGGATTTATTTCTAAGTCAACTCACTGAAGACTGTGCTTCAGGTTGGTAACAGCATATTCAGCACAATCCTGGCCAAATATTCCTTTAATTTGAGTCAAAAGGCATGAATGACAACCTGCATATACTGAGGAAACAGTTAATGTTCTTAAAATTACAGCATTCATAAGAACAAGCTTGGAGGCATGATTGCATAATGGGGAAAACATCTCTCTGGTGCTTCCTTCCTTCCACTGAACCTCAATAAGCATCTTATGGAAGGCAAATGTTACAAGATGACCTACAAATACGTTGCAGATACTAACAGGGCTTTTTTAAAAAATGGAATTTGGTTCAGGAAAAAAATGCAAAGCCTGCTCTGTTTTAGGACAGTGGAAATAATAATAATAAAAAAAGCTTGTTGTTTTCCAAAATAAATAAGAAATATGGGCAGCAATAAACTCAGAATGTGTGTTATGTAGGTGTTTGTGCATGTATGTTCAAGCACATGACTCAGATTTTTAAAATGTTCATACAGATGTACATGTCAGAGACCTAGGATAAACTGCAGCTTTTAATGGAGTGTACACTTTGCAGCAGGTCTGGGTTGTTAATGGATAATAATGTGTGAAATACACCTGAGATGGAGAAATGGGCAGGTCTGGCAACAGCTATTATAAGAGATCTGCAACCAAGTGTGGAGTGCTTCTAGTCAGAGTTCCCACTTGTCAGCCATTCATTTTACCCAGTATACTCCAATACACACACACACACACACACACACACAGAGGTTTTTAATTTTCCTTCCTCCAGCAATGAGCCACAAACTACCTTCCATTGTGCTGGGGCATGCATAGCAGATCCCAGGTTCATCACCCCTGCCTATGCTACTTATCGGTGTTATCTACCCTGAAACCCAACTCCATAGCTATATTAATAATTGGCAATATTTAATAATTATGTCAAAATGTGGCCTTGCATGTAGTGTGGGCATTAACGTAAACCTGGGCGACTAGAAAAACCCAAAGATTGCTTAGTTAGGTATGCACTTAGGGAGGGGCTACCTAAATTCTAAGGAAATGCTAATTTGCGAGGCAAATGAAGACATGTACATGTGGCTAATCCCATCTGCCCAGGCTGGCAACTCAAAACCTGTAAACAACCCTCATTAGTCTACCCTTGCCTAAACAAAGGAAGTATTCCACCATTAAAAATACTATTAAAATATCCAGAATGTTTTTGTTACTCTCAGAGCAACATCACAAAGTATTGTTTTCTACTCGTGGTCTCTTCCAACTCTGCAATTCTATGATTCTATGATTCTACATAAAAACCCATCCCCAAAAGGCAAATATTTATAGCACTATAAAACCTCTTGAAAACTGTCTTCAGCTCCCCTTCCTACATCCATGCTGCCGGTTTGAGACCCACCACACTCTGCTGGTTTCTTCCACAACCTCATCTCTACAGGAAAAGGTGTCGTACCACCCACTGGAAACCCCCTTCGCTATTCCTCTATCTTAATCTCTCCCACTTATTTAGCTAGTCTTGCATGAATGCTTGATGCCTGAATAGGTGTGTGAATGTTGATACTATTACTTTTCCAAATAAAGATTATTGTTATACTATCTAGATTATGTCTCCTCTTTAGTACTTGTATAGTTGGTCACAAGATCCTGCCATTACCCCGCTCTTGTATTACCAAGTCGAGTATATTAATTCCCCAAATTAATGTTGATATTTAGAGGGTTTCAACAACACCGGAGCACTTAGGGTAACAGGAGCTTCTGGGAGTTGTAATCCAACTTAACATCTGGAGGGCACATGATTGCAAGGCCTGTGCTGTGTAGTCTAAAACATTTGGAATGCCAAAGTCTCCCTGTTTCTTGTCTTGCAGCAGAGAGCTGGTAAAAATGTCTGCCTGTTACATTGAAGAGCCAATGGCAGATACTATTAGGCTAGAATCCAACCACTAAACAGACCTGTGGTCTGATTTGGTATGAAGTAGTTTGATCCAAAGACAATGCTCATCATAAGAAAGTTCAATAAGGCTGCCCTAAACTGACTTAGGAGTAAATCCCGTTGAAGTCTGAGAATGTTCTAAGTACACAAACAGAATCATGTACTGCAAGTTTTTAAAATTACAGTTTTTTCAGGTGATACCTCAGGGTTCCAAAACTGTGAGATTTCATTTAATGCCACTAAGACACATCCTTTTCAAAGACACATAGTTATCTTTTCCAAAACAAATATTATTATTTAAAAGATCATGTTTCAAAAACACTTCTGAAAAGTGCTGCTGTGAGATTTATTGCATCAAGAAAGTTATTGCAGCATTTCTGTACTACTGAAACAGAAGGGGGGAAAAACCAAACTAAAATCCCATTAACATTTTTAAAAACTTCAATTATCAACATAAAAAAGTTTCCAAGCAGTGATTTAAAAATGAGCAGGCATATTAGCCATCCAAATTGAAAAGCATTCCCCCTCTTCATCTTATTCATGTACAGGATATTTGTAACTTCCTGTGCTGTTTGGAATTGAATACTCCAGTTAGGATTTCCAAATAGGAAACTGGTGACTCAGCACAGTATGAAATACCTTGATTTAAAGTGCTCGAATAGCTAGCATAGAATTGCAATGTTTTCTTCTACCACTGGGGGAAAAATGGAACAAAAGGACATATAATGCAAAGTGACCAGCAAAAGATATCTGTGGAAAAAATTACCGTAAAAGTTTTTTTTAAAAAAATTATACTTATTTGTCAGCCCACTCAGTCCCAGGATCTCTGGTTTGTGGCTCCCAAATAAGCCAGGAGCTGGAAAGCCTTAGGCCTCTTTCATACTACACAGTTATAACATTTTGATACTACAGTACTTTAATTGCCATGGCTCCATGCTATGGACTCTTGGGATTTCTAGTTTTCTGAGGTATTTAGAGTTCTCTGCTATAGAACACTGGTGCCTCACCAAACTAAAAATCCCAGGATTCTGTAGGATGCAGGCACAGCAGTTAAAATTTTGTTAAAAGTGTGACAACAGTGTAATATGAAAGAGACTCAGACTTTGGCTTGTTGTGTGTGTGTAAGTACCTTCAAGTCATAAAATAATAGAATCATAGAGTTGGAAGAAACCATGAGGGCCATCCAGCCTAACCCCATTCTGCCATAGAGGTATATACAGTCAAAGCACTTCCAACACAAACCTCCAAAGGAGGAGATTCTAGAGCCTTATGCAAACAAAATGCTAAGTATTTGTTTCTTGGAGAGTTTAGCTGCTCATGCTGGCAGAAGGACCCATGCAGAAGCAATAGGAAAACATGCACAAGCATGCTGCTCAGGAACAATATGCCAGAATTCTCTGCAATTCTGGTTCATCATGACATGCAAATAGGATGTGAAAAGAACACATTCCCATTCCAGGCAAGTACGGTATTTGTTTATGTGCCTGGAGATGAACCTATTCTTTTTCTTTAATGCCACTGAAATTTTGTTTTACATTGAAATGGTTTCTAATTTCCAGATTAGGATGAGGACCTAAAGGGTATTAAAAGTTCAGTGCATCCTCTTATTATCATGAGTATGCTTCATTCTACTGTTTAATTTAGACCAGGCAACTACTTGAGCAGGCATGTAAGACAGAGCTTATCTCTGCTTCACACATTCTATAGTAGTCTGTTTTGTATCACTGGTATTTCCTGCAGTAAACTTTATGAAAATCTGAAGGTCCAGTTTACATTAGGAATTAGACTAGCCTGTACCAACCTGCTGCCCTCTTGATCTACTGGACTACCAATCCCATTGTCTGGTAGCCATGCTGGTGAGGAGATTATGGAAATGATAGACACCAGGTAAGGGAAATCTGCATTAAACTATGGAACTTGCTACTAATTTAAGTGGCTTTAAAAATGCATGACACATATTCATGCAGAAGAAGGTTATTAATGGCTACTAGTGAGGATGGGTATTGCTTTCAGGGTCAGAGGAAACACACCTCTGAATACAAGTGGCTGAGAAATAAAGTGGTCTTACTTATGGGCTTCCCAAAGATGTCTGGTTGGTGTCTGTGGAAAACAGGACGTTGGACTGACTCAGCCTTTCAACTGATCCAGCAGGGCTTTTCTCATGATCTTAGATAAACATTATAAGTGGCTCTTGGCCACAGGGAAGGGAATTAATGGATAATATGGTGCTATGTTAAGTTCTTTATGCTGAATCTCCATTTCAATTCCACTTCTAGCTGACCATAGAAAAGCAGTACCTCAGCAGCACTAAAGAAATGTAGTACAGAAGCATTCCGTGCTTTATATACTATATTTTTTTTATAATCTGCCTTTATGCCAGTTTCTTCAACTAAGATTTTCTGTTCTGGAGGAGGATACACATCTCATCCTTCCCTTGCTTTGGCTTGTTTATTCAACTGGCAGCATTACCTCACAAATGCAGCAACATTAAATAGGCTGCTTTGTAGGATACAACACCAAGGTGTCCAGTTTGGAGTACACACAATGGAGGCTGGTATACTGTATTTCCATGTCCACAAGTCAGTGAATCTATTTTCAGCTTTACTCCAAGGTTTAAAGGGAGCTATCCAAAGTGCTGAATCCAATCCATGATCTAGGTTCATCACCTTTGATAGTTTCTGTAACTTGAAGACTTCGACCTTGAACAAGTTTACAGCCAAACACTGGCTTCCCCTGAAAAAACATCCATGGTCTTTCTGTTTTTTAAAAAGCAATGATAACTATGCCCAGACAGCATGACTAATATGCAAGCCAGTGCACCCAATGGCAAGAGGCTGAGAGTATAAGTGGTTTCACACCAGTGTCTCAAGATAGGATTTCCTGTGACATTTTTTGTTTAAAATAGTAACCTGATTTTTCATAATACATTTTTTCCAGGACACTGTGTACAATCTGTGTCTTATGTCTCTAAGATCCCCTTTCTGTGTTAAGTATTTTAAAAAGTCTGCATCTCGTGTATCACTTTATTTTGACTTGGTATGGTTACCTTTCCAACAGGAGTGCAAACAAATAAATTCAAGGCAAAATGGCATTTCCACATTTATTCAGGGGTAACAGTCCTCTCTGTGACGGCCCCTGAAGTATTTAAAGAGTGCAATCATGGCACCCCTCAGTCGTCTCTTCACGAAGCCATGGTGAAGCTATTGTTTAGACCAATTGAATACGACATTGAACCATAGTTAAGAATTAGAAGAACCAGCATAAGCAAATCTCAGGCACGTCTCCTTTCTCCTCTGGTATGGTCACAAGGAGTCTGGAAGCTTTTCCTTCTGTTGTAGATTTAGCCACAAATTGTGACTAATCTTAATTATGCCTTATTTTATTTACCGTATTTCTTTGTTTTATTTATTGGATTTATATCCTGCCTTTCTCCCAAGATGGAGTTATCAAAACATCTCAAGTTCAAATCATAGTTTAAGAAGTTTACTTGTTTCAACAAAATAATTAAATAAAAATAACAAAATAAGATTAACCACATTATAGGATTTGGATATACAGTAATGCTAAACTACATCTAAAATAGAACTAGCAGTGGAGGAAGAGAGAAAAGAACACACATTGAAAGCTCACTGAAACCCTTCCTTATCATTTCAAGCAGTGTCTTCCTGCTATCCTAAACCAAGCCTTAGTATATCATAGTAAAAGTGTGCCATTTAATATCTGAAATATATTATGAACAGCTAATGAGGCATTTCCCTTGAGTATGAAAAAGAGATTGAAGCTCTAGAGATGGAGAGAAGGGTGGCAGGGTTTTTGTTTGCTTTTTAAAAATGTGAAGCAGAACACAGGTCAGCAATGTGGGCAATGTTTACACTTCTAGTCAATAACATGAGTGACAACTATGTTTGCTTTCCTGGCTATCATAGAATTTCTGCTGTGCATATCAACTACAAAATTAAATGTTGGCAAACTATCATCACAAAACCGGGGAAAGGAAATTTCACTAGGCTTTCTCAGAGATCAATTAGTGATTTTTTTTTTTCATATATTTCAATTGCCCTGTTTCCATTTTTAGCTTTTGTAAAACGCCAAATAAACATTTATAAATATGCACACACACAACCCAGAATGAAAAGCAAACAATTAATGAGTTGAAGATTCAAGAGGCAAAAACTTTAACATGAGGAGACTATGTAGGAGACATTTATTACTTGGTTTTCTCCACACAGTCTTCCACCGTATATATCATTGGAGCAGTATATGTCACATTGCTAAGGTAGTATATAAATCAAGACTTCTATAAAATTATTGAGACTATAATGGTCACTCATTTAATTATTAATCAATCAATCATCATCATTATGAAGCAAGAGTTTTAAAGCTGGGAGTGGGGCATGGAAGCTGAACCTTGGGAAGAAATAATCTAGCAACCAATAGCAAACATACTGGAATTTTGTAAGACTTCAGGTCGATGGATGATCAAGAAGTAATTTCCCCTCTATTTTTCCTTTTTCTGTCTCTCCCCAACACACTTATAAGAACATTCTTAGGGACTGGTACAACAGAAATTTAAAATCAACGAGAAGGAAGTACTGCTTCACATAGTGTGCAATTAATCTCTGAACTTCATGGCTACAGCACTAAAGAGAAGGCACTAAAATAACTGGCTAGTCTATGAGCAAGGGTAACCAGAAATATAGCCCCTATTCTCTATGACATAATAGGTGGATCTGAAGGTTGATTTCCTTTTTTTAAAAAAGTCAAAAGATAGGAACCATCGGATCCAAGCATTGACCTATTACTACAAAAATATTTTGGATTAAGGGCAGATGCTGCAAGAAGAGAGAATGCTGAACTAGATAAACATTCGTCTGACCCAAGCAAACATGGCAACCTTAATGCTCTGTATCTTACTTAACCTGATGAGTAATATAGCCCCTGGCAATGACTTAAGGAGTCTTGTCCGTACCTTGTGAACTCCTCCAGCTCTATGCATTTCCATTTCCCCTTCAAAATTGCATTGCTTTAAAACATATCCATTTACCTGTGGTCTAAAAACAAAAATTTCCATTCTAAGCTGTGCCTTGATGTGAATTCTTCACACGGTTCTTCCACATTACAAAGTTCCTGCAGAAAACAGATGGCAATGTGAGTTGTTTCCACTCCTCAATTTTCCTTCTTGTTTTTTAAAAAATAAATGCAATTCTTGAAAAACAAACAGTCTTTCTGACAAACACATGGGACCATATGGTGAACAAGGCTGCCAGCTATACAGGCCTTAAAATTTGATGTAATTACTCCTAATAGTGTTCCTCTTAAGGCTAACCTTATTCTGATTCTAGGGGGTGCAGGTTGAGTTGGCCAAGACTACGGAGAGAATCAGTGTCAGGGAGATTAAAATTCCCTGATCCAATATTGCTGTTAATAAACCCTTAACCAGGTGGATTTAAAAATGCTTGTATTGATTTCTGGGGTATTTTCTGATCCCATGGGAATTCCAATGTATTGATGTTTAGCTGTAGCATTAGCAGAAGGGTTAATTTTACAAGTCTTGTTTTTCTGAACTCACTTAGAATTTCAATGCCCCTTTCTCACAAATGGGGCTACCCTACTAACATTAGAATAAGTCATTATCCTTCTTAGCATAATCACACACACACACACACACACACACACTGGTACAGGGCATTTTTGTCTTAATACATTACCCTGACTGGGAAAAAAATGAAAAAAGGCCACTAGCAGTAAAACCCAAACGATCTGTTGGGATAATTTTTATCTCAGTCAGGGCTGGTTTAAGGCATCAGTGGCGTCAGCATCCGCAGGGAGCCCCATCATTGTGGGGGCCCCCGTAGTAACCCTCCTCCTGAAAAAAACATTATTAGCAATAATATGAATATCCTGTACTGTGAATAGCTTAGGTTGAGTTAGGTTACATTGACCTGAGATAAACATATGGGCCCCCCAAAATAAATCATTGCAGGGGGGCCCAAAATTCCTCAAACTGGTCTTGATCTCAGTCCGTTGTTCATCTGTTTGTTTGTTTGTTTAAAAAACAAGAACACTGTACACGAAAAGTGGCTATAACTCAGGGACATTGTTTCCAGCACTTAAGGTGACAATTTCATAAAATGCCTACTTTGTAGGTCAACTTATGCATGAACTCTGCAATGTAAGGTCTGCAAGTTGACTTGCAAAAGGCCTCTAGCAGCAATGCAGCACTATGGATCAGGTACTTTGTTAACTAAGGTTTAGGCAGAACTATTGTACCACCCAACAAACCAGCCTCATAGATGTCACATGGATATCCCTGGCACCATGTGATTTGAAGGCAAATACATACACACATTGATCAAAGAGACTGCACACCTTCAAGAACTGTGGAGTAACCAGACGAACTGTTGCTACTAGGCAGATCTGCTCTTCATTTGCGGATCTGAAGACCCGAGCAATGGCAGATTCAAAGCCGTTATAAGAAGATGTAGGCACTGAAAACAAGTAAACAAACAAAAACCCCATAAAATAAGCAGTCACAAAAAAAAAGATGAGATTTTTCTTTTCCAAGTGTTAGTAAAGAGAACACTTCTATGACCAACCTACCGTATTTGAGTTTTAAATGCCCATTCTTTCTCAAAGACAGGATTACAGACATGATGCCAATAAAAAGCAAGGCAGTAAAACCTTTTACTTTAAACTGTTGAACACAACGCTTCTTTTATAGGAAAGGCTATTGCAGAAATGTTGATCAGTGTTGTTATAGGTGGAAAGATTGTGAAATTGGGCCATGAACAGGTAATTAAAAAATTAGGTGGTGGGGAAGCGAAGAGGAAGGAAACCGAAAACAGAATACCATTTAAATTGCCAGGTGGAAGCAGAAGTAAAGAGGAGGGAGAAGATAAAGTTTGGTGGAGTGTTTTGTCTATTGTGGCTTGGCTTTTATTCCATACAAGAGGATTTACTATATTACATCAGGGTGGGCTACCTGGGTAGCTGGGGGGGGGCAAGAATTGTTGCCCTCCAAAGACCAATCACATCCAAACCTGGAAAAAGTTACTATTGGCCATTTTGCCACATTTACAGGGTTTTTTTTGGGGGGGGGGCTGTCACGCTTCTTTAGGCTGCTACATGCTTTCTTCAATGAAGATGAAGAAATCACTATGGAGCCCTGGTGGCGCAGTGGTTAAATGCCAGTACTGCAAGCCACCACGTCGCAAGTTCGATTCCAGCCGGCTCCAAGGTTCACTCAGCCTTCCATCCTTTCGTAGGTCGGTAAACTGAGTACCCAGCTTGTGGGGGGAAATTAGCTAACACACATTGGAAACTGTTTAATGCAGTGTAGATGTGTAAATAGCTGTTGCTTAAAACAATTTGTAAGCCGCTCTGATAGCCTTGTGGCTGAAGAGCGGGGTATAAATAAATAAATAAAAATAAAAAAATAAATCACACCGTCTGTCATAGTTCAGTTGGGGAAACAAGAAGCCAGGTGGTTGATTAGCTGTCTGAAAGTCAAGAGCTGGGATATCAGTCAGACACTGGGAAACCAAAACTAATAGGAGATGCGCAGAAGAGCAGTCTGGACTCAGAAACAGGGCCAAGTCTCTGACTGGCTTGGACGTCTCTTACGGAATGGACGATCAACTTGGTTCCAGTGGCCATAGAGTGTTTGCTGCCTGCCTTATAGCAGGAGGCTGCTTATTCAGTGCAAACAACTGGGGACCACACCAACGGAGCTGCAGGTGTGCTGAGCATCTCCCCAAGCACTCCAATCCTGCTAGTATCTCACACAAAGGTTGAGCCTCCCACTCAAAACATACTATGAAAATATATTTATTGCCAACACCAGAAAACTGAGATATTCAAGGAGTTACAAATGCAACCTGAGTCTGATAGAAAGAGTTCTGTGTAACCCTAAACCTTGTGTAATTTTTGTGATAACAGAGTTTTGTCTGAAGAATTGCAACCCGGAAACATCACCCAAGGAGACCTTCTGCTGTGCTTTCTGCAACCAGATATGTTTATCTCAGATTGTTACATTGGGTACTTACCGTGAAGGTACTTTCCAGAAAGTACCGTGAAGTACCGTGAAGTACCGTGAAGGTACTTTCCAGATCCAGAAGGATCTCGGGAAGGGGAAGAGGGGCCTCTTTGACTTGTTCGACGGCATCAGAGCTGCCGCCTTCTCGCTCTTGGGAGCGTGTGGGTCTTCGATTGTGTCTTCTGTGGCAGTGGGGGGGCAGATCCCCAGTGCTGACAGAGCCCTGCTAAGTAGGTATGAGAACTTATCCCCTTGGGAAATTCTGTCCGCTGCCTCGTTGTCCGAATTGTCAGACTCTGACAATTCCCCCTCCTCCCTGTCGGGGGTCCTTGCCCCATCATTGTCCCCTGTGTAGTCTAGGTCTGGGGTGGCATGTGTGAGTAAGTCCTCTCCTTCTGAGGCTCCATCAGACTCCTCAGATGAGTGCCTCGAAGGTGGTTCCTTTCTCTTTTTGCCTGTGGGGGGGACTGCCGGGGTTTCCCGCTGCTTCCCCTTGCCCTTCCCGGTTGGCCTGCTGGGTGGGGGGGGGGCCTTGCTTTTTCTTGGAATGGGTGTCTTTCCCCTTTCCTTACACTTTTTCAGCAATTCTGCTAGGCTCGGGAGTGGCTCCTGCTCCTCCTCCTGGTCAGACAGGAGTGCTTCGGACAACATTGCCAGGGCCAGTTTGATGGACTGTTTCTTAGCCTTGGCTTCATTCTCCTTATTCTTCCCCCACTGTGACTCTCCCTCCTCCCCCTCCTGAATGACTGGCTCATTGAGATTCCCGTTGGAGCCTCGTTCATCTGCCTGGACGGGCCCTTCCACTTCATTTGGAATGCCCCCGCACTCATCCTCCTCATCCTCCCCATCACTAGAGAAAACCAAAGTGTCCAGGATGAGCTTGGACCTTGAAATCGTCGTTCCTCCTACCTTATCCTGCGTCTTCTCCTGGATCTCATCTTGTAGGTCGTTGTAGTTGTGGGAGTTCCGGGGGGGCAGGGAAGAGACCTCGGCCCCCGCGGTCCCCTGGCCCTCGTGGCGCATTCCTTCCCTTTGTCGCCACTGTATTATGGCTCTGGGCGCGCACGAAGGGCGGCCACTAGCCAGGGCCTTCTCCGCCGCCTGTGCGGCCCGTCGCTGAGGCACCAGGGCCAGCATGGGGCCCGCGGCGGCGGTGCTTGTGGAAGGGAGCTCGCGGTCGCCGCTGTGGGTGCCGGAGCGTCCTTCCGCCCCTTTCCTCTGCTGCCTCTGCGCGGCTGCTGCAGGGCCTCTAATGCCTCCCATTTCTTCTTGGTCCACGTGGCGTGTATCCGGGGGGGTGCTAGTGGCCGCTGGGGGTGGCAGGCCTGAGCCGCAACCGCGGCGCGGTTGGCGGGTCTGGGGCCGGAGAGAGAGGCGCCCGAGGAGAAGGGCGCGCGCGGAGCCGCTACCACCCTGCTGGGGCCGGAGAGGGGCGCGTGGGGAAAGGCTGCGCGCGGAGCCGCTGCCGCTGGGCTGTTGGAGGAGCGCAGCACAATCGCGGCTGGGGGGGGGAGGGTAGTCGCTGGGAGCCGCGCGTGCCGGTGGGGGCTGGCTGGGGGCTCCGCGGGGCTCCGTTGGCGAGGGGAGAAAGCCCGAAGGTGAGAGAGCACAGTCGGGGGTGGAGAGCGGTCGCCGGGTGGGTAAGGGTCGGTTGGAGCCGGGAGGGAAACGGAGGGGGAGAGCGTTGAAGAAAGGGTTTTTTTTTTTGTTTGTTTGTTTGTTTGTTTGTTTTTTTTTAAGGGTAAAGGCGCAGGAGGGGTAGAGGCCGCAGTATAGAGAGAAGGGTTGAGGGGGGGTGAGTAAAAGGGAGAGGTAATAGGTAAAAAATGGAGATGGCAAACCGGAGGAGTTGGAAGAACCTGCTTCGCTGACTAGCATAGCCCTGTAAGAAAGGTTGTAGAGACTCCTCCCTGTTGAGACAAATATACATGATACATTCATAGTTAGTGCCCCCTTGTGCCCTCTTCACAGACTCGTATGTCAGTCACGGGGCGGGCCGGATTGTTCCTGCCATCTGTCCTACAGAAAGTACCTTCACGGTAAGTACCCAATGTAACATTCTGTAGGTTCAGATGGCAGGAACAATCCGTGAGTATTGGGACGTACCCAAGCCCCTTATCTCCCGTGGGTGGGAGTGACTGATCTAGAGTTTCCCTGCTGGAGAGCCACCTCGTGGAGAACTCTTCTCCCGAAGATAGCATCTGATGACTTGAATTTGTCCACCTTGTAGTGTCGGATAAAGGTGGATGGAGTAGCCCATGTCGCGGCCCTGCAGATTTCGTCAATGGGCGCGTTCGTTGAAAAAACTGCCGATGTTGCTGCTGACCTGGTGGAGTGGGCCATCACCCCGGATGGTCGTGGTATGTTCGCGGTGTCGTAGGCCAGGAAGATGCACGCCTTGATCCATGTTGCCAGGGTCTGTCTAGACACCTTAGCACCCATTGATGCAGGTGTGAATGATACGAACAGTGAGTCGCAGCGTCTGAATTCCGCTGTGCGTTTAATATAGATCCTCAAGGCCCTCCTGACGTCCAGCTTGTGCCACAGTTTCTCTGTAGGGTGAGATGGCCTGGGGCAGAAGGAGGGCAAGATTATTTGCTGCGATACATGGAAGTCAGAGATCACCTTCGGTTTGAAGGATGGGTCGGGCCTGAGGTACACCGCGTCCTCTTCGAAGGAGCACAGGTGTTCTCTGATAGACAGTGCCGTGAGCTCCGATACTCTCCGGGCTGACGTGATTGCCACTAGGAAGGCCACCTTAATTGTCATTACTCTTAGAGGAACCCTTCTCAGGGGTTCGAAGGGGCTTTTGGTTAATTGACGGAGCACCAGTGGGAGGTTCCATGACGGGAATCTGTGGCGCACTGGTGGGGATATAAGGGTCGCCCCAATACTCACGGATTGTTCCTGCCATCTGAACCTACAGAATGGCCTTTTCAGTCATCAGCACGCTTGCAGAAAGCATGGGATAAGTCCTTCCTGAATCTTCATTTGTGAAGAAAAGCCAGAGAGAGAGAAGAGAGAGAGAGAGAGATCTACATTTTTTTCTCACCTTAACTTCAGAAGGTCCAAAGAACAGATTCACACAGCTACATTTTCACATGAGGACTGAAGTCATCATCTCAAAGGACCTTGCTTGAAGCACTTGTTTGTATGTCACTCAGGTCTAAACTACATGGCACACAGTCTGCAGCTGAACCCTCTCTTTCCTTTTTACTTGTGGCTAAGCCTACCTTGTACAGTTAGGAAAATTTCATGTCTTCTGGTTTGCTCATTTCCCTCATGGGAGCTAAAGTAAGAGGGGGAGTTTCCATTGGGAGTCCAAAGTCTCTGCAAAATTATCACCTGTGGATGGCCTGTCAAGAACACTATGTGTGGCTAAGGACCTTGCTGCCATGAGGCATAATCTAGAGCTCCAAAAGGATATAACTAGTGCTAGATTTACGGACTAGCTAAATAAACTACAGATCAATTCCTCAGATTATAGGGGAGTCTCTAAGTAAAAAAATGAGCAAACAAAAAGACAAACAGGAGGAGAAAAAACACATTCTTTTAAAATTGCAGACCTCTTCCACTACGAATTGACCTTAAAATTCTGAACATGAGAGAGAAAAGAGTAACACAGCCACTCACCATGAGTAAAATATTTGAAGTCAACTACAAATTTCACATATTCATATGTAATGGGTTCATTTGGATCTAAGTTTCCTCGGGCTAAATGACAGCAAAACTCTATTTGTTTTTCAGCTGAAAGAAAAAGGAAGAATGTTTTAAATTTTCAGTGTTGCTAACACAAGCCACACTGACCAGTCCATTCCTTTATACTTTTGTCCTTTAGACTTTACAAATGACAGTGAAGTGTCATCTCACCATAGATGTACATTCAATTATTGAGATATAGCAGCCTTGTCATTTCACCTCTGATTTCCATAGTAGGCTTAAAACTTATAATGAGAATGAAGCTATAAATCTCTACTTTCCAGCACTTTATTCAAACTATTTACTCTCATAAAAAACTCTTTTAGGACTTCAATAAAACTTCTAGATTAACTCTGCTGCCTGAATCTCTCACTCTGAAGATTATGCAACTTAGTTCTTTAAGGCTGAAATAGAGCAGAGAGCAAAAGATATCTCAAGTCCTGTGTGCCAGTTAAGAACTACTGAGGGCTTTTTTATAGGCTTAACCAGTACTTACATGACGATTAAGCCATATGTAGAATCCTTAAACAGAGATTCAGTTCATCTTGCAAAAATAAGAGGCTAAAAGAGTGGAACTGTGAAGGCATGGGAAGTATCCCATCATGTTTTCTGCTGCTCCAGAGACTAGGACATGGAGCAATGGGTTCAAACTACAGGAAAAGAGATTCCACCTAAACATTAGGAAGAACTTCCCGATACTAAGAGCTGTTCAGAAGTGGAATACACTGCCTTGGAGTGTGGTGGAGTCTCCTTGTTTGGAGGTTTTTAAGCAGAGGCTGGATGACCATCTGTCAGGAATGATTTGATTGTTTATTCCTGCATGGCAGAGGGTTGGACTGGATGGCCCTTGTGGTCTCTTCCAACTCTCTGATTCTATGATCCTTCCTACACTGCTGAGGTAAATGAGAAACCCCAGTTCATAACAGTGTTACTTTTCTGAAAAAGTGGCTAATACAGATCAGGGGAAATCAGTAACACGGGCTCCTTCTATATTTGGAAGGAGGATTCTCCTGCTTTTTTGCAGGGGTGTGTGTATGTGTCATGTTAAGCTGATGGCATAGAAAATAATAGTGCAGGGGTGGGCAACTGCATTTTTCACTCCTGCACTACCATGACTGAGCATCCACAGTGGCAGCTCTAATGTGTTCAGAAGTCATGTTACATACTTCTTGTTTTATTTTTGGTCAATACTTTTCCCCTCTGTTTTTGAGGTGCTGGGGGCGGGTCACAGGGAGATATTGAGGGCAAAACTGCTGTTTTGTGAAATGTTTGAGTTGGTGTTTGCAGTTTAGGGAACTGTTTGTTCATACTTTCTATAGAAAGTTTCAGCCACAGCTTGGAAAGCTATTTTAAAAAAAAAGTGATTTGTTCCTGTAATTCATTGTAATATTTTAAAGATGATACATTGGCATGAACTTGTTTGTTTTTTTAAAAAAAAGAAAGTAACTCACTACACCAAATTTAATAGACTTAGTGTTGACAAGAGAGTGGCATACAGCTTGAAAAATTCCTGTCAAAATGCCACTAGAAATAGCCTTCAAAAGTAACTTTTACAAAGCAATTACAAACCAATCTGTGTTAACCAGCAAGGTAGCTTTGGTTCCACCGTTTATGTTACTTTGAGACATCAGTTCCTGGTGCCATTATTAGGAAGGAAGAAAGGAAGGAAGGACTTGTTCTAAGTAACTGCATTGCCCATAACATTCTGGTTTCACCACCAACATTTTGCCTCTCCATGTCTCCTCCTTCCCACCAAAGCCAAAATAAACAAAGTGACACTTACAGTTCAGAAAATCTGTTGCCACAGGGTTTGTCATGAGCAAGTGTGGGGAAAGCAGCTTGTATACATCACTCTGTTCACTCTCAGGCAGAAAGTTTAATATATTTTGGTCCACCAAATCTGACTGATGCAAAAGAACGCTTTGTCATGTTCAAGGGTAGAGTATTAAAACAATCTCAATACATGAAGGGTGGTTTCATACATGCATAAATCTCATTATCTGATCATGCAAACAATGAATTCCCTTAGCCAAAGGTGTGAAAGTGCTTCTAATATGCTTTGATTTACACCGACTACAAGATATATGGATGCAGTTTTCATGTAGATCCATGCTCACACATGCAAGATGTCATTCAACTTTGGCTCATATATAACTAACTAACTAACTAATTCCTAGCACACTTTTTGGATGTGAATCTTTCATAGCCTATATATCAATAAATCATACCAGACAGAAATATTTGTGTGGGATTACGTAGGGACAGGCTGTCAAACCAAATCATTTCATATTCCTGTATTCCATCATTCCTCATAAGAACTCACTTGTGTAAATCCTATACATCCCAGCTGTACAGACACAGTGTGGTGTGGTGGTTGAAAGTGTCGAAATGACACTTGAGAGATTTGGATTTTAGTCCCTGTTGAGTCACAAAAGGGACATTGGGCCAATCACTTTCTCTCAGCCTGACCTACCTCACAGGGTTGTTGTAAGGATAAAGTAGGGAAGAGGAGGACCATGTACAGCAACTTGAGCTTATTGGGCATGTCACATTCTCTCAGCCTCAGAGGAAGGCAATGGCAAACCCCTCTGAAGAAATCATGCTGCAACAACTCTGTGATAGGGTCACCATAATTTGGAAAGGACTTGAAGGCCCACAACAGTAACAACAGTCACTGCTTTAGATAGCTTTTTCACAACATGAGGCAAATGTGTTAATGTTGTTACTAATTAAGGGGAAATACATTCATTTTATTCCCTGTCTTGCTAGAGTCTCTAGTGAAAGATCTATTTAAGTTTTTGCAGTGCTTGTAGAAACAAATCTGAAGGCAGTAGGGAAGGGGCTTAATGCATTGACTCATGGCCAACAGCAGCTCTATTAACCCTCACTCAAGTCTTTGGAAAACTTCTCTCTGCACTTAGTTGCTTATATTAGCCGGAATCCTGTATGACATCTACAAAAACATAATCTAGAGTTATGCACTCATGACTGTTATGTATTCACGGTCCCTACAAAGGGGCTACGTAAGAACCATGAATGTCTGTCCCCCAAGCCACACTTACCAAGAATCAACTGCTGGGATCAATGGGAGTCTGTTCCTCTATCGATCAGGAAGCAGCTGGCTGGTGTTTCCACACACCCCTCCTCGCACAAGTGATCTCCAGTGTAAGGGGGAATTGCGACAGGGGTCCTACTTCTGCTTCTCACATGAGAGATCACTCATGGGAGGGGTGGAAAGGGGAGTAAGCTCCTTCCTGAGTTACAGGGGAACAGACCCCTGTTGACCCCAGTGGCTGCTTCCTGTTAAATGGGCCAGGATTCACTGTGTAGTACTGGACCTATGGTGCTTATGCATGTGTATCTCCCATACAGTTGATTGTGTATTCCTGCAGGACAGGGGGCTGGGGACTTTCAGACCACCTGTGATTCCGTGACAGAAATGGAACGGGTGGTCTGTTCACAATGTTTCCCCATGAATAAAAAAATAGGGGAGCAGCACAGAGGCAGCACAGGATGGGGATGACATTGTCTAAAAGGGAAAGCTTTTCTCAACCCTGTTCCATGCCTGCCATGGAGTAAAAAGCCCACCTGATAAAGTCCTTGGACAAGGCCCTTGGACAAGACCCTTGTGGTCTCTTCCAACTCTATAATTTATCCTGCAACTGACTTTCTTCACAGAATTTACACATGGTCCACCCGCATGCATTATCCTATTGCTTTTTCTGTCCCTTTTCCTCAACAGAAGAAAGGGAGAAAAGAATAAATGGTTTCCCAATGCCTTTGTAATGCTGATCCATAGTTCAAGGATTACATTTCTATGGTTAACGGAGAAGCTTCCATACACGACTTACCGGTAAATGTCCAAGAAGAGAAGAAACACTGTCAGATACATAAATAATAATCCCATCAGTGGTAAGTGCAATGAGAAACCCATCCAGTGCCTAGAGGGGAAAAAGGAAGAATTTAGAAATAAGTTTACATACATCTTGTTTGCAAGCACCTTATTTTAAGTTAAGCTTTCAATAGAATGTACAAGAAGCATAGCAGGTAAGTCAATATTCCAGCTATGGAACATTATCCTATCCATATTTACTCAGAACTAACTTCTAGTGAGTTCAATAACATATGCATAGAATTCCTGCACTCCTAGCCTGTGTGTACTCCCTAAGAATAAATCCTACTGTTGTTTCCAAGTCAAATGAACTCATGAACAGAAAGGAAAAGGAAAAGAGAAGAGAAGGCAAAACCAAAACCAGACCATCAAAGGGCGTACCAACCCGGAAGAGGAACAGATAGAACCCACAACTGATTAAAATTGGATCCAGAACAGATATATTCTCATCTATTTCAGCAACTAAAATCATGCTCTTCTGTTTTTTTTACCTCTGCTTTCTCATTCCCTTTCCTTGTATCTCATGTATTTTAGATTTGTAAGCCCTGAGAGCAGGGGCAGTCTTCTTACTAGAGTTTTGTAAGCTGCTCTGGGAGCCCTTTCTTAGCTGAAGAGCAAGATAAAAAAAGAAACTATACATACCATTTCAAAATCCTACACAAAATCCTAATTGTGTCATAAGGGGGCACAAACTGTAAATTTATAAGTCTTTTGTATAACAGTGTAATCCAATGTTTACTCAGAAGTAAGTCCAACAGAATGCAATAGGATTTACTGCAAAGCAAGTGTGTTTAAGACTGCAGTCACAGCAACAGGGATGCCTCTGGGCCAGGTTGCCATTCTAAAATCAAAGCCAGTAAGAGGAAGAGACTTTAGAAGGAACATCCTTTAGTAGTTTATTTCCTGGACTACTTTAAAATTTATTTGGTGAGAGAAGTTGAGTTAATTCACTTTGTTGGTATTTTTGTGTGTCCTCAGGTCAACTCTGACTTATGGCAACTTTATCCTGCGGCTTTCTTGGCAGCATTTATTCAGAGGAGGTTTGCCACCAAGATCACTCAGTGGATTTCCTTGGCTGAGTGGGGATTCGAAACCTGGTCTCCCAGAGTCCCAGTTCAGTATTCAGACTTGCTTCCCCCCATCATGGATGTCTCTCCCTTTTCTTCTGGACACTTAAGGGAAAAGGGGCAACATAAAGCCTACAAAAGTCCTAATGGTAGCTTCTGAAGCAGCACAGCGAGAAACTTTAGGAATACACAGTAGGACAATTTTTCAGTTTCCTTTGTTCTGAGTGATTGAGTTTCCTCCTTCCCTTCCTTCTGAACTCATCTCTGATGATCCTCTGGGGTAGAATTTGGCTGGCAGTTTTGTTATGTGCAATATGGATGGCAATACCTTCCCAAAATGGTAGCTGGTGTTGACCTGCAAATTTAGTCCAGTCAGCATAGAGCAAGGAAGAAGGAGTATGGGGCTGATGCCCAGCATCTCAGTTCTCATTTGTTTCTGTTTGTGTGCCTTCAAGCTATGGAAACCCTATCACAGGGCTTTCTTGGACAGATATGTTCACAAGGGGTTTGCCATTGTATTTCTCTGAAGCCGTGAGGATGTGACCTGCCCAAGGTCAGGTTTCTATGGTTGAGTGGGGTTGAACCCTGCTCTCCCAAGTCCTAGTCAAACATTCAGAACGCTACACCATGCTGGATTGTTCATTTGTTTCTATTTGTCCATATATTTTGCTCCTGAATCAGACATGGAGAGCATTAAAAGAACGCTAAATATAAAGGGCTAGACAGATTTCAAGGCAGAGTTTTATAAAATAATCACCTGCTGCAAGTAAAGCCTACAAAGAGCTCCTGTGAGGCAGGAGCTTGTTTTGATTAAACAGCAATGGATTGACTTGTTTAGCAAGAAGCATTTGCAGATGGAGATAAACAGACAGCCTTTTCCAAAGAAGGTGAGTCATCACGTCTCTATGAGAAGGAAAGAATTGAGGCACTGCAATTCTAGGCCAGTGCACACCCTTAAACCTTAGTGGAGGAAACGGAACAGAGGACTCTTTGCAAAGGATGGGACCTCTTGCTTTAACATGCAGTGAAATGTCTTCTTTGCAAGGGGTGTGTGGTGGGGAAACATTGCAACAGACTCTTATAATGCAGACTCTTCTATAAAAGTCTGAAGTAGAAAAAATCAGTTTTATCTATAAAAGTCTAAAGAATACTCATTCCAACTGAGTATGTAAGCAAATTCCCAAATAGCTCTAATTTAGGAATAGAGTCAACAGTGATTTTAAAAGTTTTAAATGGTTTTAATAATTTTTGTAGGAGTAATTTGATGGCTATAACCCGTATATGGTTGTTATGAATAAAACTGTTGTTGTTGTTGTTGTTGTTGTCTAATTTAGAGACTTCAACAGCACCGTTTATAAAATTCCCAGACTCCATAGTACACACGGCAGGAACTAGGAATGTGTGACTGAACAAACCACAGGGGCTGGACACATCTTTTATGCCCTACTGTAACAACTGACTCCTCAAGACAGATGCTAAGAAAAATCAGGAGTTTCAGACTTCCACATCCTATTCTTCCAGTCTTCAACTACATATAGTGTGTACTGTCTAAAGTGTGACATGGGTTATTTTTGTCTATTTTGTTTAAAATGACTGAATTGAGTGAAATTGAGAACGGTCCGTCATACCCATAAAGCTGTTGGTGGATGACACCCTGTATTAAGCAAGATGTGGTTTTCTAATACCTTTTGATAGGCGTTGGGATGTATAAGCTGGTGGCAAACAGCACCAAACACCTTTGTAAGTCATCCCCACTTTACACAGTCCACATTCCATCTTACCTCTAACATCAACTGGGTGAACTCTTCATTGCTAAGAAATGAAGGCTTCCAGTCTTGTCTAATCTCACAGGCCTCTGTCTGTGCTGTGATTTCTGAAAGAGAAAGGAACAGTGGAGAAAATCCCAGTAGAGAATACAGTTTTGTGAAGAGCAGCAGGATTCAACGTGGAGGTGCATGACATTACATGAAGGCACATGATAATGCTTATAACCTCCAAGATTTCACAGATGAAAATTGGAGCATATGTAGCCAAACAACATCAGAGTGTGGTCAAGATGGCAAAAGTTACTAATGAGGATGAACACACAAACTGGGAGATGCTGCAGCAATTTGTTTTTGCCTGAGTCTACTGGGAAGAGCAAGATTCTGCCCAATCCTCTCCTCTCTTCCCCTCCCCCTGCTGAGTTAATTGAGTGCAAACCAATTTTGAACTCTGAACTCATTATGCAGCAATTGAAGTAAGCTGAGGATAAAAGGAGAAAGGAGAAGAGGAGAAACTGGAACATTTAAACACAGCTGGAAAAGTGTGATGACAGAGGATTTCTCCCTGGCAAATTCAGACAGTTGAAGGGTATACATTGTCCCAACCATCAACACCTTTGGTGTTGTTTTGGAATTGTCTTTAAAGGAGCTGCAAACAGAAAGCTTCAGGGTCAACCCTTGATTTAGCCAATTTTAAAGAACAAGTATCAAGTAATAAGAAAGACGTTTGGCTTTCAAGTAACCTCAAGGCCTGAAATGCTTTCAACAAACCTCAAGGCCTATTCTTTTCCATTTACCAATGCCCTGGCACTTTAAAGAACCCTCTCTTATTTTAAAAATCATTTCTCCTCCATTCTGTCCCCATCCAATATCTTGCTTTGTTTGTGTTTTTTGATAGAAAGGGGAGGGGAGCAATTGCAAGGCATGCACCCTCTTTTAAAACTTGCAATAAATGTTGATATATTCACAGTACAATATAAGTCAGTGAAGGGGAGGATAGATAAGACATGGAAATCTGTCCTTTCAGGAAGCTATGGAAATAATTAAGAAATATGTCATCTCTACATTTTGCTTGCTAATGAGAATTTGTCTCCACATGGTCAATCGAAGTTTGTGGGGTGGGGGGAAATTAACGATTATTTTTAATGCACTTTCTCATGATAGAAAAGAACTGATATTCTGATTGTATGAGCTTAGCTTCTGTTAATGTTGTTGCCAGATAAAATTTTAAAATAATAAAAAGTTTAAAATAGCCCCTCTGTGAAGCCTGCACACCATTCAAGTACCTTTCTGTTTCTGTAAGAAGTCGATGGTCCTCTGTAGTATGGTGGATTTGTCCATCTTGAGTGGATGGCCATGGCCCTGCAGCATGGTGCATAGCTCCTTAATGAGGACATTGAACTGATCCCTTCTTTTCTTCTCTGACTTGTTGCGCGATGCCCTAGTCAATCACAACACAAGAGGACACTGAAAATAGTGAAGGGATAATGGAAGAATTTGTCAAATTGGGCTTGAGGATGGGGGTGGTGGGGAGGTGAATCAAGATCATTCAGCCATGCATGGCCCCCTATAAGGAGGAGAGCTCACAGGGCTTTAGCCTAGTGGCCCGGGGGGGCAGGATTAGGAGAGGAGCCCAGCGTGATATTTTTATTATGTAAATCCACTTAGTTTTTTTCAAAAAATAAATATAAATATTACTTTAGTGTCATCTTTTAAACCGACTCATTTCAAGTTTTATCCTAAATCCTGTACAGCATCTTGCTGCCCTTAACCTTAGCAGTAGGTAGGGGGTCCTGCCAAAGATCCTGGCCTGGGGGGCCACTTCAGGATGTGGGGGCCATGCTAGAAAAAATGGCAGGGCCAGCCCAAGACATTCTACTTCCTGAGGTGAAGAGGAAGAGGATGACCTCTCTCCCAATCCAGGTGCAAAAAGCCAACTGGATCAGTACTCAAATAGCCCACCACACTGCTTGCTGGCTGGGACATCCTCCTCCACCATCAGCAAGTCTAATTTTGGGACTGAAAGGCAGGACACTTGGCACACAATCCCCTTCTCCAAAACTCTACTGCCACCTCTCAGCACCTGACACTGGAGATAAGTGCCACCCCCTACGTGATGGCAAGGGTTAAGTCTGGTAAACAGAACTTCCTTCTTCATGGGCACAACAACGCTGAATGTCTAACATTGGGGACACATTTCTGGAGGGATCAGGCTTGGAAATGGAATGCTGGGCCACCATGTACTTTCTGATCCTGCAGGACTTTTTAATTCTTAGGCTCTTAAGCAAAAGTTCTTTAAAAGCCTTTATCCTGACTTCCAGTGTGGAAAGTGTGGGTGGGTCCACATATGCAGCCATTAATTCCTAGTTTCCAAGGATCAAAAGATGTTTATACAACTATATTTGGGGCTAATGATCTGTAATAGCTTTATTCTCAGACAAGTTTTGTTGTTGTTATTTACCTTCAAGTTATTTCTGGCTTATGGTGACCCTAAGGTGAGTGTATCATAGGGTTTTCTTGACAAAATTTGTTCAGAGAGGGTTTACCATTGCTTTCCTCTGAGGCAGAGACAGTGTAACTTGCCCAAAGTTACCCAGTGGATTTCTATGGCAGGGCTTTGAACTCTAGTCTCCCAGCGTCCTAGTCCAATACCCAAACTACTACACCTCCCTGGCTCTCTTATGTTTTCTTAGCCATGATAAAAATGGATGAAATTTCACATGCTCTGCTGTCTGCTCTGCTACAGAATAAGAAATAAGGCAGTTCAACTGGTGCCAATGTTTGCTTCATTCTAGCACCAAGTTAAAACATGTATTTTTATTAAATCCTTTGGGGGTTTAATGATTTCGCCCAAATCTGTACATTTATGTGGTTTTAAATTGTTTTAATTTCCTTTAGTTGTTAAATTGTGTAATATGCTTTTAGACTGCTAAATTATTTCTCACTGTGTTAAAATGTTAAATTGATTTAAATTCATTTTATATGTATGCTGCCTGGAGAGCTTATGACATAGGGTGGAATATAAATATTTTTAGAAGGAAGGAAGGGGCATAATTCTTATTTTCCAGTTGTATCTGTTAGGGTTGGAGACACTATTGTCAGAAGTGGCACAGTTAACAGCTGCTACATTTTCAGGTATGGACCAATTGGTAGGTAGCCCCACTTAGGACTGTGCATGCTTCTGTTCCATACCTCTTTGCCCTGTCCTTCTCATCTTCATCCATCAGCTCGTTTACAAAATGCAGAGTTCTGGAATGCAAGTAAAACAAAGGTCATATTTCTGGAGGCATGAGAAACATTGCATAATGCCTGAAATTGGTGGCTTTATCAGCCCATCACTATTTTTGTATTTATTATGTGATTTCTTTAGATAGATAGCCTACCTAGAGGTTGGAGAAATTTACTTTTTGGACTACAACTCCCAGAATCCCCCAGATGGCATGACCAATGGTCGTGTTGGCTGAAGGATTCTGGGAACTGTAGTCCATAAAATAAATTTTCCAAGCTCTGGGCCTATCCCACCCCTAGGATCAAGATGGACAGAAAAAGTATCCTCAGGAGATTCTAAACTAGCCACAAACTCATCAGAAAGCAAGAGCTTAGTTTTATAACTGACATGTTAGTGGATCAATAAAGCTGATTCTTAAGCCAGCGTTTTGTTACTAGTTTTCTATTTCTGAATGACAAGCCAAAAGTCCCAATCCAGATATAACACTAAGCTTGCTGCCTGGGCATTTGCTGGTAAGGTTAGCCATTCCCACTGGCAAGAGGACCTATGCAGAAGTGATAGGCCAGCCTGCAACAACCCGCTGGCAGTGCTGGTCTACATGTGGATAACTGCCTTCTGCTCTGTTTTCTTATCCAGAAACCATGTCAAACTAATATTAGTATTAATATTCACATGTATCAGATGTTCATGTGTTCAGATTTGTCACTCTCTACATTAGGAGAGTGGCAGAATGTGAGATGGAGGAGATTGACACTAGCAAACTCCCATCTTCACATGTTGATTAGAGCAACAGGGATTGGTGACTCCTATGTCAGTTGGATGGTGAATCCATTCCAGGTTTTGGTTAGCTTTAAAGGAACTGTCCAACGTGCTGAATGTATTTAGGAATAGGGTTTAGCACATTGGAGAGGACCTTTAAAGCCAGGATATGAGATCCATCAGGCACCACACTGGATTCCACATGCTTCCCAAATGAATGAACAGGGTCATGTTTTGCTTTTATGTGGCTGAAAACCTCTGAGAGAAGAAATTTTTTTAAGGGAATGGAATAAAATTTCTGCATAAAGCAGAACATATAATAAATAATTCTTACATAGAAAGAACAATGTCACATGAGAAGAGTTTTACCTTTCTGTATCAGAAACCATTTATTCACTAGTTCCCCCAAATGTTTTCATTGAGTTCCACTGCATTGAGATTGAGCCAGCCTATGCCCATGATCCAGTGGGGTGGTTCTGCTGGACCCTGCTGTTCCCCCGTGCAGCTTAAAAACCTGAGCTAAAGGGCTCAGAAACCTGCTGGAGCAGGTTTTGTTATCACAAAGGGTCACAGCAAGAAAAGGAGTGAAAGAACTTCCACTTTTGGTAGCGGTGGATCGCCAAGTACATTGTTGGATCCAGGTCTATGTTTCATCCCCACTTATCTGAGGGTGTTTTTGTTTGTTTGTTTGTTTTTTGGAACACTTAAAGGTCACTTTAAAATTCTTCCACAACTGGTGAGGTGGATTACATTCACCAGGCCAGACGGATGATGAGAAATCACATTCCTGATATGCCAGACAGGCCAGGACAGACAACTAAACCACAATCTGGTCCCACACCCTTTTATTTCAACAGTGCCTGTGCTACTAGGAAGAACCCTCCCATTAAAGAAATGGGGGCAGTGGGATCCAGCCAGAGCTAATCATGAAATTTCCATTGGAACCATCCCACATTGAAACGGGCCAATCAAAATCCCAAGAGCTCCCCTTTACTTTCACTGATGAACCTACAGGACCACACCCAGTGCCACAGGAACATTTTTAGGTGGGTGCAACCAAATATTTTTTGCTGCACAGCAACCATAACTTTTACTGATTTAACAGCTATGTAAGTTGTACAAGACAAGACTATACCAAGCCAAAAAGGAAGAGAAAGCCCACATCAGGCATGTTTTACACACACACACACACACACTAACTATCTATCTATCTATCTATCTATCTATCTGACTATGGTAACCCTAAAGCAAACCTATCATGGACTTTTCTGAGGCTGAGAGTGTGTGTCTTGCCCAAGGTCACCCAGTGGGTTTTCATGGACAAGTGGGGATACAAACTCTGGTCTCTAGAACTGTAGTCCAACATGCAAACTACAATGCCATCCTGGTTCCCTATATATATTTTTATTTTATTTTATTTTATTTATTTATTTATACCCCGCTCTTCAGCCACAAGGCTATCAGAGCAGCTTACAAATTGTTTTAAGCATTAGCAATTTACACATCTACACTGCATCAAACCGTTTCCAATGTGTGTTAGCTAATTGCTCCCACAAGCTGGGTACTCATTTTACTGTCCTACGAAAGGATGGAAAGCTGAGTGAACCTTGGAGCCCTCTGGAATCGAACTTGCAATGTGGTGACTTGCAGTACTGGCATTTAACCACTGCGCCACCAGGGCTCCCTTATACACACATCTTTTAAATCTTTGGATGTGCACCTAGAAGTCTTGGCCAAATTATTGTTCCCAAATGAGTGTATATGCATGTTTAAAGATATGCACAAAGGCATGAACATACTTGCAGTGCCATTTAAAAGACTTTGCAGTGCAGTTCCAAAGGTGCAGCCAAATCCATTTCAAAAGTTTTTAGTTTTCTCCTCTCTTTACCACTGCTTCTAGAACAATAGCACATTGCTACACATCACACTGGTGTTCCCTGTCATGCACTCACAATGCACACAAGACACATTCTCATGTAAACATGTAAGCAACTTTCCACATTATACTTGTTGCAGGAACAAATCTCTGTGATACACTAGTGTTTTACCAACAGCAAATGCATAAAGTGTGTGAAGTAAAATATGGTTTTCCAGGTGTGTGCATATCAGTATTTAAAGATATGTATACACAGGCAGTTGTATACTTTTTGCATTTGTTTAAATAAAGCTCACATTGCCATTTCTTTTACAACAATCATAATGTACATTGTTGCCCTTAAAATGCCTAGATGCATGTGCAGAGGTCTTTAATTGACTGTACATACAGCTGCTTTTCTTTTCAGACTTTACAAGAGGGAAGTGCTAGCTAAAGTGAAAATATTATTTCTAACAGTTCTATGTTCTGATTTGCTAATAGTATTTTAGAATTTCAGACTAGTCTAGGGCAGGGTAGGAGTGAGCAAACAGTAGACTAGCCAGGGCCGGTTTAACCTGTCTGCCAAATCAGCATTGGCAGGGGGCCCCGAGGTCAAGAGGGGGCCCCGAGGTCAAGAGAGGGCCCTGTGTTGGCCTCCTTAATCTGACGAAGGAACAGCCAGGAGACAGCCGGGAGGAGCCCCCTCTTACCCTCCTCCTCCAAAAACCTCCTGCTGGCTTTAAAAAAAAACAAAAACAAAACAGCCTCTCCAAAACTAAAGAGAAAGAGAAAGAGAAAGAAACAGCAGCCCACCATGGCAGAAGCTGGAGGGAGAGGCACATCGGAGAGGGTGTGTGTGTGAGAGAGATAGACAGGGAATTTGAGGGTTGTCTCCCTCAGAAAGGGCTTCTTTCTTTCTTTCTTTCTTTCTTTCTTTCTTTCTTTCTTTCTTTCTTTCTTGCCCATGTGCCTTCAAGTCATATGGGGGCCCCAAAGTAAAGCATTGCAGGGGGCCCCAAAATTCCTTAAACCGGCCCTGAGACTAGCAATGAGCAACCTGAAATAAACTAGGAATCGGGAGGGTGTGTGTGAGAGGACTGTTAACTTACTTCTGATATAGGAAAAAAAGAGTTGGGAGCTGTAATCTTAAAAAGTAACTTTTCCAAACCATATCCCTCTGTTCCATTTTTACTCGCAGAGCCCCTCATTTGAATAAGTCTGTCTGAGTCACAGAAAACAAATAAGCAGATTAGAAATTACCTGTTCTATCCCTTAGATTCATCAGTCCAGGATGACAGGGTATGATAAGTGTGCACCTTATTAAAACCATTAAAATAAAGATGGAGAAGAAATGAATCCTAGAAGAAAAAGCAAGTCAAGTTTTAGCACACCCTCATATTATATTTCGAGGTAGCAACCTGCCCCCCTACCCCACAAGGCTTAAATTTAAAGACATACTCATGTAGTCAGAGGCAGACTTCAAAATGGGGAATGTGGATGGACATAAACAAAGCAGGGAAATGACAGTCTTTTCAGGAAACTTATCCATATAAGAGGGAGAATAGCCCTAAGGCAGCACATGCAGAATAAATACAGTATGAAGAAATGGCCAATAGGTAGAATCAGAAGACTCTTTTAAGGTTTTTACTGCTATAAACCTGGAAAAAACTCACAATGTGAGATGCAAATAACAACAAACATACAGGCATTCTTTTCAAGGGACCGGACTGACAGAACTTTCCTCTTGCATGTTTGATTGTTGCTAATCCACTCTATGTTCCCGTGCAATGTGTGGAATGGCTTCCAAAAGAAAAGCAAGTCCACTATCTGCTAACACCACTTTCTGAATTTGAGTTTATTAATTTGAAAATGTATAACCTGGTTTTTTTAATTTATATAGAATTCGCATACACTTCTCAAAACTAATTATCTTAAAACACTATGAAAGTCATTACAGAAGGGCAGGTGCTTAGACTACTTCTTGAAAAAGGCTTCACACTTTTCCTCAGTGAAGGTGCAAGCACTGAAAAGACCCTACATCGTCTGTGTCCAGCACCCTTAAGGTACGTCATGCCATGTGGAATAATGTACAGGAAGATGGAGAACCTCAAGTACCTTTGACTCTAAGGTCCCGTCTACACAACGGAAAAAAAAATGTTTGGGGGGGGGGGTAAAAAATTCAAAAAGCAGCCATTCGAATACGTATGATCTCCATACATGATTTTTTTTACCTCCCCTAAACTCCATATGACCCCCCCCTTGCCCAGCTGGCTGGAGCAAGCGATCCAAGTGATGGTTTTAAATCTCCCGACACTTTTTTTTAAATTTAAAAAGCTCCCTGTGATGTGGACAGTCGTTTTTCCATATTTACAACATGAAATAAAAAAGAAGAAATGTAAAAATGTCAGTTTCATGGACTTACCGGACTCTCGCTAGCCAGAAATCCAACATGGCGGCCGCTCCCAATTCCCCTCTTTGCTAGCCCCGCCCCCTCTGCTAAGTCAGCCAATCAGATTACACTGCCTGTTCATATGTGTGCGAACGGGGATATACAAACGATCGAACATTCGAATGATTGTACATATTTTTTGCCGAGGTCCGCTATTTCTCCTGAACTCCGAATTCATGGACTTTACGGGGGATTTGCTAGCCCCCCCTTCCAAAAGACACAAATGTATCCGAATGGCTGTATGTACACATTATCCATCTTTCGAACACCGTATGGATTTTTTTCATTGTGTAGATGGGGTCTAAGCTTTCTAGAGCTTTAAAGCTCAAAACTGAACATTTTGTATTGTTCCCACCATGAACTCAGTAGGAAACCAGACATTTTGTGCTGAAATGGTTCACTCTTAAGCTCCCAATAATGCAAATTAAGCTACAACTGAGATTAACAAGATTTCCTGATAAGTATTAGACCCAACTTTAAACACCTATCAAGGGAATGTTTCCTTCCAGAAGGACTGCTAGAACCTCCCAATGAGGCTCTGCTGAAAACAGTGCTTTTTTTTCTTTGCTTTTTTTTTCTTTTTTTAAGGCCAGCAAGATCTGTATAATGTTTCTGTTGTGTCCCCTGCTGTCTAAGTAGGTTCTTTATCTTTAAACCAGACCTGGACTAAACAGCCCTTCAAAAAGGTCACCCTGACACAGAGGGTACCTTCAGGAAATGGACTGTCCTCTATATCATCTATACCAAAGTCACATGGATTGTCATAAAGGGTTTACACAGGGATAAGGAAATTTGTGACTCCAACAAGAGCCAGCGCTGAAGCAACTTTCCTAATTGTCCCATCACAACTCTGACTGTCCAGCAGCCCAGCTGAGGTCCTTATCTGTGGGCAAAAAACTTTTCAAAAACACCTACACCTTACCAACTCTTTCTTCAAATCTCTTCTCTCATCCCACTTTTCTACAAAAACTTTTCTGATTCATCTATACAATTACAATAATCAATTTGCTACTTATTTTATGTATGTAAAATATTTATTAATCACCATTATATCCACCAGTACCTCCAAGCTAAGGCACAATGACACACGCACATTTTAAAAACAGACTGGGAAGAAATTTAGAAGCTATTTCAAAAACTAAAAACAAGGCAGTTTTGATTAGCCACCGGAGGTTCTACAAGGATGAAGACTTATTGAAATAATCCAATAATCATGGTGCTACCAAAGAGAAAATCTTGTCTCTCATTTACTTGGTAACCTAGCTGTTAGTAGTGGGGATTGGGAAGGGACAGACAATTCAACTGTCCTGGTTTGGCATAGACGGTTCTGATTAATTCTATGTTGTCCTACTTTTTCAGCTGATTTTAAAACGTCCCAGTTTCTCTCTCCTCCTCCGACTTTCCCCATTTGTCTTCAAGCTTACTTCAATTGCTACAAACTGAGTTCAAAGCAGTTTGCACATAGTTAACTCAGCAGGGGGAAGAGGAGAGAGTCTTGCCCTTCCCAGTAGCCTGAGGCAAAAGCAAATTCCAGCAGCCTTTCCTAGCTTGTGTGTTCTTCTTCATTGATAACTTTTGCCATCTTGTCCATGCTGTTTTCATATGTGAAATGTTGGAGGTTATGTGTTCAGAAGAGAAGGTACTTTTGCACTAATTAGGAAATGGAAAAAATGCTAGAAAGTGAAGACAATATTTCACACTAACATTATCAACGTATTCCAGAAAGCTAGGGGTATATTTATATATTGTCTTGAACCATGTTCTTCATTCAAGGAGATCATGGCAGTGAACACAGTTCACTTTATTATTAAGGTTGCAATGTAATAACAACAGAAATTAATTAGTATTTATATTAGAGTCAACTTCAAGTGTTCAAATCACATTACATTATCTGAGTGCAGAGAGCTAGACAGGCAGATAGATTAGAAAGCGGGAATTAATGTTCACTTGTCCTGTTGCTCAAGGGAGGAAAGAGTCCATGAATGAAAAATATGACTTTGTGTGTAAATGGTCTTGTGAAAACATGCACAAGCTTTCTAGCATGATGCAGCAAAATGCGGAGCTTTAAAAAGAACTAACCTAGATGGTACAAATAAGGTCAAAATATTCTTAACTGGATTAAACAGTTTAGGGCTACATGGAGCGCTAAGTATTCACCGCCTTGTTTTAAGCTGGAGCTTAAAATAGCATTGACTCAAGATACGTCAGAAAAGTTTCAGAAGATAATGTGTTCAAACTTGCAATTGCGTATTTATATCTGATATATCATCACCGTTATCACTGCATCTAGAGCCATGTATAGACAGTTTTGCAGCTAGAAGGAAGAAATAAGTTAGAACCTGAATGAACAACTGCATCATTGGTCTTACTTGTACCCAAAAAAGTCATTTTGTTTCTAAGTGAACTGAATGGTCTTCACATTGGTACACTGATTGGTTGAACATTTGTATGTAAAATTTATATTCAATTCCTTAACCTTTGGTTAAAAATTCAGTGTTGTACATGTGTGTTTTCAAACCAAATTTTATTAGAAGTTATTTTCAGGGAGGAAATGTTTAGATACTAACAGCTCAGTGCCAAAAGTATACCAGCATAATTAATCTCCCCTTACGGTGGCCATGTGCCCTTCTTTACAAAGGACAATGAAGAGCTGTCAGAAGACTACCCTCTATTTGAAGATGTCCTCTATCTGAAGGGCTGTCTAGTCTGAGTATAAAGCTAAGCCCATATGAAGAGAGAGCAAGGATTATGAATGCCTACCAAACTTTAGCAGCACCTGTGCAATAGGAAGACTGACAAATAGGTCTTCCTGTTCTGATGAGATGCACTGTACTGCTATTTAAATTACAGTCATTATTTCTAAACTGGTATATATACATTGTTGTTCTTGTGTGCATTTGGGTTGTTTCCAACTTATAACAACCTTAAGGGGAACCTTGTCCTATCGTTCTCTCAGCAAGATTTGCTCAAAGGAGGTTTGCCAGGGTCTTCTTCTGAGGCTGAGATAATATGACTTGTCCAAGGTCATCCAAGGGGTTTTCATGGCTGAGTGAGTATTTGAACCCTGATCTCCCAATATTGTAGTCCAACACTGAAACCACTACACCACACTGGCCCTCCATGTATAATACATATTAGCATATCTGCTGTTGTCTTTGGGGGAGTGGGGTGATAAATTTCCTCTTTTGTTGGCAATGCATAAAATAGCCATCCTATTTTCGCTATGGTCAGTGCATGAGAAAGAAAAATCAATGGCTGGTCTATACGAGGGAATAAAATGTGGATTGGTGCATAGTAACACCAATTCACAGCAGCTTTCATCTGTCTCAATGATTTTTTTTTTTTGCAAGGTTGCTGGTGTGTGAAGCTATCTGTGTTTGCTATTCACATGGAAGCATGACAGTGAATCAAGATGGTGGGTGCGAATGAATTACTTATGATCCTATACTCCCCAACTTGCCCCCACCAAACAGTCTCTCTCTGGCTTTTCTTCGCAAACGAAGATTCAGGAAGGACTCATCCCGCGCTTTCTGCAAGCGCGCTGATGACTAAAAAGGCCAATCCGAGATAAACAAGTCCGGTTGCAAAAAGCACAGCAGAAGGTCTCCTTGGGTGATGTTTTTGGGTTGTGATTCTTTCTGCGTTGTCGTTTCTCTTCAAGACTTGTTCGTCGTGAGTTCTCAAATAAGGCTGCAGCATTGTGGATAGTGCGTCTCCATGCCTCCCGATGTGAGGCCAGGGCGGACCACTGATGGTGATCAATTTGGCCATGCCTGAGATGTTGTTTCAGGGAGTCTTTGTATCGCTTTTTTGGAGCGCCCCTCTTACGCTGACCCGTGGCGAGTTCACCGTAGAGTAGTATTTTTGGGAGACGATGGTCCTCCATCCTAGAAACGTGCCCTGCCCAACGCAGCTGTGTTCTCAATATCATGGCCTCAATGCTGGTAAAAAAAACTAAATCCAAGGTGCGGAAGAGTGAGCTTCCACTTACATAATGAAAAAAGAAAGGCTGTTTTGTCGCCCCAGCACACAGCTATGGTGACAGTCCAACATGGCGGGTCTGGAGATGCCTTGTTAGCAAGCTCTGCCCCTCACGCACATCCAACCAATAAGCTCTCCTCTTCAGGAATGTGATTCAATGCAATCGGTTGTCCCAATGGGCGGGATGTGCATTTCTGTCATGGTTTTCAAAAAACTTGGAAAAGCTACGAAGGCTTTTCTGTGTAGTTTTTCCAGATTTTGCTACCCTTCTGAAAATGATGGACTGCTACGGGACCCCATTTGGACACATGGGGTTCTCTGTAAATCTATGAGGATTTATTTCACTGTCTGGACTACTCCCAAGTAAGCACTGACAAAGAAAAACCCATAAAACCCCCAAATGCACACTGCAACAAGCTGGTAGGCTATGGATATAACAGACACTCTTCTGCAGATTTGTGTTTTACACCAGACACATAGCTGGCTCTAGTCTGAATGCTATTGGTTAGTCCCAACTTGAATAAACTCACTGACGCTGAGTGTTGACACAGGTAAATCCCACTGATTTAATGCATTTACTCAAGTTGACACTAATATTTGGTAGCGCACTCTGCTTTAATTATTTGATACTGTAGTTTTATCATAATATAAAATATTGCTTTGCTTTTATGTTACATGTCTATGGTTTTATTGTTGGGAGCCACTATGATTTCAAACAGAACATAAAATATTTTCACTATATTAACTTTGGCTGGATTGTGTTCAAAAAATAGTTTTAATGAATACTGCCAAACAATTACGTATCATTCATTTTGTGTACTGTAAACAACTGTTTTTATATTCTGTGATTAATAAATTGGTTAAAAGAACGGCAGCCTTTTAAGAAAAAGTTTGGAGACGAATGCAATGCACAATCTGTTGTTGTTTTTTAATCTTCATTTTACCATATAGTCAAAAGTTTACTTTGGGCATAGTTGATAGGTTACCACATTTCTTCAGAGTAGCATCCCTATATATGAATTACCTTTTTAAAAAAATAGCATCAGAGGAATTCAAATGTTTACTGTGTGATAAATTAAAATGTTTACTTTAGCATGTGTACTGCTGACAGCGATGTAGCAAAATTACAGAACACACACTGAAAAGCTACTTTTGCACCTATTAACACATTGTTGTATTGTAATGTGCTGCAATTATTGAGAGGAGGACAGACTGCCACCTAATTTAAAACGAGTCTGTATTTAAATCCAAATATATGTGGAAGTTATGGAGCCAGTGTGGCATAGTGGTTGGAGTGTTGGACTAGTACACTGGGAAACCAGGGTCCGAATCCCTATTTAGCCAGTGAAACCCACTGGGTGACCTTGGGCAAGTCACACTTTCTCCGCCTCAGATGAAGGCAATGGAAAACCTCCTCCAAACAAATCTAGCAAAGAAAACCCAGTGAAAGGTTTGCCTCAGAGTCACCATAAGTTAGAAACTAGTTGAAGGCACACAACAATAACTATGTGGAAGATAGCTATTGGAAATAATTTAACTAAACTATTTCCTTTTAAAGCTGGACCTGCCCCATTGCACTATGAGTGTATCCGCACTAAACATACCATGTTAAACTGCTATGGCTCCTTCCTATGAAACTCTGGGAGTGTAGTGTTGTGAAGTGAATAGAGTTCTATGCTGTTGTTGAGAAGAAACTGAACTTGACCTGTTATAGATGATAATTCAAAATGCTGCACCAAGCCTTGAACAAGGACATTACAAAGGAAAACTAGAAAGAGAAAAGGCTGAACTGAATTATATTCTCAAATTTCAATCCATTAGCAGAGATATGAAAAAAACACATAATGGCACACTACATAATGGCACATGAGAACGGCTGGGATTTCCATTCCAGGAAGTGAATGCAGCTCCGTTTGAGCTGCCTTCACTCCTGGGCTGCCGAGGGATAGGGAGGATCACGCTAAAGGTAGGTCTGAAAATTTTTCTTTTTATATTTTTACAGGGACAGGAGGGGGGCAGGAGAGAATATAGTGAGATGGGGACGCTTTTTTGGCCCCTGTCTGATAATCTCCTAACTGACCACTGTAAAGATCTGAAAGACCTGTATTACCTCGTCCAGCCATTTGAAAATTTAGGACAAGGGTCATGATTTGCATCTTTCTGGATCCTATTACATCCTATCCCACTCCCACAGTAGTGTAAATATATTTTATAACCTAAGGCTTTAATATCAATCTGCTTCATCTAAAGAAGTGGGTTTATATCCACGAAAGCTCATGCTAAAATAAAAAACAGTCCTAAAGGTACTGTTACATTCCTCCTTTTCTTCCCTTCCTCCCTTTTATGCTGCAAAAAACTAACACAGCTACATCTTTGAAAATCACCAAACTACAAGTCCCAGGATTTTGTAGAATGGAGCCATGGCAGTTAAAGTGGTATATAATTGATATAACTGCTGTGTAGACACACTCTGGGCCAGTGGTTCTTAACCTTTTCTTTACCAGGGTCCCCCCTTAAATATCATTTGTTGCTGCAGACCCCCAAGACTTAACTCAAGATTTAAAACCCTAACAATAATAATAATACCAGGAACAGAGATTCCACCTCAACATTAGGAGGAACTTTCTGACAGTAAGAGCTGTTCGGTAGTGGAACACACTCCCTCGGAGCGTGGTGGGATCTCCTTCCTTGGAGGTCTTTAAACAGAGGCTGGATGGCCATCTGTTGGGGATGCTTTGATCGAGATTTCCTGCGTGGCAGGGGGTTGGACTGGATGGCCCTCGTGGTCTCTTCCAACTCTGAAATTCTACGATTCTATGATTCTATGATGATGATGATGATACAATTGCACCATCTGTTAAACCTTCCCTCAGAGGCACTGGAGTGGGAGGGAAGACTTTTCTCCTGCTTCTTCCTGCAAATTTGTGGCTGGAGCGGATTGAACAGCAATGCCCAGACCAAGCCAGCCAGCCAACCTTTGGCTTGGCTCCTGTCATGTGGGCTGAGCAGCCTTCAAGTCTTTGTGGATCCCCTATGAGGACATTGCAGCTCCCTGGGGGTTCGCGGACCACAGGTTAAGAACCACTGCTCGAGGCCATCACTTACTTACACCTTTCCTTTTTCTAAACTCACCAAACAGAAACACAGCTGTGGCTGCTTTACGAGAGACAGCATGCAGTGATATCAGCCTGACTGATCATTGCCTTCTTGCAGGAAGAGGTGTATCTAGCTTCCCACATTATGGGATCACCTCCCTTTAAAATGGCTATATATAACCAGCCAACATCCTTTTTTCTTGCCACATTGAATCCCAGACATCTCTAAGTAAGGCTAAGAAAGATTTCTACCTGAAACCTTGGAGGTCAAGGGTCTGCTTCAGTATTAGGCAACTTCGTATGCTTCTCTTAGAAAGGAAATGTCTCACTCCCTGAAAATACTTTTTTCATGGAGAAATACATGGAGAATATTTAGCTCAGCCCTACAGTTCAATATTCCTCAGCATCAGTCCCTCCCCCATCTGTAAAATAGGAATGACATCTAGCAAAGTGTAAGGTTATTGTGAGGATCAATTAATAAACAGAAATCTGCCGAACATCTTGTAAATTAACCACATTATATATATGATAAACAGTGGTAGGGATGGTCATTGTTCAGACTCATTTCCACTGTCAATCAAGAAACAACTTAGGTGTTCCACTATTTTCAGGACTTAGTTATAGCAAGGGAGTACATGTGAAAAGACACATGAGCAAAATGGGCATGACATGCCCAGAAGGTGTTCATACTTCCCTTAATAACGGGTAGGAAGCTTCTAAACTAAGATTAGCTTCAAAACAAAGCTGTTATTGGTTTAAAGAAAGTGGTTTATGGATATTTTAGGCACCATTTAAACAGGGTTTCTCTTGCACATTGACTGCAGAAATCTAATTTTGATGCCTGTTTCATACAACTGTTTTTTATGACTTGATTTCAAATCATAGTTTTGCTGGTCTTTTGACTAGTGCACAGCCAGAGCTAACTCTGTGCATCTAAAATGGAACACTCTGGACTCTAAAATGGGGTTTAACAGAGCAGAAAGTGTTTTCATCTTTACCTTTACACAACATATCACATCTACTACATAGGTGGAAGCAGCATCCAACACTGGCCTAGTTACCCAGTTCTATAGAATAAGAATGTGCTAGGCAATGCAATTATAGGCTACAGAAAGAAACAGCTCTCATCTAACATCTGAATACACAATGCTCTGTGCGCGTGTATGTGTGTGCATAAGACTGCAAGTTTAACCTTTCCAGCAAAGTGTTACTGATTCAATTATGACACGTTTTTATAGATGACATTTTAACAGCAGGCAGACATTCTGTATTCCTTATGCCTCGGTTAGCGTGCACACACACAGAGAGAAATAAAGGGGGGGAAAAGAACGAGAAAGATAATTAAAGAGTCTATATGTGCAGCATTAAAACCTGCTTCCTGCTGTTGGAGGAATGTTGTAAACCCGAAGTGATATTTAGCCATCCAAGGTAAATTATGTACACACACTTTTTGGGTAATGGTGAAAGCTGACATCTCTCTATGTCAAATGTCAGGAAAGAGATTTTTGACCATTTTTATCCGACTCTACTAGGGCAGAGAGGTAGACAACATTTCTCCTGTCCCAGAAACGCGTTTCTTTTATTTAAATACACACAAACCTATTCTGCTAACCTAGATACACTCAACAGTGTAATAAAGAATCTCCAGAGAGATACCTGCTGGAACTTCAATTCCTTCTCTCTTGCTTTATAACAAACTAGGGAGGCTGAAGGCTTTCACGGCTGGCATCCATAGATTTTCCTTGGTTTTTTTCTGGGCTGTGAGACTGTGTTCTGGAATAGTTTCTTTCTGACGTTTTGCCTGCATCTGTGGCTGGCATCTTCAGAGAATGGTTGGGTACGTGTATGTGTGGAGTTTATATGCTGTGAACCCCTGTGGAATATATGTAAATTTGTGTAATTGATGGTTAGTTTCTGGGTATAGAAATGCAAGGCTTGTTAGTGTCTGTTTGGCTAATGGTTGGTTGATGGGCCATTATCTGCTGGGAATCCCCCTGGGTGGAATTCCTTTGTAAGTGTTGAGTTTTGATTCTATTGTTTTTCAAAACTGGGAGCCATATTTTGTTTACTTTTAGGGTTTCTTTTTTCTTGTTGAAGTTGTCCAGGTGTTTGTGGGGTTCACAGCATATAAACTCCACACACATTCCTACCCAACCATTCTCTGAAGATGCCAGCGACAGATGCAGGTGAAACGTCAGAAGTAAACTCTTCCAGAACATGGCTTCACAGCCTGGGAAAAAAAAAACAAGGAAAAACTAGGGAGGCTTCTTTAAAAAAAATTGTAAGGCAATAACTAACTTACCTAGATTATAACAAGGACATATTACCCTTAACATTTTGTCAACTACTGTATATCATAGCAGTAAGAAAAGAAAAGTTAAAAACTAATAAAAATATCTCAGGCAACAAAAGCTATAGTTAAGGCTGTTTGGATGGGAGTGTTTGCCAAGAAAACTCAAATGACAGCAGCAGAGAGGAGACATATCCTGCATGTTACCTCTGTCAAAGAAAACACAGAGACAAAACTCTATAAAGAAAATATAATTACAGAGAGCAAAGGGCTCAATCCAGTTGAGAACAAATGCAGTGCCTGCATGCAAAGGAATGCCACCCTACTAAAGTTAATCTTATTTTTCCTTGCCAATGAAAGCAAACATGCAAGAAAGTTAATATACAGGCCTGCAGTACCACCAATCCAACCTTCTCTGCATCATGCATGTTAGTTACACTGGGCCCTTGGTATTTGCTGAGGTTTGGTTCTAGGACTCCCCGTGGATACCAAAATCCATGGATGCTCAAGTCCCATTACATACTCTCTCTCTCTCTGGCTTTTCGTTGCAAGTGAAGATTCAGGAAGGACTCATCCCGCGCTTTCTGCAAGCACGCTGATGACTAAAAAGGCCAATCCGAGATAAACAAGTCTGGTTGCAGAAAGCACAGCAGAAGGTCTCCTTGGGTGATGTTTCTGGGTTGTGATTCTTTCTGCGTTGTCCTTTCTCTTCAAGACTTGTTCGGCGTGTGTGCTCAAATAAGGCTGCAGCATTGTGGATAGTGCGTCTCCATGCCTCCCGATGTGAGGCCAGGGTGGACCATTGTTGGTGATCAATTTGGCTAAGCCTGAGATGTTGTTTCAGGGAGTCCTTGTATCGCTTTTTTGGAGCACCCCATCTTCCCCTGACCTGTGGTGAGTTCACCGTAGAGTACTATTTTTGGGAGGCAATGATCCTCCATCCTAGAAACGTGCCCTGCCCAGCACAGCTGTGTTCTCAATATCATGGCCTCAATGTTGGTGATCCCTGCTTGCTCAAGGACAGCAACATTCAGTGTATATTTAGGATTGTATGTTTACAGCGCTGATGAAAGTGTTCGAGGATTTGTAAGTGGTGGCGATAGGTGACCCACATTTCAGAACCATAAAGGAGAATAGACAGTACAATGGAGTAGTAAAATGGTGTCCCTTATAATAGCATGGAAAAATCAAGGTTTGCTTTTTGAATTTTTTAAAAAAATATTTTCAAGCCATGGATAGTAGAATCTGTGGATGCTGAATCCGTGGATATGGAGGGATGACTGTACTTGTCACTGCTAGCAAACTCTTGGAACAACAGGGTTGAAGTAATTCATTATGAAAAACATTCCTGGGATTTATGTAACAGGAGAAATTTTTATGTAGTCCTACCACTGATAAATTTTTCTACCACTGGTGAAATTCTAGTAGTGTAACAGAAAAACCCAAACAAGTCCAATTATGAATTGACCCAGAATGTGTAGTGTTGTTGTTGTTTTCATGATTGATCATTTTGTGAAATGAAATACCACAGGTATTTTCAAGACACTGGAGTTTTTGTATTCATTAGAATTAGCTTTGTTCATTATCATAAATCATAGAATTGGAAAAGACCACAAGTCCATCATCTAGTCTATCATTCAAGAAGACCCAATCAAGGCATTCCTGACAGATGCCCATCCAGCCTCTGTTTAAAACCTCCAAAGAAGGAGACTCCACCACACTCCCAAGAAGCGCGTTCGACTGCCAAACAGCTCTTACTGTCAGGAAGTTCTTCCTAATGTTTAGGTGGAATCTAATGTTTAGGTGGTAGTTTGAGTCTATTGCTCCATGTCCTAGTCTCTGAGGCAGAAGAAAACAAGCTTGCTCTATCCTCAGTACGACATCCCTTCAAATATTTAAATATGCTCTGCAAACACATATAATCGAACTTGAAATGCATCTGAAGAGCACTGTTTCAATGGCAATCAATTTTGGTGGTCAGCTCTAAAAGGGGATGCTGTGTCCCCTCCACTGCACCTTTTACTGCAGCCTTGGGACAAGGTAGTACTAGCAGACTCACTTCCCTTGAACAGGAGAGTCTTCTACGCCCAGTACAAGATCTCATAGTCACCAGAATTGGTCACCAAACAGCTGCTGTCAGAGGCCCATCTGGACCCAGATGGGTGATGAAACTGGAGCGACCTGAGCTCTTGAATGAGACTTGAAACAAAACATCGTGGTATATTCCAAGCTGATAAGACCTGTTTGTGACTCTGGACAGGCTGGAAAATGAATCTGGTGCTGTTCAGTTTTTTTTAGGGAGAGGGGTGTTTCAGGAACGGAGAAAGGATCAATTAAAAAGATTGGGGCACAAGTGGGGTGCAGAGAAGCCAAACCATACCAGGTGACACCAGCTTTAGTGATGCCACAGATTAAAAGTAACCTAAGGAATTTAATCCCTTAAAATTACCAGCAACGTAAAAATATTAAATTTGATTGGTAGCTTTTTCTGGGTGTTTCACAATAAAGACATCATCTGACACAACTTGAACCCAAGGCTTTCCTTTCTTCTGTAGCCAATGCCAAACATAATTATGCTGTACCTGGAGACATGCAGTTTAGAATTTCGGAAAGTCATCCCACTAACCTCTAACTGCACCCTCTGTAATAGGTAGAATTATCTGACAGAGCTTCAGCAAACCACTTTGCTTTTCCCCTTTCCTTCTTTATTTCTTTTGGGTAGGGGAGGTTTGTTTATCAACAGAAAAACAACTATCAAGCATAAAAGTAATTTGTAGATTCATGCAGGGTCAAACTTGATAGTACATTCATTGTGGTTTTGCCCCAAAATGGTCCCCCAAGTGGCAAAAGATGTCTGTCATAGCATGTGATTTTCCTCACCTACATATCTTGCCTTTATGGTACTTTGATTTGTGATTGGTCATTGGAAAGTAAACACAGGCTTAATTTATAATTATGATTGCTGAGGCACAAATCTCTTGGGAAATCCCCTTGTTGGAAAGGTAATAGGTTAATCATAGGGAATACCTTAACATCTAGTTTGACAATCTGCCTAATTTCTTGTTTATATCTTTTCTCCACCACCTCAAATGTCAAGCTAAAATGTTATCAGCATTCTTTCAGTGAAAGGTTTGCCGGCCGATTGTGGAATACCAAGACCACACACATGAAATGGGTGAAATAAAAGTATTTTCTTAAATTCAACCTATTTAAATCCCCTCTAAGATCTTCAGCAGGGGGAGGCAACCTGGTGAGGGACCAGCTGAGGCAGTAGGTCTATGCTAGACCACACCCCTCAGCATTCCCGGGCAAACACCTGGGTCCTGGAGAGGAACCCCAGTTGCCTGGGGTTGCTCACCAGCCAGCCTGCATCTGGAAGGTCAACCCAAAAGTCCCCCACCCAAGCCACATGGGTTGGGGTGAAGGATTATCCCTTAGGCCAACCCCAAGGTGGGTCTCCTTCTGTCCCTTTTAGGCCCCACAACCTGAAGTGAACCTTCCAGAGACCCTACCTTCACCAAAATTGGTGCCAAGGTGCCCACTGAAACTATGCCTCCCCCTTCCCTGCCATAATAAGAGGGAGTTAACTTATTTAGACACCACCCTAGCCAATTTCCCAAATGCCACTATCCTAGTATGGAGTAGGCGGGAAAAAAAACCAGAGAAAAGAGGGGGGGGAGAAATTCCTATCCGGCTCCGAAGCAACCAATTATCACACTATTCAAGTGGCGGGAGGGTGGGTCAATGATCGCTTACTGCTGAAGAGGAGGAGGCGAGGGGCGGCAGTGTTTTTATATCCTCTGGCCCCGCCCCTCAGCTCCTGTCACAGGCGACACTGCTGCAACCAAACGGAGTGGTCTCTAGCCGCGAAACACGGCGGCAATGGTGGCTCATCCCTCCAACTGGCTCTGCCAATCGAGGGTGAGCTGGATTCTCTCACACATTTTGAGTATTTATTTTTAAATTGTATTTTTTTTTAAGAAAACCCCACAACATAGGTGAACTTTGGTACCTAGGATTTGAGGATGAGCTTATTTTGCTTCTAAAGAGATAGGTACCCAAACACCTGAGTTTATTATTAGATGCAAATAATGGAGTTCAAGCTGACCTCTACTATCATCTTGACCTTGCAATTACATCCCCTTAATATAAATAATATCAGATCTGTTCAGCAGTTGAACTATTTCAATACTGGTTGTACTAGTAAGCTTGGGTGTGGTTATAGGCTTGTTTACGCAGTCCTGATGCTGGTGAAAGGGAACAGAGTTCAGAAAGGTTATGAAGTTACTGTCAGGAAGGAAAACAATCACTACTACAGAGGGCACTAGTATAAGCAAAGGTGTTGGCACCATTGATGCTAATGAAGAATGATGCCTCACCAGAAATAGGAAACCATGAAAGACGCAAATCTCAAGGTACTACTAAGTTTGGCATCTTAACAACTGCAAATAAATGAAGTTGAAAAATAAGCAATTTGAAAAATAAGATGGATATCCAGAAAGCAATTCAAATCAGCAGTTCCAGAAGTATTATGATTCTGATTAATGGGGTCACATTTTACACACCAATTATGCAAATTATGATTGATGGGATTACATTTAGCATACTATAGCATAAAGCAGCATGCCATGTTTCTACAAACAAGCTTGCAGTCTACCACACTGGCTAGTTATGTCCTCTCATTATGGTTTTGTCTACACTGGCAGGAAATCCCCACCTCATAGCTGCCATGGATATTTTTGATCCACAGTGCCCCCTTAAATGCTACACTCACTGGGGTGTTCTCAGGAGTATCCTGCCACATTGTAATAGTAGGCGAACTCTCACCAATGTAAAAGGGAGGTCCAACACTGACCACATGTCCTATACTTCACATTAATTCCAGCCACATGGCCAGGACTGCTCTGGGGGTTTTTTTCTGTTCACTTGTGCATGCAAATATGCATTGTCCTAGAGTACTGTATTACTGGATAAGTGGAGATATGCTTATGTAGATATGCACACAATCAAAAAATATAAAAAATTTAAAAGTGCCAGAAAGGAGTCCCGTCTACAGGAAGTCCCACCCTGGGTTTACACCGAAGCCAATCTGTGGCCACTGCATGGCCAATAATCTGGGTTTTCCCCTGAAACACGGAGCAATTTTTTCTGATTTTCCTGCAGAAACACTGTTGAAGATGCAAATAATTGCAAACATCTTGTGGCAACTGTGCTGTGACTATGGGGGTGAGTACAGGAGTTTTTTTGCCCTAGCAGATAAGCCCTACATCATGTAAATAGAATTCTTTATCCTTCTTCATACATTGTTCCCATGAAGGGGCTCCACATGCCAAAAATAGTAGTGACGTTGTGCTATTGGCCTATTGTGGCCATGTGTTTTATTTTATAGAAGTCTGTCCTCTATTTGAAGGGCTATCAGGTTACAAGAATAATTAAATAATTTTGATTTTAATTATATAAATAATTAATTAATATGCTAAATAATAAAATTAACATTCTATTTTCCCTTATATGGCTAAATAAGATCATAAAACAATGGAGGTGAGCAGAAGAATCCATGATTTAGAATGATTTACATGTTTATTCATTACTGGAAAACAAATTATTGCTTGTAGGTGGACATCTTCTCGTGCTCTATATAATTTTGTTGTTGGTGGTGTGTGTACATATAAAGTACTAGTATTTTGGAAATTAATAATAAAATGTATGAAAAGCATCAAACAAAACTCATGCTGCAGGAAAATCGGCAAAAGGTAGAAGAGAAGGCCAGACTTAAAATATAAACTACTGTAAATAAAAATATAAACTGCGGTATGTACTGTGGCGGCATAGTTCTTTATTTGTGCCACTGATATTATATTTTATTACCTTCTATAGTCAAAAGGATGTTGTTGTTTTTAAAAAATTAAAACAGAATTGGTTCTGATGTCTGCTTGTTTTTAATCCAGCTCTAATACCTTAATCTTTCAAACCTGAGTAATGAAGAGCACAATCCTAGGTGTACCCAATCGGAAGTACCGGTAAGTCCCAGTGATTGCAGTCAGATTTACTCCCAGGTAAATATGTATGAAAGGAATTAGACTCCAGTTATTAGAACCTTTATCATCAATTTCTCATAGGTGTCTGAACTCCATGTGTGTGGCTTAACAGTGGAAGGGACACCCAGTGGAAGGGACACCCAGAATTTTTGATGATGCAGACATCATTCACCAGTTTCCAAGATAAAAAGGAAGCGGGTCAATGAACTACCTAGCAATGGCACAGGTGTGACCTAGCTAAACTATGCTCCCCTTTCCCTGGGAATTAAAATTTTAAGAGAGAGGACAGAAAAAGGAAGTACATCTTCACCCAGTGCCTAAAAAGAAGCTTTTCTTCCCACAGTGCACAGTGAGATTTGCTCTGGTTAAATGCCAGTACTGCAGCCGCAGCGTTGTAAGTTCGATCTCAAAGCAAGTTCACTCAGCCTTCCATCCTTTTGTAGGTCTGTAAAATGAGTACCTGGCTTGTGGGGGCAATTAGCTAACACACATTGGAAACTGCTTCATGTTGTGTAGATGTGCAAAGTGCTATTGCTTAACAATTTGTAAGCTGCTCCTGAAGAGCAGGGTATAAATATCTAAAATAAATAATAAATAAATAAATCTCCATGTGTGTGGCTTATCAGTGACAGGGACACCCAGAATTTCTGATACCATGGAAGCCATTCACCAGTTTTCAAGCATAACAAGGAAGAAGGTTGGAAAGGTGGAACCTAGCATCACCTTTAAGACAGAACAATCTCAGATAATCAATTTACAAGCTTATTTAAATTGAAGGTGGGGACCCGCTTTCAGCTAGTAGCCAAATTCAATTTCAGAGATGTTCTTGTGGCTACATTCCTATGTTGGGTGAGGCCAAAGACAAAAGGGTGGTGTCAAAAATACCAGACAATTTTAGCATAAAGTTAATCTTGCCATTAAGCCCTAGGAGTGAGATTCCAATTTTTTGAATTGTAAAGAAAAAATTAAATTAAAATAAAAAGATGGGAAGCCAACAAACGATGGTCATAAGAGCCACATTAGAACCCCAAATGGGCCGTGTTCAGCCCAAGAGTCCACTCCTGCCTTAAAAATATAACTAACTTGAGAAATAACCATAAATAAAGATACATTCTATCCTATTCACACAACTGTATAAATATGCATTATAACTGAGGCCTTAATGCCACTCAGTACTGTATCTGAAGAAGTGGGTTTATATCCATAAAAGTTCATGCTAAAATAAAAACCAGTTAGTTCTAAAGATGCTGCCACATTTATTTATTTTTCTTCTTCTTCCTTCCTCCTTTTTATGCCACAAGAGACTAACATGACTACTTCTTTGAAAACTACCTCTCTCTCTGGCTTTTCTTTACAAACGAAGATTCAGGAAGGACTCATCCCGCGCTTTCTGCAAACACTCTGATTACTAAAAAGGCCAATCCAAGATAAACAAGTCCGGTTGCAGAAAGCACAGCAGAAGGTCCCCTTGGGTGATGTTTCCGGGTTGTGATTCTTTCTGCATTGTCGTTTCTCTTCAAGACTTGTTTGGTATGAGTTCTCAAATAAGGCTGCAGCATTGTGGATAGTGCGTCTCCATGCCTCCCAATGTGACGCCAGGGCAGACCATTGTTGGTGATCAATTTGGCCGAGCCTAAGATGTTGTTTCAGGGAGTCCTTGTTTCGCTTTTTTGGAGCGCCCCTCCTACGCTGACCTGTGGCGAGTTCACAGTAGAATACTATTTTTGGGAGGCGGTGGTCCTCCATCCTAGAAACGTGCCCTGCCCAGCGCAGCTGTGTTCTGCCACAAATAAAGAATTTACGTATTGCAGGCATGCAACTGCACCTTAGTACAAGTAAAAGGCACTAACTCGAATTAACCACACTGAACATTTGAGAAAGAGCTATGACAAAACCATTAAAATCTGACTGATTAATATTTGGATCCTCCCCAGGTGGTTTTATCAGCTTGCCTGTTAAAATGATGTTCAAAAGGACTCAAGGAGAAAATATGTCAAGTGATCTCACCCTCTGTTTTATTCAAGCTCTTAAGTGAAGTGAAAGGAATGTACGTAGCACTGTGTTTTTGATTTTTGTTGTTCCTGTGCAAGGTACAATAAATGAGTCCAGAAGTCTGAAAGAATAGAAAGCAAGGGCCTCGGAGTGCAAAATTCTTTGTTAACCTCATTTGGCTCAGGGATCCTGAAATGATCCGGTCCACATCTGTTCCACAGCTGAGCTCCCATTCATGGCACAGTGACCTTACTGATGCCATGAATATAATCTTAAAGCTGATGATGAGGTGGCAGGGAGGGACAGGAGAGAGACCAGGAGGAAAAGAATAACCCAACCACACCAGCATATTGCATTCTCTGGGTACTTAAAACTGTAATTCCCAGGGAAAGGAAGCTATAATTGAGCCATAGGCATGCTCTAAAACCAGTTTATAGAAATCATGACTGGAAGACTATGACCCACAGAATCTCCTAGCTGGTGACATCCTAGCTGGGGGATACTGGGATGTGTAATTCAAAAAGTATCTCCTCCAAGGGCTGTTTAAATTTTGTATGCTCCTGCTACCACCATCACATATCTTTCAACTGCCCTGATTTGGCAGGGATCGTTCTGATTAATCCTCTGTCATCCTACTTTTTCAGTTGCTTTAAAATGACCTAGTTTCATTCCTCTTCCCAGTTTCTTTGTCCTCACCTTATTTAAACTGCTGAAAACTAAGTTCAAAGTGCAAAAGCAGTGTGCACTATCAACTCAGATAGGGGAGAGGACAAGAGGAGGCAGAATCTTGGCCTTCCCTGTGGATTCAGGCAACAGCAAACTGCTGCTGCACCACCACCAACTTGTATTCTTCCCCATCTATAACTTTTGTCATCATGACCACACTCTGATGTTGCTTGGCCACACACATCCTGGTTTTCACCTGTGAAATGTTGAAGCGAATGTCATTACATATACAAACCAAACTGGAGATAAGTAGCAAAACGTTTGAATAAATTATCTTAATAACATACCATTGTTGTGTTGTGTATTTTTTGAACTTTATATATCAATTGTAAATATGTGTCTTAAAAGTATGATTGTAACCATGACTATGTAACCCTTATTTTTCACAAAATTACAATGTATTACACATGCACGACATCGTAACAATAGCAAGGATACAAAATAATTATTTTGGTGTAATCCGCATTTTTTTACACTGTTACCATTAATTCAAGAAGAAACAACCAATAATCAATAACATACAATACTAACTAAATATATAGTATTCCTGGAAGATGGTCTTCATGATCCTGCAGTTTTTCCATTCTGAATGTTTACATACACAAGACTTTATTGGAAACTAGAAAGCCTACATCCTCAGGAAGTCTTCAATTTCATGACCTAAATCCAATTGGTGGTAAACTCATTAAATAATTTAAATTTACATATGTGTGGATATCAACTTCCTTTTGAATTAGTGAGTCTACTCTAGTTGGGACTAGCAATTTGATTCTGGCTCATCTGCTGATCTGAGTTCTGCAGGAAAGCCTACAGTTGTTTAACCTGGGGCTTGCAGTTTCTATTTGTCTTAATGGTTTTCTGGCAAAATCGCAGGCATGCAAAGCTATTTGCTTTTACTGTCCCAAGCAGGCATGCCTCCAAATCAAGATGGCGAGCATGAGTGAATTACTTGTGTTATTATTGTCGCCAGTTGCTGCCGCTGCCAAACAATATCTTTTTTTTAAAAAAAAAAAGCATATCTAAGGTGCAAAAGTATGATATTCCGCCAAAATAAAGAAAAGAACAGAAAAAGGCTGTTTTGTCATGCTAAAGCAAAAATCCAAGATGGTGGTTCTGGGTACTTGCCTTGTTAGCAAGCTCTGCCCCTGCCCAAATCTGATCAATCAGCTTTGACTTCTGCTCTTTCAGAAATGCGAATGAATGCAAATCCAATCGTCCAAACGAGTGACAATGTACATTCTCTACGGAACTTTTTAAAAAATTCCTGGCAGAATTTATGGTGGATTTGGCCTTCCTCATTCTGAATACTGTGATCCGATGCAGAATGCCATTAGGACAGGCAGGTTTCCAAGTGAATTCTATGAGGATTATTTTGACCATTAAGACAACCCCCTAGAAGACTTGGTGATCTTTTCTGCAGTCAAGCAAGAACTTATTCTTGACCCCTCTGGGCAAATATGGTCAGGAACAGTGTGAGAATGACTGCTCCAGGTTAACTAGCTGACAGGGGACAAACCAGGCAGGCTAGCTGGATCAGGGGAACAGGCAAAGAAAGCAGGTATTTGGGGGGAAGTGGGCAGAACAAGGCAAAATAATTAGCAACAAGAAGAGAAGAACTTCTAAAGATGAGCTGTTGGCCAATCTGCCAGCAGCCTCTTCCAGCTTCCTTCAGCTGAAGGACCCCCAACAAAAGCTGGGCTCTCTGGAAGGTGGGCCTCCCAGTGTGGCATCAAAAAATTCAAACCCACATAGTTGTCAGTCCTTCTAGTCTAGAATATATTGAGCACATATACTTGATTCTGCTTAGTGCTATTTTTATTCAGGCCTAACTAATCTGATCAAGCCGCTTCTTGGCTTACAATTTAAATCTCAATAAGTAATTTCCCCACTCAACTCCCTGACATTTTGGGCTCATTTTTTCCAAGTGCAGCCCTCTATCCTTAAGTGAAAGTGGTTATCACTTTTTTTAAGAAGTGCAACACTCAGAATTGTTTTCACAGTAGTCTGCATTTGGCAGGGTGGCTCCTTTCCATCCAAATAAACAAGGAAAGAGACATCCACCTTTCAATTTCCAATTTTCCTTGCACATGTGAATTTGACATTATATGTTTTAGATCAGGATTAAATGATCTGGTGCCCTCTACAAGTGTGGGATATAATTCTCATCAGTACCAGAAGCATGGCCAATGGTTGGGGATTATGGGAAAGATAGGACAAAACATCTGGAGGGGAAAGTATTGCACAATCATATACAGGGATACTAGAAATGACCATGGATACTAAAAACAATGGATAACAGCAAACCGTATTAAAATAATGGGAGTTCTGGTTAAAAATACCATAGAGTCACATTGGAGGACCTAGAAGGACACCTCTCCAGGCATTTTCTAGAAGACTCAATGGTATGGGTTCCTGTTGTGTGCCCTGCGGATAACTGAAACTGTGGATATACAGGAGTCCGAGTGTATAATTTTTTAATTGACTCATTCCATAGTTACCACTTACTTTCAGCAGGTTTGTTTCCTTGTTTACCAGGAACAAACCATGACATCTGTTATGTGATACATACAGCAAATGAAAATATTGTGGGCAAAATAAACTAACCCACATAGAACATGTGGCTCATATAACTGAAATCATCTTTTTTTTTAAAGCTTTTTTAAAAAGACATTATTGGCCCAGCACTTAATCCCAGCACTTTTTTTTTTACAGTTCAGTTAGCTTTGGAGTGAAGTAAACAATAGTCCAGAATAGTGTCTTTTGGTCCCACAAGTATACCCATTCCCAAACAAGTAGCCTGTGGCAGCAGAAACAAGAAGGGGCTAAATCTAATTGTGTCCCAATTAGAGTAGAGCATGGGTGGGCATGTAGCCCCCCAAGACCAGATATAGTTTATTCTGGCCTGGGGAAAAAAATATTTGCTCCAAAATGTCCCCAAAGCCCTTTAAGGGGTGTGGAGGGCATTTCTACCATATTCAGAGGTACCCTGGGACTCCCCATGAGTCAAACAATTTTGTTTGTTTGTTTGTTTTGTTTTGCAAAATTATGTTATATTTTTACCCAAAATACCCTCTGGGGGCGTGGTGGCACTTCTACCACTGAGAGAGCCTTTGGGGGGGGGGAACAGGAACAGAACAGGTGGTGACTTCTGCTTACTTCCTCTTGTTAAAAAAGCCCTCTTCTGGGCCTTAAATGGCTCAAGAAGACCCATAGACATGGTGGAAATCCTGCCTCATCCCCTAGAAGTAGCAGGCAGTTGCAACTCTCCAAGGTCTCCTATGGGGGGTAATGCATCCCTCTATCCTTCCACGGCTGCTCACCTCTAGAGTAGAGCAGTTGTAACAATGGGATTTACATATACACTACCACCACATCACCCTGAACACTGCTGACCTCCAAGTCTAACCTGATTAGTATTTGGATGGAAGACAGCCAAAGAATACCAGGGGCTTCCTAGTGGGGCTAGGAAAGAAGCCCCAATGCAACACCAGAGAGCTACAGCCAGTCAGAGTTGATGATACTACATGAGATGGATCAATGGTTTCTATAAGGCAGATTCCTGTGCTTCTATACATGCTGACATGCTCTTCAGTGCTTATACAATTGGTCTCCTCTAGTTGGGATTAGCAATTTTATTTAAAACAGGAGTAGGGATAATGTGGCATTCCAAATGTTGTAGGACTGTAACTCCCAGCATTCCTCACCATCACCTATGCTACCTAGGGCTGCCTGCTGGGAGTTGCAGTCCAACATCTGGAAGTCTGCAGATACTTTCCTACCCTTGAGTTAGGATTTTTAAAAAAGTCTTGAGGTACCTTAAAGACAAACACATTCATGGAGAACTCAATGCCCAGAGCAAAATGCTGTAACAAGAGTGCCTCCCAGAACAACATAATAAGGTTTTAGTTTAATGTATCACAGGCATATCTATTATCTCCTGAGGAGTATAATTCACGAGTTTCCTTTCCCCACAATAAAGTGATCTTTCTGTATTGTTAATGGTAGCTCCACCCACATGGCTCCAATGAACATAATAGTTGTATACATTCTGTTTCAAATCAAAGGGGGGAAACCAACTTTATCTCTAAATATGGAACAGGATATCTATATTTAAAAGCAATATTATCACAATAGTAAGATGCAAATATGACAGGAGGTAGTCTTTTGGAACCAAAGGAATCGTCCTGACCACTCATTCTGGCTAATCATTGTCATAAGTAGTAAATTAAAAAGATCTTGGGCTTTGATGTGCTATATTTAAATTATAAACGCCTTTCTTCCTACAGCTCTTTTGCATGGCTGGGTAGTTAATCAGAGCAGTGAACTAACAAAATATGAGTCAGCTTCAATGGGATCTTCTAATTTTCAGAGAAGATTTTTGTTTTAAAAGAATATAACTTACATATAGTGACAGTTTGTAACAGAAAAGCTATTTTCCCCATGGCTCAGACCTTTAGCATTTGCCAGTGGAATTACACAGGGAGAAGGAAATACAAAATCCCACTGTCATTACTAGGGATGATATCTCACTTACTAAGCATTCCTTCCAGTTACTACTGTTCCTTGACCAGAGGGTGGCAACGTTACTTTTTTACCCTCAACTCCCAGAATAGTCCAGATAGCATAGCCACTCTTAAAGGGTGTACTCTAAATGGGACTAGCAATTGGATTTAGGGCATAACTCATTTTTGTTAATTCAGTGCTTTGGTAAAGAATTGGCAGTAAGAAGAGGAGGCTTGGCATGAATTGGGCCAGCGACGACTGCCCCAATCTGTTTCATGTCTACATGTGTGCAAGCAGGCATGTGTTTTATTTAAAATCCAGAGCCCCACCCAGCCCCATATGTGACAATATTCATGTAGCCTGTGATGCACCTTGATAATAATGCTGCCTTATACAGACCACTGCTTCTGGGACCCTCTAGGAGCGGCACAGACAGCTGGAAATGCCAATAAAGAGGAAGCTGCCAGAAGTCCACTTCTGGTTTTTGGAAAACAGTCAAATTTTGGTGTTAAACTACTGTATGCACAGTTGCCTTGTAACCTATCTAAAAGGTGGACTGTCACTCCTGGAAGCTTCAAGGAGAGGCAACTCAGCCTATAGGACAGAACAAGGGTGGTCTGGGGAATATGGAAGAAAAAAGGGCCACAAAATCAGCCTAGTGGTTTGTGAGTGAAGCAAAAACTGCTGTGGCAGAGAAGAGGAGGAGGAAGGGAAAAAGGTAGAACAAAAGAGGATAAGTTGTGACATGAGGCCCATCTACACCAGGGGAAAAATCCCAAATACCTCGTAGCGTTGGCATCTCGCAGCAACAGCGACACGTCCAAATGTTTTTTCTGGCCTCAGAAGCCCCCTTGCATTCCTGATGGAGGCCAAAAGTGATTTACTCACGTTAGTTCTTCACCACCACCAGTTTTTTTTTTTAAGGCATCCCAATGTGCACTGGTGCGATAAAGCGATTTCCCAACGTTACAAGAAAGCAAAACAGAAAATATTGATCCTTTTTATTGCCTTAGTGAGCTACCATTAAGGCAAAAATCCAACATGGCGGCCCGCCCCTGCTCTCACCCTGCCAATCAACTTTGTACTTCCCTTTAGGTTTTTTATTGTTCTATCGTCCAAACGAGCAAAAATGTGCACCCGCCTCGCAATTTGTGAAAAAGTATGGGGAAATCTGCAAAAACTTTTACCCTGTTGTTTTTGCTATTTTGGGGCCCCCTCCTTCAGAATAGTGTGGATTGGCGATGGATCCTGTTTAGACTGGTAGGATTCCCAGCAAATTCCATGAGGGGTATTTTCACCATTTAGGCAGGCCCCTGGAATGAAAGATGATGCTGGCCAAAACTGGCCCAGAGGCCAGTGGTTCTCTCATCCTTGATCTAGCCCTGTACTGTCTGTTCATCAGTTGTTCTCCGAGGCTGAACCAGCGATGTTCTCCTTGCAAAGCACATCTTCTCTCAGTGAGCTGCAGCTTTCTCCCTGTAGTGAATGCATTTGCTTGAGAAATGGTTCAGAAAGAGTTCATTGGGGTGAAATGCAATTGCGTAGCACTGTCAAGGTCAATGAGATAGTGGACAATCATATGCATAGCAAGGAGCCAGAAGCAGTGGTTAAAAATGTCTGTGACCTTTAACTAAACAGAGCAGTTTCTACAAGATTTCTCAGTGTCAAGGAAGGAAATGTAACTTAGAACCTGTCTTCCCTCTCCTTTCATTATATTTTTTTTATCATCACACACAAAATATTACTCTATATGCATTTGTTGATGATCTTTGCCAAGTGACAACCATGTGAAGTCCAGTGAAAGGTTCTCTACAAGGGAATGATATTTAAGTATCTTTTTGTACTGCCCTCATTTAAAAAAAAAAAAAACAGCAAGGAAACATGCATCATAAAAGAATTACAAATTGTCCCTTCATATTCGCTGGGGTTTGGTTCCAGGATCCCCGTGGATACCAAAATCCGTGAATACACAAGTCTCATGATATGCAATGGCATAGCAAAATGGTGTCCCTTGTATAAGATGGCAAAATCAAGGTTTACTTTTTGGATTATTATTTTTTAAAGGATATTTTCAAGCCGTGTATACTTAAATCCGTGGATACCAAATCCGTGGATACGGAAGAACAACTGGATAACCCTTGCAATCTAGTTTAGCCTGAAAGTAATAATTTACGTGTAACATAGTTACATCTGACTAGTTACTTTGGGGGTAATAAGGGTATAGAGAAGGATTTCAAATGCAGTGAGTAAGAATGCATAAGATTTTCTAGTTACTTTTTACAATTACCTGTTGAGAGCATTTTTATTAGTATTTTGAGTGGAATTTTTCAAATCAGTTTTTCAACTCTTATGCCATTTTCTTATAAATCCCAATTGTTTTCCAATAAAAAGTAAGAAAAGACAAACATAAATGTGACAAATAAACTCAGCCAGTAAGGTAACATGTTGCCAAAAAGTTATAAAGTGCAGAGGAAGAACTAGCTTCGTATACCTCCATATTTTTTCCACAATCTCCTGAACCCTTAAATCCAGCTCACACTCCTGACCACTATGTGTGTGTGTGTGTACAGCATATCTTGATCCTGGATCTTTCAAGCCCACAGAGAACTTTACCTATGGCAAAATGGGTGTCAGAATCGCAATCATGTATACATAAAGTTAGCCTTCTATTTGCAAAGCAGATGCTCTATCACTCAGCTTCAAGCTTTTCTTTAAGAGAATTTGGGAAACTAGCAAGTTGCCTAATGCTATCATATCCAACCCCAGTAGCAACTTCTCTCCAGGGCATCAGGCTGAGGGAAATTCCCATTACACAAACCCTTTTCACATGCTGCGGTTGAGCCTGGGACCTTTTGGCCCAAATTCTATTGGTTAGTCCTAACTAAAAATCACACATTAAATCATGTGTAGAGTACAGTTTGCTCTCTGTAGCCAAAGTTTTGGCATCCATGGATGCCACTATACACAGCTTGAAAATATCCTGCCCCCTCAAAAAAAAAAAAAAAGAAGAAGAAGAAGCAAACCTTGATTTTGCCATTTTATATAAGAGACACCATTTTACTATGCTGTTGTATAGTTGTATGGGACTTGAGCATCCACCAATTTTGGTATCCGGAGGTGGGGTCCTAGAACCAAATCCCAGCAGAAACCAAGAGCCCACTGTAATAAGTCAACATGTAGGTGAATTGCATTGATTCAATAAGTCTACTTTGGTTGGGATTACTGATAGCATTAGGCTTCTGCATGCAAAATAATTAAATGAATAAACAAATAATTGCCGAAGTACAGCTACACCAAAATATAATCTGGATTGTGACAAACAGTTTGGACAGCAAATTTAACAGAAGCAGAACTTTAGACAGGCTCAATTCTCTTCTGACTACCAAGAGCTGCTGGTTGTTGTATTGAACTGAACTAGACACTGGTATTTTTTGCCCCAATGTTTCTGTACTTCTTTGGCTGCTTACTTGATTGGTAATTTCCTGTCCCTATTGGATTTGGATTTACCTTAATTGAATGTTGGTATTTAATTTGTATTCTTTTTATCTTTAGTAATGGCTTGAAAGGGTTCCACCCTTACACATAGCCTAAAAATAATTTTAAACAAACAAAGACTTGAAAGGTTCACACAATAGTGCAAAGCCTCACTTCGTCATGGAAATTCCCCTTCCACAGTAGCCAATAGAAGGAGGGATAATAAGGCCTTTTCTTCTTTCTACACTCAGGAATGGCATGGCATGGCACAGTATAGACCTGGTTCCTGAAGATTTACACGGATATGTAGTATGAGTCCTGATCAGAATTTGGTGGGCAGGGGATCCTTCTTGGGACTAAAGCTTCCCCCTCAAAAAACCCAGCCAGTCTTGTCACAGGATTCTGGGAGTTACAGTACCAAAAAAAGAGTAACTTTCAAGTTCTGACTCCAACTGCTTGGCATTCATTGTACAAGACAGTTGCGCTTGGTTGCATAACTGATATGACACCAAACTGTGCAAAAGTGCCAGTCAAGACACAGTATAAGAGACAATAATGTTTCAACCATCCGTCACAAAATGATTTATTTTTTTTGGGTGCGCTTACACAACTCCCGTTTATTTCAAAATAGCTTATGTAACAAAAGACTCAGGAGATTCAGAAATGCACAATTACAAGGCAAGGCTCAGACTCCACTCTCACATAACCATCTGGAGCCACCTTACACTGAGTCAGACCCAGAGTTTGGACATTTTATTTTTTTGGACTACAGTACCCAAAATTCTCTAGCCAACATGACCACTGGCCATGATGGATGGGGATTCTGGTAACTTGTGGTTCAGAAAAGTAATGCCAGGGGATGGGGAGCTGTGGATCAGAAAAGTAGCATTTCAAAGCTCAGGTCAGACCATAGGACATCTTTTTTGTTGTGTGCCTTCAAGTTGTTTCCAACTTATCACAACCCTAAGGGTAACCTACAATGGGGTTTTCTCAACAAGATTTGTTCAGACAGGGTTTATGTTTGCCTTCCTCTGAGGCTGAAAGAGTATGACTTGCCTAAGCTCACCCAGTGGATTTCCATGGCTGAGAGGAGATTTGAACCCTGGTCTCCAGAGTCCAGCACTTAAACCACTATACCACACTGGCTCTCATAGGCCATCTGTTTACTCTGAATTCTTATCAGAGGTTTTATTTGGGCCATCACTTGAGGGCCAATTAAACTACATATGACGTTCTATGACAGTATTTATTAGTAGTTATTAAAATATTTGCATACCATCTTATCTCATGAGATTTCAGGGCAGGGTACAAGTGATATCAATATTAACAGGTTTATTAAACAATTTAGAACAATAAAATGTATTTAAATAGACTAAAAACATGTTATCCAAGTTAAAAACAGGTTAAGAAAGTCAAAGCAATTTAAAGCCATAAATATCTTGAAGTGAATCAATTAGGCCACAAAGGATTTAGTGAGTAGGCATGTTTTTACTTGGCACTCAAACAGAGCCAGTGTTGGCACATCAGTCCTTGGGCAGGCATATATAATGAGAGGCACTCCTTCAAGTATCAAGCAACCAAACCATCCAGGGCTTTAAATATCATCACAAGCACCTTGAAATCAAGCCAGAAGCATCTTCCTCTTCCTCTTAATTCTTGCCCAATTTTTGGTGAAAAGTACTCAGGGAGAGTTTAAGGCAACCAACAGCATGAATAGCAAGTTTATCAGTTATTGCGGAGCATGAATGGGAAAGTGCTATTGTAACCATACCTTGCTTGGGCTTCCCATTGGCCATTTAATTGGCCAGTGTGTGAAAATAACGCTGGATTAAATAAACCTTTTTCCAGTCTAGCATGATTCTTCATATGGTCTTTACTTTAAAGTGTTACATAGCTTCTCTGTTCCACATTTCAATGTTCTCCAACTGCTAAGTAATTCATAGAATCATAGAATCATAGAATTGTAGAGTTGGAAGAGACCACAAGGGCCATCCAGTCCAACCCCCTGCCACGCAGGAAATCTTGATCAAAGCATCCCCAACAGATGGCCATCCAGCCTCTGTTTAAAGACCTCCAAGGAAGGAGACCCCACCACTCTCCGAGGGAGTGCGTTCCACTGCCAAACAGCTCTTACTGTCAAAAAGTTCCTCCTAATGTTGAGGTGGAATCTCTGTTCCTGGAGCTTGCATCCATTGCTCCGTGTTCCAGTCTCTGGAGCAACAGAAAACAAGCCTGCTCCATCCTCAATGTGACATCCCTTCAAATACTTAAACATGGCTATCATATCGCCTCTTAACCATCTTTTTTTCAGGCTAAACATACCCAGCTCCCTAAGTCTCTCCTCATAAGGCATTGTTTCCAGACCTTTCACCATTTTAGTCGCCCTTCTCTGGACACGCTCCAATTTGTCAATATCCTTTTTGAATTGTGGTGCCCAGAACTGGACACAGTATTCTAGGTGAGGTCTGACCAAGGCAGAATAGAGCGGCACTATTACTTCCCTTGATCTAGACACTATACTTCTATTGATATAGCCCAAAATCGCATTTGCCTTTTTAGCTGCCACATCACACTGTTGACTCATGTTCAACTTTTGGTCTACTAGGACTCCTAGATCCCTTTCGCACGTAGTCTCATTCAGCCAGGTCTCTCCCATCCTATATCTATGTATTTCATTTTTTCGCCCTAAGTGCAGTACTTTACATTTCTCCATATTGAATTTCATTTTGTTAGCTTTGGCCCAGCTCTCCAGTCTATCCAGGTCATTCTGAATTTTGATCCTGTCCTCTAGTGTATTAGCTACTACTCCTAATTTGGTGTCATCTGCAAATTTGATAAGTATGCCTCTAATTCTCTCATCCAAGTCATTGATAAAGATGTTGAATAGCACTGGGCCCAGGACAGAACCCTGTGGCACCCCACTGGTCACATCTTTCCAAGACGAAGAGGAGCCACTGCTGAGCACCCTTTGGGTTTGGCAGGTCAACCAATTACAAATCCATTGAACAGTTAACTTGTCTAGCCCACATTTTACAATTCATTTTACAATTCATTTTACCCTTTGGGTTCGGCTGGTCAACCAATTAGAAATCCATTGAACAGTTAACTTGTCTAGCCCACATTTTACAATTCATTAATAAACTTTTCAGAAACATCAGGAGGATGGATTATGGAACAGTCCTTCACATTTAGCTTGGCTTAGGACCTTCTCCATACAAAGCAGATACTCTACAAACACCAGAGTTGGAAACGTTACTTGTTTGGACTGCAGAAAGTCCCCAGTCAGCATGGCCATTCTGACTATAGCTTCTCTCTTGAGATTCAGAATAATTTTACTGCTGCAGTTATTGTAAAATAATTTTACTAGGTTGAATCCAGAAATATGTATTCTGAAAATATGTACAGTATTAAAAAACCCAGAAAATTCATAAAAAGCAACAAATAGTACTTAATTTCACAGAGAACAAACTGTTGCATGTGAAATGTTTAGTTCTTGCATTTGACCCATGCTGGTCACATTCAGATGAACAAACCACATAAGCCAAGATATACCTAAGCTTCAGGCATCTACTTACAGCTCCTTCACTCTATCCTTCCTGTGAGTAAGCAGGAAACCACAGTTGCTATAACACAGCTGTTACAGCCAAACCAGGAAACTATGGCTAACGACTTCCAAACAAGCAGAACATGGTTTAAAGTTTGTCTCCACATCCTGGCTTGTATGGAAGCCATTAAACATAGTTTGTGGTTCAGAGATAACAGGAAGCTATGGTGAACCTTGGCTTCCAGCTTGTTTGATTGCTCACACAAAGTGCCACCATGCAAGTGCCTGAAGATAATGTGTATGTCAGCTCATTAAGCCAAGACCTTGGTTGCTTAAACTGGCATGACACTTCAAAAACACAAGTTCACGCTTAGCTTTATAAAAGCCCAAGAATCCCATCTTGGAAGAAAGGCGGGATATAAATCCAATAAATAAATAAAATTAATTAATTAATAAGGTTGGGTGGCAGGAGTATATCCTAATGTGCAAGAAGCAACCCACTTCTGTTAAGTCCTTAAATGTTTCCCTTACATTACTAAGGAATTTTGAAGTCAGTTGATCTCATTTTCAACAGAAGAATACATAAATAAATAAATAAACAAATAAAATCTAGGGCTTAACAGAAATAGCAGTTTGTTGCATCACCCAGACAGAAAAACTCTAGTTAGGATCAACTATAATTAGTTTAAAACAACCCCCATCCCCACAAAAAGCTGGCTTGTTTAAACTAGTCATAGTTGATGTTAACCAAAGTTACCAATTCAGATGACAGAGGAAGCCACAGCTGAGTTCAAAAAAAAAAGCAAAGGCTCTAGACTTCTCCCTTCCTAGCTACTGGGACTAAGAAAGGCCACACACAGAGACAGCACAATCACACAGTTGAAGGCTATTAAAGAAAAGGTAGCTGACTTCAAAGAATGCACATATATCTACTGCAGCATCAAAGGCAACCAGAGCTGTCTGTATCAGCTGGAAGCCTGTTGTTTTTCCTTTTACAGTTATAAATAAAATCAAGTCACACATCTTTATTGTGGAACATGATTTCCAGTGTTTTACCAATTAAACTGAAAAACAAGTACAGTAATTTATTTACATAAAATCTCTTGCCTATATAACAGCACCAACATTTGACAATAAGGGAGATTAAAATAATAAATTTGAAGGCATCCTTTTATCTGAATCACATCCATATTGTAAACATTTGTTTCATGAACACTTCATATTATCCTGTCAGCAGAATTGCAGAAAATGGAATCTGTCCTGGTATTAACTCTTCAGTCAGAAATGCTTAGTATCCACCTCCTCATAAATGAAATTCCACCAGAATTTCTAGGACTAAACTAGAGGCTCTTCTTAACTATATTAAAAAAAAAAACCTCTGCATGCAAAGGACAGGTAATGAGGATATGTAAAGTAAAGGGTTCGGTAACTTCTCCAGAAACCTTTCTTTACTCAGTAAATACTAGTTTTTACATCTGGCAAAAGGCAATTAACACACTATTCACCAAGAATTTGGACTATTGGTCCATTCATGGAGGGTGTGACAGGTTCCGGGAAAAGCCTCTTCCAGTCTACGCACAGTGGCCTACCTCTAAGGACTTTATCAGATGCAGCAAATACAGCATCACAACAACACCTAATGAACAATGAAAGGGTGCCAATACCAGATGACGTGCTTTCGCAATTATGTGTTGAAAATAAGGTGGGTTTTTTTAGTGTTGGACCAAACCGTCAATATGGCCATGGCATTTTTTGCCATGATTGTGAGCATGTGAACCAGTGCCCCCTTCTGCTGACGTGATTCCAACATCAATGGGTAATCCTCGCCAGAACACTTTCAGATGGTAACGTGAAAACTAGCCATGGGATGCTCTTTTTATGAACCTCTCCATGTTGCAGGCAAGTTTTAAAGTGTGTTTCAGTGCTTGTGTGTATGCTTTGTTTTTGTTTTTTTTACTTTAACTGTTTCTAGACTTTTAAGCGTGCTCGCATCTTCTTACAAGAACCACCATCATCACGCTCAGAAGTACGAGGCTTCATTTTCACGATATCACAGCAATATTTGATAGTTTGGGTTCTTTTGCCAGCACAAAAACAATGTAAAATATGGTGTCAAGAGAATATTTTTAGAGGCTTATCTGATAAAGTCCGAAGTCCTGCAAAATTTCTATCACTTCCTCCTTCACTTCTCAGTTAGCACCAGCAGAACAGGGGCCTTTTCACAATACACAATTATAGTTCCATTATTCCATTTTAACCACCATGGTTCCATCCTTTGAAATCCTGGGATTAACATTTTAGGGAGAAGCATTTAGAGTTCTCAGCTACCAAGCTCTCATGCCTCACCCCAGCATTCTACTGTGTGCAGCCATTGTGGTTAAAATAAATCACAGAGCTACAATCATATTGTATAAAAGGATGGTGCCTATGTTGTCTGTTGATTCATGACTACTCATCCAGGTATTGATAACTTATATAACAGATCTTTTAAAAGAAATCTGTATACACTTCTTGGGTTCTCCTACATTCTAACCCAGATCTGCAACAGAGTTTCCTCTTGTCCAGCCTTCCCCAAGCCTGTGCCCTCCATGTGTTTCAGATTTCAGCTCCCATGGTCACTCAGCCTGTTAGCTGAGGCTGATGGGAACCATGGTCGAAAACCTTTGAAGTACACTAGGTTCTAGCAAGGCTGTTCTGTTCCTAAAGTGGGAGGCTAGAATTTGGTATGGTCTTAAAAGGAAATACACAACTAACTGACTCCATGTCAGGATCTGTCCCTGAAGGTGCCAACTCCTGCCATTTTTGTGTGGTTCTGTAACCTAGCTGTTATTTGTGTTTTCATTTCTCTGTACTGGCTAACAAATACTTTGTAGCAAGGAGTATATAGTCACTGTGGAATGGAAGATAAATTGTCAGGAAGCTGCAGAAGTTGTCTGGGGAAAAGAGGAGGTATGATTGTCTGGGAAGAATAGCTTTGTAGCCTGCCAGATTTCATAGATTGCAAAATGCTTTTAGTATACAGTACTGTCTGTCCTCTGAGTTTCAATTCTGAGCAGCAACCTTGTATAATATGCTTCCTGGATTACTGTGCCAATATCATTTTCTGTTTAACTCTGAAACTGCTGGTCACTGCATCTGGAAATGAAAGTACAGTTGTCCCTTCATATTTGCTGTGGTTTGGTTCCAGGACCCCCCATGGATACAAAAATCCGTGAACACTCAAGTCCCATTATATGCAATCGCATTGTAAAATGGTGTCCCTGATACAAGATGGCAAAATCAAGGTTTGCTTTTTGGATTATTATTTTTTAAGAATATTTTGAAGCCGTGAATACTTAAATCTGTGGACACCAAATCCATGGATATGGAGGGAAAACTGTACATGACATCTGTTTCTCACATGGTACCTATCAAATAGTGAGAGATGTCTCAGCAGCCATAATTTGCTGGCTCCTTTAAAGCAGGTCTTGGAATCATGCTGCTCACTCCATTTTGCTGAACTCAAAGTCTCAACAGCTCTATCCAGGATACCCAATGGTGGAAGCTGCAGTTCAAGAACATCTATAGGGCTGCATGATTCCCACCCTTGCACTTACAAAGTATTTACATTTTAATTTAATTTCCCCTCTTAATGGCATCAAGCTACTGTGACTTGTTACAAAACCTTGTGAGTAAAAGATATTAAATGAACAAACAAAACATTCCATATGCAAGAAAGGAACCTTTACTGAAAAGTACAGATAAGAATACAAAGGCTAGTCCTTCTCTCTTTTCTCCATGCACCAAAATAAATGCTAAACTGGCAGGAGCAACTGATAGTCTATACACAAGCATAGGCATACTCAATATCTATAATTCTGCCAAAACAATTGGTTGTTCTAAATTTAACAATGTATCTTTTTTCTGAAAGTAAAAACACTTCATTTTCCCCCCAAAATAAAACTGCTTCATTTCATTATTGGAGAACTCTCTAATAATTTTCAGTACTGCTTGATGGATCTTATTCAACACAAACATTAATCTTCAAATGGCAAATTATTTTGGGGTTTCTGTCTACTTTTAAGATAGGTCCCTACTTACTGAAAGCAAAATAGAAAGAGGGAGGTATTTCTTATTGGCTGCAATCCTATCCCTAGTTGACTGGAACTCAAGTGCCAATGTACTCAACCCGGCTTACTTTTGGATACATTTGAAGAGAATCAGTCACAATTTCATAGCTGTCAGTTCCCTGATTTATCTGACATCAGGAAAAGATGAAGTACAAAAGTCTGCAGCATCTGAATGGTTAATACAGGTTGCATTTATTTGTGAAAGCTTTTTCATTAAAATATAAAATAGAAAGCTATGTCCCTCTCTTTCATAAGTAACACAAGTGAAATAAAATTAAGATTGCCAGATATCAGATTACTTACTGGAGGCAAGTAAATTAGATTTCCTCTTTTATTATTTTCTGAGTTTGTATTGCTATTTCCCCATATTTCAAATTCTATAAAGAGGACAGCTTATCAGGTGTCAAATCAGTTCTCCAGGCTAGCAATCTCAAGCTGTTCTCTTTTACTAGCAAAAAGAGGAGGTGGTGCATATTCTACATACACAATTCTAAAAAACAAATTGTTCTTCTGCAAGGAAAATATCATTACTTCACACCTATGTGCTCTTACATGCTCTGCATGCCCTGCCCTTTGATCTTTTTTATGTTAGGACAAGATCTGTGCTAAAAGATGAGTGCTTAACACATTCACTTCTCAGTCCCAGAACAACTCTCACAGAGGCCTAGCAAACCCAAGCAGTTAATATGCAAAGCACTCCCCCCCCCCGCCACCAAAAATAATGCACAACAGAGATAGGGAATGTTTGGCTTTCCAGATGTTTTTGGACTGCAGTTCCTATCACCTTTCACTATGATGCCTACAGCTGATGGGAGCTGCAGTTCAAAAATGTCTGGAAAGCCACAATTGCACACCATATTCTATACCATGCTGTGGAGGACAGAACCCTTTGGTGCACCAGTCGGGGGCACTTGAAATGCAAAGAGGAAGAGTAAGCCTGGGTAGTGGATTGCACAAATCTGATAGAATTAAGTGGAACACAGCCACCCACCACTGCATAAAACTACATAAATATATTACAGACAGAAACAGACCATTGTTCCTGTTCCTGAACATAATGCTAAATACTCCTTTGCCTTAAAGCTGATTGGAAGATTTCCTTACAATGCAGATTCTTGTTTCAGGAGACAAAATTTTTCGCAGGACCACAGCAAGTGAGGAAAGGGTAAAAATTTCCTCTCCCTGCCTGCTTTGATCTCATTAATGATCAGTCTCCTTCGTCCTACCATGGAGTCTGCATTTTGAAAACGTTCATATTAAGGGGAAAAACCCACTTTAAGTTCTTATATACTGTTGCACTATCATGCTTTGGGAAATGTTTGTTGTACAGTGCCAGCTAGTACCAAGAGCCAATGTGGTGTAGTGGTTTGAACACTCTAGGGGACGAGTTCATATCCCTGCTCAGTCATAGAAACCCAGTGGGTGGCCTTGGGCAAGTCACCTGTGCTCTGCCTAAGCCCTAAGGGGCTTATTGCACAAGGGAAGGGAAGTGGTTTTAAAGTCCAAGAGTAGTGCCTTGCCTTACTGCATGAAGCCAGTGTTCTTCAGCTATTCTCCCATTCTAGCCCCATGGAAAATGATGGTAAAGGGATTTTTCCAATGAGCAGAAAGACTCACATTTACTACCATCCTCCACAGGACCAGAATGGAAGCAGAAACATGCAGGCACCATGAGATAAGGCAAGGTGGGACATGCCACTCTTGGGCTTTAAAGCCACGTCCCTTCCTTTGTGTGATAAGGCTGAAGAGAAAGGCAACAGTAAACCTCCTCTGAATAAATCTTGTCAATAAAACCCTATGACGGTGTTGCCATAAGTCAGAGTCAAGTTGAAGGCACATACTAACAACACAACCAGCTAGGAACATAGACAAAATTGCTGCAGTGATGTTTTTTAGGATGCCATTGAAGAGTATGCACAAATTTCATTGGCACATGGCAATATGATCATTTGCTCACCAGCTTTGAATGCCTTCACTGGCTTCCTGAGTTCTGTGAGGCACAGTTCAAAGCACAGTTTGCAAACAGTTTTTGGGATAATAACCAGTGCAGGTTGGTGGCTCTAATGTCACTGGGGCAGTGAAGCCACTCTGGGCTTTAAACTGGATCTTAAAGAAGCTATCCAAGGTGCAGAGCCAGCATGGTGTAGTGGTTTGAGTGTTGGACTACAACTCTGGAGGCCAGGGTTCAAATCCCCACCCAGCCATGGAAACCCACTGGATGACCTCGAGCAAGTCACATTCTCTCAGCCTCAGAGGAAGGCAAGGGCAAACTCCCTCTGAACAAATCTGGCCAATAAGACCCTGTGATAGATTCATGCTTGTTACTGGGTGCCTTCAAGTCATTTATGACTTACGGCGATCCTAAGGCAAATCATGGGGTTTTCATAGCAGAATCAGGGTCGCCATAAGTTAGAAACAACTTGAAGGCACATAACAACAATCCAAGGTACAGAACCTATTCTGCAGATTGGAATCAGCACCTTGGATAGATCCTTTAAAAGTTCAGACTAAACCCCAAAAGCAGATTCACTGCCCCACCAACTACAACTCCCCAAATCGCCCAATGAGCACCGCCACTGAATCAAAGTGATGGCTTGTTTACTCATTCAATGTTGACCTATTAGAGTTCTGAATCTAAAGTACCACCAGCTCCCAGCGATACATGCCTAGATCTTCAGGACATCTTCAGAAGTGCTTCTCCAAATGCCCCTACCTTCAAAAGTTACGAGACTGGCATTTTCAGGGGACTAGCAACCCCTGTTGGTTTAGTTATGTATATTGATTTCTCCCCTCTCAGCCTCTGTAGTTAACATGCTTCTGTCTGTCTTGCCCTCTTTTTCTTGTCCAGTCATCATTTTCACCTTTTTTCTAAGCTGGTGAATCAGGATGACTCTCTCTCCTTCACCCTATTAAGTTAAGTACAGTTTCTGAGTTATTTAATCTAAAGCTGCATGTCTCTTTTTGGTCATATCTAGTTCAGGGAAAAGTAATGTACATATGATCCACACCTCTACACTTAAACTGCCACTCTGCTGGAGGGAAGTTAAAAAGGAATTTGACTTTTAGAGTTTCCAATGCAGGGCAACTCTAATTCCCCCACAGTAATGAAAGAAAAGGCACTCAGCTGCTCACTTTGGACTAGTAAGCCTTTTTGTCCAAATGAATGAACGCAACAGTTTTTTCAGAACAAGAAAAGAGTTGGTTCTCCTCATTCTTCTTGGACTCTGATGTGCCACAACAGATACCAATGGGCAGATGGGCTGGTAAAAGACTGTATAGGTTTGAGGGAATAGTGAGTTTTAATAGGCATATTCACAAGGCAGTCCTACTATTAGCTCCATAATACATACATAAGTACACACAACGATTGGCTAGTGCGCCAATCTATAGGAGAGGAGATCAACTAGAATACTAATCCAGTTCCAAAATGAAACAGAAATTAGTGGCAAAGGACCAGGACAAGAGAGGAAGTCAACCCATAATGGAGAAAATAAACCTCACTAACAGAGTCTACACAAAGGATGAATCCCTGACAACTCTCACTAATGGCATCAGGAGAGACCACTAGATGAGAGCCTTGGGAGTAATCCCCATTCACAGTAAACACGACCATGGGTGCTTTCACACTACACAGTTATAGAGCTATGACTCCATTTTAACTGTTACAGCAATATCCTATAGAACCCTGGGATTTGTAGTTTGGTGAGGCTTTCGAGTCCTCTCACTGATGTCCTTAAATTGCCAACCCCAGGATTCCATTGGATGTTGATGTGGCAGTTAAAGGGGCAGTTAGAATTGTGTAGTGTGAAATGGCACCCTTCTAGATGGACAAAGCTTGATCTGGTATAAAGCTGTTTCTTACAAGACAAGATTATGGATGTGATCAGAAGTAAAACTCACTGCATTCAGTACACAGAATTGTACTATAAATATTTATGCATGATCAAGATTCACTTGCCATAAAACCATGACCTAACTTCCAAAGTTAAGACCCACTGAATCAATGGGAACTTAGTAAGTCAACCCTTATGTAAGTTTCACTGATTCAGAGGGCCCATTCTAGTTTGCCTGAGACAATGGATTTAGGCCACTAGCTGAAAAGCAAGGGGGAAATACAGCTGTAGAAACAGAAGGCAGCCAAATGTTACCGTATCTTGTTTGATGTCCTGAACCTAAGACAGAATCCTGAAGACATCAGCTCCCCTATGAAAGAAGCCTATGACTCATTTAAATCAGTGAGAAATTTTGGCTAAGTTCAATGAACTCATTTCCTCCATGAAGCACCTTTGCAAAGTGAATGTCCTGCGTAATGCCATCTGAGAAATACAACTTCAATAGGAACTGATGCATTTTTTCCAACACTGACAGCACAAGCTTGGATGTTAAAGGCAAAACTGAAATAGATGAGCCAGATTTCACAAGTGCTAAAAGTACTACAATTAAGTATACCTTTTAAAAGAACATCAAATTAGGAACAATAAAAAGCAAGAGAACATTTGGGTCTGATGGCACTTCAGTATTTGCCAACAGCTGTTAGCAGAAAGAGGATGTCTTAAAGTATAGGGCTTTTAAGGAAAGTAAAACAGGAATATCTAGTGATGCACTACTATAAAGAGATGTTGTAGGCACCAGATCCTATCTGATCTAATTCTAAGCAGGGTCAGCCCTGGTTAGTACTTGGTTGGGAGACCACCAACAAATACCAGGTGTTGTAGGCTACATTTCAGAGGAAGGAACCTCTGAGTATTCATTGCCTAAGAAAACCCTATGAAATTCATGGGGTTGGCATAAATTGATAAGTGACCTGAAGGCAGGCACACATATGCACACGCACACACAAAATGTTGGGCTGGGGAGGCAGAGCTTGCCGGCAATGAAATGGATGGAACCACCATGTTGGATTTTCGCAGTAGTGATCATGCACTTTTCATGGTGCTGAATCAACGAAAGAGTTTTTCAAAGCTTATAAACAGATGGCCGCACTTCTGCACCTTAATTTACTGTTTTTTAAAAATATACTGTTTGGTGGCAACAACTTGTGGAGAATAAAAACACAAGTAATTCATTCACAGCCACCATCTTGATTTGCAGGCATGCCTCCCTGTGAACATTAAACATGGATAGCTTTGCATACTAGTGATTTTACCAAAAAAACCTGGAGACAGATGAACGCTGCTATGAATTGTTGTTACTGTGCACCAATCCACATTATATTGCCTTGTCTAGACAAAATCTCACTTTAGGTCAGTCACTCTGTCTTATCCTGATCTACCTGAAAGAGTTGCTGTAAGAATAAAGTTATGGGGAACACTTGAACTCACAAGAACTCACAGTAACATCACTACAACTATGGTGTAACAGTGGTTAGCAGGCCTTGTAACTGAGGAATAGTGATGGGGATATACTGAGGGTTTCATGATCCTGGAAATTTTGTACCTAAAATTGGAAGCCATAGTAATGGCCAGACCCAGGAAAGCCTGGTTGCCAGTTCCATCCAAAGGCAATGTCAGGGTATAAATGGAGTAGGATGAGGAGATGATGATGATGATGATGATGATTGATGCTATACTACAGATAGCTTTACAATTGTGACTGTCTCTGCATCATAGCCACAACGTACTTTGAGTAGGGCTAGTATCTTTTCTTAAATGGTTGCAGCTTTCAATGGACATAGCAGCCAACCTCTTGACAGGCGATAGCTGCTGGTAACAGATTAGATGTTCAACCATTTGTACATGCTAACAACAATAATTCCTAGCATTATTCAAAATATCCTTTTTCTACCTATAAGATGCCACCTATAAAGGCCTCAAAAAAGTAGCAGAGCACAGATTTAAATGATACGGGATGTATATCTTCTGTGTTCATTTCCAAAGGTTAGGTCAAAAGTGATCATATTGCAATGCCAGCTTGCAGAAAGTAAGTATGAACACAGTCAGCCTTCCCCTCAGATGGTACCTTCTTTGAATTCTACCTGGATGCACTACACTAGCTGCCATTGGTTAATTTGCTCTGATGTCATAGCAGACAGTCTAACCAAGCAGATTTACGTTTGAGGGTCTGCCTGGAAATATTAAAATCTGAACACAAAGAACACAAGAAGCAACTCCAATTACATTTGATCCACTCAAGCTGCTCATTTTTCTCATTTATTTTCTTCACCACTGTGAGCTCGTTCAAACAGGGACCATCCTTTTATGTGTGTGTGTGAGCGTGTGTTTATGTGGGAAAGTCTCATGTACAGTGATCGTGCAGCATCAAAAATTAGTAAGCATTACCTTAACACTCTGAACTTTCAAATTGTGCTTGAGTAGATCAGTAAAGAAGTTTCACAATATTTTAATGAGAGTGAATAAAAGAGGTTTCTTTATCTGTGTATATGAAAAATAAAATGAATGCTGTTTAGTACACTGTATAAAGCTTTTTTATATTAAATAGTTTCCCCCAAGAAACATGTTTATATCAGTTTTGCTATTAGGTTTTAAGCTCTGTTTACTATTCCAAAACTACTACTCCAGCTTTTGTGGAATAACCATTTTTTTTCAATACAGCATTCTTTCAAGAAACACAGTAGGAATTACTTCTGAATAAATATGAACAAACTGGTACCGTCAGTTAGCAACAAAAAGGATATCCAAATTAATTGGCTAACACATTTTTAATTGTTAATTATTTTAGTAGAAACACTTACAGCACATGAGAAAGCATCCATTGGCCACAATTTGTAAGTTCTTGTATTAAAATGATTTATTACATTATTACTTTAATGACTGCTGTTAGAATAATGCATTCTCCTTTCTCGTGCAAGAAAGAACATCTCTTATTAGACAGTGTTTACTTAGAAACATGGATGTATCATCTAAGACCAAGAAAACGTATGACTTTTTATGCAAGAATGTTAATTTCTTCATAAGCAAATTCACGTAGGTTCAGATAAGTTAATCAGGCAATTAATTAAAATGCATATGGTTAATCAACTATAATATCTTTAAATGGTTGACAGGCCTGTCCCAAACCCCAATTAATGGGGGAGAAATCTAATAATCTAAGGCAAGCATCTACAGGTAAAATAAGAGCTATGTTGTGTTGTTGTTTTAGAGACAAAACAACTCCTGACAGTGCAGTGTCTGAACAAATGGAACATCTTGTCTCATTAATTAGATCAACACTGCTTTCACTGGGCAAGGCAAAATATAATCCCTGTAATAAATAACTCTTCATTCTTGGGAGACACCCATTGCTCCCCTTTTAAGAACATCTGGGGATGCCAATGTCTGATTTTAAGCACATCTTTGTTCTGTAGGTTTTTGCTAATCACCACCAAAATGCAAACTCTTTCATAAAACAGGAGGGTGTATTTTTGTTTGCTTTTCACTTAAAGCTGTATTAGCCTCCAATTCACCTGTTCTTCAGCAGAAGCGTCACTGAAATTAATGGCACTGTTCCCAAGTATGTTTTGAAGATCTCTGCCAACTAATAATCATGCCACCTTCAGACTCCCCACCACCATCACCACCTCCTCTTCCAATTTACTTCAGGACTGCTTCTCTAAATCTACTTATGATGGATTTGATTTAGAAGGTTTCAAAACTGGAAATCTAGTGGCTCTGCTTTAAAATACAGAATTGTGGGATTTTACAAAGGCCAAGTGTTCTATAAGACAGTTATGACGACAGTGTCTGAGTCACCTGGGCACAGCTTAGTTGTCTGCTGCTAATACAAAAAGCCACCCAGAAGAGCAATCGACTTTATAATTTTGGCTAACAGATAACCAGTTATTTACCAAGTTCAGTAACTGAGCCCACAGGATCTTCTGTGTGCTGAAACTTAACTTAGAACTGAAAGGGCTTCTATAATTCCCTGTTTGTAAACAGTTTGCACAGACAGACTGGGAGGAGTAACTTTTTAACCTAGTTTCTAACTTCTATATATGGGAATATGGCTTACTTTTCCCCAGTCCCTGTTGGAACAATCTAAGACAACAGATTGCTATAATTAAAGAGATCAAAGCTGGAGAGTTCTATTGCATCTGAATTCATCAGTTCTAAAACTAAGGTAAGTTATTTAGCTAATAAGGCATAGCTCTGGAACATGGTATCTACCCAATGCCTCCACTGTGACACTTAACACTTTGCAATTCCAATTATGCATAGCATTTAGAACTGACTATGCCATTTGCACATCAGTAATCTTGAAAGATGCTTCTTCATTTGTTTCCATGGCTTTTCTGGTCTGATTCCCAAGTTACAATATACCGGTACCTACACCTCAAGACCTCTGCAATCTGTTCAGGTGTAACTACAGATTCTCCTGGGTGCCTAATCTTCATTTTCAGATTATGTTTTTGTTTGTTTGTTTGTGGATTTAAAAAAAAAAAAACTCCATTGGAGGGTGAAACATGTTAGTGGAAGTTTTGAAAGATTTCTCCCACAGGACTGTCCCCTAATCTGGTTGATAAGAATAAGGAAACAATCCAGTGCCTACTCATGGGGAACAATAAGCACATCCATTTCCTTGCATGATTACTTTCTTCAATGCAAGACATCTTTATTCAAAGGAGAGCAATTGCAATAAATTGCAAGGGATGCAGCAAATCACCTCCCAACTCCTCATAGACTGCAACGAGAACAGAATCATAGATTTGGAAGGGACCACAAAGGCCATCTAGTCCAACCCCCGAGGAGGTTAGGAGGGGGGAAAAAACTTTCAGGTCTCTCTCTCTCTCTCTCTCTCACACACACACACACACACAAAACATAAGGAAAAGTTGTCAACACCACCTGGCAGCATCTCTTCCACTGCCTGCCGCCAGGATTTGCATTGACCAAAGGCAGATTTTTCACACGGACATGCCACAATGTTGGGGTGCGGATTGGGTGAAATCAAAATAAAATCAAGAGCTGCCCAAGTGTCCAGTTGGGGGATCTTGACTTACCCAGCTTCTCTTCTAAGGAGATGCGTGACCAGAGGCAGGAGTCCTCAATTCCATGCCAGGTTTCCGGAGAATGAACCCATATCATCTTTTGAGGCTTGCCTTCCCGGTGATATCAGCCAGCAAAAATATGTGTGTGTGTGTTTGGTGGGAAAAATGGAATTAAGAAAGCCCTTTCCAAGGCGAGGGCACTTCTAAGAGATGGAGGGGGAGGACAGAGAGGGGGGGGGGAGACAGTGTTAGAGAGAGGGAGAAAGAAAGGAAAAGGAAAAAAAAAACCAGCGAGCGACGGGAGCTTTGGCTGACTTGGGAAACTCACATTTCCAGCGCGCAATCTGCCCGGACTGGTTGTGTAACTCCCCACTCCAGGCGCACGGGCTGCTGCTGCTGCTGCTGCTGGGTTAGCCCGTCCTCCCTGGGCATCACCGCCCGCGCGCGCCCGCGCGCGCCCGCCCGCCTGCCTCTCCGCCTGGGTCAGTGGGACCCGGCAGCGCGCGGCCCCGAGCTCGCTCCCGAGGGAGACTCCGCACCTCCCCAGCTTCAGTGACCGGCCAGCAGAGGAGGAGGGACCGCGCGGGCGGGCGCGCGCCTCCCGAGCCGACCCAATCACCGAGCCCGGGCGGGGGCGCGCCCTCAAGCCTTTACCAATCGGAGCCTGGCCGGGCGCGACTCGAAGAGAAGCTCCCCCCGCCCCCCGGGAAGGAGGGAAGGGAAGGTCCCCCTTTTAGCGCGCTACGTTTGTCCCTCTGTATCCACGGATTCGGTATCCACGGATTTAAGTACAGTTGTCTCTCCGTATCCGCAGATTTGGTATCCACGGATTTAAGTACAGTTGTCTCACGGATTTGGTATCCACGGATTTAAGTACAGTTGTCCCTCCGTATCCATGGATTTTGTATCCACGGATTTAAGTACAGTTGTCCCTCCGTATCCATGGATTTTGTATCCACGGATTTAAGTACAGTTGTCTCACGGATTTGGTATCCATGGATTTAAGTACAGTTGTCTCATGGATTTGGTATCCATGGATTTAACTACAGTTGTCTCTCTGTATCCACGGATTAAGTACAGTTGTCCCTCCGTATCCATGGATTTCGTATCCACGGATTTAAGTACAGTTGTCTCACGGATTTGGTATCCATGGCTTTAAGTACAGTTGTCTCATGGATTTGGTATCCATGGATTTAACTACAGTTGTCTCTCTGTATCCACGGATTTGGTATCCACGGATTTAAGTACAGTTGTCCCTCCGTATCCATGGATTTCATATCCACAGTTTTAAGTACAGTTGTCTCACGGATTTGGTATCCATGGATTTAACTACAGTTGTCCCTCGGTATCCACGGATTTGGTATCCACGGCTTTAAGTACAGTTGTCTCTCCGTATCCTCAGATTTGGTATCCACGGATTTAAGTACAGTTGTCTCATGGATTTGGTACCCACAGATTTAACTACAGTTGTCTCTCTGTATCCACAAATTTGGTATCTACAGATTTAAGTACAGTTGTCTCACGAATTTGGTATCCATGGATTTAAGTACAGTTGTCTCATGGATTTGGTATCCATGGATTTAACTACAGTTGTCTCTCTATATCCACGGATTAAGTACAGTTGTCCCTCCGTATCCGTGGATTTCGTATCCACGGATTTAAGTACAGTTGTCTCTCTGTATCCATGGGATTGGTATCCACAGATTTAAGTACAGTTGTCTCTCCATATCCATGGATTTAGTATCCACAGATTTAAGTACAGTTGTCTCATGGATTTGGTATCCGTGGATTTAAGTACAGGCGTTCCTCTGTATCCACAGATTTGGTATCCATGGATTTAAATATTCATGGCTTGAGAATATTCTTTAAAAAAAAAATCCAAAAAGCAAACCTTGATTTTGCCATCTTATATAAGTCTGGGCTGGGCACATTTCTAGGATGGAGGACCATCGCCTCTCCAAAATAGTACTCTACGGTGAACTCGCCACGGGTCAGCGTAAGAGGGGCGCTCGCTCCAAAAATGCGATACAAGGACTCCCTGAAACAGCATCTCAGGCTCGGCTAAATTGATCACCAACAATGGTCCGCCCTGACCTCACCTCGGGAGGCATGGAGACGTACTATCCACAATGCTGCAGCCTTATTTGAGAACTCACGCCAAACAAGTCTTGAAGAGAAACGACAACGCAGAAAGAATCACAACCTGGAAATATCACCCAAGGAGACCTTCTGCTGTGCTTTCTGCAACCGGACTTGTTTATCTCGGATTGGCCTTTTTAGTCATCAGTGAGCTTGCAGAAAGCATGGGATGAGTCCTTCCTGAATCTTCGTTTGCAAAGAAAAGCCAGAGATAAGGGATACCATTTTGCTATGCCATTGCATAGAATGGGACTTGAGTAATCAGGGATTTTGGTTAATGTGGAATAATAGTGCTACAACAATGCAGTGTGATAATCTTGCTACACTAGTGACTTCATCATACTACACTGTTATAGTGCTATTATTCCAGTTCAACTGCAATGGCTGCCTCCTGTGGAATTCTGGGATTTGTAGTTTTTTTGGGGGGGGTTAAGAGTTCTCTGCCTGAGAATGCTACCTGCCCCCTCCCTAAACTCCAAATCCCAGGATGCCCCAGGAGGCAGACAGAGCAGTTAAAGTGGAATAATAATGCTATAACAGGGGGGCTCCAAGGTTCACTCTAGACCTTCCATCCTTCCATAGGTCGGTAAAATGCAGACCCCGGCGCCTATCGCGCTATAAAAGTGACTGTAAAAGTGTAAAATGCTGTTGTTTAACTGTTTGTGAGCCGCTCTGAGAGCCTTGGTGGCTGAAGAGCGAGGTGTCAATACAGTACTAAAATAAAATAAATACAGTTGTTCCTTCATATTCGCTGGGGTTTGGTTCCAGGACCCAATCCGTGGATACCCAAATCTGTGAATACTCAAGTCCCATGATATGCAATGGCATAGCAAAATGGTGTCCCTGATATAAGATGGCAAAATCAAGGTTTGCTTTTTGGATTGTTATTTTTTTAACAGTATTTTCAATCTGTGTATTTATGTATTTCAATCCAAGTACTATATTATTTTTTAAAGAATATTTTCAAGCCATGAATACTTAAATCTGTGGATACCAAATCCGTGGATACGGAGGGACAACTGTACTTAAATCCATGGATACCAAATCCTTGGATACGGAGAGAAAACTATACTTAAATCCGTGGATACGGAGGGACAACTGTACTTAAATCTGTGGTTACTAAATCCTTGGATATGGAGAGACAACTATACTTAAATCCGTGTTTACGAAGGGACAACTGTACTTAAATCCGTGGATACCAAATCCTTGGATACAGAGAGACAAATGTACTTAAATCTGTGGATACGGACGGACAACTGTACTTAAATCCGTGGATACCAAATCCTTGGATACAGAGAGACAAATGTACTTAAATCTGTGGATACGGAGGGACAACTGTACTTAAATCTGAGGATATGGAGGGACAACTGTACTTACCCACCTGGATTGCATTGCAGAGGGGTGGGATAGAAATAAATTGTATTATTATTATTATTATTATTATTATTAAATCCACAGATACCAAATCCTTGGATATGGAGAGACAACTATACTTAAATCCGTGGATACCAAGTCCTTGGATATAGAGAGACAACTCTACTTAGATACATGGATACGGAGGGACAACTGTACTTAAATCCGTGGATACCAAATTCGTGGATACGGAGGGACAACTGTAATAAATATGGCACGGGGAGGGGAAGGGAGACCACGGCTTCTCTGAGGGAAAAGGCTGGGTGGGATGTAGAAGAGAGGCAAGGGGAGCCCGGAAAGAAATAGGTAAAGTGTCATAAATAAAGATGTGAGGAATTTTTGAGGTCTCCCTGGCCGTCGTTTCTTCGGTGGAGCGAAGAAACGATGGCCAGGGAGACCTCAAAAAAACTCCTCATGAATCCGTGGATACGAGGGTGCTACTGTCCGTGTACTCTCCTCATGAATCCGTGGATACGGGGATCCTACTATGAGGGGAGATAAGGAAGCGCGCCTTGAGGGAGCTGGGAGTGGGTGGGTGAGTGAGTGGGAAGAGAGATATGCCACGAGGGAATGCGGTCCGTGTGGGGAGAAGCCGAGTCCAAACAACAACAACAGGCAGCGAAGAAGCGAAGGAAGAGGAGGCCGTGCTTGGCTGGCGGCTGAACCTGAGGCTAAGGGAGGGGAGTCCCCGGCTTCTTGAGGGGCGCCTCTCTGGCCCCTCCCAACAGCTCGCGGCCGCGCGCGCGCGCGTCCTCGCGCCCACCCCCTCGCCCTCCGCGCGCCCGGGAGGTTGGCACGCGGGGAATCTGGCGCGGAAAGTAGGTCAGCTTGGAGAGCTCGGCGGCGGCGGCGGCGGCGGCGGCGGCAGTAGCAGCAGTGGGCAGAGAGCGAGCTCTTGAGAGGCCTCGCTTGCCGTGGGAACCCAAAAGGAGCCTGCGGAGCAGGTGGCGCAAGCTGAGGCACCACCACGCAGCCCCTTTCCCGCCTTTAACACACACTCACACACAACATACACCGTCTGGCCCCACAGACAGTAGGGCCCCCGTATCCACGGATTCGTTATCCACTGGTTCAGTTATCCACGGGGCACAAAACAGCACACCCACCATAGAGCCTTCCTAGAAAATGCGTCCTCTCTTAAGTCCTCCGAGGCAACTCTTTGGCACTGTAAACTAGAAGTCCTGTTATTTTCAGTGGTGTTCACTATTATCCATGGTTTTCGGTATCCACACACACACACACCCAAACCAATCCCTGGCAGATACGGGGGTCCTATTGTACTCTCCGGTTCCTCCGTAGAGCCGCATAGTTTTCAATCAGCGTGCACGCGCGCACACACACACCACCTAGCCCCACAGACAGCAGGACCCCCGTATCCACGGATTCATTATCCACTGGTTCATTTATCCACGGGACACAAAACAGTACACCCACCATAGAGCCTTCCTAGAAAATGCGTCCTCTCGAGGTCCTCCGAGGCAACTCTGTGGATTGTAAACTGGAAGTCATTATTTTCAGTGGTGTTCACTATTATCCATGGCTTTCGGTATCCGCACACACCCTGAACCAATCCCCGGGGGATACGGGGGTCCTACTGTACTCTCCGGCTCCTCCTTAGAGCTTCATAGTCTTCACTTAGCACACACACACACACACACACACACACTTCCTGGTCCCCCATACAGTAGGACCCCCGTATCCACGGATTCACAGTGACTGGCAGCAGCTCTCCATGGTTTCAGATTGGAGTCTTTCCCCCGGCTTTACACACTAAGCCCAGGACTTCGTGCAAAGCCTAAGTTTTGTCACTGAGCAAAGGACATTCTCTTCTTGATGTGGCCAAGGGTTGCACCACCTCTTATCTGCAGTGAAGATGAATATCCCTGCTGAGCATGTGCAAAGTGTTTTCATTTGTACATGGTTCAGCTTGGGCATCTGTTTTTGTAAACTCTCTTTAAAGAAGATGGAAAGCAACCAGATAGCAGAAATTTAAACATATACTAGCAATAGTGGCATGGGCAAGCAATAAAAAATAATGAAGAGTGGGTAAATAAGTCACACAGAGACATATCCTAATATATATATAGATATATAGATAGATCTGCATGGGTGTGTGCGTAACACTCTTTTTTGCAACAAAGAAACTACAGTCGTCCCTTCACATTCGCGGGGGTTACGTTCCACGGACCCCCGCGAATGTGAAAAAACCGCGAATACTGTTTGCCCCCCCCTTCCCTGCTATAGCGACCATGGGGCCTCCGGAGGCCCCATAGTCGCTTTCCCCCGCCTCCCCAGGGCCTTCGCGGGGCCTCCGGAGGCCCTCCGGAGGCCCCGCGGAGGCCTTCCCTGCCCTCCCCACTCCCCCCCAGGGCCTTAGTGGGGCCTCCGGAGACCATACGGAGGCCCCGCGGAGGCCTTCCTTGCCCTCCCCACTCCCCCCAAAGGGCCTTCGCAGGGCCTCCGGAGGCCCCGCGGAGGCCCTCCCGGCCCTCCCCACTCCCCCACAGGGCCTTCGCGGGGCCTCCGGAGGACCTCCGGAGGCCCCGCGGAGGCCTTCCCTGCCCTCCCCACTCCCCCCCAGGGCCTTAGCGGGGCCTCCGGAGACCCTCCGGAGGCCCCGCAGAGGCCTTCCCAGCCCTCCCCACTTCCCCACAGGGCCTTTGCGGGGCCTCCGGAGGGTCTCCGGAGGCCCCGCGGAGGCCTTCCCTGCCCTCCCCACTCCCCCCACACGGCCTTCGTGGGGCCTTCGGAGGGTCTCCGGAGGCCCCGCGGAGGCCTTCCCTGCCCTCCCCACTCCCCCCACAGGGCCTTCGCGGGGCCTCCGGAGACCCTCCGGAGGCCCCGCAGAGGCCTTCCCAGCCCTCCCCACTTCCCCACAGGGCCTTTGCGGGGCCTCCAGAGGGTCTCCGGAGGCCCCGCGGAGTCCTTCCCTGCCCTCCCCACTCCCCCCACAGGGCCTTCGCGGGGCCTTCGGAGGGTCTCCGGAGGCCCCGCGGAGGCCTTCCCTGCCCTCCCCACTCCCCCCACAGGGCCTTCGTGGGGCCTTCGGAGAGTCTCCGGAGGCCCCGCGGAGGCCTTCCCTGCCCTCCCCACTCCCCCCACAGGGCCTTCGCGGGGCCTCCGGAGACCCTCCGGAGGCCCCGCAGAGGCCTTCCCAGCCCTCCCCACTTCCCCACAGGGCCTTTGCGGGGCCTCCGGAGGGTCTCCGGAGGCCCCGCGGAGGCCTTCCCTGCCCTCCCCACTCCCCCCACAGGGCCTTCGTGGGGCCTTCGGAGGGTCTCCGGAGGCCCCGCGGAGGCCTTCCCTGCCCTCCCCACTCCCCCCACAGGGCCTTCGCGGGGCCTCCGGAGACCCTCCAGAGGCCCCGCAGAGGCCTTCCCAGCCCTCCCCACTTCCCCACAGGGCCTTTGCGGGGCCTCCGGAGGGTCTCCGGAGGCCCCGTGGAGGCCTTCCCTGCCCTCCCCACTCCCCCCACAGGGCCTTCGTAGGGTCTCCGGAGGCCCCGCGGAGGCCTTCCCTGCCCTCCCCACTCCCCCCACAGGGCCTTCGCGGGGCCTCCAGAGGGTCTCCAGAGGCCCCGCGGAGGCTTTCCCAGCCCTCCCAGGGCTTTCACGGGGCCTCTGGAGGCCCCGTGTCGCGGTTTTGGGGGGGCCCTCCCAAAACCGCGAATACTCGAAACCGCGAATGTCGAATTCGCGAATGTGGAGGGACAACTGTATTTCTCGTTAACTTTTTGCTTTTGCATTCCAGGGGTTAGCTGGATAAAGAGATACAATGTGAATTGGTGTGCATTACTACAAATTTGCAGCAATGCTCATTTGTCTCCATGGTCTTTTGGCAAAATCTGTTGTATGCAAAGCTATCCGCGTTTGAAGTGCACAGCATCTATACCTGTGAATCAAGATGGTGGCCTAGTGTACAGCACATTATTATGTGGCTGCTGCTGCACAGTATTTTTTCCTCTTGTAAATCAAAGGTGCGCAAGTGTGACCAAAGAGCTTATAGAAAGCTCTTTGGTCACCTCAACACAGCAAAAAAGTGCACACTTGATAACATGAAACTTGAAAATGGCGCTTCTGGCCACTTCCTTGCCGGCTAGCCTGCCCACTGCCTGCATGGCTGACTAATCCACTTCTACCCTTGATGAGAATGTGTAGCATCCCCAATTGGACCGTTTTCTACCTTGTAGACCCATTCAGTCCTTATGGTCATCTATAATGGCCTTCTGATTGTGTTGTATATTCCAGAAGTCCCTTCTGCAGTGGTTCAGAGCAAGGCAATCAGCCTTGTAGCATTCACTGTGTGGAATACTCTTCCTTTTCAAAACTGAACACACTCCAGCAGTCTTTAGCTACATGTTGAAAACTTAACTGCATTTGCTAGCCTTCCCTAGTTACTCCAAACTACTACCTCTTTCATGGACAATGTAAAAATGGTATTTTAATTTTGTGTATTGGATATATTGTACATTTTATTGTTGGATAAACCTTCTCATCTAAGAGGAAAATAAATGTGTGCTAGATGTGTGCTAATGCGCAAGCCTGCACATTATTCAAAAAAAAAAACTCAGGGAAATCTGCAAAGGCTTTCCCCCAATAGTAAATGGAGTTTTGAGGGGCCCTCTTTCTGAATCCTGCGAATCCCACATATAGTCAAATTCTATGGAGTATCTTCATCGTCTAGACAACCCCCTAAATTATTTTTACATTAATCCAAGTACATCCCTGCCCAGCTTCACTAAAACAAGTTATTTAACACCTGCTTGTTCATTTCCAGTGCTTTGCATATATTATCCTTGCAGACATAACTATGATATATTTTAACTTCCATAACTATATGAAAAGGGAGCAAAGATATGAACAAGGCACCTCCTCTCTATGTTAACCAATACATTACTGCAAATATTCATATGCTACTACAGTACAACAATCCTAATGGTCTCGTTCAAAAAGCATATGTGCCACAATGAAAATATTTCTCCTCTCTGTTATTTAAAATAATGCAACCTGTTTAGAGACACATTTATTTAAATAAGACATAAAGCAGTCTCATAAGGGTTACCACAACAGTAATCATTCAAAAAGAAGGACTTCTGTTTCAAAGGCACCAGCCACTTTTTGACAGAGAAGGCTGAAGACCTTGCAAAACTACAAATCCCAGGATTCAATAGGAAGGAGCTTTGACAAATAATCCAGCTGCAAACTGGATTATTTATTTCGTGTGGATTTAGGCACGCAATATTTCAGAGGAAGGAACTGGCAAAGCCACCTCTGAGTATTCCTTGCCCAAGAAAATCTTCTAAAATTCATGATGACAGGTGATTTGAAGGCGCGCGCGCGCACACACACACACAGCCTTAAACAATTTGGGACGTGGTTACCCAAGAGACCGTTTTCTACCTTGTAGACCCATTCAGTCCTTATGGTCATCTATAATGGCCTTCTGATTGTGTTGTATACTCCAGAAGTCCCTTCTGCAGTGCTTCAGAGCAAGGCAATCAGCCTTGTAGCATTCACTGTGTGGAATACTCTTCCTTTTCAAAACTGAACACACTCCAGCAGTCTTTAGCTACATGTTGAAAACTTAACTGCATTTGCTAGCCTTCCCTAGTTACTCCAAACTACTACCTCTTTCATGGACAATGTAAAAATGGTATTTTAATTTTGTGTATTGTATATATTGTACATTTTATTGTTGGATAAACCTTCTCATCTAAGAGGAAAATAAACCATTGTGTTATGTTGTTGAAAAATCTGCTCAGATGAAACTAAGTGGTTTCTGGCATGAAAAAGAAACAGTGTCCTTTATAGCTGATGACACTCGGGCACCCTTTCGCTGGAGTTGAAGCCGCACATCAGTTCACATAACCTCTCGGCTTTCTCAGCAAGACATTCTGCACAGATTCCACCCTCGAAACAAGCTGTTCTAAGTGATTAGTCATACAGTGTTGTGAATCACTAACTTAACATTTTCTCCTTCCTTCTTCATAGGGCCCCTTATTTATTCTCCCTTCCTCCCTCCAGCTTTTGTCATATCCCTCCCCCTGCATATAGCTTCTTCCTTACATCTTTCTCCTTTGCAATAACTATGCATAACATTAACATTTGTTGTTTAGAGAGCTATTTTTCACAAACAGATGAGACACACAAACAGGTGAAATAAAGAGGAAGGGTGTAGCTGTATTTGTCTCAAGTACAAAGCTCCGTGGGGAAAAAAGACTGCGATCCTCTCCTCATAACAAAAAATAATGACAGACAATGGATTAAAAAACACACACACACCATAAAATCTATGTACAGTTGTCCCTCCACATTCACGGATTTGACATTCACGGATTTGAGTATTCACGGCTTGAAAATATTCTTAAAAAAATAATAATCCTAATAGCAAACCTTGATTTTGCCATCTTATATAAGGGACACCATTTTGCTATGCCATTGCATATAATGGGACTCGAGTATTTGCGGATTTGGGTATTCACGGGGGGTCCTGGAACCAAACCCCAGCGAATGTGAAGGGACAACTGTACTTGAATACGGAAAATGCTGATTGGTAGTTAGATTGATTGACAATATATTGCTTTGGCTTAAGATGATTAGCTGAAAACACATTCAGCATAGCCACTAAGATGTTGCATTAATTACATAGTTAGCAACAGTAGGCCTGTCCTAGTTGTGTGTGCAGCTGGAATTTGCAGAGGCTATGTAGAGATCAGAGATAAAGGTACTGCACAGGCATAAATTCAAGCAATGACATATCTAGTCAAAAGGAAGTGCTGCCATTCTGGCCTAAATAGAACAAATGGTGCAGTTCCTTTTAAAATCGCTATATTGTATGCATAGATATGGCACATATTCATAAATAAACTGCTAGCATAGACAGTAGGCTAACACAAATGAAAAGAAGGAACAAAGTAATGAGGAGCTTGGGAAACAAATTCTCCTGGCCAATGTGGCAACTGACCAAAGTGGCAGGATTGGGGATTTCTTTTTTGAAGTTGTCATTTAAAGAAACAGCAACAAACCTTTACCAAGCACCAGAATTAGAAGCAAGAAGCAAAAGCCTTGACTTCATCAGTACAAATGAATGCATTTCTCAGTAAGGTCTTTCAAAATGATTTCCAGTGTTCAAGTGCATGCACCTTTTTACATGGAATCCATAATGGAGCCTCAAAAGATTCTACCAGGAAATGCTTTGTCAGTTGAACTCCATGGCAGCTGGTTGAAACTGACAATGTCATTGTTGTGGAAGGAAAATAGTAGAGCCTTGACATTATGTCATATACAGGCTTTCAAGTGTGCTTTTATACAGCTGTCTGGGTTTTTTTGTCTTTCTGTCCGTCTGTCTGTCTGTCTCTGCCCCCCGCTTCTTTTCTCCCTTGTTTTCTGCTTCCCCAAATCTGCTCTTGACATGCCTGAGAAGATACAAGTCACCCTGCTTGTGTCAGACTTTCATCTTTGCTTCTTTGCTCATTTATTTGTCAGTAGGTGCTTTAATTCACATTGCCCCCCTATTTGTTTGTGCTTTCAATTTATAGTTAATTGACAATGGCCAAAATCCAACACTGTAATGTGTTATCCAGCACCAGTGGAAATGAGACATTCTTTCCCTTACCCTCTTGTTGAACCCCTCCGTGGCACCAAAATCTGTTCCAGAGGGTTTCCTAGCTCTCCAGAGTATGTTTTTGGTTGAAAGAAGGATTGCAGGGGGCAGGCTACTAGCTCTAATGGAAACAGCAGGCTCCAGTAAAAGTACATCACTTATAAAACAGTAGCATTTTCGTTTCTGTGCTTGCAATATACGTATTGTTATTTTTTCCTGTTAAGTAGATCAGAAGAGATACCATAAACATGTTGCATAGTATTTATGCAGTGATTTATGCTCCATATGAAGAACTGAGTACTTACATGTCAATGCTACCATCAAAAAGGAAAAAACTGATGACTGGTTTATTAAATTCTACAACAAGGACTTCATATGGCAAAATCATCAGTGTGCTTCTATCTCACCAAATAGAAACTGTGGAGGATCATACCATCAATCCTTTCTTAGCCTGTATATTTATTTCAACTCCTTATGCCTTAATTTCCACTATCACCATGAACCTCTAATATCCCATCAATATTACAGTAGTGGCATATTAAGTCTTAGACATGGAATGAACAGACACAGAATGATTTAGAAGAAAACAATGCACGTTTAACTTATGCATTTCAGCATCATCACCATCAATAACACCAACAATACACAAGCACTTGTTACCAACTTGTTAACAATAATAATACATATGCACTTCATAGAATCATAGAATTGCAGAGTTGGAAGAGACCACGAGGGCCATCCAGTCCAACCCCCTGCCATGCAGGAAATCACGATCAAAGCATCCCCGACAGATGGCCATCCAGCCTCTGTTTAAAGACCTCCAAGGAAGGAGACCCCACCACGCTCCGAGGGAGTGCGTTCTACTGCCGAACAGCTCTTACTGTCAAAAAGTTCCTCCTAATGTTGAGGTGGAATCTCTGTTCCTGGAGCTTGCATCCATTGCTCCGTGTTCCAATCTCTGGAGCAGCAGAAAACAAGCTTGCTCCATCCTCAACGTGACACCCCTTCAAATACTTAAACAGGGCTATCATATCACCTCTTAACCGTCTTTTTTCCAGGCTAAACATACCCAGCTCCCTAAGTCTCTCCTCATAAGTCATGGTTTCCAGACCTTTCACCATTTTAGTCGCCCTCCTCTGGACACGCTCCAATTTGTCAATATCCTTTTTGAATTGTTGTGCCCAGAACTGGACACAGTATTCTAGGTGAGGTCTGACCAAGGCAGAATAGAGCGGCACTATTACTTCCCTTGATCTGGACACTATACTTCTATTGATGCAGCCCAAAATTGCATTGGCCTTTTTAGCTGCCGCATCACGCTGTTGACTCATGTTCAACTTGTGGTCTACTAGGACTCCTAGATCCCTTTCGCACATAGTCTCATTCAGCCAGGTCTTTAAACTATTAACTTTAAAGAAGCTGTTATATCCTCCACAAAACATATTCAGGGGTAGCTGTGTTGGACATGCAGCAAAATATAACAAAATCCCTAATCCACAAAACAGTGATATCTTTATTGGCCAGAGAAAAATGCACAAAATACATCATGTGAGCTTTCTAAGCTTTTTGGCTTCTTCATTAGATAAAGATGTTAAAAATCATACAGAAGAAGAAAAGTGACAATGTGCCAGTGACAAGCCCACATTTTGGGGCCGTCTATACGAGGGGACAAAATGTGGATTGATGTGAACTCACACATATTCAAAACAGGATCGACCTGTCTTAACGGTGGTTTGGCAAAATCGCAGGCATGCGAGGCTATCTGTTTTTACTGTGCCAACGGGCATGCCTGCAATTCAAAATGGTGGTCACTACTCTCATTTTCGTTTTCGCCAGTTGCCACCACTGAATGGTGCTTATTTTTTTAAAGGCATGTCTAAGGTGCAGATGTGTAATAGTGTAATATTGCACCTAAAGAAAGAAAGAAAAGAAAAGAAAAGGGGTGTTTTGTCACCTTAGCATATGATGATGAAAATCCAAGATGGCAGTTCCAGGGCTCTGAGTTTCTTATCAAGCCCCACTTCCTGCTCCCATCTGGCCAATCAGCTTTCTACTTCCACTTTCCTGGGACTATGTGAATAAATGTGATTTGGCCCCCCTCCTTTTGAATATGGTGGAATTATGTGGGGTCCCATTAGGACAGGTCATATTCTAAGTGAATTCTATGATGATTATTTTCACTGTTTAGACAAGCCCTTTGTCTCAAATGTAACTTCTGTTGTCAGTTAAGATGGTTTGGAGTGATCTCAATGCAGGCAAGTGACCAGGGACAAAGGTCAATAAAAGACAAATAATAAAGTTTTGACTCCATTAGCAACAGAAAAGTAACTTCCCTTGAGATCCAGGATGGTCTTGTCCTGCGAAACTAGCTGCCCTTTTCTTAGGCAGATAATACCGAATTTCTCAAGAAGTCTCTGTACTGTTACATCTGGAAAAACGTTAGGTGCCATATAGGTAAAACTTCCCAGTTGTAGTCCAAATGAAAGAGTTCAACCTGTATTGGAGGTAGAGTCCTCAAAGAGTTACGTCCCAGTCCATTTGTTGTATCTTCCGCAAAGTTTACTTTGCAGAATCATGGCAATTACTATCAGTTTAGCTCCATCTTTGTTAGCTTTCCTAGAATGACATGGAGGATAGGGCTTGGAAGGTCTCCCTCTGGTCCTGGATTCACTGACTAGTTGAACATAGTCCACTCTGCATTTGCTCACAACGAAACCTTGAGAGACTGATGTTCTGCTAGGGTGACTTCAGTACTCTTCAGCTTCTCCTGAACTCATCTCTCTGGTCAGTTACCTGAGTACAAGCTTATAGCTAAGAACACATCACTATTGCCTCCTGAAGATTTCCTGTGTCTTGTGAGCAGCTAGCTTCATTTGCTGATCTGGCCAGAAATCTTACTGGAGAATTACCATTATAGACTTCCTCTCCTGTGAAGTTCTAGATGGTTCTTCCTTCTCAGCTCCTCTTCTGCTTCTTTGTGGGCTTTCTTTCTCTCTTTGGCAGCTGGCTGGCCACAAGACCACCCACGCATCCAACCCCAAATGAATCCCTTGACAGTTTTGAAGTACAGTTTTGATTAATATAGTTTCCCCCCAAACTCTCTGGACATATCTTTATGACCTTATATCTTACGGATCCTCACCATCTGCCAGTTAATTGACCTATAAGCAAATGAGAGCAAATAAAATACAGTGGGAAAATGGTAGAAAAGGGGAGAGAAGGCAGTGGTGGGGACCAGCACGCTCCCCTCTTTGTGTGTTGAGTCAGCATACTTCCGTAAGAGTAGGGCTTTCGTCTCAGTTTTACATATCAACAGAAGTATTATTATTTTTAAATCTATGTTATAAAATATGTTAATGATAAAAGTGATCCTAGAATCAAATGAAATTAAATTAGAATTAAACTTTAAAAACTCCAACAACACTCTGCTCTAGAAATCATCTAAGTTGTATTGTACTTGGAGCAAATATTTCTATATAAATATTTTTTTCTGAAAAGATAACTGGAACCTAGAAACAATAACAACAGCAACATATTTAAATGCCATCTATGTGGGGGAGGAGATTCAGAGGAGAACTACTTTGGATTGTATAACCATTCAGAAACCCTGCATATATGTAGTAATAGTAGTATAAATAGAGCCAGTATGGTGTAGTGGCTTGAGGATTGGACTAGGACTCTGGGAGACCAGGGTTCAAATCCTCACTCAGGTATGGAAACCCACTGGGTGACCCTGGGCAAGTCACACTCTCTCAGCCTCAGAGGAAGGCAAAGGCAAGCCCCCTCTGAACAAATCTTGCCAAGAAAACCCCATAATAGGTTCGCTTAGGGTCACCATAAGTTGGAAACAACTTGAAGGCACACAACCTTGGAGCCTACTCTGGGAGAAAGGTGGCACACACACACACACACGCACACACAACAAAGGATGTAGTAGTATGTATTTTGGTTTTTGCCTTTTGTTTTATTGATAGTTTGTTCTTATGTGTGTTTGTTGTAGTTTTAGTTTATATAACATTTTAATAAAATTACAAATGTAAAAAAAAACCACATACAGAAACTCTGCATATAGTATTCCCATGTGATCAGAAGTGGTGTTGAAAGCCATTTATGAAAGAAGTAGAATTCTCTTCCTTTATCAGATGGCATTTCCTTTCTCATGTCAATAAGGTACTGTTTTCATATGAATTAGCAGATTCACACTAAATTGTTTGCCACAATTAGTGTGCTTTGAGCTGTGCAAACAAGAAGTCCTTATATTTTTATGAATATTCCTTTTGTTTCAAACCAAGCAGGGAATTTCTGAGAAAGTTTTATATGTACTTCTCTGCCTAAACAGGAATTTCAAGATCAGCAATACTGGTCAGAGCTAATTAAGGAGGGGCTGAGGTTGGAATAAGATCATGTTTAATTTTCATGGTTGTTATTATTATGTGCTCCTGTAACCACTTTGCACACACACGCACACACACAAAACCAAGGTAAATAGACTCAGGCTTTCCTTTTTTGTCATGGGTTTTAACTTGAAAGCATTACTTCTATTTTGTTGCATATGTTTGGTACAGTACACATATCCTTTCATTATTCATTGTCCTTCCCAATTTATTTAGCCTAAATAAAAACTATCTGTCCTTATCCTCCTGGGTGCCACCGTCTACTACAGGAATTTACTCCACCCTTTGCCACAAATGGCACGGTGGAGCAAGCAGGAAGCTCCTGGCAAAGTTAAGTACTGAGCAAAGTTCTTCCTTGGATACTCTCCAGGCAACATAAGTGGGTCAACGAACTACAGAGAACTGAAGCCACTGTTCCCTCCACAAATGGCATTTAAATGGGTTTCGGATTTTCCCTGTCACAGAACAGTTGTTTAAAAATACATAAACTAGAATGTAGATTTGATTTAAAAAAAACACCCCTTCTTCCACAGATTTTCCTTGGTTTTTTTCCCCAGGCTGTGAGGCTGTGTTCTGGAATAGTTTCATCTGCATCTGTGGCTGGCGTCTTCAGCGAGTGGTTGGGTAGGAGTGTGTGGAGTTTATATATTGTGAACCCCTGTAGGGTAGTATATGTAAATTTGTGTAATTGAATGGTTAGTTTCTGGGTATAGAAATGCAAGGCTCGTTAGTGTCTGTTTGGCTGATGGTTGGTTGATGGGCCATTATCTCCTGGAAATCCCCTTGTCCCTGGGTGGAATTCCTTCTTCCTCTTTCTACACTCTGTAATTAGCATTTCCAAGACAATAATCTCATGTGTTGACAAACAGAGTGATTTAAACATTGTTCCTTATTGTTATTCAAAACACCAATTGCCTTTCTGCTTTTAAGAAGCCTGAGAGATAGGTTATGACAATCCATATCTAAAAAGCAATACCTAAAAACAAATGCAGAAGCAGCGACAACAACATCTGGGAAGCAGAGTCAGGGACAGTAAGGTAATCGAAAAACGGTCAACTGCAGGATCATAATTCACTTGACAAGCCAAAAGGTCTCTGGGACAAAATTGTGCAAAATGTCATAAGTTGGAGTGTCCCCATGGTGCTCCCTGGAGAGGGAGTTCCAAAGGTTAGGTATGGTCACAGATAGGACACATAGTCAGTATGGGGTGGGGTTAACAATCTTGGCTCAGATGTCCAGAGGAGGGCGACTAAAATGGTGAAAGATTTGGAAGCCATGCCCTATGAGGAGCGGCTTAGGGGAGCTGGGTATGTTTAGCCTGGAGTAGAGAAGGTTAAGCAGTGACATGATAGCCATGTTTAAATACTTGAAAGGATGTCATATTGAAGAGGAAGCAAGCTTGTTTTCTGCTGCTCCAGAAACGCTGGGGTTGTCTCCATGAGAAGATATAATGCTGATTGCTGAGCGTTAATGCAAAGTCACAGCAGTCATTTGTCTCCATAGTCCTTTGGCAAAATCACTGGTATGCAAAGCTATCCATGTTTGAAGTTCACACACAGCCATGCCTGCAAATCAACATGATGGCTAAGAGTGAATTACTTGCATTATTATTATCAACAAGTTGTCGCTGCAGCACAGTATTTTTTTTTTACTGCAAATCAAAGGGGTGCAAGTACAACTTTCTGTCTAAGCAAGCTGTTTGGTTGCCTCAGCACAGCAAAAAAGTGCATGATTGGCAACACAAAACTCCCAAATGGTGCTTCCAGCCAATTCATTGTTAGCAAGCCCATCCCCCATGCATGTCTGACCAATCAGCTTTCCACTTCCACCCTTACCGAAGATGCACTGTGCTGAGAATTGGTTGTCCAAATGAGCGGTAATGTGCATTTTGATGCATAATTTTAAAAACTTCATAATTTTTGAAGTTTTTGGCTCCTCTCCTTCTGAATAAGGTGAATCACCATGGGATCTCGTTGGGACAAAAGGTATTCCCTGCGAATTCTATTAGGATTTTTTTCACAGTCTAGACAACCCCTAGGACACAGAGCAATGGACTCAAACTACAGGAAAAGAGATTCCACCTAAACTGTAGGAAGAATTTCCTGATGGTAAGAGCTGTTCGACAGTAGAATAAACTGCCTCAGAGTGTGGTGGAGTCTCCTTCTCTGAGTTTTTTAAACACAGTCTGGATGGCCATCTGTCAGGCATGCTTTGATTGTATACTCTTGCAAGACAGGGGGTTGGACTGGATGACCCTCGTGGTCTCTTCCAATTCTAGGATTCTATGATATACCAGTAAGGGCCCCCCTGCCTGCTTGTCCTCCTTGCTACAGGTATCCAAGGATAGCAGTGTTGGTCATGCAGCAAAATATAATAAAATGCAAAAAAACACATTGTGGTGATACCTTTATTAGGCCAACCAAAAAGTTCAAAAACCATTATGCAAGTTTTAAAAGCTCACAGGCATCTTCATCAGGCATGGATGTTAAATGTCCTTTTTAGGTGGGGAAATCTGATGATGAACAGACTTGAACATCACATAGATATCTAACAAGTTTTCAAGGTGGTGGTCAAGGGAAGGCTGAGGCAGGCAGATGTCACACCACTTCTTGGCCCTGAGGGGAATAGAGACTTGCCTAGCAAATGCAAAGCAGTATTTTCTCTCTCTCTCTCTTGATGGAAACAAGGGGACTGCCTTTCAGATCTAAGCTGTAATTGTCCTGTGTGAGGCTACAAGCCACTTTGTAGGCATAATACTGTGAGTCTCTCGGGAAGTATCTGTACTGACACATCTGGAGACAAGTTTAGATGTTGCAGAAGGTAAAATGTGCCAATATCTGCCCCCACTTTTTTTTGGAGTAAGCAACCAACCAAGCAAGCAGTCATAAGATCAGGGCTGCCTACATCTCCTACCTGATGCTGCCTCACTCTACATAACAGCAGGAATGGCCCTGCCACGGAGGGCAAAACAGCGCAGTGCCCTTGTCTGTCTTTTCCTCTCCCTTTTGGTGACTACACAAACCGGGCACAGAGGAATAGGGCAAGTGAAGTGGTAAAGGCAACATAGGAGGCCAGAACCTGTTCAATAAGTCACCTTGCCCAAGTTCCCAGTCACACATACAGAACACTGGGAGTCAGCTCCAAGACTTTGCCTGGGTCTTAGGATTACATGTGCCCACAAGCCTGTAGCTATGGGTGTATGTGAGAGAGTGAGGAGATGAGGACTTTGCCTCTTCAAATGAGAATTCTGCCCCCCCCTTAAATCTTCCTTCTGTCCCAAATTTCTAGCAATGCAGAGAGTGAGGCATTGATAATCATTTACACATAGAACTCTTCTATTTGCTATGTTCTCATTCTCTTGGTGACTTTGTATTGTTGTTGTTGTTGTTGGCTTTCAAGTCTTTTCTGACTTATGGGGATAAGCCTAAGGCTAAGGTGTTTTCTTGGCAAGATTTGTTCAGAGGGGGGCTTGCCACTACCTTCTTCTGAGGCTGAGAGAGCGTGACTTGCCCAAGGCCACCCAGCGGGCTTCCATGGCCAAGATGGGATTTGAACCCTGGTCTCCAGAATCATAGTGCAGCGCTCAAACAACAACACCACTCTGGCTCTTACTTTGCTGCCCTTTTTCTCTGAATGCCTAAGCTATATTTCTAAATGCTCAAATGAAATTTCAAGTTGCTGCAATGCTAGAAATTTGGAGAATGAAGGAAAATTTCATGAGGTGCCAGGGTACTTATCTGTCATTCCCTCCCCGCATTGCCTGTGATCCCTTGTTGACAAATCCTCAAGATTAAGGGTACTGCCTGGAGACCATTTGGGGCCCTCCAAGGAGTTTTTTCTAGTCCTTGGCCCCTGCAGAGTCCCTGACCACCATTTTTGTGGCCATTCCAGTGGTGAATGGTTCTCTAGGAGTGTCAATTCATCTTCTAAATAAGTTACAAAGTCCTCTTACCATGTTTATTTTTTTTTTCAAACTCAGAAGTGAATTTCTAGTAACTTCCATTTTTTATTTGGTTGTCTGGGAGCATTTTTGGGTATATATGTAGACTCGGGGGTTATCCCAGAGGCAGAAACCTGGGCCATGGACCTTGCACAGTTGCTATCCTTGCTAGATTCAAGAAGTGTTTATTCATGCACAGGAGTCCTGCTGGCACAGAGGTTAAATACTGATACTGCAGCCACAACATTGTGAATTCCATCCTGCAGGGCTCCAGGTTGAATCAGCCTTCCATCCTTCAGAAGGTCAGTAAAATGAGGACCCAGCTTGTTGGGGGCAATTAGCTAACACATTGTAAACCGCTTAGAGAGTGCTTAGCACTATAAAGCGATATAGAAATGTAAGTGCTATGGCTATTGCTATTGCAATGTGCAGATACCTACTCCTTCTGTCAAAACTAGGCAATCCAAATTGGGGAGGGGGGCAGGAAGGAAGAGGGGGAACATCCATATCATATGCAGAAATCTGTAGGAGAAGTATGAATTGCAACATATATGCAGCATATAATAACATGTAAACAAGTGCTTTTTAAAGCTATCTGATATGGGGAACTGGCAATCACCCCCACCCAGGTAATTGAGACTGCTAACAATATTTGTGCCCAATATTTGTGCTAAAATTGTTTCTTTCTTTTCTGGATGGCTCAGGGACTGATGCAGACCGCCACTTTGGGTAGCATTGATGACATCTTTACATCTGGCTGCCACTTCACTAACGATACTGGAAATGGAAATGAAGGTTTTTCAGAAAAATAGCAAGGTAATTGATTTATTAGCAAAGTTACAGAGGTACAAAAGGATGCTATGAGTAGATTCTCCAGAGGACTTGGGTCCCCCAGCATCATTTTTCTGCCATGCTCTAGCTCTGCCGTTGCTATGGAAAGTATGAAAACTTACCATGACAACTATGTTTTTTTTCTGTAGAGGATGAGCTATGTCAAACAGGTTGCCCTTTCACAGTTATATCTTCATTGACAGCAGAGCGCAGCACCCTTGTTCAGTTGCATTCATTTTTGGCAGACCATTGGTTTGTGCTTGCTAGTTTGGATTTCAAGCTTTACAGTGCAACTCAGACCAGATTGATTTATGCATTCATTCATCCGTTTTACATTCTTAAGGTGATTGGAGATATCAAGGCATACTCATCCTACAGTCAGTCACCTTTGGATCAAACAGGTTTTGCATGGTTTTGGAGTACTTTAAAAGCTTGCAAAACCTGTTAGATCACAACTAACAACAGAATCAAAAGGGGACACAAGAGTGTGTGTCTGAATTACAGGTAAACACTCTGGCAAGGGATTAGAAAACTCACAGAACATGGGTTTGTCTCTGGCTATTAGGTGTGATGGCCACATGCAGTCTGCATGTTCACAAGCAGTATCTAGCCTTGAAATATGGGTCACCTATCGGCACCACTTACGACTCCTCGAACACTTTCATCAGCACTGTATACGCACAATCCTAAATATACACTAGACTGACTATGTGATGAATGTTGCTGTCCTTGAGCAAGCAGGGATCACCAGCATTGAACTCACACCGAACAAGTCTTGAACAGAAATGACAACACAGAAAGAATCACAACCCGGAAACATCATCCAAGGACACCTTCTGCTGTGCTTTCTGCAACCAGACATGTTTATCTCGGATTGGCCTTTTCAATCATCAGCGCATTGAATGATGAGTCCTTCCTGAATCTTTGTTTGCGAAGAAAAGCCAGAGAAAAAAGAAAGAGGGGAGGAATCTAGCAGCATAAGTGATTTATTTTGGCATGAGCTTTTTGGATCTCAATGTACTTCTTCAGCATATCTGAAGAAATGGATTGAAATCCATGAAGCCTCATGCTAAAATAAATCAGCAAGTCTTAAAGGCACTGAAACAGACTAACATGGCTACCTCTTTGAAAAATCTTATTTTTTCTGAGTGACTACTCATGAAACCAAAATGAATTTCCCATGTGGAAAAGGGAGGTGTTCAGCAGACTTGGGAGATTCCCAAGGTTTATAGAAATAAAAAAATAACCCTTAAGGTGTGTGTGTGGGGGGGGGCGGAATCTAAAGAACAGATTGCCCAAGTGCTTGACTGAGGTCTGAGCATGTTTAGTGGCCAGAGAATGCTGATTATCAGTGGATAGGAGGAGAGAATGGACTGGAATTGATGGAAATATATTGTGTTGTGTTGTTGTTGTGTGCCTTCACGTCATTTCAAACCTATGGCAACCCTAAAGTGAACCCATCAAGGAGTTTTCTGAGGCTGAGAGCGTGTGACTTGCCCAGTGGGCTTTCATGGTTGAGCAGATATTTGAACACTGGTCTCTAGAGTCATAGTCCAACACTCATACCACTACATCACACTGGCTCCCATTGTATTGTATTGCATTGCTTTAATTATACACTGCTGCACCCCCCCACAAAAAGCTTGTACTCAAGGTGATTTACAAGATAAAAAGAAATACACATAAAACACACACATTGATTAAAAACATTCAAAACGTTATACTGTATTTCAAATGGCATTAAACTATTAAACTTTCCATAGAATTTGTTGCTGTTGTTTGCCTTCAAGTCATTTCTGACATATAGTGACCCTATCCCAGGAATTAGTGGGTTTCCATGGTTGGGAGGTATTGGAACCCTGGTTTCCTAGGGCCAGTCTAGACGAGGGAATAAAATGTGAATTGGTGCGCAGAAATGCCAATTCGCAGCAGCTGTCATCTGTCTCAACAACTTTTTCGCAAGATTGCTGGTGTGCAAAGCTATCCATGTTTTCTGTTCACATGGAAGCATGCCAGTGAATCAAGATGGCAGCTATGAGTGAATTACTGGCAGTTTTGTACTCCTCAAATTGCCCCTGCCAAATCGTATTAAAAAAACAACTACACATAATTCCAAGATTCCAGAAGAGCAATCTTCTGCTTAAATAAAAAAAAAGAAGGAAAGAAAGGCTGTTTCATCACCTGAGTGCACAATCGCTATGATGACAACCCAACATGACAGATCTGCAATCTGACGTCTAAGCAAGCTCTGCCCCCTGCGCACATCCGACCAATCAGCTATCCTGTTCAGCAATGAGCTCCGATGCGTTTGGTTGTCTTAACATGCAGGAGTGTGCATTTCCTCCACAGTTGTCAAAAAACTCAGGGGAAATCCCAGAGGCTTTTGCCGTGGACTTTCCCTGACTTTTGCTCCCCCTCCCTCTGAAAAGGACAGAACACTGAGGGATCTTATTTGGACACATGGGATTCCCTTTGGATTCCATGAGGATTTATTTCACCGTCTGGACTACCCCTATAATTCTAGTCCAGCACTCAAACCACTACACTACACTGGCTCTCATCTATAGAATTAAAAGTATTTAAAGTGCACCCATTTTAATTGATTTTTTAAAAAGTATGATTGCAAAGAAAGAAAGAAAAGATTCTGAGGAAAGGGAAGTACATAGGATGTGAATGCATTCATAAAATGTATCCAATGAAAAGCATATGATAAAAGCAGTACAGCACACTAGGAAAAGCCCTTTTCTTATAAATGGTCAGTTCCCAGTTGCTGTCCTTGAGCAAGCAGGAATCACCAGCATTGAGGCCATGATATTGAGAACACAGCTGCACTGGGCAGGGCACATTTATAGGATGAAGGACCATCACCTTCCAAAAATAGTACTCTACGGTAAACTCGCCACCGGTCAGCGTAAGAGGGGCACTCCAAAAAAGCGATACAAGGATTCCCTGAAACAACATCTCAGGCTTGGCCAAATTGATCACCAACAATGATCCGCCCTTGCCTCACTTCGGGAGGCATGGAGACGCACTATCCACAATGCTGCAGCCTTATTTGATAACTCACGCCGAACAAGTCTTGAAAAGAAATGACAACCCAGAAAGAATCACAACCCGGAAACATCACCCAAGGAGGCCTTTTGCTGTGCTATCTGCAACTGGGCTTGTTTATCTTGGACTGGCCTTTTTAGTCATCAGGTGCTTACAGAAAGTGCGGGAGGAGTCCTTCCTGAATCTTCATTTGTGAAGAAAAGCCAGAGAGAGAGAGAGTGGGGGGGGGGGAATGAAAAGGTCTTCATCTGCTGGTGAAAGGGAAGAGCCAGTCTAGGTTCCCTGGGAGGGAAGTTCTAGAGAATAACAGAATCCACAAGAGCAGTCCCTCCCCAACTGCAACAACATTTTGTTCTGGGTTCACTGCAGTTGTTGAATTCCAATTGTGAGGGGGAAGCGGCATCAGCAGGAGATGGTTAAGATCTTCCAGCCCTCTTTGTACACTTCCCGGATGCATCTGGTTGGCCACTGTGGGAAAGAAAATGGTGGGACTAACATAGCAGGACTCTCTCATCCTTATTGCTGTCTCAGAAATGACTGTGGGCTTGTCTATATGAGCCCATAAAAACAGAGTCCCTCACAGTAAATGACACATTTTCTTGCCTAGTGCTTGCCCACTAAGGCAAAAATCCAACATGGTGGCAGCAGGCGCTTGCCTTGCTAGCAAGCCCTGCCCCCTGCACTTGTCCGGCCAATCAGATTTGTGCTTCCCCTCATCTGGGCAAGCGAACCAGATCGACTCACTTGTCCTAACGAGCAGAAATGTACAGCACATCGTTGTTGTTGTTTTTAAAGGACGGGAAAAGCAGCAAAGGCTTTTCTGGTGAGGTTTTTGGCCTTTTTTGACCCTCTCCTTCACAATAGGGCAAAATCACATGGGATGCCATCAGGACAGGTAGGATTCTCCTCGCATACCATGAGGTTTTTCACCATTTGGACAACCCCTATGTGTCTGTGGGCATATAGTCTCCCTCATTTTCTGCAGGCATGAATAAGTTTGCAAGAAACCTAATGCAAAACATTGCAACATCCCCAAAAGGAGGGACTGATGGCTAAGGAGAAGGGGGAGTAACAATGATTGGAAGCATCACATATATTCACCCCCTAATAGCTGGGGCTCATAGAGACCTGGGTAGGCTTTAAATTACAGCTGGATGGGTGCTTTGCTCTTGGGACATTTTCAGACAGCGTTTTTTTGTGACTACCGTGGGAGGAGCTTCCGGGAGAGGGAACGGCGCTCTTGTGCAGGAGGGGGTCGTTTTCGGACGCCGCCGTCCCTCTCTCGAAATCATCCGTGACACTTCCGTGAAGCTTTGGAAGCCGCAGAACCATATTTTAATCACGGAGGTTGCCCGTGAATAGTCATGAAAAAACGCTGTCTAAAAATGTCGTTGGTAGGTCACAGATTCATGCTGTTCAACTCTCCCAGTTTGGCATGGAGAATTCTGATCAATCCCCTCTCTTCCACTTTATCATCTGCTTTTAAAATGTCCCAGTTTCTCTTTCCTCTTCCCACTTCCCACCTTTGACCTCAGCTTACCTCAATTGCTGCAAACTGAATTCAAAGTGCAAAAACAGTTTGGCCGAGAAGGCTAAAGACCTTATAAAAACTACAGATCCCAGCATTCCATAGTAAGGAGCCATGACAAATAATCCTGTTTCAAATGGGATTATTTGCATAGTGTGGATTTGGCCTTAGAAAATCCAGGAATCATGAGTAAACAGGGGGCTCACTTTGGGATGGCCAAGCAGCAACAAATTAGGAGCATGTGAAGTAACAGGAAAGAAGGGATTACTTCTAACTGGGAACAAAGAGCCTTTTCCCCTCTTTGCACCCAGCCCACATTTTTGGGCTGTCTCAGTGAGACTGCAAGGCAGAGGGTGTGTGATTGCCAGGTACTGCTGCATTCTGGCAGACAGCTGTAATTTTCAGTGTTCCACCCAGTCGGGTTGGCAGTACAGGACTTAGGGCTGCTTCAGTCTCAGTCTGTTTCTTCTTGCCAAACCTCTGCAACTCCCTAATCTGCTAGAACAAGGAGGTTAGTCATGATAAGCAAGTCTTACTGCATGTATGCCGCAAATCAGTACAAGAGTAAAGGATGGGAAAATCTCAAAACGCAATCACAAGTGCAAAACTGAACTCACTGTGGACCCTTGCCCTTTTATTTTAACATCAACAATTTTCAAGCACTAATGCATACTGAAATAAGGATGAAAAGAGTAGTGGACCATCCCAGAGGCTAGGACTGGGACCAAATAAATAAGAGCTTGATCAACATGGATAGAAACAATATGTGACTGACAAGGTACAGAAGGGGAGGGGGAACTGCACAACTTCAGACCCCAGGAGGGAATTCATTCCATAAAATTAGAAAACCAGCACAGCAGGCAAAGAACTGGCCTGGAATGCTATGTTTAAATTTTCTATTTTTGAAGAGTTGTGTTGGTTTGCGTGATTGTTTTTACATGGGAAATATTGAAAACTGACATCCCTTACCTGTAAACCTGTAGTTGAAGGGGTGTCACGTTGAGGATGGAGCAAACTTGTTTTCTGCTGCTCCGGAGATAGGAACAAAGAGCAATGGATGCAAGCTCCAGGAACAGAGATTCCACCTCAACATTAGGAGAAACTTTTTGACAGTAAGAGTTGTTCGGCAGTGGAGCACACTCCCTCGGAGCGTGGTGGGGTCTCCTTCCTTGGAGGTCTTTAAACAGAGGCTGGATTGCCATCTGTCGGGGATGCTTTGATCGTGATTTCCTGCGTGGCAGGGGGTTAGACTGGATGGCCCTCTCGTGGTGTCTTCCAACTCTGCAATTCTATGATTCTATAGTAGCCCTTACATTTCTCTCCATCTTTCGCTCCAAGCCAACATTGCCAGGAGCTGGCCAGGAGCTGAGTTTCAATGCTCTTTGCTATAGTTGAGTGCCTTCAAGTCCTTTCCATCTTATGGCAACCTTAAGCTGAACCTATCACAGGGTTTTCTGAGGGTGCTCTGCATAGTTCATAATATCACATTCCATGAAAAGGCATTATGCAAAGTTATGGAAATTTATCTTATTGACGTAATTTATCCTGGTTGCAGAATTTGGCTTTTCTTGGTGCAGATCTATTTTCTCTTGCTTATTACAAAATTCTTCAGATTAATTTAACACAAGATTCTAGTTATAATGTTGCATCTCACCTAGAACTTAGAATAGTTCCATTCTGGATTACAGTGCCTAGAATCCTCAGGACAGTATGGCCAGCCCATGTAGGATAGAGGATTCTGGGGACTGTAATCCAAGAGAAGTAACTTTTTCAAGCTCTGATCATCACATCAATCAGCTCAAAAGCAGTCTTAGGGTCATTAAGGTGAACTGCTTGAGGTATTCAGTATAAAAGTAGCAATACCAATAGCACTTCTATTTCTATACCACTTATCAGTGCTGAAGCACTCCCTAAGCAGTTTCCAATGTGTTAGTGAATTGCCCCCAACATGCTGGGTACTCAGTTTTACTGACCTACGGAAGGATGAAAGGTTGAATCAACCTTGGAGCCCGCTGGGATTGAAGTCATAACGTTGTGGCTGCTGTACAGGCATTTAACCACTGCACCACCAGGGCTCCCTATTGTATTGACCTCGATGGACTTTTCACCTAACAAAAGCTACAAGCAGCCTGCTTCTTTCTTTCCCTACTCAGAGCCATGCCTTTTGGTTACCTTGAGAGATGTATCTACAAGTCTTTTCTGACTCAGAATGAGATGTCAGGTCATCACCTGCTCCACTGAAGAGCCTGTTTGTGCATAGATACAAAAATGCAGCCTCTGGGTAGGAAAGCAACTGAACCACAGCTGCTGCCAAATGCACAAATACATGTTAGTTTGACAGAGGTGCCTTACTTAGAAAGGCAGCAATAGGAACGCTTTAAATGGGACTTTTTTAAAAAAGAGGGAGAATCAGAGAGTACTGTATAACTAAACAGAATTCCCACATAAGAGGCAGTATATCTTTGAATATAATGCTGGGGGCATACAATAGGGGAAGGCAGTGTGTGCTTGTTGACTTATGGCGACCCCATGAATTTCATGGCATTACCAAGGACTTTTTCATTTCCAGGTCAGTTTAAATTAACCCAGTATTTTTCGAAATGAAAAGTATCTGTACTTGGTTGTGTGTCTGTACTATTTTGGAAGCAGTAAAGATGGCTGCTGCCAATATGCACAGTTATTGTTTCCAGGACACAGATTCAACGGTATTCAGGTGAGGGAAAGAGGAATGTTAGCACTAAAACAAAATGATCCTAAGGCTTTAGTGTAATATTGCTAAAGTTCATTAGAAATTTGACTATAACTCGGGAAATGATGATGATGATGATGATGATGGCAGCTCAGTGGAAATTAGTGAAAATCAGTTTTTGAATTGTTGCATGAGACTAAATGTGACACTTGGAATGACATAAGGGAGGATGGAGGAAGGGAAACCTGAGATAGTTTCAGAAAGAGGCTGGATGCAACTCATGAATCAGCAAGTATCATCAAAACAAAACAACAAAAAAATGGGAGATTCTCAATATTTCCAGAGACCATTTTTTCCCATCTGAAAGCACCTGGAGTTAGTGTGAAGAAGGGATGAGTGCTTAACCTGTACCCCCACCCTCCAGTTCTCCTCTGCCGATGGTCTTCCCAAGGCCATGATTATGGGTTTGTTTTCCAAACCAGGCTCCAAAACTAGAATCAACCAGCACAGGAGATGTGAACCTCACAATTCATCCTACCAATCCTCTTTTATTAAGATTTGTTATATGTGGCTTTTAGAGTATTTTTATTTGTTCTCTGGTTTGAACAAACCTGACATAAGCTGCCATCAACCTCCATTGTTATAGAAAAATGAAATATGCTTTCGCAATAAATGTGTGTCTTCTCTCCTTGCATTTTCTTTAGTCTTGAAACCACATGTCTGCCAAGATAACATCTTAGCTGGATCTAAATCAACAGCTGAAGCACTAATCTTCCTTTCCCAAATGAAAACCAAATGTTTAAGGTAACATTCCCAAATAGGTCTGAAGCAGAAGGAAGATCAGGATAGACTCAGCTGGTGGGAGCTGGTGGTTCCAAGGTCAGTGAGGTGGTGAATCTGCTCTGAGTTTTCATTCAGGCTTTAAAGGAGTTATCCAAGAACTAACATGGGAACCACCACACTGATAGACATGTATGTCTCTGAGTGATTTGCAGTAGACCAATCCTACTCAAAGCGGTGGTCCCTGGGCTAGTGCCGGTCTCCAAGTCACTGGCTGCTGGTCTCTGCAGGACAGGTTTCCAGGAAAGAAAAAAAGCAATTGTAGCCCATGGGCCCATATAGAGTGAGGGTCCTTGGTACAATGGAGGGGAGGGGGAAATGCCAGGCCTGAACATTGGATAGCTTGAGTAAGCAGCATAGTAGACCACAAATATTATTGACTTCCAATAGGCTAAGGCTTGCAACACTAAAACACTTCCACACCATCACCCTCAGCTAGGCTCCTGAAAAAGAACATCCAAGAGGAAATCATCATCATCATTATGTGAAAAGATATGAGAGCATGGTTCCCGCCCCCTTCCCTGCTCCTTAATTTTCAGGGTACGTCACTAGCTTGTCCCAGGCTTGGGTTGGGGAATTGTGGGTTTCTAGTTAACACAAAGGAAGGGAGGGAAGGAGATCTTGCAAATGTAATGTCTGCTCATCCCTGCTACAGTCTCATCTTCACCTCATTCTCATTTATGGCCTTGGACTTCAACATTTGTATGTGGGGGAGAGCTGACACCCAAAGCAAAAAGCTAAAGCAAATCTCATCTCAGTGTGATTCAGCCTGAACAGTTTTTGTTCTTTTACAAAAGAAAATGAAATAGAATCGCTTTTGATCAAGAAGCTTATTATTAAAACTAAAGCATACCAAACTTGCGGATATTAAAACTCCATTCAAAGCATAGTCATGAAAATCATTATGAACACACATTAAAATTACTGTACTTAATGAACTTGTTAGGATGATCACAAAACATTCTTCAATGCATTGCAAACAACAAGCGTTTCCTCATTATATTTAGCCTAGAGGTGAATTGTCTACAACTAATTGTGTTTCTTTTGGCCTCAAATCTGTTTTCCTAATTTAGCAAGTAATAATTGCCTCTCTCTCTCTGGAAGTAATTTACATACATGCCATCAAAGTAATTAAACGTGAATTGCAGGTAGCATTTACAATGCAGTTTATATTGTTAACATACTCTTTGAATAGTATTAGCACACACAGAAGGACGGACAATTTAAATTTAACTTTTTTTCTCTCATTGGGCATACCACCTAGGTATTAGGAAACACAAACAGTTCCTATGCAATACACATGAATGATCAATTATTTACAGTGATCAGAGCAGACTATCAGCATTTACATAGCCAAGACAACAACAACCACATACAAGAGCAACACCCAAACCCTTCTCTCCTGCTCCAGATCTCCTTCCTGGCCAAAGAAAGCATTGAATTGCATTTCAAGACATAGCTGTGTTAGTCTGTTGCAGCATAAAAAGATATAAAGGAATCTTTGAGATTGAAAGGATTTACGCTCCAGATAAGGAAAAAAAAATCTTTGAAAGTTCCTGTACAAACTGGTTTTATTTTGGAAATTCACACAACGTTTTCTTCATCCTGGAGAATTTTCCAGGAGTTACTGATATTACCAAGGATATTTTGTTTCCACTCCCAACGTTGGCTCAAATTAACCCAGTAAAATGAAATGTATCTGTACTATCCTCACCGCACTACACTGTTAAAGCACTATTATTCCACTGTAACTGCTATGGCTGCCTCCTGTGGAATTCTGGGGTTTGTAGTTTAGTGAGGCCTATTGGCTGAGAATGCTTAATGCCTCTTCCCTGAACTGCAAATCCCAGGATTCCCCAGGAGGCAGACATAGCAGTTACAATGGAATAATAGTGCTATAACAGTGTAGTGTGAAGCAGTAAAGATGGCCACCACTGATAAACGCAGCTATCATTTCCAGGACCCAAGTTCAACAGAGATTAACAGAAGCAATTTATATAAATATGATTCTGGCGGTTATTGTACTAATTATAGTCAGGGCATTAAGCAGTTGAACATATGCATTGACTATTCCTTCTCTTACATCCCTTTTCTGCAGTTTAGCCCAAACAAATAACAGACAAACCCCACAAGTAATACACAATGCAAAGTATAGTTTGCTATACCATGTCACAAAAAGCTGATTAGCTACATGACCACAAAGAAGGATGATGATGATGATGATATACTTGACTAGAAACCTGGCTTTCCAGAATTTCAAGATACACAAAGAAAGTGAATGAATGAGTTCCATCCTTTACTAGAACACACCTAATTAACAGTGTATGGCATATGCTTCTCAATGATTTCAACAGTCAGAAGATAGACACATCCTCCTAACCATTTAGACACTGCCCACCTAAGAAGCAAGAGCCACAATCCAACAAAGAGTTTAGGCATACATAGATCCCATAAGTTTCATTTGAACTCTGTTGGACAGCATCTGCTGTTATGGCTTTTGTTGTTCCTTTTGAATGTATAACCCATACATTTCCAGTTTCTCATAAACTTTCTCCTGATGGCAAAGTCAACAAGAAATTTTTTGCATGGGAACAAAGTCTAATGAGATATAATGTCCCATCTCAGAGAGGCATCTTATGTGTGAGAACTGGCACCTCCAATGCAAACAGTAGGATACTTTTACAGCCACAAAGAGATCCCATAAATTCAAACATGACCTTGTGATGAAACAATCCTGTTTTTATTGTGTTTGGAGATAGTGCACAACTCTTCCATCAGCTGTAAGTAAAAGTTTAAAACCATTATGGAACATTCTACTCACATCAAAATTTGGCATCCTTAGATCTCAATAGGACCATTACTGACACTTTCCCAGAATATGGGGAATGTAACTTTTTGGACTACAATTCCTAGAATCCCACAGCCAACATGGTCACATTGGTAATTTTTCCAGGCTCTGAACTTCAGCTAAGACACACTGTCAAAAAGCTTCAGAATCAAGGAGCTGCCATTTACATTTCCCACTATGCTCCAGATGTAGCATTACACCAGGGCATTGTTGGGGAATGACATGGCTCCGACTGCTTGGGCATGATTTAGAAGACTACACTTGTCCCTCCATATCCATAGATTTGGTATCCATGGCTTGAAAATATTCTTAAAAAATAATAATCCAAAAAGCAAACCTTGATTTTACCATCTTATATAAGGAACACCATTTTGCTATGCCATTGCATATAATGGGACTTGAGAATTTACGGATTTTGGTATCCATGGGGGGTCCTGGAACCAATCCCCAGCAAATATGAAGTGACAACTGCATTGCTATTACTGCCACCAAAGTATGGTGCACCAAACTAGGAAAGTGGAAAACATACAAAACACACACAAACGCACACACACAAAACAAACCCACTTTTAAGAGCTGCACATCAAACCTGGAGATGACCTAGCTCCAGTACCTTACACTGATCTCCCTTCCAAAAGTGTAGTGGCACATTTGTAAGTGTAAGGCATTCACTATGACAGCCCTCGTATCTACACCCCCTGGGAGAGTAAAAAAAAATTTTTTGCAAGCAACTGTGTTGAACTAGTACTCCAAAGAAGTCACACTCCTTCCCCAGTTCTATGTGATGTGAAGCTAAGAGTAGACAGGGGGAGCCTAGGTGGAAGATGATGTCATCATCCCTGCTAATCAGAAAGTCCTGGAGTGTCACTCCTATGAGCCTTGCTTACATTATACTACTGTAGCCACCCTAAAGTTCATAGAATCATAGACTCATAAAGTTGGAAGAGACCTCAAGAGCCATCCAGTCCAACCCCCTGCCATACAGGAATACACAATCAAATCATTCCCAACAGATGGCCATCCAGCCTCTGTTAAAAAACCTCCAAAGAAGGAGACTCCACCACACTCTGAAGCAGTGTATTCCACTTCCAAACAGCTCTTACTGTCAGGAAGTTCTTCCTAATGTTGAGGTGGGATCTCTTTTCCTGTAGTTTGAACCCATTGCTCTGTGTCCTAGTCCCTGGAGCAGCAGAAAACAAGCTTGTTCCATCCTCAGTATGACATCCCTTCAAATATTTAAACTTGCTCTGTATCTCTTTACAGCACAAATTTATCAGACTGCTCAGTATCTATCTATCTATCTATCTATCTATCTATCTCATGGGATTTCGAGTGAGGAAGTGAATGGGGCTCCGTTCATGTCCTCTTTATTGCCAGGAGAAGGTGACTGCAGGAGTGGGAGCGTCCTTTTGCTGGCATAGAAATGGGTTTTTCTTTACCAGCAAAAGCATGTCTTTAAACTTGTAGTCTGATAAAGTCTACACTATCTTGGGCAAGTTTATTTAACGAATATCACAATCTTCAGCATCCTAGTTTTGATACTTAAACCATTACACCACTCAGCTTCTCAAAAAAGTAGTAGAGAAGCTTTCCTTTGTTCAATCTGGTTGGGGTTTTCTATAATCAGAGCTTAGGAAGTTACTTTTAAAAGTAATCGTGTATAATTACAATAGTTAAAAAAAAAGTGTTGAGTTGATTGACATTATTGTTGCAGTTTTTTTAATTTACTTACTGTCATTTTCTCATTATTCATAAGTAAATGAAATAGATATTTTCAGTTGCTTTTTAAGAAATAATGTACTAAGCTGCAAGCCTGAGATGTGCGCCACATCTTAGTGAGACTTTACAGTCCTGTGACTATAAAAGTAACTAAAATAGTTACAGTTACACCACCAAATGAGTGATGTTAGCCCTTCTTACATTACAATTGAAATGTACCAAAGGCTGCTGACACATTGCAGAAACAATCCAGTTTGACAATGCTTTAACTGTCACGGCTCAAAGCTATGGATTTCTGGGATTTATAGTTTTGTGAGATATTTAGCCTTCTCTGTCAGAGAGCTCTGGTACCACAACAAACTACAAATCCCAGGATTCCATAGCATTAAGCCATGGCACTTAAAGCAGTGCCAAATTGGATTATTTCTGCAGTGCAAATGCAGCCAGAGTCTAAGAAGTTGTTTATCCAAGGCCAAAAGAAACGGATTGCTCTGCAATAATAGCAAATCTCAGACTTGTCTTAATGGTTTTATACCCCCTAAACTTTTCATGCCCTCTAGCCAAAATGGCAGCTGTGAGTGAATCTGCTGCCACTGAACTTTTTTAAAAAATAAACAACCCTATTTCCACAGTGTGCATAAGTGATATTTCACCTTTACAAAAAAGAGGGATAAAACAAACCCCCATTTTATTGCCTTAGCAATCACTTGCTAAGGCAAAAATCCAACATGGCAGCAGTGGGCACTTGTCCTGTTAGCGAGCCCCCCTCTCCCATGCTTGTCCAGCCAATCAAATTGTACTTCCTTTCATATGGGAAAGCGATTCATATCAAATTGCTTGTCCAAGTGAGCAGGAATGCGCATTCCCCATGCTGTTTTTTAAAAACTCCAGGAAAAGCCACGAAGTCTATTCCTACGGAGTTTTTGCCAGTTTTGGCCCTCCCTCCTTCACAATACGGTGAAACAATGCAGATTGCCATTGGGACAGGTCGTCTTCTCCTTGCATTCTGTGAGGAGTACTTTTGCCATTTAGACAACCTCTAAGTTGCTGGAGAAAGGATTTAATAATGAGTAATCAGTTTTTTGTAACTAGTTATTCCCAAGTTCTTTTTTCTATGTACCTGGGAAGAGCCTTCTCCTGTGACTTGCCAAGCTGAAGTAGACGTGCATCCAAGGTCATGAACACACAATGGCATGGTTTGCTCCTCTAAACCTCTTTTGGCTTAATAGAGGCCCATGTTTCTCCATTTCCCCCTGCAACTGAGAACTGAAGGCCTTCTGAACCAACCAGAATTGGAGACAGATAGAGGGCCCAGTATGGTGTAGTGGTTTGAGTCTTTGGACTTTATCAGACATGGCAAAAATCATGGGATTATGACATCATGGTAGTGCAAACGGCCACGGCCATCACATGATGTCATCATCATCTTGTGGTTACCCCAGCCATGAATAAGGTGTTCCTTTTAATGACGGGACAAGCTGTCAATGGATCGCCATTATCACATTTTTTGTGGTATTGAGGGCATGCAAAAACACGCCCCATTGTAATCATGAGATTACAGCATGAATGGGTGGTCTTCAGTGAGCAAACTTTCGGGTGAGAATGCAAAAATGAAGCACAGGATGCTCTTTTTTATGAACTGCTCCATCTATAGTTTGCACATTTTTAGGTTTGTTTCAGTGCTTGTGTGTTCATTAATTTTGTTAATTTAGGGTTGTTGTTGGGATTTTTTTTGAGTTTTAAATGGGCTCGCGTCTTCTTGTGAGAATAGCCAAAATCTTGCCCATGCCAAATCACGGAAGTAAACTCCTGTTCTTAAAGCACTAGTGGTTGTCATGCAATAATTTTGTGGCATTTCTTTTGCATTATTGCAGCTATGTGTGATAGTAAGTGTTATAATGCCACAATGTTCTTGCAGGGATCTGTTACAAGGTTTTTAGCATTCCCTATAAATACTGGAGAGATCACTTTCTGGTCTTTCAAAAAGTTAATATAATATAATATAATATAACATATGGTAAAAACCATTTCAACAGCCTGGTTTTAGGCTGTGAATGATAATATTTAAAGTTTTTTGTTTGTGTCCTTAAAAAATAGAGAGACATTTTTCAAATATTTGTACCACATATCAAATCCTCAAAGCATCGTAGCTATTTCCATGTATTTGCCATGGTTTTCATGCAGAAGACGGGCCAAGCTTGTTTCCTCCTCCAGAGAACAGGACATGAGCCAATGAAACTGCAAGAAAAGAGATTCCACCTAAACATTATGAAAAATTTCCTGATACTAAGAGTCATTTGATAGTAGAATGGACTGCTTTGGAAGGTGGTAAATTCTCCTTTGTTGTAGATCTTTAAACAAAATTCAATGCCGATATCCTAGGAGTGCTTTGGCTGTGCATTCCTGCACGGCATGGGGTTGGACTAGATGCTCCCAGAAGCTCTTCCAACTGTAGCATAGCCTCCAACATTGCACAGGTGGAAACTGGAACATGTGTGGCTAAGAAACATCTGAGTGTGGTCAAGATGGCAAAATTGGAAGAATACACAAGCTAAGGGGTTGTCTAAATGGTCAAAATATAAAATAAATCCAAAGAGCAGAGATTTATGCAGCAGAAGATACTCAGATGGAGCTCTGAAGGTTGCACAGCAGACAGACAAAGTGACAGGAGCAGTGAAGGCTGTGCACGTGGTGACATAGACTGACAGAGTGATGAGATGAAGGAATCTGTGCACACTTTGACTGTGTTTTGGGGTGATATTTATACTTGATACTCACCATGAAGGTGTGTTATAAGTGGAATACAATGTTTGTTGGAGTTTCCCATAGTTAGACAATGGAAGCTCTGGTTGTGTTAATGATTGTTAATGGTGAAGACATTAAGACTGATGGGTGTCTGGCAACCTTCTATTGTTCTAGGAGAGGTGTGAGGGAAAACCAGTTTTGCAAGGCAAAGAGTGTCCGGCCACTTTGATTGAGTTAGTGAATGACCCAGTTTCATGTACATCCAGGAGAATTAGCCAATTTCCACCCTAACTCATCAGTCCAAGAGGGGGCTGCATAATTACTACCTGGGCACATGTCTTAGGAATTTGGGGTGGCCTCTTCCTAAGGTTTCTGAGCACACCTTGAGTCCCTGCATTTGGGATGCCCTGGTCTACTACCAACCACTTGGAAGGTCAATAAATGAGCCAATTTATGAAATATAGCCAATTGATGAATTACTAGAAGGGAGGGGGTATCAGGGTAGTTAACAGAGAGCAAATTATTTTTGCATTTTGAACTCAGTTTGCAGCAACTGAAGCAAGATAGGGATGAAGGGGAAAAGTGGGAATAAGAGAAAGAGGAAGAGAAAGACACTAGGACATTTTAAGAACAGTTGAGAAATTGGGACAACAGAGGATTAAAAGGGACTTTCCCTGCCAAACTGGGACAGTTAGAGTGCATGTTATGGGATTCTATGATCCTGTGACTTTAAATTAGGGGTGGGAATTGTGTGGCCCTTTGGAGGGGTCCTGTTTGGCCTTTGGGGCTCCAGACATCCCTCCAAGGCCTGGACACTCACCTAGATCTATGCCAAAAATAGTGAACAGATGGTGCATCGTGGACAGACTAGGCCTTTCTAAGCTGTTTCAGGCTACCCCACTTGAAGGCAACCTTTGTTTTTAAAGACAGACAAAAATGACAAAATTTGTATTTTTGCTCCATCAAAAAAGGAGGTGTTTTTGGCACCAACAATGCAGAGTTTTGGAGGAATTAAACAAAAAGGGTGGCATGCTGGCCTTGAGGCTCCAAAGCATGCTCAACCCTGCTTTAAGTTATTTCCACAAATCTAGAGAAAATGCAGGGGAAAGTAGGATTTGAAAGCAAAAAATTACAGCACCTGTTTCCTGCAACACCTTGGAATGTGTGAAAAAGGGTATAAAAGATGTTATGTTTTACAACAGTAGTGACTTTAAAAAAAAACTATTTACATTTCAAGTCACCCCAGCAAAACACACTTGACAAACAAATGATCTCACACATCCATAAAAGAGGTAGCTGTGAGTTTCATTAACCACCATTAAAAGAAAAAGAAAAAAAGATTGGAATTGCACCCTAGAAAATATAGGCATTTTTACTTCATGATTGGAAATGACAGCTTGCATGTCTTTTTGACTAGTTGTTTTTTTCCCTCTGACTTTTCCTCTCAGTCCACACAGCAAGAAAACCAAACTGGGCTACAGTTTCCTGATGGGTGACTCCATCCTAGCAGAAGAAATTCATTCAACTATTTTAAATAAATTTCTCCAACCATTCATAGGCTAGAAGGAAAAAGGAAACACTTTTGAGACTTGGGAGTTTAAATCTTTTTGCGTCACAAAAAAGGCAGCCTCCAAAAAGAGAACTTTGGTGGCATGTTGTGCAATGGCTTGGCCCACATTTATAAAATAGTTCACAGAAGATCAATTTGACCTGGAATTGGTGCTTGGTTTTCTTTCAAGTATATGAACACACAAAGCTGCTTTATGCTGAGTCACACAACTGAGTCACACAACTAGCCCAGTATTCTCTACCCTTAATTGACAATGCCTAAGCATTGTTTTTGTGGGTCCTCCACACATTGACATGTGCCTTTATACCTATATACAGTGGGCAGACCAAAAAGGGGGCAGGGGTGCACTCCACCCTGGGTGCAAAGCACAAAGGGGTGCAATGGTAGATCCTCATTCCCCCATCCCTCACTGAGGAACCAGAAAAGGATAGAAGGGTTGGGCTATGAGGAACAGTGAATTGAGCAGCAGACACTTGCAACTGGCCTCAAGGCAAGCTGATCTCCTCCCCTCCCTCCTCTTCCCCTTGGAATGTCCTTGAGTAAGGCAGAAAAAGAAGGGAGGAGATGGGGGCAGTGGTAGATGCTGCTTCCTTTTGCAAATGTCTGTCCTCCAAGAAGTAGTCCTGCTAGTCTGTGTTGTAGCAGAAGGAAAAATAGAGTGGGGGGAGGAATCTAATAGTCCCTTTAGGGCTAACTGATTTAACATGAGCACTTGGAGATGTTACACTGACAGCACCTCCCTGGCTTGGGGGGCGATGCTGATTTGGGATATGAAGCAAGCAAAATGACCAAGCACCAGTTCTGGGCTTGAAAAGTAGGCTACTTATTACGGACAGCTGATAGAAAAGCAAACAGGTATATTTTCATCAATAAGACAGACCCAGAAAAGCAAAAGAATACCCACTGACCTTGCAGAGCTGCACACTACTGGGAGGCGCCACCCCTGGTCTAGCCCTCATCTTATATGGGTTTTTCCCAGTGAAGCCTCGCAAACATAGTGGGTGAGAAACAAAACTTTCTTAAGCCAATTAACAAGGAAGAATTTTCTCATGCCAATTACTGTGCCAGGTGCTGGGGTGTCTCAAAACATCCTTATCTCCTGGGCCAGGGGATGACGCACTCATTCCCTCCTGCTGCCTCCAGCTGTGGAGAGAAACCTCACCTTGACCCATTCTTGTAAAAGAAAACAGGGCCTAGCATATCCCATGCAATCTGGACCAATCTTCTGCATGCAGGACCTAACAGGGGATAGCGATCCACTTCATCCCATGCAATGAGCGAGGAAGTGGTTTGATATCCATAAAAGCTCATACAAAATTATAAATGAGTTAAGTCTTAAAGAGACTGCTAGATTCCTTTCCTCCTCCCCTCTGCTACACTCTCCCTCCTCCTTTGTCCATGTGTGTGTGTTTGTGGGGGGGGGACTTCAAGTCATCTGTCAACTTATGGTGCTTTTAGGGTATTTGTGCCTCAGAGTTATAATTTTCCTTATTCACTGTCTTTTCTACCCTGCAGATTGGTAAGTACAGTGGAGATGTCATTAGTTATTGTGTGTGTGGTGGTGGTGGGACATTATCTAAGGCTCATGTTGTAGAGCCATTTGACTAGATTGGACAAATCCAGATTTTAGGCATTCTACCCAGTACCTGTTAGGGCCATTAACTAGCCCAGATTCTAAGATTTCATTTTTAAAAATATAACCATATGCCAAGATTATGCCCCACCTACAGAAGCAGAAGAAAGAGAACAGCTGTTACATTGACATCTCCTGATGGCCAATATAGAAATCCGACAGTCTACATAATTGGAAGCAGAAGATAGAGAAGCTCCATTTTCCCTACAAAAACAAGACCAGGAGCAGTCATGGCACAGACTATGAACTGCTAATATAAACAAAATTAGAGTAAAACTAAAGAAGAACATTAAATTAATCATGTCAAAATGCAACCTGAAGAACATTCTGTAGAATTTAAAGAAAATGTAAAAAAAAAAAAAGCACTATTAAGCATAATTGACTGGGATCCAGAAGAACTTTGGATTGAAGTCAGGGACATTGTCAAGGAGGAATGCAAAAAGACACTATAGGCAGTTAAGATACATTAGTTTTACAAAAGACCAGCTCCTGTTGGCGCTGGAAACTGCTGGAATTGGATTGCTGACTTTAAGGTAATGTGTTCCTCCCTAGTTTTGATGAAAGAAACTCCTGAAAAATCTGGAACTGGCGGAGGCAGTCTTACACTGTTTAGGAATATGTTGTTTCCCTCTGTTTCATGCAACCTAAGATCTCTCCAACCAAAAGTCCAACATTCCAGCCACTACACTGCCCTTTGCCAACTCACTATTCTATGACTGTCAGCTGATTGCAATAAATTGTATAATTTGGGTCATGCTTTGGTGGAAGTGGGAGTATATTCCATACATGTCACATCCAGAGAGTCAGATTAAGAGAGAGAGAGAGAGAGAGAGAGAGAGAGAGAGAGAGAGGAGTAGATCAATAAAGCTGGATTTTTGAACTCTCCATGAAGACATGAAAATAGAGATTGCCAGAGTGAGCACTGACACTTCAGGTTTACCATCACACCACTGGGTGGACATCATGATCACCAGTGGTGAAGTAAGATTCATCTTCCATTCTATCACAGCTTCTGTGCATGGACAAAAGAGGGAAGGACATCTTGTCCTTTGCCTCAGGTGGCTAAGTGTCACCTGCCTCAGGCCAGTCCCTGGGAAAGCTTGCCTCAGTAAGAAGGGGAAAGCCCTTCTTTTCCAGGTGGAAATCAGTTAGAAACCAATTGCCCTTGAAAGAGTGGCAAAAGATGGAGAGAGGCTGTGAATTTTCTATTGCGTTCTAGAAACTCTCCATTTCATATAACCCAGTAACACACAAGTACGCATTTGATCGGCTGATAATAGGCCCAGATGTAGAACAGCATTCAGGCAGCTGTAACCATGAGTAACATTTAACAAGAGCATAAAATATGTAGGTCAGGAAGGCAAGTGTGTGCACACCGACCAGAATGACCTACATCATCACCAGCTCTTTATTTTGGCGGTGAGAAGAGGTAGCCACCTAGCTGTGGTAAACACAATCACTCTGTCACAATACCTATACGAGGGGGGAGAAACTGCTTCAACTGTCTTGAGAAAGGAGGTGCTAGGATTCTAATCATACATAATCATACATGGCAGCAGACTTCCTCAATCCCTTCCTGCTATTCACAGATCACAACTTTTTTTTTTAACTTTTCCATCACACAGTCAGTCCTCCTTATCTATGGATTCTGCATCCACAGATTCAACCAACCAGGGTTCGAAACTATTCCCACCCACCTCCAAAATTCCAAAAAGTAAATCTTAACTTTGATTTTGCTGTTTTATATTAGGGATGCCATTTTACTATGCCATTGTATGTAATGGGATTTGAGCAGCCACAGAATGCCGCTGATTTCACAGAATAATGCAGCTGATTTCACAGAATCTATTTGTGTGTACCTTTATTAATACATATACTTAGAATCATAGAATTATAGATTCATAGAGTTGGAAGAGACCACAAGGGCCATCTAGTCCAGCCCCCTGCCATGCAGGAATACACAATCACCCCCCCCCCAACAGATTGCCATCCAACCTCTATTTAAAAACTTCCAAAGGAGAGACTCCACCACACTCTGAGGCAGCACATTCCATTGCCAAACAACTCTTACTGTCAGGAGGTTCTTCCTAATGTTTAGATGGAATCTCTTTTCCTGGAGTTTGAACCGATTGTTCTGTGTCCTAGTCTCTGGAGCCTCAGAAAACAAGCTTGCTCCATCCTCAGTATAACATCCCTTCAAATATTTAATCATGGCTATCGTGTCACATCTCAACCTTCTCTTCTCCAGGCTAAACATGCCCAGCTCCCTAAGCTGCTCCTCATAGGGCATAATGGCTTCCAGACCTCCCACCATTTTGGTCACCCTCCTCTGGACCCATTCCAGCTTGTCAACATCCTCCTTGAATGGTGGTGCCCAGAACTGGATACGGTATTGCAGGTGAGATCTGTCCAAAGCAGAATAGCGTGGCTGTAGAGAGAACCAACATGGTGTAGTGGTTTGAGTGTTGGACTACAGCTCTGGAGACCAGGGTTCAAATCTCCACTTAGCCATGGAAACCCACTGGGAGACCTTGGATGAGTCATACTCTCTCAACTTCAGAGGAAGAGAATGGCAAAAACTTATTTGAACAAATTCTGCCAAGAACCCCCATGATAGGTTCACCTTAGGGTCGCCATAAGTTGGAAATGACTTGAAGGCACCCCCCGCCCCCCCCCCACACACTTGCCTAGATCTCGAACACTGCTAAATTCCAAGGAAATGTGGCCCTGGTGTAAATCAAAACAGCACTTCAGGCTCATAAGCATTTAAGACTGTGTTCTGGAAACAAGTGCTGTTCCACTTTAAATACCACAGCTGAGCTATAGAGAAACTCTAGGGTTCTGTAATGGGCTGCTGGGGCGATGTAACAGGAAGTATTCTTTAATTAAGCCCATGGGAATGGAGAAAAGAAAAAAAGCTCACAGATCCCCTGGGATTGAGGCGATGGAGGTTTCATGAGCCACAGCAGAGCTTGGAAATCATTTATTCCACATAATGGGTTACTAGTAACTAGTTCCCTTTTTTCAATAACTAAGAGATAAAACCCAGATCCTGTCTGATCTTGGAAGCTAAGCGGGTCAGCCCTGGCTAGTACTTGGAGGGGAGTGTGCCAATGAGTACCAGGTGCTGTAGGCTACGTTTCAGAGGAAGGAACTGGCAAAAGCACCTATGAGTGTTCCTTGCCTAATAAAAACCTATGAAGTTCATGAGGTAGCCATAAGTTGACACGCAACTTGAAGGCACACACACACAATGAATAGATAATAAAGTTCTCTCTCTGGATTTTCTTCGCAAAGAAGATTCAGGAAGGACTCATCCCGTACTTTCTGTAAGTGCACTGATGTCTAAAAAGGCCAATACGAGATAAACAAGTCCGGTTGCAGAAAGCACAGCAGAAGGTCTCCTTGGGTGATGTTTCTGGGTTGTGATTCTTTCTGCGTTGTCATTTCTCTTCAAGACTTGTTCGGCGTGAGCTCTCAGATAAGGCTGCAGCATTGTGGATAGTGCATCTCCAAGACTCCCAATGTGAGGCCAGGGCGGACCATTGTTGGTGATCAATTTGGCCAAGCCTGAGACGTTGTTTCAGGGAGTCCTTGTATCGCTTTTTTGGAGCGCCCCTCTTACGCTGACCCATGGCGAGTTCACCGTATAGTACTATTTTTGGGAGGCGATGGTCCTCCATCCTAGAAACGTGCCCTGCCCAGCGCAGTTGTGTTCTCAATATCATGGCCTCAATGCTGGTGATCCCTGCTTGCTCAAGGACAGCAACATTCATCACATAGTCAGTCCAGTGTATATTTACGATTGTACATATACAGTGCTGATGAAAGCGTTCAAGGAGTCGTAAGTGGTGGCAATAGGTGACCCATGTTTCAGACCCGTAAAGGAGAATAGACAGTACAATGGCTCTATACACACTGATTTTTGTGTTTCGCCTCAGGTGTTTATTACTCCAGACTCTTTTGTAAAGTCTTCCAAATGTGCTATGTGATCTGTGCTAATTTGTGATCGATCTCTTTGTCAATCTTGGCATCTGAGGAGATGATGCTTCCCAGGTAGGTGAATTGCTGAACGGACTTAAGCACAGATTTGCCGATGGCAATGTGGGGATGGTGGTGTTCATCCTGTGGTGCAGGCTGGTAGAGAACTTTCATTTTCTTCAGATTGACTTCCAGCCCAAACAGCTCTACAGCTGTTGCGAAGCAGGATGTTAGGCGCTGCAGAGCTGCTTCTGTGTGGGCAACAAGGGCAGCATCATCAGCGAAGAGCAGCTCACGGACTAGATAGTTTAGAGTCTTAGTGTGAGCCCTCAGACGGCTTAAGTTAAACAAGCTACCATCAGTACGGTAACGTATATAGATGCCGTCTTCTTCTTCAAGCTCTGCCATAGCCCTTTGGAACATCGTGCTGAAGAAGATTGTAAATAAAGTTGGAGCAAGAACATAGAATCATAGAATCATAGAATCATAGAATTGCAGAGTTGGAAGAGACCACGAGGGCCATCCAGTCCAACCCCCTGCCACGCAGGAAATCACAATCAAAGCATCCCCGACAGATGGCCATCCAGCCTCTGTTTAAAGACCTCCAAGGAAGGAGACCCCACCACGCTCCGAGGGAGTGTGTTCCACTGCCGAACAGCTCTGACTGTCAAAAAGTTCCTCCTCATGTTGAGGTGGAATCTCTGTTCCTGGAGCTTGCACCCATTGCTCCGTGTTCCAGTCTCTGGAGCAGCAGAAAACAAGCCTGCTCCATCCTCAGCGTGACATCCCTTCAAATACTTAAACAGGGCTATCATATCGCCTCTAAACCGTCTTTTTTCCAGGCTAAACATACCCAGCTCCCTAAGTCTCTCCTCATAAGGCATTGTTTCCAGACCTTTCACCATTTTAGTTGCCCTTCTCTGGACACGCTCCAATTTGTCAATATCCTTTCTGAATTGTGGTGCCCAGAACTGGACACAGTATTCTAAGTGAGGTCTGACCAAGGCAGAATAGAGTGGCACTATTACTTCCCTTGATCTAGACACTATACTTCTATTGATACAGCCCAAAATTGCATTGGCCTTTTTAGCTGCCGCATCACACTGTTGGCTCATGTTCAACTTGTGGTCTACTAGGACTCCTAGATCCCTTTCGCACATAGTCTCATTCAGCCAGGTCTCTCCCATCCTATATTTATGCATTTCATTTTTCCGCCCTAAATGCAGTACTTTACATTTCTCCGTATTGAATTTCATTTTGTTAGCTTTGGCCCAGCTCTCCAGTCTATCCAGGTCATTCTGAATTTTGATCCTGTCCTCTAGGGTATTAGCTACTCCTCCCAATTTGGTGTCATCTGCAAACTTGATAAGCATGCCCCTAATTCCCTCATCCAAGTCATTGATAAAGATGTTGAATAGCACTGGGCCCAGGACAGAACCCTGTGGCACCCCACTGGTCACATCTTTCCAAGACGAAGAGGAGCCACTGCTGAGCACCCTTTGGGTTCGGCCGGTCAACCAATTACAAATCCATTGAACAGTTAACTTGTCTAGCCCACATTCTACAAGCTTGTTTGCAAGAATGTCATGGGGAACCTTGTCAAAGGCCTTACTGAAATCAAGGTATGCAATGTCCACAGCATTCCCTTCATCTACCAAGCTGGTAACTTTATCAAAAAAAGAGATCAGATTAGTCTGGCATGACTTGTTTCTCTGAAACCCATGCTGACTTTTTGTGATTATGGCATTGCCTTCTAAATGTTCACAGACTCTCTGTTGAATGATCTGCTCTAGAATCTTCCCTGGTATTGATGTCAGACTAACTGGACGATAGTTGTTGGGATCCTCTTTTTTCCCCTTTTTGAAGATGGGAACAACGTTTGCCCTCCTCCAGTCTGCTGGGACTTCTCCTGTTCTCCAGGAGTTCTCAAATATTATTGCCAATGGCTCTGAGATTATATTTGCCAGCTCTTTTAATACTCTTGGATGTAGTTCATCTGGTCCTGGAGATTTAAATTCATTTAGATTAAGAAGGTATTCCTGTACCACCTCTTTACTTATTTTCAGCTGGATTTCCCCTATTGTGTCCTCTGTTCCATTTTCCTCAGGTTGGTCCTCCTTTTCCTTTTCTGAAAACACTGAGGCAAAGAAGGTGTTGAGTAATTCTGCCTTTTCTCTGTCCCCTGTTAGCATTTTGCCATCTTCTCCACGTAGTGGCCCTATCATTTCCTGCTTCCTCCTTTTGCTGCGGACATACCCAAAAAAACCCTTTTTATTGTTCTTAACCTCCCTAGCAAGCCTGAGCTCATTCTGCACTTTAGCTTTTCTGACTTTACTCCTACACGTGTTCGCTATCTGTTTGAATTCTTCTTTGGTGATTTCCTCCCTTTTCCATTTCCTATACATGTTCCGTTTAAAACTTAGCTCCATTGAAAGTTCTTTAGTCATCCATCCTGGTTTCTTGAGACACCTCCCATTTTTCTTCCTCAATGGTACTGTTTGAAATTGTGCCTTCAGTATCTCCCTTTTGAGAAAGTCAAAACCGTCTTGAGGTCCCTTCTCTTTTAGTATTCTTGACCATGGGATCATCCCCAGTATTTCCCTGAGTTTATTGAAATCAGCTCTCCTAAAGTCAAGAATGCGTGTCTGACTATGCCTGGCTTCTCCTTTCCATTGTATAACAAACTCCAGGAGAACATGATCACTCTCTCCTAAGGATCCCACCACTTGCACCCCATTAACAAGGTCGTCTCTGTTGGTTAGGATCAGATCTAAAATAGCTGACCCCCTTGTTGCCTCTTCCACCTTTTGGACCATGAAATTGTCTTCCAGGCATGTAAGGAATTTGCTAGACCTTGTAGTTTTGGCTGAGTTAGATTGCCAGCAAATATCAGGATAGTTGAAGTCACCCATCACTACTACATCTCTCCTTTCTGCATGTATGTTCATCTGTTCTAGAAAGGCAACATCCAATTCCTCCGTCTGATTTGGGGGTCTGTAGTAGAGTCCCACAATAACATCCCTGTTGTTTCCCTCCCCTTTAATTTTTATCCAGATGCTCTCCACCTGGCTTCCAGTATTGATGTCATGGATCACTTCACTGGTGTAAATATCCCTGACATATAATGCTATTCCTCCTCCTTTCCTGTTTGGCCTGTTTCTCCTATAAAGGTTATACCCCTCTATTCCTACATTCCAATCATGAGACTCGTCCCACCAGGTTTCAGTAACGCCTATTATATCATATTTGTTTTGTAGTGCAAGGAGTTCTAGTTCATCTTGCTTATTTCCCATGCTCTGTGCATTAGTGTAGAGACATCTGAGACCATGTGTTCCCTTTACTTGCTCCCTGTGCAAGTTTTTTTGCCTCCCACTGTTGGGTCCTTGCGCTGTTTGCCTTGTTCCCTCTATGACAGTTTGACTATTTTCTCCAGCCCTTTTGCCTTCCAGAATACTGTCTCCCTCCCCCGTTTGACTCAGTTTAAAGCCCTCCTGATCAAATTCTTGAGAGTGTTGGCAAAAATGTTTCTTCCAACTGTTGTAAGATGCACCCCATCTCTTGCCAGAAGTCCCCCTGCATGGAAGCGCAGTCCATGATCCAAGAATCCAATTTGTTCTCGCCGACACCATCTACGGAGCCAGTTGTGAAGCATAACCTTGCTTCACTCCATTAGTTCTTAGAAAGGGCTCTGAAAGAGCATCGTCTTATCTGACTTGACTGTGCTGGCCCTCATGTAGCAAGATAATCATTTTAAGGAATTTGGGGGGACATCCTAGTCTTTCCAGGATCTGCCACAGACCTTTTCTACTCACAGTGTCGAACGCTTTGGTGAGGTTGACAAATGTTACATAGAGACCCTTGTTCTGCTCTCTACATTTCTCTTGCAGTTGTCTAAGGGCAAATACCATATCTGTAGTATTCCTATTGGCTCTGAAGCCACATTGGCTTTCAGGAAGAAATTCTTCTGCAATAGAAGGAACTAATCTGTTCAGGAGTATTCTTGCAAGGATTTTTCCAGCAATAGAGAGCAGTGTTATACCTCGATAGTTTGAGCAATCGGATTTTGCTCCTTTTTTCTTGTACAGGGCGCTGATGACTGCATCTCGGAGATCTGATGGCAGTTCCCCCTTTTTAAAAATAGAGTTGTATTATGATTATAATGCAACAAAGAATGGCTTCAATTTTTTTCTGTACAGTTTCTCCCTCGTTTGTGGCCTCAATACCTGGAAATGTTTTATAGCACAGGCCAGTGCTTTGTACCACTCTGGTTTTCTTAAAAGTAACTATGCTGGTTATTTTTGAATAAGATGGAATTAAGATGCCAGATAGAATGCTTTGATTGTGTATTCCTGCATGGCAGTGGGTTGGGCTGGATAGCCTTTGTGGTCTCTCTCAGCTGTATGATTCTAAGAGCTACTTCAACCTACAACTATAATAGTAACTTACTACTGTTGGGGTCCTTGGAACTATAACAGTTAATTATTTAGTTACTTTAAAACAGATTACTTTTAAAGGTTTTTAAAGTTCTCATTCACAATATTTGTTGGCTGGAAGGCAATTCGTGTCTTATGCATGAGTAAGTTCCTCTATAGAATTAGTTGGATATTTTTTTCCAATAGGGAACATCTGCATTCCATGCAAGGTTGCAGAAGTGGAGTTGCACATGTGATGTAGTTGTGCCTGCAGAAGATCAATAAACAGTGCAGTCATTTGCACATTTGGTCGTGCAACATTGTCATCAGTGCAAGCATTGTGTAGCACAATCAATGCATAACTCTGCATGCAGAGTTTAATGTTATCCAACTCTATTTGAGGACTTTATCAGACACAGGGAAATGCAGCACAAAACCACATCCCAAAATGTGTCATGAGGATGGGACGAGAACACAAAGGGTGACTTTATCAGATACCTGTGTCCTCAGTTGTTCCTGGGGCATAGCGCGGGCATGAATAAGGTGTCCCTTTTTTATTGACAGGCTAAGCTGTCAATAAAAAGTAACACCTTATTCATGCCCGCACTATGCCCCAGGAACAGCAGAGGAATGATGTTGTCTGATAAGTTTGCCTGTTTGTATTCTCATTGCATTCTTCTGCCGCATTTTTTCACATGTCTGATAAAGCCCTTAGTCTTCCCTACCTGGATTCTTTGAGATATGCCCCACTAGAACTCCCATCATTGCCCAGCTGTGCTGAGCTATCTGTGGCTGTTGGGGGTTGTAGTTCATCACACCCCAAAGGAGGTGAGTTGGATAAGCATGTGCCCCAGGAAGGCCAGTCTAAATGGATGTGGTCCTGAGAACATGGGTGGAATGAGCCAATGGTATTTCCTTTTAAATCACAGCATGTCTATTATAGATATGTTTTGTTTATTTCTAGGCTGCCATTCATCCTTATGAATGAGAGGGTGGTATATGCATCATGAATATGACTAATCACACCAAATGCAAGCATTACAATAACAGCACAGCACAAACGCTCCCAATAAATAAACAGGAGACAGATAAAATGATACAGCAGACTAAACAAAAACAATAAAAATAAAAATGATTTTATTGAAAAGAATGAAGAATAAATGAAAAAACCTTAATGTCAGCAACAGGCATACTCTAATAGCATGCTGGGCATGCACCAAGGAATGGAAACTCATTTTTTGCACCATCTGAACCATGGTGGCTGTACCAGTGGGGGCAGTGGTGACTGGAAGTGATGCTTCCTATGACCAGAAAATCATTTCTGGTTACTTTTAAAGACTATTATTTGCTGCTTTGGAATGGGGTGGGATGAGGAACAACATTTACTAGTACAGTGGGACCTCCTTATCTGTGGGCTCTGGATCTGTGGATTTGACTAACCGTGGATTGTCATGTCCCATACCTAAAATAGCAACAGCATGCATGCACACATGCTGAAGCATCCGGTGAAGCATCACCACCATTTAATAATAGGGGACACAATAACCCACAATTGTTTTTATTCATGCAGGGGCCCAGAACCAAACCCCCACGGATCTGGAGGGTCCACTGTATAGGTAAAACAGAGCCCCCTAGGGGTTAATTTTGGACACAAAAACCATTTCCATCCAGATTTTGGGGGGTGTCATTGTTGTGGGTATGGGGAGCAAAGGGCTTTCTGGTACCCCAGTAAGGGTTGCATGCAGTCTTCAGGCTAAATAATTCCTATAATTGCTTACAGCAGTGGTTCTTAACCTTTTCTTTACCAGGGGGCACCTTTAAATATCTTCTATTGCCATGGTCTCCCAAAACTTAACTCAAGATTTAAAACCCTAACAACAACAACAACAACCACACCTGATGATAATAATAATATAATCACACCAGCCATTAAACCTTCCCTCAAAGACACTGGAGGGGGAGGGAAGACTTTTCTTCTGCTTCTTCTTACAAGTTTCTGGCTGGAGTGGATTGAATGGCAATGTGCTGGCCAAGCCAGCAAGTCTTTGCCTTGGCACGTGTCATGTGGCCACTCCACTGCAGGGAAGAGGTGGGCCAAGCATCCTTCAAGCCTTCATGGACTGCCTGTGAGGACATCACAGACCCCTGGGGGCCCATGGACTATAGGTTAAGAACCCCTGGTCTACAGGGAAGTTGTTTGAAGTCATGTCATGACCACCACAGAAAGGGCCTCTTCCCTTGTCACCAAGTAATATCCTCTTCTGATGCAAGCATTCTGTCATTCTCTACTTATCTTGCTGTTCTGGACTCTAGTTTTTGAAGAAGTCCCTAATTTACACCAAAGTATATCTAGTAGCATGCTCCTGATTTATTTCACATGCAGACTGACTTGCAGCCCTAGAATGAGGAAACTATTACAGCTTGGACAGCATCTTTTTCACCGGCATATCTAGGCTGCATACCAGCACTTCCTGTCTTCTGCTCCTGGTCTCCTAAAATGCTCTAGCTGAGTTTTATGGAATTATGCAAGCAACATTTCCTCAATTCTCTTCCTTTCATCTTTCTTTTACCCTCTCTCTCTTTCTCTCTCTCTGATTGAATAACACACTTTTACTCAAGTCACACTGACTTCTTTTGATTTTATTTTTCCTTAAGGGAGCAGCACATTTTTTCTACTGCTGCACAACTTCAGCTAAAATCTCTTCAGTTTGGTAACCAGACACAATTCCTATGCCGAAGCACAGTAAGGATCTGGAATTTTTGCAGATAAAACTGACATGGAGTATACAGACGGGAATGCTGCTATTGTAGCTGTAATTCTTAGGCCTCTTTTTTAAAAAATATGCTAATTATGTTTTTGTTATCAGCGACTATTTTCTGGCAATTCCAGGCAACAGCTGCAATGTTTTATTCACATCTTCTGATGGGTTGTTTGGTTTCAATTCTGAGACCTATTGGCTCAAAAAAGTCTCTGGGGCACATGTATAAGTATAGTTGTGGTCCGTGCCTGGTTTTTGGCCGCTCACCTGGTGATGTGTATTGTGATGTAATGATATATGCCCAGTGATGTGTACTGTGATATAGGCTGCAATGTTTGCATACCAGATAGTTTAAAGATGGATAACAGAGTTGCAATTGGGAATGGGGGGATGATGGCATTCCCTTCCAAATAAGAATTCTGCTGCCCAAATGAAATTTTACTTTAGTCTCCAACTTTCTAGCATTACAGAGAGTGAGACACTGAAAATTCTTCACACCTACGCACCCTGTACCATTCTTCTATTTGCTGTGTTTGCATTCCCTTGGGAAATTTGCCTGCCTCTTTTCTTTGGAGGCCTAAACCATGGCTGGTACCCTCCTGTTCGGTAGTTATGAGATCATAAACTGGATTTATTTTTTAAAAAAATATTGATTTATTTGCTTTGATGCAAACAATGTAATTCACAGCCAAAGCAGAAAGAAAAACAGACATGAAAAAAGGAGGAAAGGAAAAAGATATACAGTACATCTAGAGAGATATTTATATAACATCTATATAACTATGCACAAACCTAAACAAAAACTGAAATACAATACTAAAACACTAAACTAAAACAATAAACACTGACTGAAACACAAACACTAACTAAAACACAAAAGGGCTCTGACAATCCAAATAGTAATGAAAGAAAGGAAAGATTATATTATTCTACCATTACAATATCTACGAAATAAACCTACTAGTATTACTAGTAGTCATAGCCACAAGCTGTTACATCATTAGATTTCTTATTGCTCAAAAGTCCATAAATGGTTTTCAATCATTTCAAAAAGTCTTCACTTGCTTTATCCTTTAAAACCCATGTTAGTTTGGCAATTTGGGGTAACTCGGTAACCTTAAAAATCCATTCTTCAGTCGTTGGTGCTTCAATCCATTTCCAAGTCTGAGCAAACAGTGTCCTTGCTGCTGTTATCATATATCAAAGAAGTACAAACTCCATATTTACTATCCAATTCTTTGTCCATATACCCAGCAAAAACATTTCTGGTGACATTACAAGGTCCACCTTTTTAAAAAAACAATTGAATTAACATGTAAATTCAAGGCTAATAACATTTTGCTTTCTTATAAGTCCTCCACATATGAAAAAAAGGAGTCCTCATCTTGACAGCCCCAACTCTGATTTGGCATTTTTGACAACTTATGTGGGGTTAGATACCATCTATACATCATCTTATACATGTTTTCTTTTAAGTTACTGCACAAAGTGAATTTTATATCTTTAGTTCACATTTCCCCCATACATACATTTGAACACCAGAGAGCCCTGGTGGCGCAGTGGTTAAATGCTAGTACTGCAGCCACAACATTTCAAGTTTGGTCCTAGAGGGCTCCAAGGTTCACTCAGCCTTCCGTCCTTTTGTAGGTCAGTAAAATGAGTACATTGCTTGTGGGGGCAATTAGCTAACACACATTGGAAACAGCTTGGAGAGTGTCTAGTGTACTATAAAAGCAGTGTAGATGTATAGGTGCTACTGTTTAACAATGTGTAAGCTGCTCTGGGTGACTTTGTGGCTGATGAGTGGGGTATAAATACCTAAATAAATAAACATTATGCCTAAAATGTTAGGTCCAACTTATCATGTAATCTTTGTCTTCTATCTCTGCTTTCAAAAGGTACCTATACACTTTTAAAATTACATTTTCATCATCTTTTTTGTTGTCGTATGCTTTCAAGTCATTTCCAACTTATGGCGACCCTAAGGCAATCCTATCATGGGGTTTTCTGAGGCATTTGGAAATGTAGGCTGAGATCCACATCCTCAGACATAAATTCCATTAAGACAACACATATTCTCCTCGGATTCTATGAGGATTATTTTTGCCATTTAGACAATCCCTTAGATAGCAATAGTGCATGTGAAGTGGTATGTTGTATTTTATTTTATCTTATCTTATTTTTAAAATCTTTTAGTAGTGATTATGCTTTAAATCTGTTTTTAAACTGTTTTAGTTTAAAATTTTTAGTAATATTGTTATTTAATTCTTTTTAACTTTTGTAAAATAAGATTTTAATTTAGTCTTGCTTTAAACTTCTAGAAGGCACCTTGGATCACACTTTGGGAGAAAGGTGGTATATACATTCAACAAGAACAATAACACTGCAAGAGCTCACACTTTAAGCCAGTCTGGAAAAGCCCATAAACAAGAAAATAAAACCCCACTACTGATATGAATGAAACACAATTGCCTGATGCCTAAGGAAACATGAAGGAACTGATATGAACATGTATGCCCCAAGGTTGGACCTCAGAACATTTTGTCTACCTTCATGGAATAAAAAAAACCCTTTGAGCATCTTGCAAGTGCCTTTAAAACCCACCCAGTTGGCAGTAAGCTGTAATCTTCCAGAGTCTAATGCAGACTTCTTTGCCTTAGGTGTAATGTAATTAAGAATCACTGTGTCATGGATTTCAGAACAATAGAGCTTATCACCTTTGTAAAGGATGTGTGCAGCTATATTTCAATGCCCAAACCTAGTATTGGCAACAGGAGACTTACCCCCTTAGGCATCACAGCCTCAGTTCCCACCCACCCCTGGAAGAGGCAGGGGTTCCTATTTTCCCTTTCAATAATTCATGAATTGGCTATACAGTTGTCCCTCTATATCCACGGACTTGAAGATATTCTTTAAAAAAATAATAATCCCAAAAGCAAACCTTGATTTTGCCATAAGGGACACCATTTTGCTATGCCATTGCATATAATGGGACTTGAGTATTCACAGATTTGGGTATTCATGGGGGTCCTAGAACCAAACCCCAGCAAATATGAAGGGACAACTATATTTCATAAATTGGCTTATTTACCATTGGCCTTTCACATGGTTGGTAGTAGACCAGGGCTTCTCAAATACAAGAACTCAAGGTGTGCTCAAACAACCTAAGGAAGAGGCCATCCCAAATTCCTAAAAGACATGCCCGGATAGTAATTATGTGGAAACCCCCCCCTTGGACTGGTAGTTAGTGTGTAAATGGGCTAATTCTCGTGGATGTACATGGAAGTGAGTCATTTACTAATTCAATCAAAGTGGCCAGACACCCTTTGCTCTGAAAAAATTGTTTTTTCCTTCCCACCTCTCCTAGAACAAAAGAAATGCAGGGGGCCATATTTTATGTGACGGACAGATATTCAACATGTTTTGAGTGGATTTTTTAAAATGTTATGAGTGCTTGCCACAAAAAGGAAAGAAAGGTGTTAAAAGGGTGTCCATTTAAGGGCTCAACTACACCAGGCAGGATATGCAGGCTGCCCACTGGCATATCCTGCCTCTGGAGGTGGTCCATTCCACCCCCACTTACCTGCAGAAAATGGGCCCAGAGTCCAAACAGGACACCAGTCTGGCCCAGTGGCTGAAGCTGCCATTACTATTTCCCCTGCTAACTTGGCAGCCAGGTGGGAGTCCACAACATGTGACAGCAGAGCCCCTGCATGTGACCAGCCTCGGTCACATGTTGATGTCCCCCTGCCTGGCTTCCAGAAGAGCCAGAGAGCTGCCTGCAGCAGGGAGGAGTGGCATGTCAGACAGACTCCTGTGGACAGATGGGGTCCAATCTGGTTATTCCCAGGTAGCCCAGGGTAACCTGGGTATTTTCATGTAATGGGTTATCAGGCCTTATCCCAGCTTGCCTGTTCCAGCCCCATGTCTGCCCCAGGGGTCATTTGGACTGCCCAGGGGCAGATCAGGATAAATGCCCTGCATCATTTGGACTACAGAGCTCTGGAACAAGGGTAAGCCAGGGTATTTGGCCAGTGCAGACAAGCCTCAAGTTGCCCTGTTGTATTTGGAAGATGCATGCAAAATAAGAAGTCAAACCAAATATATTGCCTCCCATCTTTCCATTTCAAAATATTGATGGGAGTATAACTGTAATAACCATCAAGCTCATTTGTTTATCTGACATTCCCAAGCCTCTATGCGTCTATCTCCAACTGCCCTCCAGGTGTCATGGACCAGAGTTCTCATTATTCTATTCTGTGATGGGAGCTATAGCTCAAAATTTCTGGAGAATGCCTGATTGCAGAAGTCTGCTTTATATCTCTCCAGAACTTATATCCAGCTGCTGTTTACCTTGCCTGTTGTAGGCAGGCATACACAGCTACTGTAGTTTGGCTAGATCAGAATCCCATTCTTTTCTAGCTCAGGCTTTCTTGCATTGCTTACAGTAGACACGATGTTGCATCCCAGCACAGGTAGTCTGTGTTTCTCCAGCCCCCCCCTCCATCCTCCCGATGCTGATGCTGCTAAAAATGTTACAGCTAGACAGAGGACAAGGAGGAAAAGGAGTGTCTGGGTGTGTATTTGTAAAAAGGTGTTTCTTTGACAGAGGCCACAGCCTTCAATCAGCCAAACCTCACTGCCTTGAAAACACCCAAACATGAAATCATTTTTAATGCAGCAGGACTGGAAGAAGCTTGAGAATAAAAACGTAACATTTGTCACATAGCAACCATTCACATGAAATGGTTTGGAACTAGATTATCTGAAGTAGCATCTGGCTCTTGCATGAACCTGACCAGTTGCTGAGGTCCTTTTTGGGCACCCTTATCTTGGAAGCTGCCAGGATTCAAACCAAGAAAATTTGTGTCTGTCTACTGCTGTATCACGTGATAGGTCATTTAACAGGTTGCAGCATCTGCCTTTGGCCCTCCAGGTGATTTGCCCTATAGCTCCCATAGCCTGCTGTCCATTGGCTATGCTGGATGGGGCTGATGGGAATTGTAGGCCAAAAACATCTGGAGGAACTCTTCATATTGCCATTGAAGAAATAATTAATATAATAGACCTACTTCTCTACTGAGTTAATAAAATGCTTAATTTGGATCCAGTAGGAACAAACACTGTAGTGTCCACATAGAAAATTAGCTACAGGTCCTTCCCCTCCACTCTACTCCTCTCAAAATATTAGTCTTTTCCAAGATCCCATGTGGCTGCCACCATTTGTGCCAACTGGATCTAAATTGTACACTCACCAGGCAGATGGATCCAAAATATGTTGTTGTTGCTGCTGCTGTGTTCCATCAAGTCAACTTCAACTTATGGTGTCTCTCCCATAGGATTTTCTTGGCAAGATCTGGCATATGTGCTTACTTGACAATTGAGGTCTGATGGGGAGGTCCTCTTCTGTGTCCCACCAGTGAGGTCAATACGCTGTGTAAGGACATGGGAGAGGGCCTTCTCAGCCATGGCATCCCAACTATTGAATTCCCTCCTCTTGGAGGCCCGACTGGCCCCATCACTCATTTCATTTAGGTACCTAGTGAAAACCTGGCTGTTCATCAAACCTGGCCTCATTAATTCACCCCAAATACTGTTGTACATAGTTTTAAAAACATTTAAGTCTGTTTTGAACTCATTGTGATTTTTTAGCTTATTTAAATTATTTTTATTGTTTTAAACTGGTTAACTTGATATCTATATGCCACCCTGAGATCTTTTTGATGTAGGGCAGGGTATACATATTTTAATTCATAAATAATTAAATTCAGAGAAGGTTTGCCATTGCCTTCCTCTGAGGCTGAGAGAGTGTGGCTTGGCCAAGGTCATCCAGTGGGTTGCCATGGCTGAGCAGGCATTCAAACCCTGGTCTTCAGAGTCAAACCACTAAAAGGCCCTCCTGGACCAGGAACATCACACATAAGGAGGGGAGGTTTAAACTTCTCCCACCTATAACATTTTTCACAGTGATCACCCCCAGGCTAAAAAGAGGTAATAAGAATTCACTAATAGAGGTGTCTCCCCCCTCTTTTTAAAAGTCCCCATATGTGGAGAGAGACAATTTTAGGGAGGGTAAGGGCTTGACAGGAGATGTTTAAATCTGGTCTAAGTACTTGCCATAATCCCAATCCAGACAGGGGCCCACACAATTATTAGGAAGCAATAGAGAAAGTGGGGTGCATCTGTGACAGGGCAGCTGGTGGCTTCCACATGAGAGAAGAAATGAACCCACTCTGGGTTTTAGTCTGACCTTTAATGGAGTTATCCAAGCTGCTGAACCTTACCTGCAAAATTGTTTCAGCACCTTGGATAGTTCCTTTACACATTGGGGGCTGAAAATTCAGATTAGGCTTGCCATGTCCTCAAAATAGGCTCAGCACCTTAGATAGCTCCTGGAATGGATTTCCCACCCCACTGACTTGGGAACCTTTGCTGTCCTGCAAGGTACGCATTGAACATGTAGTGGCTAGTTTTGACCTCATCCATCACTGTCAACACTTGAGTGTATGCTGTCAACGTTATTGCATGCTAATAGGAAACGAGCAGACAGTCCTAATTGCAAGGGAATAAGCATGTACAGTACTGTCTTGCTGGCAGGCATATCTAGGGTACCCTCCTGGAGTGCCAAGAAGGTTATTTCCCCCTTTTTCATAAACATACATAATTTACATTTGAAAGTACATCATGTCCTTTCTCATTTAATGCTTACTTCTGCCTGAAGCAGTGCGATTGAGCTGCCTAAAAGGAAAACATATAAAAGTCAAAACAACACAATTTGAAGCTACAGCACCCTGCAGAAAAGCTACTCGGTGTGTATAATGTCTGTGGCAGGTTCTTCAACACATAATCATTCAGTCCTAGTTACAGATTGCAGTTGGGAAATAATTAGGTAGGGGGAATGTACCAGGCAATTGAAGAACAATGGTTTGAAAAGAATAATCCAGAGCCATAGTTTTTTAACCTAATTTTTTAAACAACCCATTGCATAATGTTGTTTTTAAAGCTTCTGCTCTCAAAAGGGAAAGCTACAAAGCTAAAAAGAAAGCTACCTGGCACACTTTGATGGAGGACTCCTTCCAAAACTAGATTCCAGTAACTTTCAAAATACTGTCAAAATCAGTGGATTTTTTTTTGAAAGTTGACTGATTTTGATGCTGAAGATGGATGCCCTTAGAGCAGTGTTTCTCTCCAGGTTCCCTGGAACCCTAGGGTTCCCCAAGAGATTGCTATGGGTTCCTCAAGAGATTATGATTGTTGGGGGAAAGGAATGGCAGTCTATAGAATAATGTTTATGCAGGGGTTCCCTGAGACCTGAAATTATTTCAAAGGTTCCTCCAGGATAAAAAAAGGTTGAGAAAGGCTGCCTTAGAGAATCAAGCTACTACAACCAGAACATCTTTTGAGGTGTCTGGGCTTCAGGTATAAGGATTCTGAGCTTTCTAAGGTAACAAAAGGAAAAAGACTTTGGAAGGACTGATTGTATTCTTTCTTGATTTTTTAAAAAAATATCAGATGGTAAAATCCAAGCTTCTTGTAAGCAAGATCAACAAAATAAAACCACTGTAGAGTCCCCTCTTGAATCCTGGGGCTCTTTTTTCAACTCTGCCTTCCTTTTGAAATAAATGATAAGAAAATCAGTCCTAAAGTTAGTAAGTATCTAATGAAAGATTTATTGAGGCTTAATTCACAGCTTACACAATGATCTAAGAAAGACTCCGCATACTAAAAGTGTGGCTAAATCTTTCTAAAATTGTTTGCCTGGACAACATTTCCAAAAAAACACTGCTGCTGCCACCAGCACTGACTGCAAATGTTCCTAAACCCTTGATAATTAGTGGGCTTGACAATTTGGCTTTCACAAAACATGATCCAACTATTTTAATAGAAGATGCATTTAAAGTTCATGCTAATTTTGCAGCAGCTTGAACAAAACAGTCCATTAAACCTTGCCTAGCTTGGGTCCAGTGCAGTAACCTTTTAGACCTTATTTCGGATAAAGCACACACTGCTTTGGTGCTCTAATCCAGTGCATCTCAAACTATCTTCTGTGTGGGGACTGCCAAATTTCCTTCCCATGTGCTAGGGAGTATTAGTGCCCACTGCCTATAATTGTTTCTATCTTTCTTGGAGGTTTGGCAGGAACTGGCAGCTGATGGCTTGTGGACTGGCACTAGTCCCTGGACCACCACTTTAAGTAGCACTGCTGTAGCACATTACAGGTTCTTTCGTAGGGGGGTACTTCCCCCGCCCCAGAAGCCTAAGATCCACTAACCAGAGCCTGTTGATAAAGATGTATGCAGAGTCAGGATGTAGTTACAATAACCAATACAAATTTGGCAGCAATGAGTTACAAGTAACATAACTGCAACTAGGTACTTTTAGTTGTAAGAAAGGTACACCAGAGGCACAGTTCAAAAGCAATGTGACAGTAAGACACAGTTATTTTAACAGTGTAACGACCAACAATCTCTAGTTTCTTCCAAGTCACTTTTAAGGCAGGGTGGGGAAAGTGTAGCCTGTGGGCTCCTTGGGCCCCCCAGCTCATTTCTGTACCCACCTAAGCCCCCTTAGCACACCCTCCGTAAAAGCCACAGAACCACTCCCCCATTTAATTTTTTGGGTTATTTCAAGGCATTATTTTCTTTGGCCTGGACATCACCCCAAACACCTTAAAACACCAGAAAATGCAGTGGTTTGCTTTATTTACTCCCACAATCTCTTCAAATCTGAGAAACGTCCCCAAACTGGGCCAAACAGAAATCAGAAGCAGTATGACTTCACATGTGTTTCACTAGCAAAATGCCAAGCAGGGGCATGGGGCAAGAATTGTCTCTTTCTCTCCCCCATGCCACCCCCATTTCCCATTCCTGTATTAAGGCCATTTTTAGAGACATTTTGACAAGATAGTTTCCAGGTTTTATGTCATTCTCTTCCCTCTTCCACAAATGTATCAAGTAACATAATGAATTATTTTTCAATATTGAAACAAGAGGGCAACAGGTTGCTTGGGGAAGGGTTGTGGAAAAGGTCCTTTTTTGAGACTACCATTCTAATAATCCTCCAGCCAGCATGGCTGTGGGATTCTGGGAGTTGTAGTCCAAAAAAGGAATGAGATCAAGCCACTGCATAGGACTCATGTTTGGCAAAGAAAAGTTCCCAGGTTCAGTCCTAGACATCACTGAGGAGGAATATGATATGCCCATCTAAGTCCCTCGTCCCGTTTACATGGCAAAATATCCCCTTGAATCCTGAAATACAAGTCTGCAGTTGATACTGAACAAGATGGGCCAGCTTCCTATTCTGTTTTTTTGTATGTTATATTATACACATATGCACCTATCCATACCTATATACATTTAAAATGTGTGGGTGGACAAGAAGAGAAAAAGATGTCCTGACCACCATGAGGAGAAACAAAGGTTTGCAGTTTGTAAATTGAAGTGGAGGAGGATTTAATCCTGTTTAAGCCCATGCTGGGTTTGAACAAAACCAAGATCTATGGTTGCAATAGATTTTTTCTGCAGGCCCTTCCTTGCTATGGGACTCCAATGCCCTTCACCCCCAGGCTTCATGACCAAAAGTCAGGGGATGATGGGAGTTGTAATCCAGCAACATCAGAAAGATCTAGTTGTCCTTCATCTCTCTTTTAGTGAGGTAAAGAAATCCTTGGGGGCATCCACACTAGAGAAGTAATCCAGGTTGAAACTGTAGTTTTGTGAGGCACCAGCACACTTTGTCAGAGAAGGCTAAAGACCTTGTAAAACTATAAATCCCAGGATTCCATGGGAAGGAGCTATGCCAATAATCCAGTTTCAAACTGGATTATTTGTGTCATGTGGATAGTCTCCTAGAGAGCCAGCGTGGTGTAGTGGTTTGAGTGTTGCACTATGGGGTTGCCTAAATGGTCAAAAGATCCCCCATGGAATTCACTGGGAATCCTACCTGTCTAAAGGGGATGCTGCATAAATCCATGCTATTCAGAAGCAGGGGGGTCCAAAATGGCAAAAACAATGCAGGAAAAGCTTTTGTCACTTTTCCCATACTTTTTTTAAAAACAGCGAGAGGGGTGTGCATTCCTGCTCGTTAAGACAATCAAATGACAAGCAATTTGAGGGGAAGCACAAAGCTGAGTGGCCCAGTGAGAGCAGGGGAGGGGCTTGCTAGCAGGGCAAGCGCCCACTGCCGCCTTGTTGGATTTTCGCCTTAGTGAGCGATCCCTAAGGCAATAAAACAGGGTGGTTATTTTTTGTTTTGCTTTCGTGTGAAATTGGAAAATCACTATATTGCTCCAGCACACCTTTGGACAATGTTGGTTAAAAAAAAAATGGCAGTGGCAAAGAACTAACACAAATAAATCACTCATGGTGGCCATCTGGAATGTGAGGCTTATGGGGGCTTCTGAGGCAAAAAAAAACCCCATTCAGACATGTCGCTGCTGTTGCGAATTGCCATTACTATGAGGTACTCTGTTCCCCCTGCCCCATATAGATGGGCCCTAGGACTCTGGAGGCCAGTGTTTGAATCTCTGCTTAGCCATGGAAACCCACTGGGTGACCTTGGGCAAGTCACACTCTCTCAGCCTCAGAGGGAGGCAAAGGCAAACAAATCTTGCCAAGAAAACTCCTGTGATATGTTCACCTTAGGGTCGCCATAAAGGCTTGAAGGCACACAACAAAATCCTAAAATCCTCTCCATCTGCAGACATTTGAGATAAGGAAGGGAGGAAGAACAGGCATTTAAACACTGCCCTATCCATACTCTTCTCGTGACTGGAGGCTTCCCAATGACTTCCTGACTCTTCTGCCTTTGTAGCGTGAGGCAGCCCAGCAGAGCCTCATTCTCCACTGGTAGGGAGAGAATGGATCAAACCGGGGAACTTTGGCTGAAAAGCATGCATTTGGGAAAGTTTCTTTATTGGTCTACAGTTCCTAGAATCCCCCAGCCACCTGGCTAGTGGCCATTCAGGGTCAAGGACTATTGTAACTTTTCTAAACTGCACCTGGCTTACCAGTTGCAGTGGTGGTAATATTTTGATAGTCAGGGTTTAGAAAAGTTACAATAGTCCTCCACCGATTGGACCTGTTCTCTTCCCCCTCTGCTTCCTTTGCAGGCAGGGCGGAGGGTTAGACCCATTTCAGCCCGGCAGGTCACAGCAATAAGTACAAACATGATCAAGGGAGGAGGGAGCCAGGCCAAGGGAGGGGAAGAGGACTCCCTGGCAAACAGTCAGAACTTGTTGTTCCTGACCCAGTAACCTACTTTCCAAGCACCACGTAACTGCAAAACCAACTCCAGCTCTTCGGGGCGGAGATGAAGAGGGAGATCACAGCCTGGCCTCACTTCTAAAGGCTAGAGCCGAAAAGGCTACAGTGGTAAGGTGGAGGGAGGCTGTGGAGAGAAACAAAATAGCATGTGGTCCTCACTGACTTCACTCCTTGGACCACAAAAACCAGTTGAGAGACTAGACAGGAACACGAAAGGAGTCTGCGAGATTGCACTCATCCCGAAGGACTGTCTGGCTGTGTAGAAACCAAACTTTAGCATACTGGCCCAACTACTACTGCAAAGGACGTGTCCCCTTGTGGGACAAAGGGGGTGCAGAATGATCCCTCTCCCATCAGATCGCCCTCAACTGCCCCAGTTATTAGTAATCAGAGCTTAGAAAAGTTGCAAAGTTCCCAGACTTTCTCTGCTATCTCCTATATCAGTGATGGTGAACCTATGACATGTGTGTCAGCACTGACACGGGTAGCCATTTCTGATGATACGCAGCCACATGCTGAGAAGGATGTTTCACACACCCCACCCTCCCTAAAGTGGTGATTGGGGCTTCAAAGCTTTCCACTTTCCTCCCCACTCCCACCCTCTTTAAAGTGGCGATCGGGGCTTCCATTCCCTGGTCGCCACTTTCCTCCACCCACCCATCCCCGCCTCCCTAAAGTTTTTTCCTCAAAGTGACACACCACCCGAATTATGCTCAGTTTTTTGGCAAAGTTTGACACACCAAGCTCAAAAGGTTGCCCATCACTGTCCTATATTATCACGCTACACTGTTATAGCACTATCATTCCACTTTAACTTCCATGGCTGCCTCCTGTGGAACCCTGGGATTTGCCATTTAGGGAGAGGCATTAAGCATTAAGGAAAACTACCTCTTGGGGACTACAGCTCCCAGAATGCCCCAGGCAAGCATGGCCAGCTCTTTTCCAAGCTCTGTAATAAGACATGCTGGAATGGATAGGGATGTAGGAGTCAACAATCATGATTTTTATACTATCTCTCATTGCAGTGAGCCTCTCCTAGAAGGCAACGGGGTTACTGGGGAAGATGCGAGGAAGAAACTCACCTGGAAAAAAAGGAATGATGGTCATCCAGCATTCTGAAGGAACTGAGACAAGCAGGTTTTTAATAGCAGAGCTGCTGTTCAAAGGACTGGGGGAGTGCAGGACCCAGGAGTGCTCCCAATGACAGGTGATAATCTATACATCCCAAAGCCCTACCAACTCTTAAGATCATGACACAGGACCTTATCACATTACATTGTTATAGCACTGTTATTCCACTTTAACTACTATGGTTGCCTCCTGTGGAATCCTGGGATTTGCTCTTTAGGGAGGGGCATTTAGCATTCTCATCCAGAGAGTTCTTAGGCTTTCTTTACCAGGGACCCCCTTTAAATATCTTTTGCTGCCATGCCCCCCTAAGACTTAAGATTTAAAACCCTAACAACAATAATCATAATACCTGATAATAATCATAATAGCACAATTATGCCATCCATTAAACTTTCCCTCAGAGGCACTGGAGGGTGAGGGAAAACTTTTCTCCCGCTTATTCCTTCAAATTTGTGGCTGGAGTGGGTTGAGGAGCAATGTGCAGGCCAAGCCAGCCAGCCTTTGCTTCGCTCCTGTCACATGGGCTGAGCAGCCTTCAAGCTTTTGTAAACCCCTTTAAGAATATCATGGCCCCCTGGGGGTCTGCAGACCACAGGTTAAGAACCACTGCTCTGAAACATCTAGGAGGGCCTACTGAACCCAAAATAACCCTTCTTATAATAATGTTCAGCTGTTAAAACTTGCATACCCTCCAACATTTCACAGATGAAATCCGGAGCTCATTTGGCCAAATGACATCAAAATGTGATTAAGATGGCAAACGTTATTTATGAAGAAGAATTCTAAAGCTAGGAGAGGCTGCAGCAGTTTGCTTTTACTTGAGCCTGTTGGGAAGATCAACATCTCTCATCTCTACCATCACCCTGGCATTTTAACTGAGTACAAACTATTTTTGCACTTTGAACTCAGTTTGTAGCAATTGAAGTATGCAGAAGACAAAGTCGGAAAATGAGAGAAAGAAATAGAAACTAGAACATTTTTTAAGCAGTTGAGAAATTGGGATGACAAAAGATTAATTGGGATTGCCCCTGCCAAATAGGGATAGCTGGCAGGCATGCATTTGGACATGATGCTGTTAAGGATTCTAAAACCCATCTGCCTTGTGGCAGGAGGGCATATCCACTATAAGGGAATAGGAGAAGAAACAGACTGTTCCCTTGAAGCCATTGTTCCAATAATAACAGGAGTTTCTCTTCCAATGTCCCTAGCACCACAATTGCTAATTTAAAAAAAATTAAAATCAAAAGAGACCATCACAGATTGCCTGTGTCATGTTTCTGTTTTGGTCTTTCATCATAGAAACCATCACTCAAAAACAAAAGTTTGTCCTAGTTAATTTCCTATTCTCCCCCTACTTAGGAAAAACAAACATTTGCAATCATCTAGTGGCTGTAGAAGGACAAATAAAACTGAATGGAAGCATGTTTGCCAGGCAAAATTTTCAATGACTCATTCAATAAGATATAAGCATGGGGCTTTTCCCTCACTTCATAGCTGCCTATACAGCATATGCCACCCTATCCTTTAATTTTTCAGTGGTTTGGATCTAGGCTTGATAATTAAAGGAATAAGAATAACAGCAGCTAAATATACATTATAAAAAATACAGATAGTTTTCAAGTGCTGCAGCTACAGCTATTTTCTGCTTCTATAGCACAATGCCTCTATTGCACTGTTCCTGTTGCTTAGCTGTGCATTTCCATTTTCCATTAACTAAGATGAAGTCATCACTTTCAAGGTTGTTGGGTTTTTTTTTCCAAAGCAAACCCAAACTATCATGTACTGAATAATTGTCCGATGATCAAAAGCCACTTTGCGGCAAGAGCTGCAATGCCAGATTTGCCTTTCACTCACCATTTTCATCCAGCTGTGATCAAGACAGCACCAAACATCATTAAAATCTGAGACAATGAGATCCCTGGAAACTCAAGGAGAGGAGGGACTTGCTCTGAATCCAATTCTTCTTATAACTGTTTCAGTAGCAAAAGGGTACCTCCCCCCAAAAGGAAGAAACCCTTCTTTTAAGTAAGGAAAACCTTAGTTTGAATCTTTGCTTTGCCATTAATCTACTGTGTGGCCTTGGGTGTTCCACCCTACCACCCTAAAACACTAAGGATCGAACAAATATTCAGAATTATTCATTCCCAGGTCAAAAACAAAGGTGCACTGGGGGCACGGGGAGGCTTATCAGCCTTTTGGCTAAGATCAAGTGAGTTTCCAGTTCAGAACACAGTGTTTCCAGTGTAGGAAACCTGTTTTCTGTTTAAAAAATTGTTTGCTTCTTTGTTGGTTCAAAAATGTTTTTCTCCACAGAAGAATTCCTACACAACACTTCAGGACATTTGACTATTGTGGGGAGCAGGGTGAATATGTGGAGAAATATTCATTTTCTCCTACAGTAGGGAGAAAACTGCTGAAGTTATTGAATTATTATTGAATTATTGAACTATTAATTATTGAAATTGTTGAGGATTTGCATCCCTAGAATATACCCAGTCTTATCTAGGCTTAGCAGGGTCTCACCTGGATGATACTTGGGAGACTGGAAGCCTCGAATCCATAGAAGCTAAAAACAATACAATGTTGAATTTACATTATAAATATAATTTTTTTAAAAAAAGAATTATACGATTTATAACTTAAAAACATCACAGTAAAAGTATTTAAATGCCTTTTTTTTAAAAAAAGCCTTATTTTTTTTTTTAAAAAACTGCACCACACAGCCTCACCAGCCCAGCTCTTGTTGGTTCATAAAAACCTGGTGACATAACAATGTTTTAACCTGCCACCAGAAGGAGAGCAAAGATGGGGCCATCCTGGCCTCTCTGGGGAGTGAGTTCCAAAGTCTGGGAGCATCCACCAAGACGGCCCTCTCCCTTGTTCCCACCAAACAAGCCTGAGAAGGTGGTGGAACAGAGAAAAGGGCTTCTCCAGACAATCTTAAAGCTCTACTGGGCTCATGGAGGGAGATGTGAGCCTTCAGATAACCTGGATCCATGGGCTTTGTAGGTCAAAACCAGCACGTTGAATTCTGCCTGGAAATGAAATGGCAGCCAGTGGAGCTGTTGCAACCGTTTGCGAGGTGTGGGCATCATGCAGTTCTTCAGATATTGTTGGCCTGCAGGTCTCACCATTCCTCCCTATTGGCCATCCTGGTTAGGGCTCATGGATTGCAGTCAATGGCATCTGGAGAGCCATTTGATTCCACCCTGTTCTATACCATCCTCTTTCAACTTCAGTTCTCTCACCCTATCTGCAATATACAGTACTGTATTACACAGTAATATCCTTCCCTCTGCTGAGATAGTTCTCTCTTTCATTTTGACTAAACCCAACATCAGTACTTTGGTCTTTGTCTTTTTTTACTATTGTGGTTTTTCTGGGCAGGCACTCACATGCACAAGAAGGATGTCAGGTGGGGTTGGTATTAGATGAAGCACGCAGTATGGCAGGTATTGTCATTTTCCCTGTTGTCTCAATGAAAACTGTCAGTCCCTCAAAAGAGGTCTTCAAAATGAAGGTGAGTCAGTCTCAGTTTTGATCTATGCAGAGGAAATGATACAGTGGGTGTGGGGGAAGAAATTAGAGCTGCCAAACCAATAACGTGGCCTGCTCAGTGTAAGCACGTTCTTTGGGGTATTGTTAAAACAAGCTTGGTAACAATTAAGTGTGTTAATTCCTGCAGCCACAGATATGTGCCAAGAACTGGTGAGTCAACAGGGCTTAGCCAGAATGCGCCACATTCATTGACAAAAAAGTAAAACTGGGTTGGCTCTGAAAACACATTAGGGTTACCAGATTTCCCAGCCATAAGGGACAGCCAAAATTCATGACATATCAGGTTGACAATTACAAAGTAGCTGTTTACAGGTTTGTCCTCTACCTAAATACAAAATGATTTCAGTTACTTAGCCATGCATTTCTGTGTAAAATTAACATATTTTCCACAGTCATAAAATACATGGTGCACAATTTTCTGTCTTTCTGAAAAATCCATACTTGCTTTTTTTTTTGGCATGCATCAACAGTCCCAAATACATTTTAATCATACCATTACTATTTTTATTGGCAATTATCTTATGATATGCTCGTTTGCTTGACCTCATGTTTTCTCAAAAGGTCCACACCTTGAAATATGGGATTTTTTGGCATCCTGTTCAGTCTATATAAAATGACACAGGTTCCATCCCACAGATAAGGGGAGGGACACCTGTTGACCCTATAAGAGACAAGCTTTCTGACTCTCATATAAGGGACATCCCTTATGATAAGGGATATCTGGCAACCCAAAGTCACACTAATCTTTGGCTTTGAGGACCAAAAAACCATCCTGTTTCTGAAAAATGGTCAGGGATCAAGGATGCCAAGCCATCTTCAATGCCATACAGGCCAGTGATGATGGAAAATGCATCTGTAGCCTAATGCATCTGTAAGGCACAAGGTTGGGGAAGACTAGGCCATTGAATCGGCAAGACCCAGGTTCAAATCAACTTAGCCACAGAGTTCATTTCAGCTTGCCATTCATTCTCAGTCTTATCTACCACTCTGAGTTATAGTGAAGAAAAGTGTTCATAGCCTGGAACACTTTGAAGAAAGGGCAAGATAAAATTGCTGTCATGAGATTTATGAAGCTGCCTTGTTTCACCTACCTAAGCATCCCCCAACATGGAGCTCTCTATCTGTTTTGGACTACAACTTCTATCAGCCCCAACCAACAGGGCTAATGGCCAGAGATGGCAAGAGTTATCCTCCCAAATGCCTGGCGGGCACCACATTGAGGAAGGTTGCAATATAGCATAGTTAAACTAAACCACTGTTTAAGATTCAGATGTAACATTAAAAGCGTGGTTTACTGAAAATGGAAGGGAACATTTGGAATCTCTTCTTTGGGTCTATCCCAAATGCAGGCAGCACAAAAGCCTGAAGATTGTCTAAGCCAAGGGCAGGCAACTTCACCTCCCACAACACCCCTACAGACTACATAGTTGGACACACTGGAAGTGATTTAGCGTCATTTCCAGGTGCCATTTTGGATAATTTCCTACTACTTGGGGAAGGCAGAAGATGAAGCAAACATGTTTTTCTGCTGCTCCAGAGACTAGGACACAAGCCAATGGCTTCAAATTATAAGAAAAAAAGACTTAAACATTAAGACGAAACTAGCTCTACCCAGTGTAACATATGCCTTTTAAAAACTCCCCCCAAAATGCCCAGTAGACCTCACAAAAACCCTGTAAGGTAGGCTGGCGGGTTTTTAAATTCCCTTTTCACAGCATTCTACACTTTTTTCCTGGAATTGCTGCTGCCAGTTGACTGCCTGGGTCCCATTGGAAGGAGGCCCACCATTGCCGCCGCTGCCAGTTGATTGTCTGGGTCTCAATCTGGGCCACAGATGGAGTGGCAAGAGTGGATTCTGAGGTGGATTTGCATGTGGGTGGTGATTGGTTGTGTGTGGTTCCTGAGCAGCCAATCAGCACACTGGGAAAGGCAACATAACCAAGAGTTTTATATATAGAGATTCCTGACAGTAAGAGCTGTTGGGCCATGGAATACAAGATTGTCTTATATGGTGGTGGACTCTCCTTCGCCGAAGATCTTTAAACAGAGTTTCCATCTCTTGAAAATGCTTTAGTTGTGCACTCCTGCATTGCAGGGGGGTGGCCCTTGTGGTCACATCCAGCTCTATGATTCTATTTCAGTGCTTCCCCAACTTTGGCCCTCCAGGTGTTTTGGACTTCAGCTCCCAGGATTTGTTAGTGTTGGACAAACTGGCTAGGGCTTCTGGGAACTGAAATCCAAAAGACCTTAAGGACCAAAGCTTGAGAACCACTGTTCTGTGTATGAGGCCATTTGGCCACAAGAAGTTCCACAATGGCTTCTGGAACTGTTAAAAAAAATTGGCATCAAAAAGGTTAAAGTAGGAGGTGGATTTTCATGGCAAATTAGGGGGGCAAGGAATTCTCTTTCAGGTCTTTAAGCTTCTGTTTGGCTGGCGAATGGAAGTCTGACTTCATTCTACTATTTGAAGCTGCTGCTACTGTCTGGAGGAAAGCAGGCAGCAACAGAGAGTGGGTGGGAAGAAGAATAAAAAGCCACTGCATACAATGAGAAGACATATATTAGCAATACTGAATTAGCTTGCAGGAAGCGAGATGCAAAAACCAGCGGATCGTTTTACTTTAAGATGAAAAAACTAAAAGTGCCAAAAAGCTTAAATTTTTGCAGACCTGCAATTTTATTTTATTTTATTTTATTTATTTATTTTCTGCATATGGTTCTGATCTCTCTCCCCCCCACCTCCACTGTGTCATTTGAGTGCATGTTAGTGGCTTCCTGACTAATGAGTCATTGCCATTTAGTTAAATCATCAACAACCATAAAATTACAAAGGATTCTCGTATTTTACACCCGATTTATTTGTTCTGAAGCATGGCTAGGAATTACATATCTTCTATAGTTTCCTCTGGAGTGCCTTGTGTTATTGTATTCAAGAGAACAGTTACAAATATGGGAATATACCAACCCTGCTGGTTCAGACTAAAGACCTAGCTAGCCTGGCATTCTGCTCTCACAGTGCCTACCTCAATACCTCTACATACCCTTCAACACTTCACAGATGAAAACGAGGACACAAGTGGCCTAGCAACATCAGAGGTTGGGTCAAGATGGCAAAAGTTATTAATGAGGAAGAATACACAAACTAGGAGAGTCTGCAGCAGTTTGCTTTTGTTTGTGTCTACTGGGAAGGACAAAATCCCACTCTCTCTTCTCCTTGTTGAGTTAACTGAGTGCAAACTACTTTTACATTTTGAATTCAGTTTGCACTTGTTGAAGTAAGCTGAGAACAAAGGGGGGAATAGAAGGAGGAGAGAGAAACTGGGACATTTTAGAAGCAGTTGAGAAACTGGGATGACAGGATTAATCAGAACTGCCCCTGCCAGATTGGGACAGTTGGAAGATGGCCTCTAGGAAGCCCACAAGCAGGCCATGAGTTGCATTCTCCACCACCACTACCAACCACTGGTACTGGGAAGCATATCACCTTGGGGCTGGAAGTAATCAGTAGCCATCATGATTAGTATTCATTCATTTGTTTATTCAATTTATAGCCTGCCTTTCTCTCAGCACAGTATCCAAGTGGCTTATAACAAATCTAAACATACTACCACTTAAAAACTGGTTTCGACAAACGTTTAAAAACTATTAAACAAACAATTCTATTAAAAGCACAATGATAAAACAGTTTTAAAAACATTTTAAACAGAACAAAACAGGGGAGAAACACAGCCATTTAATGGGGGTGCCATTAAAATATCCTCCAGCCACATAAATTAAGAGCCAAAAGGCCTGCCTCTCTACCTGCCTGTGGAAAGAGAGCAGGGAGGGGGCCAACCGGACTTCCCGTGGAAGCGAGTTCCACAACCTGGGAGCAGCCACAGAGAAGGCTCTCTCCCATGTCCTCTCCACACACACCTGTGATAATGGTGAGACCAAGAGAAAGTCCTTCCTTGAAGATCTTGAAACTCAGGCAGACTCATATAGTGAGTGATGGTGTTTGATATAGTCTGGACCCAAGCCATAGACCACTTTGTAGCACTTTGAATTCTGCCTGCAAATGAACTGGTAGCCAGGGAAGCTGTTTCCACAAGGGAGTTATATTCCCTGTGATCATCCCCACTCAGCAGCCTGGCCACAGCATTTTGGACCTGCTGAAATCCAGACAGTAACCACCGCTAGCCTTATCCTCCATAAATGTATCTAATCTTCTTTTAAAGCTATCCATGTTATTGGCCAATAGGCATCACTACACCTATTATCATAGAATCATAGAGTTGGAAGAGACCTCAAGGGCCATCCAGTCCAACCCCATTCTGCCATACAGGAATACCCAATCAAAGCATCCCCGACAGATGGCCATCCAGCCTCTGTTTAATAACCTCCAAGGAAGGAGACTCCACTGCAGTCCGAGGCAGTGCATTCCACTGCCGAACAGCTCTTGCTGTCAGGAAGTTCTTCCTAATGTTTATGTGGAATCTCTTTTCCTGTATTTTGAACCCATTGCTCTGTGTCCTAGTCTCTGGAGCAGCAGAAAACAAGCTTGCTCCATCCTCAATATGACATCCCTTCAAATATTTAAACATGGCATAATTTAGCCATGTGCTGTGTGAAAATGTGCTCCTTTTACTCCATCTTGATTCTTCCATCATTTTGCTTCAATGGACAATCCCAGATTCTATTATTAAGACGGAGAGAAAAAAGATTCCTTTGCCATCTTGTCTACCCCATGCATAATTTTGTACCCCTCTGTCATGTCTTACTTACTTGCCTTGTTTCTAAGTGAAACAGTCCCATATATCACAAGTTGTTCTAATCTTGATTATTCTGGTCACCCTTTTCTGCACCCTCCCTTTATAATACATTGGCAGCTGGTGGTAGCCAATGAATCTTCGTCTAGTTTCAGTCCAGACTTTAAAGAAACTGTACAAGGTGCTGCTCCTTCCCCCTAAAATTGGTCCAGCACTTTGGACAGTGCTGTCAAAGTTAAGACTAAAATCCCAGGATGCCACAGAATGGTAATTCAAGTGGTATCAAACTGCTGTAACTGTATTGTATGGACACAGTGGGCTCATCTACATGAGGGAGGGGGGAAATGGAGTACTGCGTAGTATTGACAACTCGCAGCAGCAGCGGCATATCTTAATGGTTTTTCTGGCCTTGGGAGCCCCCATAAGCCTCGCAGTCCAGATGGTGGCCATGAGTGATTTATTTGCATTAGTTCTTTGCTACCATCAGCACTGTTTACGCACAATCCTAAATATACACTGGACTGACTATGTGATGAATGTTGCTGTCCTTGAGCAAGCAGGGATCACCAGCATTGAGGCCATGATATTGAGAACACAGCTGTGCTGGGCAGGGCATGTTTCTAGGATGGAGGACCATCGCCTCCAAAAAATAGTACTCTACGGTGAACTCGCCACGGGTCAGCGTAAGAGGGGCGCTCCAAAAAAGCGATACAAGGACTCCCTGAAACAACATCTCAGGCTCAGCCAAATTGATCACCAACAATGGTCCGCCCTGGCCTCACATTGGGAGGCATGGAGATGCACTATCCACAATGCTGCAGCCTTATTTGAGAACTCACGCCGAACAAGTCTTGAAGAGAAATGACAATGCAGAAAGAATCACAACCCGGAAACATCACCCAAGGAGACCTTCGGCTGTGCCTTCTGCAACCGGACTTGTCTATCTCGGATTGGCCTTTTTAGTCATCAGCGCACTTGCAGAAAACACGTGATGATTCCTTCCTGAATCTTCATTTGCGAAGAAAAGCCAGAGAGTCTTTGCTACCACCATTTTTTTTAAGGTCCGTCCAAGGTGCGCTGGAGTGATAGAGCAAGTTTTTTCAATTTTATAGGAGAGTAAAACAAAACAAAAAAAATCCTATTTTATCGCTGTAACGATCACTCACTAAGGCGAAAATCCAACATGGTGCAGCAGGCACTTAGCCTGCTAGCAAGCACCACCCCCAATCTCACCTGGCCAATCAGCTTTGTGCTTCCCTTCGAATTTCCTGTCATTCGACAGTCCAAATGAGCAGGAATGTGCACCCCCCCTTGCAGTTTTTTTTAAAAAGCACGGGAAAAGCTGCAAAGACTTTTACTACATTGTTTTTGCCACTTTGGTTCCCCCCTCCTTCCAAATAATGCAAGGATTGGTGCAGAAACCCATTTAGATAGGTAGGATTCCCAGCGAATTCCATGAGGGGTATTTTCACTGTCCAGACAACCCCAGTCTTTGAGAACTACAGCTGGACAGATGAGGCATCTGTGCCAGGTACAGATATCTACCTGTGCCCACCTAGTCTAGTAACCAAACTATTACCCCTTTCCTCAGAGGTGGGGTTCTCTCTACAGCAGCCACAAAGCAACTGCCCAGCAAGTGTTTCCAGGGAGGGAATTTCACAGACACTCACACTAGGTTCCACTCACACTTGGCCTCCCTCACATGGGGGAGTGTTTAGATCAATGTTTCTCAACCAGGGTCCCCTGGAACACTAGGGTTCCCCAAGAGGTTGCTAGGGGTTCTTCAAGAGATTGTGATTGTGGTGGGAAAGCCATAGCAGTATATAGAATAATGTTTATGCAGGGGTTCCCTGAGACCTGAAAATTATTTCAAGGGTTCCTCCTGGATAAAAAGTTTGAGAAAGGCTGGTTTAGATGATAAATCAGGGAGCTTTTGGAAGCAACAAAACTGAAAATTCACAGGGCCAGTATCAAGGTATTGTTATTGTTTATTGTTGGTATTATCGTCCTCATCCTCCACAGCTCAACCATCACACATTTCAAAAAAGGGGAGTTGATATTCGCAAATCACTGTATGGGATAGGGAGTCAAGTTTCAGCAAAGTGGAGGGGGAGCATCCAAAAAGCCCTTCTTACCTTGGAATCCGCCAGACCCGGGAAAGCTTCAACAGCCTCCTGCCAAAGAGCTAACAAGAGGTTTTTTCCTTCATCATCTTTTTCTTCTTTTGCCTTATTACTCATAGTGGGAGTTATATAACCGGCACCGTTTCCTGTAGGCAGTGAGTGCCTACCGATTGCTACTTCTGCATCCAGAGATGATGCCTCTACCCACCCTCTCCTCCTAAACTGGTGCATATATTACAAGCACTCCACTGTAATGAGATGATGGGGGGGGGAATAAATGGGGCAAACAGGTTCAGGTAGATTTTTAAAATATAAACAGTTGTGGTGAAGGGGGCAGAGAGGGACACACAATAGGAATGTATTTCAAAATGTTCCCACAATTGATGGGGAGACATACACCATACACACTGCTCTCACAGCATGCTGTCGGGTAGTTTGATAATGTTCTTTCATCTACAAAAAACAAAAACTAAACTAAAAACCCAGCTTGGCCTAGATTTGCCTCGCACAGCTGTGGAGATGACCATTAATGCAAATGGAAGAAAGTTGAGCTGTTTGCTTTTAACTACTGAAAATGCCTCCTACATAAGACATGGGTTTGCTTCCTATCAAGCTAGGGCTCATCTACACAAGAGGAAATGATACCCAATTTCTCTCTCTTCCCCCTTGTTCTCAGTTTACTTCAATTGCTGCGAACTGAGCTGAAACTGCAAAAGCAGTTTTCATTCAACTCAGCAGGGGAAAAGGAAAGAGGGAGAAAAACCATGCCTTTCCCAGTTGGCTCAGGCAAAAGCAAACTGCTGCATCTTCTCTTTTTGCCATCTTGAGTACACTCTCATGTTGCTTGGCCAGATGTGTCCTGATTTTTATCTGTGAAATGTTGGAGGGCATGCCTTACTCTTTCCAAGTCTATTTCTCTTTCTAGTATGCAGGATAGCATACATGTGTTCCCCACCACCACCACACAAACACTTTATCACCACAACAGCCTTGTAATGCTGGTTGGATGTTTTAAAGTCCAGCTTGTAAGTCACAGGCGGGCAAAGTATAGCATGCAAGAGTCTTACAACTTTTAAAAATTATTTTCAATGGCTTTATTTGGTTTCATGTTCTAAATGCTGTTAGTTCAAATATTGACTTAAGCATGCTGTTCTTAGCGCTCTGATTGTTTGCTATATTGTATTTGTGGCTTGTAAGCCATGCTGTGTGTTGAGGGATGGGGTTAATTTAAAAAGCAGAGTGGAAATACAAGTTTAAAAAATAAATTTAAAAAGAAAGGTTCATATCTGTCCCAGACTTTATACTTTTCCAGCCTGATCCTGAAATGCTTATCATAGCTGAAGTAGCTGAGCACACCAATGTCCTTTCTAAAGATAGCATTAAGAAGGCAAACATTCTCTATACCTAAATGGCTAGGATTAGTCTTATATATTTGGAGGATGTGAGGAATAAAGGGTTGCAACTTAATTACACAACACTAAAGGGGAGAAACAACAGGTGGAAGAAAAATTCAATCTAGCACCACCGCTCTCTGCATGTGTGATGGAAAGAAAATCTATCAGCTCCTTCCTCACTGAAACAAATTGCAAAAACTCCCGTTGAATTCTGAGGGGACCAGCTCATATTTGCCTGGTCAGGGGTGGACTGGGGAGCAGAAAAATCCATTGGTGTTACAAACAATCCATTTCAGTTCCTGCTGGAGAGAATCGGATGTCGATTTACCAGGCAGAGTAGAAATGCATACAAATGAATCCTGAAGCTCTAGCGCAGACATAAAACTCTTATGCAAGTCATAATCCTCTCACCGACTCCTTAATTCAGTGATTTTAAGGTCTGTGCCACAGCAGGCTGTTGCCAAAACCAGTGTGTGTATTTTTAAAAGGCATTTTTAGGAAGGAAAGATCCTATCTGCACGGAAATCCTCCGCCTTAATACAAAGAGTGTGCTACCTGGCTAAGCGGCAAAAATACAGAAGTGATTGGGATGCTAACATTTTTACTCCCCTGGCTCTTTTCACCTACTGCCAAGTGAATCAGTGCCCTTAAATCTGCAGAGGCAAAGGATAATCACGTTAAATTTACACTATACAATCAAAGTTTAATTAGGCGCTGTTATACAACTCACATTAACTATCATGTTAATGACCTTATGAAATGTGGATTGTTTGGGGAAAGGTTACTTTTGGGGGCCTCACAAAGGAAATTAAAGCCATAAAGCTCATAAAAAAGGCACCAGTATTTCCATATCCCCAAACCACATTTCCTTCCGTATTTCAGTGTGTTCCTGCATGTGGCCACCATGCAACGGATAAACAAAACCAGAGAAAACAAGCACAAGGTAGGGGAATAGGAAGATGCTCTGTAAAGAAAAACTGCAAAATGTTAATGAGTTTTTCCAGGTCACCAAAGGATGTAATGGCAATATAGATCAGAGGAACCAGCTAAAGTTAAGCACTTGAAGTCCCAGTAATAACAATAGAAGACTCAAAGCAAGTTTCCAAGTAGAAATTGATTATGGCAAGTTAAACTGAGTTCAGGCAACCAAGAAAGGAAGTAACTGAAAACAGAAGCATATTGGGGGTGGAGATCATTATTGACATTATTGACTGAAGCCTAAATTCTTACTAGAAGCCAAAATGACAGAGCTGAGAGCTCCTCCAAGATGATGCAAAAGTCTTGGGGGGATGCTGGAATTTGTTCCTGTATTTTTGTATTTATTTCTGATATCCAGATGACATTCTGTTTGTCCAGATAACATTTTGTTTGTCCTGATTTATTTCTAGTGAACTCCAAGTACTACCTAAGACTTTTATCTCCACTCCCCAGGTGGATTTATTTTTAACCCAATATGTCCCATGATGAAACAGATGGGTTACTTGTCTGAGTGTTTCAACTGTGTATGGAAGCCAATAAAGATAACCACAAGTAAACACAGCTGCTGTTTCCAGGAGACAGATTCAATAGATATCAAGTGAGGGAAAGAGGATTGTTAGCACTAAAACAAAATTATCTTAATGCTTAAATAGTGTAATATTGCTTTAGCACGATGACTATGGACTTTATCAGATCACTCTCCAGAAACATTCTTTTGCTGGCAAATTTGGAAACTTTTTATGCCAGCAAAAGAACCCCTTTACCAGACGTACCTTCAGCAGTACCAGAAAGGCAGCCCCAGCATAAACAGAGCATGAATAAAGCTCCATCTTCTTCCTAGTTTGAGATCTCGCTGATTCTTGCAAGAACACATCAGTGTGGCAAATTCAAAAATTAAAGCAAAATCAAGACATAAAATGTCAAGCACAGCAACACACTTTAAAAGTCTTAAGTACACCAGGGAGGTTCATAAAAAGAGCATCCCCTACCTGGCTGTCATGATCTCACCTGGAGGTATTATTTCACTGGCGCTGTATTCCTGTGAGCACAATGGCGCGAAGTTTCAAATATTGGCAATGCTGGCAAAAAGGCACCACGGGAGATCTATTGATGGCTTGGCCCATCAATAAAAAGGAACGGGTTTGGGTCATGACATTATTGCAAAAGGACAACGTCATTTGATATGTGAACCCTTTTGTCTTAATTAGGTGTCCCTATGATGCCATATTTGCCTGGTCTGATAAAGTTCTATAACTTCTCAATAATTTTTAAAAGGCTCAATGGAAATTGGTGAAAATCAGTGTCTGAAATGTTGCATGAGACTGCTGTAACACAGGGGAAGGGGGAGGACACAAGGCAGGTGGGGAATCTGAGATATTTCAAGAAAGTACTGGATGCAAAACCCATGAATATGCAGGTATAAACAAAACAAAAAAGAATGGGAAACTCTCAATACTTTTTTGCAGTCTGGCTGAATCCTGTGGCTATCATACTTTGGACTAATCATGAGACAACTTGTTTCATTGGAAAAGATGATAATGTGCAGGTGCAGAGGGACTGGAAGACTGCATTTCAGGTGGATTAACTCATTCAAAGAAGCCACAGTTCTGAATTTGTAAGACCTGAACAGGGCTATTAATAACAGAGGAGATTATCAGGCGACCAAATTAAACCATTGCAAGGCTGACAGGAGATTGCAAAAAGGCTTCCCTTTCAGATGACATCATCACTGTATTGTTATGTTCCCGTGTCCCTAACGCCCCCCCCCTCCCGTGCTCCTTTTTATTCACAGGCTAAGCCATGAATTGACCCGTTGTTCTGTTTCTATACAGGAATGATGGGTGAGCGAAAAGGTGCCCCGTTACGCTGGAGCAATGCCAGCATCACTGGGAGATCCCTGCCAAATGCTTCCAGTTGAGATCAGGACATCGAGGTAAGTGACACACTTTTTCCCCCTCCAAGGGTTACTTGGGGTTTTTTAAATGTGTTTTTGTGCTTGGTATACTTTTTACATTTTATTTTTATTTTTGAATTTCCCACGCGATTGTGCTCTCATGAGAACGGCCTAGGATTTCCTTTCCAGGAAGTGAAAGCAGATCCATGAGAGTTGCATTCACTCCTGGGCTGCTGGAGGGTAGGGGAGCAGTTTTTGCAGTGCTATTAAGGTAGGTCTCAATTTTTTTAAAAAACAACATTACAGGGACGGGGTGGGGCAGGAGAGGAGATTGTGAGATGAGGAGGCTATATTTGTCCCTGTCTGATAATCTCCAGAGTCTCTGGGAAGTCTCTCATCCATAGGATTGCCATAAACTGAAGATGGTGTGATGGTACATAGCACAGGTGACTGATCTGGAATCCTGGCTTTCGAAAGCCAAGTCAAGCACATACTTACACCTCTCCGATTGAAATCAATAGGATTTTTAAAAGACTGAATTCCTTTCATTAAGTACAGGCTTTAAAATCTCTCATAATAATCTGCTTCTTATAATAATAACCTGTTTGTTCTACCACTCTGAACTAGGGACAGACAAGTATGTCACTTGTGATTTCTCTCCATTTCTTATTTTACCCATCTCAAACTCATTCCGTCAGATTTTTGGAAAAGCCACATACATTTTTATAGAGTTTCCTTGGTTTTTTTTTCCAGGCTGTGAGGCCGTGTTCCGGAATAGTTTCTTTCTGACATTTTGCCTGTATCTGTGTCTGGCATCCTCAGAGAATGGTTGGGTAAGAATGTGTGTGGAGTTTGTATATTGTGAACCCTTGTTGGGGAGGATATGTAATGGCCCATCAACCAACCATTAGCCAAACAGACACTAATGAGTCTTGCATTTCTATACCCAGAAACTAACCATTCAAATACACAAATTTACATATCCCCCCCCAACAGAGGTTCACAATATATACCCCCACACACTCCTACCCAACCATTCTCTGAAGATGCCAGCCACAGATGCAGGAGAAATGTCAGAAGGAAACTATTCCAGAACACGGCCTCATAGCCTGGAAAAAAACCAAGGAAAATATGTGGATGCCAGCCGTGAAAGCCTTTGACTTCACATACATTTTCATTCATTCAATCATTTAATTAATTCATATCCAGACTTTCTCCCAATAGTCAGACTCAAGGCAGCTAACAACATATCTAAAAACAATAAAGATTAAAACTATAGAAAGTCATTAATAAAAGTATAAATATAAGAGTTATTTTAAAAGCGATTAAACAGTTTACAAAGTTGAAACATTAAAAATATTAAAATTCATTAAAAGACCATATACAAACCTTAAATAAAGCACTACACAGCATTAAAACTCTACCCCAATCCATTTTTAAAAGCCTGATGGTTTGCAGATGACACCAAATTTGGAGGGGTAGCTAATACCCCAGAGGACAGGATCAGAATTCCAAATGACCTTAACAGATTAGAAAGCTGGGCCAAAACTAACAAAATGAATTTCAGCAGAGAAAAATGTAGGATACTACACTTGGACAGTAAAAATCAAATGCACAGATATAGGGTGGGTGACACCTGGCTTTATGGCAGTACATGTAAAAGAGATATAGGAGTCTTAGTGGATCACAAACTGAATATGAGTCAGCAGTGTGATGCAGCAGCTAAAAAAGCCAATGCAATTCTAGGCTGCATCAATAGGAGTATAGCGTCTAGATCAAGGGAAGTCATAGTGCCACTCTATTCTGCTTTGGTCAGACCTCACCTGGAAAACTGTGTCTAGTTTTGGGCACCACAATTCAAGAAGGACTTTGAGAAGCTGAAATGTGTCTAGAGGAGGGTGACCAAAATGGTGGGAAGTCTGGAAGCCATTATGCTGTATGAGGAGCAGCTTAGGGAGCTGGGCATGTTTATTCTGGAGAAGAGGAGGTTAAGAGGGGACATGATAGTCATGTTTAAATAATTTAAGGGATGTCATACTGAGGATGGAGCAAGCTTGTTTTCTTTTTCTGCTGCTCCAGAGACAAGGACCCAGAACAATGGACTCAAACTAGAGGAAAAGAGATTCCACCTAAACATTAGGAGGAACATCCTGACAGTAAGACCTGTTCGGCAGTGGAATGTGCTGCCTTGGAGTGTGGTGGTGTCTTCTTCCTTGGTGGTTTTTAAACAGAGGCTGGATGGCCATCTGTTAGGGGTGCTTTAATTGTGTGTTCCTGCATAGAAGGGGGTTGGACTAGATGGCCCTTGTGGTCTCTTCCAACTCTATGATTCTATGAAAAATGTTTTGATGTGCTGATGGAATGAGAACAAGGACAGGGCCATCCTGACCTCCCTAGGAAGGAAGTTCCAAAGTCTGGGAGGAGCCACTGAGAAGTCCCTTTTCCTAGTTCCCACCAAACAAGCCTGGGAAGGACATCTCCAGATGATTGTTCAGATCTAAGGGTCTCATAATAGGAGATATGGTCCTTCAAAACTAGTACTTTGAATTGTGCCTGGAAATGGACCGGCAGCCAGTGGAAGCCTTTGGATGGGAGGGGAGGTAAGTGCAGTGGTGAGCATTCTTTTGCCAGCATAAAAATGGGGGGGGGGAATATGCCAGCAAAAGAACATTTTTAAGGGGGTCGTCTCATAATCTCCTCAATCTCATAGCCAGATTGAAGCCAACTGAAATGGATCTATATAATATATGTATTTTTGTGTATTTCCCTGATTCTTACATTTCCGTATGTTTATTTTGGTTTGACTGCAATGCAAAATTCAGAGAAGTGTATTTCAGTTTGTTTATTGGTTTGTTAGGAGCAAATCAGGTAGATTCACATTAAAATGCAATCATCCCAATCTGTTCCCAAATCCCTACTCAAAATGCGTTATGATATTCTATACCTGTTGGAAGAGCGAAACAAAGATCATTACATAATAGATGGTATACCAGGTAACTTATAGGTGACAAAGAGATCAGTCACAGATTAGCAAAGGCATATAGCACGTTTGGAAGACTTTACAAAAGAGTCTGGAGTAATAAACACCTGAGGCGAAGCACAAAAATCAGTGTGTACAGAGCCATTGTACTGTCTATCCTCCTTTATGAATCTGAAACATGGGTCACCTATCGCCACCACCTACGACTCCTCGAGCGCTTTCATCAGCGCTGTCTACGCACAATCCTAAATATACACTGGACTGACTATGTGACGAATGTTGCTGTCCTTGAGCAAGTAGGGATCACCAACATTGAGGCCATGATATTGAGAACGCAGCTGCACTGGGCAGGGCACGTTTCTAGGATGGAGTACCAGCGCCTCTCAAAAATAGTACTCTACGGTGAACTCGCCACGGGTCAGTGTAAGAGGGGCACTCCAAAAAAGCGATACAAGGACTCCCTGAAACAACATCTCAGGCTTGGCCAAATTGATCACCAACAATGGTCTGCCCTGGCCTCACATCGGGAGGCATGGAGACACACTATCCACAATGCTGCAGCCTTATTTGAGAACTCACGCCGAACAAGTCTTGAAGAGAAACGACAATGCAGAAAGAATCACAATCCAGAAACATCACCCAAGGAGACCTTCTGCTGTGCTTTCTGCAACCGGACTTGTTTATCTCGGATTGGCCTTTTCAGTCATCAGCGCGCTTGCAGAATGTGCGGGATGAGTCCTTCCTAAATTTTCATTTGCAAAGAAAAGCCAGAGATAGGTGCAGTCATGATCCCTTGCAGTTGGACAAGTGAATTGGCATAATTAATCCTTTGTAATTTAGCAAATGAAAAACAAGCTAATCCTAGTGCACCTTTCCCATTCTCAGATATCTGGTGCCTTTTAAAAAAAAACATAACTACACTGAGATACTACAAAACTTTCTTGAGATTGCCTTGTGCTCTTATCCTACACACTATCATTCAGAAAATAAATTGCTTATGATGTGAACCAACCCTGGAAGCTGCAGTCACACAGACAAAAGATTCAAAGCTCTTAGGTGTGTCACAAAAAAAGCAGGTTGACTTTCCTTTTTACTTGCTGGAAGGTTTTTGCTTGTGGGCAGGCAGGTCACTGTGCCTTTGTAAATCATAAGGAGAGAAGGATGGAAAGGACATGATGACCCACCAGCAAGAAATGCTGTCTGTATCATTTCCCTGTCTGCATCCGAAGGCTCCTCCGACACTCCAAAGAAGGGAAACCAAATACAGTTGAATGCAGAGTTTATAAGCACAGAAATGCTTTAATTCTTCATCTTTTTACATTAGGAGAATGAGTGCTCTGCTTATGATCCCTGAGAAGGACAGGCTACAAAATAATTTAGAAAATGCTTTCAATTTGGCCAGTATTGTTGGAGAAAGCAGGAAGCTTTGTGCTGATGTGGTGCAGAGTAGTTGCTTTTAACAGCCCTCTATTACAGCCATCATTGCCTCTCTCAGCTATTGTTAGTGCCCTAAACCTGGGGTGGGGATTATGTAGCCCTCTAGATGTTGTTGAACTGCAACTGCTGGCACTCCTCACCATTGGCTATGGTGGCTAAGACTAATGAGAGGTGCAGTTCAACAATATCAGGACGGCGGCAGAATTCCCACTTCTGCCTGAAACAAAACATGGTAATAAATGAAATTATTTGACCAAGCAAGAAAACAGAACAGAGTTAAGATCTGTGTAGTGCTTGTAGCAATCAAGCACTCTGTGTGTGTCATAAAAGCAATTTTTACTGTATCTCTACAAGGAAAGTGAGCATTATGCCACAATTTTCCAGAAGGTGAATCAGCAGCTGAGCCAAAATCTGCAAAGTCTGAAGACCCTGGGCTGCATCAGCAATTAAACACAGGAACAAAATACCAGTCTCTATATTCTTTGTGTAGGATAGGTACTGCACATTATGTTACCTGATGCTGCAATTAATCTTTGTAGAGTAGTGTGCATTGTGGAACAGGCAACAAGAGAGAGAGCCATTTTGGGGGAAACACCAGCAATCGAACCTGAAACTTCTGCATGTAAAAATTCTCCACCAAATTTCTCTGCCAAGCTGCTCTGCCTTTCAAATCAGGGCTTGTCTACACAGGCTAAATAAATAAACAAATCTACGTCAAATCACATTTTCCTGGTCCACAGTGACCCAGCACATATCTTATTAAAATGAAGTGAGAGTGTTATTACCAGCCACACATTTCCCCTAGGTGAGCTCACTTTGGTGTAAAAGGGCAGTCCTGCTATGATCACATGTCCTATTTTTTTTTTTTTTTATTCAGCCACAAGGCTATCAGAGCGGCTTACAAATTGTTTTAAGCAATAGCTATTTACACATCTACACTGCATTAAGCAGTTTCCAATGTGTGTTAGCTAATTGTCCCCCACAAGCTGGGTACTCATTTTACTGACCTACGAAAGGATGGAAGGCTGAGTGAACCTTGGAGCCTGCTGGAATTGAACTTGCAATGTGGTGGCTTGCAGTACTGGCATTTAACCACTGCGCCATCAAAGCTCCTTTGCATTATTTTCGGCCACATAGCCATGGCCACTCCAAGTTTTTCCTTCCCATCATGCATGCAAATATGCAAATAGGGAGAGGCGTGCTAATAATGATACATGAGTATCTGCACAAACCCACCTTCAAAAAATAATAGCGACTGCCTGGCGGCAGAACATACATACAAACAGAGGAAGTAGCCTTTCTTGGTGGCCAGGTGACCCCAAATCCCATCCCCTGGTTCTACACCAAAGCCACCTCAGAGGGCCAACTCCACATACAATTATCTGGATTTTCCAGGAAAGTACGGGATAAAAGGCAAGTTTTTAAAAAATCAGATTAAAGCCCTCAGGCATCAAAAAGAACTGCATTCTGAGTGAATCATCAAGAACACTGTGTGTCATGGTCGTAGCAACAAGATGTGCAGGATTTTTTTCCCAGCAGTGTAGACAAGCCCCCAGATTAAAACCCTTCTCTTCTAATGTACTTAATGATGTTAAGGTTTCCTTCCTGATTTCTTCTCACTCCCTTTCAAAACATACTGCAAATTAATCACTTTTTTAGAATGCATCCTGTTGTATTTGAACACCTCTTCACAGGTAATATTGATTCTCCTTCCTCTCCAATTTTCATTCTCTGTCTTCTGTTGTAAGCAGCTTATTTTATGTGATTTTACCAAGCTATCCCAGGTGAACAGTTACTATCCATAACTAGGGCCAACTCACTGAATCAATGGGAACTTTGTAAGTCAACATTTATTGAAGTTTCACTGATTCAATGGATCAATTTTAGTCAGGACTGAAGTCATATTTAGATAATACCATCAACATTTAGTACTCAGGAATGGTATCATTTTGTTCAGTTGTTATTGTAAGGGGGGGTATACAGTTGCCCCTTCACATTCACGGCTTTCACTCTCGCAGTTTTAATTATTCGTGGTTTGCTCAGCAAGCACCCCATTTAAATCAGCTTCTCTCCCTCGCACGCAAGGGAGAGGAGCCAATTAAAACGGAGTGCTTGCTGAGCAAGCCAGGCGCCCAACTCCCTGCTCTCCTGGGGCTTGGCTCCATTTGGGGTGGCGAGCCAAGCCCCGGGAGAGTGGGGAGTTGGTGGGAAAGGCACTTTTTAGCCCCCCCACCCTTCCCAAAGCCGCAATTGAGCTTTCCAAGACTTGTCACAGCTTTGGGAGGGTGGGGGGTGGCTGAAAAGCCTCTCCACTGCACTCTCTCAACCCCTCCCAACCTTCCCGAAGCGGCTATAGGGCTGTCAATCCCCCGAGTCCCCTCAGGAAGGCCAGGGATAGGCTAGCCAACCTTCTGCCCGCCCGCCACCCTCCCTGGCCTTTCCGAGGCAGCTCTGGGGTTTCAAAGCCCCAGAGCCCCCTCGGGAAGGCCGGGGAGAGGCCGGCCAGCCACCTGCTCACCCACCGCCCTCCCCAGCCTTCCTGAGGCAGCTCTGGGGCTTCAAAGCCCCAGAGCCACTTCAGGAAGGCTGGGGAGAGGCTGGCCAGCCACCCTCCCGCCACCACCCTGACCTTCCCGAAGCAGGCCATAGCTGCTTCAGGAAGCGCGGCGGGGGGTGGGTGGGTGGCCAGGTGGGTGGAGGCCTTTGGAAGTGCTGGGGGGTTGCCAGCAGGCAGGGGGGAGGCCTTTTTTATTCGCGTTTTTTTCACATTCGAGACCCTAACCCCCGCAAATGTGGAGGGACTACTGTAGTCACAAGCTCCCAAAAGCATTTCCTAACAGCAGCTTTTCCCCAGTGAATTAAACTGATCTGGACACTATAATAGGTCCTACTGATGCAGCCAACACATTCTAGCCTGCAGGAACAGGGGTATAGTGTTCAGCTCAAGGGAAGCAGTAGTGCCACTCTATTCTGCTTTGGTCAAACCTCACCTGGAATTTGTTGTTGTGTGCCTTCAAGTTATTTCCGACTTATGGTGACCCTAAGGCAAACCTAGCACAGACTTCTGTTCTGAGGGGGTTTGCCTATACCTTCCTGAACCCTGGTCTCCAGAGTTGTAGTCCAATGCCCAAATACTACATCTTGCTGTCTCTCCTCACCGGCAATACCACATCCATTTCTGGGCACAACAGTTCAAGAAGGATATCAATAAACTGGGACATGTCCAGAGAAGGGTGACCAAGATGATCAAAGGTCTGGAGACCAAGCCTTATGGGAAATGACTTAGAGAATTGGGTACATTTAACTTGGAGAGGAGAAGACTGAGAGGTGACTTGATAGCCATCTTTATATATCTGGACAGATGGAGTGAGCTTGTTTTCTGCTGTTCTAGACATTACACCATGAACTAGTGGATTCAAATTATAAGGAAAGAGATTCCATCTAAACATTAGGAAGAACTGTGAAGTCAAAAGCTTTCACGGCCAGCGTCCATAGATTTTCCTTGTTTTTTTTTCCAGGCTGTGAGGTCGTGATTTGGAAGAGTTTCTTTCTGATGTTTCACCTGCATCTGTGGCTGGCATCCTCAGAGAATGAGGGTGCCAGCCACAGATGCAGGCGAAACGTCAGAAAGAAACTATTCCAGAACACGGCCTCACAGCCTGGAAAAAAACCAAGGAGAATCTATTAGGAAGAACTTTAAGAACTGTTGCACAGTGGAGTGGGGGGTGTGTGAACTCTCCTTTGGAGGTAAACAGAAGTTGGATGGACATGATTCAGGAGTTCTGTAGTTAATGTATACCTGCATGGCAAAGGATCAGACTAGATGGCCCTTTCAACTATAAGATGCTATGATATGAGAAAAGGATGCTACTGGGGAAATTGTGGAAGGTGAAGTAAGCTTGCCCAGATTCTGTAGTTCCATAATATTTGGTGATAATGGGGAGGTTGTGTTCTCTCTTTTGAAGATTTTCCCAAGTGATCTGGTACCTCTTGAGTTCTGACACCACAGTCATGCTTCCACGGTTAGTCAATTAGTTGACTTTCTGCAAGAAATCCTAGGTCCTGCTCATAAGAACATGTCAGAGAAGTTTACAGAATTAACCTGTTTCAACTGACACCATCAAACTAGACAGGTACATATGATGGCTTTGTCCAAATTTTTCCACATTGGAAATTGCTTAATGTTCATATATATCCAAATGCATAAGCACAATGCATAACAACATAGAAAGTCTCTTTTTAGGAAAATTAGAATTCAAAATATACAAAAGGAAGGAAGGAAAACATGCAACTCCAAGTGTGTCTGCTTGAGCAAAAGTATCTGACTGATACCCAAGTGCTTTCATCTTTACACAAAATTATATTCCTTTTTTAAAAGGCTTAGTGGATAGTTGTTTGTTCCAAAAGACAGGATTTTTTATGGCCTCTGTAAACAAACTCATGTAGTCTTTAATCCTTCATGTCCTCATCAGCCCTTTGGAAAAACAAAAATATATTGCTTTTCTATTTGTGCATATTTGTGTGTGTTCACTGCAGATTACTACAGGCTACTAGGAAACAGTACAACACAACAACAATATTGCAACATTTTCCCTCCAGCACCTGACGCTGTGTGTAAAGAGATCATTTTTTTTATTATATAGTATTGTGTTGAAAACTGATTGCTAGTTTCCCATTGCTCCACCCTACCCCTTCCATAACAACTCCAAATATATACAATTACTGGATGCTTCTAGTCACACTTGACAAGCTAATGACAGAGCTATAACAAGATGGGGCAATATCGATGGATGACGACAGCCAACATGGAACAAATTTGCACTCCTTTCCAACCCACCTCACTGATTCAATTTTTGATGGTTGCAGGCAGACAAGGGAGTCTTCCCCACTGCTTATCATCAACTCTTATTTGCCTAGTTCCCCCTTTTTTTCTGAGTACAGTCCATGGGTTCACTTTTGAAGACCATTTGGCAAATTCTATAGACACTACATACAGTGGTGAAAGTTTTGAGGGGCACTCTTTTGGGAAGCTATTATCCCTGTGCCCCTTTTTTACTGGACACCCCTGGATGTGGAGCTTCCCCCCCACCAATTAATCTCCTCTCTTCCCAACCATCACTTCAAGACCACTTCAGTGAGTTTACAGCCCCTCTGCTTCTTCCATTTGCTATTGGCCTCAATTATTGTTTTGTATTTGGTTCAATTGTTTCTTGTGTAATTTTTATTTTGGCACCCACACAATTCAATCAGTCCTTAGGAATTTTGAAGCAGGGAAATTTCTAGGTAAATTATTGCCCTTTTGTGGAACTGCTGAATTCTGGGCACACATAATCGAGGATGGCTAGAAGGTAGATTAGGATCTACTGATAGATCTTTGGGTAGTTTGCAATAGCTCAATATGAATTTCTGACTCCCAAGTTTACTGCTGAAACAAAGAAAAGATGCAGAGGACAACCAGGAGTGGATCTGGGGACTAAAAGGCAACAAGTTCCATGTGGGTCTTATATTTGAACTAAGGCTGTGCAACTTGTTTGCATGAATCCCAAATAACTAAAGATATCAGGCCAATTCAGACTGATTTGTACAAGCTCCAGATTGGAACAGATTGGCCCAATTCAGTTTTGGAGCAGAATGGCACCAAAATACTTCACAGCAATCCAAACACTAAAAGTGGGGAAATGCCAGACAGCAAGTCTCCAACATGACCATATAAAGAAAATGTCAAGGTGCGGTGATGGAGAAGGAGGGGAAACGGGCTTTACTCATGGCAGCTTTATCTCACAATCTGGGAAAGAATATAGCACTCTCCAATCATAGTGTTTATGAGGAGCTATTATGTGAAGTCACTGAATTTATTTGGCCAAGTATTTCCTCCTAGCACCTCTTCATTATGTGTTAGTAGCAGATCATGAAAGAGCTATAGTGAAGGTTGGGGAGTCGTGCTCATCCAAGTTAGTCTCACTGAGGACTTTATCACACTGCACTGTTATAGTGCTACTATTCCACTTTAACTGCTTTGGCTGCCTCCTGTGGAATTCTGGGGTTTGTAGTTTAGTGAGGCCTAAGAGCTCTCTGGCTGAGAGTTCTAAATGCCCCTCCCCAAGCTACGAATCCCAGGATTCCACAGGAGGCAGCCAGAGCAGTTAAAGTGGAATAGTAGCACTATAACAGTGTAGTGTGATAAAGTCCTTAGTGAGACTGAGGCCCCGTCTACACAGTGAAAAAAATCCATACAGCATTTGAAAGATCGATAATTGTGTACACACAGCCGTTCAGCTGCATCCGTGTCTTTCAGAATGGGGGTTAGCCAATCCCCTGTAAAGTATGTGAAATAGGCATTCGGGAGGAATAGCGGATCTCGGCAAATAATCCATACAACTATTCGAATTCTTGATCATCTGTACACCCCATTTGCACACATATGAACAGGCACTGTAATCTGATTGGCTGACCAAACACAGAGGGCGGGGCTAGCAAAGAGGGGAATTGGGAGAGGCCACCATGTTGGATTCCCGGTAAAGTGAGAGTCCGGTAAGTCCATGAAATGGAGATTTTTACATTAATCATTTTTATTTTATGTTGCAAATATGGAAAAAATGACTGTCCACATAACAAGAACCTTTAAAAAAAATTAAAAAGTGGTGGGAGATTTAAAACCACCACTTGGATCGCTTGCTCCAACCAGCTGGGCAAGGGGAGGGCTCATACAGAGTTGGGGGGGGTAAAAAACAGTGTAGGCAGATCATACACATTCAAACGGCTGCCTTTTTGAATTTTTTACCCCCCAAACGGATTTTTTTTTCATCGTGTAGACGGGGTCTAACTTAGATGAGCACAAGGCAAGCCATCAGAGTCACCACAGAAAAGGGAAAGCATTGTACAGGACTCCTTTCCACCTGCCATCAGTGTAATCAGCCAATGGACAGGAGTAAAACTACCTTATAGCACCCACATTTTGCTACAGGAGCTTCAAGAGGCAACACCAAGAGGCCCTGTTCAGGACAGATGAAGAAGAAAAGTCCAAACAGCTAGGCAGCAAAGCAAGGCACACAGGGCAGGGTTGAAAAAAGGAAAATGGAGACAGCACCTGTAAGGAGATTATCAGATGTGGCTAATGTGGCTTCGACAGAATGCAAAAGTACACCAATATCAGTCAACATCGCGCTTTTGTGTTCTGCTGGTGTTATGCTGGCATTTTTTCTTATTGATTGCTGAAACTGTCAACAGATTCCCCAGTTCCGTTTTAGTGCCAGCATTGCTGGAGTGTGAAACCTCGGGCCGTTTAACTCTCTTGAATGCAGTGGGAATGGCCAGTCAGGCACGAACACTTCCTGGTGAGATTGGGACATCCAGGTAAGTTTTGCTCTTGTTATGACCTCCCCGAGTTACTTGAGACTTTCAAATTGTGTTTAGGTGCTTGGTGTAACTTTTTTTGTGTTTATTTTTATTTTTGAATTTTTCACGCTCATGTCTTCTTGTGAGAATGGGCATGATTTCACTCCAGGAAGTGAACGGAGCTCCTCCATTAGAGCTCCATTCATTCCTGGGCTGTGTTTTCCATGGGAGAGAAGGTAAGTGCAGTGAGGAGGGTTATTGTGCCAAGACAAGGGCAGGATTGGAGATTGTGGGACAGGAATACTTTTTGCGTTCCTGTCTGATAATCTGCTTAAGTCTCCAACACCCCCCCCCTCATCCCCACAAGACGCTTACAAAGTCAACTTTTAAAGATATGAGATGGGAGAAATATGTGGTTGTGTCTGGGATGTTGTCAGCACCAGCCCAGAACACCAAATGCTCAAGGAAGAGCAGGGAGATCATCAGGTTGGACAGCTGGTAATAAAAAAAGCATGTTCTCATTACCCCCTACTTCGTTATATTGTGAATTTATCAGTTGATCTGATAGTAAAGCGGAAAAAAAAGTATTCTCTCTTCAAGTACACTGTCATTTCATTATGATTAGTTTAAATTTTAACAGACTTAGGTGACTGATAGTCTAGAGCACTTAAAACCTGTGGTCCACGGACCCTCAGGGGCTGCAGTGTCCTCACAGGGGGTCTGAAAATGCTTGAAGGCTGCTCAGACCACCTTCTCCCTGTGTGGAGCAGCCACAGACAGCCAAGGCAAAGGCTGGCTGGCATGGCCTGTGCATTGCCATTCAATCTGCTCCAGCCACAAACTTGCAGGAAGAAGCAGTAGAAAAGTCTTCCCTCCCCTCCAGTGTCTCTGAGGGAAAGTTTAATGGATGGTATAATTGTCTTATTATTATCAGGTATTATTATTATTATTATTATTATTATTATTATGGTTTTAAATTTTGAGTTAAGCCTTAGGGGACCGCGGCAACAAAAGATATTTAAAGGGGGTCCCTAGTAAAGAAAAGGTTAAGAGCCACTGCTCTAGGGGGAAAGTGCCCGGACAAAAGCAGCATGAATTAATTCTAAAGAATGAGTGTTCCACAGCAGCTTTTTAAAAATGTTTTATTTTGGAAAAACAGAGACATTATGGGTGCTCAGCACAAAAACTCTAAAGTTACTTATCTGAAACTGGGCAGGGTTAACTCCCTCTTTAGGGGGTACTATGTCTCAGAATTCTAAGCAGATATGTGGAAAAAATGAAAAAATGTACACCATTTGGGGTTTTTTTGAATGCAAATCAATGGGGGAGAACTGTCAATCTAGATTCCAAAATCTCAGTTTGGATTCAGGGTCTAGACTGGATCTGGATTGATCCAATCCAATTCTGACTCAGATGTCAGAATGTCAAAATGTCAAATTGGGCTCTGTACCAAACTGATGAATCAGGTTCTGAAGTGAGTCAGGGATCCCATGCATTGCTCTACTTGGAACCAATTCCATTTGTATCAGGTGCCAAATTAGTGGATTGTGAAGTTCCAGTAAAACAGAAAAAAGAAAGCAAACCTGAAAACTACTGACATACCTGCCCTAACCTCAAAGAAGCAGGCCATGAAAATGGAGAATTCTTTTGCACCAGCCTTGGGTGCTCTGTGGATAGCGAGAATGGATGCACTGTTGGGAAAGGTGAGTCCTTTGACACCCTTGGGATTGTGTGATAAAATAATAATGGAGGGTTAATAACAGAGGGTTAGACACAAGGGTGTCTGACTACAAAACCACAAGCTAAAGATGGGAGTACAGTATATAACTATATATTCAAAATGTTATTATGTAATGTTAGTTTTTTTATTTTTTTGGTAACACTTTATATTAGTAAAGTCAATAAAACTCAAATGTGTCTATGTCTCCCTATTACTTCATAGATCATTATGCATAAACATAAGCTTAAACAATCAATACTAAGCATGCATGTTTGTTTACAAACACTTCATTACAGTTTACTAAATACAGTATATATGTGGCATAAATTAACCAACATTTTCAAGATGTTGACTTTATTAATCTAAAGTGTTACCAAAAAAATTTAAAAATATCTAGCATTACATAATAACATTCTGAATATATAGTTAGAATCTCCCATCTTTAGTTTGTGGTTGTGTGATAAATGCCAGGGCTTGCTGCTTCTGAAAGCCTTCCCCTTTTTGCAACGTGCCTTTGTTGGACTTGCTCAACACCACAGAGTGGAAACAGTGGAGTGCCATACCCTACCCTACAAATCCCCCATTTCCCTGTGGCTGAAATTGGTACCTGCTCTGTGCTGGTACTCCAAGCTAACCAGTGCTCTTTCCTAATTTAGGAGGGGGAGGAGTGGAAGCAGTGGCACTCTTCTTTGCCTCTTCTTGCGGATGTAGTGACCTGGTTTTGTCAAGTCTATTTTCCTCCCTTTGCCTCTGATGTCTTTTCGTGAAGCCGAGCCAGGAGATTTCTTTGGACTTCTCTGAGCCTCCAAATTTTGATTAAAGCAAAGCCGAACGCATCAACACAATTATGAATAAAACCAAGAAGGAATTCCCCCTTTGAGGATTACATGCAGAGGGGGCTCATAGCAGCTTTGATTTTACATTTCAATTTAATATCTATATATTGCACCAGATTTCATTTTCTTTGTAACTGAATAGTTAGGACAGTTTTTGGTTTCTGAGACACCCCAGGAAGCTGTAGTTCTATATTTCCTCAGGGATGTGAAGTTTTCTACGGATTACCACTGCCCAAGAGAAAAGCATTTACTGGACTGGAATTGAACACTGTGCCCAGTGTTAGTAAACTACCATTCCCATTATTCCTTGTGGGAAGCCACAAAAGTATAGAACCAATACAAATTTGTGACACAGAGATGCCCTTCAAAGAACAGCATCAATTCTACTAAGAGGTATCATCCACAGGAAGCGACTCTGTTTGCCTGTCTTCCAGAACCCATACTGAGCTCAGAAGTAATTTGTTACAAATAACTAGTTGCTTACAATCCATTAATTTCTTTTTTCTCATTCCTAATGCATATCTACATTATATTCTTATTGTAATTTGACAGGAAGTTAACAATGCATTATGTTGCACTCCTTATGTTCCAAGTATATGTTACAGTATAACCTTTAAGTGTTTAGTTTCTTTTATAAATACAATGGTGTATCCTCACTAAATAGTGGGTGACAAATATTACACAGTTCATGTGCCACCTCATGATTTGCTGAGGTGGGTGCTGTGGTGACTACAAGGTAGAGGAGAGTATGCTTGTACCACAGGCCATTGGCTTGTAGCATTCAGATTATTAAAAAGGTAAATATTTTATTTACAATTGCTTCTTTAAAAGTATAATTCCAATAACAACTAATGTTGAGAGTGGAGGACCATCATATTAAGTCTATTGCAGCAAGACCAAGGTAGATTCTCTCAGCCCTTTAAAACCTAACACGTTTTGTCAAGTGGAAACAGCCTGTGGTTCCTGAACACTGATGCCAAATATAACGGGAAGTTACGCATTCTGGAGATACTGTAACTATGAGCTCATTCTTATTGGCCAAAAGCTCCCATAAATGTCAGCCTGTTCTGTGCCTGGAAAGCGCAACTCCATGTGGTTTTTCTGCACCCCCACATCCATACCAGGAGTTGTGATTGATGTGTGGTCCAGGCAGGGTTTCCATCTCCAGATGAGTACTGAGGAATGGTGGGAAAGGGCATGCCTCCATTCATATCATCATCAATGGGGCTTGTTCAAGAGCACAAGCTAAAATGAAACAAGGAAGCCAGATTTCACCCCTAGCTGTCTTGGAAGCTCCTGGAGGTTTCAAAAGAACCTCTTCCTACTCTGGGTACAAAAAGTTGCAACTGAGCCCACAAAAGCACCCTGAAAGGGCTAAGACAAGAACAGATGAGAACATAATCTGGTCCTTCAAAACACACACACGCGCGCGCGCGCACGCGCACACCCCTACCTTCCCAGTCAGTAAAGCAACAAGTTGGACTAAATCTCAGGGCTTCTGCCCAGTCTGAATGAGCTTTATATTTTGAAAAGTAACCACCAAAGACAAGCCTCCCCCTACCCCATAAACACCTTTCCATGAGTGGAGAAATTTAAGGAGAGAAGGCAGTACATCAGAAATTAAATAACAGAAATGTGGGTGTGTTTTGAAGCTTAAAAGGTTTTAAGAAGAGCAAACAAGTTTGTGGAGGCAAGGTCATCCAAGGCTTATTAGCCATTATGGTCTTATGCATCCATCTGTGTCTAGAGGCCATGTACTACTGAATACCAATTGTGAGGAGTGCCAGAATAGGCTACTGTCTCCAGCCTTTTCTCACAGGTTTTTCTGGGGCATTTAGTTAGCCACAATGAAAAACAAAATCTTGGAGTAGGCAGACCTTTGATCTGATCTTCTAAAGAAGTTTAAAAGTACCACATGTTGAAAACAGGCACCACTTTTGGCTTCACCAAAACAGATGTATATTTCCAGGACATGAGACTCAGTTGTAGCATAGTTTCTCCATTATAGCTTCCCCATCTTATTCCACACCTTCTGGAGGTTTTTAAGCAGAGGCTGGATGGCTTGGATTCAGGAGTGCTTGGATTGTATATTTTTGCGTGGCAGGGGGTTGAAATGGATGGCCCTTGTGGTCTCTTCCAACTTTATGATCTACTCATACTCTGAAATCCCAAAGGAACAAGGCCCAAATTAGGTAGATGGCAGGAAATTTCTGAACAAAGGTTTATGACCTGATAGTGATGCTTCTTATAAGTGAAGAGCAATCACAGGTTTGGGGTGGTGGGAGAGAAGAGCAATTGGATTGGGTCTGAGGAGGGGAGCCCTTTTCACCCATGCCATTTCCTTTGTTCAACCCCAACACCCTCCCTCCAAGAGGCTGCTATTTGGCCTATGAGGGCAAGAGACTTAAGGTACCATATACAAAAACAATGTGGGCAGGGGAGGAAAGACTAAACCCATCCTCACCCTCAGTGGTCTGTAATTTAGTAGCTGACACATGCAAAAGCTCCCAGGTGCAATCCTGGCATCTCCAGGTAGGTCTGGGAAAAAACCAATGGTCTAACCAGGCATAAGCCAACTTTGTATATCTGATCAACTCTCAACCACACACACACACCCAAAGAAAACCAGGGAGATCACAACCACTCATGTCATCTTTAGCTGTAATCATAGGAGTTGGGGAAAGGGTTGTTTGGTGTTCCTTTGACTAGCCTGAGTATTTGTGGTTGAACTCCGAGGGTGACATCCAGTGGCCAGAGGGAGAATGTCTCCATATTCTTTCCTGCAGGCCCCAAATCTATGCAAATAGGGTTATTTTGTTTGTTTTGTTTTAGCTTTATAACTAGTTGTGGCAGAAGGTTTTTTTTAAAAAAACAATGGGGCATAGACTGTATTTTTTTTTACTGTGCTTTGAATGGGGCTTTTTTAACCATTTTAAAATTAATGTTTGGATTGTTTGTTGATTTTTTTAAAAAAAAACTTTTGTTTATACAGGTATATGATTCTAGCTATATTTTATTTCAACTTACATTGTAAACTGCTTCAGGGCTCATTGGGAAAAAGGTGAGAGAATGAATGAATATGTCCTCCTAAAGCAGGAGCAGGAAAAGTGCAGCCATTTTCATGGCCTCCAGGGGTAAATAGATAAATAAATAAATAATCCCTCCCAAAGATTTTTGCTCTAGAATGCCCCCAAATGCACTCTAGGGGTGTGTAGAGGGCATTTCCACAATGTCTGGAGGCTCCCTTGCCACACCCACACCCACACCGGGTCAAAAACAATTTTTGCAATTTGTTCCAAATGCTCCAAAATGTCCACTAAAGAGGGTTTGGGGCACATTTCCCTACATTCTGTGTCCCCCCCCCAGGCCAATTTGAACCCCCAAACATGCTGAAAATGTCCCCTTGCCTCCCAGAAGTGTTTGGGGTTAAAAAAAACCTTAACTCCCCCATGGAAGCAGGTATGTCTTCCAACATCTCCTAGGGGGCTAACTTGGCCCCCTAGCCTTCCACCATTGTCTACCCCTGTTCCAGAGCCTCCAGATTAAGAAAATAAGAATCCTGCTGGATCAGACCAAAAGCTTATCTTGTCCAACATTCTATTTTCATGGAGGCCAACAGGAGAAATATAGGAGGGAAACCCACAAGCAGGACACAAGTGCACCAGAACCCTCTAATCCTGCTTCTGTGCAAATAATATGCGGAGACACACTTCCTCCGGTACTGGAGATGATGTGTAGCCGTCACAACCAGTGGCCCTATCCTCCATGAATTTATCCAAACCCTCTTTTGAAGTTGTCTAGGTTTTAAAGTCAACCAGGTTAGCAACTATCACTACATCTTGTTATGCCAAATTCTACAGTTTAACTATGCACTCTACAAAAATTCTCTCTTTGCTCTTGTAAGCTTTGGTCCAATCTAGAAAAAAAAATCATTAGACTGTCTGCTCATACTGGGAGCCAACCATTAGCCATTTTTTACTTACAGGCAAGCCAAAAGAAAACCAAGAATCAGTTCTCTTCAGTCAGCTACCCAAAGTTTTCATACCTGCTCACTCAAGAAGTGTCTTACTTGAGCTAATAATGAAAGTGGCTGATTTAGCAGGTGCGCCATTTAATGGCTATAGCAGCATCTTATAGGGTAGGTTTTGGATAAGACACAAGGGGCTAGTGAATAGCCTGTTTCACTCATCTAGAACAACACATATGAGAACATAACCTTGAGTTACACATATGTCATTAATAGGATTCTGTGTACGTTTTCAGGTACACAGCACAGCAAGCACTACTTTAAATCTATCCCACATGAGACTGAAGAGAAAACCCTTTTTCTAAAATGGAGCACAACATTGCCATTTTTTATAAGCACTTGTATGTATTCAAAATAGCTAGCTTTTAAAATTGTACTGCCAGTTGGGGATACCCTTCCAAAATGTTTTAATCCTACCCAGAGATGGGGCAACTGCATAAGGCCATTTTTCAACCCCCCCCCCCAAATTCAATGGCAAATGACACCATCCAATTTTCCCAGCAAAGTGAAGAAAGCCATTAAAGAATACTTGATTTGAATGGATTATTCTTTGCCACTAAAAACTGTCAGCAAAGCAGAGAACACCCTCCACTATTACATTTGGCCCTCCTTATCCACAGGTTCAGCATCCATGTCTCAAAAATATTTTGAGGGGAGGGGAATCTCAAAAGCAAACCTTGCTGTTTGCCATTTTATATAAGGGACACCGTTTTACTATGCCATTGCATATAATGGGACTTAAGCATCCAGATTTTGATATCCACAAGAGGCCTGGAACCAAACCTCAGCAGATACAAAGGGCCCACTGTAATAGTTTCCAGCTTATTTTAATGACTTTTCCTCTGTGCTGCCAAAATTCAACAGGGGGATGAAACCTATGTTGTTTGCCCAGCCCTCATTTCATCAGTAAATAGGACCTGTATATGTACAAAAGCACATCAAAAGGTAAAGCTAGATTGCTGGCTTTAAGGAGAAGCCAAGATATCAGTAAACCACTCGCTTCATTGATTACTTCAGCAGAAACAGAATTACAGACTTCACATCTTTAGTTCTTTCTCCAGGCATACCAAAGCAGAATTACAGGGAAACTGATGCACAACCTGAGCTCAGCACATAAGAGGTATTTGCCGCTTTCTACATCACAGGTGCTTAAGACTGGCGAAAGAGCAGAGGAACAGCTGGATCAGGCCAGTTGATTCACTTCTGGGTACCTAATTTGGGCATGAAAATGGAACAATGGCAGAGTCCAAATACTGTACATCATTTCCATTTCAGAGTCAAGATGGGAATTTGAAGCTCTAAAATGTGTGAAGAAATTTGAGCTGAAGAGCAGCTTCTTAAATCATGGAAGTTATTAGTTGGTATATATATATATATATATATATATATATATATATATATATATTTACAGCTTTTCTATGCTTCACTATTGCCAGTATGGAAACACACATTACTATTAGCTTCTTGTTAATACAGCTTTTATTTTGTCTCTGGTGGTAGCAAAGACTTTCTGACTTTTCTTCGCAAACGAAGATTCAGGAAGGACTCATCCCGTGCTTTCTGCAAGCGCGCTGATGACTAAAAAGGCCAATCCGAGATAAACAAGTCCGGTTGCAAAAAGCACAGCAGAAGGTCTCCTTGGGTGATGTTTTTGGGTTGTGATTCTTTCTGCGTTGTCGTTTCTCTTCAAGACTTGTTCAGCGTGACTTCTCAAATAAGGCTGCAACATTGTGGATAGTGCGTCTCCATGCCTCCCGATGTGAGGCCAGGGCGGACCACTGTTGGTAGTCAATTTGGCCGAGCCTGAGATGTTGTTTCAGGGAGTCTTTGTATCGCTTTTTTGGGGCGCCCCTCTTACGCTGACCCGTGGCGAGTTTACCATAGAGTAGTATTTTTGGGAGGTGATGGTCCTCCATCCTAGAAACGTGCCCTGCCCAGTGCAGCTGCGTTCTCAATATCATGGGCTCAATACTGGTGATCCCTGCTTGCTCAAGGACAGCAACGTTCGTCACATAGTCAGTCCAGTGTATATTTAGGATTGTGCATAGACAGCGCTGATGAAAGCGCTCGAGGAGTCGTAGGTGGTGGTGATAGATGACCCATGTTTCAGATCCGTAAAGGAGGATAGACAGTACAATGGCTCTATACACATTTTTTGTGCTTTGCCTTAGGTATTTATTGCTCCAGACTCTTTTATACCAGTTGGGTAAAAGCATAACTCCCCTCTTCTTCCAAGCCCCTTCACTCATCTACATGGAATTCCTCCTGCCTATTGCAACCAGCCAAGTTGTTAAATACAAAGCTAATGAGTTATTCAGAAGCATTTTTAAAATTAACATAAGAACCAGTGGCCTTCTCTGCTGTGGCACCACATTTATGGAATACCTCCCTGTTGGAGGCCTCACTGACACAAGTGTTGCTGTCATTTCAGCAGTGAGTGAAAACATGATTCACTAAAGCCTTTGGCTCTTGATTTTATACAAACCCTTCTATGTACCGTTGGACCCCAGTATCCAAGTGGATACTGGACTTAGTGGATACTGGAAGCTGTAATAACAGCAAACCCTACTAAAATAATGGTTTTCTGGTAAAAACATATCATAGTGCTCTGTTGGAGGATCTAGAAGATGTCTAGAGAGGACCCCTCTCTATGCATTTTCTAGGATGGCTCTATGGTATGTATCCCAGTTTTGTGTGTCATGGATAACTGAAACCACAGATATTGGTTCCGTGGATCCAGGGGTCTGACTGTAAATGATTTTAAATGGATTTATCAATTTTTAATGTCTTTTAAAGTTTAAATTATTTAAACTTCTTTGTCTTTTAAAATATTTTATTTTTATATTGCTTTCAGTTAGTCAGGTTGGTTTTAATGTATGGTGCCCTGAAATCTTTAGGTAGAGGATAGTGTATAAATATTGTAATAAAAAGTCCGTTGGAGCTCATTCACATTTTATATGAAATTTAACAGCATTTTGTGTGTGTATATGTGTTGACTTATGGCAACCTCATAAATTTCATAGGGCTTTCTTAAGCAAGGAATCCTCAGAGATGGTTTTGCCAGTTTCCTCCTATGAAATATAGCCTACAGCACCCGGTATTTGTTGATGACCTCCCATCCTAGTACTAACTATGACTGACCCTGCTTAGCTTCCGAGATCAGATGGTACCTTTAGGGTATTTAGGCTATAACAGCGTTTTACTCTGTTTAAATAACAGAGAGGTGATCTTAAACTAAAGGAGCAAAAATACACTGCTCAGTTTTCATTGTCATATTAAATTCTGAATATTCTGCTCTTGAGAACCCAAATATACCAAAAAACTTCCTCATCATAGAATCATAGAATAGTAAGAGTTGGAAGAGACCCCAAAGGCCATCTAGTCCAACCCAATTCTTTGAGTTAAAGCACAGTCTTTTTTAAAAAAGAAAAAAACCTGACCACAGATCTTACATTTATTAGCTGGGGATGGAATAGAGATAAGGTTCAACTCCGACTTGTGAGTCATTGCTGTCAGAAGATATGAAGTGCAGGCTTGTCTCCCAAAATCAACTCATTGCTTCTATTGTATAATCTTGGAGGTGGGGGTTAGAATCATAGACTCATAGAGTTGGAAGAGACCACAAGGGCCATCTAGTCCAATCCCCTGCTATGCAGGAACACACAATCAAAGCACCCCTGACAAATGGCCATCCAGCCTGTTTAAAAACCTCCAAAGAAGGAGACTCCACCACACCCTAAGGCAGCCCATTCCATTGCCGAACAGCTCTGTCAGGAAGATCTTCCTAATGTTTAGGTGGAATCTCTTTTCCTGTAGTTTGAGTTCACTGCTCTGTGTCCTAGTCTCTGGAGCCACAGAAAAAAAGCTTGCTCCATCCTCAGTATGACATCCCTTCAAATATTTAAACATGGCTATCATGTCCCCTCTCAACCTTCTCTTCTCCAGGCTAAACATACCCAACTCTATAGGGCTTGGTTTCCAGACCTCCTACCATTTTGGTCACCCTCCTCTGGACACATTGCAGCACTTTGGCTCCTGACAGTTTCATACATACCAATGCTCTGGTTTACCTCTCTTGACATGCCAGAGAAACAAACCAGGAACCAACCGTAGATTCATTCTCTGGTTGTCAGGGATGCTTTGATCGTGATTTCCTGCATGGCAGGGGGTTGGACTGGATGGCCCTCGTGGTCTCTTCCAACTCTACAGTTCTATGATTCTATGAAACAAGCCAGAGGCCCAGAACATGCCTCATTCATAGATTACACTAAATAAGCAACAGATTGAAGAACTGACAGAAGTAATCAGCTAGCATGCACCAACCTGGTAGTTCATGGACAAAAGGATAGAATTCTTGAGAATTCTGGCTTGTGATGTCCAAATGCTCCCTAACGTACCTAAAGACTAATACTGATACCAGTTTCATATGTGTATTCCATAAATAAGTATTGTTTAATGGAAGGAAGCATCATGTTCAAAATAAAACACACTTTGACCCCAGCAAATGCCCAGAATTGCTGGCAGCAGCCCCACAATTAGCCACAGGCAAAGTACAACTATGACATTTCTCTCCCAAGTTTATCTGGGCTAAAATTTTGATACATTTGCCTTTGCTGTAAACCAGAATAAATTACTTTTATACAAGTAGGACAATGCAGCTTCCCATTCTAAATGACTTGCCTCCTACATCTATAAAATTAAATATATAAAGTCTCTCTAGTTAGTTTCCAATACCAGCACATTTCCAAGATCTATTCTATGTCTCCATGCATAATATTCTGTGTCTCTTTCTCATAATACAGGACACTTGAAAAAAGGTTACAGGTCATGCACAACTCATGTGTGGGATGTTCCATTCCTGTGCAAGGATGATGAGTAGTAGTAGTAGTAGTAGTAGTATAATATAGTTTGTAATAATGAGCTGGCTCCTTTCGCTTTTTTTGGTTCAACTCCTGATGTTTGTACCAGACATGAATTACTGTATTTCTAACAAAACTAAATAGATCATACTGCATTAGACCTACTTATGTACAGACATCTTAAGCTGAAATCCTTTTCTCAAGAAATCTTCTCAAAGAGAACACCACACACACAGAAGATAATGGCCGTAAGAGGAGAACATTTTCTGCTGGAGAGTATAATGCACACATCCTATGAACAATATAGAACTGATCTACTGGGTGAAGTTATCTCATCAGAAGGAAATATATTCTTCATGGGTGTGGTTTTCTACAGGCATGTACCATGGATATAACCTTGGATCCCTCTCTCTCTCTCTCTTGCTTTTCTTCACAAACGGAGATTCAGGAAGGACTCATTCCATGCTTTCTGCAAGCGCGCAAGTATGTCATAACAGCCAATGCATAGGACAGTCATCAACAAAACATTAATAAAACATTAATTGCAAAATGCTAGCTAACAAAGGATGATTCAGAAGTTACTGTTTCAACATTTGCATTTAATTGGACCCAGAAATTAATGACTATATTTTATTAACAGGAAGAGTTCACTGTACAATAATTTTCAAATGTAAGGGCAAAAAACTCTCCACATAATATAAATTTGCAATTCAAAATGACAATGGTTGTTAGCCCTACGTTAGATATCTCTTTTCAACCAATGAATATCTGGCTTACAGATCCCTTGACTGTCATCATTTACTAGAGAGGGATTTAAGCCATCACCACCATCTTAGACTAGGGAGTTTTCCAGTGTTTTATATTAACACAAGGTGGAAGTTCTTATCTGTAGATTAGGAACTTGTTCACACAGTTTGAACACCCCATCAGGGATCCCTTAAAAGGTAAAGAAGTGGAATATATCAAGCCTAGCAAGGCAGGAACAAAAAATATTTAAGATTCAGGTAGCTGGGAATAAATTTATAGTCTTAAGGAAAACATTGCTCTTAATCCACACTTCGCATTAGCCACTGAAAACAGGTATGTTTGGTTGCATATCAAGTCATTTCAACTCAGCTTGAGAACAGAACCCTTGTAAGCCATCACTGAAATGAATAGTGGCTTTGGAGAGGAGCAGAGATGCTTGTTGGAACACCCCTAGTCTCCTAAGTGAGAAAAAGGGAAGGGAGGTTTTCCCCATGATTTCACAAAGAACAATGTTAAAGAGACAATGTAAACAAATAACACAACTCTTTTGTCCAAGTTGAATTCAAGGACTCAGCTGACCCTACTTTGGGTTTCACATTCACTCCAGTGCAGGAGCACCAGAAGCAATATTAGACATCCATTTATTAACAAGGACCAAGTGGAGCCAGCAAGGAAAACAGGAGCTCATCAGGAAGGGTTCAGCATTTCTTCTTTCCAAGATATTGGAAAAAAGGGCAAGAGTGAAATGGTATCATCATAAAGATGCTGAAAACAGCAGCTGATGGAGGTTGACTCCAACTCAAGAATAGCTCATAAAACAATGCACAAGCTTTTTTTTTTTTTTTGAGGTTGCCTAACAATATTACCATGATCTAGGCAAAGGTTTATCATATCTTTAGAGATTAAGCAAAAATGTCCCATCATTTGAGGGGAAAGTGCATATTGGAAATGAATAACAATGATTAGATTCAAGATCATGGCATCTGACAAGCTTTGCTTTTTAAGAAAAGACATTTTATGCTAAAAGACACCCAACAGAAATATGTAAGAAACAGATTGACTGAATTTACAAGTACATGGTTGGAATAAACTACATCAATTCTTTTCCATCAAAAAGGGAAGGTGGGACTCCTAAGCATGTGTTTTTCTTAAACATGAGATGCAGCCCAGTGTATAAAAGCTTTTAAACTGAGCTCCCATATAGAAGACACAGATCAAATCTATTTCAAGCTAATTTAATCCATTTACAATCTAAGCTATTACTGAACAGTAAGACATCCTCTTGAACTTTTCAAATTTTTCATTGCAAATCCTTTATATGTGGATTTCAAAACAGTTCTTGGCTGGTTGTTTAAAAAACAAAATGTCTCCTGAGATTCCTCTGCTGGAAGGTTATGAATATTCCTTCTGGTGTACTCTGTTGCTCCTCTTTCTAGTCTTCTCGACTCCATCAAATTCTGAGGCTCATGAAGTCACAGCTGTCATTAAAATGAAAACAAAAACTGCTGGGAATGAGAGAAGATGCAACCCATCCTATTCAAACGTGGACTTTACTATTTCGGGTTGCACCACACCTGTAAACGTTCCCTTGTCTGTCCGGCTGCAACACTGAATTTAGTCCTGCTTGCCTTCTCTCCACTGTCGGGAACCTTCATTCCATGCCACATAGACAAAAAGAGCAAGTACAACATGAACAGCAACCACAGCAACGATTGCAGCATAAAAATAGCTGTCTCTATTGGACATTCCAAAGATGCCTGAAAGAATAAATTTGGGTGGAGGGGAGATGTTGAAAGAGAAATTTTTTAAAGAAGCAATCCAGATTAACTAAAAAATTTAAAACGAAAACTATTCACTTATCAATTTGTATCCCTCCCTTCTACTGAATGGTACTCAATATGACTGTAAAGCAATGTCACTACAATAAAATATAATATAATGTAACTAAACTGCAATAAAAACAAAGTTTAAAAAGCATAAAAACAAAGCAATACACACAGGTCAAAATTTACTAAAAGAAAATTGTATCCTTCCCTCAGAGTCCATAAAATCCATCCAATGGGCCACATATATCTTTGATTTAGTTTTCTGATTCAGACAAATGCAGCAAAAGATAGTTTGCAATGCTTAAGACAACAAACCTGTACATGATTACTTTACACTGGATACCAGTGAAATCATCAGAACTTTTGAGTACACATGTACAGGACTGGACTTTTACAGTCACAATATACTTTGGTATGTTGCATACACTGACATTCTATAGCATTCAGCATATGGTGGACTTCTTTATCTCAGTACTTCAATCCTTTTTTCTCTGCCCACTAATAAAGCAGAGAACAGAATCACTGAAAAGCATGCATGTTTTATTGCACATTGTTTGTTTGTTTGTTTGTCATACTTGCAATCTTATTGTGTTTAATGTCTTTTTATGGGGGAGGGTGGGGGTGGGTGGTGTTTTTAGTCATTATTATAATGTTTTAATTGTTGGAAGCCGCCCCGATTGTTTTTAGCAGAGGGGCGGGGTATAAATAAATATTATTATTATTATTATTATTAACCCATTCATAGTTGCCATCCTGGAAGCACTACTTGTACTGGAAATGTAATAAATACTATACTACAAACAAACAAAAATCATGTAACAGATTTTTATTGATGTATGTATGTGTATGGGAAACACAAATTTAAAAAGAACTCTATCATTTAAATATTTACATCATGCTGATAAATGACTTATGAAGCAGTTAGCTATAGCAAGGTTAAAATGAGTCACCCACATTTAGAAGACTAAGTACACAAATGATCACACTTCTCTGTTTAATAAACTACCAAGTTCAGTAATAAACTGTTAACAGATGACATAACAATCGATGCCAAATTATGGCCAGAAACCAATAGTGTCCATGAACTGGATCCCATGCTTCTGCCAATCTGTGAAACCCCCATCCTTGTGTACCCTCAAAATCTGGAGCAGGATTTTCGTGCCACAAAGGATACAATAGGATGGTGTGTGTGTGTCCCAATTTCAGTATGTTGGATACAAAAGTATACTGTTGCATCTTAACCATAAAAGTCCATAGTAATACTCAATATCTGGCTCTTATTAATGCAAATGTTAATGAAAGCAATTTCAAGAAAGGGACTATAGTCTTCCATTATCACTATCTAACCACTCAGAGGACATGGTGTATTTGTCAGTTGCTTATATTTAACTACAATATGAGAACAGCCTTTTCATATAAAAAACTGTACATTGAGACTCTGGCAACTCAGTTTTGCAAATCTGGAAAAACTGTAATATAAAGTCTGTTGCAATTTGCCCATTGCAAAAAATCAAAGGAAAAATTCTGCTAACATGAGAGTTTTGCACTTTTACCACAAAATATGCTGTCAGGAAATTTCATAACAAGAAAATTTCACAATCAAGAAATTTTCCCATGTTCCCATGAAGATTTTTTTTTTTTACACTGGGCAAACAATTTAAGGACACAAAGAAGTTTCTCTTTCCTTCACTGTTTTATTAGTTTATTCTTGAGGATATAGAATAACTGAAGTGCTGATTGCTATTATTAAAAAAACTTATAATTCTCCCAAAACAAAATAATTTATGTTGCCCACATCCTACTGCATAGTAAAAACATCCATTCTAAATAATTTACTCGCTCTGAGAAAATACAGGCAAAGATGAAAAGGAAAGATAGTATTTAACGAAGAAAATTACCTTCAAATACATATGTCTTTGATGAAAAATAGAGTCCAATGGGTAACATAATCATTAAAGCTGTGAAGAATAGAAGTGTCCTCAAAGTTGAGGCCAAAGAACCGTCACTTCTGCAACAAAAAACAAGAGTCCATTAAATCACCCATCAAACATAGCGGAATAATGGTTTACCTAAGGAAAAGTATTGAGCTAAATCCAACACTAGTCCTGCCTAGAGCCCAGCCACGGAAAAGAATGAGGCCTATTAGCCACAACTAATTTAAGTCCCATTAGTTTCAATGGGTCTACTCTAGGCAAGATTAACACTGGATTTACATAAGAGTGCAATCCTAGCTGTCCAAGATGCCAAAGTGTCATCAGAGCCTACACTAGGCTAGCTAAAGCTATGCTGAATGCCAACCCACCCAGTCTAGAGATGTTCAGCAGATCTCTGAGATCTGCAGACAGACGAAGGCTCGTGATAGAAGAAAAGGCTTGCAATCCTAACCCCTTACAAGCTCATGCATATTTGGGTTAGGAGGACTGCACTGTTTTTTTAAATTAATTCTTTTTATTCAGACATTTCATTTAACAATAAAATAAACATAGATAAATCAAATATCACAAAAGAGAAAAAAACCCAACATAATATATCATACAATGTTCACATCTTCCATGTCTTCTTAATCATGCAGAAAGCTAATGAGAAGAAAAAACCTATGAGAGAGAAACAAAAAGGACTGCACTGTTAACACACTCTTATTCAATTTAAGAATAAATATGAATATAGTTTAACTCTATGAATGCATTGTGAAGCATTATTTTTCCTGCCAATTTTACCAACAAGACCACATTTATTCTAATACCAAAGCACTTAAATGGATGAAATCATGCTCCTACAAGCATTAGAACTAGTTACAAGCAAGATATCATTATGTAATCAAGAACCTCTTTGATGACAAGCTGCTGGCTATGTATATATTAATGGGGAGGGATGGTTAGCATGAATTTGGATAATCTGCACATTAACAGACTAATTTTTATAGACAAGACAGTAGTATAATTTAAGATGATGCTCTGAAAATGGCATATCTCTTGGCCAATATAGCTCTGCATAACACAGAGATGGGCAGCTATCATAGGGCCAGGGACTACCTTTCAGGTTGGTCAAGTGCTCACTGGCCACCATTTTTTACATTAGGGTTGGGTTGTTCTGGTGTTTGTTTTTAACCTTTTCTGTGCAAAAGGTATTACTGGAGCAGATCTAACTGTCAAAATATCCACTTCTAACTTCTTTAACTTTCATTAAAATTCTGAATACTAACAAACTGAAGTGGCCTCAAATGCTCTTTAGTCAACATATTCTTTCCTCGTTTTAAAAGAGAATATCATCCTCAAATCCACTCAGATTTCATTATTATAATAACCTGAAGGTACACAACAGCAGGACTATGATCTCAAACAGGGAATACGACTACCATGTTGAGTCTCTACTATGATATTATGATACCAAGTACAATGCTGACTATAGAGCACTTTCTCATTATAGTGCATTTAGCATTTTGACCCCAATTTTCAGTGGCAAAACAGTGTTATTCCCCCTCAAAAATTTTTTTTTCTGAGGATCACTGAGAGCACTGGAAAAAAAAAAAAAGGACATAACATCACTTTCACAATCCAAAGATACATGCACCAGAGAAACAGGCTCACATATTCCTTGCAGAGAGAGAAGACTTCATTCAGGAATCAGTGAATGAACATATATGGTGACCACCTTCTTACACTGAAATTAATTGTGAAGATTCTAAGCATGAGAGATTTGCAGATACACTGAAGTTATTGCATAGGCTTCAGAATGCCATATGAGACAAAGGGCTGGCATTGTGTGTGCATTATGTATCACTCATACCCTATTACATTCAGCAAAATCTTGCGTAGGACCAGTGGTCAAAATTTGTGTTTTCAATAGCTTAAAACTGGTGAAACAAAAAGAAAACTCACCTAGCAACATTTCAAACTCAAGTAGAAACTGTAATATAAAGCCATTCTTAAAAATCCTGTGTCTGCAACATAGGTAATGTTAGAACCTAACTGAACACAGCACAGGATTGGGCAAAGTGTATTCCATGGGCCACAGGCAGCCTCCCCATTCAAATGTTTTACACTGACATTATGGCTTTTGCTTGTAATATGATAGCCAATTCAGCTCCTTTTAATTCAGGGACAGCAGTCAGTTTCATATTATAGGAAATTTAAACAATGTGTACTCATTTATATACAGTTTAAATATAAATTTAATAAAAAATTAAGCGAGGGTGGCAGATTTGATCAATAATGAGCATGGGATTTGACAACATTAAAAATATTTAATGTGGAATTAAACTATAGTTAATTTCAACTGATCTAGTTTACATCTAGCTAATTTTTATGTATTTTTCACCTAAACACTTTTTTTAAGTGTGGCCCTTCGAGCACTTGACCAACATTCAACAGCAACATCTGTCCACACCTGTTTAGCAGCAAAATCTTAAAGGCAGGCCAAACTGCAGCATTTGATTTCATAGAATCATAGAATTGTAGAGTTGGAAGAGACCACAAGGGCCATCCAGGCCAACCCCCTGCAATGCAGGAAATCATGATCAAAGCATCCCTGACAGATGGCCATCCAGCCTCTGTTTAAAGATCTCCAAGGAAGGAGACCCCACCATGTTCCATATTCACTTTTAACATATACAATATCCACAACAGTTTATATCTATATGGAGTCCCACTGACTGATAATTGCTTTGTTGATGTATTTATAGCAAAATAAAATGACCTAACCACACCTGAATTCCAAAAACTGCAGGTTGTAACCAGTACTTTTACATCTTGTAAACAAACACAGTCCTGTTGCTTCTTGCTTAGACATAGAACTATTCTACACTGACTTGAAAAAACAGGAATTACTCTGGAGAATCCATACATTGAGTCAGTGTGGTGTGACCAAGTGTCAGACTAGGGCTGGGAAAAACTAGATTCAAATTTCTACCCAGCCACAAAGCTCACTGTGTGACCTCAGCCCAGTTGCTGCTGTGTTGTAGTCTAATCCATCTGCATAAATACAGTACAAACTTTATGCAAAAAAGATATAATCCAGTTTACAAAATATGTTTATTTTGTTTAGACAATTAAACCACATCCAATTCCCCCCTCCCACTAAAGTATTAATACAGCCTTTTTATGCCAACTCCTATATTATTGCACTGTCTATAAGCTAAGAACACTTTTCCCATATTTTGACCTCTTTTATTCTTGCCAAGCTCATTTTATAGATATAACAAAGTCATTTAATGAAAAACCATAACAGCTCTGTTGGATCAAACTGAAGAGCCATATAGCCTAGCATCTAATTGTCGCTAGCAAGTAGTGCCACATTAAAACCCAGAGATTATTTAGTTATTCAGTTTATAATCCCACCTGTCTAGCAAAAGAAATTGAATACAGCAAGTACCCAAGGAAAAGATCTTGCCCAAATTTTTTTAAAGCTGCATTGTCTGTAGCATACTATTTCATAATGCAAGATGGGGAATGGAAAAATTGGGAGTTTTCTCCTATGTAAAATAAATACACCTTTTCCGTTCATGTAGCAAGCTAACATTATAGAAAAAAGAGAGTTAGCCATCTCACCCTGGTATGCAACATTTCTATTGATAAGGTTTTTTTTTTTTAAGAAACTTTTAGTAGATCAACCCTTAAACACACAAAGGATGCTTAGATTTATGGCCCCTTGCACTACCAATGAAAAGACACTGCATGGAATCCTCATCCGCTGACATTTTAATATAAAAATATAAAAGTGTTGGAAAAACAAAGAGATTATTTTCTCTAGACTCCCCACTCCCAAATTCTAGGTGCATCCACACTATGCAAATAAGCCAAATTGAAACTGGATTATTTACCACGGCTCCTTCCTATGGAATCCTGGGATGGGTAGTTTGGTGTGGCACCAGCAATCTTTGGCAGAGAAGGTGAAAGACTTTGCAAAACCACAAATCCCAGGACCCCACAGGAAGGAGCCATGGCAAATACAGTAGGACCCCCTTATCTGCTGGGGACTGGTTCTGGCGGGGCATGGATACCGAAAACCGTGGATAATAGCAAACCATTGAAAATAATGGACCTCCAGTTTAAAATACCATAGAGTTGCCTTGGAGGACCTAGAATATGACTATTTCTAGGAAGGCTCTATGGTAGGTGTGCTGTTTTGTGCCCCGTGGATAACTGAATGAGTGGATACAGGGGTCCTACTGTAATCTCGTTTCAAGATGGATTATTTTTGTGTATAGTAGGACCTCCTTACCTGCTGGGGATTGGTTCCAGGGGCGGGGAGCGTGGATACCAAAAACTGGGTAATAGCGAACACCATTGAAAATAATGGGACTTCTGGTTTAAAAATATGATAGAGTTGCCTTGGAGGACCTAAAAATGGCTAGAGAGGTCACATTTTCTAGGAAGGCTCTGTGGTAGGTGGGCTGTTTTGTGACCCGTGGATAATCGAATCAGTGGAGAACTGAATCAGTGGATACTAGGGTCCTACTGTAATCTCATTTCAAGGTGAATTATTTTTTTATCTTCTGGATAATCGAATCAGTGGAGAACTGAATCAGTGGATACTAGGGTCCTACTGTAATCTCATTTCAAGGTGAATTATTTTTTATCTTCTGGATAATCGAATCAGTGGATAACTGAATCAGTGGATACAGGGGTCCTACTGTAATCTCATTTCAAGGTGGATTATTGTTTTATCTTCTGGATAATCGAATCAGTGGATAACTGAATCAGTGGATACGGGGGTCCTACTGTAATCTCATTTCAAGGTGGATTATTTTTTATCTTCTGGATAATCGAATCAGTGGATAACTGAATCAGTGGATACGGGAGTCCTACTGTAATCTCATTTCAAGGTGGATTATTTTTTATCTTCTGGATAATCGAATCAGTGGATAACTGAATCAGTGGATACGGGAGTCCTACTGTAATCTCATTTCAAGGTGGATTATTTTTTTATCTTCTGGATAATCGAATCAGTGGATAACTGAATTAGTGGATACGGGGGTCCTACTGTAATCTCGTTTCAAGGTGGATTATTTTTTTATCTTCTGGATAATCGAATCAATGGATAACTGAATCAGTGGATACGGGGGGGTCCTACTGTAGTGTGGATTGAACATAAAATTCCCCACAAGTCGAAAAGGGGGGAAAGGTGACCCCCACTCCTACAACCGCCCCTTGGATCCTGGGGTCCCTCAGGGGCTACACGCCCTACTATGGGGACACACCAAGGAGCCAGTCCCACTGGACTCTGTGGGCCCACACCTAAGATGGCGGCCCTGGCCTCCCCCAGCCCCAGGCCCCTCGCCCCCTGCCCGCCCTTCCCGTCCTTCACCTGGCTTCGGGAAAGGAGAGCGCGTTCAAGGATGCCTTATCGTAGCGCTCCATGCCTGGCCGGCTCCTCCTTCCTCCTCACCCCGAGACAGAGAGAGAAGTGCCAGAGCGCATGCGCGGCCCCTTCTTCCGGTCAGCTTTTCGTGCCTCTCCTCACCCGCCCTCCTCAGGGCCAGCCAATCGCGTGGACGTTGGGGGAAGAAGGGCAAGCTCTCCGCCCAATGGGAAGGAGGGAAACGAGAGGGGACGGTTTTTCTTTCCTAGACTGTCTCTCCAAGGGAGGTTCAACCATAGAGAGAAAAACAGAGTGTCGCTTGAGGATTGGGCGAAAGAAAGTGGCAGAGGTTGTGGGGTTTCTCTGCACCCCGCGTTGGGAAACATTCACGGGGACCGTCTAAGAGAAAAAAACTCCTCATGGAATTAGTGGGGAATAACGTGTCTTATTAGGGTGCATCCACACTACTGTAAGACCCCCCCTTTTCCGCTGGGAAATGGTTCTGGGGGCTCCGTGGATACCGAAAACCGTGGGTAATAACGAACGCCATTGAAAATAATGGGACTTCCGGCTTGAAATACCATAGAGTTGCTTTGGATTTTTTGGGAGGGGGGAATTAGGATTTTTTTTAAATTGGAATAAGACCATTCTACTGAAAAATACACCCGACCGCAAAAGGCCATAACAATAACGCAAAACATTTGTTTTCCTCTTTTCTTACTAATAGAAAAATAAAACTATCTATCCTAACACTAATACATTTTTTCCTCTTATTTTCCCCCCTCTTTTCTTACTAATACAAAAATAAAACTCTCTATCCTAACACTAATATATTTTTCCTCTTAATTTCCCCCTCTTACTAATACAAAAATAAAACTATCCTAACACTATTACATTTTCCTCTTATTTCCCCCCTCTTTTCTTACTAATACAAAAATAAAACTATCTATCCTAACACTAATACATTTTTCCTCTTATTTCCCCCATCTTTTCTTACTAATACAAAAATAAAACTCTCTATTCTAACACTAATACATTTTCCTCTTAATTTTCCCCCTCTTTTCTTACTAATACCTCTTTTCTTAGTTTCAAGGTGGATTATTTGTGTGTAGTGTGGATTAGGATTAGGTTTGATTCCCTCGAGTTTTAAACTGTACAGTAGGGCCCCTGTATCTGCTGGAGATTGGTTCGGGGGGGGGGGCGTGGATACCGAAAACCATGGATAATAGCGAACACCATGGAAAATAATGGGACTTCTGGTTTTAAATACCATAGAGTTGCCTTGGAGGACCTAGAAAATGTCTAGAGAGGACATAAATTCTAGGAATGCTCTATGGTAGGTGTGCTGTTTTGTGCTCTGTGGATAATTGAATTAGTGGATAATTGGATCAGTGGATATGGTGGTCCTACTGTACACAGTCCACCTTGAAACTGGATTATTTGCCATGGACCAGTTCCTTTGGAAGGAAGTGCTTCAATACCTGTCTGTGGTGGTGAGACTGCATGCTCTTGGGAGGCAAGAGGCTATGCTACCGGTAGCCATGCTGCTGGTAGAGTCTTCCATGTCAGACAGGCTTTTGATGAGTAGCCAGATTGAATGTGCCAAACAGCTACTGGGCAGGAGCAGTAGTGGGGCTGACATGGGCAAAGGATTTCTCAGAGACAACGGCAATGGCATCATAGCTAACACTTGTTAGTACTGCAGAGAAAGAGGCATGATAAACACCTTTCAAATGTCTTTTACCATGAAAACCCTATGATGAGACAGTCCAAACTGAAATAAAAGATAGTGCCAGAAGATGAGACTCCTAAGTGGAAAGGCACTCAACGAACTGGAGTAGAGCAAAGGATGTTCAGCTGTTGATGTGCTCAGAAGTGAAAGTCTGAAGCTAAACAACACATAAAGATATATAATTGAATACCAAAGTCAGGATGGTCCATGCCAATTTCTATGTATGCTTATGAAAGTTAGACAGTGAAGAAAGCTGATAGTAAGAAAATCAACTTATTTCACTTGTGGTGCTGGAGAAGAGTTCCATGGATACTCTGGACTGCCAGAAAGACAAATAAATGGGTCCTAGAGCAGATCAAGTCTGAACTCTCCTTCCAAGCCAAGATGATTTAACTGAGACTGTTGTACTCTGGAAATACCACAAGAAGACACGATGCACTAGAAAAGACAATAATGCTTGGCAAGACAGAAGGCAGCAGGAAAAGAGGAAGACTCCATTACAGGTGGATAGACTCAATCAAGTAGACCACGGCCCTGAATTTGCAAGATCTGAGCAGGGCTATTGAGGACAGGGTGACTTGGAGGTTTTTCATTCATAGGGTTGCCATGGGTGAGAGTGACTTGATGACAGTAACAATAAATTATAAAAATACAAGTTGAGCATAGGTTTTACAATGAGTTTAATAGAGAGCCAGATTTGGTGTCCCACATTTGAGTGTTGTTAATTGCATAAGTCAAAGTTGGCTTTGACTTACGGCAACTGTGAGAAGGAGAGATTTCCAACACACCCTGTCATCAACAGCTCTGCTCAGATCTTGCAAACTCAGGGCCTAGACTTCATTGAGTGAATATAATGTGATCTTCGGAGATTTTCAGATGGGGACCATATATAGCATCCCCTTCTCGCTACCTCTCTCCTGCCCCACTCCTGCCCCTGTTGCACTATTTTTTTTCATACCTACCTTTCTACTGGGACAGAAACGGCTCCCCTCCTCTCCAGGAGTCCAGGAAATTTTTTTATTTTTTTATTGGAGCCCTCACCAATCCCCATTCACTTCCTTATTTGAAATCCCGGGCTGTTCTCGCGAGAGAATGAGCGCACAGGAAATTGGGGAAAAAAAAAAGGTAAAAGAAAGCTTTTCAAATGACAGCAAGCACAAAAACAGACAGAAAAAAATCCAAGTAACCTGGGGGGGAAAGGGTGTCACTTACCTGGATGTTTCGATCGCACCCGGAAGTGTTTGGCAGGGACCTCCCACCACAGCTGGCATCATGCCAGCATAACGGGGCACAGTTTCAGACGGCCATGATTCTGTGACAGAAACGGAACAGGCGATCTATTGATGACTTAAGACATGAATAAAAAAGAATGAGGGCGAAACGAGGATGATGTCGTCTGAAAAATTGGCCCTTTGTCGATCTCCTGACAATCTCCTGGCGTTCCTGGACTGCCATATTAAAGGTGTCTGATAATCTCCTTCCTCTTTCCCTACTGCCTCCCACTTTACCAAGCACTATTGTCTTTTCTAATGGGTCATACCACCTAATTATATGTCCAGAATATGATAGCCCCAATTTGATTAGTTTGGCTTCTAGGGAGAGTTCAGGCTTGATTTATTATATCACCCATTTATTTGTCTCTAGGGCCAGCACCCCAGAACTCAACTTTCTGTATCTCTCTTAGTATCTGATTCAAACCAGAGGTCCAGCACTGGCTTTTTCACTTTGTGTTAGAGCACCCCAAATCACCAGAGGCATCATAATATACTGTAATCTGATGAACTAATAATCAGTTTGTATTCCATCATTCCCCATGGTACCAGAGAATATTGTAACATCCATTTTCATAATGGCTTTGTTTCTAAACCCCTCTAGATGGAGCTGCTCAGAAGCAAATGGAGATTTGCATGTTGCAAAAACACTTATCTGCTTCATTTGTACTTTACTCCCTCATTGTCTCAAGAGATGTAGCAAGACATGTGTATGTTTGCAAAGGAATTTCAAGAGAGTTAACATTAGAAAGTGCTAATGTAACTATGGTCCTATCTCCTTTTTCTGCACTATATTCCCAGCCAGCACAAATAGGGTTTGTTTGTTTTACGAGAAGATTGCTCATATAAGTGTCTATCATGCTGCCTGGCAAGTCATTCAGATTCCTAAGAAGACATCTTTGAAGCAAACAGCACTTTCTAAAATTGGAGAGGGTAGATTGTGAACTTACCACTCCAGCCAATTTGTTATAAACATAATCAAGCAGCGTCAAGTCTTTGTGCTTTACTAGTTTCTAAAAGGCCAAATTTTACAAAAGCTAATTCATACAGCCACGGGGAATATGGCAGTCACAGGAAAGCTTGGGAAAATCCTGCCTTTTCACATTCCGTAACACAGGGCCCACACTTTGTGCATCTGCCACTGTGAGCAAGATTCATATTTCAGTATCCCACATTAGCAAATATTGACCAATCAATGCATGGGCACTGATCCACAACTTCCAAAATGTATAAAGACTATATTCTGGGACATCCCAATTCAATTGAATTGATGGTGTACCAGTCATGAAGGGAGTGCTTACTTGCTCTACTTTTATTTAACTTATTTATTAACGATATAGTAGTTTGTAAAGGCAACTGTTACTTTCTAGTTAAAGTGAGAAACCAGAAATATCCAATCTTCCTTCATGCAGGTGATGCAGTTCTGATTTCTTATACTCTGCTGGGTTTATGTAGATTGTTGAAACACTTTAGTTGATACAGTAGGAATGAGTTCCTTTCTATTAACTATCAAAAAACAAAAATTATGATATTTGGCAAATGTAAACAAACCCTTAATTAGTCATTTGATGGAAACGTACTTGAGCTCTTACCTTCCTTTAAGTACCCCGGGATAATTTTTCAGCAAAGTAGTATATGGTCTGTATAAGTTAAATCAATCACTCTGTTAGCCACTACAACCTTAAATAGACTATTATGGTTCTATCACACAAAAGGAGAAATGCTGGTTCAACTCATTTTAGTACTGCATAGGATTAGAGTTATCACAAAACTGCTATTTTTTTACATAGCATTCTGGTGGTTCCTGTGTCTACCAAATTAGAATTAGTTAATGAAGAATTAGGTGCAATGACTATCAAAGGTGAAGCCCTTGTATAAGCTCTGCTTTTTTGGCTAAAAATTATTTTAAGCAGGTTTCAGAACTTTTTCTGCCTAAGTGGAGTACTTTTCATTTCTCCCTGTTGAAATTCATTTTGTTAGTTTTAGCCCTCTTATCTGTTAAGTTCATTTTGAAATGCAAAACACATGATGCAAGCTTTCAAAGCTCTACTGACTTCATCAGGCAAAAGATGTTAAAAAAGAAAAGAAAAGTGATGATGTCTCTGCCTGCATGAGATTCCCTCACCTGAGCAGTACAAGTAACATCTGAAATATTGGTAGCATATAAGCCTGTGACTCCAACATTGTCACTTTTCTCCCCCACTTTTTTCTCTCTCCCCCTTTTTAAGATGGGGAAACATTTGCCCTCCTCTAGTCTGTTGGGACATATTCTTCAGGAATTCTCAAAGATTATTGCCAGGAGTTCTGAGATTACTTCTGCCAATTCTTTTAATACCCCAGGATGTAGTTCATCTGGCCCTGGAGACCTGAATTAATTTAGAATTCAGGTATCCCTGTAGCACCTCTTTACATATTCTGTGCTGCATTTCCCCTACTGCATCATCTGCTCCATTTCCCCCAGGTTGGGCACTGTTCTCCTTTTGGGAGAAGACCAAGGCAAAGAAGGTGTTGAGTAGTTCTCCCTTTTCTCTGTCCTCTGTTAGCATTTCATCATCTTCTCCACACAGTGGCCCTACTATTTCCTTGTTCTTCCTTTCCCACTGATATAACCAAAAAAGCCCTCTTTATTGTTTTTAACCTCTCCAGCTAGCTTAATCTCTTTTTGCAGTTTAGCTTTTCTAACTTTCTCCCTACATGTGCTAGCTATTCATTTGAATTCCTCTTTCGTGATTTCCCCCTTTTTCCATTTCTGATACAAGTCCCTTTTAAATCTTAGCTAAGTTGAAAGTTCTATAGTCATCCATCCTGGTTTGTTTAGACACCTTCTATTTTTCCTCCTCATTGGAACTGTTTGAAATTGTGCCTTTAATATGTCACTTTCAAGAAGTGCCCATGCACCCCTTTTAGTGTACCTGACCATGGTGCTTATTTGCTGCATCTGATAAAGCCCTAAGTGTTCATTGTAATTTTTTTCATTGCAGACTAGTCTACGGGAATAAAATTAACTCTATTCCAACTTCTGTGTGCATATGTTTTTATTTATATTTCTGGAAAGGAGGTCCATAGTTTTCATCAGATTCTCAAAGGGAACAATGACCCCAAAAAGGTGTAAAGCCACAGATCTTGTTTGTTGTTAGAAAGAATAATGATTAAATGTCAGCTTGCCAAATTTCACTTTCTCCAGTTCAGGCATATAATTGGCATATGAGGCACATTCTAATTCTGGATATTACTGTGATTTGCATTCTAATTATGCAAATTCAAACAAACAAACCACCAACCAGGGCGGGAAGGATTCCCTTCCCACCACTGCAGAGAAGGAACCTTTATGGTAAGTGCCAATTTTCCATTCTCCTTCAGTATGGGGAGGCAGTCCTACACTGGGACCTATACAAGTGGTCCTCCTAATTGGGTGGGGGGGAAGCCCCGACAGAAATACAACCTGCTACAAAATATATGTACCAAGGGTTGTATCTGCAGAAGCAAATTTGTCAATCTTTTTTTAAAAAAAATAATAATATCTTTATTAGTATCTAACAGAGTAATAAAAACAAATATGAAAACATCCAGAGATCTGGCATACATAAATTGTACTGCACACAGCACATAACAAAATACCCCTCACAAATATAAGAGCCCAAAGAGAGAAATAAAAGAGAAGAGAAAGAAGAAAAAGAAAGAGGAAAAAAGAAAGAAAAAACTCTTGTTAAAACAGAAAGGATTATACAGTATATCCATCTGCCAACAGGTGGCATTAAGAAATACATCCAAAGTAAAAGAACAGAAAATAGCAAATAGCGATAGAAAATACATACCCACATACCAACCTCACCACTATAACACTTAAAATATCTTCCCAGCACCCCAAATTATACAGTCCTAGTTAATTCTATTTGCCTCACATTAGCTTATCATTCCATTTTTACATTGCCTCTACCTAAGTTTACCAATTCTCCTACTACATATCAAATCCCATAGTTACCTAATCTCCATTTCAATATGTTACATAGTCCTGATGCCTAATAAAGGATGACAGAGAAGTCCAAATGGCCACCCTGCAAAACTCCACCAAAGATGCAGCTGTACCCAAAGTCCACAAATAGCAGCACTATGAGCTGTGGGCACAAGCCATTTCAATACAAAGCCTCAACCACCATGATAAAGTAGAAGAAGACACTCTCTGATCTTCAGTCTCCTGCAAATCCCATGGGGATCTGTGGGCCCAAGTTTAAGAACCATTAGATTTGATAGATATGAGAGAGAAAGAGAGAGAATTTGCAAAATCTTTTATTTTCTGCAGAATAGTTGAGCCCCATTTGTGTGGAAAGGGTTAAATATAAATCAAATAGATAAAATGTACACCCTCGTTTTTTAAAAAAAATTGTAAGAGCTACAGTCCTGCACACAACTGCCTACAGTAAGTTCTATTTGCATCTGCAAAATTTCACCAATCTAACAGTCACTGATGTTTTATTGACTGTTTCCAAAATCTGTGGCCTGCAATGACAAAAATCAAGAATGATGGAATACAACTGCATAGAACGAGTGAAAAGTCAAAACAATTTAACAAGTAATAAGAGGAAGAAAACAGAATGTGAAGTTTACAATGATGCAAAGAAGGAAGGTCTACAAAGCTCTGGGTGGCTGGAGGATGGCAGGGAAGGAATGTCCATCTTTCCCCCATCTCAGGGCTACCCGCTGAAAACCAAACAGTGTGTAGCACTTAGGACAACGGGTGGCCTGAAGGGCCAACTGCTAATATATTTTATTTCAGAAGACAGACAATTCTTACCACATGCCCAGACATTGATCCATTAATTTTGCCAGCCTGCTTTTTTTATATTGCAGGCCTGCTGGTTTTTATGTAGACAGGAGTTTGAGGTGATTTGTTGGGCTGTCATCATTTTACAGCAATATTACTGAGGCATAAGATTCCCTTCCAGGAATGTATTTCATTTTACATATCCAAGCTTGAAATATCTTGAAGTGGCCCATGGAACGAGGAAGAGATCATTCTTACAAAAAGGAAGATGCTGCCAACAAAACAAAACAAAACACAAATTTGTAACCCAGAAAGCCTTTAAAATCAGTCTTTTCCCTGTTGTACCTTAGGAACAAGAACTGATGCCTAGTATGAATCATTAGTGGGTTGTTTAATCTTACAGTATTTTTATTACTATAATGGTAATAATGTTTCAGTGGTTGTTTTTTTTTAACTGATACAGGAAGATTTTGTAAATGAAAAGCTATAGCCTTCCAAATCTAACTTCAAAATCATACACAGGTAAAACTGTTTATAAAAGGTGTGTAGGTAAAACAATGTTTGTCAGGCATCTAGTAAGTAAAACTTTAAAATAGCCATTTTAGGAAGTATTTTCTTTTATATTCTGTTTTCTACCTGTAGACCTCAACATGTTTTTACCAGTTTAAAATGTCTGTAGTGTTGCTTTGGGAAATGGTTTAGGAACCATAGATGTGTGTGAGTGCACAAGAAAGGGAATAAGATCACTCACTAATGGATTGTTCTAGCCACAATTTCCAGCATTTGGAGTGGCTGTACTGGGAAAGGAAGCCAGCAAAAAGCTGTAACTATCAACTGGCCATTGGCAGTGAATATATGAATCCTAACATTTTATGGCTGAGACCCTAGATGAAAGCATGTGTGGTGTAACACTCATACAGTTCCAATTTAGGGCTGCCAGGTTTTCAACATAGCAATAATAGTTAGGACATGTGAGACAGGCCTATACTGTATAAGGCCCTCCTTACGTCTTGTGAGAGTTCCAGGGGTTTCTATACAAGGCAATAATATTTAATGTGAAGTCAAAGGCTTTCATGGCTGGCATCCATAGGTTTGTTTTTTCTGGGTTGTGAGGCCATGTTCTAGAGGAGTTTATTCCTGATGTTTTGCTTGCATCTGTGGCTGGTATCTTCAGAGAATGGTGGCGTGTGGGCATGTGGGGTTTATATACTGTGAGTCCCCGCTGAAGAGGATTAGCATGTAAATTTGTGTATTCAGTTGTTGGATGTTCAGTTCTTAGGGTGGGAGGATATGTGAGGGACAGACGGTTTCCCAGCACACAGTGGATACTAATCCCTCTCGCATATCCTCCCACACTAAGAACTGAACATCCAACAGCTGAATACACAAATTTAGATACTTACAACAGGGATCCACAGTATATAAACCCCACATACCAACATTCTCTGAAGATGTGAAGTCGAAGGCTTTCACGGCCGGCATCCGGCATTTTCCTTGTTTGTTTGTTTTCAGGCTGTGAGGCTGTGTTCTGGAAGAGCTTATTTCTGAAGAGCCAGCCGCAGATGCAGGCAAGACATCAGGAATAAACTCTTCTAGAACACGGCCTCACAACCTGGAACCCCCCCCCAAAAAAACCCGATAATATTTTACTCAGAATATAAGTTAAAACAAGGGAGAAAAAGAGAGGGAAAATTAAAAAGCCATTTAATGACCAATCCAATTGAAACATCAATTTAAAACAATTAAAAATGCATAATAAATGAGGCAGCACACCCACAGAACATCCTTCTGCCCAGCTTGTTAAAAGCTGGAAGCCGGTTTAAATAAAAAGATTTTTACTCTTGTAGAACTCAGCTTGCGTGTAAATGAACTGAATATGGCCATTGTACAGTGGTCAAAAAAGTAAAACTACAGTTGTCCCTCTGTATCCACGGATTTGGTATCCACAGATTTAAATATTCATGGCTTGAAAATATTCTTAAAAATATAATAATCCAAAAAGCAAACCTTGATTTTGCTATCTTATATAAGGGACACCATTTTGCTATGCCACTGCATATACAGTAATGGGACTTGAGTATTCACGGATTTTGCTATCTATGGGGGGGTCCTGGACCCAAACCCCAGTGAATATGAAGGGACACCTGTATATGTATAAGAGAACTGACTCTGGCCATTATGCCCAGTCAACATAATCGGCACCATCTCCTCCACCAGCAAGGAACAGCTGCCCAGTGTGATTAATGGCCAGTTCACCTCTGTTTTGGAAGAGGGTCCGAAAGTGATGTTTGGTCAGACTCCACACCCTTGATGGATACAGGCTGGGTGGGCCATCTGCCTCAGGTGGCAGAGGCTAGAAGGGGTTGTCTAAACAGTGAAAATAACCCTCATGGATTTCTCTGGGAATATGACCTGTCTAAATGGGACCCCACATCAATCCACTGTATTTGGAAGGAGGGGGCCCTAAACCGGCAAATACACCGCAGGAAAAAACTTTTGCGGCTTTTCCTAGAGTTTTTTAAAAACAGTGAGGGAAGTGCACTCTCCTGCTCATTGGGAAAAGCAATTTGATATGAATCTCATAGGAGGGGAAATGCAAAGCTGATTGGCTGGTGAGCACAGGGAACGGGGCCTGCTAACAGGGCAAGTGCGCACTGCAGCCATGTTGGATTTTCACCTTAGCAAGCGACTGCTAAGGCAATAAAATGGGGTGGTATTTTGGGGCTTTCCTGATAAATCAAAAAATTGCTCTAGCACACCTTGGGCACCTTTTTAAAAGTTTGCTGGCGACAAATTGAGGTAAGTACAAATGTGAGTAAATTACTTGCGGCTGCCATCTTGCATGTGAAGCTTATGGGGGCTTATGGGGGCAAAAATACTGTTAAGACAAGTTGCTGCTGCTGCAAAACATCATTACTGTGAGATACTCTAGTTTTTAATGCCTTGTATAGATGGGCCCAGAGTGTGCCAATGGGTTATTGGTGGAGGATGCCATCCTATCTATTTTAAGCACTGAGGCAAATTCAAGCCTCAGGTGCCAAAATAATTTGGTTGTTGCACAATGTTTTTGAAAGAAGGGACTTCATTTGATGCTCTACCTCAGGCAGCAAAAGGTCTTAGGCTGGTCCTGCTCAGACAATAGCACATCTCTCTGCCATGGGCATACTCTGGTATTTGCAACTGAAAATGTTGGGCACATATACCAGCAAATCAAACACAACAAAAACAAACCAGCCTGTCCCCCTCCCCCATGCTTCTTCAGACAGGTTGCTTACTTTTTATTTTTTATTAAGAAGCACCTGCTCTACTATCAACATATTCACAATATCTGGCTATCTTTGCTTTAGGAGCTTTTCTTTTTCCTCCTCCCTAACAGCCCATCGAAAAGTGTATCAATTTTTATTTATTTATTCTAAAGCAAAGTAGGAGTTGCTGCCTGCTACAGGCCTATCAGCATTGCAAATTTAATCAGGCATAATAACCATCAAATAGATTGGCTCATTAATCAGCTGACAGGCAATTGCTAGAGAGCATCAACTTTTGTCACTTGTCCCGTTTTAACAAATATGAAGAGAGAGCTTTGATTAAAGGCAAAAGTTTCATCCCTTCCCACAAGGATGGGGAACATGTGTGCATGTGGCCCACCAAATGTTGAGGGACCCCCAATTTCCATGAACACCACCCAGCAAGCCCAATAATTGAGGATGATAGGCAAAGTTTCTAGAAGTCACGTTTTGGATGACAATTCCAGGCCATGCTGGCTGGGGGCTTCTGGGAGTTGTAATTCAAAAAGTAACTTTTCCAAGCCCTGTTTAGTTATTATGATATCAGACTATGACTGGGGAGGTTTAAGTTTAAGTCTAAGGAGATTATCAGACACACTAAATATGGTGTTACACAAACACCAGGAGATCGCTAAAGGACTTCCTTTTCAGACAACATCATTCCCATGTCGTCATATTCCCATTTGGCTGTCGTTATGCCGTCACTTCTTTTATTCACAGGCTAAGCTGTGAATAGATCCCCCATTCTATTTCTGTAATGGAATGTTGTGCAAGTGAAAAGGTGCCCGTTTTGCTGGTGCAATGCCAGCGTCAATGGGAGGTCCATGCCAGAACACTTCCGGGTGAAATCGGGACACCGAGGTAAGTGACACACTTTTTGTGACTCTCCCCGAGTTACTTGTAAAGTTTTAAGTGTGTTTAGGTGCTTAGTGTAACTTTTAGTCTTGTATTTTGCTTGTACAGTTTGAATTTCCCATGTTCTCATCTTCTCGTGAGAGCAGCCAGGATTTCAATCCAGGAAGTGAAAGGAGCTCCACCCTGAACTCCTTGGGAGAAGGGCAGAAAGGAGTAGAATAAACAATGTTAAAAGAAAATGCAGCCATTACATCCTTTGGGCAATAACATCCTGGGGCATTCATATTTGTGTTGTTGTTGTGTGCCTTCAAGTTGTTTCTGACTTATGGTGACCCTAAGGTGAAACATATTTGTGTACCAGAATGAAAATAAAAGAGAGGAGGGAGGGAAGAATCCTGCCCTGGTGAAACACCATGCCTTCTCACCTCAGCAAGTTCCTCCCCCCCCCCCACCAGCCATGTGTGGCAGAGAATTATCTGGCTATGTCTCTACAGCAGGAGAACATGGGACGAAGTTGTCCTCCAGGACCTCCTAGGTTTCCTCTAGAAGTCTTGAAGGATGACATCATCATTGTGCATCCAGCTATAGGGACATAGCCAGATGCTTCCTAGTTGCCCCCAGTTTCCCCAAGCCATAACATGGCTGTGTTGGGGGGAGTGCTTCAGGAGGATGCTGAGCTGAAAGGATGGGGCTCCCATAACCTCCAACATTTCACAGATGAAAAATAGGGCACATGGCTAAGCAACATAAACTACGAGAGGCTGCAGCAGTTTGCTTTGGCCTGAGACTACTGAGATTGTGCCTGCTCCTCTCCTTTCCCTCCTGCTGGATTGAGTGCAAACTACTTTTGCACTTCAAACTCAGCTGAACTGGGACATTTTAAAGACAGCTGGGAAAATGGGATAACAGAGGAGTTACTGAGACTGTCCCTGCCAAATCAGGGTAGTTGGAGGGTATGTCATTGAGTGCAGGAGGTAGTGAATTACTCCCTCTGCAACAAGCATAAAAAGATATATGCTAGTGTTATGCCAGAGTATGTCATTATAGTGTTCTTCCCCTGGTAGAAGAACTCCAGCCCATCCCCCTTGCTCTTTAAAGTCCATGAGCCTACGCCTGGTTCTACATTTCAAAATGTTTTACAGGTTATTTCAGGACTTAATCAGATGAACCTCTAAAAACATTTCTTTGCCACCATATTTTAAACTGTTAGTGTGCTGGCAAAAGAACCCTTTTTATTAAATGTTGCTGTAATGGCATGAAAAAGCAGCCCTGTACTTCTGTGTTGCCGGGCACGCATGATCTCGGCGGTTCTCATGAGAAGATGCGAGCATGCTTAAAAGTAAAAAACAACAGCTAAATTAAAAAACAAAATGAACACACAAGCACTGAAACACTTTAAAACTTGTATGTAAAACAGAGAAGTTCATAACAAGAGCGTCCCATAGCTAGTTTTTGTATTCTCTCCCAGAAGTGTTCTGGCAGGGACCACCCATTGACATTGGAATTGCGCCAGCAGAATGGGGAATGGTTTCACACGCTCACAATTACCGTACATGAAAAAAACACCACAGCCAATCAATTGACGGCTTCGCCTGTCAATAAAAAAGAACCTTTTATAGACAATACAAAATTGTGAAAGCATGACATCATGTAAAATGGGCACCCTTTCACATTCATTGGGTGATGTTATGATGCCATATTTGCTGCTTCTGATAAAAGTCCTCAGTCAAGGTTTATTTTCCCATGCTTAGAGCACTGGGCCATGACCAAACAGGGCCTCTCCGAAAGCACCGATACACCACAGCCTTTTGCAAGTCCCTGTCCATCTTTCCGGTAAATCTTCCCTTGGGTTTCTAAAATTCCAAGCCTTGGAGATCCAGCTCCCCTCTGTTTCTGGTCAAGCCTGTTACCTATGGATTCATCAGGCCCAGGGAAGGCTCCTGGGACTCCTTTGTTGGCTTGGCTGTCCAACAAGCCGCCTGCAGCTGTTTTTGTCATGGTACTCATACCAGGGCTGCTGGGCATGGGGCCAACCAGTCTGGCCAGTTTGCTTGTAAAGTCTCTCCTTGTTTCTGGGCAGCCCTTCCAAGATAGCCTACTTAGAGATGTGAAGGCCTGGAAAAAACCTGGAAAAATTCAGAAACCCCCCCCCCAATTCTCCCCCCCTCTTTTTTTTCCTGAAGCCTTTTTTCTGTTCCCCCCCCCATGAAAAATTGAAAAAATGAAGAAAATCGATTATGGAACATTTTATTTTATCATGATGAATAAAAAATAAATACATAAAAGTAAATCCCATTTCTAATAATTTTTGAGAACACTGTATTTTTAACATACCAATTGTGATAATGTTATGCCAAATCAAATTGTACATAGTCATATTTTATGTTTCTAAAATAACAGAGTGACTTTCAAACTGTAAAAAGTGCTAATGTTGCATTTTTAAAAAAAAATTCTGAAAATTTCCATTTTTCCAGTTTTTTCGCCATGGCTTCAAACTTTCTGGAAATTTTACATCTCCTAGCCTGATACAGCCATATCCTTTCCAAGCTGTTTTGGATTACTCCAGCAGGCAGGTAAGTGGTTTTTTCTGTTCTACTTGTCCCTCCTGACAGGCACAAAAGGTTTTCCTATTCTTCTAGTTCCCAGAAAACTCTATCCTGGCGAGTCCCTCCATGTTATTACTGTCACTAACAGGATGCCAGCCATAATCTGATAGGAAGAAATATAAAAACATAAAAGGTATTTTGCATGTCTGTTTATGACATCAGTCACAAAGTTTATTGCCTCCTTTTCATGTTTCTTTTCATGTTTTATTGAATAAGATTATAAAATTATATGCATGAAAGTGACCTGGAGAAGGCAGGTTCTTGTATCCCCAAACATTCCTGGAAGTTCAGCCAAAACAATGGAAAACCGCACCAAGGGCAGTCACCTCCAACTGGACACAGTTGAAAGGAAAGGGAACACAAGCAAGATGTCAGGGGCCCATTTCCTATGTCTTTGGGGAAAGAACAGAGAGGCATCATTATGGGAAAGCATTTTCCAGCCTGGTGTCCTCCAAGTATGTTGGACTGTAACTTCCATCATCCCCAGACAATATTTTCCATCAGGGCTTCAAGTCTCTGGTTGTGTCTATGAGTGACTAGTTAACATTTCCTATGCTGCCTTGGATCACTGATCCGAGGCATTTGTATGCCTGAGGCACCTAATACACATTTGAGTCAAAATACAAAGCCACCAAAGTCAGCAAAGTTAAAGAAAAAGCCATGATGGGAGCCAGACCTCACAGAAATGGCAGTAGCAAACCCATTAACAAATCAAATAGCTTAAAATACATTTTGTTTTGATTTGATTTCATTACACTGTTGTCTGCATTGCTCTCTCACTTTGTCCAACAGTAGGGCTAGCACTGATTCTTTGGCAGACCCATGTTGTTTCAGGGCATTATGGGAAGTTTAAAAATGACAGCTCATAGATACCAGCTGCTTGGTACAGGGACTTCAGAGTAGGCATCAGCAAACCAGTTTTCTGGTTTGGACTCTGTCCAGCAATGATAAGTACTGAAATGGCCACATTTGTTTTACCGCAACATAGTCTAGTCTGAAGAATAGACATTCAGCAGAACTGTTTCCATAGTCACTCCTCAGGAGAGTAAAAAATACAGATAGCTGTGTTGATTCACATCAGCAAACCAGTTCTAGCAGTCCTAATCAATATCAGGAACAGGACTTTTGAAGAGCTAATGAGTCTTAGGACTTTATCAGATGCACTAAATACAGCATCATAATGTCACCACATAAAATGCAAAAGGGCGCATGTACCAGATGACGTCACCCTTTCACGTTTATGTCAAGTAAAAAAATTTGTACTTTTTTTATTGATAATTTTATAGATTGGCTGTGGCACTTTAGTGCCAGAATTGCCGGCATTTGAAACCTCACGCCATTTAATTCACGTGAATGCAGCGTCAATTGCCGATCTGGCCAGAACACGTCCGGGTGAGATTGCAACATCCAGGTAGGGGACATACTTTTTACCTGGTTTACTTGTAAGTTTTAAAGTGTGTGTATGTGCTTTTTAAAACTTCTGTGTTTATTTTGTTTGTTTTCTTGAATTTCCCATGTGAGTGTCTTCTCATGAGAATCCACAGGATTTTGAACAAGGAAGTAAATGGAGCTCCGTTCACTCCTTGCTCATTGCTGAAAAGCCTTTGGATGGGAGGGAAGGTAAGTGCACCATGCGGAGTTCTTTTGCCGGCATAAAAATGGAAAAGTTATGCCAAAAGAACAGGCTTTTGGGGAGTGGTCTGATAAAGTCCTTAATTGCTCAGTCAAGAATAGGCAATCTTGAAATAGTTTGGATTGCAAGACAGAGATGGCTCCAAGCAATACATTGGTACTGGGAAAATTCATATTCCCCCAGCTATTGTGAAAACTGCAGTTCAGTTCAGACAGAACTGGGAAATCTGAGTGGGGTGGCAGATAATGTCACCAACTCTGCTAATAAAAATGTCCAGTGCTTTGATCCTATACTTTCAGACCCTATCTTTGGGTCCAGATTCTTCCTGATGATTATCTCACCGCATTTGTTTTTAAAGTATTTTGCATAACATGAGGCACTTTTTTGTTTTCAGAAATGATTGAAGATCACTCTTCTCCTCCTTACAATGTTTCCCTTCTGATTAAATCTTTGCAGATCTCCCTGCAACTATCTCAGCCAGACATTCATTTACATAACGATTCCCTCCTTAGGCTTCCTCCATGCTTCAGTCAAAATCTCATTATTAATTTTTGGTTTTGCCCTCACAGTTTTAATTTTAATCTTGCAAATAGAATGCAATCAAAATAGCTGCATGCCAGCATTATAAAGTCAGAGGGAGAACGGTGAATTGTGAAGTGCAGGAAAGCTTGAACTTTTGGCAAATGTCCATGCATCTCACACTCATCCAGTGCTTAAATTATGGGGGTGGCTAACCTACTTACCATATGTGAGTAAGTTGATTTATTCGAGGAAAGAAAGAGGATGAATCTTCTGGATTTCATTAAGATCATTTTCTACTTTCCCTCACTTGATCTGAGCAGCTAACTAGATAGCCTCACAAAATTTTCTAACAGAATTAAATATAAAGGTGGACAGGAAAAAATTAGATGCACAAATACAAAATGGGTGACATCTGACTTGACAGATTATTTGAAAAGACTCATGTTGGACTACAAGCTTTACATGAGTCAACGGTGTGGTGCAGCAGCAGCAAAAATAAAATAAAAACTTTAAAATAAAAGTAGCTGTACCTGGCATAACATACGCTGTTAAAAAAAACTCCCCCAAAACACCCAGTAGACCTCACAACAACCCTGTAAGGTAGTCCAGTTGGATTTTTAAATTCCTTCTCCCACTTCTTAGCATTCCACACTTTTCCTGGAACTGCTGAGGGTGACTCGCTCTGTTGCCCTGTTACTGCCGCAGCTACCACCAACACCAGTTGACTACCTGGGTCCCATTGCAAGTCGCCCGCCACCAGTTGACTGTCTGGGTCTTGTTGCAGCGGCTGCGTCCCACCACCACTGCCACCACCAGTTGACTGTCTGGGTCCCATCAATTGCTGGGTCCTGTCAATTGCTGCTGCCACCAGTTCTGTCTGGGTCCCAATCTGGGCCACAGATTGACTGGCAGGAGTGGATTGTGAGGTGGAGAGGGAATTTGCATGTGGGTGGTGATTGGTTGGGTGTGTTTCCTAAGCAGCCAATCATCATACTGGGAAAGGCAACATTGTGTGTGTGTGTATTATAGATAGATAGATAGATAGATAGATAGATAGATAGATAGATAGATTTGAGGCTACATCAATAGAATAATAGTGTCCAGATCAAGAAAAATAATAGTATGATTCTATTCTGCTTTGGTCAGACCTCACTTGGAATACTGGCTGGATTCCTGTTAGTGTCATATGTACGTGTAGATATTGGCTTACGCACACATAGGTCTGTAAGAAGTAATGCCCAGGAACACATCTGCTTCATTAACTGCTTCATATACCTGTAGTGATTACAGTCTAAATTAGTCACTAATAGGTCTAATCTTCTTCCATTGGGTGGGCATTCCCAGCAGCTGACCCTCCAGGAGCCAAAATGTGCAGTACTCTAAAGTGAAGGTAGGGAAACAATGTTGGACATAGCTGGGAATTTATTTCTCATTTTGAAAAATAGATATTTTTATGTTAAAAAAGTGCTGTTTTCCCCATGACTTATTTAAAAGGCAAGTTGTTGTTCCTGAAAGTTTCTAAAACAGGTGATCCCCCGCCCGCCATTTTTGCCTGAAAAGGGGTAGTCTTGAGGGAGTCTGGGTAGGTTTTAGGAGCCTCAAAATCAGTCCTGGGGGCCACATGCAGCTCCAGGGCTGAAATTCACTCACATCTCTCTTTCAGATCCTATAACTGAGAAGCAAACTCTATTATTCCCAGCTAGATGTGCATCTGATTGCAATCTTGGCCACTAACCCCATACAAAAGAGGCAGCTTGAAAATATATATAGGGGTCCAAAAGGCACCCTAAAAATAATTTAAAATAAATAGAAAACAAAGTCTCTTTTGGTGCAGTGTTTCAGAGCATAATCATGATCATATTAAAACACTCAATTACAAGCAATACCATAATAATAAAGTTGTCCTTATTTTTGTAAAGGTTTTTCCCCTCTAAAGACTGCAAATCGCTGGGTTTGTGGCTGTTTTGTGTCTCTCTGCAGTTTGAACTTGCTTTCATGTTTGTAGGCAGCTATGGAACATTTTTTTTTAAAAAAAAGGTGCATCAGCTTCCATCAATACATATCATTGCTCCAGCATGCAATTAGCAATTGTGCTGAGACCACTATTTTATTGATAATTGCACCATACAAGGCAATGTTTTAAAAAGAGAACAGAAATGAAAACCAATCAACTGGGTCCTGTTCCAATGTAAGAGAAATGTTCACCATTGCAATAAACATTTCATTGAAGCATGGAGAGGTTCATTTTGCTTTACAAGAATGTCTTCCCCCTCTCTTTTTTGATCACAACTTATAAATTTGGTCACAGCAGGAAACTGTAGAATAATTTAAATTCATAATTTAAAGATTCCTGTGCAGTCTGTTATGAAATCAGAGAAAGGCTTATACTGCAGACTCTGTACCATTTTCAGTGAATGCTAAAAATAAAACAAGATGGCAACTTTGAGCCATTTTTGTGCTACTTATGGTAAGCACTGATCCAGGCCAGCCTCGGAGTTAATCAGACCATGTAATTAGAACTCCAGACTACAAACAAGAAATGATATCACTCTATTTTTCCTGCAATGCAATCAGTACCAGTACTTCTTGGTGTAATTATTTTGCCAACCACAACAACTTAGGCCACTCTGCAACAGAGATAATTGCCAAGCAATGATAGCCGTGGGCAACCTGATGTAGTTCAGCAAAGGGAATGCCCAGCCCTCTACACTTTAGGCAGAAACATAACCTAGGTATTCTCCAGTCAAGTGACAGCAAATTTCATTGGTGGAATAGGCAGCTTAGAATAAACAGAAGTAAGGGAGAACATGACGGAGGTATATAAAATTATGCATTGTTTGGAGATGTGTATAAGGAGAAAAAGCCATCATTCAGTTGGCCCAAAGATATGCAGCCAGACTTTTGACTAGAGCGGGTTAAAGGGAGAATACAGCTCCATTACAATACAGCCCCACTAGTTATTGATCTATTTCTGTGGACAATTCAAAGTGCTGATTATGACCTATGAATCCTTATGCCCAAGGGCTTAAATATCCTAAAGGCACCAGATCCTGTTTGATCTTGGAAGCTAAGCAGGGTCAGCCCTGGTTAATACTTGAATGTGAGACTACCAACAAATACTAGGTGCTGTTGGATAGATTTCAGAGGAAGGAACTGGCAAAACCTCCTCTGAGTACTCCTTGCCTAAGAAAACCCTATGAAATTCATAGGATTGCCATAAGTTGACACGCAACTTGAAGGCACGCACACACAAACACTCTTTGGTCTAGGTCATCCAAAGGACTGTATCTTCTTTTATCAACCTGTCTGGCCTCCAAAGTTAAGGGAGGTCCTTCTCTTGAACCCACCCACTTTCACAGGCATGTCTGGTTGGAATATGGGAAAGGGCCTTTTTTGTAGCTACTTGCAGGCTTTGAAACTCTTTGCTATCCACCTATTCCTCTTTGCTATCCACCTATCAGCAAGCAAAAATATTCTTATTCTGACAGGTTTTTGCTGTAAGGACTTTTAACAGTGTGTCTTTTAAAACTTTTATTCTTTTGACATTTAATGGGTTTAAAAGCATTTAATTCTACGGAAACCTGGATTGCATTTTAACAATAGCTGATTGTATATTTTTACTTAGCTTTTGAATATACTTTTATTTGTATTAATTTTTGTAAGCCACCTTGGGTCCCAGTTTTGGGGAAAAGCTGGGATATAAATGAGCTGAGGGTGGTTATGAAGATGAAGGAAGGGGAGGAGGAAGAGGAGAAGAAAATGGTAGTAGCAGCAGCAGCAGCAACTTAACCAATGAAGCTGAAGGGTGGGGATTCAGGACAAATGAAAGGCAAAAGATATGAGATGGAAGATAAACCAGGAGATTTGAAGGGCTAGCCAGAAGTTAGGTCCAAAGGACAATCACAGGAGTATAGGAACACACTAGAGTTCAGGAAGACCTTGTTCAAGCAAAGCTCATCTAAAACAGAAAGTGTTTTTCTGCTTTTTCCTTTCAGAAGGATTCATCTTGGCCATCTTGAATGAGCAGAGTCAGCTCAGAACCTGAGGTTGCCATCTGCATTAAGAATTTGCCATCTGTAGTTCATGAGCTCACCACATGGGGAACTGTCACCATCTCTTGGAAATACAGGAAAAAATGGAATAGAATGTAGCACGTTTTAGGAAGAATGCACATTCAGGCATATGAAGCTAATGGTTCTTTCCTTTCTTTGGAACTATACTTTTTCCTTTCTTTGGAACTACACTTTTTCATATCATGGAATCATCAATGTCCTTATCCACATTCATTCCAAGTATCCAGACCAGTGTTTCTCCAGGGTTCTCTGGAACCCTCAGGTTCCCCAAGAGGTTGCTAGGAGTTCCTCAAGGGATTGTGATTGTGGAGGGAAAGCAATAGCAATATATAGAAGAATGTTCCCTGAGACCTGAAAATTATTTCAAGGGTTCCTCCAGGATAAAAAGGTTGAGAAAGGCTGATCCAGACTCTCACATAGGACCTGCATGAGACAGAAGAGTCCCTCAAGATATGCCCCAAGATCTGTCCATGGTGCTGATCAAGACATCTTGTTCTTAAGAAATAGTGATTAACATTTCTATTAACATCGCGTTAAGAAGTAAAGCATGCAGAGAGTTGCTTGGAGAGTATACCTCTGATCCCTCTTGCAAATACATATGGTTCCTATAGCCCCATCCTGACCATATTATAGGAGTCCTGGTGGCACAGTGGTTAAATTCCAGTACTGCAGCCACAACATTGTAAGTTCTATCCTAGAGAGCTCCAAGGTTGACTCAGCCTTCCATCCTTCCATAGGTCGGTAAATGAGTACCCAGCTTTGTTGGGGCAATTAGCTAACACATTGTAAACCACTTAGGGAGTGCTTTGGCACTAATAGGCGGTATAGAAATATAAATGATATTGCTATGCTATTATTAAATGCTATTGCTATATTGACTATTCTCACATCGGCATCCTTCTGGCATCCCCTTTTCTGCTCACATGGGGGACTGAGGTAAACCCATGTCTTTTTGCTAACAGGTTTTTCTTGTTAGCAAAAATACATGGTTTTACCTCAGTCCCCCATGTGAGTGGAACAAGAGAACACTGGAAGGACGCCGAAAGCAACAGGAAGAACGGAACATTCCTGCTGCTTTGCCGCTTTTCCACTGAGTGAGGGAAGGCTTGTTGCTGCTTAAAGTAATCATTCCATCCATTTCTCACATTCTGGTTGTGTGTGATATTCCTTTATGTACCCAAAAGAGTACTATTCATGTGGAAGAGGAAGGAAGCAGCAATCTTGGGGTGTGCACTGAATTTTCTGAGGGAAGGCACCAAAACTAACAAGCAAGATCTGTCTTGGTCAGTGGTTACAGAATGCTGATAGGCTGCTGGAGGGGGGAATAGGGGAAATGAGATGATGGAATGGCATGGTGGGAATCATGAACAGTAGCACATCATGCTGCAGCATTTTGTTACAGCTCATATTTATTATGATCTACAAACTGACTTTGGGTTCATTCTCTCTCTCTCACACACACAAATACACACACATCCTCCCCAGAGAAATGTAAGCAATTTGTATCCCAAGCTCAGGCAACAACAGTTGTAGAAAAGGTTGATTATCTAAAGTTTTGCTATTGTTTTTGCTAATAAAATTACCATGGGGCGTTTCTTAAGAGACAAGAAACATCCCCACCTCATTGGGACCAAGGGAATTCTTTCAAGGCAAATTGACTTTTCTTCATTAAAATCAGGAAACACCATTAACCATCCATATTCCTTGACCTCATTCTCCATCAGCAGAATATAGATCCAATAATAAACACAGCAGCATATTTTCAAAGGAAGTGGATGAAAAAGTAAATGAAAAAGAGGACTCCCTCCAACATAAAAGCAGACTTGCAGCTTTTAAGATTGCTATCCTGCTGATCCGACAGTTTTGTTTTGTTTATTTGTTAATTTTTTTTTACAGCTCTAATTGATTTGCAGAATTTTATAAATAAAGATGATAATAAACAGTACTGTGAAAGGAGAACAGACCAGGAGGGAGGAAGGGAGGGAGAAAGATTGTTTACTTCCTCTGGTAGAAGGCAAAACCATGGTTTTTTGTTTTGTTTTGTTTTGTTTTTTGGTAAATTCATTTTTGCTCAGAGCCAGAGCTTGGAAAAGGTTACTTTTTTTGAATGACATCTCCCAGAATCCCCAAGGCAGAATTTTGTATACAGTTTTCCCCATTTATATATCTTGGGTATTTATCCCATTAAAATACACAGCAGAACCTCAGAATTCTGAGAACTCCAAAAACTGCAAAGGTACCGTAATTGTGCTCTGGTGTGCTTATGTTTAGGAAATCAGAATTGGGGTGCTTTGTACTAAAATGCAAACCAAATTAATTTCCCCGTCAGTCCTTATGAAATTATACCATCCATTCTATTGTCTCCTTTAGCCAATTGTGTCCAAACCACAATTAGTTGCCCATCTGGCCTGCTTTTTTAAACCCACATCCAGGTGGATTAAACAACTTGTATTGAGTGGATTCTGTGATGTTTTATGACTCAATGAAAATTTGGATGTATTGAGCATTAGAAGTAGGGTAAGTGGAAGGATTAACTTTACACGTCCGGTATTTCCCAAACCCTCTGAGAATTCCAGAATATTTCATTTCCACTTCTTGATAGCATGGCTCTTGGGAAAATGGCATGTGGTGTTTCTTGTCCAATTGGCTCTGGCAAATAAAAGGACCCCATTGGCCAAAAATAATACCCCACCACCCCCATACATTTGTTCTGACAATGTATGTGCCAAATCATTTTGTCAGTTAAAAAAAGGACAGGTAAGTGGCTGGAACACTGTTTATAATTCTTCAGGTTAGAGTAGAGTAGAGCAGTAGAGCATGATGGACATGTTACAAAAGGCTTTCCTTCTTCTGTACAAGTTCTGGTATCAAACACAATGCTGGGGGTATAAAATGTCCCATCTAAGTAAACAAGGGTTAAATTCTCTCCCCCGCCCCCATTAAAATGTCTAACACGTTTGTTGAAATAGGTTAATTGCAAGCTTGCAGAGTGGAACAAGATCTAGCAAACAGCTTTAACATTTAGTACATGTCTTTAACTGGTCCTGCTTTATTACAGGACTTTTCTTTCTGACATGTAGTACATGTCTTTGGTCCTGCTTTATTACAGGACTTTTCTTTCTGACATTTAGTACATGTCTTTAACTGGACCTGCTTTCCTACCTCATTGGCTCAGATGTTGCCCCAGACTGAGCTGATGGCCTAGATATCTGGGATTTGTGACAGAAGATCAGAGGCTTGGGCGGGACAGACTCCCAGAGAGAAGATGAGCACCAGACTGCTTGTCTCCAGGCCCCTGCTAGGCTGAGAAGAAAAAGTTCAGCCAGTAATTCAAAACTGAGAACTGAGAGCTGACAATTTAAGACAAAAATTTAAGATGGACCTTTGGTATGCAGTAGCTTCCTCCATAAGGCACACGAAATAGCCTTTGCAGCCGCCAAGTGCTTTGCTTTATAAAAGCTACATTTTGCAACAGGTTTGGGAAGAGGAGAAAAGAGTCACCATTTCAGTAATAGTAGAGGTCTGTCTATTAAAAAATGAGACTGATGCAACAACCCATCTTTATTTATATGTACTGTACTACAATTCTAATGCTTGTCCCCTTCAATATACTCCCTGTCCACACTCACACACCGATGCAGTCTTGTTTTCCACTGGTCAAAGGTGTGGAGCAGATCAGTTTCTGTCAGCTGTCTCAACATATCTGCTGTTTTCTTCTTTACACATCAATTGACTCAAAACGTGTTCTTTTAAGCACCGATTCCACTTTAGGGAAAATAAAAATGTTACATGGTGCCAAAGCTGTTGAATATGGAGGGAGTTCTTTTTTTGCTATTGTTAATTGTTGCCAATCAGCCTTTTTTTAAGGAGATCACTACTTGCTTCATAGAACTCACACCGAACAAGTCTTGAAGAGAAACGACAACGCAGAAAGAATCACAACCCAGAAACATCACCCAAGGAGACCTTCTGCTGTGCTTTCTGCAACCAGACTTGTTTATCTCGGGATTGGCCTTTTTAGTCATCAGCATGAAGAAAATTGATAGGGAGAGAATCTATTCATTTGAAATGTGGTGCTGGAGGAGAGTTCTATGGATACCATGGAATGCCAAAAAGACAAATAAATGGATCCAAAAACAAATCAAGCCTGAGCTCTCCCTAGAAGTTGAAATGACTAAGCTGAAACTATCAGACATTGGACATATCATGAGAAGGCATGACTCATTAGAGAAGACAATAATGCATGGTAAGGTGGAAGGCACCAGGAAAAGAGGAAGGCAACTTTACGGGTGGATAGACATAAACAAGGAAGCCACAGCCCTGAGTTTGCAAAACCTGAGCAGGGCTGTTGATAGCAGGGTGATTTGGAGGTCCCTCATTCATAGGGTCACCAACTTGATGGCAGTTAACAACAAGAATGTGCGTTCATGCACATGCCTAATGTTGGTGAAAAGCTTCCTAAAGCTGAACAGTCAAAAAGCTCAGCCACATTCTACCTGTTGACTACTTTAAGTCAAATGAAGGGCACTGTCCCACCTACCTTTGTATGCTAGAGGAAAACCACACTATTTATGTGGGATTGCTTCTCCCAAGATTATAGGGAGAGTTAAGAGCTCCTCATTTTGAACACGCACTTGACTATCTTCAATTCCTGTCTTGTCTCTTGGGTGGGAAAACAATTTGAAGGTTCAAGTCAAGTGTGTTTAACAGTTCTCTTCCCAACAGTGCCATGAAACTGAATGAGGAAGCTACTTCAGGCAGTGGATATGAAAGGGGTTGTAAGTGGTATTGAGTTGTTGGAGGACAACAATATGAGGACTTCATGGTCTGTCTCAGGTCCTCTAAGCTCCTTTCTGCCCTCAGGAGGAAATTATGTGATTGCCAGGGTGAAAATAAGATTCAGTGACTCCTTCAATCAGCTTCGATATGTGGAATGGGAAGATGGCACCATCTTTTTCCTTTGCCTCAAGCAGCACAATGTCTTGGGATCATCCTGCTTCCCACAATAACTAATTGTCTTGGCAACAATTCTGTCTGGCTTTTCTTCGCAAACGAAGATTCAGGAAGGACTCATCCCACGCTTTCTGCAAGCATGCTGATGACTAAAAAGGCCAATCCGAGATAAACAAGTCTGGTTGCAGAAAGCATAGCAGAAGGTCTTCTGGGGTGATGTTTCTGGGTTGTGATTCTTTCTGCGTTGTCGTTTCTCTTCAAGACTTGTTCAGCATGAGTTCTATGAAGCAAGTAGTGCTCTCCTTAAAAAAGGCTGCTTGGCAACAATTAACAATAGCAAAAAGAGAATGTTCCTGGGATGCAAGACTGCTGTTAACTTCTGTTCTACTCAGGAAGCAAAAGCTGAAATCCTGTTAGTGTACTCTGTTAGTGCTGTGTGCAGACAGCAGTAAAAGGTAGTAAAAGGGTGCAGGTACAGTGGTCATAAAGGAAATAAAGCACTGGAGAAATAGATTGCTCAGAGTGGCATATTTTGGCTGGAATCCTGCTTGTGTCTTATGTGCATTTAAGTTTCCCAATGGAAATGGCTGGATATTTTTCTCCAATACACAATATCCACATTCAGTTCAAGGCCACAGAAATGGAGTTGCGTGTGCAGTGTCACTCACATGCAAAAAACTTGACAGCAGTACTCTTCAGTTGCTCATCCTGTTGTGCATTCAACATAACAGTGATGTAGCAAAATCAATCCATGACTCTACATGCAGAAATTTATGCTATGAGCAATGTGAGATATTTGCCTTTGCCTGCCATCCCTTGCTAACTGCTGCATAACCTGGACAATCTGCAGCCACTAGTGTATTGCCCAATCAACTTTCCCACCAATATATACATGCCGACCTATATCAGGTAATGACAAAGTAAACTTTAGGGCTCTAGCAAGCTCCTTGCTTGTCTGTCATCTGTCAATCCTTTCTTTTCCTTCTGAATCAAGGAAAGCTACATCTAGTCCAGAGTTTGGGAAACTTCCTGTTTTGGACTACAACTCCCATAATCTTCCAGCCAGCCTGGCCATGTTCTGAGCTCTTACCTAGTTGTGCACACCTCTGAGTGAGACATTGTTGCTTAAATTTGTAAAAATGTCCAAAGTTTTTGTGATTAAAAATATGACACAATAAAAGAATGAAATCAGGTACTTGCAACAGAGTTATCACACAAAAACAACTCCTGGGGGAAGAGGACATTGGAAATGAGGGGAAGAGTGAGAGATGTGAGTTAGGTTGCAGATTCAACCACAGAAGATCTTCTAAGCTAGGTTCTCAACCCAGGTGAATGTACCTAATCAAATTGTTGTTGTTATTTTAATGCGACACCTTCCTTTGGAGGGCTTAAATTAGTATACAATGCTTAGCATTGTATTTGGTGCCAAAGCTTACAGAGTCAAATCACATTTTGATTAGCAGGGTCAGTGGCATCATCTGCTATCAATCCAATCCTAAAGTCTCCCTATACATAGAGGTAGAAATTGATTTTCCTAGCCACAATATTGTTGTAAGATGTATATACCTGCTCTAATGCAAAGTATGTATGTGTGGTTTTGTATCAAAGGGGCCATTGTGGCCCATTAGCTTTACAAAATATCTATTCCTAGTAGTCATGAAAACTGTTACATTGGATTTGTTGATATGGCTTAATGCATCTTCCTTCATTTTCAGACACTTCTAGGACACCAACATTTACCACTGTAACAACAACACATCTGAAACAACATGTAGTCTGCAAATCCAACATCACCACTTTTCCTTCCCTCCTTCCTTCCTTCCTTCCTTCCTTCCTTCTTTCTTTCTTTACATTTTTTGCCTGATGATGAAGCCAGTAAAGCTTCAAAACCTTGCATTGTGTGTTTTGCATTTGATTGGCCAATAAAGATATCACTTTTTTGTGGATTTTGGATTTTGTTTTGCTGCATGGCTAACACAGCTACCCTGAATATGTTCACTACACCACTGTTTAAGTCTGTACTTTGTTACACTGTACACTTCACAACAGCCTTATGAACAAAGTGTGGAAAAGGAAGAAATTGACTTTTCCACAGTTATCTTTTGTGGTCACATTGGGATTTATACTTCAATCTCATACTTCCAAGTCAAACTCTATCCACTACACTGCACTGGCTATCAGACTTCATCACAAACCACATAGTAAAAACAAAACCAATCAAAATATATCCAAAGGTCTCCCATATATGAGATTCATGTCTCTGAATTTGGATATCCATTCTGCTATTCTAGCCAACCCTCTTTCACTGAGAGCCCACATAAACAAACAAAGATGAAGGGTCTGGAATAAAAAACAAATCAGTTAAGTCAACAGTCAACCTATCTCTGCATGACCTTTCTATCTTTATTTTAATTTTAATATTTTTGTTATAGTGCTTAGATTGCTCATCCCTGCAGGGATGTAAAGGAGCTTACGTTTTGTGTCCTTGGAAAAGAAGGCTCTTGTCTTCCACTGGAGTAGTTTTTCTTCCCCAGGAATATAGCCACTTTTAAAAACAACATTCATAGGGGTGGTTTTTAGGATTGCCTGCACAATAATAGCAACACAAATCTTTCCGGCGGAAAGCCTGCAGGGAGATGAAGTGAGCACCAGCATGATAATGCCAGAATCAATTCAACGCAGAGCAATAATGCATTCGAAACCTAAAGCAGATGTAGACGAGCTACATTCTAACAACATCAGAAGTAGCAACCCGCCCACCCCATCTATGAGGAAAGGGTGTGCAGCCCCTGGGACTGAATCTGGCCCTCACCTGGTATCCTGATTGGGTTCTCTGGGCTTCCTCAGTTGGCTATGCCCCCTTCTTCATGGCACTATCATTAGTTTGTGGTTACTGGTTTGTATGGCTTTCTGTCCTAAAAGGATGACCTGGTCTCCTAAGGCTTAGTTATTACTGGTCAGTAATTCATGCTAAAATATGCTGGTATTTTTGGCCCCACCTTCTTGCCTTTGGACTTTATCAGACACACATAATACGCCATCATAAGGATGCCACATAACCACAAAAGGGCATGCAGATCACACAACGTTGCCCTTTCATGGTTTTAAAAAGGCAAAACCACATACCTTTTAATTGACAGCTTAAGCCATCAATAGATCTGCCTGCCGCTTTTTTGCCGGCATGTAATACCTTGGGCCATTTAGATCATGTATCTACCCCGACAATGGCCACTCTGGAGCAAACATGTCTGGGTGAGATCGGGACATCCAGGTAAGTTTTGCTCTTTTTATGACTCTCCCTGGGTTACTTGTGACTTTTAAATTGTGTGCATGTGCTTTGCTTCACTGTTTAAGGGTTGTTTTTGTTTTTAAATTTCCCACACGATGAAATTGCACAAGATTTCAAGTGAGGAGGTGAACGGCCCTCTGTTCACTTCCTCTTCATTCACAGACCAGCCTTTGCCAGGAAAGGAGGTACGGTAAGTGCAGTTGCTGGCTTTTGTACAAGGGAAGATGTATCTTGCCCTTTGCCTCAAGCAGCATAGATTACCTCTGGATATGCTCATCTTTTACTGCTGTGGCTTGTACTTCCAGAAGAGGTCCTCCTTGCTGATTGGTTTGCTTAAAAAAACCTCAACATTTTAATTAAACCTCTTTGTTATTCATAGCTGCCTGTGAAAACTGTGAGTGCACACCTTGAATCTTGAAGAGACCACTCATCTTGCAGCTGAGCAAGGGATACTTTGGCCTTGATTGATATTCAAATTCCAACTCAGCTAATTGGCTTTCACAGCTGCTTTCCAAAATCTGATACATTATTCATAGAGTTCTAGATTCTGCTGTACATAGGATGTTAGAACTAATAAACTGGCAGTTTGACCAAATTCAAAATGAAAGGGCCATTACAACCCAATCAAGACACAGACATGCTAATCTCTCATTAGTTCACAGGCAAAATAACCCATTCCTAATGGAACTAAAATACCGTATCTGGAATACTTGGAGAGAAGGTGGAACTCCTCAATGCCTTCTTTGCCGCAGTCTTCTGCCATAAGGAAAACAGTGCTCTAATTGGTGAAAATAAAACAAAAGGTACAGTAAGGAAATTGCAATCCAGAATAGGTAAAGAGGTAGTTCAGGCATACTGAACTACTCAAAATGAAATTCAAGTCTCCAGGGCCAGATTAACTGTATCCAAGGATATGATCACACAGTGTTGTTATACTGTAATTGGAAACTGGGTCTGGGTATAGGCCTTGGTATGAAACTGTGGGAAATAGTCTGTAGGAAGGAAACAACAGCAGAAACATTTCCATCCCAGATTCAATATAGGACAGTGGGTTTGGATCCAGATTTAGTCATGCTTAGAGTAGACCCACTAAAATAAATAGGACTTAATTAGTCATTATTTAACAATTTACTAAACATGAGTTGAGAATCTTGCAGCTCAAACCATGAAGACAAGATATCTTCTCAGCATTTCCATTTGTTGTTGTATGCCTTCAAGTTCTTTCCGACTTAGGCAGACTGTAAGGCAAACCTATCATGGGGTTTTCTCTGCAGTTCAAAAGCTGGAACTTTCAGCTTTAGGCATGTATACGTTGTACAAACAAAGCACCTGAACAAGTGAAAGCACTGGTGGCACTGGGGAGGGGGTGCAGAGAGGCCGAACCACACCAGGTGACACGGTCAGGGCAAGGGGTGACACTGGCTTTAGTAATGCCACAGGGTGAAAGTCAGCCTAACCTATCTCACAGGGTCACTGTGAATACAAAATGAGGATGAGCACCCTGTATGTTGCTCTAAGTTGCCTAGATCAAGGGAAGTAATAGTGCCACTCTATTCTGCTTTAGTCAGACCTCACCTGGAATACTGTGTCCAGTTCTGGGCACCACAATTACAGACAGATATGGACAAGTTGGAACATGTTCAGAGGAGGACAACCAAAATGGTAGGAGTTCTGGAAGCCATGGCCTATGAGGAGCGGTTTAGGGAGCTGGGTATTTTTAGCATGGAGAAGAGAAGGTTGAGAGGGACATGATAGCCATGTTTAAATATTTGAAAGGATGTCATACTGAGGATGGAGCAAGCTTGTTTTTTATGGCTCCAGAGACTAGGACACAGAGAAATGAACTCAAACTACAGGAAAAGAGATTCCACCTAAACATTAGGAAGAATTTCCTGACAGTAAGAACTGTTGGACAGTGGAATGCACTGCCTCATAATGTGGTGCAGTCTCATTCTTTGGAGGTTTTTAAACAGAGGTTGGATGGCCATCTGTTGGGAATGTTTTTATTGTTTATTCCTACATGGCAGGGGGTTGGGCTGGATGGCCCTTGTGGTCTCTTCCAGCTCTGTGATTCTATGATTCTAAGTTCCTTGAAGAAAGGGTGGAAGAGAAAATAAAACATATAATGCAGTGGAAGAGCATAGGCCAGATCAAATGGGATGAAAGACCAAGCTAAGGATGAATGAAGCTGAGAAATCATTCATCAAAGATACCTTATGAGCAACCAGAACACAAACAGCATAACAGTTAACACAGATTGCTCAAGTAATATCATGTACATCAACATACATAATAGAATAGCAGACTGCATTATTTTGTGGACAGGGAATTCTCCCTCCCTATTGCATTACACTCACTCAGACCATACAGAGCTTGTGTGAGAAGTAGACTGTGAATCTGGGTAATAAAAAATGCCCTAGCTGAGTGTAAATCTGAGTGAAGCCAATTTTTATAATCCAAGTGCCTCAGCATTTTGTGTGTGCCCTCTTGACAAGTGCTAAATAATGCATGGAAGTACCCTTTCAATCCAATTTTTCCTCAGTGTCTAGCTTTTCCATTACACATTCAATTTAAGATTCTGTTACTTACTTTCAAATGTATGCCTTCTCTAGTTGTTATCTTTCATCTCCAATGTCTTCATGGGCCCCTTCTTTGGTCTCTTCATTCTTTCTTGCTTGTTAAATCTCATAACCCCCCTCCACTTTATTTCTTATCTTGATGCTTCCCTCAGTTTTTATCACTCATCATTGATGGATGATTAAAAAGTCATTTTTTTTCTGCTTCCAGAACCTTCTCCTTCACGAGTAGGCAACTGGGAGGGGGCAATGTTCTCTCCTCCCACCCACCCCCTGCAGACAGCACCAGTAAGTCCAGGCACACTGGAAATGAATTCACATAATTCCTGGTCTCATTTTTGGATAAAAAGCAGCTTTCAGATAAAAACCAGCACTTGGGGGGATGGGAGCTGGCAAGCTGAACTGCCACATTTGTGGGTATTTGCTGGGCATTTGGTAGTGAAAAAATATTGCCTAAAATTGACCGAATTTGTTTTATTGTGAGGGGGCTGGTGGCCTTCAGGGGACTGCCAGCAGCCTTTGGGGGCTGATTTGGGGGTCTGCATTACCAGTTCAAAGGTAATGGTGAGAGCAGCAAATTTCCCTTTATTGGCCTGGCTGGGGGGACAACTGTTTTGTTCATGCTTTCTTAGAATTCCCTCTTGCAGTGTCTTTATAAGTTAAAATATTGTGCAAGAATATTTCAGTCATAGAGTGGGTCCTCGGGATCCACAGGGGTTTGATTCCAGGGCACCGCCCCCCAAGATGACAAAAAAAATATCCTTATCATGATGAAGTTAAAGAACACTGACTGGAATCCTGTATTGGAGTTGTGTCTCTATAAGTGGACTTACATATGTGGAAATTAGAATTGGGTACTTTTGTAACATCCATATCTGTAGAGGATTGGTGTTACATTACTATGTAGCAGAGCCAGCAGAGTACCTGATGTGCATCCAACACACACTCTTGCCAGTATCCTGATAGGATCTTCACAGTTCATTAACAGGGTTTCTTAGTACCTCTGCTACTTAGCTAACTATATGTAAAGTTACTTTACATAAAAGGTGATCTAGGATTCTGGCAACCATTTATGGCTTTCCCCCCAAACTGGAACTCAAGACAGCTAAACGTTACCATTACCACTTGATTACTAATTGACTAGCTGCTGTAAAATGTCATATTGGTTTTGAATGGTGAATTTAGTTTAGTTTAGTTTCTTAGCAATCTAATTATTTTTTTCATATGGTATTTTTCCCATGGGTGAAATAGTGGAAAGTAAAAGCTTAGCATTCTGTTCTCTGCCATAAAACATCCTTGCAAAAGGTTTCAAAACCCATTTTGTCTGGATAACAAATATATATCATTAGGGGAAATTAAGATTTCATGATGGCCTACGTGCCATGCCTAATTGTCCTGCCTTTATGCATGCCATTTTTGATCTCATTAAGATGCGTCATTAAATGACAATAAATTAACTCCAAAGTGTATTTACCATGCTGTGAATTTTTCAATCTTTTTACATAATGTATTTCCTTTCTGTAGCAATGTTTACAATAAATCAATGCCTATTATTATTTTTTCTATTGCTGGCACACTGACAGAATTCATCATCCATTTTCCCCTGGCATTCACATTAGAACTCCTAATGGTAAAGGAGATAAAGTGGTAGTAGTTAGGGTAGTCAGATCTTGGGGTCTGGCCTCAAGTCTCCAATTTTCACAATCATTTCCAGGTGGAAGATAAGGTTTCAAATTCTCAAATTTTAGAGCGCTTAGCTCTGGGCAAGAAGAAAAGTTTGTGTGTAATATCCAGCTCAACTACTAGCACAGTAGCTTGCTACAATTTGCAAGACTGAACTGATCTGTTGCTGCATCTTGAAACATTCCCAGGCGGTCTATGCATTTATTTAGTTGTTTGTATGCCCTCCTAGCCCCTCCCCACAGTATCTCAGAATTTGAAATATTGGTCACTTTTGGGGGTTAGGTTGGCTGGCGCAAGCCAAAGGTCCGTTGGAGGTCATGATGACCTGGGATGATGTATCTTAGAAATATTATGGCAAGAAAGCCCAAATTAGGATTGTGTGGAAGCCCCTTGGTAAACACAGTCATTCAAGATGTATGTGCTAATTCTTTGTTCCAGCCCTGGGAGTGTCAGCAATGATGAAATCAAAAAATTGTGAGAGAGTCTCTTTTGTCCTTCGATGAGCATAGTATTTCTTGGATTTTCTTGGTTGGTCTGTAGATCATTTGGAGGTAGTGTTTCCTCATCAGTTTCCCTATTCTGTCTGTGACTCCTTTAATGTATGGTAAAAATACTTTCCCTTTGGGTGGCTGCTTTTCTTCATTCCTGTGGTTTTTTCTGGGTTTGGCTGCTCTTGTGATGTCTGATCTGGAGTAACCATTAGCCTGTAGGGCCCAGTTTAGGTGCTTCAGTTTGTCCTCCAGGTAGTGGGGTTTGCAGATCCTTTTTGCGTGGTCTACCAATGTTTTTATTGTGCTTCTTTTTTGACCTGGGTGATGATTGGAGTTCTTGTGTAGGTATCTGTCTCTCTGTGTGTGGGTTTTCTGTATACCTTGTGGCCTAACCATTGTTTTGGTTTGCAGATGACTAGGACATCCAAGAATGGCAATGTTCCTTCCTTTTCTTTTTCCATCATGAATTGGATATTTGGGTGGATGCTATTCAGGTGGTTCAGAAATGAGACCAAATCTACTTCTTCATGGCTCCAAGATAAGCCAAGAGAAATCTTTAACTATTTCAATACATAAGGCTGCGCTTCAAGTGCAAGAAAAGATATATCCATCCTCCTTCATGGGTGGAAAAACAGCTGGTGGGGAGGGATAGTCTTGGCTAGTAAAGTCACTAAAGGGAAAGGTGTATACAGCCTCCCCCAACACTCTTCCCATTCCAACTGCAGTCTCTTTTTATGGAAAAAAAAATAATTGGGAAAATCTTTACAGTAACCCCTGGTGTAACCTTTTGCTGTTGCAGTAATTAGCACTTTAGTGGAAATAATTTTTACATGCTGCAAAGAGACATCATTCTGATTCCAGATTCTAAAGAGCCCTTGAATAAAATGTCACAACTCTCTCCCCAGTGACTCTACCTTGGCACTGTCATTGTCAGGAGCTGCTGTTACTCTTCATCATCATTGCTACCACCCGCTTGCAGCAAAGGCAAGTGCCAGTGAGCGAGTAAACATAGTAATTTCTACTGTTCTTTCTCACCAAATTGAAAAGGCATGTTATGATGAAGGGGAAGAACACTCTTGCCCAGAATTTGAAAAGCTATCTTTTTGGAGAACAATTCATTCCTGTTCCTTGTTATAATCTGGAATCCTATTGACGATGACACACATGCGTAACTTACAGCTCTTGATTTGGACAGGGTGAAAGGGTGTGTTTATTAGCCCTTTGCAGTCCATCTGCAAAGAGAGCAAGTGTGGTGTGGTAGTTTGAATGCTGGACCTCAACTCTGGAGACCAGGGCATGAATCCCCACTTGGCCATGGAAACCCACTGGGTGACCTCTGACAAGTCATAAACCCTTACCACACCCTGAGGAAAAGCAGCAAAGCAGCAGGAATGTTCCATCTTTCCTGTTGCCTTCCCACATGATGTCAGCATCCTTCTGGGGTTCTTTCATTCCAGTCCTGGTGGGGGACCAAGCTAAAACCATGCCTTTTTGCAAACAGTTTTTTTCTGGTTAGCAAAAGGGCATGGTTTTACCTCAGTCCCATATGAACAGACAATGATGCCACACAGGAAGGCAGCTGCTTTGCCTGCTGCTTTGCTGCTTTTCCTCAGAGTGTGATAAGGGTCATACTCTCTCAGCCTCAGAGGAAGGTAAAGGTGAACCCCCTCAGAACAAACCTTACCAAGAAAACTCCATGATAGTTTCACCTTAAAGTCAGAAATGACTTGAAAGCACACAACAGCAACAAGAAGTCCACCTGAAACATCCCCCTGGCAATTGGCAGGCCCTGTGGGGGTGGTATTATGGCCATTAAGTGGCAGGGGGGAGGAAGCAACCATGCAGCATGCACTACTGGTATTTCTCTTCCCCACTGCATTTCTTCAGATAAGGGAGAGAGAGAGAAACAATTGCAGTCTTTGCAGCTTGGTCATTCCCCCCACCCCCAGCCATTTAACAGCCATAGCAATGCCCCCCCCCCCGTAACTTCTTGGCCTTACTGTTTTTCGTTTATTTAAAATATGTCATTGTTTTACACTGTTTAACCTGATTTAATGCTATTTGTAAGCTGCCTGAGATCTTTTAATTCGTATGTGTGTGTGTGTGCGTGCCGCACACACACTTTCAAGTTGTCTGTAGACTTGTGGTGCCCCCATGAATTTCATAAGGTTTTCTTAGGTAAGGAATACTTAAAGAGGTTTTTGCTAGCTCCTTCCCCTGAAATGTAGCCTGCAGCACCTGGTTTTCATAGGCAGTCTCTCCCATCCATAGGGCAGGGTATAAATATTGTAAATAAACAAACAAACAAGTAGTATTTGGAAAGAAATACATTACTGTTTCTTCTTGCAGTACTGAAGAACAATCCATTGCTCAGCGGATTGTTTGATGCTTAAAAATAACCATTGGAGCTGATACAAGAATGGCATAAAATGGAAAATTCCTCTCAAAATGCCTATAAAAATGCCTTAAGGGGTAACTTGTCTGATCATGAAAGCTAAGTAGGGTCAGTCCTGGTTAGTACTTGGATGAGAGACCACCAATGAATACCAGGTGCTCTAGGCTATAGCAGTCTCTCCCACCCATAGGGTGGGGTATAAATATTGTAAATAAACAAATAAACAAGTAGTATTTGGAAAGAAATACATTATTGTTTCTTCTTGCAGTCTCTCTCTCTCTGGCTTTTCTTCGCAAACGAAGATTCAGGAAGGACACATCCCGCGCTTTCTGCAAGCATGCTGATGACTAAAAAGGCCAATCCGAGATAAACAAGTCCGGTTGCAAAAAGCACAGCAGAAGGTCTCCTTGGGTGATGTTTTTGGGTTGTGATTCTTTCTGCGGTGTCGTTTCTCTTCAAGACACCGTAGTACTGAAGAACAATCCATTGCTCAGTGGATTGTTTGATGCTTAAAAATAACCATTGGGGCAATTAGCTAACACACATTGGAAACTGTTTAATGCAGTGTAGATGTGTAAGTTGCTATTGCTTAAGAACAATTTGTAAGCCGCTCTGATAGCCTTGTGGCTGAAGAGCGGGGTATAAATAAATAAATAAATAAATAAATAAATAAAAATTAAAAAAAAATACAAGAATGGCATAAAATGGAAAATTCCTCTCAAAATGCCTATAAAAATGCCTTAAGGGGTAACTTGTCTGATCATGAAAGATAAATAGGGTCAGTCCTGGTTAGTACTTGGATGAGAGACCACCAATTAATACCAGGTGCTCTAGGGCTATAATTCAGAGGAAGGAACTGACTTGAAGGCACATACGTATATAAACAGAATAATATAATAATAATAAAATTTATTTATACCCCGCCCCTCTGTTAAAACAATCGGGGCGGAAGACATTGCCTGTTACACCCACCAAAGTACTTGATTCCCACTTATTAAGTTACTTAATAAGTGAACTGTAAACTTCCTTATACCTCCATTACCATAAAAAGGAGTAACTCATTACAATTAACTATGTTCCTTGTAAAGTGTTGCTTCTCAGCTCTGGGCCCTCACTGAGGTGTGCTCAGCTATGCCTACTTTTGACATGAGTTCTGGAAGCAGCCATGCTCTTGCACATCATTTGAAACTATTCTAGAGCCTTCAACAGAAGGGAAACGATCCTCTTGAAACTTTATGTTGCTTATTATCTGGGAAAAAGAAGTCATTTGGAGTATTGAACAGTCTGCATGAATCTACTGGTGCAAGCCTTAAGCAGTAATTGCAGACAATGCAGCTTATTCCTCGCAATGACACCATTTGGGAAGTAGCCAAACACATTAGAAATGATGCACGGCATGAAATCAGTGTCAAACTCATATGCCTGGGGGATAGCATGTCTTTATCTTATACAGTATTCTCTTTCACGCAGAAGGAATCTTAAAGCCTTTCAAAATCAGTGTTCCCAATGCACATAAGTTTGGATGTTAAAAACCACCTTAATAATTTTTGTTTGCAGTAATTAGGTAACTTTTGTTTTGATGTTGTACTTGATTTGAAAAGGATGCTCAGTAAATGGCACTAGAGGCCTATTTTGATTGCCCAGCCTTTGAGAAACAGCTCACCATCTTCTGGAAAACCATTGCTATTCATTCTGATTTTTGAGAACTGTAAATGTTAGGGGACTTGAGAGCTAGATTCACCATTATGCTAAGTGCTCTACAGGAGTGGTTCTCTCCCAGTATTCCACAAAGTAGTCTGCATGGGATGCCAGTTTCTCATAATAAGTTTCATCTTCTAGTTGGATTGTTGTTTTTGTTTGTTTGAATTTTATTCTCAACAGTACTACGGCAATTCTGAATGTCATTTAAAAGTTTTAACAAATGATAATTAGAACAGAAAGCTTGTAAACACACTTTAATTTTTGTTGTATTTGCTTTTATTTCTGTGTCATTCTTCCCTTTGCTTTTGCTACTCTTCCCTCTTCTCGTCTTCCTTTTTTTTGCATTTCTTAGACAAGCAAAAATGGTGGCAATGCACCAATTGTGACACCCCTTCTGGCAAGACACAATATAGACAGACATACCCTCCAATGTTTCACAGATGAAAATCAGGACACATGTGGCCAAGCAACATCACAGTGTGGTAAAGATGGCAAAAGATATTAATGAGGAAACATATAAGCTTAGGAGAGGCTGCAGCAGTTTGCTTTTGACTGAACCTACTGGGAAGGGCAAGACTCCACCCCTTCCTTTCCTCTCCCCTCTACTGAATTAATGGAGTGCAAACTACTTTTGCACTTTCAACTCAGTTTGCAGCATCTGAAGTAAGCTGAGGACAAAGGGGGGTGGAAGGAAGAGAAACTGGGACATTTTAATAGCAACTGAAAAAGAGGGATGACAGAGGATTAGTTGGCATTGTCCCTGCCGAATCGAAACAGTTTGATTTGGAGCACTAATACAGCCGGCCCTCTGTATCCATGGATTTGGCATCCACAGATTCCACCATCCACAATTTGAAAATATCCCCTCCCCCCAAAAATAAATTTCAAGAAACAAACCTTGATTTTGCCATCTTATATAAGGGGCACCATTTTACTATGCCATTGTATATGATGGGACCTGAGCATCCACAGATTTTGGTATCCATGGGTAGGGGGGTTCCTGGATCCAAATCCCAGGGGATGCCAAGGGCCCACAGGGTAAGAAAACTGAATGGTTCCACATAGGAAAAAGAAAGCCAATAGAATATCTTGCAAAGCCTCAAAATTTAAGAACTTCAGTGCTCATATATTTCCAGTTTTAACTTGTAGTGAGTTTCGCCCTCTGCTGGACTCCTTCCAGCTTCCCTGTTCCTGCTTCAAAAAAGAAAGAAAGAATGATATCTTTCCAATAGTTATTATAAAAGACAAGTCCCATTCTGTCTACCTTCAAGTACTGTAATATCTACTCAGCATCCAAATATCGTATATTTCTTCGGGATTTCAAAGTTGTATGAATCTATCTATAATCATAATATTCTAGTGCTCATTTACCATTCAGTATTGGAAACGGGGTTTGGAACCAACTTAGCAGCCAATAAACAATTCACTATGATTTTCCAGTTTATTTCTCCCCCCTTCTTAATGTGTATATTGTAGGCTCCATGGGATAGGAATCCAAGTTTTTGCTTAAATTAGCTCACAATAACTACATGGCAAGAGATCCAGCATATGGTTTGAACATTGGACTAGGACTCTGGAGCACAAGGTTTGAATCCTTGCTCAGTCACAGAAGCCACGTGGGTGACCTTGGACAAGTCACACTCTCTCAGTCTCAGAGGAAGGCAAAGGCAAATCCCCATAATAGGTTTGCCTTAGGGTCATCATAGGTTGGAAACAACTTGAAGGCACACAACAGCAGCAGCAGCAACAACAACTGCATGGCAATATGATAGGTTCAGCTATACTGATCATCACTAATTTATTGTTTTAAAGAGGTGTAAGGCCATTCCTACCTCTTGCTCAAAATTTGAGAGCCTCACCTTGCAATTTTGCCAATTATATATTTCACACTGATTTTGGTATCTTGTAGAATCAGGGTGGGGAAAGTGTGCCCCTGAAGTAGTATGTGGCCCTTGACCAGTCTCTCCAGAACATGCTTTTTCTGGACAAAAAGGGGAAGACTTTAGGACCAGCAATTCATTTTTTCACTAAGTTGCAGGTTTAACCCATTGACATTTAGGGATCATATTGTAAATATAATGGATGTCATCCTGAGGATGGAGCAAGCTTGTTTTCTGCTGCTCCAGAGACTAGGATGTGGAGCAATGGACTCCAACTACAGGAAAAGAGATTCCACCTAAACATTAGGAGGAACTTCCTGACGGTAAGAGTTGTTTGGCAGTGGAATACATTGCTTCAGAGTATGGTGGAGTCTCCTTCTTTGGAGGTTTTTAAACTGAGGTTGGATGGCCATCTGTCAGGAATGCTTTGATTGGGTACTCCTGCATGGCAGAGGGTTGGACTGGACGGCGCTTGTGGTCTCTTCCAACTCTATGAATCTATGATTCTATACACTGTGTAATGGAGCACACTGAAGAATTTCAGAAGAAAATCAGCCTGTGCTTTATAGATTATAGCAAAAGCTTTGATTGCATAGGTCATGAAAAACTATGCATCACTCTTAAAGAAATGGGTGTGCCAACATTTGATTGTCCCAATGCGTAACCTGTACTCAGGACAAGAGGCTACCATTAGGACAGAATACAGAGAAATAGTTTCTAATTGGCAAGGGAGTCAGGCAAGGCTGCATTTTATAACCCTATCTGTTTAACTTGCATGCTGAATATATCACACATAAAGCAGGGTTAGGAGATTTTCACATGGGGAAATTATTTCCCGGGGAGATCGGGACAGAAATGGGGCTGTTCCAGTAGCAGTGCCCTGTTTCGCACACCCCCTTCCTTCTCGTGACCTCCCGTCGTTTTCCCTCCGTGCTGCTTCCATTTTTCTCCCAGTAAATTCCGTGATTTTTTACTAATGAAGAACTTTTGTTAGTAAAAAATCATGGCACTTACCGGGAGAGAAATGGAAGCAGCACAGAGGGAAGACAACAGGAGAAAGCGAGAAGGAAGGGGCGTGCGAAATGGGGCGCTGCTATTGGAACAGCCCCGTTTCTGTCCCGATTTCCCTGGGGAATAATTTCCCCATGTGGAAATCTCTCTAGACTCAGAGAAAGGAGGTGTTAAAATTGGAGGAAGGGCCATCAACAATTTAAGATATGCAATGACTCCCTACTACTGGCAGAAAACAGACATGGAATGATTACTAAAGAAAGTCAAGGAGGAAAGTGCAGTCAGGTATACAGCTGAACAAAACGAAAATAATGAACACAGATTATTTACATAACTTTAAAGTAGGTGTTGAAGACACTGAAATAGCTCAAGATTTTCCTGAATGCAGTTCTTAATCAGAATGGAGACTGAAGTCAAGAAATCAGAAGACTGGGACTTAGAAGGGCAGCTGTGAAGGAACTAGACAAGACCCTGAAGTGTAAACATAATATCATTGAATACTAAAGTTAGGATTGTCCATGCCGTCATACCTATCATTTCTGTCTATGGTTGGGAAAAGTGGACAGTGAAGAAAGCTGATAGGAAGAAAATCAACTCATTTGAAATGTTGTGCTGTAGTAGAATTCTATGGATACCATGGACTGCTAAAAAGACCACTAGAGCAAATCAAGCCTGAACTCTCCCTAGAAGCCAAGATGACTAAACTGAGTGCCATACTTTGGCCATATCATGAGAAGACATGACTCACTAGAAAAGACAATGATGCTTGTAAGGTAGAAGGCAGTAGAAAAGAGGAAGAGATTGAGTCTATCCAGATGGATTGACTCAATCAAGGAAACCACTGGTTCTGAATCTGCAAGTCCTGAGCAGGGCTGCTGAAGATAGGTTGACTTGGAGGTCTTTCATTCATGGGGTCACCACAAGTCAAAGTCAACTTGATGACAGTTAACAACAAACATTTTTAAAAATCTGTTTTTTTGAAACCTGGACCTGGACTTCAGGTCACTTCTGATTTGGACTTTTTCTTCATTTTGGCAGTCTCTACCAATAGGGTCCCAGGGGCAGGAAATTGGCCCTGAGACCCACCTCAATCCCTCTTGGCAATAGAACCAACTATCAAATATACTTGGAATACTGGTTCCAAGCTCCTCTACAAATTGCTAATTTGTGTTGTCTTCCATCCTGCTGGTGCACAGCAAATGTTTTTATAATTGCTATAACTCAGCCTTTAGGCAAAGGTTCTCCACCATTAAGTTCTCAGACTCCTTTGCACAGATGAAAAAAGGGGGGGGGGATGACAAATCTTTGATTATGCCGGCGGAAGCTGGATTAGTACAAAAAGTTACCAGAATCAAAGCCAAGGTTTTGCTTATGAATAAGACCTCACCTTTGGCCTTCAGAAAAATTAGCTGCCGCCACATCAGAGGATGAGAAGAAGAAAGAGAGCTTTCTGGTCATACTTGAAAGGAGATGAAGAGGAGCAGAGAGAGAAAGAACGATGGACTTAAAGATTGATGAGCACATCATTTGAAAAATGGCAGAGCTTTATGGCTTGATCCTTGGATTTCTTGGTGGAAATCCAAACAGTTTAAATAAACATGATAAGCTAGATCCACTGAAAATAATTCTGTACATATCTAATAATAAATAATTACCACTGAACTAGGTAGGTATTATTCTCACATAGGTATGTATAGGACTGCAGCCACAGTCCCATTGAGAGCCTGGAAATGTTGCTCTTTGGATGACAAGAATACCTCCATCAACATGGCCATGCTAGTCTGGAGGATTCATGGACCTGTGGTCCACAGACTATTTTGCCCAACCTGTGGTCCCATTGAAATAAATGAGAGTTGATGAGCTAAAATGGGACTAGCATTTGCAAGGTCCAAACAAACCTTCATTTTGTTTTGTAGGATCACCAACTGTTGACTTTAGAAGAAAATATACTGGCTCATTGTTAGAACCAGGATTTGAAAGACATTCTGGGAAGTCATAATATAGCAAGAGTGGGAAAGGGTCTGACAACATACATGATATCAGAGACTTGGGATCATCAAAGAGGACATCTAGTCCAATCCCAAAGACAACAACTATTTTGCCATTAATTATACAACTACAGCATCCCTGGCAGATAACTCCATCAATGGAAATGATAGACCAGACAACTTTCCAAGGCAGTCTGGCCATAATGGCTGGGGATTCTGTTGTTTTTATTGAAAAGGATTTTTCCCATTTGGGAATAATCGGAAGGCCGTGACGGTGCTATTTTGGATGGCAGGAACCCAAGACAAGCAAACAAAAACATTTTGCTTTGTAGCATCCATGGATGATGCAAACCCCAGAGGTCTTTAATTTTAGCACAAAGTGATCCCAGGGTAGCAATGGAATTTATGCACAATCTGTTTCTTCAGAGCAGTTCAGTGTTGTTGGATCCCTTCTGGAATCAGGTCAAGCATCAGCAGAGTTTGGAAAAGTCACATATTGGACAACAGCCTCTAGAAGCCCACAGCCAGTATGACCATGGCCATGCTGGGCAGGGGAATCTGAGAGCTATTGTTTACCCCCCCCCAAAAAAATCTGAATCTCTTCTACCGCTGAAATCTCTTATTGTTAAGTCATTTCTCCTAATGTGTAGCCAAAATATGTTTCTCTCAAATTTCCACAGCCTCTACTAGCAGATTGTTACAGTCCCTTCCAGCATGCTTTTCTCCTCCTAGAGCCGTACAGTAGTTCCCAAACTTTGGTCTTCCAGATGTTTTAGACTTCAACTCCCTGATTGTTGGCCAAGTAAGCTAAGGCTTCTGGGAGCTGATGTCCAAAATACCTGAAGGACCAAAGAGAGAAGGAGCAAGACAAGGAAAGAACAATGGGACTGAAACTGGGAGATAACCTTGCCACTTCCCCTCTCACTACACACATTTTTGTGGAGGAGAAAGTTGGGAACAGACCTCTATTCATTATAGCTGCCTCATCTCAGAGCCATGCCCCCAAGTCTCCCAATTTACATGGGACATCTTCAGGCAGGAGCTAAGGGTGCAAATTCTCTCGTTTGGTGGGTTCAGCTTCAGGCAAGAAGAAATGACTGCATGAAAATCTCCAGCTCAACTCGGTGAGCAGGAACATGCTACAATGTGCAAGGTTTAATTGTTTTCTTGCTATAAGTTGCAAAGTTTCTATAGGAGGAGAGTCTATGTAATTATTTAGTTAGGGTCCTCCTTCCTTCCTAGTCATTGTGGTGCCAAGGCTCACCCTCTCCTCTCCTCTGCATTCATCTTCTGGCTAGAAGCAAGTAGGTTAGAATAAGAACTTTATCAGATGAGCCTCCAAAAATGTTCTTTTGCTGGCATAATTAAAGCCATTTTTATACTGGTAAAAGTATAAGACTTTTATACTTTTGTCTCCTGGCAAAGGCTTCCCCAGCAATGAAGTGGAAGTGAATGGCGCTCCATTCACTTCCTCATTAAAAAAGTCCGTGGATTTTCGTGAGAAGATGCTCATGCAGGAAATTTAAACACACATACGCGCGCACGCACACACGCACACACACAATTTTTAAAAGCACATACACACACTTAAAAACTTACAAGTAACCCAGGGAGAGTCATAAAAAGTGCATCACTTACCTGGATCTGGAAGTGTTCTGGCCAGTCCGGCCATTAGCAGAATAAGTACCCAGGGGAAAAAGCCCTAGGTTTCATACACCAGCAAAAAACAAAACAAAACAGCACAGTCGATCTATTGATGGCTTGTCCCATCAATAAAATAGATCAGCCTATTGGCAGGACATAAATGCAAAAGGCCAATGTCATGTGGTACACACACGCTTTCACGTTTATGTGGGATCGTTATGACACCATATTTAGTGCGTCTGATAAAGTCCGAAATGTTCCTTGTTCCATCTCCCTAAGTAAGTGAGAAGGAATAATCTCCTCATTTCCTGTGAACAGACCCTATAGCTAAAATTCTTTCTTAATTTCCAGTCAGGAAAAATATATTCTCTCCCCCCCCCCTCATCTCTCTTTCTCTCTCTCTCCTTGTGTTTGTTTGTGTGTTTAAATGACAAGCAGTGAGCAATAGTGGTTGGTATTTAATGCATAATGTTTAATGTCATCACCAGGGGACATTTTAGGTTTTGGCCCAGAAACTGCAGGGCCTGAGATGATCCTGAACCAGCAACCCTATGAGCATCTGTGGTTGGTACTTAATGCATAACACTTAATGACATCACCCGAGTCCCTCCCTATGCCTTAGGTTTTGGCTGGGGAACCTCAGGGCCTGGCATCCCTATGGTTCATAAATATGGTGTGGAAGTAGCATGGAAGTGAGGACTGAATGAAGAGGGGGAAGGTGGTAGCACACTAGTAGAGATAAGAGACATTTGATGTGCTCCAAAAATGAGCTGGGGGTGATAGTAACCATAGTAGTCGTGATTTTATTTCCATCCTGCCTTTTCCCCACAAGTCAAGGTGACTTATACATGAAACCAGATACAAGATAGATTAAAAATATATATAAAAGATTATCATTAAAATGTAATTGAACTATCAATAATGTTTAAAACATCTCAAATAAGCTGTTAGAAACCGTAGAGGCATTTATTAAAGGCTTTTCTTTAAAAGCAGTCAGTACCCCAAAGCCTCTCAAGATAAAGGGGAAAAAACTCTTTGCTTACTGGAGAAAGGACAACAAGGTGGGGCCCATTGTAGCCCCACTAGGAAGGGAGTTCCAGAGACCAGGAGCAACTGCTGAGAAGGCCTACTCTTGGTGGCTGCACCTAAGCTCCAGAACTATTGGTCTAAGGTTTGCTCCCTTCTGGCTGCGTATACCATACTCATATCCTCCAACTGTCTCAGTTTGGCAAGGAGAGAACCAATTAATCCCCTGTCATCCCACTTTCCCTGCTGTTTTTAAAACGTCCCAGTTTCTCTCTCCTCCTCCTATTTTCCCCCTTTGTCCTCAGCTTGCTTCACTTACTGCAAACTGAATTCAAAGCCCAAAAGTAGTTTGTACTCAGGTAACACAGCAGGAGAAAGGGGAGTGGAGAGGACTGAACCTTGCTTTTCCCGGCATGGTCAGAAAAAAGCAATCTGCTGCAGGCTCTCCTAGCCTGTCTGCTCTTCCTCATTAATAACTTTTGCTATCTTTGTGTGTTGTGTGCCTTCAAGTTGTTTACGACTTACGGTGACCCTAAGGCAAGCCTGTCATGGGGTTTTCTTGGCAAGATTTGTTCAGAAGGGGTTTGCCTTTGCCTTCCTCTGAGGCTGAGAGAGAGAGGCTTGCCTACATTCACCCAGTGGGTTTCCATGGCTGAGCAGGGATTTGAACCCTGTTCTGCAGAGTCATAGCCCAACACTCAAACCACTACATCACACTAGCTCTCTAGCTGTCTTTACCACACTTTAGTGCTGCTTGGCCACACGTATCTCAGAGCTGGTCTATACAAGGAAATAAAATGTCGATTGGTGCACAGTAAGGCCAATTCGCAGCAGCTTTCATCTGTCTCAACAATATATTTTTTTCCAACATCGCTGGTATGCACAGCTATTCATGTTTGATGTTCACACACAGGACCGGTTTAAGGAATTTTGGGCCCCCCTGCAATGCTTTACTTTGGGGCCCCCATATGTTTATCTCAGATCAATGTAACCTAACCTATTCACCGTACAGGATGTTCAGATTATAGTAGGACCCCCGTATCCCTGGATTCATTATCCATGGGACACAAAACAGCACACCTACCATAGAGTCTTCCTAGAAAATGTGTCTTCCCTAGCCCTTTTCTAGGCCTTCCAAGGCAACTCTGTGGTATTTTAAACCAGAAATCCCATTATTTTCATATTAAGGAGGCCAACACGGGGCCCTCTCTTGACCTTGGGGCCCCCTGCCAATGCTGATTTGGCAGACAGGTTAAACCGGCCCTGTTCACACAGAGGCATGCCAGTGAATCAAGATGGTGGGCACGACATGGTTCTATCCTCCCCAAATTGACCCTGGCAAACAGTATTTTTTAAAAAACACAACTCAATGCAAGGTGCAGAAGAGCGATTGTCTGCTGAAACAATGAAAAACGAAGGACAGAAATCCTGTTTCACCATGTCAGCATGCAATCAGTATGGCGACAATCCAACATGGCAGTTCTGCGATCTACGGTTTTAGTTAGCTCTTCCCCCTTCATGAGTTCGACCAATCAGCTGTCCTCTTCAGCAATGTGCTGCGATTTGTTTGTCCCAACATGCAGAAGCACGCATTTCCTCTGCAGTTGTCAAAAAACTCAGGAAATGTCCACAGACTTCCCCCAACTTTTGCTCCCTCTACCTCTGAAAAGGACGGAACACTGCATTTGGACACATGGGATTCCCCGCAGATTCCATGAAGATTTATTTCACCACCTGGACTACCCCTCAGTTTTCATCTGTGAAATGCTGGGATTTATGCCTACTACCTCTTCTATGTTCCCTAAATTAGCATGCTGCTTCAGGTGTTGTGGACATTGCAGTTCTATTGCCAGCATTACTTACGGTATTTAACCACAGTTCCTGTACAATGCAGTGAAGGGGGCTATCTTGCCTGTGACTTCAGGCAGCAAAACATCTTGGGTTGGCCCTGCCAGTTTGGCTGCTTTCCTGGAGTCTGTCTTAATCCAAAGAACTAAAAGTAACCTTCTTTACTATCTCAGTCTTTAAATGCATTGGGCCAATAAATCTTTTCCAAGGCAAGTTTGAGGTCTCTTCTGACTCCCTCTTAGCATTGTTATGGCTATAGGCTGTACCATATCTTTTGTCAGGCAAATTGCATATTAATGGCTGTAGATACTGAGGGCATGTCTCTTTATGGAAGCTAATTAATTATGAAGAGGGGGAGTTCAAGATGTGACAGCCACCAGAGTGATGCAACAATTAAAGAAACAAGAGGAAGAAATACACTGAAATGGCAAAGGAGAGGGTACAGAAGGTTCTTCCAGATGAGGCTTTCATGGGACTCTGTGAAAGCCAGAACAAAATGGGTTCTTTATAAGAGGAACGAATACCAAAAAGTTTGGGTAAATAGACTGGCTTGCAGACTTGAAGACAATATTCTAGAATAGAATCCCTTCAAGTTTTTTTTTTAATTAATCATTGCTCAGAAGCCATCCAGAACAGAATGAAACAGCCTGGAAAACCAATTTCTGAGCTAGCCAAAACAACCACATTCACAACTCACATGTGCTTAGATGGGACAGATACAACCACATTCCAGTACCTGCTCCAGGCAAAGAAAAAGCAATCTGTATTCTACAAGATAGCCTGGAATGTCATCTTCCAAGCAGGCCAAATAAAGAGGAATATTGTTCTCAATGGTGTCTAACAGACTCCAATGCTCTCTCATCTTTTTTTCCCCTTATAGGGGGCTTGTTCTAACTTGTTCTTGGTTTTAAACATTCCCAGTTTCTCTTGTGCAACTGTCCTGCCTCAGTTATGGAATTTTGCAGAGTGAGAACAGGAGGAGAAATAGTGGTCTAGATCAGAGCCACTGAAAGTGGTGCTCCATGGACCAATGCCATTTATCTGAACCATTGATTGCTGATCCCTGGCAAGTTTCCAGGAAAGAAAAAAACAACTGTAGCCAATGGGCACAAATATAGTGCTGGTCCCTGGCACATTGGGAAAAGAAAATAGTTGTCCATCCCATACACCAGATAGCTTGATATGTGCTGGTCCTACTGATGTTGTCTTGTAGGGTTGCCAGAGTGAGAACTGAACCTTTAATGGTTATGTAGAAGAGGGAATTTCAACAAATGTTGTTTTTTACTGGGTAATGTGACACACAACACCTGCTGAACTTTCCTCCTCTACACAACCATTAAATATACAGGAAACTCCCCCAGTTTTCAATCTGGCAACCCTATGGTCTTGCCTTTGTAGCCTTCTTGTGTTTTCCTAGTTTCTTCCTTCTTTATGTCTTTCTACAAACCAGCCAAATCACTAAAGAGGAAAAGATGGAATAGCTATGCAATTCCATCTACCCGTCATCATTCCCTGGGACCTCTAAGGGCCACTCACCCCTGTGACCTCCCCCCAGCCCACTCCACTCCATACACACACACACATGATTGACCACTTCAGCCCCCCAATATTTTGTCCACACCTGCTGCCTTGCATGCTCCACTTTTCCAACCCATGATTTAATGTGTGTGTAGGAATCAGGCAACTCTCCAAAAGTTGTTGGACTGCCACCTTGCACCAACTCTAGCCTGCTGCCAATGAGCCACATGAATCCCACCTCTACACAGACTTGTTTCATAATGTTAAAAGCTTCCCTTTTCCCCTTGCATTCATAAAAATGCTGTTAGAGACACAAGGGCACACAATATTATTATTTTTTCCTCCCTCTTGTGGGCTGGTGGCACTATTGCATTCCTGGATTATTTATCTGTTTGCTACATTTACAACAGCAGAAAGAATCACAACCCGGAAACATCACCCAAGGAGACCTTCTGCTGTGCTTTCTGCAACCGGACTTGTCTATCTTGGATTGGCCTTTTTAGTCATCAGCGCACTTGCAGAAAGCGCGGGATGAGTCCTTCTTGAATCTTTGTTTGTGAAGAAAAGCCAGAGAGAACATTTGTATCTTTGTGTTTCTTCCAATGAGCTCATAGCTTCCCTCTTCCCCACTTTATCCTCACAACAACCCTGTGAAGTAGGCCAGGCTACAAGTGTGCACCTGGCCCAAAGATACCTAGTGAGTTTTAGGGCTCTGTGGGAACTAGAAATGTGATCTTTCAGGTCCGAATTCAATGCTCTAACCACCACACCACATTGTTTCTTTAGCTGTAGGGCTAAATTGTTAAGATGTTTAAAATGAAAGTGGAGGTAGAGAGAGAAAAGTTACCCAAACTTGTAAAAATGCTGCTTCTGCAATGTGAACTACAGAGGTTAACACTCAGCATGAATAATGAAGAGCCTCTTATCCCGTCTGAAACATTTTGTCTTGTGGAAGAGATATTGTTTCAAATATTTGGACAAGAGGAGATAGGAAATAATTTAACAGCTAGCCTCACTCTTGGTCCAGCCTGAAAGAAATCCAAGACACACCACTGCTACAACCTTTTCACCAGCTTTATGTTTCCTAGAATTGAAGTAACAGACAACAGCCTAGTTTGTTGATCCTTAAAATCTACTCTGTCCAAACAATAGAATAAGTGCAATACAGTACATGCATCCTATGTGTCATGTATAGAAGAGTGCCTAAGAATGTAAGATTTAAAGTCCTTGATTCACATCATATCTCAGCTATTAATTCACCAGACAGGTTTCAGTAAGCCAATGTCTTCTACAATCCAATATTGGAATTCAGTGGCATAGCCATTTTAGCCTGGATCTCTGGATTTTCTTCACAAACGAAGATTCAGGAAGGACTCATCCCGCGCTTTCTGCAAGTGCACTGATGACTAAAAAGGCCAATCCGAGATAGACAAGTCTGGTTGCAGAAAGCACAGCAGAAGGTTTCCTTGGGTGATGTTTCCGGGTTATGATTCTTTTTGCGTTGTTGTTTCTCTTCAAGACTTATTTGGCATGAGTTCTCAAATAAGGCTGCAGCATTGTGGATAGTGCGTCTCCATGCCTCCCGAGGTGAGGCCAGGGCAGACCATTGTTGGTGATCAATTTGGCCAAGCCTGAGATGTTGTTTCATGGAGTCCTTGTATTGCTTTTTTGGAGCGCCCCTCTTACGCTCTTAGCCTGGATCACAAAATCATAGAATCATAGAATTATAGAGTTGGAAGAGACCACAAGGGCCATCCAGTCCAACCCCCTGCCACGCAGGAATCACGATCAAAGCATCCCCGACAGATGGCCATCCAGCCTCTGTTTAAAGACCTCCAAGGAAGGAGACCCCACCACACTCCAAGGGAGTGCGTTCCACTGCTGAACAGCTCTTACTGTCAGAAATTTCCTCCTAATGTTGAGGTGGAATCCTGGAGCTTGTATCCATTTCTCCGTGTTGGATCAGTATGCAAAGGGATCTTGTAGCACCCGTGACACTAACTGAAAGAAAGAATTTGGTAACATAAGATGTTGTAGACTATGGGCTTGTCTAGATAGAATATTTACCCCCATCTTGCCCCCATCTTAGAGCGCTGCAGTCCAGATGAAACAGGGCATTTGCCCCATTTTGCCCCCGGGCAGTCCTAATGATTCCTGGGGTCAAGAAGGGGTAAAGCCCGGTAAACAATTAAAAAAAAATACCTAGGAAAAAATGCTTCAGCCCAAATAAAACAAATCTGGCCCTGCATGACTGCAGAAGCCCATTCTGACACGCCGGCTCATCACTGCAGTTGGCATCTGCTGTCGCTCTTCCGGATCCAAGAAGCAGACCCACAGCATGTGACCAAGCTGGTCACATGCAGGGGGCCTTGCTCACATGCCACGGGCCAGCTTCCTGGATTCAGAGTGGGATGTGGATGGTGGCGGCTGCAGCGACAGACTGGCGTGACAGTCTGGACTTCCTCCCATTTTGTACTAGTAATGGGGGAGGAACAGGCCTGAGCCGCAGTCAGACTATACCGGTGGGGAGCCAACGTATTCTGTCTGCAAAGATGAGCTCTAAGTCAACTTCATTAGTAGCTTATGCTACTAACTTCTTTCTCTCAGTTGGTGTCAAAGGTGCTACAAGATCCCTTTGCATACAGTCCAATTGTGTGTGTTTACTTCAAAGTAAGTCATATCAGAACTTGGAAAGTTATTTTTTAAAAAGTGATTGCATACAATTATAGCTCCAATTCCTTCCCTTCAAACAGTTAGTCGTCATTTTTTTAAAAAGTAACTACTGTATTTTCTTTCCAATTTTTCAAAAGCAGCTGAACTAGTTAATTGGAGGGGGGATCTGAATGCTACAAGCTGCTGGCTTGTGGCATAGAACATCCTGTCCTTTTGTTATAACCTTGCTGTCATTTCAACACCCACAACAGAGCACAGAGTGGCAGCAGCACAACATGAGCCATGTGATCTTCCCCTTCCACCTGTTAGTAAGGCCACATCCTTATAACAACAAAACTATAGAAAGTACAGTTAGACCCCCCCAAAAAAAAACCTCCTAAACCCCAGATTTATCCATTGTTAAGTTACAACATCTCAACCTTCATTACTGGAGAGAGAAAACTAGTTATTTATAAATTCTTGTTTCCATGCTCTGGTCACACTCAGAAGTAAGTGCCCCATAGGTCTTCCAAGTAGGTATGTTTCTGCCTCAGGTTCCTATACAAATGTGAAGTTTCTGTTGTGGGCAGAGATATGGCATCAAACAATACTCACCGCCCCACCCTGGAAAAATGACATCTGTGTTTAGCTAATCCCCACCTAAGGTGGGGTAGGAAGCCAGATGCTGGTGGACTCCAAGTCTCAGCGGCCCTAGCCAACATAGCCAATGGTGAGGAATCCTGGGAGTTGTTGTCCAACAACATCTGGAGGGACACACTTAGGACTTTTTCAGACACCCATTACCACGCAAGAAGCCTCCGTAACAGTAACGAAGCTGCTGCGTGGCTGCATAAGTTGTCCCTGAATAAGTTGTCCGTGAATAAAAAATGGCGTGGCCACCCTCAATCCTACCCGGAACAGTCACAGACGATGCTGAGAGAGGGACGGTGTCATCCAAAACACACCCCTGCTGCACAGCAGCTTCGTTACTGTTATAGAGGCTTCTTGCACGGTAAGAGGTGTCTGAAAAAGTCCTTAGTCTAAGTTCATAATCAGACCTCAACTAGAGCCATTTTCATTCATGAAAATTCCTTAGTTTGACCAATCTTGAGAGCAATGGATTGCAAACTATATAGTAACCTGTTAACAAGTAACCCACCTCCCATAACAGGGGCATAGGAGCGATCATGGTGCAATGGTCTGTGTGTTGGACTAGGACTCTGAGAGACTAGAGTTCAAATCCAGGCTCAGACATAGAAACCCACTGGGTGTCCTTGGGCCAAGTCACATTCTCTTAGCTTTAGAGAAAGGCAATGGCAAACCTCTGAATAACTCTTACCAAGAAAACCCTAGGATAGGTTCACCGTAAATCAGAATTGACTTGAAAGCATATAGCAACAACCACAACATGAGGGCATAGCATAAATGTCAAAAGTAATACAGTGAATTAGACCTTTATCGGCACTTTCTTGGAGGTCCTGGAGGACATTTGTCCCTACACATCCAGCTATAGGAAGATAGTTGGACATTGTTCAGCTACCCACACTGGCTAGTAAATGCTGTGTTGCAGAGGATTTGGTCAATGCACAGTCAGTAGAGAATTCCAAACTCTTCAAAAAGTTGGACTTATACTGTACCTTCATAACTCACTAATAGGATGCCAAAATACATTTTAAATACCATAACTATTAACAGGAATAAATTACTTTTTAAAAAAGTAACTTTCCAAGCTCTAATTTAGTAATATTGACACTGAAACAACTTCAATCTATAGCAATCCTTCTATGATACTCTTTGTTTCTCTTTAATTATCTTTGGATTACTCAGTCATCCCTTGCTTCTGTTATCTTTTGCCAGCACTGATATCACTTGAAAGCCTGCTTTCACCATCATTTACAGGCAGTAAATCTAGACAGGCATCGAGCCCATCCTTTTTGCCAAATTAAACATGAAGTGCAACCTTTATCCCTTCCAAAAGCATAATCCAGACTTCCCCACTCCCCCTGCCCAGCAAACAAAAAAGCAAAGCATAAAGCAGCTGAAACACTAGCACAACAACTGACAAAAAGATAGCTGGCAGAGAAAATCCATGTATGAAGAAAGGCAAACAATTGAGAGAACATAAATTACTACCATTTATCCTATAGCAACACACAATAACAGAACATGACAACAGAAAAAGGGACAGACAGTAAAGGGTTAAAATTCAAGCATTAACATTATCTTTCTAGGATCAGACAGTGAACTCGCTGCCCTTCACAAGGACAGCAAAAAGCAGAGCCTGGAAAATAGACACTTGGGCTATCTGGGATTTGTAGTACAAAAAAGTAACTTCTCCAAGTTCTGAGCAAAAAAAAAGGGGGGGGTTACAACAAATCAATGGTTTCTCTGTACTAGACCATTCAAGGGGAGCAAGCTCTCCATTTATTTTAGAAAAATATTAATTCGTAACTACGTAAACCAAAATAAAACCACCCAACAAGACCTGAGCATGCTCATTGATTGCCGGGCAGCATAGAATGATGAAGAAAGAGATTAAAGCAGACATGGGAATCATGTGGCCCTCCAGATCTTGCAGGTCTGCAAGTCCTAGCAGCCTTGGCCAGCAGAACCAAAAATTAGGACTCCTGGGAGTTTGTCTAACAACATTTGGAGAGCTGCATGATTCTCAGCACTGCGTTAGAAGGAGGGACGGGGTGTGTGTGTCTCTGGGTGACTTCAGGCCTCTTTATTTTTCCCTCTCTCAGGAGATTATCAGACGCAGGACTGATTTAACAACCCTGTAGCACCTGCAGCCGCAGGGGGGCCCGTCATTGTGTGCGGCCCCATTGTAAACCTCCTCTTGCAAAAACATTATTAGTAATAATCTGAATATCCTATACTGTGAATAGGTTAGGTTAGGTTACATTGACCTGAGATAAACATATGGGCTCCCCAAATAAAGTGTTGCAGGGAGACCCAAAATTCCTTAAACCGGTCCTGATCAGACGCGGCAAAAATGGCACCAGAAGATCACGAAAAGAACAGGAATGGGCAAGATGTCATCCTTCAGTGTCCCAGGGGCATAGCATGGTCATGAGTAAGGTGTCCCTTTTTATTAGAGGCTTGTCCCCATCAAGAAAAAATGGAAGCCTCATCCGTGGCAGTACTATGCCCCGGGAACAGGTGAGGACACAGGCATCTGATAATGTTGCCCTTCCTGTTCTCCTCCCATTCTTCTGATGCAGTTTGGGATGTGTTTTTTTGCCACATCCCACCACGTCTGATAATATCCCCAGACAAACTTGTCTTGTACAGTTGTCCTTAGAACTGGAGGGGATAATGTGTGTTTGCTGTAGAAATTTTCTCCACCACCACATAGATAAAGTGTTTCTTTTCTTTTCCTGACAGCTTTCTTCACTGTCAGCGTAAGAGGGTCACTCCAAAAAAGCGATACAAGGACTCCCTGAAACAACATCTCAGGCTCGGCCAAATTGATCACCAACATTGGTCCGCCCTGGCCTCACATCGGAAGGCATGGAGATACACTATCCACAATGTTGCAGCCTTATTTGAGAACTCACGACGAACAAGTCTTGAAGAGAAACGGCAATGCAGAAAGAATCACAACCCAGAAACATCACCCAAGGAGACCTTCTGCTGTGCTTTCTGCAACCGGACATGTTTATCTCGGATTGGCCTTTTCAGTCATCAGCGCACTTGCAGAAAATGCGGGATGAGTCCTTCCTGAATCTTCGTTTGTGAAGAAAAGCCAGAGAGAGAGAGAGAGCTTTCACAACCATACACAGAAATAAAAAATACTACAGTATGGATAATCCTGATTTTGTGATTCAGTGATGTATTTTTACTATTGAGGAGCTTATCTAGGTCCTTCATAGCTGCCCTTCCAAGTCTTCATCTTGACTACAGTCTCCATTTTGATTAATGACTGAGTCAAGGTTTAGAAGATCTTTATTTTGATGTCTTCATCATCTGCTTTAAAGTTATGTAAATCTACTGTGGTAATTATTTCTGTTTTCATAAGATTCAGCTATAACCTTGCATTTGCACATTCTTCCTTTACTGTCATCATTACTTATTCCAAGTCTTTAGTATTTTCTGATGGTAATATGGTGTTATCTGCATCATCTAAATTGTTGATGTTCTTTTTTCTGATTTTCTCACCACTTTCTTCCCACTTTCCATACACCATAGAATCATAGGAGTTGGAGCCCTCATGGGCCATCAAGTCCAATCCACTGCACAGTGCAGGATCTCCAACTAAAGTGTCCCCAGCAAATAACTGTCTACCATCTTTGTGAAGATATCCAAAGAAGGAGACCCCACCACTTCTGTAGGCAATTTGCTCCATTTCCAAACCCTCTTACTGTGAAGACGTTCCTTCAAATGTTCAATCAAAATTTACCCTCCAGCCCAATAGAACTGGTCCTATCCTCTGGGGCAGCACAGAACAGACCTGCCCTCTTCTTTTTGTGACAGTCCCTGAGGCATTTAAAGAGTACAATCATGTTACCCCTCAATCTTCTCTTTATTATTTAGTTATTTATTTAGTTATTTTAGTTATTTATACCCCGCTCTTCAGCCACAAGGCTATCGAGCGGCTTACAAATTGTTTTAAGCAATAGCAATTTACACATCTACACTGCATTAAGCAGTTTCCAATGTGTGTTAGCTAATTGCCCCCCACAAGCTGGGTACTCAATTTACCGACCTACGAAAGGATGGAAGGCTGAGTGAACCTTGGAGCCCGCTGGAATCGAACTTGCAACTTGCAATGTGGTGACTTGCAGTACTGGCATTTAACCACTGTGCCACCAGAGCTTTACCAAGGTGAACATGCCCAGCTCCTTCAACATTTCTTCATCTGTTCTCCATACCTCTTATCATCCTTATTGCCCTTCTCTAAACCGGTTCTAACTTGTCTATATCCTTCTTAAAATGAGGTGCCCAGTATGGAACGCTGTTCTGCAGATTAAGCCTAATTAGCAGAGAATATAAGTGGAACTTTTACTTTCCTCGACTTGGAAACGATGTTTCTATTAATGCAGGCTAAAATAGTATTCGTCTTCTTTGCTGAAGCATCACCAATAACAGGGCAAGGGCAATCCTACAGAAATTCCCCCAATTAATAACTGAGATTTGGCATCATGGGTTGGCTCCCCACAGACCCCCCCCCTTTGGGTAACAATATGTCACTTTGAGAGCTTTAGATATAGCATGGGATATAATTTTTTTTTAATTAAAATTTGAGTATTTTCAGAGGGCAGCAAAAAGTTTATTGATTTTGCTGTTATTGTATTATCACTGCCAGAGGCCCCTGTTTCATGTGTCAAACTAACATGGCTGACTTTGTGTATGGACTCCGATGAGTAGGTTCTGCCTCAGGCAGCAGAAAGTCTTGGGCTGGGAAACACTGCCACATGCTTATGTTAATTATAAATTGTCCCTCCGATCCAAGTTTTAACACTAGCAAAATCTTTAGAGTGCCTGACAGCATCTTTCAGTCTGTTGCATGTTTTGGAAGGGAGACAGAGACATTTCTGCACTCCTTATACTGAAGAGTTTACCTAAGGAGCGAGCTCCTTTGCCTCACTTTCCCAAAATCAGATCCAGTATTTTGTTTTTTATTAGATGACCTTTGATGGCATCATTTGACATTGCAGCAGTTAAATCAACAGAGCAACATTCTTTTAAAAGCTTTCCTCTCACATTCTGAATTTCTTTCATGGGTTGACTGAACGTGCCGTGTGGGAGAAGTGAGATTCCATCTACTAAGTTAGTGGAGATTCTCAGACTCAGCTAATGTGGCGCCATAAGGATGCCAGAGGAACGCAAAAGGATGCCACTATCAGACAACGTTGTCCTTTTGCATTCCGCTGGTGTCACTATGCCATTTCTTTTTATTGACAGGCCGAGCCGTTAATAGATCCCCCATTGCAATTTGATGCCCCATTGCAATTTGATTACCAGTGTGTGAAATCTTGGGCCATTTAACTCTTGTGAATGCAGCATCAATGGGCATTCCTGCCAGAACACTCCTGGGTGAAATTGGGACATCCAGGTAAGTGGCACACTTTTTAAAAACTTCCCTGGTTTACTTGGAAGTGTTAAATTGTGTGTATGTACTTTTTGTAACTTTTTTTTTGGTGTATTTTTGTTTTTATTTTTGAATTTCCCTCACTCCTGTCTTCTCGTGAGGATTTCAGTCTAGGAAGTGAATGGAGCTCCGTTCATTCCTGGGCTGCCTGTTGATTGGAGAGAAGGTAAGTGTGGTGGGGAGGGTTATTGTGTTGGGACAGGGGCAGGATAGGAGATTGTGGGACAGGAACGGTTTTTGCATTCCTGTCTGATAATCTCCAGTGAGTCAAACAGTACCACTCAACTTTGTTTCCCCCTCCATCCTTCCAAAGCAAAAAACAAAAAAAGGAGGGGGGAGTTTGCATTGAAATAAAGCTGAAATGTTAATTTATATGCTATATTTACAGCTTTAAAATGCTCAAGGCAGCATACACCTCAGGATATAACTGATCTCCACTCAGCAGCTTTCCTTGCCTAGAATGGAGATTTTTAATCCTGACATCCCAAAGCTCAAACAGTTCACTGTTTAGGCAGCAGGCAAAGGCTTCCTTAACAGCCCAGCTCTGCTCTTGCTCTTGTTGGCAAACAGTGACAGCTGGCCCTGCCTCATTCTCTGACTTAGGGGCTGGTCTCCCCCTCCCCTCCTCTGGAGGGGCATACTTCATCCCTGTTGGCATCTGGGATGGCATCCACTTCCCAGACAGATGAAGCCCAGTGGCATAGTCCTAGGTCAAAAAGGTTAAGCAGGCAACTCAAATCCAGTCTAGAAGGGTAAGCCAGAGACAGTTGTGAACCAAGCCCACCTGTCAACAGGTCATTTCCAAGCAAGGAGTTCCACACTGAAGGTCAAAACAGCACAGAGGCAGCAAGCCAGTGGGGCAGAGCCAATAACAGGACAAGGGCAACCCTACAGCAAACAATAGGTCCAAGGTCAAACACAGCAGAATAGTCAATAGGAATACAGGTACAGATAGTTGTTTTCTGTATGGGGGAGGCAAAGCTAATGCTTATAACTTGCTCTTGCTTATGTTGCCACCCAAAGTCCACATGCAAGCCATTTGGCCTTATATTTCCCTGTGAGGAGACTGCTATTGTCAAGGAGAACTCTTGTTCCCAAGGAGGCCACTACCATGAGAAGACATTCCTTGGAGCTGTGCACATCTTCTCATGGTCTTGAGCCGAGCCCCCACTTTCATCTGTGGATTTGGATGGCAGGTCCAGTGATCTCATGAAAGACATTCCCCTGCCCAGAAGATATGGCTTCCTGGACTCTGGAGGCTCCCAAGTCTGTATCTGTACACACACATATACACACTCCTCTGTGTGCCAATTTACATTTGTAAGGAACTTAATGTATGCCATTATGCTACCAGTGGCTCTTAACTTTTTCTTCACCAGGGACTCCCTTTAATAATTTTTGTTGCTGAGGACCCCAAGATTTAATTCAAGATTTAAAACAATGATGGTGGTGGTGGTGGTGATGACAACGACACAATTACACCATCCATTAACCCTCCCCTCAGAGACACTGGAGGGGAGGGAAGACTTTTCTACTTTTTCTTCCTGCAAATTTGTGGCTGGAGCAGATTGAAGAGCAATGTGCAGATCAGGCCAGCCAGCCAGCCTTTGCCTTGGCTCTTGTCACTTGGGCTGAGCAGCCTTCAAGCCTTCACAAACCCCTTGTAAGGATGCTGCAGCCCCCTGGGGATCCATGGACCACAAGTTAAGAGCCACTCTGCTACACTGTTTCAAGCTGTGCTGCAAAAAATGAATGTATAATATTACTTAAAATAATAAACTTCGATGACAGCTGGGTTGCAAAAACACAATCTCATTTCAGGTGGAAGAAACAAATACATCCATGGTCTTATGCAATCTTAAAAACAATGTTTATTTGGGGTAAGCTTTCATGGACTGCAGCCCCTTTCATCAGATGCATGGAATATTATCCCCAGGGGCAGTTAATTGTACAGGGTTTAGGAAAACTACCTCTTGGAGACTACAGCTTCCAGAATGCCCCAGGTCAGCTTTTTTCCCATCTCTGGAATAAAACATGCTGGAATGGATGGGGATGTAGGAGTCAACAATCATTATTTTTATACTATCTCTGATTGCAGTGAGCCTCTCCTAGAAAGTAATGGGGTTACTGGGGAAGATGCAAGGAAGAAACTCACCTGGAAAAAAACAGATGGTGGTCATCCAGCATTCTGAAGGAACTGAGACAAGCAGGTTTTCAATAGCAGAGCTGCTGTTCAAAGGACTGGGGGAGTGCAGGATCCAGGAGTTTTCCAAATGACAAGTGATAATCTATACATCCCAAAGCCCTACCAGCTCTTAAGATCATGACCTAGAGAGGCCTGTCCTGTGAGTGAAGCCGCAAGGCCCTCAAAAGCAATCTTGCATTGGAATAGTTGCCCAGGAGCCATAAGTGAGCAGGATTTCCATGCAGATGAGAGAGAAGGCTGGTGAAGAAAATAGCTGCATCTCCTCTCCACCAGTTTGCTGGGTTAAATGGCTTTTGGAAAGCAGCATAGCTAAAATCTAGAACTCTGAAGTTTACTTTCTGGACTACAGTTCCCTGAATCCCCCAGCCAGTATGGCCACAGGCCATAATGGCTGGAGGGTTATGGGAACTGTAGTTCAAAACCATAGCTGCTCCTAGTGTCAGCCGTGAAAAAAGGTATGGTAAGTTTCCTCCTCCATAATCACCATGGAAATCCAGCAGTACTAGTAAAGTGGGTTCTCTACCCATCTGCTTGACAGAAGGCAAATGTATGTATTGTTTTACTAGCCTACTTTTCCATACTGGCATCAGAAGTGGAGGAGGTTTCTCTATGAGAAGTTATGTTGCAGGTTGATAACTTTTGTGGGGTCATTGTTAAGGCTGCCTTAAAGGTAAGAGTGCTCTCTGGTTCAGCTGTTCTGTTCAGCAAGTCAACATTGTGTCTGTTGACTTCTTCAAAGTCACACACTTACAAAGAGGTTAGTCCCATTGGATTTAGGGAATTTACATCAAAGTAATCAGTTAGGGTACTCTCAGCCTCAGAAAACCCATGATGGGGTCCCCTTAGGGTTGTGATAAGTTGGACACACAACAACAAATCAATTAGGGAGAGCCAGCATAGTGTATTGTTTTGTGTGTTGAATTAGGATACTGGGAGACCAGGGTTCAAATCCTGTCTTGGCCTTGAAACCTACTGGGGACCTTGGGCAAATCACACTCTCTCAGCCTCAGAGGAAGGCAAAGACAAGGTATTTCTGAACAAACCTGTACTAGGTTCTCCAAAAATCAAAAATGACTTGAAGATACACAACAACAACAACCTCATTTAGGACTGAACTGTCAGATCACAACAGAGCAAGACTAGACACAGCAGATTCCAATACACACCACAACTTGGAAAAGTTAATTTCTTGTACTACAGCTCTTAGAATCCCACAGCCATCATGATCAGTTGGAATTGTAGTTAAAAAAAAACAAAACATTTCCAAGCTCTGAACAGCAGTGTATATATAGCAGGACTGTGGAATAACCCTTGGGATGTTGTTGTATTCCAAACCATCAGCTCTAGCCAGCATAGCCAGTGGTAAAGGGGAGTTGTGGTCCAACATATAGCAGGCTATACACTGTCCAGCTTTAGTGGTAGATAGGAATACTAAAATTAACTGCCCTGCTACTTTGACACTCCAGTCTGGTTATTCATTTAGAATCAAGGTGCTTTTTTCCATTCACTAACCTGATAAAATTCTCAAAGGCGGAAGAAAGAGAAATTCTGACATGTTTAGGCAAAAGGGGAATAAAATTTCTCTTTATTAACTGAGCCTGAAACAATTGTCCTTACGATAAAGAATTTGTAGTCATGTGGACATGGCACACAATACAGACTTATGTATAATTTTGCCTTCCTTTTATTTTAAAAAAGAAGGACTTTGAATGACTGTCATTCTTGTCTCAGATAAGAGCTTTCTCTCCTTGTGGCAAATTCACTCTCTCTCATTATTAATTCCAATTAATTTTTTGAAACACTTGGCAGGTTTTGAGATTCACGCACAAGCTCTGACTCTTTTCTCTCCATGTAGTTAGGTACATATTTATTTATGTATTATTTGTTTATTAAATGCTGTACGCTGCCTTTCTGCCCCACTACACAATGAGGCTACCATGATCCCAACTGCTGTGGATGCCTCCTATGGAATCTTGGGGTTTGTTGTTTGGGGAGCTCTCTAGCTGAGAATTACTAAGAAGCCCTACTTAAACCGCATATCCTAGGCTGCCATAGGACTGGAATCATGGCAGTGAAACTGGAATCAAGCCCTGTAACTTTGTAGTGAGAAAGGGCCTCAGATGGCTAACAGTAAAATTCAAGTAAAACCAAGCACAATACAGTACATATAAAAACAGTACATAAAAGTACACAAACTGAAAATACATCAGTAAAAAGAAAGAACATCTCCCTCCAACTACCAGCTTAGATGTCAAAGGCCTGTCTGAATAAAAAATAGTGGTTTTAGTGGTCTGAGATGTAAACAGAGAACTGGAGGATTTACTGTTTCACCATAACATTCATGTCACACCAATGTTTCTCCACACATTTGCCTACGTGCAAATAGTCAGATGCAGAAAAAGTGGGATTTTGCATGTGGGAATCAGCCCTAAGGAAATTTAGGTTAACTGGTACATTACATCTAAGCCAACCCGCCCCCCACCCCCAACAAATCCTGACTTTTTGGTTCCAAATTTCAGGCTCTGCTTTAAAATTGACCTAAACTTACTTGACCCCTAGAGGTTTATGTATCATCTGGAAACAGGATGGATACTGGATTCATTCTGTAGAGGCTGGACCCCAAGAGACACAGAAATCTGGTGTGATGTATTCCACAGATGCCAGAAATAGCTGACGTCAAGTCAGCGCAGACTTTTTCTCAGTGGTTTCAGTGGATGTTAACTGTTAAGGATCTATCCTGCTCTCAGGGTGCTTCAAAAGGATGGTCTTGGGGAGCACTGCATATGCTCATTTGGTGCATCCATTTGGCAATTGTGTCAAGGCTTATTCTGACCCCCGCTAGTCAAACTGAGGTCAGCACAGTTGTACAACCACTAATACCGAAATTCTCAGCTTAGCAAGTAAGGGCGAACAGTAATATAATACCTTGGAACCACTTGGGGCTACAGTTTAAAAAGAGATCTGCTCCTTTGAGTGGTCACATCCATACTATGAAATTAAGTTGTGCAGTTTACAGCCCCCTTAGTACAGTCACAGATTACATTTTCAGTCCCTGGTATCTCCAGATAAAGTTGGGAAATCTGAAACCTTGGAGAAGCAGTGCTGGTCAGTGAAGAGCAGTGTAGTCCCCACACTGATGTTGTGGGACTTCACCTTCCAGATGTTGTGGGACTTCACCTTCCAGAAGGCCCATCCAGCATGGCAAATGCTGAAGAATCCTGGGAATTGTAATCCAACATCAGGAGACACACAGGTTGCAAACCATTTGTGGAGAGGATATTGAGCAAGATATAATGTATTGATTCATTATAAAGCTGATTGTACTTATGTCCTCTCCTTCCAGTGATGGTTCTCCTATTTGCTATCAACTCATACTGTGCCTTACATCAACCATCACTATTTCCAATAGGCTTCTGCTAGGCATTCAAGTAGCTATCTTAGCTTCTCTCTTAGTTCCAGGAGGCTTCAGAAGAAACTCCATCCTACCTGCAGAGACAACATTAAGATGCTATTTGGGCCTCTGAGTGGCTGTCAACATGCTGCAAACATTTGGCATGATTCCCAGAAATGGTGGCTGCTGGAGATGAATTAAAGATCATGTTGATTTGACTTGAAAGAGCGGAATGCTCTGAATAAGCAAATGTCATGCTTTGTGGCTGCAGCAAAAAAAATTTAAAATTACTGCATTGTCATGTTGTGTGTTCTGCTTCATAACTTTAGTACGGGGTTCTGGGATGCACACAGAAATGGCTAGCTCATACAGTTGGGAGGTGCTCTGCATGTTCAATGGAGTATATTCCCAGACTTTAAAAGAAATGGGGCATTCTTTCATGTTGGGAGAAACTGCATATCAGCATCAGAACCCTGGAGTGCTGGCTTGTAGCAATAACCTTTCTGGCTTTGACCTAGCTTGACTTGACACTGGAGGAAGCCATCTTAATTGAGAATGCTCTTCTTTCTCAGAGTGTATTTGCTAGGGATCTCTAGTGTATTCCCCTACAACACTACAGCTTTCTAGCAGAGACTTCTAAGTACCTCAAAAAAACTAAACATCCCATGATTGCCTAGAATGCAGTTGTACCAAACTATCATAAAAGTATAGTATACATATAGACTCTGCTGGATATTCATTTTAGCAAATCATTTCTAATCCTGACCAGGTCACAGTCCTTTCTGAGAGTTCAGGTACAAACAAAGCTTGGAAAATGTACATTTCTTTTATTTCAGCTCCCAGAATCCACCAGTCATTATGGTAAATGGTCTAGCTAACTGAGGGACTGAGGGAATTTGTCGCCCTCTAAAGTATCTTTTTCCAATCTCTAGGCACAGTGTTTTGGTTTTTTTCAATCCAAACTGCACCCACATAGCAGGGGGACAGGTAAATATCAGCATCAAATCAGATGTGGTGGGGGGGAATTTAGTATTTTTCTCCCCTGCTGTGGTCTTGAGGAAAACCCCTCTTCTGCAGCAAAATTTGCATTGTTGGAGATGCATGGATGATGGATCTTTCTTCAGCCTCAAGGAGGAGGTTTATGAGGTCACACCCTCCTCTTTGAAGGCAGACCATTCTCTCCACCCTTGGAAGGGAAGATGTGAAAAATCCTATTACCTCTGAGATGCTTTCTTAAGGGCCAACAGATTACAGCTTAGTTGATTAATCAATTAACTTGTTTATTACACCTGCATGCAACTGTATCATGTTTCTTTGTTGTTTTTTTAAATAACATGCACTAATGTAACAGTCCATTTGCTGTAAAAAAAAAAAAGAGGTATTCCTATTCTCTCATGTACAGAAGGGAAAGTTTCTGTCATTACAAAGGCACTTGCATTCTGTAGGTTTTATTAGCACTTATATTAAGATTTTTTTAAAAAAAGCATCGTCATTACACCTTTTCACCACCAGAAAGTTTTAAACTGATTAAAGTAACCAATTCAATGATTTAAATGTTGTGCAACACAACATAAGTGTTGCACAATGCAGCACAGCCTGAACTCAAAGCTGTGGGAAGGGGTAGGATTTGGCACAAGCTTCTTGTGCCAGCAAAATTCCCTTCTGCCAGCCGAACCCTCTTCTGCTAACAGAGATGGGCAAGCAGAAGAACTAAAAAGGAGCCAGGGAAAGAGTGGGACAAGGGAGGAGTCAAGGTATGCCAGACCTAAATTACCTGTAGCTGAAGGATGCAGGCACAATGCCAGTACAAAGTTAGGCCCAGGCTAGCATCATCTGGCTGGTGTCTGACTCATGCGTAAGTTCCCTTTTGCATGCATTTGCTCTTTTTTGGCCAATGAGCAATTTCCATGTTCAGCTGAAGGTTATGAAAGCAGAGTTAAACAAGTGAGGCCATTGCACATTCTTGTGTATCCTGCATTAATTGCATGGTTGTGCATTGTTGAATATTGTGCATCACTGCACATTTGGTTGTGCAACATCTTAATTCTGTAGTGCAACCAAGGCATAACTCCATGAGCATAAAGTTATACTATGTCTCTTTGAGGCAAGATCTCGGCCAAGGGCAAGGGCGGTCCTCATTTCTAGGCTGGGATAGGTTGGGAGTCAGCACAGCTTCATCTGGCCTAATGTCAGCTTAGCTGGCCCTTGGCCTTCATGGCCAGCTAAGATTGAGCTCTTATCTGAAGTCATATCATCTTTAACTCTTACACCTGGCCTACAAAGAGTGTGTGCAAGGCTCCTTGTTTTAGGGGGAAGAAGAGAAGGTATTGAGAAACAGCTCACAAGCAATCCCTCAGTGGTCAAGTGAGAATCCATCTTTGTTCACTTTCACAACTGAAATGACAGAGGCTGCTTCCACCCTGTAGAAATAATGCAGTCTGACACCACTTTAACTATCATGGCTTCACTCTATGGAGTCCTGGGATTGCTATGGCACTATAGCTCTCTGACAGAGGCGGCTAAATATCTCACAAAACTACAAATCCCAGAATTCCATAGCATTGAGCCATGGCAGTTAAAGCAGTGTCAAACTGGATTATACCTGCAGTGTGGCAGCAGCCAGAGATCCATACCAGCCACCAGTCTGACCCTTCCTCCTCATTGTTTTTATTTTAATATTTAAACTTGTCACATGAACACTGATGCACATACAGTTGTCCCTCCATATCCACGGATTTGGTATCCATGGATTTAAGTATTCACAGCTTGAAAATATTCTTTAAAAAATAATAATCTAAAAAGCAAACCTTGATTTTGCCATCTTATATAAAGGACAGCATTTTGCTATGACTTTACATATAATGGGTCTTGAGTATTCATGGATTTTGGTATCCATGGGGGGGGGGCCTGGAACCAAACCTCAGCGAATATGAAGGGACAACTGTATGGTTTGTCACCTTTTTTTCTCCAGTGATTTGCACAGCCAGCTTCAGTTTTCAGAATGTAGAACAGGCTGTTTTCAGAGATGAGCCTGGAAAAGAAGAGGTACATGCAGCCCGAGCAAGAGAAGTCCCAGTGATCTAAATATTGTATCATTGTCTTCTCACTTAAACAATGACCTTGTGAGTAAAAATTATACTTGTTCTGGCTTATGCCCTGCCTTTTGACTTTAGTTCCATACATTCCAATGGTTTAAAGTTACAGGAGAGTAGATTTTGATTGAACATTAGAAAGAACTTCTTGACAGTAAGAGTTCGGCAATGGAACCAATTGCCTAGAGAGGTGGTGGAGTCTCCTTCTTTGGACATCTTCACAAAGAGGCTGGACAATTATCTGCTTGGGATGCTTTAGTTGGAGATCCTGCATAGGGGGTTCGACTCCATGATCCATGAGGCCCCTTCTAACTCTATGAGTCTATGATTTCTGATAACAGAGGCACACTTTTTAAGTTCTAGACTAATTTTTTTAATGTGAGCATACCCACAATAGATCCAAAGTTTTTTTTTTAAAAGGGAATCCTACATGTAAGATGAATTGTCTCACAGAATATCTGGCCCTCTTATCTCCACAGTGTTATTGTTTGTCTCATGCAGAGTTGCAGTGGGTATCCTCCTCCATGGACAAGTGCTTGAGCTCATGGGAGCCTTTAGGAATTTAACATAAGAGTACTTTGCATGACGCATGACTAATAGTAATCTCATTGAAGACTAATGGGCTTTGGCACCCAGTTTGGGAACAACCATTTCATAACTTGTAAAGTTACTTTTAAAACAAATTAGAACAAATATAATGACACATGCCAAAGCCATCCGTAGCTAATCAATGGGAGGTTGATGCTTTGATGTCCGAGCATCATCCTCCCACTGATCAGTCAGGGATGGCTTCAGCATATGTCATTAGGGTCATTCTTCTTAAAAGTAATGTTCCAGTCTCTGCCAACCGTTTAATGTTACATCTTTTAAAAAATCACAGTGGAAAGACGTCAAGGGGTGCTGGATAGGGAAATGGCAGTTCATAGAAATAATAATCCAATGCAGCACTAAGCTGGTTCATGTGGCTTAGATTTCACGCAGAGCACTGGAGTCATGCCAGAAGGACAGAGCATGGGACACTTGCTGGCAGAACAATATGAAGAGGGACACTGTTCCTCCTTATGGCTTCATGGACATTCTCAGCAGGTCACAGATATGCCAGGCACATAGTAGAAAATGGCAGGTTTTTACAAAGATGGGCAAACATCCTACCACAAAAATCTAACTCAGATCCATGGCTTCAGTGTGAATCTGGATTGGGAGTGATCAGAGCTTAGAAAGTTACTTTTTAAAAACTATTTTGTCCCCATTATTCTTTATAACATTTGAAAAACACTTCCATGCAATGAATTACAACGTTTTAAAAGATAAGCTTTTAGTTACTTTCTGTAGTTTTGGGTTTTAAAACATAGGATTTATCAGAGTATGGCATGAAACTTATAACATTCCACTCAAAATGCCTTTGAAAATGCAGTTTAAAAGTAACTAGAAGAGGTTTTTCATTGCCCCAAATAAAGTACAGGCATACCTCAGTTAACAAAGCCTCTGAGAAAGAAGCTGGGTTTTTTTTAACGAAGTCTTTTTATCTCTGCCCAGCCCTCCCTTTCCTGTGTCTAGCTAGTAGTTTCTAGCAGGATCGGTACTGTGAGGATAGTGAAGGAGGGCTGGAGAAACAGAAACTTTCAATGTTGGGTTGCAGAAGCACCTCTGTAATAAGCAATGCAATGATGTTGGAGCAGAGAAAGACGGATTCTATCCTAGCCAATCCAACTGTAGCTATATGTGCCTCCTTACGATAGGCAAGGGAAACAGCAGCTATGGAATGCCTTACTGAGCATGAATGGAGATTATCACACGGGTCCCTGGAAACTATGTCTGTCCCGCTACCCCCCACCCGCCCCCCACCCGCCCCACTCCCATCCCTGTAACACTAAAAAAAAACTCATACTTTTCAAGCACCTACCTTTTATCAGAAGCAAAATGGCTCCCCCTCCCCTCAGCTTCACTGCAGTAAATGCAGCTGTTGTAAAGCTGCTTTACTGCAGTGAAGCCAACTCCTGCTCGTTCTCGTGAGAGAACGATTGTGTGGGAAATTTAAAAATAAAACCCCAACCAAAGGTCAAAAAATAAAACAAAGCCCCAAAACAGAAAAATAAAAACCCAAGTAACCGGCATGAGGGGGGGGGAGTGTCACTTACGTGGCTGTCCCAATTGAACCTGGAAGTCTTCGGCATGGACCTTCCGCTGACGTCACGCCATGATATCATCTTGCTATCATAATGGGTCCTCCGTTCACTCGCCCGTCATTCCGTTATTATAACAAAACGGGCTTCTTATGCATGGCTTAAGCCATGAATAAGAGGAAGCAGGGGAGGAACAGGACCAGAGTGGGAGCATCACAGGAGAGGGACGGCGTCATCTAAAAGGTAAGCCTTTAAGCGATCTCCTGTCGTCCCTGTCCTGGGATGTTTTCAACATGTGATAATCTCCCATGAGCAGTAAAACAGAGAGACATGGGGAGAGCAGATATGCCTCACTAGCTCCCCTCAGCATGTTTTTAAAAAAGCACAAATTTGCAAATCTGGCCACAAAATGAAAATTATTAGAAATGTGGAGGCTGGTGAAAGAGGGAAAAAATATCACCCCTGGCTGTCTTTTGGAAGAAGCCTTGAAGTTGTCTCAAGAAGATTCCAAATGCTTTTCTTAACTCATACAATGCTTACCTGAACTGGTTGTTTCATTTCACATGTGCACATCTTTGGTTCTGAATAAAAAGTCTGCTGGAACATGTTCAAGCTGCTCTTCTTTTTTGTGGTGTAGGAACCTATTCCTGTTCTTTTCATGTTTTTTCTTCCTCTGATTCCAAAGTTTCTGTTAAAGAAGTAATGCCCAGGAACACACCTGCTTTGTTAACTGGGATATACCTGTAACATTGTTCCTGTCCATTACATTACTTGTACCTAGGGAAGTAAACCTTCTCTTAATATGGGAGGTTTTGTGCATTTTTGCATGATTTTTTTGGTGATTTTTTCTTCTTTTTTTTTTTGAAATTCTTTGCATAAATTTTGAGAAGACTTTTTACACAAAATACCTTTGGTTTTTGCATTTAAAATGCACAAAAACAAGAAAATGCACGGACACACATGAATTGGTGTGTTTGCTTGTGGATAGCAGTTGATAATTTCTTTGACAGGTTGACTCTCAACAAGTCAAAACTTTAAAGAATACAAACTGAGAAAAAGTTGCAAAGATTCTTCATATCCCTGCTTGTAATATATTACTTCCAAACACTGGGAGTGGTCCAGGGTAGGTGGGGGTGGGTTGAGGCTCAGAGAGCAGAGGCAATCACTCAGTGCTACACTGTGTGCTTTGCAAGGAAAAGGTCCAGCATTCAGTGCCCTGCACCCATGAGGAAGTCTCCTTGCCTGCAGCCAATAGCTTCCATGTCAGTGGGGTAGGGAATCCATTCCAGGGTTTGCACCACAATTTAATGAAGTTATCCAAGGTGCTGAACCTATTTTGGAGGTTCACCTCCATTTTGGAGACAAGGTCCATCACCTTCAAGAGCTTCTTTAATGTTCAGGCCAAAACCCAGAATGGAGTCACTAACATGAAAGCCACCAGCTGTCACTGCCTGAAACCCAAGAGTGTTTTGCTGGTCAGAACAGAAAAAACCAGGTTAGATAAATGACCCATTTCAGTATAAAGCAGTTTGCTTGAGGTTATCTTGCAAATTCGGGGTCAAGACAACATTTGAATAGGTTTCTTGCCTTACCATTTACACTCTTTTCAGAGCTGTGAAAACTTATTGCCCTGCTGGCCAAGGAATTCTTTAAGGTGTAGTAAATCTATCTATCTATCTATCTATCTATCTATCTAAAATTGTAGAATTTGGTATCCACGGATTTAAGTGTTCACAGCCTGAAAATATTCTTTAAAAAAATAAGTCAAAAAGCAAACCTTGATTTTGCCATCTTATATAAGGGGCACTGTTTTGCTATTCCATTGCATGTAATGGGACTTGAGTATTCATGGATTTTGGTATCAATGGGTGGGGGGGCTGGAACCAAATCCCAGCGAATATGAAGGGACAACTGTACATTTCTAAATTATTACCTTTTCACCACAGCCCTAGTAAACTTATCATCCAACTTTCATAAACTATCATGATGCAGCCAGTTTTTTTGTGGAGGAAATGTTGGATGCTGGGAGGTTGGGGAGCTTTTGCATGAATATGATTAGACAGTAATAGGCCCTGTACTGTAGTGGCATACATTCAAATATATATATACAGCAAGAGCTTGACACAGTATTTTTCATAGTCCAGACATTGCAGAATAGTTTTCCTTCCATTTACAAGTAGATTTCAGCCTGGTTGTTGTTGTTATTTGTCACAGCTGGGGACGGTTTGCTTTTTATCCCTTCCGTTCCCCCTTTCGAGACATCCACAAACAGCAAGCGTGGAGTCCAGAGAGCAACAAGTATTCTTTTGTACTCCTTCCGGAAATTCTGGTTGAGAAGGCCATATATCACAGCATTGAGGCAGCTGTTAAAGTAAGCCATGAAGTAGCTCACCACAAAAAGCCACTCTGGTATCTGTGGTATGATTTTTGATGGATTGATGGCGACGGCCAGGCCAATAAAGTTCAGAGGCCCCCAGCACACGGCAAATAGGACAAAAACCACAAACATAGTCAAGAAGTTCCGGAGGTCAGCTGCTCTCACTTTCTGCTTACATTCTTGCCTCACCCGATGCTTCACCTGAATAACCAGAATCCAAATCCGAAGGTAGCAAAAAGTCACAATGGAAAGGGGGAGGATGAAATGGATCACCACCACAGCAACGGTGTATGACATGCTGACTGTCTGTGCAAAGGTGCAGGAATAAATCCGATGGTCATACTGTAAAGAACCCACAAAAAAGTTTGGCACGATTGCCACCAAAGTGAGTAGCCACGTCAGACAAAGATAGCCATAGGTGTTCTTCAGGTTAAACAGTCTGTCGTACCGGAGGCTATGGCAAATATAACAGTACCGATTGATGGCGATTGCGGTGATGTTGAAAATAGAACCAATGACACTCAAGCCCATGAGGAAGCCACTGATCTGGCAGTGAACAGGACCCATCGTCCATTTATCGTGGAAAATGGCACTCAAGATGAGAGGGTAGGGGTACACTGCCACCACAAGGTCTGCAACAGACAGGCTGACAACAAAGATATTGCCTAGATGTTGTAGAGAGCAGGAAGAGAGAATAAAGACATGGTTAACCCACTACCATGTTAAGTGTCTGGTGAACCATTTTTACCCAGGGATTCACCATGGAGATCCCTACTAAGAAGTAAGAGTCCCCGTGGATGTACAACACAACTATAGGCCAGTGTCCTCATGATGATACTCATCAAATGAAATGACTTCATGCATCTGTTGACACAGGTTGCGGTTCTTATGTCCATCTTGCACCAGAGCTTGGAAGTGTTACTTTTTCACTACAACTCCCCAAATCCCCCCAGCCAGTGTGGATATGCTAGCTGAGGGATTCTGGAGAGTGTGGTCTAAAAAGGTTACTTTTCCAGTTTCTGTCTGGGGTCATGCTATGCTTTCCCCATTGCTACAGCTGGATCATGAACATTTCATAGAAAAAGTGGGTATTAAAAAATTATATGGTGAGAATATTTGCTGGGGGGGGGAGACCATTTTAGTCAATAATTAACCAGTGTGCAGGCTAGATGACTGACAACTAATAAAGCCTGAAGACATCTCCCAAAGCCAGCATTTAATTTCATACCTCTGGAAAAAATTGCTAGTCCCTTAGAGCAATCTTGACAGTTAAATTAACTGATCAGCTAGAAAAGATCCATTGAATCATTGGGAAATTTGGTACATCAGCATTTATATAAATCACATTAAGTTCAAAGTAGTAAATCTACTACTAGCATTAAAACCCCCTGAGCATTATTTAGTCATAGAAGCAAACTATACCACAGTAAATTGATAACGTATAGTTTGAATTTACAAGAACCAGTGTGGTGTAGTAGTTTGAGCATTGGACTAAGGTTCTGGAGACCAGGGTTCAAATATCTACTTGGCCATGGAAACTCACTGGGTGACCTTGGGCAAGTCACACTCTCTCAGCCTCAGAGGGAGGCAAAGGAAAAACTCCTCTGAACAAATCCCATGATAAGTTCGCCTTAGGGTTGCCATAGATCAAAAATAACTTGAAGGCACACAACAACAATACAACACAATTTTGAAATTTAGAATACCTATCCCAAATTTGTTATGTTAACATCTGCCTAATTAAAGTTTAGCAGCTCTATACCATTTCATTTATTTCTTACCTGCATACTTCCCTGAACGTACCTGATCTCACTTAATTTCAAATGCTAAGCCGGGTCACTTAGTTTGTCCATCTTTAAATATCAAATATCAAGTCTGGTTTATATAAAATACTACTCCAATTCTTTTCGCTTTGTTTGCAGACACAAATTCTAGGCACTTCTATTCAGCAAATGCCTACAGTCTCTTTGTCTTATACAAGTCTCCTGAAGACAAATAATTTCAGCCATAGAGGTTGGAGAAAACCTCTTGTGTAAAGGTGGTGACCATGTAATTTAAAAAGCATATAAATGGCTTTTGAAACTAGAGACAGAAGATGAACCTGTAAAGAGTACATGATAAGGTAGGCCCAAAATTTTGGGCATAGGATGTGGTCCAAAGATGTAAAATTTACTTTGTGCAGCAAGTTAAAAGAAAACCTGTATAAAATTATGTATAGAGGGTACGTAATATAAATAAGCTGTTGAAAATGTCCAAGAATGTTTCAAACCAATGTTGGGATGTCAAGGTAAGGACGGCTTACCTTTGTGGAGGAGTTATAAGAAGGCAAAAAGTTACTTGTCTAAGATTTATATGATAATCCAAAAAAAAAAAAATTAAATGTAGGTTTTGTAAAGTTACCAGAAATGTTTCTGCTGGAAATTATGGATAAAGAGTTGGATAGCAAATACATATGGATTACTTCATCGATAAATGATGACAGTAGTAAAAATATTGTATGCTTAAATGCAGAAGCAGATTGAAGCACTGGTGATGGAGAAATGGATTGTTAAGGCCACTGAGTTAGCCCAAAATGCCAAATTAACTTGGGTTTTAAAGTATAAGCCAACTGAAAACTTTTTGAAAGACTGGAAATGGTTTATGGATTTTTTGAGCAATAAGAAATCTAATGATGTAATCATCTGTGGTTATGGTTATTAGCAGGGTTATAACCTGCTGGATCTGTAGGTGGATCTGTAATGGTAGAATAACATTTTTTTCTTTTTCTTTTTTTAATTATAGTTAGGATTGGGGAGTCAGAGTCCTTTTGTGTTTTAGTTTTATGTCTTTTTCTCTCTCTCTTTTCTTCGTATTTTCCCACTTTGGACTTTATCAAACTAGTGGCTAAAAACACTGTAATTCCATTATTGAGGAAAGCAGAAACATAGTGGCATTATTATACTTATTATCGTACGTTGCTGTAATCGCATGATACAACCACCATGGAATTATCACACAACCACCACTAGCACTTTAAGAATGGGATTTTACTTCCATGATTTAGCATGGGCGAGATTTCAGTAGTTCTCATGAGTGCACGTAAAAACTCCAAAACCCACTGAATTTACAAAGTAAATGAACACACCAACACTTAAACCTAAAAGCATGCAAACAAACTGGGACAGTTCATAAAAACAGTGTCCTGTGGATAGTTTTCATGTTCTCACCCAGAGGTTTTCTTGCTGGGAACGGGGAGTGGGGGAAAGAGAACCGCCCATTCACTCTGTAATCTCGCGATTACAGCATGACAAAGTTTTGCACGCTCTTCAGTACTGTGAAAAAAGCAATATTGAAAGCTATTGATGGCTTGTCCCTTCAATGAAAAGTGATGCCTTATTTGTGGCTGGAGCACAGATTGACCACGCGAGGACAACAACATCTTGCAATAGTGGGACTCTTTCGCACTACTGTGATGTTGTAATCATGCAATTTTTGCTGTGTCTGATAGAGTCTTTTCTTTTTGTTTCTTTATTTTTTGAAGGTATATTATTTTGATTGTGAATTGGATTGTTAGTGTTAAAAATCAATCAATAAATACATTGGTGGGGAGACAGAGCGAAAAGCTAAGCAGGGTCAGGTCCAGTAGTACCTTGATGGATCTCCAGGGATCTCTAGGTTGGGCTAGAAAAGAATCCTTCCTGAAACCTTGGAGAGGCGTGGGTGCTAGTCAAAGGTGTCTCCAATGGTCTGATTCATTATCAGGCAGTTTTCTATATTCCTATGACTTTTGCTGTTCTTGTCAATGTTGGTTTTTCAATTTTAGGATAGTACAGGAGCTTTCAAAGATACAATGACAGCTCAATTTCTGTGAAATGGTCTTAAACAGTCTAAATCTTTGACATTATCTGCCATTTTTTTGCATTTTATTGTTCTCCTGGTGTTGTTCATGCCAAACAGCAAGGCAATGCCAATTTCAATTGATTCAACATTCAGTTTTGCTTGATCAGTTTCCCTAATGCAAATTATGACCACCTACTGTACTTTCGCACTAAAATGTTATGGCTACTATTATATTATAAGCATAGATTTTACTGCTAATATGATTCATTTCTGATGCTACTGAGCCTGCAGGTTGAGTGTTTCTTCCCTGCTGATTTTTTCATTTTTTTCTCTGAGACTTCTAAAATCTGGTAATTGAATCTGTTTACCTGTTTATTATTAAGTGCTTATCTACACTTAACACAATACGCCGGCTCCTTGACGGTGTATCCTGGGTCCAAATTTGGCCCATTGTGTCCCCATTACCTTGATGAAACAGTCCAGAGTCCTAATCTCTGTTCTGACTTGGAAGCCAGGAAGGGAGCGCTCAACATGTGACTGAAGGCCCTCTGCATGTGACCAGACTTGGTCACATGCCTGGCTTCTGGGAGCACCAGGAAAATGGTGGTGGTGGCAGCGAAGGATGGCATGCCAAAATGGATTCCTGTGGACATGCAGGGCCAGGTCCACTCCATCCCAGCGCTAATAGGATAAACCAAATATTATTTTACAATGCTGTAAAGGACTTTAGGCCAGCTTGCCCCGTTCCAGCCCCATATCTGCCCTGGGGAGAAAGTAACAGGAAGAAAGAGAATCTGGGGCATTTTGAAAACAGCCAAATACAGGGCTGGCCTGTGTCATAGCAGGACATAGCAATCTCCTTCCCCTAAGGAAAGATAGCCAGTAAAGGTAGCCAAAGCCAACCAAATTCTTTTGCTACCTGAAGCAAAACAAAACAAAACAAAACAAAACAAAAAAAACCCAACATGATCTTTTCCACCTCCCTGCCAATAGAAATGAAATAATAATGAAGTAATTGACCTTTTATGACAACCCAAAATGTGCTGCCTGAAGCAATAGCTTCCCTTTGCCTTATGGTAGGTTTGGACCTTGAACCAAGGAGATTTTCAGACCTGCAAAATGCCGGTTTGCCGCCATGATTGAAATATGGCGCGGAGCCGTCCCAAGCTTCACGGAAGTGACACGGACGGTTTCGCGAGAGGCACAGCGTCGTCCGAAGTAGACCCTTGCCGCGCAGCAGTTTCGGGAGGCTGCTCGCGCGGCAAACCGGCATTTTGCAGGTCTGAAAATCTCCCAAGATCTGGCCAGGTTAACTGACTACCCTGTGGCACCAAGTTCATAAGAATACCCAAACAAGAGTAAGGTACAATAATGCTCCCCAAGACAAAAGTATTAGACTGTCTGAACAGCTTGCAGATATTTCCCCTACACACACACACACACACACACACAAACTGGGCACATTTATATCTGCCACTCAGTCTGAAAATCCTCATAGCTTCCCAATTTTCCCCTCTAGAAAAGACATTTTATTTCCTTTATTTTGCCAGATGGATCTGTTCCAATAGGCTGAAAATTAATTTTTGTATAAAAATCTTTATTTTGAGCCTGAACTGGTGCTATCAATGCACATATAATGTTTGGAAACCTGTGCCAAGAGCTAATAAAAATACATAGAAAGGTCAGCAAAGTTTAAGAAAGCAAACTGGAATACAGCAAGTGAAGTGTAAAAGTAAATATTTAGCATGGGTGGAACTTGGTGGGGGCATAAGAGGCAAGGAAAGAAGTAACTGAAGAGTTCTGCAAATAGATATAAGAATTGTACATACAAACACATCTAAACCTACTGTGTGCTCCTGTAACCCCCAGAAGATAAATGAGGATACTTAGTGGTTGCAACCTTGGAAGATAAACAAAAACAACTTGATCTCCAGATCTTTCCTGTTATTGATCTTTAAAGCCCCTTCCCTTCAAGTATTCAGCTTGGAGAGGGCCAAACCAGAAATGGGTAAGTTTTGGGCCTCCGGATGTTGCCGGACTTCTGTTATCCTTCACCATTGGTTACACTGGCTAGGGCATACCTTCCAACATTTCACAGATGAAATCTGGGGCACATTTGGCCAAGCAACATCAGTGTGTGGTCAAGATGACAAAAGTTTTGAATGAGGAAGGACACACATGCTAGAAGATGCTGCAGCAGTTAGTTTTTGCCTGAGGCTACTGGGAAGGGCAAGATTCCACCTGCTGCGAGTGAGATGACAGAAGATTAATCAGGACTGTCCCTTCCCAATTGGGACAGTTGGAAGTTATGCTAGTTTTACAGACTGAGCATTGTTTTAGGATTTATATTTTGCAAAAGTGAAGTCACTGAAGCTTGAATAGCATGTTTGTAAAGTATAAAGGTAGTATAAAAAAACAAGCAGAAATATTTCTATGTAATAATAAGAGCGTAAGCACTGGCTGAGTCCAGCTGAGAAGCCAAACTAACTGTAAACAAAACAATAAACCTGAGAAAGAACATAAGCAAATGACTGACTTACAATGGACCTAAGAAAGGTAATGCATGGTTAAAGGGTCACTAAAGAAGTCCTGGCTAATGCAATCTGATAGAAAGCAGCAAAGAATTACTGATCACCAAGTGTTGTCACAGAAGAAAGACCAGCAAGGTCTTTCACTCTGGTTGGAGGATAATATTTTTTACATAAGTGGAAACTAATAAAGATCTGTGACTGATTGGATGATTGGAGGCTGAGAAGGGTATAAAACTGGCACAGAAGAAAAAGGACTTTATCAGACATACATAATATGGCATCATAAGAATGGCACATAAACACGAAAGGTTGCGTGGATCAGATGTCTCCCTTTTGTGGTTTTAAAAAGGGAAAATCACATACTTTTTAATCGATGGCTTAAGCCATCCATAGATCCTCCTGCTGCTTTTTTGCCAGCATTGCCAACATGCGATACCTCGGGCCATTTAGATCACATACTTACCCTGACAATGGCCACCCTGGAGTGAACACTTCCGGGTGAGATTGGGACATCCAGGTAAGTCTTGCTCTTTTTATGACCCTCCCTGGGTTACTTGTGACTTTAAAAATGTGTGTATGTGGTTTGCTTCACTTTTTACGGTTTATTTTTGTTTTAAAGTTTGCACTTCCCATGCTATGAAATTGCGCAAGTTTTAGAACGAGGAAGTGAACGGAGTGCTGTCCGCGTCCTATTCGTTCACAGAGGAGCCTTTGCCAGGAAAGGAGGTGAGTGCGGGGGGGGGGGGCGTTATTTTGCTGGCATAAAAATTGTTTGTGTGTGTGTGCTGGCAAAAGAACATTTTAAAGACTACATCTGATAAAGTCCAAAGAAACCAGACTGACCCAAGTGTCAATCTCCACAGATGAAGACAGTTGTTCATGACAGGTTTGATGCTGATCATGCTGTTCCTAGTTGATAACTTCCTAAACAATGCTGGTAAGAGAAAACCTCTGCTCTCAAATAGGCTAGATATAATTCTTAAATCTTTAAACTTTTTTTTTTATCAAAACCACAACCAAGCTTGAATAAGTACATATACAAAAGTATATATCAAAACAGTACTGAGTATATTAGCAATCCATACACAAATAAACATAAATAAAATCTTTCTTATACATAAAATAGGCTAGATATAATTCTTAACTAATTAGTTAAATGCCAGTTATGAATAATGGATTCCTATTATGGCTGTTTATAGGCATATAATGGATGCTGGTATGTATGTAGCAAATCCAAGGGTATTATCTCCCATAGATGCCTATGTGTTTCCTCCACTGATAGTGTATGGATTAGGACACCCTGATATTGTGTCAGATTTATGATGCCTTATTCATAATGAACAAATGAATGTAATGTGCCTAGACACAGAAAGGTCTATGTTCCTTCCTGAGTGGAGTGTATATATATATATATATATATATATATTACTCTATATCATAAAACAGCCTAAAAGACTAACAGAGAACTTGCTCATTTTTCCATATCAAATATCCTGAGTTTCCAATACTTAAGTGTTTAAGACAAGTGTTGATGCTAAATCTGTCTATTTGGACTTCATTGTAGTTCATGAATTGGAAGCCCAGGTGACCAGATAGTGATAACAGGGACCTCCACACAGATACAGATTAGCTGACAGAGGGCAAAGAACCCTCAACCCCTAAAGAGACACTAGGGCTGATGGGAGATGGAGTTCTTCAAGTTGCCTCCTCCTAGGTTAAATCCAGTTTTAGTTTAGAGTGACTAACAAACCCCATTGATCTGAACAGACCTATTCTATTAAAACTGGATTTAGCCAAGGGATGGGAATCAAGTGATGTCGCTGGATGTACAGAAGGTTTTATCAGCCCTACCCAGCATAACCAATGGTGAGAAACACTGGGGGCTGCACCCCACAACTTCTGGAAGTATGATTGTCAGTTCAAGAGTATCCCAGACCATGAGATTTAAAGACCACAAGGTGAGAATCAAGGACACTTCTGCTGATGTTACAGGGGGCAGGCCCTACCAATGTCATAAAGCATGATGAACCGATTACATTTATTCGGAGCATGCCCTTCAAATAATAAACACCAAATCTAACAAATAAGAAAATGTCTATCTGGTTAAAAAATTAAGTTTTCCATGGTCTGCATTACACAGAAAAAAAATCTTTTCCACCTTTTAAAACAGAGATTCCACCTCAACATTAGGAGGGACTTTTTGACAGTAAGAGCTGTTTGGAAGTGGAACACACTCCCTCGGAGCGTGGTGGGGTCTCCTTCCTTGGAGGTCTTTAAACAAAGGCTGGATGGCCATCTGTCAGGGATGCTTTGATCATGATTTCCTATGTGGCCAGGGGTTGGACTGGATGGCCCTCGTGGTCTCTTCCAACTCTGCAATTCTATGATTCTATGAAAATGCAATTTGCAAGTGCTACTTTTAAGAATGTGTAGGAGTTGCAGCCCAACCAAAGAAAGTCTTCTGAGCTCTGCTTTGAACAGAAAACTGTCTATAGCAGCTGCTCCAAAGCAGTGGGGGGGCAATAACAGCATACCCACCAAATATCACTTATCCAGTGAATCTACTCTAGTCAGAACAAACAACAGGATTTAGGCCTCTCTCTCTGTGTGTATGAAAATTTTCAAGACAATGCTCTCACTCTTGAAATTCCACACCCTTTTCCTAAAAACCAGAGACAAGGTACCAGGCCCTGTGATCTGAGACTTGTATGTTGAAGACCACATGATTCCCACACAAATTAGGCCATACATTTTAATCAAAGTCCTTCTCTTGTTTGACAACTTGACAACAAGGAAGTTGTTAACACCTGAGACTCACTTGCACTGTCAGGCATGGAAACGGATGACTCCTGTGAGCAAGCCTGTAAAAGAAGGCAGGAAGTGTGGTGGATTGCCATCTGTCGGGGATGCTTTGATCGAGATTTCCTGCGTGGCAGGGGGTTGGACTGGATGGCCCTTGTGGTCTCTTCCAACTCTGCAATTCTATGATTCCATGATTCTAAGTAGCACAGCTCAGGAGGAGTTAAGGACAGAGAAACTAGACTTTTAAGAGAACACCTATTATTGGCACTTCTATCATTCTAAAGCAATCTTCCCTACAATTAGAATATATCAATTTAAATTGGCCTATCGCCAAAGGAAGCCTGGCAACTCATCTTGGATCCCTAACAGAGAATTCTCAGTAAGGATGGATGGATCAGTCTATTTCTAGTCCCTGGCAATTTTGCACAAGTTCATTCCAGGATTCAGAGAAATTATTTTTGCAACTACAGCTCTAGAATCTTCAACTATATTCTGGGGATTCTAGGAGTCATAGTCCAAAAAAGTACCATAACTTCTGCAAGCTTGGGTTCATTAAGTTTATTCCATCCTATTTGTCAGGAACAGCTCACAATACAAGCTTTTCCTGCCATTTCACATGCACACGCAGTGCAGTTGATGCTTGCCTCTGACTCCCTTTGTAATGCTAAAGATTTAAGTGCTTAGCATGGCCAGAAATAGGTGATTCTCTGTGAAGACCAAATGGTGGGAATTCAGAATAACAAAGGTGGTGGTGGTGGGTGGTAACAGGTGAGAAGAAAGTTGTAAATATTTGAAACGGCCATTGAATGAAAGACATGCCAAATTTTGCCTGTTTTGTAAATACTTTTATATCACTGCTTTTCCTTTTGCTCCTCATTCAAAGCAACAATGTTGAGCTAGCAACTCTTTAGAACTTCTGTTTAGTAATAAAGCCTACTGGTTTAAATCTGAAGCTTTTGCTCACTGGGTTTATAGAAGACCACTCATGACATTATTTCTCCATCAATCTGTGATCTTAAAAAAAACCCCATATACATATATAAATATGCATTAATTTAAAATTATTTCCCCCCACAAAAAAGTGCATGTTTGTATGTATTCTTCCTCACAAGGCACCCTTTTATCTGCTCCTGGAAATAAGCAAGGCTTCAAGAATTTATCCTAAGCCTGACTAATCCAGAAGTTTTGTACTGTTTGCCTGTCACTGAGATTGTTCCATTCTGTGCACTGAGCCTGTGGCAGCTCACTAACCTCAAAATGCTTTGTGCAAGCCATGAAAGAACATCAGTATTTCTGCCAGTCCAGCAGTATTTTTCCTCTATAGAGGGAAGCTTTTGACAGAAGGCAAAGAGGAAGCAGAAGTGCATGGAAGCTTGAAGACAGCCACTATTTTAGTTCAGACAGTGCAATCTATCAATGAACGCTAGTAAAGCAAGACCGATGTAGTATTATCTGGACAAATATCTCTGAACTGAAGCATAGATGGACATTGATTAAGTACTTGTAACTTGTCAAGCAAGGATGCCATTCATTGCTTTATGTGCCATCCATCACAGTCAGAATGATTAAAGGCAGCAAACAAATAAGATTTACAAGGTGGCCACCACAGTCTTGAAGGTTCATTATAGCAATTCTTTTGACAATATCAAGTCTCCACCCCGATCCAAAAGTTCTGCTCAAAAGACATCTAGGATCAGCAGATAGATGTCAACAGCCTTTCTCAACCTAGGGCCTTCCAGATGTGCTGACTGTCATTCCCATCAACTTCAGCTAGCATGGTAAGTTTTTATGCTGAGTGGGAACGATAGGCTTCATATCCAATGCACAGGCACAATATTGGGGAAGACTGCCTTACATAAAATCAGATAGTTGATGTATTTCCCAGTACTCAAAGGTAGTAGCTCTTTATGTGTACCATGCTCCTGATAACATTCCAGGCATTAGAAGCACTGGCACATTAAGTTCTCGATCTCAGGTTTCCTGATGATGGCTGTACTAAGTATCTGGGTGCCTTGAGGAAAGTACATTACCCATGATCCTAATTCAGCACTTTAGGCACTGAGGAAGAAGGAATGTACTGAGACTTCCCAGTCATCACATCTGCCTGCCAGTGGAGTCAGAAGGGAAGGGCTTGAAGTGTTACCTGGCCTTATATCCCCTCCCTCAAAAAATTCATAATTCGGAAATACTGGACATTTCATGAGGTCCAGATAGACCAGGACTGACTGAAAGTGGGTTCAAGCGAAGGTCACTCAGGGCCTAACAAAGATGTGTATTGGGAATTCCCCAACTGACACACCCAAGATAGGATTAAGTGGAGCCCCTTAGTATCACAGTCATCAAGGTGGGTGGTGTTAATCCCTTTTGGATGCTCCTGGCAGTGAGTCATGCTCCAAAACAAACAGTGACCGGAACACCCATTATTCCTGCAAATGTCTTTCCTCACACCTTTTCTCTTCCACATACAGAGGCTGCCATAAACTCATCAACCCTAATACCTCAGCCATTAGCAGCTATTAACCAAGTTAGAGTTTCCATTGTTTAACTGTGGTAAGCTCATCCAAGCATTGTTTTACACTCAAACACCCCTTCAGGATATGAAATTGAGTATAAATATTAGTCCCAAATAGTGTCCAGTGTGCACAGAGAACACTGTCACTCTGCTGGACTGCTGTGGCACCTGCAGATTGTTGCCTGAGTCTTCTTTGCTGCACAAATCTCTGCTCTTCTGACCGGTAATTATAGCCCACATTTCCCCGAATCTATTCCTCTATCCAAAACTTTCTGCCTTAATTCTTCATTAGCCTTGTTTGGTCTCTTGTGAGCGTGAGTGCATGTGTAAATGCCTCTGTGTTTATTTTCCAATTAAAAAACATTTTTATTTACTTTAAACTCTGAGTCTCTGCAATGAGTACTGGTATACACAGGTGCAAAGATCCTGCAAGTTATCCGGCCTCTCTCAGCTATACCTTTGAGCTATTTAAAATTCCCCAACTTAATGTCATAATTTGAGTATCATGAGTACATCACAGACACCAGCAATTTGGGTAACAAAAGCAGTGTACAGTAGCTGTTGGGAAGGCGGTCTAGAGAGAAATACTTGCTCTCAGTCACACTCTAAGTGTTGTCATTGGGGGAATAACAGGTTCTCGGTTATGGAATTGGGCTCAGAAAAATAACTGACCTGCTCCCCAGTTCTTGATCCACTTGTCGAGCCCAATACAAATCAAACTGAATAAATTGCACCCATCACTAGTTTCAAGACTGCATAAAATGGCTGAATTAAAAAAGAAGCCCAAGGTTATCACAACTATGAATGTTTAGGATGCTTAATTCAGACACACTGGAGATTTTCACACGGGGCCAAAATGTCCTGTTACTGCCCCGCTACCTCCTCTCCCGTTCCTGCCATGGAATAACATAAATCTTTCGCACACTCACCTTAATTCCGCAGCAGGAACGGGCTCCCCCTCCCCTTGCTGGCTGGCCATAAATGCAGCCGTCGTAAGGCTGCTTTTACGACTGGCCATCTGAAACGTTATCACGTTATCACGTGATAACACCGGACAGTAAATTTAAAAAATAAAACTCCCCCAAACATAAAATCAGTTCACCAAGCACAAAAGCACTCTTTAAATCACATAATCAAAACAGGGAGGGTAAAATAAAGGGTGCCACTTACCTCGATGTCCAGATCGTACCAGGAAGTGCTCGGAACGGACCTCCCCTCCACGGCTGTCATTTCGGAACAGGAACGGGGCTCCTGTTCGCACACCTGTGATTCCGTGATAGTGATGGAACGGGAGGTCTATTCACGATGAAAAATCGTGATTACATTGTTCTGGAACAGTCACGGGAGTAGGATAGATGAAGGACAGAACGGGGTCAACGTCGTCCGAAAGGGAAAACCTTTCCCGACCCTGTTCTGTTCCTGCCACGGGATATATAGCCCGTGTGAAAATCTCCACACACCCCTTTCTTTTCTTTTCTTTTTTGCTAGGGAATTCTACAGGAAGTCCTCAGTTTTATTTCAAAAATAAATGCCCAGCTAGGACCAGTATGTATCTACTTTGGGATATTTTCTGAAGCAACCTTCCCCTCTTCAAATATTCACATGCCTTTACTGCAAAAACTATTATTATCTCTATGGAAGTATCACAGCTGTCTTCTAGAATAAAATCAATGCCTTTGAGTCCCTGGGAACACAAATGACATTTGTAAATAAGGTCATAGTAGCAGGAGACATGGGGAAGGTTGCAGACTTTTGTGTCTGTATCTTCAGAATATTTAAGGCAAAATTAGACGTTACAAGAGAGGACTGGGGAAAGAAGAGTACTGGGTATTCAAAGGCCCTTCTGTTGCTTTCACTGTATACTCCACACACATCATCCACTTCTGTCCTATTGTACTCCTGAAATGTTGGTGCCAGTTAAACAGAAAGCCACCAATTATCAAACTGTTTCCACACCATTCATCATAAGTGCCCACCCCACTGCACCTACTTGTCTGAAATTTTGCAAGCTTGTTGCCTTGGGACACCTCTGGAACATATAGTTTTCGTAACAATGCTCTCCTCAAAAAATGAGGAGTAAAGGGAAGCAAATCATTCCCCTCCTTATCAGTTTGACCACTATCCCTCTATCCAAAACTCTGCCCTTGTTTTTATGAAAATTTTCAGGGTTTTTAGCTAGTTGTTGTCATTGCTGTGTGTCTTCATATTGTTTCTGACTTATGGTGACTTTCAGGTGAACCTATAATGGGATTTCCTTGGCAAGAGTTGTTCAGAAGGGGTTTGCCTTTACTTTCCTCTGAGGCTGAAAGAGTGTGACTTCCCAAGGTCACCCAGTGGGTTTTCATGGCTGAGCAAGTCTTTGAACCCTGGTTTCCAAGGTCATTGTGCTGTCTTCAAACCACTACACCATGTTGGCTCTCTCTTAACTAGGGACATCCTTATTCTGAATGTCATTTTCATAAAATATGCCCACAAAACCTGCAGGGGCATAACCACATCCTTTTGAAACCGTTAAATTTGTAGGGCTTGTCTACATGGGCCAGAATACGCTAGTTCCTTGCTGGCATTATCTGCTTGCAGATCAGGCCTGTTCCTCCCCTCTTACCGGCATGAAACAGGAGGAAGTCCAGACTGGCACGCCAGCTTCTCTGCATGCCACACATAATTTCATAAGCCTCTAAGATACTCACCAATGGATTGGGGGGGGGGTGCTGACTAAACCCCTTCCCCCCAATTGTTGAATTTTTTTCTGGAGGTGAAGATGCTCCAAGTGCCAGGAATGTGAACTCAGTATATGTCAGTCCTCTTTGCTTTTTGGATCCATGCAGCCCTTTGGACTTTGCAACAGTTTGGATCATGCTGGTGATTATTAACAGTTGTTTATGCCCTCAAACCATAATCTAAACTATAATACAAAAACCATACAGATACTTTGTCATCTGATTCAACAGCTGCATGATAAAGATGTATTTCTGATATTGTTCTCAGTCCAGCTTCTGCCTAAGCCTAAGAAAAAGACCTCTTCTCTCTTCCTGACCTGGCCAGATCTTTTTCCAAGTGCAGAAAAATGTAAAAAGTCCTACTGATTTTTCAGCAAACATCTGGGATTTTGACATGATGGCATCTCAGCAAAGGAAATTGGAGACAGCTGCATAAGCTCAAATAAACCCCATGCTGAGCTTGGATGAGTAAGCCAGCACAGATATGCTAGTAATAACTGGCTACTCTCCTGTCAACCAGGGTTTTCCAGTACTGCATTATTCTGACAATTGTTCATTCTCAAAACAGCAACGATGGCACTTTTTTAATCAGATGTAATCAATATGGACATTTTTATTATAGCCCAAGCTTTGCCCAAAGCACAAATAACCCTATTCGAAGGAAGGGTCCTTTTTTAAATTTTATAGTAGATATAGAGATTTTGTAAAAATGTTTTGGAAAAGTACTTATAATGCCCCCAAATAACCTTTGTAACAATCTTCCTTTACAGTCTTGTAAAAAAAAAATAATAGGTTACCTCTGGCTACTGAACTAGAAGCTACAATTTATAAAGAACTGTTATTGTGCAAAATTATATACTGTATACTCTCTGTATCTCTGGACAGCATCCCCATGAACTGAAGCATCCTTATTCCAGTTTTCAGAATAAGAGTTGAAAATGAAGACCAACTACAGCAGCTTTCTTCAACCAGGTGCCCTTCCAGATGTGTTGGCCTACCATTTCAATCATCCCCAAAGATCATGCTGGACAAGAAGAGAATTGAAGTTTCACACATCTGGAGGGTGCTGTGTTGGAGCAGCTGGTCTAGAGAATCTATAGAGGTGCATCCAAGGTAATGCATCATTTTGAGCAGTAGGTTGGACTAGATGACCATCAACTCTATGGCTGCCATCCTGTTCACTAGTTACAAGATTATCAGTCATTAATGACCAAATGTGAATGCCAAAACCCATCTTTTCAGTCAGAGAATGGCCCAACTGAAGGATTCCCAAGGTGCTGCAGATTAGGGTACTAGGAAATAGCCCCTCCTCTCTCCTGGTCATGGGGCACATTGAGAGAAGATCAGCTGCAGTAGGACTATTCTCAGTGCACCCTACCAACAGGAGAGGGCTACAGATATTTCCCAGCATCCCAATCTGTTTCAAAAACCCTTTGGTTGGGGCAGTCTCTGGCTGAAATGGCAGGGTTTGGTGGGTAGCAGCCTCATATGCAGCTACAAATATGGAGCACCATTATCATAGCCACACCTGACGATGCAGGATCTCAGCCTATAATTGTGTGAATTTCTATATTGCTTTATGTATGTATGAATGGATGCTGACTATCAGGCAGGCATGCAGTTTTGGGTTCATTTCACTGAATAAGAGGGAAACATCTGCAGAAAACTGCTCCATGTATATCTCTGTGTTTTATTTCATTATACAGACAGCCCTCCATATCCACGGGTTCTGCATCCATGGAGTCAACCAACCACAGAAGAAAAATATTCAAATGGGGAGGGGGAACCAAAAAGCAAACCTTGCTGTTCACCATATACCATAATATAAGGTATGCCATTTTATTACGCCATTGTATATAACAGGAATTGGGCATCCACAGACTTTGGTACCCATGGGGGGTCTTGGAACCAAGCTCCAGCAGATACTGAGGGCCCACTGTAGACAGGGCAACTCAACAGACATTTTAGTCAACCTTGATCCCATTTCCTCTCTGCTATATTCAATTTACACTAAAGCATCGACAATTTATCATCACCAATTCTAGGGTGGGGGGAACCCCTTAAAAAAGGACATGATCCTAAATCAAAGAAGTGATATCAGTAAAATAAATTCCAGACAAATAGTGGAATTATTCCAGACAACCAACTACAACAACAACCACCAATATAAAGACTGCATAAATGAAAAGATGCAAGGTTACATTTTGGATTACAAATCTTAGAAGCCCAGTGATGGTGCTGGATGGGAATTCTGGGAACTGTAATCAAACAATACCTTTTCCATGCTCTAGCATGGACATCACTTGGACTTCGAATAAGCATGGTTGGGTTTGCATGTAAATCCACCCTGAACATCCACCTCAAGCATTTAAACACTTCCTTGGTGTGTGCATAGTTTTTATTGAAAAGGGTTTTTTCCCCATTTGCAATTAATGGGAAGGCCATGGCGGTGCTGCTTTGGATAGCAGAAACCCAAGACATGCAAATGAAAACATTTTGCTTTGTAGCATCCATGGAAGATGCAAACCCCAGAGGTTTTTAATTTTAGCAGAAAACAATCCCAGGATAGCACTGTGCTCCACATGCTTCTCAAGGGCTTTCTACCACATTTGGATCAATTCTAGGAGCAAAGAAGGCATAGGTATTGGATGCCATGGAGCACCTGGAAAAACACATTGAAAATAACTTTGATGGAAGCTGGCCTAATGCTTTAGTACTCAAAAATACATAGGGAAAACATCTTACAAACTTACGTAATTGAGGTACAGATGTTTATACATGACACTTGTACATCAAGTGAAGGCACACAACAACAACCAGTGACAGAACCTGGGGTACTAATATTGTCAAAATTATGTGAGCTAACAGCATTATGGTGATCAACAGCACTGAAGACTATTCATCAGTGCCCCCTATATCTCTCGTAATATGAACTGACTCTTGTGACAAGCTTAGAAAAGTTACAGTTGGCCCTCTGTATCTACAGATTCTGCATCCATAGATTCCACCATCCCTGGCTTGAATGAATATATATATATATATATATATATATATATATGTACATACATATATACATACCACACACATTATTTCCAAAAAGCAAATCTTGATTTTGCCATTTTATATAAGGGACACCATTTTACTATGCCATTAAACGCGGGATGAGTCCCTCCTGAATCTTCGTTTGCGAAGAAAAGCCAGAGAGAGGGTATATAACAGGACTTTAGCATCCACGGATTTTGGTATCTATGGGGGGGGGGTCCTGAAAGCAAACCCCAGCAGACACCAAGGGCCCGCTGTACTTTTTTGGACTACAAGAATGCTATCTGAAGGTTTCTGTGAGCTGTTAATAGAAATAATATTTCCCAATTCAGGGTAGAACTGACCAAACTTTCAAAAAGATTAAAAATTGACCCAGATTGGAAGGAGAGGGCAACAGCAATGTAAACCCATTTTCTTTGGGATATTTTCAGAAGTTGGGGGCAAGATGAAAAGGGGACAACTTACTGGGACTTTTCAAAGTCCTGTCAGGCTGGTGGCAACTATTTTAAAATGACCCAGAATGCTCCTGTATAAAGGATATTGTGGAGGGATGGTACTAGTGGAAAAGTCCACCAAGGGGTGCTCCTTGGTCCATTTTATCATCTTGCTCCCAGCTCCCTTTTTTGGTGAGATCTCTAGCTGACCCCCTCTTAGGTCATGAGTTCAGGGCCCACTCAAGGACTCGTCCCTTGGACCCCATGAAGAAGGATAGCTTCTCAAGACTTCCTCCCTAAGAATTCCCTGGCAGATGGTGAAAGGCTTCAGAGATTCTCAAGTAATTCAGCAGCTGCGAAACCCAAAGCTCTGTCACAGCTGGTAGAATGAAAGCTGTGAAGCCTCATCCCTCACTCACAAGGCACCGCCTGAAGGGCCTTGGAGCAATCTCATGTTGGAGCATGCTAATGTTGTCCATTCCACTTATCAGGTCCATTATCAGCACTTTGCCAACAGAAGTTCCCAGACTCTTTGGTAATTAGGGTAGCTAAGGGCTGTGTGTTATTGTGATGGGTAATGGAACTGGTTTTTTTCCTCTACACTTGAAGGTTAAAGTAATAGCTGTTTGGGGCAGGGTGTAACGATGCACTTACTGCATAGAACCATTATTACAGAACAAAGCCTTCTGGAGGTTTTGCTCATTTCCCCATCTGTCTCTGTAGTGGAGCATGGAGCTGTGTGGGCTCATTAGAACAGAAAGATCTTCTGCAGCAATGGGAGATGACTTAAGTAAGGATTTTTCATTGCTCCTCCTTTTTTTAAGTGTTGTTTTTCTCCTACATAGTAAGAGAGGAAATGTGATCCATTTCAGTGAATGAGGAAGGGAGAAAACCCCTTCCCATCATGAAATTGCTTTTGCATATCCTCCAATATTTTATGGATGAAAACCAGGCTGTGTGTGGCCAAGCAACATCAGAGTGTGTTCAAGATGGCAAGGAAGAACACACAAATTAGGAGAGGTTGTAGCAGTTTGCTTTAACCTGAGCCTACTGGGAAGGATAAGCCTCTGCCACACCTCTCCTTTCTCCTCTGCTGTGTTATCTGAGTGCAAACTATTTTTTTCACTTTGAACTCAGTTTGCAGCATTTGAAGTAAGCTGAGGGCAAAGGGGAAAATAGGAGGCAGAAAAACCAAGTGAGACATTTGAACAGCTGCCGAAAAAATGGGATGACAAAAGATTAATTAGGACTGTCCATGCCAGATTGGGACTGTTGGAGGGAGTATGCTTTTCATGAGCACACACACTGAGGACTTTTTCAAACAGCGAAAAAACCCCGAAGAGGTCAGGAGAAGAATGGCGCTGTCCCGCTTACAGCGCTCTGTTTCAGACGGCGCCGTCCTCCTCCTGACCTTCCCCCATGCTTCCTCTATGCTGCAGGCACCATTTTTTATTGACAGGGGATTTCCGTCAATAAAAGTGGTGCGTTTCTCACACCCACTGCACAGGGGAAGCACAGGGAAGGTCAGGAGGAGGACAGCATCGTCCAAAATGGAGTGCTATAAGCGGGATTGTGCCGTTCTTCTTCTGACCTCCTCAGGGTCCCCCCCCCATTTGAAAAAGTACTGAGTGTAAAAAGTTCTCTCTTTCCAGCCCACCCTTAGCTGTCTCATTTAAAACACATTTAGAATCTAGAAAGGATGCCCTGAAAAAAAGTTAGGGATGAAGTCAGGCATAATAATGCTTTTGGCCCACATGTTCATCCTGTCAGCAAGAGCATGGCCTGAAAAAAGGGCTATCAACATACTGGAAGCAAAGGGAAACCATTGGTGGACATTAATAGCAAGTGGATATCAATGCAAGCAAAGGTCTTGGCCATGTTGGGACCAGGGACAAAGGGCAGTTAGCCTTGCACATGACAGAGATAGCCTGGATCTCAATGGAAGTTACTTTGCTGCTGCTAAAAGATTTGAAATTTTATTTCCAGACTTTTACTGCCCTTTGTCCCCAGCCCTCATATGGCCAAGAAGGGGAGTGGCTTTTGCCTCCATTGATATCCCCCAAGACCATCTTAACTGACAACATCTGAGACAAAATGTAGGCCTGCGACTCTAAACATAATCACTTTTCTTCTTCTGTATGATTTTTAACATCTTGGCTCTCCCAAGTTAATCTAAAGAAGTGTGAACATTTTTGCAATTTATCTCCTTGGGTTGTGTTGATTGTGTCACTCCCATATCATATGGCTATTTAAACAAATGTGCAGGCTAGTTGAAGATCCACCAGGATAAGAAAATAACAGCGTCTCTGCACTGGAGGTAGACTCCAAGGTCTTATAAAAATCAGAGTTGGGCAATTCTTCTATTACAACCATTAAAATAGCACAAGCACAATGCAGGGTTTCTCAGGCAAGACAGTTCAAACTTAAGGGAAGGGGAGACGGATCCAAAAGTCTGAACATCTAGCCTATGTGACTCTGCAGCTGCAAGTTAGAGACTAAAAACTCAATGAAGAGGTGTAAAGGTATCCGTTTGTACCCTGCGTTGTTTGCTAAGATGCACCATTAATGGTGGATGTCCATACCTGCAGACAAGGAAGTTGGTAACCCAGAGCACCATGCATTGCCTCCTTCAGGGTTGGACCAGAGGGCCCAAGTAATTTGTCAGTCTCTATCAGAAAAACTGGGGATTAAATTTAGGTGGTGCAATAGATAAAGAAAACCAAGACCACTTTGAGCCTTCCCTAGTGCTCAAGAGAGAGATGGGTCCCTCACTTGTGGTGCAGGCCCTCTTGGATGGCAAAAATCAACAAGCAATTATCTCCCCAGAAGTCAAGGTGAAATCCCAGCTTACTTTGCCTCCAAGTTCACATGCAAAACCCAGCTTGGGAACATGCCTTCAGGAACCGAGAATGTAATCTCTGGAGGGATTAGCCAGTTAGTCCTGCCGTGTAAGCCCCCTGGTTTTAATTTCCCCCTTCTTTTTGAGTTACTCTGTCTTGTGCCAAGGATTTTGTTTCCCAGCAAAGGAAAAGAGCAAAGCTTTTGCAGAAGGCAGTATCCTTCTTCTCTTAATATCCCCTTTAAAAAAAAAAAGTTGCAACACTCATTAACCAACAGCTACACAATCATCTTCTTAAATCGCCTGTTAAAACTTCTGCCAGCCATGGTTTAATGCTTCTAGCTATGTCACATCTAAGCAAGCCAAGCTTTGATAATGATATTCTGCTGCCAAAAAGTAAAGGTTCCAAAACAATGTTTGGGAGATTAGGAGGGGAAGACAAAAGCTGAAATGAATTGGGAAAGGGCAAGAAGGGTTTGGATAAGACATAGGAAATAATATGGGTTGGGGTAGAGATAGTATCTGTGGGGGGATACGCTCCCAGATTCTGACGGATAACAGTGAACCCTGTGGTGTCACCTGGTGAGGTTTGGCCTCACCACACTCTTCTAGCGCTGCCACTGTGTGAACCCTATTGAAATGAACAACGTCTGGCCCAAGCATACCATAGAATTGTACTGGAGGACCTAGAAATGCCTAGAGAGAACATGTTTTTTCAGGGGTGGGTAAGTAAAACCAACATGGGTTTCTGTATAACATTGTCAAATTCAAAGACAAACAACAGTCCTGTAACATTTTTTAAATGAGTGAATATGTCAGTTGTAGGTTCTACTGCCCATTCCCATTGTGGGCCTGGTATTCACCACTAAGATCACCCAATTCCTCTGTGGCAACATCATATCCCTTTCTCAGTTTCTCTCTTGCTCTTCCCCCCTTCCTTCCCCCCTTCCTTTCTCCTACTTTTTGTTCTTCCTTTCTCCTCCTCCATTCTTCCTTTCTTTCTCTCTGCCTCTTGCTTACTCTCTTCACTTTCTCTCTCTCCCCCTTTTCTCTCTTGCCTTTCCCCCCTCACTTCTTTTCTTAGTATTTCACAGAGGGGGGCACAGTAAACCTCCTTTTGAAGATCTTTTACCAAGAAAACCTTATAATGAAATAATCCAACATGATACAAGGTTTAGTGCCAGAAGATAAACTCCCAGGTCAGATGGTACTCAACAAGCTACTGAGATACAGCAGAGGATGACTACGAGTAGTGCTGTGGCTAATGATGCAACTGGACTCAAACCAAAAGGATGTTCAGCTGTTCACATGTGAAAGGAAAATCTGAAGTTGCACAACACATTTTATAGGAATGTGGAATGTGGGAAGCATGAATCAGGGGAAGCTAGTCCTAGTAAAACAAGAAATGGTCTCAGCATGCCCGACTACCCCCTCCATATAATATCTCACAATTGGAAGTATTAGACACTTTGAAGGGGTCAAGTAGTGTCCAAGGGGTGATCCAAAATGAGGTCAGGTGGAGCTCACAAGGATCTGGGAAGGTGTCTTAGAAATATTTTAGCAAGCAAGCCCAAACTAGGATTGAGTGGAAGCCCCTTAGTAAACAAAACCATTAAGGAGGTCTGTGCTAATTCCTTATTGGGGCCCTTAATGGTGAGTCACACCACCTAAACAATCAAGTGACCTTTCCAACCCAAATCCCCAGGAAATATCCCTCAGAACCCTCTCCTGTCCTGCAATGTGAGGTTGTCATAAACCCATTAATTCCAATCTCCCAGCCATTAAGAGCAATCAACCAAGGAAATTATCACACGTGCCAAGTATCCCACCACAGGGATGACAGGAGATTGTTAAAAGGCTTCCTTTTCAGCCTGTGGTGATGTGTCTCCCTGCCTCTTCTGTTACCCCCGTCCGCTCCTTCTTATTAATGACTTACGCCATTAATAAATTGCCCATTCCGTTTCTGTCATGGAATCACGGGCATTTGAAAAGGAGCCCCGTTCTGCTGGTGCGATGCCAGCATCATAGTGAGGTCACAGGGAGGTCCCTGGAGAACACTACCGGGTTCGATCGGGACACTGAGGTAAGTAACAGCCTTATTTTTACCCTCCCCTGGTTACTTAGAATTTTTAAAGGGTGCTTTTGGGCTTAGTTTTTGAATTTGACATTTGGTTTGCTTTTTATTTTTACATTTCCTGTGCGATCATTCTCTCATGAGAATAGCCGGGATTTTGTTTCCAGGAAGTGAATGGGGCTCGGTGAGAGCCCCATTGATTTCTGGGATGCTGGAGGGGAGGGGGAGGACCTTCAATAGCGCAGCAAGGTAAGTGTCTGAAAAGTTTTTCTAAACCAGTTACAGGGATGGGAACAGGATGAGAGTGGGGCAGGAGGGGGTAGGAAGACAGGGACGGGGTTTTTAGACCCCATGCGATAATCTCCCAATAATCTTTTGGTTCCCTTTGTCTATTTGGTGGGAAACCCATCTAAGCTTTGTTCTAGCCAAAGTGACCCCCTTCAGGACATGAAGCAGGGTATAAATATTAGTCCCCCCAAAATATAAGTGTGGCACTGTGGATGAGACCAGCCACTCTCTTTCTCAGCGTGCCCCCAGATCAACACTTCTAGTGCCAACCTCAGACCTTGATCTGACTACTCTGAAACTCCTCTCTCCAAGGCTGGTAACTATTACCCTATTCCCCAAATCTATTCCTCTATCCAACCTTTCTGCTTTAACTCTCCGATAGCCTTGTGGGGTTCTTGTGAGCATGCTGTGTGTGTGAATGCTTTTTGTGTTTATTTCCAATAAAACCATTTTATTTCACTTTAACCTGGAGTTCTCTGCAGTTAGTACTGGTACACATAGGTGAAAAGATCCCAAAGTTATCCACCTCTCACAGCCTTGCATTTAAGCTAATAATAATAATTCCCCATATAGTGATACGGTTTTGGCATCATGAGTATGGCTCTAAAGCACCCCACCTCTTTGGGTAACAATGCAAGGTATAAACATTGCAATACTTGGGTGAGTGTTCTAAAGTGTGCACAAATGGGACAGTTTGAGTCAGATAATTACAGTGTTTGAGTCAGGGAATGAAAATCTAAGAAGAAATGGGGTTGCATTTACAGTGAGAAGAGATATAGCAAAAGCAATCAAGTGATATAATGCAAAGTCTGACTGAATGATATCAATAAGACTTCAGAGAAAAACCATCAATATAACCCTAATTCAAGTTTATGCTCCAACTACAGAAGAAGCAGAAGAAGAAACTGAAAGATTTTATGGTGGAGTCCAGGAGGAAATTGATCACACACCAAAACAGGGCTTCTTGTTAATCATAGATGATTGGAATAGAAAAGTAGAAAACAGAAGAGAATTCAAGATTGTAGGAAAGTTTGGCCTAGGATCAAAAAATGAAGCAGGAGAGTGATTGACATTACCTTTTTCACATTACCCTTAAAATATCACGGGGGAATGCAGAATGAGGACGGGGGAGAAATGGAAAAGGGTTGATGTCTTCTGGAAAGAAGACTTTTTTCCAACCCTGTTCCGTGTCTCCCACAGATTAAATTGCCCATCTGAAAGTCTCAATTGTTATGGGAAACACACTTGCCATCCTCCACAATTGTCCAATCCTCTCCAATCCCAGGAGAAAACATTTCTCAGAATAGAAAGATGCTTCATTATTACAGATCACCGTGAGCTGGATGCCAGCATGAAACAATCCAATTAAGAGTTCTTTACTTTGTAGGGCCACTTGGAAAGCTGACATTCTAAATTATAATTTTGGGGGCTGCCTGGCACACTAGATGAGCATTTCATCTCCTGTAATGATACTTAGAAACCAATTGAGCGGATCCTTTCACCACATCCATTCATTTTCTGATGGAACCAGCCCAGCCTCATTAAATGGAGACAAGAGAATCAGACACTTGCTTGAATCACTTTGTTTGAGTGAATTTAAAATCTGCTTTATAAAATGTACTGTCCACCTTGCAAGAATAACGATAACTTTTAACTGAAGGGTGGGAAATCTTTTTCTGCTGAATTCAATTTGGATAAATGCAAACTTTTAAAACATTGTTATAATTTAAATAGGGATACAATTCATCCTGTGATGTAATAGATCTGAGGCCCGCTGGATCAGAGCACCAGGATTTTTTGCTGAGGTGGGACAATGATATTATTTCTAACCCACCCTCCCACTGCCCCATCCCATGAGCTCCTATGAGTTCAGACAATGATATTATTTCTAATACCCACCCACCCATTGCCCCAACCCATGAGCTCCTACGAGTTTAGCTGCAATCATGATTGTGGCTGGTAGAATTAAGAGGGTAAGCACCAATATATTGTTCTGATATGACCTATTCCTGTTCCTGCAATGTATTTGGCAAGTGGAATGGGAAGTTAAGAGCCATTAGCTTTACAAAACATCTGTTCCTAGTAGGGATAATAATTCCAAGAACTATTTTGCTGATTTATACATCAACTTAGCTGTTTGCATTTTTTTAATTGTCCTTAGGAGTGTGGCTATGGGTACTGCCTTTATATATTGTCATTTGTTTTAGCTACATCTCCCAAGCTACAAAACAACAACAACAAAAAACCAACTCAACAAACTCCTTTTGAAGCCAGGCAGGCTACCCACCTGAATGGATCTCTGAGGCACTGGAGTGCAGGCCACTGAGCTATATGTCCAGCCCTTTCCCAGCAGTGCATCCTGTTGACTGCTTGCACCTCAAAGATTTACAAATATACAATATACCACATCTCACCATCATTGAGAGAACTGTGACTAGGGGCCCATCTACACGAGGGGGGGGACAGAGTACCTCATAGTAATGGCATTTTGCAGCAGCAGCAACATGACTTAACGGTGTTTTTGGCCCCAGAAGCTCCCAGAAGCCTTGCATTCCAGATGGAGGCCATGAGTGATTTACTCACGTTAGTTCTTTGCCACTGCCAATTTTTTTTTTAAAAAAAAAAAACTTTGTCCAAGGTGTGCTGAGGGATGGGGGCTTGCCGCTGGCCGGCGGGCCTGTTTGCGGCCCGACCGGCAGCCCCGAAAAGCGGCCGTCCGGCTCCCCCCCCCGCGCGCCTGGCGCTGACTGGGGTGGGGGGGAGGGGCGACCGCATGGCACACCATGCGCGCCGCCATCTTCCCTTTCTCCTTCCCATTGGCCTCAGCGGCGGGGAGGGGAAAGGGAGAGCGGACCAATCGGGAGCGGGCATGCTCGCTCCTGATTGGACGAGGATCGGGGATAAAGGGCCGCGCATGCGCGGGCCCCTCCCCAGATCCAAGGCGTCGACGGAGGAGGCAGCAGCGCCCTCCGCCGCGCCGAAAACAGAACCCGCCCTCCCTCCCTCAGTTCATCTTTGTCGCAATTTGCGGGCGGATGTATTGGGTCGTGGGAAGTGGTAACAATTCAGGGGTCTCTGTCAAGTGCAAGTTCAAGTTCAAGTTCAAAGTCAAGTTCAAGGGAGACCCCTGCTAGCTGCTAATTTATGCTTGTTTACAGGGAAGGAGAGAGCGTCGAGTGGGTAGCTCGGCCAATGCCTCTCTCCTTCGCGCAAGGGAGCCGGGATGGACCGGTTCCGACGCCACCCACATGTGTGGGCGGCGTGGGGCTCACGACCCATACATTGCCGCCAACCATCAGCTGGCGAATTGCGGCCAATTATTGCCAACTTATAGTTCATTTTATCTACCTCAATGTATGTATATTACTAACCTGTATCTAATCATGTTTTCTGAAGTATATATTTGTAATCAATACAAAGTTAATCCAATCTGAGAGTCTGTGTTTATTCAGGACGGAGGGCGGTGGGGCTGTCCGGTCTGGGCCCGCAAATAGTGATTTTCCTGATTTAACAGGAAAGCAAAACACCCCCCACCCTGTTTTATTGCCTTAGCGATCGCTCACTAAGGCAAAAATCCAACATGATGGCAGCAGGCACTTGCCCTACTAGCAAGCCCCACCCCATCTGGCCAATCAGCTTTGTGCTTCCCTTCAAAGCGCTTTCTGTTCGATTGTCCTAATAAGCAAGAATGCACACCCCCTCGTGGTTTTTTAAAAGTACAGGAAATGCCACGAAGGCTTTTCCTGCATTGTATTTGCCATTTTGGGCCCCCGCCTTCTGAATAGTGTGGATTGGTGCATGATCCCATTTAGATAGGTAGCATTCCCAGCAAATTCCATGAGTGATTTTTTGACCAGTTAGACCTCAGTCCTCTTTTTCTGCTCAGTCTACTCTCCCAAGTGCTGTCTTAACAAAATCCTTCACTGCCATCCTCTACTCTTTATAGTCTTCACTCTCAGTTTACAATGGAACACATTTGTTCTGTTGATTTCACTGCAGGTCCAATAAAGCAAAGATATACAACCATGTCAGCAGGAGATATTCCTCTTGGTAATGTTGTTTATGTATTTCATCTCTTTGAATGAAAGCTCTTGTGCTTACATCAACAATGTAATGCGTCTAGCAATTAGTACTTAGGCAGTCTGGAGGATGTGAACACAGGGGGTTTTCTTTTCCTTAAAGTATTTTTCTAATGTGATTTATGATTGTTATAAAAAGCCTCAGCTCACCCCTCTGAACAAGATGCAGGGCCAGGTGGAGCTGACAAGCCAAGGATTTCAATGGAACTAGCAACTGGCAAACTGAAGCAATTGGACAATTTTATTTTATTTTATTTTTTGACACACAGCCAGTGTCTATTCAGAGACAAAAATAATGAAGAGATACTTGCTGGACACCAAAGTATAAGCCATCAGTTCCAGACACCAATGCTTGCCAGGATGCTATCATCAACCCATGATGTGCTTTGGCTCTGCCAAAAAGCTGTTTCTATTGGGACTGTTGCAAAATGCTTCCAAAACATTGATTTGCCAATATAACAGGCATTTCTCCAAATGGTGGTTTCTCAGCTGTGTTCCTAGGGATGATTGGGTTCCCCAGTTCAGACCAGTAATAAATAGGAACAGTCCCCTAAAAAACGCTAATGGGAATCTTTATCAGCACCCTTCGGGCAAAGCCAACATTTATTCAGTTGGAGATGTAGTGAGTAGAGCTGAGCTGGGCAACTGAGCTGGGCATCCTCTGCCCCTTAGGTTCTCCAGAGGCCAAATGGATTACCAAAAATCCTCCCTCTGGAAAATAGGAAAGCAGCCAGAAATCCATCTGCGTTTGAAAAACACCAGCTGACATCCTGTGTTGCATTTATGATTGTCATAAGCTGGACATACCCATGGCTGATGACACACTGCAGAAATAATGCAGTTTGATTCCACTTTAATGATCATGGCTCCATCCTATGGAATTCTTGGATTTGTCATTTGTTGTGGCACCAGAGCTCTCTGACAGAAGGTTAAATATCTCACAAAACTACATATCCTAGAATTCCATAACAGTGAGCCATGGAAGTTAAAGTGGTGTATAAGACAACTAAAAGACAATATAAATAAACATGAAGTGAACTGCCAAAATGTTGATTTCAATGGGCAGATAATCCTAATGGTGAATCCAATTAATATGGTAAGCAAATTGCAAATAAGCATACTGTGTCGATGATTGTGGCTTCTAGTAGCGATTTATTGAGCACACACGAAGTGAACAGCCAGAAAGATAATTTCAATGGGCGAATAATCCTCATTGGTGCCAATAATTGTGGCTTCTGGTAGCGATTTGAATAAACACAGCCAGAAAGGTGTTTTAAAGTGATGGATAATCCTGATGGTAAATCCGATTACTATGGTAAGTAAATTGCAAATAAACACACTGGTGCTAATGATAGTGGCTTCTAGCTTCTGGTAGAGATTTAAATAAACACAAATGGCAACCTCCATAGAATATGAAGCCATTTCAATGGTGCATCTTCCTCAATGCCAATTAATACTTCACTTATTTCCAAACATACAGTTGCTTTCAAACATATATCATGCTGTTCTAAATGTGTGTAAAAATTATAAAATTAAATACATTACATAAACATATTCCTATAGTATTTTACTCCCATCTCCAACATGATCTGCTTACCTCCTTTGGTGATTACATCTTTTCAAACAGCAATTCTGAATGTGTGCATGTAAAGTACTCATACAGTTTTATACCATTTGGCTAATTCTTTTCAGATAATACTAGTTAAGATTATATCATTTCAAATACCACACTTTTAAAGTAAACACGACTCCCATTGACACAAACCCTATTAGGAAGGCTGATGCTTTTGAACTTGCATGGATGGATACATACACCAGAATTTTTTTAACTGTCATCACATTTCAATGGTTACAAATAACAATTTTAATGCTTTAAAACATAATAACAAATGATCAATATTCTCCATTGTAATATTTCTACTTACAATCTGATGGATACATGTAACAAAATTTTTAAATGTCCTTTCATTCCAATGGATACATGTAACAATTTATAACAATGCTTTTAAACATGATAACATGTAACCTACATTCCACAATATGTTGCCAATATTATCCTCATAAAAATACAGTTGTCCCTTGACATTCGCGGGGGTTAGGTTCCACGGACCCCCGCGAATGTCAAAAAACCGCGAATATTGATTGCCCTCCAAGGCTCCGTGAAGGCCTCCCCCCATCCTCCCCCCTCCCTCCCCAGGGCCTTCACGGAGCCTTTGAAGGCTCCGTGAAGGCCCCCGTGGCCTCCCCCCACCCTCCCCAGGCCTTCACGGAGCCTTCCAAAGCTCCGTGAAGGCCTCCCCCCTCCCTCCCCGGGGCCTTCACGGAGCCTTCGAAGTCTCCGTGAAGGCCTCCGCGGCCTCCCCCCACCCTCCCCAGGCCTTCACGGAGCCTTCCAAAGCTCCGTGAAGGCCTCCCCCCTCCCTCCCCGGGGCCTTCACGGAGCCTTCGAAGTCTCCGTGAAGGCCTCCGCGGCCTCCCCCCACCCTCCCCAGGCCTTCACGGAGCCTTCCAAAGCTCCGTGAAGGCCTCCCCCCTCCCTCCCCGGGGCCTCCCCCCACCCGCCCCAGGCCTTCACGGGGCCTCTGGAGGGTCTCCAAAGGCCCCGTGAACGCCTCCCCGGCCCTCCCCACTCCTTCCCAGGGCTTTCAAGGGGCCTCCGGAGGCCCCTTTTCACGGTTTTGGGGGGGCCCGGGGGGCCCTCCCAAAACCGCGAATAATTAAAACCGCGAATGCTGAGTTCGCGAATGTGGAGGGACAACTGTACTGTGAAATCTAGATGGTCATTTAAACCTAAAGGTTTGCTAGAATTTTTAACTGTCATTACATTCCAGTGGTTACATGTACCAATTTTAAATGGGTTTAAACATAATAACAATTAACCCACATTCTCAAATGTATTATTTCTACTTACAGTCCAATGGATACATGTAACAGAAGATTTTAACTATCTTCATTCCAATGGATGCATGCATTATTTTATTAAAAATAATAACACATTACTTACATTACATTACATTACAATACATTGGATGTCAGCTGGTGTTTTTCAAACTCTGGTAGATTTCTAGCCACTTTCCTGTTTTCACGAGGGAGGGTTTTTGGTAATCCGTGCGGCCTCTGGAAAGCCTAAGAGGCAGAGGAAGCCCTGGAGCCACTTCGCTTGCTCAGCTCAGCTCTACTTACTACACCTCCAACTGATAAATGTTGGCTTTGCCCTAAGAGTGTTTATTAGGTTAGATTATTTGAACATTTAGCCTAGTATTTTGTACTCTAACAGGAAGCAGCTGTCCAGGGACTCTGACAAAGGTCTCTCACATCACATACTACCTAACCCTTGTCGTTTTTACAACTGGAGATGTTGAACTGAACCTGGCATGGTTAAGGTGTTTAGTATATGCTCTGTCCCTTAGCTATGGCTTCAATACCTGAGCAAAGATCTGAAACTGGGTCTCCCTAGTCCTTGTTTGATGCTACACCACAAAAAGTGTAAGCCTAGGGCTTTTTGAATGCCAAAGCACAGTCTTCATCAATGGCTTATCCCCCCCCCCACCACCACCAAATGCTTATTTACTAGACAGGTTTATCTATTAGAATGCAGGTGAGAGAGTGCTTTCCCCCTGTTACCTACCCTGATAGCCCCCATCTTGGAATATCAAATAATTGGCTACATTTAATAATTTGGCTAAGGTGGTCATCTACATAGTTACAGGTAAACCAGGGACCCCCAAATATCAAGGTGGGATACATGCAAGACCAAAGGAAGGGCCACTGGAAATTCCCCAAAACAAATACTCTGATTAGGACTCAACACCTGGAGATGAGCCAATCACTAATCCACCCAATGATAGCAAGAGACCTTAATGCTTGTAAAATGGGTCTTTCCTTTCCTACTTCCCTCCAAACTAAATACCTTGCCTGTTTCCTATTCAATTCTAAAGGCATCGACCATTAGCGATTGTTAACTCTTCCAGAGAACCCTTTGTTTTGGCCTGGGAACCTCTGAAAACCATTGTATTTCATGCAAAACTCCTATGCCTTCAGGAAAAAAAATATTTTATATAAATATCACCCTAAAACACCACCCATGTGTGCATGAATCTCCTGCTTTCTGACTTCACGGCAGTTCGTGTCACCACTCTATCATCTGGATCTCCACGTTGCCAGTTTACTTCGCAATCTCCACTCTGCTGGATGAATACAATATAACCTGCAACCTTCTCACTCTATTTCTCTATCCAAATGCTTCCAACTATCTTCGATAGCCTTGTGTGAGTGTCTGAAGCTTGAGTATTTGTGTAACTGCTGTTGATATTAAATTCCAATAAAGATCAGCTAATTGTACCCTTTGGCTTAGAGTCCCTCCGGTATACACAGGTTAAAAGGTCCACGGTTGTCCAACCTCTCGTACCCCGAGTAGCTAAATTCCCCACTCTAATATTAGAACATAAGAGGGTCCCCACGGATCCCATGCAATTCATCTAACACCCCCACCCCAGCATTCTCATGTAGAATTCAATTAGCACATAAAGGACAAGAGCATTATCTTGATTCAAAACAGGCTGCCTGATAAACACCAAGATTTTGCATCCAGGACTGCCATTACCAAACACAGCAAGACAACTGGAATGTCAGTCAGTCCCTAGCCACGTTTACACTGGGAATGTCTATTTTACTAGAAAGCTACACTGAATCCAGATGACCCTGCAATTTAAGGCAATAAATCAAGTCAGACTCTGGCCTTGCTTAATCTACTGTCAAATCAGAAATTCTGATAAAGAGCCCAAGCCAGAGGCAGGCAATTGCCAAGATCTAGGATTCAGAAGATGCAACCGCATTTTTTAAAAAATAGTATAGAGAGAAAATCCCCTGAGGAAAAGCTAAAAGCACAGTTAAATCCTTTAAAAAATTCATTTTGCATACCATTAAGGCAACTCGTACTGTATCATAGAACAACCTTCCTCAACATTGTATGGTCCAGATCTGTGGGATACCAGTTCCCATCATCCTGAAATAGAAAGGCTTTTCTTGGGTGTGAATGATGAGGGGTAGAATCCAACACAGCTGAGGAACTGTGGTCCAACACATCTGGAGAACACCAGGATGTGAAAGACTGTCACAGAACAATGCAGTACACAAAAAAGGCATAAGATCATCCTACCCTCATATGTGCCCTCCATAAAATCATAAACCTTAGACAAAGTTTAATACACACACCCACGAGTATATAAATAAGTGGAGCAAGGAGAGAAGTAATCTTTGGGAGATCGGGGGTGCTAGCTGATACAAACAGAAATCTAGTACTCTGATGATATATCTTCAGGTGCCTCCAGAAACTCCCTTCACATGTCTTTGAAAATGTCTAGGGACCCACACAGACAGTTGATTGCCCTCTCACAAAGTGCTAATTTAAGCAAGTCCTGCTTCCACTCACCCATGGCAGAAGGAATTTTTCAGTTTCCATGCCATTGATGTTCCCAGGGGCCTTACAATTAAATAATCCAGTACCCTGTTCCCTGGAATAAAACCAAGAAGGACTTTCTCATAGGCAGAATTATCAGACAAAAGCAATTCAACACGGGGGGGGGGGACACTGTCTGCTTTGGGAGGGGAGGGTAAGCTTTCGTCCACTGGAGGCATTTTTGTTAGCTTGATAACAGGGGAATGCTGCTTCATCTCTGCATGACACATGACTGGAACAGCCAGTTACATCAGCCAGTCAGCCAGTGAAACAGCAAACTGGCCAGTGGAAAGAAAAACAGTTTCTAACCTGTGCCTATGCAAGAGGTTTGGTCCATAAAAATCAGCAGGCAAATAAATACCATGCTTTTATCATTGCACCAAATCAAGCTGCTAATTTAAAGGGCTGGGCTATGTCAGAGGCTGGATGGGCAATCTGCCAGGTTGTTTTCAGTGCAAACTCAGGATGTTGGACTAGATGGCTTCCAAGGTTTTCTTCCAACTCTACAATTCTATGATTCTGTTTTAATTACAAAATCTGCAACACACACACACACACACACACACATATAGTGGTAGCCATGTTGGCCATGCAGTCAGATCCAAGAAAATCAAACATTTATATATGTATTTAATTTATATCCTGTTTTTCTCCCAGCACAGGATTAAAGACAGTGAATCCTTTTATTAGTGATATCTTTATCAGGCCAAACTTTATCAGGCTCACTTGCATCTTCAACAGGAAAATATATGTTATAATCACACAGGGGAAGAAAAGTGATGGTGTTGGAGTCACAGGCCTGCAACATGTTTGAAAAGGTTGCTTACATTGAGGTTGAAGATGGCATACCCTCTAACTGTCCCAGTTTGGGAAGCACAGTCCCAATTAATCCCCTGTCATCCTACTTTTTCAAGGGCTCTTAAAATGTCCCAGTTTCTCTCTCTTACTCTCACCTTCCTCCTTTGTTCTATTGTTGCAAATAAGTTCAAAGTGCAAAAGCAGTTTGCACTCAATTAACTCAGCAGGGGAAAGAGGAGAGGAGTGCCCTAAATCTTGCCCTGTGCTATAGCTATAGAATCAGACAAAAGCAAAGTGCGGCAGCCTCTCCTGGCTTGTGTGTTTTTCTTATTAATTACTTTTGCTGTCTTGAGCACACTCTGATGTTGCTTGGTGAGACTCAACACAGTTTTCATCTGCAAAATGTTGGAGGGCATAAGGCAGAGGTTGAAGGAGGCTTGATATGGTAGACACCTCTTCCCTTCTTGGCTATGAGGGAATGATGACCAAGGCAGTAAAAGTAAAACAATAAAAGCTTTGCCTCCATTAGCAGCAACATAGTAACTTCCTTTGAGATCTAGGTGGTATCTGAAGGCAACATGAAGATCTGTGTTCATTACACTCTGGTATCATAGATATGTGAAGTGTTGGGGAGGGTGGAAACCACAGAAAAATGGGAGTGGACAACATTTGTTCTCTCATCTCAAGTGTATTTTTGGAATCATGTTTTAAAAATACAACTATGCAATAATTTCCCTGTCCAAATTAAGAACACTGCTAAAGTCACATTTTAAAATAACATCATTACATCGGATGCTTCTACTGCAAAACTTGTAAATCAAGCCTATCTGTCCTGCAACCAAATTATTAATAGGGAGGGAGACCTTGATAAAACTGACAAGTTTTATTCTTGGACTCTCACTAATTCTGGCCCAATCACCCACCCCATCACTTATTTATTTATTTTGTTTATTTACCTAAAACTCCTCTCAGTTCAGGAGGAAGGAAATGGGAGTACAGTCACAAGATGGGGTGCATCCTCCTATCCCTACCCCTCACAACACCATCATCTGCATTGTCTCCCCTCTTCCTCTTCTTTCTATGGAGGAGAAGCAGCAGCTGTAGCAGTGGCACCTCCCAAGGATTAACAGCTGGAGGGGAGGTTCTGGACATTGTGCAAGAGGCTATAGAATACCCTTGCACTTCATCCAAAAAGAGACATGTGCAGGCACAAGCCACACTGATGCCCGAGCATGTGACTGACAGGATTCTGGCCCTAGTTTCCCCTGGGCAGAATGGCCACCAAGTAACTTTTCCAACCTCTACAAAAGCATATCCTCCAACATTTAACACATGAAAGCTGAGACACATCTCAGTGTGATCAAAAGGGTGTAATCAGCCAATAGGGCTGTAAAGGTTATGAATGTCCAGGAAAGCTGCCAGATACCTGCAAAAATATAAACAATCAGCTTAGGAATTGATGAAGCAATATCTGGGAAAGTGGCCAAACTGTAATGATAACAAGCAGTTTAAGTAGAGTCCTGATAAGAGTCAGCAGAAGCAAGAAGGGAGACACAAAGAATACTCCAGCAAACAGTCCAAGAGTTTGAGGCTTACAGAAGTCAGTGTGGGTCCAGAAGCAAGTCCGTAGTTCAACAGGATCAGTCAACAGCATAGTCCAAATCAGTCCAAGGACTAAACAGGAATCAAGGCACCAGGAACATGGAGTCACAGGTGACAGCCACGAAGCTTTTGCCAGGGTGATCAGTTAATCTCTAACAAGCTCCATAGCTCTCCCAGGGCATATATATAGTAATCATGGCTGTCCCAGGTGCTCCTTAATCACCTGGTGTTTGAGATAAAGTCTCAGTAATCTTCTCCTGGCTTCATTTTGGGGTCTCTGCTGGCTGAAAGACGGTATGGGTAAGTCTGTTTCTTCTTCCTCCTCCTTATCTGACTTGGCAGGGCTTGCTGCTGGGACTTGTGCCAACCCACTAGGACCCTGTTCTTCCTCTGCTTTGGGACTCCAGGTTGGTAGAGTTCCCTGCTGGCACAGGTGTAGATAAACTTGTGCCAGGGTCCACAGGGCCATTCCCTCCCATGCCCTCCTCCTTTGACTCCATACCTTCATTAGAGTCACAGGGCATGGCAATGAAAGAGGAAGAACAGACTGAACTACTATTTTTAAGCAGAGAAATCCTGGTGTCCCGTCCCCACCACCCCCGATTTATGTGAGGGATATGTTCCTGGACTTACCACAGATACACAAAGCCATGTATAATAGTGACCTGCCATATCAGACTATAGAATCATGCCGGAGGACCTAGTAAATGCCTAGAGAGGATGCCTCTATAGGCATCTGGTGTGACTCTATGGTCAACTTTCAGCAGAAGTTGACCATAGAGTCACACAGGAGGACCTCCCAATGACTAGAGAGTCCACCCCAGTGTGATTCAGGTGCCTAGAGAGACCTGCCCCCCCCCAACCACAGGTAAGTGAAACCACAAATATTGATCCTGAGTAAGCAGGAGAGAAACCGGGACATTTTAAAAGCAGCTAAGAAAGTGGGATAGCAAAGGATTAACTGGGACTGCCCTTGCTAAACCAGAATTGCTGGAGCAGTGGCTTCTTTACTATGGACCCCCTTTAAATATCTTTTGTTGCCATGGCCCCCAAGACTTAACTCAAGATTTAAAACCCCAATAATACTAATACTAATACTAATAATACAATTACACCATCCATTAAACCTACTTCACTGAAGGGGGAGGAAAGAATTTTCTCCTGGAGTGGACTGAATGGCAATGTCCAGAGCAAGCCAACCAGCCTTTGCCTTGTCTACTGTCCCATGGCTGCTCCACTGCAGGGAGGAGGTGGGCAGAGCAGCCTTCAAGCCTTGTCAGAGCCCCTGTGAGGACATTGTGGCCCCCTGGGAGTCCAGAAACCACAGGTTAAGAACCACTGTGCTGGGGGATATGCAAAAGATAAGGCATTTCACCAGTCATCCACTTCACCAACACAAACTGAGCACTTGATTCTAGATTCAAAGGTAATACTGTAGTGTTAATGATTATAGGTTTGATACTGCATTTGCCTGCACAATTAAACAAGGAGTAGTACTCTTGGGACTTGATACTGTTAAAAGGACCTTGAGCTGATACAAAATGCAAAGCAGGTATCTGATAGAATTAAAAACCTATGAAGCATCTTGCCCTTACAATGCAATGGCAAGATCTTTGTACATTCAGCCTTTGACTTCAGTCACTTTTGATTTGCCTCTGATCCCTCTATTTTGTTTTGTTGCCTCAAGTGAAATAAACTGAGATGCAGTTAAGAATACATTATCTTTTTAAAATGATGTAGGTCCCATAAATACACATAAGAGTACATTGATCCAAGCTTTGAAAAAAGGTTACTTTTTGGACTGCAACTCCCAGAATCCCTTAGCCAGCTACTGCATATCATAGTTCCAAAAAGCAACTTTTCTGAGCTTTGCTGCTGCAGACAGACAGACATAAAACATTTTCTTGAATATTACACGATTCATCTCTCCTCTTCAGGGAGGGTTGTATTGACATTAACACACTCTTTTCTTCTTAATGGGTTACTATATATCCCCCTCTACAGCAACCCCTGATCCAATCAAAATTAGAACGTCCCCAACCTCTATTTAATTTTGTATATTAATTTTCTATATTACCAATTATAGTTAAATGCAAAAAATTAATTCATTTGCTGATATTTATAGAACAGGTGCTTTAAAAATATGTACCAGTACATCAGCCAAGTTCTGTATCCCAGGGGCTTGCAATCAAAGAGAATGAAAACAGAGAGCTGAGTAAACAGGGAAGAATGTGTGATTATTTCAGTTATATATGAGGGCCAATAAGTCCCAGATCTCACCAAAACTGGATGCCTTTATAAAAGCCACACTAAGTTCTTGGAACTCAAAACTGAAATCTGCACTTATTAGAACAAAGCGAAAGCAGCTGTGCAAAAGCATCAGAGGTTGGCTTGCTACCCCACCAACCAGAAATGAGTCAGCCAAATTTAACAACTTCTCCCATTAAAATTCAATAAGAAGCAATAAATAAAATCTTTGCTAGGATCCCAGTAGCAAGCCTGGCATTCTTGAAGTACGCTATCAAAATATTATGACATAAATGGCAAATCCTTAAAGCTTTCCCACTCCCTTAGTTTCTGTTCCTTTATAAAGTTTCTAAGAACTTTGCACGCTAAATCCAGCAGCTATAGTGTCACTGATGAAGGTGCCAGACACAATTGCATGCCACATTCAGCTGGGCCTTTTCACACATTACCTTTTTTGGATGCACAGTACACCTAAGCAGGGATCAGGCTGCTGAATGCCTTTTAAAGAAAATGCTTATTAGGTTTCAGTGTTGGTGATTAGGGTTTGGCTTTTGCTATGTTGATTATTGAGGTCTGAGAGCCAAACTGTCATTTGGCAAACGACATCAAAAACCCACTGTAATCTCTGCTTAAAACAGTTTAAGTGCACACCTAATCTTGAATACTGTGAATACACGTAGCAGACAGTAAGGATTGAAAACCTTTCACTCCTATTACAAGAGAGGTGCATAGCTAATTAATACAGGACTTGCTTTGCATGGAAAAGCCCACCCCACTCCGCACCATTCAGACCTGTTAACAGGATGAGAAAGACTCCTATCTGAAACCATGCAGAGCTATTGCTAATCAGATTGGACAGCAAGGTTTCCAGATCTCAAGGTCTCCAGTTTTTCTGGGAGATGAGAGTGCAAATTCTCCACTTCCTTTTTTGCAAAAACTGTAAACTTGGGGGAGGGGGCAGCACATGCTCAGGAGGGTCTCACTTGCACCCCAACACCACCTGCTTTTGAAAAAAAAAGGGGGGGGCTGATGCCAAACACTGAACCAGAAACAAACAATGCCAAACAATGAACCAGAGCCAATTTTGGCATCCTGATGGGAGTAAAGGACAGTTTGAATGAACAGGGAAAACCAAGACATGCACAAGTTGTAATGGACATGATTCTCCTGTCCGGTCCTCTTTTATCTGCAACAACAGAACGGTCAAAGCTTCTCTGTTTTATTTTAAACAGACAAGAGAGTCTTTAAAACTAGCCAGCACAAGGCAGGAACAGCAGCTCCACTGAACTCATCAAAATATGGTTTGCACCACTAGCCTCAAAAGCAGAGGGGAGAAAACCTCAGCACAGGGGCAGAATCCAGCCCACTTGGTGTCTGAATCTGGCCATCTGGGCTTCCCCACATAGTCACATCTCTTCCTCACAACATTGCCGTCTGCTAGTTTCCCAGCTTGTCTGTGTGTTCTTTGTCCATTCTAGCAGGGTTGTTTGTTTCTTGTTTATTAAAATCTTTATTTGTTGCTGTTGCTATTTGCTGTCAAGAAGGCTTTGACTTATGCCATCCTATGGATGAGAGACCTTCATGAGCCTTGGGTATGAACAGCCCTTCTAGGTTTTGCAAACTTAGGGTGTTGTGGCTTCTTTTACTGAGTTATTTCTTTTGGAACACAGTCATTCTCTTTTCCTACTGCCTCCTATTTTACCTCTTTTCCAGAACCACATCTCACAGAGTCATAGAGTTGGAAGGGGCCTCCATGCTCACTGCAGAAGCTCCATTAAAACATCCCCAGCAGATAACTGTCCAGCCTCTTTTTGAAGAACTGTCCAGACAAAGAGGCAATTGGTTTCCCTTCCGAACTACTCTTGCCATCAAAAAATGTCTTCTAATGTTCAATTGAAATTTACCCTCCTGTAGCTTCAGCTCAATAGATCTGGTCCTACCCTCTGGGGTTGCAGAGAACAGGCCTGCCCCCTCCTCTTTGTAACAGCCCTTTAGATATTTAAAAAGTGCAATCATTGAACCCCTTAGTTTTCTCGTCATCAGGCTGAATATGTCCAGTTCCTTCAACTTTTCCTCATATGTTTTGTTCTCCATACCTCTTCCCCTTCTCTCAACCTGCTACAACTTCTCTATATCCTTCTTAAAATGGGTGCAGGGAGAGAACTGAATGCAGCACTCCAGATGAGGTATGAACCGTGCAGAATATAGTGGGACTATTACTTTCCTCAACTTGGAATCTATCTTTCTACTAATGCAGGCTAAAATAGCATTTGCATGCTTTGCTGCAGCATCACACTGCTGGCTCGTGTTCATCTTATGATCAACAATAATTCCAAAGTCCTTTTTGTATGTAGTACTGTTGAGCAAAGTATCCTCATCCTATACCTGTGCATTTGGGTTTTGTGGCCTAAATGTAGAATTTTGCATTTGTCTCTACTGAATTTTGTTTTATTGATTTCTGCCCAATTTTCTAGTTTATCTAGGTCTTTCAGAATTCTGTTCCTATTTTCCAAATGTTAGCCACCCCGTACAGTTTTCCGTCATCTGCAAACTTGATAAGGATTCTCTCCACTCTGCATCTAAGTCTTTGATAAAGACGTTGAAGAGTAATGGCCCTAGGATGGAACCCTAGGGCATTCCACTCGAGACCTCCTTCCAGTTTGAAGTGCAGACATTAATTATTACTCTTTGAGCATGGCTTTCCAACTAATTATGGATCTATCTAACAGTGTTCCCATCTATTTCACATTTAATCAGTTTGCTACTCGAAATATTATAGGGGACCTGATCAAATGCTTTGCTGAAATCCAGACAAGTTACATCCACAGCATTCCCACCATCTACTAAACTAATGATCTGACTGGGAAAAAAAATATCAAATTGGCTGGCAGGGTTTGTTCTTGACAAACTGGCTCCTACTGATCACTGCATTACCATCAAGCTACTTGAAGACAGACTCCTGTATAATCCGTTCTAATATTTTTCCTGGCACTGAGGTCTGACTGACAGGTCTGTAGTTTGAAATGAATTTATTATCTTCCTGTTAGCTTTCTTTACTGTCTAGCTTTCACAACCATAAATAGAAATTATAAATACTATGGCATGGATGATCCTGACTTTCATATTTAATTATACCTCTTTACACTTTTACAGCATTTTATATAGTTCCTTCATAGCTGCCTTTCCAAGTCTTAGCCTTCTTTTTATATACCTCCCTATATCATGAGACAGGACAGCCTACAATAAAATTGATATAGACAGATGAAAACAATTGAAAGCAGTAAAAATAATTTAAATGGACTGAAACACATTAAACAAATTGGCAGGCTAAAAACAGGTGAAAATACTTTAAAACCATATGCATAAACATTTGGGGGCTGATCAGTCAAGGCTTTTGTAAACAGCCATGTTTTTACTCAGCACCTAAATAAAGCCAGGTTTGGTGCCAATGTTGGGACTCCAAGCAGAGAGCTTTCCACAACCGGGGTGCCACAGCTGAGAAAGCCTTGTCCTATGTCCTCACACAGTGTATTGACCACACTAGTGGGACACAGAGGGGGGATCCTCTCATCAGACCTCAGTCCTAAGGCAGGTATATATAGGAAGAGGCATTGTAGGTTCTACTACCTCTCTTCTAAGACTTTAGTTACTTGTAAGCTAAATTTGTCTGGTATTTTCAGTCCTTTTGCTTTTGGCACACTGGGATATAGCCCCTCAAGCTGAAAGAGATTCTCTGCTCTTGCCAAAAGGATGAGAAGAAATCATTTTTGCTCCCCCAGTTATACTCCTCAAATTAGGTTCCTTAAAGCATATCTGACTCACAGTATCAGTGTAACTATTTGTCTATGTATGTGTGTATTTCTATGCAGCACCATCTCCACAGATCTCAGCAATGTACAATAAAATCAATATAAGCAATTTAAGATCTGAAACAGTTAAAAACAGTTTACAGTTTTGAAACAATAAATTACATAAGTTAAAAAGCATGCACACACACAAACAGGGTCCCTTTCACACTACAACTGTAATCTATACAGTTGTCCCTCCGTATCCATGGATTAGGTATTCATGGATTTAAGTATTCGCAGTTTGAAGATATTCTTTAAAAAAGAATAATCCAAAAAGCAAACCTTGATTTTGCCATCTTACATAAGGACACCATTTTGCTATGCCATTACATACCATGGGACTTGAGTATTCACAGATTTTGGTATCCACGGGGGTCCTGGAACCAAACCCCAGTGAATATGAAGGGACAACTGTATTTATAAAAGGCATGGGTATGCTTCCACTCCCAGTATGCTAACTGGACACTTAGGAAACACCCAACCAATCCCCTCCCTCCTCTCACTCCCTCAGCCAATCACCACCCACATGCAAATTCCCTCCCCACCTCACAATCCACTCCTGCCACTCAATCTGCATCTACATCGCCAGCCTCTCAGGGGCCCCTCCCTCCTCTCACTCCCTCAGCCACTCACCACCCACATGGAAAACAATGCAAAATTATTTTCCTAAAATAATACCATGTAGCTGAACCATATGATAGCCCAGCAGGGTGCATGTGACGGACACCAGCCGCAAGCTCCAAGCCGCAACCACCACTTGAAACCTCAGCAGGGCATATGTTATGCTGGGTACAACTAGTAGCACTATGAATCCACTTGAGCTACCATGGTGACATCTTGTGGAATCCTGAGGTTTGGAGTTTGGGAAGGGACTAGAGCTCTCTGGTTGAGAATTCTAAATACTTCTCCCTAAACTGCAGATCCCTAATCCTGCAGGGTCCATAGGACATAACCATAATGCTGTATTTGTATAGCATGACAGGACCCCTGGGAACATGTACTAGGATTGCCAAATTGAAACTTGGAGAGGGCTCCTGTACCTTTAATGATTTGATGGAAGAGGGAATTTCAGCAGGTGTCTTTTGTTACCTGTTTATAGGAGAAGCCACACCTACTGAAATTCCCTCTTTTACACAATCATTACAGGAGCTCTCTCCAGTTTTTACTCAGACATTACTAATATATACAGTTGTCCCTCCGTATCCACAGATTTGGTATCCACGGATTTAAGTATTCACAGCTTGAAAATATTCTTAAAAAATAATAATCCAAAAAGCAAACCTTGATTTTGCCATCTTATATAAGGGACACCATTTTACTATGCCATTGCATATAATGGGACTTGAGTATTCACGGATTTTGGATATAATTTTGGATATAATGGGACTTGAGTATTCACGGGGGTCTTGGAACCAAACCCCAGCGAATGTGAAGGGACAACTGTATTGTACAATTCTCTCCAGCTCTCCTTTTTTCTCTCCATGGCCTACATTAACTGGAATTCAATGTGTAAAATAAGGATCGCACAGGTGGAGCAGGAGGGGGGAGTTTTAAGCATCCTTATTCAGCTGTCCACAGGGAAACAAAAAGGAGGATTCTGTTTCTAAGTTAAGTTTCCCAGAAGTCAAGAGCTCTCACTCCTGCTCAGCAAACTGTTTCAAAGGTCCCTTTAAGAGGGCAACTGTTTGTTCTATTCCTGTAAATTCGCCTAGTGCTTCTTCTTTTAAGCAGTTTAATATGTATTAATGACTCATTTATTTGTACTTTCCTATTCATAAAATGGCAAGGGGATGTGAAAAGCTTTTGATTTTTTTTTTAAAAAAGAAGAGGCTCTGTAAATTCTTGTTGCCTCCACCTCAAACTTCTATAGTTACCCTGTTCTAGAAATGTAGCTATGGGGGGGGGGGGGAGATATGCAGGCACTGTCCCCCCCTTAAGCTCCCCCCCCCAAAAAAATCCTTCAGTTCCCAAGTTGAGCATTTAGAAATAAGAGGTTGGCATCCAAAGAGAAGGGACAGTGAAAGATACTAAAGAAATGCTAATGCAGAAAATATAATAAAGTTCAAGGTGTGAATGATTTTCAGTGCCTTGCTCTTTGCAATGGTAGAAATTTGGGCTCTGATGGAAAATTTCATTTGGGGGCATAATTATTATTTGGGGGCAATGCCCTCATTTTGCTCTCCGCCCCATAGCTACACCCTTGCCCTGCTCCAAAACATTGGGCCGTGGCCCATAAAGTCTGGTAGCTCTCAGGTCAGTGGTATGGTGAATCCACTTTGCAACTGAGTCCAAATTTTAAAAGTGCTGTCCAAAGTGCTGAACCTATTTTGGTAAAGAGGTACTACACCCTAGACATATCCTTTAGACAAAAAGCCAAAGTGGATTCATCACCCCCAATAACACTAGAGCCAGCAGCTGCATGTGACACTTAGATTATTTCCATCATGGACATGATTAGAGTACCAGTCAATGATAATTAAAAGGGTTTATGGGGCTTAAGAGTTTAAATGGCCATACCAAGTGTGTTTGTTCTGTTCTGAAACTGGCTTGCAAATACTGTAACAATGAAAATGCACTTTAAAAGTATCAATGTTTTTTAAAATTGCCATGTAGGAACCCCCTTCCCCGCAAACACAAATGGTCTATAAACCAGCAACATACCACACATCCCAGAATGATGAGGGTTTCCTCAAAGGAGGGATTCCAGGGCTGTGGTAGCACCACTGAAAAGTCCCTGATGCTAGAAACCCAGCAATTAGATCGGTTAAAGACACACCCTCCAACTGTCTCATTTTGGCAAGAATAGTCCTGACTAATCCTCTGTTGTCCAACTTTTTTGGCTACTTTAAAATGCTCCAATTTCTCTCTTACCTCCTTCCACTTTTCCATTTTGTCCTCAGCTTACTTCAGTTTCTCCAAACTGAGTTCAAAGTGCAAAAAACAGTTTGCACACAGGTGACTCAAAAGTGAGGACTGGGCTGGGTTTTGCCCTTCCTAGTAGGCACAGGCAAAAGCAAACAGCTGCAGTCTCTCCTAGCCTGTGTATTCTGCCCCATAAAAAACTGTTGCCATCTTGACCACACTCTGGTGCTGCTTGGCTACATGCAGGGCCGATTTAAGGGCCCTGCATCACCTGCAGCCACGGGGGGGGGTCATGGGGGGCACATCATAACCCTATCCTGAAAAACCATTATTAGTAATAATCTGAATATCCTGTATTGTGAATAGGTTAGGTTAGGGCCCCATTTACATGATGAAAAAAATCCATATGGCGTTCGAAAGATTGATAATGTGTACATATGGCCGTTCGGATATATTTGTGTTTTTCGGAAGGGGGCTAGCAAGTCCCCTGTAAAGTCCGTGAATTTGGAGTTTGGGAGAAATAGTGGATCTCAGCAAAAAATACGTACAATCATTCGAATGTTCAATCATTTGTTCACCCCCATTCGCACATATACAACAGGCAGTGTAATCTGATTGGCTGGCTGAGCAGAGGGGGCAGAGCTAGGAAAGAGGGGAATTGGGAGAGGCCACCATGTTGGATTCCCAGCTAAGCAAGAGTCCGGAAAGTCCATGAAACTAACATTTTTATGTTTCTTCTTTTTTATTTCATGGTGTAAATATGGAAAAATGACTGTCTGCATCACAGGGAGCTTTTTACATTTTTTAAAAAAAAGTGGCCAGAGATTTAAAACTGAAGCTTGGATCTCTTGCTCCAGCCAGCTGGGCAAAAGGGGGGGGGTCATACAGAATTTTGGGGGGTAAAAAATCATGTAGGTAGATCGTACGTATTCGAACGGCTGCCTTTTCAAATTTTTTACCCCCCCAAATGGATTTTTTCCCCGTCGTGTAGATGGGGACCTAGTTAGGTTACATTGACCTGAGATAAACACATGGGGCCCCCAAAACAAAGTGTTGCACGGCCCCCAAAATACCTTAAACCAGCTGTGGCTACACATGTCCTGGTTTTCATCTGTGAAATGTTGGACGCTACGTAAAGAGAAGCCATGGAGCAGGCCCTCCGATGTCAGGCTTAAAGCTTGGAAAAGTTCATATGGGTTCCTATAGCTAGCTGGGGATTATGGGACTATTAGTCCAACACATTTTTTTAAAGGGAAGCATCGGGTTGGGAAAAGCTGCCTGAAGATGAGCTCGTCTTGGGCTATTTGAGTGCCAGTGCACAGTTAATTTTGGAGCATATTTAGCCAGTCTTTTTCTTTTCTTCCTAAGATTTATTAGTTGCTGCCAACAACTATAGCTATACCCAGTTACTCTCATGACAATGTAAATTAAAACCAAGGAAAATGCAAGATCCATATAAATCAAATGAAAAGCAGCATAAGAAAATTACCGCTTAAAAGCAGCAATCAATTAAAAGCAGCATAGGCATCATAAGATCTAAAAATATTACAGAGATGAAACTACTTGAAAAATACCACACAGCCACAGAAGTATACAGAGATTAAAGGTGCGAAGGAATAAAAGGGGCTTGGCTAAACACCTTAAAAGATACAGGACAGATATCTGGTAGACCTCTCTGGGGATGATGTTAAACATAAAATGGAGGATACACCTAGTAGGGTTTGCTCCGCAGTAGCTGCTCACTCAAAACTTGGCAAAGTTATTTTCAGATGACAACTCCCAGAATCCCCCAACCAGAACAGCCAAAGCCTATTGTCCAAGAAGTTATTCTTTCGAACTCAGCATCTCAGTATGTGAGGGCGTTCAGAACAAGGTCTCTAATAAAGATCTCAGGGTTCAAATGGACACTTTATTTATTTTATGAAAAATTACTTATTTTATAAATCTTATAACTCTGTTTATTATTATTTGTTTTTAAATCTGATAAACCTAGTTATTTTATATCAAAAATAAGCAGAGAAGGAATAGTGATTTAATTTTCTTTATTTTATTTAAAATCTCCCTGTCCTGTCTTATATCCAAAGCTCTCAGGTGGACACTTTATTTATTTTATGAAAAATTACTTATTTTATAAATCTGATAACTCTGTTTATTATTATTTGTTTTTAGATCTGATAAATCTAGTTATTTTATCAGAAATAAACAGAAGAGGAATAGTGGTTTATTTTTATTTATTTTAATTAAAATCTCTCTATCCTGTCTTATTTCCAAAGGTCTCGGGTTTGGGCATAGTCCATAAAAAAGACTGTAAAACAGTTAAAACCATTGTAAAAGCAAAACACACACACTATTTAAAACACACACACACATACAACCCAAGGACCCAAAAACAAGCCATAGCCAGCAATTCACAGAAGCTTGGGTGAACAACCAAGTTTTAACTTGGCCCTCAAATTAAGACAAGGTTGGCACCATTTAGGCCTTCAAGGGGAGGGCATTCCACAACCAAGGTGTCACACCCAAGAAGGCTTTCTCCATGATCCCACATAATGCACTGCTTCCAAGGGTAAGACACAAGGGAAGGCTATTTTACAACCATTTCAAAAACATAAATAAACATGTAGAAATAGACTTATTCCGTTTTCTGCAAGAACCACTTTGCTTGGAACATTTTGATTGAGTGTCTGGCTGAAAAAAAAATGAAAAGCTAATTTATTTTAAATCAGGAGTGAGGAAAGTTGCATGCAGCCCCAGACCTCACTTCTTCTGTGACACCTGAAGCCCTTGCACAATCTTCTGAAGGCCCTTATTTAATTAATTTATTTATTTATACCTTGCTCTTCAGCCTGTGGCTATCACAGCAGCTTACAAATTGTTTTAAGCAATAGCAATTTTACACATTTACACTGCATTAAGCAGAAAACAAGAAAACAAAAAGGATATTGACCAATTGGAGCATGTCCAGAGAAGGTCTGGAAACCATGCCTTATGAGGAGAGACTTAGGGAGCTGGGTATGTTTAGCCTGGAAAAAAGACGGTTAAGAGGTGATACGATAGCCCTGTTTAAGTATTTGAAGGGGTGTCACGTTGAGGATGGAGCAGGCTTGTTTTCTGCTGCTCCAGAGACTAGAACATGGAGCAATGGATGCAAGCTCCAGGAACAGAGATTCCACTTCAACATTAGGAGGAACTTTTTTTTACAGTAAGAGCTGTTCGGCAGTGGAACACACTCCCTTGAAGCGTGGTGGGGTCTCCTTCCTTGGAGGCCTTTAAACAGAGGCTGGATGGCCATCTGTCGGGGATGCTTTGATTGTGATTTCCTGTGTGGCAGGGGGTTGGACTGGATGGCCCTCGTGGTCTCTTCCAACTCTGCAATTCTACGATTCTAAGTAGGATTCCCAGGTCTCAGAGCCTGGCCTGGTGGTTGGAGGTCTCCAGTCCTTGGGGAAGGCAGAGGATTTTCAGGGGAGAGTGCTGAAAGAGAGCGAGGGAGTGTGCAGGGGTTGGGGTGAAGATCAAGTTTCACCCCCTTCAGTGAGCTGTGCTGGTGTGTTGCAGCACATCAGAAGAGATGCCACACCAATTCTGGGTAAGGGTTGCCAGGTCAGGAGCATCTGAGGCCAAGCGATTCCAGGAGCTGGCTTCCTGTAGCTAGAGCTGACAATTTTTTTGTTGTTGAAAACATTGCTCAGAAAAATTTCTTTGACTGGACTTTAATTATGAGAGCACCAGGGAACAACCCTCTCAGATTTTGCTCTTGAAATCTCCTAGTGTGGGATGTCTTCACCTGGCAACCCTAACCAGAAATGATGTGGCATCACTTCCAGTGATCCACTTCCAACACACCACTGCAGCCCAGGCAGGTGAATTTGACCTCCAATCCTGCCCTTGCACAGTTGCCCACCCCTGTTTAAAAGGGATAATGGTTTCAGCTACTCTAGGCCTTGCTATTTGGCCCATTATTCCAGCTGCTCATTTCCTGTGTTCCACTCATTTCTAATACACCATTCTTGGCCTAGGGCCTAAATACCAGATCCCATCTGATCTTGGAAACTAAGCATGGTCAATCCTGGTTAGTACTTGAATGGGAGATCACCAACAAATACCAGGTGCAGTAGGCTATTTGCCAGGAAGGAACTGGCAAAACCACCTTCTGAATATCCCTTGCCTAGGAAAACCCTATGAAATTCATGGGCTCACCATAAGTCAACAATAGGTGATTTGAAGGTACATGCACTCACATACATTGGCTAAACATCTACAGAGGTTTCCTTAGGATTAAGCTCCACTGAACAGGGTGAGATTTACTGCTGAGTACACATACACAGAACTGCTACCGAAGCATGTGATAAAAATGAAATCCTACATTCACAAATGTAGTGATTTTCCATCAAGCCAATAGGTTTTGGAGTCCTTGTTAGCATCATGAGCCAATGTTAGCAGCTGTCCAGTGACAGAGAAAGGATTTATTTGTATAAGTGACTTTGTTAGATACTTTTTTGCATCAGCTTGACAGTTTGAAGATGGGGGGAAATATGAAGCCTGAAAAGGGACTGGGGAAATAAATGTTCCTCTCTTTACTAATCTGCTTGCATAGTTCACATAGCTAGGGGTCACACTTACACATTTTGATTTTCTTCGTTTGCCTCTGCACTATATAGTCCTGGGGAGTCCATATTCCACTGACATTGCCAGGAAGGGGGGATGCACCCCAGTGCAAATACCCCATGTACCCAGTGATGGGGAATTTGATTGCCGGTCAGAGATAGTCTGGGTAGAATTAATCGCTTGAGGGCCCAACTGTACCATTGGCTGTGAGGGGATGCTGAACTCCATCAGCTAAAAGACTGGAATGCTTCTCTGCTATATACCATCTACTGCAGTGGTGTCCAAACTTTGGCCCTCTTGGTGTTTTGTACTACAGCTCCCAGAATTCCTGACCATTGGACCAGCAGGCTCAGGCTTCTGGGAGTTGGAGTCCAAAACACTTAGAGAGCCAAAGGTTGGACACCACTGATTTACTGTATCATTTACCACCAATAAAGCTTATCTTATAGCAATACTATGTCAGCATTTGGCACCAAAGTCTTGGGACAGCCTAGAACTACAGCCAATTCCAGCACAGAACAACTGATTGCAAGCAGGGGTCAGTGTACTGTAAACGAGAAATAAGGAACGTCATGCTTCTGGAACTCTGATGTTCATCAACTGGAATAAATGGGAAAATAACTGTTCTAGAGGGAAAAGAAGGGAAGACACTTGGAATTAAGAAACAGAGGCACCTCTAACGATGTATGTACTCAGGCCAGGAATGTGTTCTTGGTCCAAAATGTGAGCTTACAACTCTTTCACATAAATATAAATTCTGGTTTCCCTCTCAAACCTTCCTCAGTCCAATGTAATTTAATTCTAATATTAGTGCTTGGACACTTTCTTTGGACTATTAGTCCCAGAATCCTCCAGCCAGCATGTCCAACAGCTATGCTGGACAGAGAAATTGAAGAGTTCTGTTTAAAAAAAAAAAAAAAGGCTTTCCCAAGCTTTAACTTCAAGCTTTTTCCTCCTAAATGTCACAAAGTGTTGCTTTGAGCTTTTTTGTTATGGTTAATATCAGAACATGGAAATGCTACTTTCCTTGCCACTGGCATGCTGGTTGGGGGATTCTGGGAGTTTTAGTCTAAAAAGGTTACATTTCCACACTTTGAATTTGATTGCTAAATAATTGGGAATTTAGGAAATTGTACCAGTCTGCAGACGATTACTCAGCATTGTACCAGTATGTCCTGATCCATCTTCTATTCACCATCCTTACAGATTTTCTGTACCCAAGAGAGTATGGAGTGTTTCTAAAACTCTGATGAAAAAGTCAGAAACACAAAACAGATGATGCACTGTCATGCTGCCTCAAAATTGCTGATTCAGGCTTTAAGCTCTTTGTATTTGGAGAGCAATGGAAAAGGGTAACTTGTCCTTCCAGGATCCAAAAGTTCACAGACGAAAGAACAACCGGGTGTTGGGATAATTTGCTGTTTGGACTATAGCCTCCCAACTAGCATGTCCATGGGCCATTCTGATTGCAGGACTAGAGGAGTTATGGTTCAAAAGGGTAACTTCTCCAAGCTTAGGCAATTCATGCTAGCAGATGTGAGGATGTGAGAATAAAAGACATATAGAGATGCAGGTAATAGTAAACATGTATTCTTAACCAAAACCATAGCAATCATCTAGGGAGATGCTGTTGGGGAGCAAGGAGGGAGAGATCCATGGTAAATGTGGTGTAATGTCCTTTCAACTTCTTGGTTGTTGTGTGTCTTCAAATCATTCCAACTTATGGCGACTCTAAGGCAAACCTATCACAGGGTTTTCTTGGCAAGATTTGTTTAGAGGGGGCTTGGCTTTGCCTTTCTCTGAGGCTGAGAGAGTGTGACTTGCCCAAGGTTATCCTCTGGGTTTCTGTGGCTGAGCAGGGATTTGAAACCTGGGGGCTTACCAAACTTTGAAGTGAAGCCGCCGTGCAGCAGGAAGGTTCCATCTTCCGTGCTGCCTTACCACACAAGGTCATCATTCTTCTGGTGTTCTGCCATTCCAGTCCTGTGGGAGACCAAGGTAAAACTGCATCTTTTTGTTAACAGTTTTTTTCAGTTAGCAAAAAAACATGGTTTTACTTTGATCTCCCATGGGACCAGAACGAAAGAATGACAACATCGTGCAGTAAGGCAGCATGGAAGACAGAACCTTCCTGCTGCACTGCTGCTTTACTTCAAAGTGTGGTAAGCCCCTTGGTCTCCAGAATCATAATCCAATGCTCTGTACCACATTGGCTCTCTTTACTTCTTTACCATGTTGTAAATATTTTTTAATTGGTTTAAAATTAGTGTTTTTAATAGGATTGCTTGTTTAGAGGTTTCTTTTAAAAATATATTATCAGGTGTTTCACTGTACTTTTATTCTATACTGTAAACCATGATGGATCCCAAGCCCGGAGAAAGGCCGAATATAATTTGAAAAAAAAAATGAAATGAAATAAATTGTGTGTTTCTTAAGTGTTTTCAAAACAACTGACAGGGGTTTATCACATGAGGGAAGGGAAGTGGAAGGGAAGCCCGAGAGCAGCATGTCCTACCATGACTTATCACAGAACGTCAGCAAGTTACAGTTCTTCTCCCATTCCGGTCCCATGGGAGACAGTGGGAAAGGCGGATCTTCTTGCTAATGGATTTTTCCAGTTAACAAAAAGACGTGTTTACCACTGTCTCCCACGGGACCAGAATGGGAGAACAACTGAAACACACCAACGTTGTGTGATAAGGCAAGGCGGGTGGCACTTAATATGGGGTGTGACAACTACTTACAGCAACACTATGCCATTGTCTCCTTGTCAGACTGAGGGGGTGTGCTTTGCTCAAGGTCACTTAGTGACTTTCCATGGTCGAGCAGGGATTAAAACCCTTGTCTCCTGGAGTCCTAATCCAACAGTCCACACTGTTTCTAGGGCCCATTTATATAAATCTCTATTTAATTGTCTTAATTATTTATGAAATGTATACACCCCCTTCATCACACATGTACTATCAGAGCACCTAACAGCAAAAATAAACACAATATAGTCAGTCACAAAATTAAAAATATGACAGGAGAAGTCTAATACAAATCTTGTGTGCACGTGTAAGAGAGAGTAGCTACAAATGTTTGCAGCTACTTAGAAGTTGCTGGGGGAGGGTTATACATTGGAGAATGAAAAGATCTTTGCCTAATGCCAAAATGAGAACCAATGTGAGTGCCAGTTCAGCCTGGCACAAAGCTAGAAAGGTAGCTAGCTGACCAGGGCAGTGTGTTGTAGTGGTGCCAGCACTTTTTGATTAGCAGGGATGACAACATCATTCAACATCTGCCTCAGGTTTAACTGCAATGCTCATAGTCATGAGGACAGAGATTAATTTTCCTGGCAACATATTGTGACCTATCCTTGTTATTAGGTAAAGTATTTGGGAAACTGGATGGTCTTGAATGGGCAGGTAGGAGCCATTAGGTTTACAAAAGGGTGCTCCTGGTGGAAATGAAATAAACTAAGGCTTTATTATAGTAATTCCATTCTAAAATAGGAAAGTTTCCCAAAATGCTAATCTAAGCTAGCTCCATCTCGAGGGAGAGCTGAGAGTGTTCTGGGGAGGAGAAGAGGTGGAAACAGACCTAAGAGTATCAGTTTACACCACAGAAGGAGCATAGAATGAGAAGAAAGAGAGGACAAGCCATCTTCTCTGCCTTGGGCCTTGGGCAGAAAAATATCTTGGGCTGGCCCTGAGTGGGAAGAAAGTTTAGGAACTCTGTGTCCTTACCCACCCATCTGACAGAGCTTAAGCTAGTATGCATGTAATAGCCAGCTCAACATTCTCTCTGTCTCTCTTTGGCACATTCGGAGGTGTCACCCTCCAAGACTGGCTGAGAACAATAACACAGGGCAGTGGTTCTTAACCTGTGGTCCAGGGACCCTCAGGGGGCCATGAAGTCCCCACAGGGGGGTCCGTGAAGGCTTGATGGCTACTCAGACCACCTCCTCCCTGCTGTTCAGTGGCATGACGGGAGCCACTGAACAGGTGCCACATGACAGGAGCCAAAATGAAGGCTGACTGGATGGCTTTGCCTGCACATTGCCATTCAATCCACTGCAGCCACAAACTTGCAGGAAGAAGCAAGAGAAAAGTCTTTCCTCCCCCTGTAGTGCCTTGGAGGGAAGGTTTAATGGATGGTGTAACTGTGTTATTGTTGTTGTTATTGTTGTTGTTTTAAATCTTGAGTTAATCTTGGGGGTCCACAGCAACAAAAGATATATAAAGGGGATCGCTGGTTAAAAAAAAAAGGTTAAGAACCACCAAGATATGGAATGTGATTCCAGAGGCCGAACAGTGCAGACATCCCTTTGTGAACTAGTAGAAAATAGGTGTACCTGGAGAGAATTAGCCATTGCAGTGACAGAAAAAAAACTTTTGAGTGTGGAAAGTCACAGGTTGCCCACCACCAGCTAAAATGAGTGAAGTGTGGCCATAGGCCTACTATCCATAGGATAATTTAGAAAAAAAATCTCCCAAATGCCCTCTAGGGGTGTGGGGGGCATTTTGCCACATTTTGGGGGCCCAAAGGCCATTTCATTCATGGACCAGGAACCAGGGCTTGGGGAAGCTCCATCCTCTCCTATGACTAGACTAGGAAAGCTAAGCTCACCCACCCACCCCACAAAAAAAAATGACCTGGCAAAATTGAACTACCCAGCTCCCTATGTAGCTCAGCATTCTCAGACATTATCAAAAAGGTGCTAAATTATCAAGCAGTAATAATATTAAGACAGCGATTGTTATTGAGTTCTCCCAGGAATAACTAAGGCTCCCTGCATGAGGGGCACTTCTACAGACACACTGTGCTTGTCAGAGACTTCCTATTTAAGGATGCTTGAATAATAATGGATGGGGAAAGCAATTTGCCCTTCTCCCGCTAGTACCTGCAAGTAGACAAAATTAATAACAGCCTGCCTGCCAATCACACCCTTCACCAGCTTTAAAATAATGTGTAGATCCCTCATTGTAGGGCCAGGAGAGATCTTTTTAAAAATAAGAAATGAGCATGAAGTGAATTTACAGTCATTTCCGGTTGTTAAAAAAAAAGGGGGGGGCTCTTCTGGACCTAAAATTGTTCGGGGAGTCTAAAAACATGGCAAAAAATGCCCCCAAGCTCCTAGAGGATGTTTGGGGCATTTATGGGGAAAATGTTTGGTTTGGTTTGGTTTTTGCAGTGGGATCCGGGAGGGGGGTGTCCTCCAAAGACCCCTAGTGGGGCAATGCAGCCCCCTCGGCTCTGACAGTTGCCTGAGCTAAAATAATCAAATGTGTAATGATAGGAAAGCTGACAATAGGAAAGACCTTTCTTTGTCCAGCACCCTGCCAGTCAGAGTACACATTGCTGGCTTAGACAGACCAACTTCCTGACTCGGTATAAAGGCAGCTTCATATGCGTTCAGGGTGTCTCAATGTGTCTTTTGAGAGAGCCTCAAAAATGGCAGCAGTGCATCCAGTGGCAAATGTTCACATCTGCAGGATGGTAGATCCAGTCTGGGTTTTAATCTAAACTTTAAAGGTCCTGTCCAAGGTATTAAACCCTGTTCCTATCCAAAATAGGTCCAGCACTTTGGACAACTCCTTTAAAGTTCAGACTAAAACCCAGAGTGGATTCAATCTAACATAAGATCCACCAGCTACTGGTGGCAGAGATGGCAAAGAGACAAAGAGAACTCTGTTCCTTTCTCCCTAAACTGAAAACTGTTTCCCTCAACTATAACTGGGGGGGGGGGGGCTCTCCTTAATATACCAGCACCTACCTCCTTAATATATCAGCTTGTTTGGTTGCAGTGCAGAAAACGACCTTCCCTGTCGTGGCACCCACCACATGAAATGAGATATGATATTAGGTAGATGCCAATACTGGTTACTTCTATCATTAACTAACAGCATATTTGTTTGCCCAGGCATTTTCCTTATTGTCTTCTTAGCTGTTAATGTAGTCAGTTACCACTAGTTTATAATGAACTGCATCTAATAGATTGTTTTACTCTTTTATCATTATTTTATCCTTTTTTTTTTTTTTTAGAAATTGACTTTACTGTGTCTGTTTTTATTGTAAATCTCTTCAAGGGTTTTTGTTACCTCTGGTTTTTAATGAACTATTTCTAAAGGAGGGTTTAAAAAAAAGAGTGGTACAAAAATGTTCTGAAATAAATATAATAACTTTATGCACTTTAGAATAACTGTGTCATGCATCCATTCAGTTCAACTGAAGTGTGATGTTTCCAATTAAGCTCCGTATCACTTGTAATAATGGCAGCTGGCAAACCTGCTCTTGAGTTATCACAAGGGCAAACCATGATCAGCTTTCACTGCTGTCTAGATGCAGCTATTAAAAGAAACAGAGCCAATTAAAAGGTTATTTGATGTTTCCATCTCCATTCTCTGTTCACAGAGACACAAAGATTTTAGGAGCAAATGGAACAAACCTGCTTTGCTCTTAATTCCTGAGCTCTATCAACTTCCCACCTCTGCCCACTCCACTCCCAAATCCAAATGTGCATTGTTTTATGGTGGGCCAAAGAACAGTCATTACCAGCATTAAATGAAATGGAAGAACCACATTACCTTCACCACATTATTGTAATAATGATAGCTACACAGTTGTGTGGGGTTTTTTTTAGCATACGCTGTTTGCAATCAGAAGGTTTTTCTATTACAGTACAAAACTGCACCTCCGACCACCTTGAGTTTACTTGGAGAAAAAAGAAGGAGCAACTTTAAAATAAGCAGGTACATGGCTAACCATAGGAGAAACAGATCACCTTGGACCATGCCATCTACACCTCTGGCTCTTTGTATCCTTGTCTCCCTCTTCCAGAACCCACTGGTTGGGACCAGAGCTTGGAAATGTTATTTTTGGGGACTAAAATTTCCAGAATCCCTGAGCTAGCTTGTCATCCTGGCTGGGAGCTTCTGGGAATTGCAGTCCAAAACAGTAGCATTTCTGACACCTGTGACTGGATCTCTCAATTCCTTCCTTTGCTTTGAAGGAAAGATCCTAACTAATGGTGTGGTGGAGCCAGGACTCACCAGGTCAAAGCACTGGGAGTTTTGGATTAGCAGGGAGGATAACATCACTTGCCATGCCTTCCAAGCTTCCCTGCTTAGCTTAGCCACAATAGTCCTTACAGTAGTTGAGGGAAAACCCTAACAGCATCTGAGGAAAAATTTAGATTTTCTATCAGCAATGTCTCCTTCAGAGCTATCCTTGTGGCAATGCAAAGTATTTTTTATAGTGGCTTGGTGCTGAATGAGCAATTAAGATCCATTTGTTTTACAAAAGACCTGTTCCTATTACCCATGAAATTGCTACACATGGTTTGTTGACGTTCTAGAACAACACAGCTGCCTCCATTTTTTATCCTCCTCAGAGGTGTGGCTCTGAGGACTGTCACTATGAACACCTATACTTTCATATTCACTACTCCACCACTGTTTTCTGTTCCAAAACTGCCAAAGTGTGGGGCAAGAGACTTGTGGGTTGGGGTGAGGAGACATTAAATTTTTGCCATACAAAATCCCATCTTCTTTGCCAAAGATTAGAAGGTGAGGAAGGGAACATATGAGGTCTGTCTATTAAATAACAAGACAGATACAATAGCCCATCTTTATTTATATGTATGACAATTATAATGCTTGTCTCCTTCAATATACTTTCCATTCACACTCACACACCAATACAGTCTTGTTTTCCACTGGTTGAAGGCATGAAGCAGATCAGTTTCTATCAGCTGTTTCAACACATTTGCCATTTTCTTCTTTACTGCATCAGTTTACTCAAAACGTGTTCCTTTAAGCACGATTTCACTTTAGGGAAAAGAAAAAAGTTGCATGGTGTCAAACCTGGTGAATATGGAGGATATTCAAGTGTAGTAATGCATTTATCAGCCAAAAACTGCTTCACAGAAAGTGCTGTGTTAGCAGGTGCATTGTCTTCATGAAGAATGAAACCATTTCCCCACAGTTCTGGCCCTTTCCCCCGCAACTCTTTTTCTCAGTTTTGTCAAAGCTTCCTTATAATAATGCTGGTTCACTACTCTGCCTTCTGGAACCCATTCTGCCAAAATTATGCCCTTAATGTAAAAAAAGCACCAATGAGCTTGGCTTTGAAGGTGGACTTGCATTTACGTGCTTTTTTCATTCTTGGTGATGATGGTGTTTTCCATTGCATTGACTGTTGTTTTGTCTCAGGATCATACTGGAAGATCCTGGTTTCATCACTAGTGATAAGTTTTTGAAAAAGGTTTGGGTCCGCTTCAAGTTGCTGCAGAATATCATGTTGCTTGACTTTTTAAACTTAGCATTTTTCTGGCACTCACATGCTTTTCTCATTCTTGGTGATGATGGTGTTTTCCATTGCATTGACTGTCGTTTTGTCTCAGGATCATACTGGAAGATCCAGGTTTCATCACTAGTGATAAGTTTTTGAAAATGGTTTGGGTCCGCTTCAAGTTGCTGCAGAATATCATGTAGCTTGACTTTTAAACTTAGCATTTTTCTGGCACACAACAGACAACACAGCTGTTTTAAATGACAACTGACAATTGACTGAACAGCTGAGAGTGCTGATGTTTGTCATGCAAGTTCAGACGTGTTCAAGGTCACCACTCAAGCATTCACAATCAGTTCTCCCTGATTTGTCTGAAAGGTAGAAACACAGTCTCGTTATTTAATAGACATAATTGTATTTTGTGCCTTGTACCATATTTTGTGTTCACACATACAACCTGCTCATTCGTAGCTATAAAGATCTGTTCCTAGGCACTTCACTCCATACATTTGATGAAACAGACTTAAGTCAATGAAAGGTTACGTTGCCAACTTTTTTCTCTCAGTTAATCTCAAAGGTGCTCTTTGAACATTTTGTACCCGTCTTCCTTTCCCAGCAAAGCCTTTGGCAGTTTTCATAGAATCATAGAGCTGGAAGGGGTCCCGTGGGCCATCGAGTCAGTGCTCAGTTCAGAAAATCCAACTAGAGCATCCCCAGTAAGTAGATGTCCAGCCTCTTTTTTGAAGATGTACAGAGAAAGAGATGTCACCATTTCTTTAGGTAATTGGTTCCATTATTGAACTGCTCTTATCATCAGACATTCCTTCGAATAGGTTCAATTGAACTCTACCCTCCTGTAACTTAAAATTATTAGACCTGATCCTACCCTCTGGGGCAGCAGAGAACAAGCCTGTACCCTCCTCTCTGTGACAGCCCTTTAGATATTTAAAGAATGCAATCTTGTCACTCCTCACCTCTTCACCAGGCTGAGCATACCCAGCCTCCTCAAACTTTCTTCATGTTTTTTTCCCATACCTCTTACAATCCTTGCTGCTCTTCTCCGAACCCACTCCAACTCATCTATACCCTTCTTTAAATGAGGTGCCTAGAACTGAATGCAGTACTCTAGGTGTGAACTGACTAGCACAGAATGTAATGGGACTTTTACTTTCCTTGTCTTGGAAACTACGGTTCTATTAATGCAGGCTAAAATATTATTTGCCTTCTTCGCTTCAGTGTCATACTGCTGGGTCATGTTCAACTTATGATCAACAATAATCCCAAGGTCATTTCACATATACTGCTGCTAAGCCAAGTATCGCCCATCCTATAAATGTGCACTTGGGATTTGTGGCCTAAATGTAACATTTTACATTTGTCTCTGATGAATTTCATTCTATTAGTTTCAGCCCAATTTTCTAATTTATCAAGGTCCTTTTTAATTCTGTTCCTATTCTGCAATGTGTTAGCTAACCCTTCCGGTTTTGTATCATTCACAAACCTGAAAAGGATTCCCTCTAACCGATCATTTAAGTCATTGATAAAAAATATTGAAGAGTGTTGGCACAGGACAGAACCCCATGGCACTCCACTCAAGACTTCTTTCCTGTGTGAAGTGAAGCCAATTATGGATCCATCTGACAGTGTTCCCATCTATTCCACATTTAATCAGTTTGCTAATCAAAATATCATGGGAGACCTTATCAAACGCTTTGTTGAAATCCAGATAAGTGACATTTATAGCATTCTCATCTAGTGACCCAATGAAAAAAAGATACCAGATTAGCCTGGCAGGATTTGTTCTTGACAAACCCACACTGGCTCCTACTAATCACTGCATTGTCATCAAGATACAGTTGTCCCTCCATATCTACGGATTTGGTATCCATGGATTTAAGCATCCACAGCTTGAAAATATTCTTTAAAAAAATAATAATCCAAAAAGCAAACCTTGATTTTGCCATCTTATATCAGGGACACCATTTTGCTATGCCACTGCATATAATGGGACTTGAGTATTCGCGGATTTTGGTATCCATGGGGGGTCCTGTAACCAAACCCCAGCGAATATGAAGGGACAACTGTACTTGCAAACAAACTTATCATCTTTTCTAATATTTTTCCTGGTACTGAGGTCAGGCTGACTGGCCTTCTTCCTTGTCCCTTTTTGAACAGAGGAACAATGTTTGCTCATCTCCAGTTCTCTGGCACCTCACCTGTTCTCCAAGATTTCTCAAAAATGGTGGCAAGTGCTTCAGAGAGTACCATCAGCAAGTTCCTTCAGTACTCTGGGATGCATATTGTCTGGCCCTGCAGATTTGAACTCATTTAGGTTGACCACATGATTCCTCACTATCTCCTTGTCAATTTTGTTTTGCGGTCTGGATTCCTACCAAGGTCTCTGCTGATGTATGGATGCACACAGTTTTCTTTTTCAGGGGGTGGGAATGAAGCAAAATAGGTATTGAGCAGTCCTGCCTTTTTGTTATGATCTGTTAGCATTTAACCATCCTTACTAAACAGTGGGGGACCCTGTGTCCTTGGTTATCCTCTTGCTTTGAATGCATTTGCAAAATTCCTTTTTGTTGCTCCTTGCTTGTCTAGCTAGTCTCAGCTCATTCTGAGCTTTAGCTTTTCTCATAATATTCCTGCAAACTTGGACTACAGGCTGGTACTCTTCCTTGGTGAGTACAGATGTGAGTACTCTCCCTTACTTTTAGAGGGAGAGATTTCAACTGGAGATATTGGGATGAATTGTAACTTGGGAATTCAAACATCTCCTTTCTTTTCATTACCTACACTTGCAAAAACATATGCCAGTGGGACAATGAAATTTTAAGCATGTTTTTTAGATATAGCCTTTGCATCAATCAGACAACTGTAATTTGAGGACCACTGAGACAGCCTTCCCCAACCTGGTGACCTGTACATATATTGGATTACAACTCCCTTCATCCTTGTCTATCTTTGTTGGTGGAATGACAGGAGTTGTAATCCAACTCACCCACTGGGCACCATATTGTTATAAGTCACTTCCAAACCTAAAAGTCTTCTTAAAAGCCCACAAAATGAGATCTCTCCAACTTGTGACAATGTGCACTTGGTTCAGTTTAATACTAAGCTACAATTTTCTGCTGTGCTTTCTGCAACCGGACTTGTTTATCTCGGATTGGCCTTTTCAGTCATCAACGTGTTTGCAGAAAGCGCGGGATGAGTCCGTCCTGAACCTTCATTTGCAAAGAAAAGCCAGAGAGAGAGAGAGAAGAGTCAATATCTCCGAACATACTCTAATCCATTTTCCTTCAGGCCAGCCAAGAAAAGCAACTGGGTTTTGTTTGGAAAGTTATTACATACTCTAGTGACCCAAAGGGAAGGGCGCTGCCAACCTAGCCTTTGTCTCATGACCAGGAGGTGTGTTGCCCTTGGCAGAAGACAATGCACATACTGTACAAACTCTTCCCATGACTGAGATCACCAAAGGCCATCATCTGGACCACAGCCAGTTCAATACTACAGCTTCCCTGTGGCCATGCTAGGTTTGCCTGGTCACTGGAGAGTTCACCTTTCCTGACTGAGTGACAGGTTCAGAAGACAGAGCAGCCATGGCTTCACTTCTAAATTCTGCATCTTCTGCTTCCTCCCACCCCACCCAATCCCACCAAATATGTAGAGGGGTGTAAAACTTCATGTTGTTGAATGAGAATTCAAATGCAAGGAAAAATACTTTCCATAGTATTCATCCCACTGCAGGAAAAATCAGAGAACTCTGCGCGGTGTTCACACTTTGAGAAGCTTTTGGGGAAAATATTCTGCACACAATTACACATGTTTTCTGTGCAAAAATCATACCTTTTTTTGCACAAGAAGCAATGTGGAGGAAATTTGTTTTAAAGACAAGGGACACATATGCAATACAGAAAGCATATTTTTTTTGGCACAGAAAAACCTTTTGCATATTTGCATAAAGTAATTATCCCAATCCAGTGTCCAGTCATCACATATACACTGGACTATGTGACAAATGTTGCTGTCCTTGAGCAGGCAGGGATTACCAGCATTGAGGCCATGATACTGAGAACACAGCTGCGCTGGGCAGGGCACGTTTCTAGGATGGAGGACCATTGCCTCCCAAAAATAGTACTCTACAGTGAACTCGCCATGGGTCAGTGTAAGAGGGGTGCTCCGAAAAAGTGATACAAGAATTCCCTGAAACAACATCTGAGGCTTGGCCAAAATGGTCTGCCCTGGCCTCACATCAGGAGGCATGGAGAAGCACTATCCACAATGCTGCAGCCTTATTTGAGAACTCACACTGAACAAGTCTTGAAGAGAAACGACAACGCAGAAAGAATCACAACCCAGAATCATCGCCCAAGGAGACCTTTTGCTGTGCTTTCTGCAACCGGACTTGTTTATCTCGGATTGGCCTTTTTAGTCATCAGCGTGCTTGCAGAAAGCGCGGGATGAGTCCTTCCTGAATCTTCGTTTGCAAAGAAAAGCCAGAGAGAGAGAATTATCCCAAAGTCTTGCAAGATTTTGCCTCTGCTTCATTCTTCCTGCAGACAGATCTTGAATGCCAAGAAACCCATTATTCTTCCAGGAAATTAATAGCAATGACTATGTCTTCCACCTAGAGTGTGTCTGTGAAGCCCCGCTTGCCAGGTCTGGTGCCAACAGGGCAGGTACCAAAACCCCACTGTCACTGCTGCTCTGTTTATCTATTAGAAATAGCGTTTAGGCACCCAAAGGAAAGAGCCAAAGTTACCAATAGAATGTTAACACAGCAAATAGAAGAGTTCAAAGTGAGACTGACCTTCAACATCTCCCTCTCTACAATGTTTGAAATTTGGGGCTGAAGGAAAATTTCATTTGGGGTACAGAATTTTCATTATGCCTCCCCAGCTATATCTTGGATATAAATCTAATTAGAGCTTGGAAAAGTTACTTGTTTGGACTGCAACCCCTCCAATCCCTCCACATGGCCACATGGGGATTCTGTAACTTGCAGATTTTCCAAACTCCAGATGTTTCATATACACACATGCAAACACACATGTGCACAGAGAACCCTTTCTGTTTTGTTCAGTTAGCTGTTGCTGCAACCTTTGCTTGCACACACTGTAAAAAGTTTCACATATCAAGTTTCCTGGGGAAAACCTTATACACAATAAATAGAGACTATGCCTTTAAAAGTCTACTTGTAAGGCAAAGCAATTTGAACTTAATTGTAGTTTAGTGAGAATAAAATGGGCTGGAACAACTCCATTCTTAGATCCTGACCTTGTTCCTAACAAGAGAGCTGATTATACACTTCTCCAGAAGATTTTTAAATTCTGCAGTGCTTTTAAATTGGAGGTTATCACCACATGATTGGATTCTAATGGGACAATTGTAGCCTTGCAAAGAATTTGTTTGACTTTTTAAAAAAGGAGAAACAGACAATGTTGAAGAAACACATCTAATACCACAACGCAGCAGTTTGCAATAAGAAATGTTGGTAGGAGGAACAGCTGGAAACTATAGCTTGGAAAAGTTATTTTTTAGACCCCAACTCCCAGAATTCCTAGCTATGTTGTAGTCTAAAAGGTAACTTCCACAAGCTCTGATGGAAACCTTCAATTATAGCACATGGGGACTTTCTGGGAAAACAGAAACTAAAGTTCAGTGAGACACATCCATAAATCTATCACTCAAGAAACTACTGCAGTTGTTCCTTCATATTCGCTGGGGTTTTTGGTTCCAGGACCCCCTGTGGATACCAAAATCCGTGAATACTCAAGTCCCATTATATGCAATGGCATAGCAAAATGGTGTCCCTGATATAAGATGGCAAAATCAAGGTTTGCTTTTTGGATTATTATTTTTTAAAAGAATATTTTCAAGCTGTGAATACTTAAATCCATGCATACCAAATCCGTGGATACGGAGGTACAACTGTATTTCTCCCCATATCTGCTGCAAGTGTTAGCCTGTTGAAGCAAATACAACAGAGCCCTGTGGGCCATTAAAGTATAATAAGGTCTCTGTCTCACTATACAACTATCATATGCCACGTTAACTGCCATGGTAGGATCCTATGGATTTTTAGTTTAGTGGTGCACTAGAACCCTCTGGCACAGAATCCTAACACCTTATGAAACTACAAATCTCAGGAGTCCACAGAATGGCAGCCTGGCAGTAGACATAGTATCTAAGTGCTATAATTTTGCAATATGAAAGAGACCTAATAGATTTGATATAAGATAAGCTTTCATGGAACAGCTTATAGCCCGTGAAAGCCAACACAATGGTAAATTTAACAGTTTTTCTTGCTCTCCCCTATAGTTTGTTCCTCAAAGTTAGTTGTTGTTGCTTTCCCTCCACAGTTTGTTCTCTGTTATTTGATCATTTCCAGACCCCTTTGTTGCCTGCTGGTGGCTTTAAACAAAACTTCATAATGGCACTCAGTTTCCTTGACAAAATTGGTCATACTCTCCGAAGGTGAGATGCTCGGTTTTGAATTAAAAATGCAGCATGTACACACATTATATTTGGTGGATGGTTAAGTGGCTGTGAACTTCCTTCAGACTGGAGAAGACAGATCTTCATGAGTGAAATTCCCCTATGGTTTCTTCCCCATCACTTTCAGATGAAACTATTCCCAGTGGAAATTACAAGCAAAACTGTCTCAGGATGTTCATCTTAGGTCAGAGTGGGCCCTCTGGATGTTTGCTTGTTTATTACCTTAATATCCAGGTTCTCCTCTAATTAGTTTAAGATGACATACATGGATTTCCTCCCTGCCCACTGTATCTTTAATAAGCTGAAAGGAAGTGAGTGGTCCAAGGTTATCCAGTGCAGTTCATTACACTGGGTCCTTTCAACTACACCGTTCCACTTTAACTGATATGACAATGTCCTAGGGACTCCTAGGATTTGTAGTTATACTATTATTATTATGTGCCTTCAAGTCATTTCTGACTTATGGTGACCCCTAAGGCAAATCTATGGGATTTTCTTGACAAGATTTGTGCAGAGAGGGGTTGCCATTGCTTTCCTCTGAGGCTGAGAGTGTGTGACTTGCCCATGCTCACCCAGTGTGCTTCCATGCCTATAAGGGGATTTGAACCCTCATCTCTCGTAGTCCAAGACCAGCACTCAAACCACTACTCTATGCTGGCTTATAAGACATAAGGATTACAACCAAACAACATCTGGAACAGAGCTTGAGGAAATTTATGTTTTGGTCTACAACTCCTAGAATCCTGCCACCATACTTGCTGCAGTCAGTTTATTCTTATTCAAGGACAAGTTGGAGTCAAGTGATACAGACTCCCATGCACTCTTAGAAAATCACTTCATTGTTTAGTGCTCTAATCAAATGCAATCTTATCAAACCACCACCTCAGACTGAGTTCCTTTCTCCACCCTGTAGATTTTGTCCATCCAGTTCCCCCTTACGCACTGCCATCATTAAATCCCCACAAGTCCCCCACATCCCCTCAAGGTCAAGGTCTCTGACACTCCAAACATAGGAAGAATTTAATTTCTAAAAACGGGTAGTGGCTATATGGAAAGACGGCACTTTAATCTCCATTTCCTGGCTGATATCCCAGATTTCTACTGAAGGTGACTTGAGGAATGAGAAAGAAGCACACCGTACATGCTCAGAGACCTTGTTTAAAACACACCCCAAGTTATGCTATGGAATCCTAGGCATTCCTACTCATCTGTAAGTTTTGCTGTGTTCAATGGGACCTACTGCCACATAAATTTAACTAGGCAGATTGCTTTAGCATTCCTGACATCAATGAACCACAGCTCAAATGGAATTTTGCAGAAGAAAGTCTGGAGAATGTGCAAAGAAGGTACAGCAAAGGGAGAAAAAAAGAGGTTGCAGGGAGTAGGGATGGAAAGAATATTCAAAAATATTTGGAAAGGGGTCAAAAATATGGTTTTTTGAGTGCCGAGAAACCCTGAAAAGATGAAACCTGAACTCAACAATAATCTTCAGAGTTTGGGACTTATTCTGCACAAAATTCATATGTGGTCCTTTTGCACAAAAAACAACATTGTTCATGAAGGAAGCAGATTTTTCTCAGCAGAAAATGCACTGACCATGCCACTACCTGTGTATAAAATATTTTTTCTGCAAAATCATTGCATGCAACTTTTACACAAGATAAGTCCTGAATTGCAAGTAGGCTTTAAAACCTGCATTGTTTTCAAGGACTTGGAAAAAACTGCTTAAATTACACGTTGCTTTCCTTGAGGAAAAAAATTTAGTGAAGAATTAGATACCTAGCAACATGGAAATAAACCAGCAAAATCTTAGGGAAAGTGCTACCTGTCTTTTTCTACAAGATTACCAAATAAGAATGGGAAGATGCTCTGAGAATAAGTGAGGAAGGGAAGAAACGTCCAGTATTCTTCCTTACAAATAATGGGCTGCCAATGTCCTTGCACTGGAAGGATATTTTATTGTCCATCATATAGCTGGTGTGTAGACTAATGTGGCTACCCAAGCAAACCCAAGTAGTCATACTTGGGCAAAAGCCCTATTAAAACTAACAGGACACACTTCCCAGGAACTGTGTTTAGGACTGCACTGTAGATTATGGACTAACATGTCCCTGGTCAGACAGCCAGTGTGATGTAGTGGTTTGGGCATTAGACTAAGACTCTGGAGAATAGAGTTTGAATCTATGCTCACCCTGGGCAAGCACACTCTCTCAGCTTCAAATTCAGGCAAAGGCAATCCCCCCAAGCAAATCTTGCCAAGAAAACCCCATGATAGTGTTTCCTTAGCATTGCCACAAGTTGGAAATGAAGGCACGCAGCAACAACATGTCCCTGGTTTCTTTCTTTGTCTCTATCTCAAACCCACCAGGTAGTCTTAGAGAACCCATCCTCTCCTTGCAAGAGGTTCCTCCCCCATCTCTAATATCTGGGGGGAAGAATGGTGGCCTACCTTGTAGGATTGTTGTTGTAAGGATTAAAAGAAGGGGATCTTCTAGATAACCCATTAAAACATGACTTATCATCATCATCTCTTAGTTTCACAAACTACTGCTTGTTACTGTCTGGAATTTTGGATGAACAGTAATTCAGATTCTATCCAAGAATCTTTGGAATCAATGAGATGGTGTTATTGCTGTTGGTGGTGGCTGCAGTAGCATTGTTCACCATTGCCATGAGATGATCCCTCTACTTGGCAACCACTATTGTCCTGCAAAGAAGCCAGGAGACTTACCAGGCTGTGCATCCTTAGCTCAAGGAAGAGAGGGGTGTGTGGGCAGACTGTCTTCCCCACTTAGGGTTGCCAGCAATCCCTTATTTGTGGGTCCAACAGGTGGTCCTTTATTCCACTGCCAAGGTGGCCCTTCTCAGAAGCTATGCCCCCTAGTGGAGGGCTAGAAAGCTTTTCCTTTTATACAGACTGAACAAGATGCTACCAAATCCCATGTTTGGGGGTGTGTGGTCCCTTCACAAGGACAGAAAAGTGTGCATCATCCCATTTGTGAATGCGGACACTGTGTTATGGTGAAATGCATGGCTCAGTTAAATGAAACCAATGCAGTTGTCCCTCCGTATCCACAGATTTGGTATCCACAGATTTAAGTATTCACGGCTTGAAAATATTCTTTAAAAAAATCAATAATCCAAAAAAGCAAACCTTGATTTGGCCATCTTATAGAAGGGACACCATTTTGCTATGCCATTGCTTATAATGGAACTTGAGTATTCACGGATTTTGGTATCCACGGGGGGGGGGTCCCGGAACCAAACCCCAGCGAATATGTGAAGGGACAACTTTCATTTTCGGCAGAAGACAAACTTGTGAATAGCTCCTTCCTTATGGTCGACCGGCATGTCATGAATTTGGATGGTCCCTTACTGCTGTTTTGAAAACCGGGCAACACTTTCCCCGCTTAGAATCATAGAAGTGGAAGAGACCCCCAAGGGCCATCTAGTCCAACCCCCTGCCATGCAGGAATAAACAATCAAAGCATTCCCGACAGATGGCCATCCAGCCTCTGTTGAAAAACCTCCAAAGACAGAGCCGCCACCGCACTCCAGAGCAATGCATCCCACTCTCCAAGGAGGAGGACCATCCAGACGACCAAGGCGAGGACACGCGTTGTGCCTGCGGTGGTCTCTGGGGCTCCTTCCTCCTTGGGGTTGTCTTCCTGGAGGGGAAGGCCGCAGGGGTCCTTGTGCTAAAGTGGGGCTCTCAGGCTAAAGGGAATTGTAGTTCTCTGGCAGAAGGATGGAAGTTGCAGTCAAGCCGGAGGCAGGGTGATGGGCACTCCACCCTGGCAATCCTTCTTTCCATCCCCGGGCATGCCTCCCTGCCCTACTCACCGGCGTTGCGGAGCTTGCGATTCCTCAGCACGGAGAGGATGACCAGCGCGTTGCCCACCAGGTCGCCCACGATGGTGAGGATGAGGACGGCGGCCAGCGAGAGGCGCGCCTGGCGGTGGAGACGGCACTCCGGGCAGCTCCCGTTGCCCTCCAGCATCGCCACCGCCGCCCTCCGGCTCCCTCTGGGGCTCCAAGGCGAGGGGGCAGAGCCAGGGGGAAGAGGGGGAGCCCTGGCCGGGATGCCCACCCCATCGGGCGGAGAGGAGCCAGCGCCCAGCCGGCCACCCTCCGACTGCCTGCCCGACTGCCTGCCCTCGACGGCCCCTCCAACCAAAGCCCGCCCTCCTCCAAGCCCAGCTCCCGGGAGGGAGGGAGGGAGAGCCACGGGTCCTCCTCCGGCGATCAGCTTCCCAAAGCCCCCAGGGCTGCCGGCTGAGGGGTCCCCCTCCTCCTCCTCCTCATCTTCTTCGAGGGGACCCTCCCTCTCCAAGCCAGCGCCCGGCTGCGCCTCCTGGATTCAAAAAGCGCGCAGCCCCGCAGCTCCAAAGCCACGGTCAGATGGGCACAAGAGCGCACTTTATTCCACTTGACCTGCTCTGGCTGCCCTCCTGTGGCATCCTGGGATTTGCAGTTGAGGAAGAGGGGGACATGTAGCATTCTCAGCCAGAGAGCTCGTCGGCTCCCTAAACTGCAAATCCCAAGATTTCAAAGGAGGCAGCCAGAGCAATTACAGTGGAATAATCGCACTATTTCAGTGTTGTGTGATGGCTGCCTTCCTGGGGCATCCTGGGATTTGCAGTTTAGGGAGGGGGGGACATGTAGCATTCTCAGCCAGAGAACTTTTAGGCCTCCCTAAACTGCAAAACCCAGGATTTCACAGGAGGCAGCTAGAGCAATTATAGTGGAATAATAGCACTATTTCGGTGTTGTGTGATGGCTGCCAGATCCTGTGGCATCCTGGGATTCGTAGTTTAGAGAGAGGGGCATGTAGCATTCTCAGCCAGAGAGCTCTTAGGCCTCCCTAAACTGCAAATCCCAGGATTTCACAGGAGGGAGCCAGAGCCCCTCTCTGGCTTTTCTTCGCAAACGAAGATTCAGGAAGGACTCATCCCGCGTTTTCTGCAAGCACGCTAATGACTAAAAAGGCCAATCCAAGATAGACAAGTCCAGTTGCAGAAAGCGCAGCAGAAGGTCTCCTTGGGTGATGTTTCCGGGTTGTGATTCTTTCTGCATTGTCGTTTCTCTTCAAGACTTGTTCGGCGTGAGTTCTCAAATAAGGCTGCAGCATTGTGGATAGTGTGTCTCCATGCTTCCCAATGTGAGGCCAGGGCGGACCATTGTTGGTGATCAATTTGGCCAAGCCTGAGATGTTGTTTCAGGGAATCCTTGTATCGCTTTTTTGGAGCGCCCCTCTTACGCTGACCCGTGGCAAGTTCACCGGAGAGTACTATTTTGGGGAGGCGATGGTCCTCCATCCTAGACGTATGCCCTGCCCAGCGCAGCTGTTTTCTCAATATCATGGCCTCAGTGCTGGTGATCCCTGCTTGCTCAAGGACAGCAACATTCGTCACATAGTCAGTCCCGTGTATATTTAGGATTGTGTGTAAACAGCGCTGATGGAAGCGTTCGAGGAGTCGTAAGTGGTGGCGATAGGTGACCCATGTTTCAGATCCATAAAGGAGAATAGACAGTACAATGGCTCTATACACACTGATTTTTGTGTTTCGCCTCAGGTGTTTATTACTCCAGACTCTTGTAAAGTCTTCCAAATGTGCTATGTGCCTTTGCTAATCTGTGATCAATCTCTTTGTCAATCTTGGCATCTGAGGAGATGATGTTTCCCAGGTAGGTGAACTGCTGAATGGACTTAAGCACAGAATTGCCGACGGCAATGTGGGGATGGTGGTGTTCGTCCTGTGGTGCAGGCTGGTAAAGAACTTCTGTTTTCTTCAGGTTGACTTCCAGCCCAAACAGCTCTGCAGCTGTTGCGAAGCAGGATGTTAGGCGCTGCAGAGCTGCTTCTGTGTGGGCAACAAGGGCAGCATCGTCAGCAAAGAGCAGCTCACGGACTAGATAGTTTAGAGTCTTAGTGCAAGCCCTCAGACAGCTTAAGTTAAACAAGCTACCATCAGTAAGGTAACATATTATAGATGCCAGAGCAGTTACAGTGAAATAATACAGTAGGACCCCTGTATCCACTGATTCATTATCTTCTGATTCAATTAACCACAGGACACAAAACAGCACACCTACCATAGGATCTTCCTAGAAAATGTGTCCTCTCTAGCCATTTTCTAGGGCCTCCAAAGACAACTCTCTGGTATTTTAAACCATGAGTCCCATTATTTTCAATGGTGTTCGCTATTATCCACACTTTTTGGTATCCACGAGCCGCCCCCCAGAACCAATCCCCAGCTGATATGAGGGTCCTACTGTAGTGCTATAAAAAGTGTAGTGTGATGGCTGCCTTCTGTGGAATCCTGGGATTTGTAGTTTGGGGAAGGGCATTTAGAACTCTCAGCCAGAGAGCTCTTAGGCCTCACTAAACTACAAACCCCAGAATTTCACAGGAAGCAGCCAGAGCAGTTAAAGTGAAATAAAGGCACTATAACAGTGTAGTGTGATAAGATATTCAGTCCCATAAACGGTGAGCTTGGGAAATCTGTCACAGACTTCTGGGGCTCCTTCTTGGGCCACTCCCTGCCCTGGGATGGGACAGCAACCAGCTCCTTTATTTATTTAGATATTTATACCCAACTCTTCAGCCATAAAGTCTCTCGGAGCAGCTTGCAAATTATTAAGCAATAGCACTTACACATCTACACCACTTTATAGTGCACTAGGCACTCTCCAAGCGGTTTCCAATGTGTGTTAGCTAACCCCACAAGCTGGGTACTCTTTTTACCGACTTATGAAAGGATGGAAGGCTAAGTGAACCTTGGAGCCCTTGGGGACCGTTGGAGCCTGATCCACCCACCATTCTTCCCAAATCCTCTCTTGGAGGTTAGAGCAGTAATCACTCTTTAGATTAGGCCACTGCCCTCCATGTGAAGAGGAGGACCCTGTCCCCTTGCCAAGACTGAAATAAGACTCCTCAGCCAGGCCAGACAGTTTCTGTACATGGAGGGGGACCAGGTGAGGGCATTTTGTCTACCTCAGGCAGCCAAATGTCTTAAGTGGACTGAGCTGTTTCAGCACCCTGCTTCCCACAATGGTTCACCAGTTGCCTCTAAGAAGACAGGAGGAAGGTGTGAGAGCAATAGCTTTACCTTCCATTGTCCCTTGGCAACTGGCATTCAATAGCAGCTTGTTTTTAAACCTGGACATTCCATACAACTATTATGATTGGAGCCATGGTCTAAAAGTTACATATGATACCTGTTAGTACTTTTCCAGTTCAGCAGCAACACTCATTTCTTCAAAGGCAAGTAATAACAGGTAGGGAGCACATGGAAGAAATCAAACTCATTTGAAGTACCTATTTTATTTTATTTATTACGCTTCCTCCAAGGAGCTCAGGACAGCACAAAATGACTCTCCTCTTCCTCACTTTCTCCTCATACCAGCCTGGTAAGGTAGGGTGGGCTGAGATGGAATGACTGGCCCAAGGTTCACTCAATGAGCCCCATGGCTCAATAGGGAACTTTGCTGGGATCTCTAATGTACTAGTCCAAAGCTTTCCCTATACTACATAGGGTCAGAATGCACCAGGGAAGGAAAGGCAGAGCACATGACTGTAGAGACCTTGTTGCTGTTGTGTGTTTTCAAGTCATTTCCTAATTGTGCTGACCCTAAGATGCTCCTGTCACAGAGTTTACCAGGTTAGATTTGTTTAGAGGGGATTTGCCATTCCCTTCCTCTGGAATGGAGAAAATGTGAATTGTTCAAGGCCACTCAGTGGGTTTCCATGGTCATGCAGGATTTGAACCCTTATTTCTTGGAGCCTTTGTTCAGGAACGATCATGCATTCCACACTGGTAGGCAAACAACGTCCTAAGCAGGAGGAATGACTAACTGAGCTCTGGATGGTGTTTGTTGAGTGTACCCAGGTTGAAAAGAATTAATAATTATTTATCTTTAATGGTTTCCCTCCCCAAAGTTGCTTGAGTACAAGCTAAAAGAAAAAGGACTTCCATCAATTAGCTTTAATATTTTCCCCTATTTTGCAACCTGATGTCATCAGTTCCTGATAACAAACAGCAGAACATGGATTAACTTTGAGAAACCACTGCCAAGGCAATGTTAAAGTGAGCTGAGATTTTTTTTTAAAGTCCTGTGGCTTTCCCTCACAAAACCAAACCATCAGAGGGAAGCAAATTCCTTTAGATACCACCACTGTCTTGCTTTGGGTTTTGGACTTTTGATTGTACTGTACTGAGCCTGAAATGCATCTAAATAGGATTTGCAGTAATTCATGTGGCTTGTGGCATTTTTTTAAAAAAAATATGCATTTCTCTATTTCTGTTTATGAAGGCTAATTGTCTGAAGTTTGGTGGACCAACCTATCTTAGAGGAAGCTTTGGTCCTGTCCAAATGGTGAAAATAATCCAAATGGAAATCACATGGAAGGTGATCTCTCCAAATGGACCTTTGCATCAATACGTCTCATTCAGAAGGGGGGGGGAGCCAAATCCACCATAAAGCTCTGAAAGGAAGCCTTCGGAGCTTTTCTCTGAGTTTGTAAAAAGCTCCGTAGGGCATGTGAATGTGCAATCATCAGGACAGTCGCATTCTAATTTCTGCGACCAGGCAGCATAAGCTGAGCATGGGGGTTGGGATAGCAAACAGGGAAAGCACCTGCTGCCACCATGTTGGATTTTTGGCTAAGCAAGGGTCTGGTGAGTTGATAAAATAGCGATCTTTTACTCTCTCTTTTTTCTTTTTGTAAATATGAAATATCGCATGTGCACGTCATGGTAAACTGTTTCTTTTTAATTCAGTGGTGACAGATTGAAAAGTGCGAATAAATCACTTGTGGCCACCATCTTGGCTAGCGAAGTTTAGGAGGGCTCTTTTGACCATTAAGACAGGTTGCAGTACTTTGAATTGCGGTTTCTTCAGAGGAGATCAGATTCCCCCCCCACCACCATATTGACAGGACCTTTCTTTATCTCATATGTGAGGAAAAGCGGGAGGGGGGGAATGCCTCTTTTAAGAGGATGTTTGGCCATCTGCTGCTTTTCTATGCATTATGTATTGATGAAGAAAAATCCTGTGATACTTGCAGTCTGATTAATCAGGACCCTCTCTTTTTATCAATTTGTAGATTTTTTTTAAAATCCATTTTAATTTTATCTTGGATGCTGCAGCCCTAATTTTAATAATGTTATGCTTTAAGCAGAGCCTTCTCAGTGGCTGTCCCTTGGCTACGCAACTCCCTTGCAAGTGAGGCTCAATTGACCCCACTCTGCTCTCTTTCCACCAGCAGGTAAAGACTATTTTGTTTAAGCAGATCTTTGGCTTTTACTTCATGTGGCAGAAGGGCCTTTTAATGGGGTGTGCTGTGTTTTTATCTTTTAAAACTATAAATTCAATCAAATAGTTTGATTGTGTATTTCTGCATGAAAGTGGGGTGGGCTGGATGGCCTTTGCGATCTTTTCCAACTCATTGGTTCTATGAAATGCCTTTAGAACTGTTTTAACTCTGCTTTTAATAGAATTAACTGCTTTTATTAGAATTATATTTAACTAGTTTTTAACTTTTGTATTAATATTATTTTAGCTGTACTTTGTTTTAATTTGTTGTCAGCCATCTTGCAGGAACCAGTATGGTGCAGTGGTCTAAATGTTGGACTAGAACTCCGGGAGACCTGTGTTCAAATTCCCCACTTGGCCATGTAAAACCCACTGGGTGCCCTTTGGCAAGTCATTCTCTCTCAGCCGGCAATGGCAACCCCTTCCCCAAAAGATATCTTACCAAGAAAACCCCATTATAGGTTCACGTTTGGGTCACCGTAAGTAAAAATGACTTGAAGGCCACCTTGGGTCCCATGCCAGGTTAAAGGCTGAGTATTAATTAATTAAATGATGCCAAGCACTCACTAATTAATGGGAGCATGACAGGTAAGATATGCTAGTATCTTTAAAGGTAGAGAGAGCTAGTATGGTCTGGTGGTTTGAGTCTTGAACCAGGATGACTGTTGGACTAGGATGCTGGGAGAATGGGGTTCAAATCTACATGAAGCCCTGGAAACCCAGTGGTCCACCATGGGCAAGTCATACTCTCTCAGCTTTAGAGGAGGGCAATGGCAAACCTATTCTGAACATCTCTTGTCAAGAAAACCCTGTAATAGGGTCAGAATAAGTCTGAGTCTACTTGAAGGCATGTAACAACCATATGTACCAACATATAAAAGTATATCTATCTTTATATTCAAGAGCCAGTATGGTGTAGTGGTTTGAGCATTGGACTATGACTCTGTAGAACAGGGTTCAAATCCCAGCTTGGCCATGGAAACCAACCGAGTGACTTTGGGCAAGTCACACTCTCTCAGCCTCAGAGAAAGGCAAAGGGCAAACCCCCTCTGAACAAATCTTGCCAAGAAAACACTATGAAATGTTCACCTTAGGGTCGCCATAGGTCAGAAACAACTTGAAAGCATACAAAAACAACAAATAAAGGTATAGATTGTATTTGTTTTCAAATAAAAGGCACTGGAGACATATTTTTAAAAACAAAATAAAAGCTGAAGCCTCCACAAAAGGCACAGAAGAGCCATGGGGTTTCTTTCCTCTTCCCTAGTGTTGTTGTTGTCATCTTTATTTCTATCCCATTTTTTTTTCCTGATTTGGGACTCAAAGCATTCCCCTCACTGTATGGCTAAAGCCCAGCTTTCAGCAACCTGGTGTCCTCCAGATGTGTGGGACCACAGGCCCTGGGCCACATAGTTACAGTCCAGCACATCTAGAAAGTCCCAGGTTGGGATATGCTGCTATAGTGTGTGTATAAAATTTGGCACATTTGACAACATGCCCTTGAACACATGTTCACTCCCATTGCTGCTTCCACTTCCAGATACTAATTTACATTAATTAATCGTCAGCTAAAAATACCAGCAGTGTTTGTCTTCATTCTTCAAAGCACAGATCACATCATCCAATATGCTGGCACCTATATTTAGCACCTAGCCAAAGAGAGAAAGAGAGAGGTTAAATCTGCTTCCAGTTTGCAGGTGCTATTTAGCATAATTTGAAAAGTACATTGAAAATGCTATTTCCTTAATTGCTCTAGCACTTGGCCAACTGTGAATGTGAATGTGGAGAGATTTGTGAATGGGGAGAAGAGTGAAATGATGAGAAGGTATGAAAAGGAAGAGGGAACCCAGAAAGCAGATAAGACGAAATCATTGTAACCGCATCAAAGAAGAAGAACCCAGGGGACATCCATAGTCCAGCAAGTAAAGTGCAGAAAATCTTTTTCTTTTTTTAAAAAAAATACTAGTATTTCTTTGTTCAGGGAAGGAAGAAAGATGTTTGATGGTGCCACCGTGTGGCTTTTAGGCAGTATGGCCTGGGAGTTTTGTACTGAGATATTTGTACAGTACTGCCAATGAATACCAGGTGCTGTAGGCTATATTTCAGAGGAAGGAACTGGTAAAACCACCCCTGAGGACTTTTCTATACAAGGCAATAAAACGTGGATTGGTGCGCAGTAATGCCAATTTGCAGCAGCGTCCATTTGTCTCCACAGTGTTTTGTCAATATTGCAGATATGCAAAGCTATCCGTGTTTGATGTTCAGACGGGTATACCTGTAAATCAAGATGCCAGGCAAGAGTGAATTACTCACGTTTTTATTCTACCCAAGTTGCCACTACCGAACAGTTTTTTTAAAGTAAAGTGCAACCTTCCCCTTAAACAAGCTTTAAAAAGAAAAAAAATGCATTGCCTCAGCACACAACCACTACCATAAACATTCAAAATAATAATAATAATAATATTTATTTATACCCCGCCCCTCTGCTAAAAACAATCGGGGTGGCTTCCAACAATTAAAACATTATAATAATGACTAAAAACACCACCCACCCCACCCTCCCCCATAAAAAGACATTAAACACAATAAAATTAAAACCATCTAACTAAAAACACATTAAAAACAAATATATACATGATTTTTAAAAAGCCAGGAGATACAGCTCCTGAGGCCAGGATCTAATCAGGAAAGGCCTGCTGAAAGAGATCCGTCTTTAGTGCTTTTTTAAAGCTACTCTAGCTCGTCAGCTGATGGATCTCGTTTGGCAGTTCCAGCTTGGTTGCCAGCAAGCTCTGCCCCCTGTGCACATCTGACCAATCAGGAATCCACTTCCATCCTCGCCAAGAATGGGCTGCAATCTGAATCAGTTGTCCCAATGAGCAGGAATGTGCATTTCCCTCACAGCTTTTTAAAAACTTCAGGAAAACTGTGAAGGCTTTCCCCACACAGTATATGGCATTTTTGCCCCCAGTCCTTCCAAATACGGCAAATCATCACAGGATTCCAATTAGATAAAAGGTATTCTCCTCGAATTCTATAAGGAGTATTTTCACTGTTTAGACAAGCCCTAGTATTCCTTGGCTAAGTAAACCCTGTCAGGTAGTAGTGTGCACTGGGAACCTATTCAAAATGTCCAGGCGGCATAAAATGGTAGCAGAGTGTTTGTTCCTCCAGGCATTAGAATAAAAGCAAACACAAGTTTATGTCTAAAATCTTCTTGTTCTTTACTTGAACACAATAAAGACTATTTACAATATTTTACAGTACCCACAGAAGAAAAACCATCTTCACACTTTAAGATTCAAAACAGAACTAAAAAGCTTAAACTCAGGTCTGCTCTGAGTCCAGCAAATATTGATACATTTGCAACTGCCACTAGCTCACCAGATCTGAGCAGACTGTTTGCTACATCAGAGCTCTTTGCAGAATATATCTAACTACTGTATGTCCCAATATCCTAACAAACCCTATGAAATTCATGGGGTCATCATAAGTTGACAGGCGACTTGAAGACAAATATATACGTATGCATTTGTTTTAGCATATTTTATGTCAGGGTGGGCAGACTTCAAGATTGAAAGATCTACTTACCTGGAGATCCACCAGCCCCTGGCCCAAAGTGGAAAGGAGAGATTCAGGCCGGCAGAAGTACATCAAGAATTAAAGAAGAGGGTGCCTCTGAGCATGTGCTCAGTCCAGGAACTGTGATCATTAATCAGAACCAAGGTCAAACGTTCTTGCACTCAGAAATCTGTCTCCTCCATTATATCTCAAGCTTTCTTTTTCCAACAGTTTAATTGGGTCAATTGGGTTAAGTTAGGATAGTGCCTGTGGGTCAAAGTAGACTTTGTAGACTGTCTTTATGGAAGATATTTTTCTTACATAAATACTGATGCACAGAGACCATGAAGAAGCCCAAACAGCTTCAAGACCATGAGGGATACGGAAGAGAAAATTAACTTTTCCCCTTCTTCCCTTTACCCCAACAAAATATTCAATTCTAAAGCTGCTATTGATATTCCAAGAGATGTCTCCCTTGAGATACAAACAGCAGCTTCAGGCTTGTCAACTTGTCAGCACTGTAGCAGCAAGAGAAAGGAATAAACTCCTTCTCACTTGCCTACAGTCTGAGGTTTACAGAACAAAAACTGTGCGCCTGAACTGCAACCACACAAGTGATGGCACATTAGCTTGGTGAACCCTGAGTGGCTCAGCTGCGATGTCCTTGGGCTTGTCTAGACAAGAAGATATAATGCTGATTGCTGTGGATTAATGCAAATTTGCAGCAACATTCATTTGTCTCCATGGTTTTTTAGCAAAATTGCTGGTATGCAAAGCTATCTGTGTTTGATGTTCACACGGCACCATGCCTGCGAATCAAGATGGCGGTTAGGAGTGAATCACTCACATTAGTATTCTCAGCAAGTTGCAACTGCTGCACAGTAATTTTTTTTACTGTAAATCTAAGGTGCACAAGTACAACTTTTCATTTTAAAAGCTGGTTGCCTCAATGCAGTGAAAAAGCACATGATTGTGACTGTGAAACTCCAGAATGGAGCTTCTAGCCATTTCGTTGCCAGCAAGCCCACCTCCGCACACATCCAACCAATCAGGTTTCCACATCCACTCTTATCCGGGAATGCACTGCAATGCAAAACGAACACACAAGCATGAAAAGAGCATGTCAAGTTTCCTCAACAGAAGCATTCCATGTTACAACATTTTGTTGCGGCACTGTTGCACTTTATTGCCCTTGTCATGTCTAATCTAGAATTTGAAGCCACTGAAAACCCACTCAGAGTGCCAAGGGATATAAGTCCCTTTGTCAATCAATATACATCGACCGGCAGGAAGAAAGTAAAGCAGAATGTGTGTTTTCTTTTTTAAAAAAGAAAAGAACAATTCCGAAGGACCTCCTGCTCCATCTCTGCAGGGAAGCATCCTGAAGAGCATCACATGAGGTCAACAACCCCAGCCTGCTCTTCTTCTGTCCCTTGTGCTTTATATGCCCATCTTTCAAGTCATGGGAATGAACTGCACAAAGACAATGGCTTTCTAATTTAGGTCAGGACTGTGAAACAGTCACCAGGGGATGGGAGGGAAATGTACAATGCATTAGAGGAGGCTTCCATCTTTGCTTATTGCAGGCACTCTTTCCCAGCCTGCCCACCCACCCCCATACCATGGCAAGAGAGTAGATAGTGGAGGAGAGCCATCCCTGCTCCGTCACTTGGAGGAACAACAGAGAAAGAACATTGTGGCTAATTTCAGGACTTTATAAGACGAGCCTCTAAAAACATTCCTTTTCCACCATATTTTAAACTGTAAGGAGATTTTCAGACACACTGTTATAGTGTTACTATTCCACTTTATTTGCTATGGCTGCCTCCTCTTGAATCCTGGGATTTGCAGTTTATGGAGGGGCATTTACAACTCTCAGCCAGAGAGATCTTAGGCCTCACTAAACTACAAACCCCAGAATTCCACAGGAGGAAGTCAGAGCAGTTAAAGTGGAACAGTAACACTATAACAGTGTAGTCTGAAAATCTCCTTAGTGTGGCAGCAAAATAAACCTTTGCATCAAATGTTGCCATAATAGTGTGAAAAAGCAGCCCTTTATTGCCGCATTGGCGTGTGCACGTGATCTCAGCGGTTCTCGTGAGAAGATGCGAGTGCGCTTAAAAGTTTAAAAACAGCTAAATTAAAAAACCAAAAGGAACACACAAGCATTGAAACACTTAAAAACTTGCCTGTAAAATGGGGAGGTTTATAAAAAGAGTGTCCCATACCTAGTTTTTGCATTCTCACCTGGAAGTGTTCTGGCGGGGACCACCCATTGATGTTTCAGACGCTTGCAATTACACGAAAAAGATGCCACAGCAGATCAATTGATGACTTAGGCCATCAATAAAACAGAACACCTTTTTTACAGTGCGAGAACGCAAAAACACGATGTCATGTGAAATGGGCACCCTTTCGCGTTCATTGGGTGTCGTTATGACGCCATCTTTGCCACATCTGATAAAGTCCTCAGGCATGTTGTTGACAAATGAGAAACACAAAACAGAGACCCAGTTCCTAAATGACGTAAAAGTAATGCAACACAACAGGTTTTTGAAAAGTGTGGATTAAAGGCATTAGCATTTAAAACATGCATGTATCTTTGCTTTTTAAAAAGTTAATAGCATTTCACTAATGTCCATTCCCCTTCCCCAAATCAGCATAAAATGTACAAAGTGAACGTCGCTGTGTTACTTTAGTGACATAAAAAACATCCACTGGAATGCTGCATCACCTTTTATTTAATGTAACTTTACATATACTTAGCTAAGTAAAGTAAGGTGTTGTCTATATGAGGCAAAAATAAATGGGGGTTGCTCCGCAGTAATGGCAATTTGCAGCAGCAGCTATTTGTCTTGATGGGGGTTTTTTGGCAGATCGCAGGCATGCAAAGCTATCTGCCTTTGCTGTGCAAATGGGCATGCCTGCAAATCAAGATGACAGCCACGTGTGAATTACTCACGTTTTTACTTACCTCCGTTTGCCACTGCCGGACCGCAATTTTTAAAAAAAAAACATATCCAAGGTGCGAAAGAGCAACCTTTTGCTTGAACAGAAAAGCAACCCCCCCCCCATTTTATTGCCTTAGTGCTCACTTGCTAAGGCAAAAATCTAACATGGAGGCTCTGGGCACTTGCCTTGTTAGGAAAGAAAGAAAGAAAGAAAGAAAGAAAGAAAGAAAGAAAGAAAGAAAGAAAGAAAGAAAGAAAGCTTCGCCCCCCCACCACACACATCTGACCAATCAGGTTTCAACTTCCACTCATACAGTAGCACCCCCTTATCTGCCAGGGATTGGTTCGGAGGGGGGTGTTACCGAAATCCGTGGATACCTAAATCCGTGGCTAATAGAGAACGCCATTGAACATAATGGGAGTTCTGGTTTAAAATACTATAGAGTTGCCTTGGAGGACCTAGAAAATGGCTAGAGAGGGCACATTTTCTAGGAAGACTCTATGGTACATGTGCTGTTTTGTGTCCTGTGGATAATTGAATCAATGGATAATGAATCAGTGGATACGGGGTTAACCCAGAAAATATTGGGTAAATTAACCCAGTATTTTCTGAAATGAAATCTATCTATGTTAGGCTGTCTGTTTGTATTATCCTGGAAGTAGCTAAGATGGCCACCACCAGTAAACACAGCTAATGTTTCCGGGTGTGTGTGTTTAAAAGGTGAAAATAAACCTCATGGATTTCTCTGGGAATACTATCTGTCTAAATGGGATTCCACATCAATCCACTGTATTTGGAAAAAATGGTAAAAACACCACAGGAAAAGCCTTTGCGTGTTTTCCCAGATTTAAAAAAAAAAAAAAAACAGCAAAGGGAATGTGCATTTCTGCCTGTTGGGAGAAGTGATTCAATATTAATTGCTTTCCAAAGGAGAGGAAGTGCAAAGCTGATTGGCCAGGCAAGCACAGGGTGTGGGGCTTGCTAACAGGGCAAGTGCCCACTGCTGCCATGCTGGATTTTCACCTTAGCGAGCCATCACTAAGGTGATAAAATGGGATGAGGTTTTTTTTTTTTTGCTTTTTTGTTAAATCGAAAAATCACCCTAGTGCACCTTGGATATCTTTTTTTTTTTTTGTGCGACGGCAGCAAAGTACAATGCAAATAAATCACTCACAGCCACCATCTTGCATGTGAAGCTTATGGGGGCAAAAGACCATTAAGACGAGTTGCTGCTGCTTCGAAAAGTCATCACTGTGAGGCACTCTGGTTTTTGTTGTTGTTGTTGTTGTTGTTGTTTGCCTCGTATAGAGGGAGCCCAAGACACAGATTCAAAGGAGATTATCAGACAGGAACAAAAAAAAAATGTTCCTGTCCTGCAATCTCCTTTCCCCCCGTCTCAGCACAAAAATAAAAATTTTCCCACTTACCTGAATTGTGCTTGTGCCAAGCAGTCCAGGAAGTGAAAGGAGCTCTAGAGCTCCTTTCACTTCTTGGGTTGTAATCCCGGCTGCTCTTGCTAGAAGAGGAGAACCAGGGATTTAAAGGACAGGCTGGGAGTGATCAGGGGGGCAATAGGGGGATGATAGGGCAGGCGATCGAGGAGTGATGGGGGGGGGTGATCATGCAGCGAACTGAAGCAGCACAGGAGCAGAATGGGATGGAGATGACATTGTCTGAAAGGGAAATCCTTTCACAATACTGTGGCATCCCTGTCCCGGTTTATTAGGCTCATCTGATAATCTCCAAAGAGATCATGCAAGGGAAAGCAGAATGTTTCCACCAAAACAAAATTATCTACATGTTTTACTAGTCTAATATTTTACTACTGAATAAGGCTCAGTAGAAATTGGTGAAAATCAATTTCTGAAATGTTGCATGAGTCTAGGCACTTTTTCAAACAGGGAATAAAAACCCCATCGAGGTCAGGAAGAGGACGGCGCTGTCTCGCTTACAGTGCTCCATTTCATACAACGCCGTCCTCCTCCTGACCTTTCCCCAACCTTCCCCCGTGCCAAGGGCAGGAGAAATGTGCTGCTTTTATTAACGGAGAACCCCCATCAATAAAAAGTTGTGCGTTTCTCGTTCCCCCAACACGGGGAAAGGTCAGGAGGAGAATGGAGTCGTATGAAACAGAGCGCTGTAAGTGAGACGGCACCATCCTCCTCCCAACCTTTACAGGGGTTTTATTCCCCGTTTGAAAAAATCCTAGATTGGAAAGGCAATCAGGGGGAAAGCTAGGGGAAGAACAAACGGGAGGGAGAGAAACCCAGTATATTTCAAGAAGGAGTTTGAATGGGAATCTGGGGAAATGCAGGTAAATTCAGAACAAAAAGAGCTGGAAACTCTCAATACTTCCAGAGAGTCCCCCCCCCTTTCTGGATGGGCCCTGAGGCACTAACATGAAACTTCTCCAGATCTGAACCGGGATTTCTATGGCAGAGAGGCAAGGAACCAATGCAGAACATGAAGCTTGAAATGGTGTTGAATGAGCATCCAGCAGATATGAGACTCCTGCAAATGCTACATATTCTGGTGACAAGCACAAAGGATATACTCTCCCAATTCAGGCATGGGAACTCCATGTGGCTCAGCTACTGCTAGTTCTCCACATTCAGGCATGACCCCTCCCCACCTCCTCCCAAAGGGTACATAAAGCCAGGAGGAAGTTTACAATGAGACAGTCTCTTCCAAAGACAGTAGCCCTCACATTCTTTCCCCCTCATTCTGTATTTCCCAGGAAGACTTTGCCAGAAAATGACCTCCATATATTCATATACAGACACAGTGGAGAAACGCTTGAGTTCACAAACACAGTATCTCAATGGGACAATCATCTATGAGAAAGAAAAGCTTGGCACTGGTGAGTTTCTCACCCAGGCCCTGATTTCCTCAGTTGTCCATACAGATGTTGGTTCTGCAACAGACATTTCTTGTGGGCAGAAAAACCTGAGCAAGTTAGGCAGGCTTATGATATACAGCAGTTGCCCAAGCTTGGCATTTTTTTGGACTGCAATTCCCAGAATCCCCCAGCCAGCCAGGGAACTATAGTCCAAAAAGAGTAGCATTGCCAAGTTCTGGCATCTCAGGTTCTTTTGCAGATGCCTCCAGCTTCTGTTGCTGTTATTATATATCCCACTCATCTTTTTTCTAATAATGGGACTCGACCAGTTTACAGAATATTAAAACCAATACAGATTAAAAAAAAAACAGTGACACACACACACACACACACACACACACAGTCGTGTGAAAAAGAAACCCTCTTTGAATTCAGTTTTACATCTCAGGACATAATAACAATCATCTGTTCTTTAGCAGGTCTTAAAATTAGGTAAATACAACCTCAGGTGAACAACAACAGATGACATATTATACAATGTCATCATTTATTCAACAAAAATAAAGCCAAAAAGGAGACAACATGTGTGAAAAGCTAAGTACACCTTATGATTTAATAGCTTGTAGAACCACCTTTAGCAGCAATAACTTGAAGTAATCATTTTCTGTATGACTTTATCAGTCTCTCACATTGTCGTGGAGGAATTTTCCTTACAACGTTGCTTAGGTTCATTGAGGTTTGCGGGGATTTGTTTATGGACAGCTCTGTTAAGGTCCCGCCACAGCATTTCAACCGGGCTAAGGTCTGGACTTTTGACTGGGTCATTGCAACAATCTTGATTCTTTTCTTTTTCAGCCATTCTGTTGTAGATTTGCTGGTGTGCTTGGGATCATTGTCCTGTTGCATGACCTGATTTTGGCCAAGCTTTAGCTGTCAGACAGATGGCCTCACATTTGACTCTAGAATATTTTGGTATACAGAGGAGTTCATGGTCAACTCAATGACTGCAAGGTTCCCAGGCTGCAAAAGAAGCCCAAATCATCACCCCTCCACCACCATGCTTGACAGTTGGTATGACATGTTTGTGCTGATATTATGTGTTTGGTTTTCACCTTTAAGCGCTGTGGCTCCATCCTATGGGATCCTGGGATTTATAGTTTTACAAGATCTTGAGACTTCACTGCCAAAGAGTACTGGTGCCTCACAAAACTACAAATCCCAGGATTCTGTAGGATAGAGTCATGACAATTAAAGTGGTGTCAAACTGCATCATCTCTATAGTGTAGATGCACCCTTGGTCTGAGTTTTAAAGGAGCTACTGAACCTTATCTCCTCATCCACCTCAAAAAAGTTTTAACACCTTGAATATCTCAGACTAAATAAGTTATTCTACTTATTCCAGAGTAGAATAACTGCTCCACTGATATGGAAGCCACACCTAATGCTGACTGCCTCACAGATATATTGTAAGGATAACAACAAGAACTGTATCAGCCTGCCTGCAGGTCACTGCCCTTCCCCAAATACCACTTTCATCAGTGGTAAAGTTTGTTACAACAAGGGAGAGGTTTATTCTATTATCTCTTTCACAATTCTGTATCATTTCTGAGGTGATCCTAATCTGTTCAAATTAAATGAAACAATCCTTATATTATCTAGGACTACAGTTATCCCTCCATATTCATGGATCTGGCATTCATGGATTTAAGTATTTACAGCTTGAAAATATTCTTTAAAAAATAATAATCCAAAAAGCAAATCTTGATTTTGCCATTTTATATAAGGGACACTATTTTGCTAGGCCATTGCATATAATGGGACTTGAGTATTCACAGATTTGGCTATTCATGCAGGGTCCTGGAACCAAACCCCAGCGAATGTGAAGGGCCAACTGTACTTTGGGTCGAACTAGAACATACTTTGGGTCAAGCTGAAAGATCTTTCATTTCAGCACTGATTAGACTGTGTCTGAAGAGCTGTTCTTGTAGAAAAACTGACTTGCAGAATCCGAATGGCTAGAGGAAAACACAAAAAAATATATGGTTTGCCACAGTTTGGTCTCCTTTTATTCCATCAATAACTGAGCAGGAAATGTTATGGGGTCCACCATCATATCAGTGAACATTTTTGGTCTCATCTTTTAAAGTTAATTAAAGGGGTCTCATGTAATCATTTGTGGAAAGAGCCAAATTTGAAATCAAATGCCAGAATCCTATATGACCATTGCGTACTACATAGCACTGTAACAATGTTGCTATGTAGTGAATTCTGGCTACCAGTAAGCATCAACAGGAATCTGTTCCTCTGTTGATTGAGAAGCAGCTTCCTGAGATTCCCACCACCTCCCATGAGCAATCTCTAGCACGACAGGCAGGAGAAGGATCTACTGTATTGCAAATCCCCCTTACACTGGGATTGCTTGTGCGAGGGGTAGTGGGAATGTCAGACAGTTGCTTCCCAGTCAACAGGAGAATGGATCCCCTTTGATCCCAGCTGCTGCTTACCAGTAAGTGGGGTTTAGGGCATTTTCACAGTCCCTACACAGCCCCTAAACTAGGGGCTGCATAAGGATTGTGAATACATAGCAGTAGCAAATGTGCAACTGTAGGTTACATGTTCACAATTGCCCAATGGATTCCAGCCAAGTTTGTCATGCTTTTGGTTGACTATGGTGCTGTTTGTTTGCTCTACAATTCTGTGATTCTGTGATTCTTCGCAAATGAAGATTCAGGAAGGACTCATCCCCTGCTTTCTGCAAGTGCACTGATGACTAAAAATGCCAATCCGAGATAAACAAGCCCGGTTGCAGAAAGCACAGCATAAACTGTCTTGCAGATCACTGATTAAAAGGAAGCATTTTAAAATAACGGTGCTTAAAGTTCTGCTCTTCTTTTCACTATTATGAAAAGTGGCTTTGGTTATTATTGTAATGCAAAAGTGGCAAATAATAAACCAAACTGGTGCCAGAGATCCAGCCCCAAACCCTTCTGGCTGTGAAAATCCTGTGGAAAACATTTGCATTCTGCTCACGCAATTACTTTTCCCAGGAGTGGAACCACAAAAAGGTCACATGCCAGAGAGGATACCATACAGCAGCAAATTGTCTGCCCCAGTTGTAAGATTAGGTGCCCCTTGAATGGAGGAGCAGAAACATCTTTTCCCTCTGAGATGGTTGAAGTGCTGACTTTGCAGGGATACGCCAAGACAGAAGTGATGTATGGAAGGGTTGCAAGAGAGAAGAGGGGAGAGAGAGGAGGGGAGTGCCTGGAATGGGAGGGGTTTTGCAGAGGAAGATGAAATTCAGATCTCTCTGATAGTCCAGCTGCTGCTGGGTCCTCTGGTATTCTGAGTACGCAATCTGTCCAAGCACTGACAGATGGAACACAGAGGCAAAACAGGCAAACTGCAGCGCCTTCTTCCTTAGAAGTCATGCTATCAAATATCCACACAGATGCTGCCCCCTGCTGGTATTTGACAAATTTAAGGCCTGCAATTCCTTAACCTGAGTGCAAACACTCAAGGGACTATTCATCCTATTGTCTCGTGTTGCTTTTTTTTATTTTTAGAGCCAGGGGGAGGGGGATCCTTTGCTCAACAAGGATTGGTGCAAAGATTCAAGGTCTGCAGCCCAAATGCTGGCTGGTTGTTCCAAATCAACCACTGAAGTTCAGCCTTCTGATGTCCACCTCTCTTCTCCCACTTGCTTTTCCCTCTCAAGTTCTGATCTCATAGACTCATAAAGTTGCAACAAACCCCAAGGGTCATCTAGTCCATCCCACTGCCAGTGCAGAAATCCACAGGTAAAGTATTCCTGAGAGGTAGCCATCCAAACTTGGCTTAAAAACAGGCAATGAAGAAGATCCCTTCCACAAATGTCCAAGGTATTCCGTGTCAACCAACTCTTACAATCAAGCAGTTCCCAATGCCCCTAATGTTTAGCCAGAAACTCAGACCTTCTGCTCTTGTCCTTACCCTTCTGCCACTCCTGCCTTTGGTGCAGATGGCCTTCAAAGCCTCTACACAACTTAGGACCTGAGTACCTGAAAGAAGCTTCTCTCCTGGTATCAGCCAGCCTGAATTGAGATCAATGAGATTGTCTTTCAGATGCTATCCCTTCTGCAATGAGGTAGGCAGTAACCAGAAAGAGGGGGCCAGTTCTTGGGATTGAGATGTTGTCTGAACAGTCAAAATAATCCTCACAGAATTCACTTGGAAATCAATCTGTCTTAACGGAAATCCACATTGATGCATCATATTCAGAAGGGGGGCAGCTAAAAACTCCAAAAACTGTGCCCAGAGAGCCTTTGTGGCTTTTCTCTGAGTTTTTAGAAAGCTCTGTACGGGACGCGCATGTCTGCTTGTTAAGACAGTTGCATTTGCATTGCTGGGCTTTTCCATAGAAGAGGTAGCACAAGCTGATTGGGGCTTGCAAACATGGCAAGCATCCGCTGCCGCCATGTTGGATTTTTGGTTTAGTGAGTGATCAGTAAGGCAATAAAATGGCAATCTTTTCCTCTCTCTTTTCTCTGCATGATTCTATGATTCTATGAAACAGAGTTATGTGGGGGAGGGAGACAGTATTATTGAGGGCAAGAGTTCATTAAGTGCTGGATAAAATAGCCCAAATGTTATACAGCGAACAAGGCAAATAGTACAAGAACCCAATAGTGGGAGGAATAAAAAAACCTCTAAAAGGCAGGTAGGGGGGATGACCCATGGTCTTAGATGTCTCTATACTAATGCACAGAGCATGGGAAATAAACAGGATAAACTTGAACTCTTAGCACAGAAAAGCAAATATGATTTAATAGGCGCCACTGAAACTTGGTGGGATGAGTCTCATGATTAGATTGTAGTAATAGAGGGGTATAACCTATTTCAGAGAAACAGAACATAAGAAGAAGGGAGATGGAGTCACATTATATGTTAAGGATGTGTACACTTGTGAACAGATTCATGACTTAAATCCTGGAAGCCAGGTTGAGAGGATCTGGGTAAAAATCAAAGGAGAGAGAATCAGCAGGGATATCATTATGGGGGTCTGCTACAGACCCCGAAGCCAGACTGAGGACATGGATGAGACTTTCCTGGAACAGATGACCAAATATTCAGAAAAGAGAGATGTATAGTAATGGGAGATTTCAACTGTTCTGATATTTGTTGAAAGTCAGACTCGGTCAAAAATATAAGAGCCAATAAATTCCTCACTAGCCTTGCAAACAATTTCATTGTCTAGAAGGTAGAAGAGGCAACAAGGGGATCAGCAATTTTAGATCTAATCCTAACCAACAGTGGTGACCTTGTTAATGGGGTGGAAGTGGCAGGATCCTTAGAGGGGAGTGACCATGTTCTCCTGGAGTTTGTTATACAGGGGAAAGGGAAAGCCAAGCATAGTCGGACATGCCTTCTAGACTTTAAGAAAGCTGATATCAGAAAACTTACGGAATTACTGGGGGTGATCCCATGGTCAGGAATAAAAAAGAAGGGAGCACATGATGAATGAGAGTTTCTTAAAAGTAAGATAAAGGCACAACTTCAAACAGTTCCAATGTGGAGTTAAAATGGGAGGTGTTTAAAGAAACCAGGATGGATGTCTAAAGAACTTTATTTATTTATTTATTTATTTATTTTAGGTATTTATAGCCCACTCTTCAGCCACAAAGGCTCTCAGAGCGGCTTACAAATTGTTTTAAGCTATAGCATTTTACACATCTACACCACATTAATGGACAGAGAAAAGGCAGAACTACTCAACACCTTCTTTGCCTTGGTCTTCTCCCAAAAGGAAAACAGTACTCAACCTGGGGAAAATGTAGCAGATGATGCAGAAGGGGAGATGCAGCCTCTCTCTCTGGCTTTTCTTTGCAAACGAAGATTCAGGAAGGACTCATCCCGTGCTTTCTGCAAGTGTGCTGATGACTGAAAAGGCCAATCCAAGATAAACAAGTCCGGTTGCAGAAAGCACAGCAGAAGGTCTTCTTGGGTGATGTTTCTGGGTTGTGATTCTTTCTGCGTTGTCATTTCTCTTCAAGACTTGTTCGGCGTGAGTTCTCAAATAAGGCTACAGCATTGTGGATAGTGAGTCTCCAAGCCTCCCTATGTGAGGCCATGGTGGACCATTGTTGGTGATGAATTTGGCTGAGCCTGAGATGCTGTTTCAGGGAATCCTTGTATTGCTTTTTTGGAGCGCCCCTCTTACGCTGACCCATGGAGAGTTCATCATAGAGTACTGTTTTTGAGAGGTGATGGTCCTCCATCCTAGAAACGTGCCCTGCCCAGTGCAGCTGTGTTCTCAGTATCATGGCCTCAATGCTGGTGATCCCTGCTTGCTCAAGGACAGCAACATTCATCACATAGTCAGTCCAGTGTATATTTAGGATTGTGTGTATACAGTGCTGAGGAAAGCATTCGAGAAGTCGTAAGTGTTGGCGATAGGTGAGCCATGTTTCAGATCCATAAAAGAGAATAGACAGTACAATGGCTCTATACACACTGATTTTTGTGCTTCGCCTCAGGTGTTTGTTACTCCAGACTCTTTTGTAAAGTCTTCCATATGCACTATATGCCTTTGCTAATCTGTGATGGATCTCTTTGTCAATCTTGGCATCTGAGGAGATGATGCTTCCCAGGTAGGTGAACTGCTGAACGGACTTAAGCACAGGTTTGCCGATGGCAATGTGGGGATGGTGGTGTTCGTCCTGTGGTGCAGGCTGGTAAAGAACTTCCGTTTTCTTAAGGTTGACTTCCAGCACAGAATCAATAAAGAGGTAGTACTAAAGGGTATTAAAAGAACTGGCAGAAGTAATATCACAACCACTGTCAATAATTTTTGAGAATTCCTGGAGAACAGGAGAGATCCCAGCAGAATGGAGGAGGGCATATGTTGTCCCCCATCTTTAAAAGGGGTCGGGGGAAGAGGTCCCAAAAAATTACTGCCCAGTCAGCCTGACATCAACAGCAGGAAAGATTCTAGAGCAGATCATTAAAGCACTTAGAAAGGAATGCCATGTTCACTAAAAGTCAACATGTATTTCTCAAAAACAAGTCATGCCAAACTAATCTTATCCCTTTTTTAAAATAAAATTACAAGTTTGGTAGATGAAGGGAATGCTGTGAATTTAGCATATCTTGATTTCAGTAAGGCCTTTGAAAATGTCCCCCATGATATTCTTGCAAACAAGCTAATAAAATGTGGCCTAGATAATGCAACTCTTCGGTGGATTTGTAACTGGTTGAACAACCGAACCCAAAGGGTAGTCATCAATGGCTTCTCTTCATCCTGGAGAGAAGTGACTAGCAGAGTGCCACAGGGTTCTGTCCTGGGCCCAGTGCTATTCAACATCTTTATCAATGACCTGGAAGATGGAATAGAAGGCATGCTTAACAGATTTGCAAATTTGGTCAGGTAACTAATACCACAGAGGACAGATACTGAATTCAAAATGTCCTTAAGAGATTAGAAAGCTGGGCCAAAACTAACAAGATAAATTTCAACAGAAAGAAATGCAGAGTACATAAAAAAATGAAATGCACAGATATAGGATGGGTGACACCTGGCTTCATAGCAGTGCATGTGAAAAGTATCTAGGAGTCTTAGTGGACTACAAGCTGAACATGTCAGCAATGTGATGTGGCAGCCAGAAAAGCCAATGCAATTCTCGGCTGCATCAATAGGAGTATAGTGTCTAGATCCAGGGAAGTAATAGTGCCACTCTAGTCTGCTTTAGTCAGACCTCACCTGTAATACTGTATCCAGTTCTGGGCACCAGAATTCAAGAAAGATATTGAGAAGCTGGAATGTGTCCAGAGGAGGGTGACCAAAATGGTGGGGGGTCTGGAAGTCATACCTTATGAGGAGCAGCTTAGGGAGCTGGGTATGTTTAGCCTGGAGAAGAGAAGGTTAAGAGCTGATATGCTAGCCATGTTTAAATATTTGAAGGGATGTCATATTGAAGATAGAAAAAGATTGTTTTCTACTGCTCCACATACTAGGACACAGAGCAATGGATCCAAACTACAGGAAAAGAGATTCCACCTAAACATTAAGAATAACTTCCTGATGGTAAGAGATGTTTGGCAGTGCAATGCACTGCCTTGTAGTGTGGTGGAGTCTCCATCTTCGGAGGTTTTTAAACAGAGGCTGGATGGCCATCTGTTTGGAGTGTTTTGATTGTGTGTCCCTGCATGGCAGGGGGTTGGACTAGATGGTGCTTATGGTCTTTTCCAGCTCTATGATTCTATGAACAGAACTCTGTCATAGCAAAAAAAAAAGTGTAATACAAATGTAATAAATGCCTCAGACATTTTTCTGTATATCACTTTGATCACCCTTCCACATGTTGGTTGTGTGTCAATCTGTTTTCATGGCTCTCTGGGACAATCACTTTGATAAGCTTCATGAACATAGCCAACATACACAAGCTCAACACTTTGGTAAAGAATTTGTAATCAAAACAGCCACAAAATCTGATCTTCTCTCCCCCCCACCAGCATCTCATATTAATGAAACTATAAATAAAACTTTTAAGGACAAAAGACAACATCCTATGTGCCACTCTCACAGATATTTTCCTGGCAATGTGTATGGTTTTAAGGATAACAGCTCTTGTTGGTTGTTGCTGATTGTTCTTCTACAGTCACCCTTTGTTCATTCACCTGAATTTCTGATCTGCTAAGGTGGATTTGATTTAGTCACATTGGAAATAAATACATGGAATGACCCAGATTTAATTCCCTTTAAAAGGAAATGACTGTAAGAGGAAACGAAAGCAACTGTAATGTGAAATTTTACAAACCGACAGTCTGAAACCACAGCAGGCAGTACATCTCTAGGACAAAACAGGATTCAAATGAATACTTCATTCCAAAAGGCTTTTACTAATTGAAGGGTTGGAAAGGTGATGATTTAATTATGCATTGGATTTCTCTGACTTCTCTCAGCCAAGTATGTGCAGGCTACATTCACTGCTAAAGTAACTTCAAAACGGAATTATTTCCACTAGAGGATTCATTACAATTTCATTCTTGCAAGAGGCATTTTGAATCTCACAACAGTCTTATAATGCAGACCAAGCTGAACATTCATAACTATTTGTTTGTTTATGTCATTTATATGCCACCTTTCATCCAGAGTTGGGCTCAAGGCAGCTCATAAAAAGAATAAATGAAAATCTAACAATACAATTTTAAAACTCCCTTGTCCTAGGTCCTGTGGACATAACCACAGTGTAGAAATTCATACCCAGATTTATCAAATCCAGTCCTCTAGCCCCAGATGGTTAAATGTTAGCCAGGCAGCTGGCTAAAGTTTGCAAAATTACTAACTTTTAATAAAGGCATGGTTCCTATTCATGCCTGCCTTTGGCCTGTCCTCTTATGTATGCATATGCCTGTCAAGTCACCTGTTGCTTTATGGCAACTTCATCAATTGTATAGGGGTTTCTTAGGCAAGAAATAGCCAGTGTGGTTTAGTGGTTTGAATGTTGGACTACGACTCTGGAGACCAGGGTTCAAATCCCCGCTCAGCCATGGAAACCCACTGGGTGACCTTGGGCAAGTCACATAGTCTCAGAGGAAGGAAAAGGCAAATCCTCTTTTGAACAAATCATGCACAAGAGGTTTGCCTTAGGGTTGCCATAAGTCAGAAACGACTTGAATGCACACAACAACAACAACTCAGAAGTGGTTTTGCCAGTTTCTTCCTTGGAAGTATAATCTCTATAGCATCTAGTATTCGCTGGCAGTTTCCCAACCAAGTACTGCAGGGCTGACCCTGCTTAACTTCCAAGATCAGACAGGAATTGGTGCCTTCTGGCTATTTAAGCTCTGTCGTGCCTCTTATGTGTGTATGTGCTTTCAAGTTGCCTGTTGACTTACGGCAGCCCCATGAATTTCATAGAGTTTTCTTAGGCAAGGAATACTCAGAGGTGGTTTTGCCAGTTCCTTCCTATTAAATATAGCCTAGATCAGGGCTTTTTAAACTTTTCCCACTCACGACCCATTTTCTTTTTACATGACCCCTGGTATATAGGTATATAAAATAAGTTTTATATATATATGCCAATTTTTTCACGACCCCCACATTCAGTTACGTGACCCCATATGGGGTTGTGACCCACAGTTTAAGAAGCTTTGGCCTAGAGTACCTGGTATGCAGTGGTGGTCTCCCATCTAAATACTAATCAGAGCTGATGCTACTTAGCTTCCAAGATAAGACAGGATCTGGTGCCTTTTGGGGGCTTCTTACTGAGAAAAAAAATATGCATGTATGTGCACATGTGCGCACGCACACACACACACACAAAACTGGCTTCCTGTATCACACAAAAGAAATGGAAACATCAAGCTGCTCAAATATCAAGCATGTTTTATAATTTTATTTTATAACTTTTATTTATTTGTACTGGTCTATGACCGCAGTAAAGAAATTCATTCATTCATTCAAGCATGTTTTAGTGCTGTTGTTCAAACTATTTTAATTTTTACTCTTGTGCAGCGCATCAAGAAACTCACCTTTCACTTTATATCCATCCCACTAACCAATATAGAAGCATTTGGGGAAGTATATGACAGTATTTATTTCTTTAATCGGTGTAGTGCGTGGGTGGTTGAATAAGTATCAAAAGCATGAGATTGTTATGCTTCTTTTTTAAAAAAAAGACACATTTTAAAACATGTACTTTGTAGGTTACAGATGTAATAAAAAGAAGGACGTGGTGGTTTCAAGAAGAGGGGAGCAGAAATAAGAAACAATGTGAGAAAGAACTATGCTACGGCTGTTTCTGCAGAGTGCATTGCATTCCCAGCTGCCTGGTGTAACTAAGTTATGGAATGCTGCTATGAGTCAGGCCTCTAAAATAAGTCTGTTTATACTTTAGAAAAGGAGAGGGGTAGTGTGAACGAGTAGCATCAAGTCTCAGCTCCCTCCACTCCCATCCTGCAGCCACTTAACCAGAAAGATAGCAGCCAGCCGAATGCCATGTGCTGCATGTTATGTATCCAAGTGGCAGGACACAGTCTAGTGCGCCTCTATTTGCAGCCAGCAGCACACAAACCTAAAACAAATAATCAGTCTAAAATAAACCCAAGGAAAACAAACTCTGCTTCATAAATTGCCTGAACAATGGGAAGATTGACTGCAGGGCTCAATTTTCTCCCTCGTCATCAAAACAGCCCTGCTGCAAAGAGAGCACTTCTCCACTTGCCCTGAAAGTTATGCTATTCATGTGACTATACACCACTGCCGTCTCCTCCTCTTCTTACTCCTCAGTGAGAGAGGAAAAGACAGTGGCCCCGTTTGTCTTCAAGATCTGTCTTTAATTAAAGAATGAGAAGAGCTGCTGCTCTCTGTGCTTGCTCCCCACTTCCCGTTCACCCCCCCACACACACACACACCCTGTTTTTCATGACTGTATCAAGGGAGAATGTATTTAAGAGCGGGAATGTGAGCAAAACCGAGAGGCAGGAGACAAGAGGGTCATTGTGTGGTGACTAAGCTCACAAAAGGCCTCTCCAGTTCCATGTTTGCTTGGTCTGTTCTCCCGGCCTTCTTCCCCTCTTTTCTTATTGTTATCCCCCTTCAAGCCGACTCGGACTTGCGTCAAACCTATCACAGGATTGTCTTGGCAGAGATTTGTTCGGAGGGGATTTGCCATATCTACACAGGAAAAAACAAACAAACCCAAACTCACATTGTACCAGAACATACAACATTCTTGAGGATTCAAACTGAATATAGTAGGACCCCCGTATCCACTGGGGATTGGTTCTGGGGGACCCCGTGGATACCAAAAACCATGGATAATAGCAAACACCATTGAAAATAATGGGATTTTCTGGGTTAAAACACCATAGAGTTGCCTTGGAGAACCTAGAAAATGGCTAGAGAGGACACATTTTCTTGGAAGACTCTATGGTAAGTGTGCTGTTTTGTGTCCTGTGGATAATTGAATCAGTGGATAATGAATCAGTGGATACAGAGGTTCTTTTTGGTACCTGAGGGCTTAGGTCCTATCTATGCAATTGCTCTGGAGTAGCAGCAATTAGCAGCGGCTGAGAACTGTCTTAACGGTTTTACAGCCCCCATAAACTTCACATGATCCCTAGACAATATGGTGGCTGTGAGGGAATTACTTGCCATTTTAAATCTGCCGACAATGACCTTTAAAAAAATGTTTACTATAGTGTGCACAAGCTATATTTCGCCTTTATCAAAGTGTAAAAGAGAGAAAAGAGAGAGAAAAATTGCCATTTTATCACCTTACCGATCTCTCACTTAGCCAAAAATCCAACATGGTGGCAGCAGGCGCTTTCTCTGTTTGCAAGCCCTGTTCCCCCGGCTTGTCCAATCAGCTTGCACTGCCTCATCACAGCAATGTGAATGCGACTGTCTTAATGATCGGACATCCGTATCCCCTACGGAGCTTTTTAAAAACTCCGGGAAAAGCCCCGAAGTCTTCCCAAATGGATTTTATGGAGAATTTGTCTGCCCCCCTTCCAAATAAGACATATCGATGTGAATGTCCGTATAGACAGATTGCCTTCAATTCAAATTCCATTATGATTATTTTCACCTTTTAGACAGGACCTTAGATCTGTTTTTTTTTTTTTAAACTACCTTTTATACCACTCTTTCCCAGAAAAACTGGTTTATTGTACATGGGGCCGCCTCTGAGTTGGCTTCGTGTGGAACCAGGGGTGGGGTTTGTTGTCACCTGATCATTCCCACCAGAGCAGGCTGCTTCCGTTATTTGTATTTGTGTTTTTCCAGTGTGCCATTGCTATTATTTTTTGAAGGTGTGTTTGTGCAGATACTCATACATCATTATGATAGTACCTCTATCTATTAGCATATTCACATACATGATGGGGAGAGAAAAAAGCAAAGCAGCCACAGCCATCTGGCCAAAAATAACGCAAAGTGTAGGACATGGTTTTTATCATTTTTTTAAAAAAAATTCTAATACTTTTAAATATATTTATTCTTTTAAATATTGTTTTAATAATGTAAGTAGTTTAATTCTGTTTTAATTTACACTTTTTGTATGTTTTAATTGTGTGTTTTTTAAAAGTGTGAGCCACTTTGGGTCCAAGCCTGGGGGTGGGGGGAGAGCAGGTTATAAATAAATAAATAAATAAATAAATAAATAAATAAATGTAACCATAGCTGGACCATCCTGTTACAACAAAGTGAGCCTAGGGGAAATGTGTGGCTGGTAATACTGCTGTCACTTTGCCTTAACAAGATGTGTGTGGTGTTATCAACTTGTGCAGGGAGACCAGGAAAATGCAATTTGAAGCAGAATTTTTTCACCTGTGTAGACAAGCCCTAAGAGAGTATGACTTGCTCAGCGTCACTCAGTAGGTTTCTATACCTGAGTGGGGATTCAAGCCCTGCTCTCCTGAGGTCCTAGTCCACCACTGAAAACACAATGCCATTTGAATTCTTTGCACTAGAGGATTCATTCTGTTTTTACTCCTGCAAGATGCTTAAAGCAGCATTTGGCATCTCACAACAGCCTTGCAATGTAGGCCAAGCTGAATATTGGTTCATACTTTCCAACATTTCACAGATGAAGACAGGGAGACGTGTGACCAAGCAACATTGAGTGTGGTCAAGATGGCAAAAGTTATTAACGGGGAAGAAGACACAAGCTAGGAGAGGCTGCAGAGATTTGCTTTTGCCTAAGCCTACTGGGAAGGCCAAGATTCCTCCCTCTCGTGTCCTACCCCCCCCCCCCACACCACTGAATTGACTGAGTGAAAATGATTTTGGCACTTTGAACTCAGTTTGCATGAAATGAAGTACTGTACCTTTATTAGTCTGACCAAAAGGGACAACATTCCACACACTAGATTTTGAAGCCCAATGGAAGGAGAAGAACAGTGAGGGGGGGGGGGTATTTTAAAAATATTTTCACTCATCATTCCAAAGCAGCTGTCCATTGTCCCAGAAAAAGAAAACATGTGTGTATGAGAGAGAGGTGGGGGGAATCTTCTATTTCTTTCCTGCCCCCACGCACAGACCTTTACATCTCCATCTCTGCACTTTTACTACTGCGTCATGCCATTCCCAACTCACATAAAGGTGTGTTTTTTTGAAGGGGGGTTAAATCTGATAAGTGTTGACACTTGCAACACTACCAGGCCCCAGTTCTGATGACCTAGCATGGATAGCTGCCAGAGAGCTGAGTTCATATCCTAGATAGCAGGGCCTGATTGAGTTTGGAGAGAGTCCCTACTTGCTAGCCTACCTTTGATGCCTTCATTGTGGTGTCTCAAGGTGAGCAATTTGTGGCCCTCTGGATGTTGTTGGATTGCAAGTCCCATAATCCCTCACCACTGGCTATGATGGAGAGGGTTGATGGGACCTGCAGTCCAAGAGGTTGCCCACCCCAGTTTACCTGGTGGCAGTGGCTGTGTCTGGGAAGCCACCTGCCATTTGAATTTCTGCTCCCCAAAGGCTTGAAGGATGCCACATCAGGCACTCTGGGGCACTGCAGAAAAATCAAAATGCTGGGTGAATTTGTTTGATAGTTGTTGTACCTTCATGTCGGCTCCGACTTATGGGGACCCTAACAAAGGGCTTTCTTGGCAAGAGGAGATTTGCCATTGCCTTCTCTTGAGGCTGAGGAAATGTGACTTATCCAAGGTCACCTACTAGACTCCCATGGCTGAGCAGGGATTCAAACCCTAGGGGCCGTTTACATGGCAAAATAAGTCGTGTAATAATTCGGCAAGACGCCTGATAGTTCCCATGTATTTCGACGCAGTATCACCCTTTTCAGAAGGAGGGGGTGTAAAAATCCCGTAAGTGGCACAACTTTTGACTGCGCTGATTTTCCGCTCTTTTTTAAAAAGTTCCGCAGTATAGCGCACTATCGATATTGTGAACTATCCGACATCCACTTTCGCAATTTTTTCTCCTACCAGAAATTAGGCGGATCCTTGGGAGTGGCCCACTAAAGCATCCCTCCCACCAAACAAAAACATCTGTAAAGATTGTTTTCTCTCTTTTTGTAATGGCGGAGCAGAGAACAAAGTTCTATCCCTCGTAGCAAAAGGAAAAATATATCTTGAGAAAAAGGGACATTGCTTTGTGATGACTTGTTCTATGAAGGATCACAGCTGCCTATATCTATTCCTTCTCCTAATACAGCTTATGCGACGATAAGACCTGCATGCATCCTGAAATGCAGCAATTGTGGCTATGATTCTGAACATCAACAAGAAGCAACAAGAAATAGTTGCTAAAGCCTCCATCTTTAAATTGAATAGGTAGGGATACCCTAACGACGGTGGGCGAACAATGAGGTGCACCAGGTATAGGTATGACCAATCAGATTTCTTGGAGTGGGAAAGTTTAATAGAAACTGTTAACCAATAGGAATAAGAGTGACGGGAGCACAGAAAGGAAGTTAACCATAAAGGAGTGACGTATGCCGCTGATTGACAGCTACGGTACTAGCTAAAATGTGAAATGTCGATACTGTGGGAACTAAAAAAACCCGAAATTGAATAATTCGTAACTTATTTAATTCCGCATAATTGCATCATGTGAACTTTGATTGCGGCGTTTCACAAAAAGTAATGAAAAATCGTGTACGCTATACGAAGCTGTATCGAAAGTGCGATATTGCGATACATTGCTGGGAAAATATTGCCGTGTAACCTCCCCCCTGGTCTCTATGAGTCCTAGGCCAATAGACAAACAACTACAACACATTAGCTTTCCTGAGTGGCTTTCCTGCCACCAAATAAGCTGTCCACACACTAGAAGATCAGGAATGATGTTTCCTGCTGGGGCATTTGGGCCCCACAGCTGTCTCTGGGTGCTCCCACTCTGTCTGAAAGCACCCTTGTGTAGGACTCATTTCTCTAATGCACACTCATGGCTCCAGTGAAATTTTAAATTTCCTCACAGGTTAGTGGCTTGGTGGCTGATTTGCAACCCGTTACTGGAAACTTTACGAGCACTTGGCAGCGGGCATCCTATTTAAAGCTGCCACTAACATGCCAAAGAAATTAAGGCAGAAGTATTTATACACTCCTACTTGGAGACTCAGAGCTTTTAATTAGAGAGCGTCATTGAAAGAGGGTCCTAATGTGGGCTGGCTAAATAGATCCATAACCTTCCTTGTACAACACTTTTGATGTTGCTCTCTGCTACCAGAATCCAACTGATAAGAGCAGGTGAATATTATTGGAGAGGTCTCCTCTTAAAGAATTTATTGCTCCCACCCTATCAATTACAGGAACTGAGCTTTATGGTCCTGAACAAATTGCTTTGTGAAAGCAGTAATAGATGTACACAATAACATATTATGTTCCTAGCAGAAGACTCTGCTAAAAAAAAATTATTAAAAATGTATAGGTCAGGAATAGAGATGAATGAGGACAAAGTAGGGAGGGGGGGAGATGATGATATTGAATGGCAAAGGCATTCTAAAGACAACAGAGGTAACAATCCTGCTATTGTGCCATAGGGCCAGTCTAGACGAGGAAATAAAAAGTGAATTGGGACACAGAAATACTAATTCGCAGCAGTTGTCATCTGTCTCAATGATTTTTTGGCAATATCGCTGGTGTGCAAAGCTCTCCGTGTTTGCTGTTCATATGGAAGCATGCCAATGAATCAAGCTAGCAGCCGCGAGTGTATTACTTGGGGTTTTGTACTCCCCAACTTGCTCCTGTCAAGCAATTAAAAAAAACCAAACACCTAACTCCAAGGTGCAGAAGAGTGATCTTCTGCTTAAATAATACAAAAAAAAAAAAAGGAAAGAAAGCCTGTTTCATTGCCTTAGCGCACGATCACATGGTGACATCCAATATGGTGGTTCCACAATCTGCTATCTTACCAAACTCCGCCCTCTACACACGTCCGACCAATCAGCTGTCCTCTTCAACAATGTGATGCAATGCGATTCAGTTGTCCTAACAGGCGAGGGTGCACATTTCCATCAGGGTTTTTAAAAAACTCTGGGAAAGCACCAGAGGCTTTTGCCATGGACTTTCCCCAAATTTTGCTCCCCCTCCCTCTGAAAAGGACGGAACACTGTGGGATCCCATTTGGACACATGGGAAGTCCTGTGGATTCTAAGAGGGTTTTTTATACCATCTGAACTACCCTATAGACACTCTCCAATTAATCCTCCATCATCCAACTTTCTCAGATGCTTTTAAAATGCCCCAATTTCTCTCTCCTCTTCACACTTTTCCCCTTTGTATTCAGCTTATTTCCATTGGTGCCAAGTGAGTTCAAAATGCAAAAGTATTTTGCACTCAGTTAACTCAACTGGGGAGAGGGAAGAGGAGACAGTATTGTCCAGTAGACTCAGGCAAAAGCCCAATGCTGCAGCCTCTCCTAGCGTGTGTGTTCTTCCTTATTAATAATTTTTGCCATCTTGACCATGCCCCATTGCTTGACGACATATATCCCAGTTTTCATCTGTGAAAAGTTGGAGCATCTCAGAGAGCTTGCAATATTGTCAGGAACGGTGAAGCCATAGGGCTGTCCCCCCCTGCTGAGTTCCAACCAGCCATCTTTCAAGGAACTGTCTGGTATCTGTGGTCTTTCCACTTGTCTGCATTCAGGGAAGAAATTAAGGACTTTATCAGAAATGGCAAATATGGCATCATAATAACACCTAATGAACATGAAAGGGTGCCCATTTCACACGACATTGTGCTTTCACGTTTATGTATTGAGAATAAGATCAGCCGTGGCATTCTTTGCCATGATTGCTAGCATGTGAAATTGCACCCCGTTCACAAAAACTAGCTACTGGATGCTCTTCTTGTTCACTTCCCTGTGTTGCAGGCAAGTTTTTAAGTGTGTTTCAGTGCTTGTGTGTTAATTTTATTTGTTAATTTAGCTGTTTTTAGACTTTTAAGCATGTCACATCTTCTTGCAAGAACCGCTGAGATCACGCTCACATGCGAACGTGGAAGTACGGGGCTGCTTTTCCACGCTATTATGGCAACATTTGATATAGAGGGTTCTTTTGCCAGCACAAACATCTCAGGCTCGGCCAAATTGATCACCAACAATGGTCCGCCCTGGCCTCACATTGGGAGGCATGGACATACACTATCCACAATGCTGCAGCCTTATTTGAGAACTCACGCCGAACAAGTCTTGAAGAGAAACGACAACGCAGAAAGAATCACAACCCAGAAACATCACCCAAGGAGACCTTCTGCTGTACTTTCTGCAACCGGACATGTTTATCTCGGATTGGCCTTTTCAGTCATCAGCGCACTTGCAGAAAACTTGGGATGAGTCCTTCCTGAATCTTTGTTTGCGAAGAAAAGCCAGAGAGAGAAAGAGAGAGAGAGAGAGAGAGAGAGAGAGAGAGAGAGAGAATGGTTTAAAATATGGTGGCAATACATTTTTAGAGGCTTGTCTGATAAAGTCCTAAGTCAGCGAGGCCCCCTCCAACTCCTCAGCTGGTCTGAACTGGTTCTTCCTATTCTAGAACTTCCTCCAAGCATGGCCATTCCACCTCCTCATTAAACATTCAGATAACTTTATGAAGAATTAGTAAAAATTCTGTTCCTTCTTCATCCTTTTTCCCTTTTGTACTTTTTTAAACTGAAGGTCTGCTGGCAGGGATTCTTATTTTTCAAGCTTTGTGCAGTACTTAAGGGGGGAAATAGGAATTCATTGTTATTGTCAGAATAATAAATGCACACAAAGTAGCTACCATGTAGAACTATGGAGATTATTAGACAGGAACAACAACAACAACAAAACATTCCTGTCCCACAACTTCCACTCCTGCCCTTGTCCCATCCCGGTCCCGCCACAATCACCCTCCCCACTGCACTTACCTCCTCTCCGGTTGACAGGGCAGCCCAGGAATGAAAGGAGGTCTAACGGAACTCCATTCACTTCCTGGATTGAAATCCTGCAGATTCTCGTGAGAAGACACGGGCGAGGGAAATTTAAAACAAAAATACACATGAAAATGTTTTGAAAAGCACATGCATACACTAAGAAATTTACAAGTAACCCAGGGAGGGAACAAAAAAGAGGGTAGCTTACCTGGATGTCTTGATCTCACCCAGAAGTATTGTGGCAGGAACCTTCCATTGGCGCTGGGATCTCACACACAGGCAAATCCAGAACAAAAATGGAACGGGGGATCTATTGACGGCTTCTCTCATCAATAAAAAGCAGTGCTGGTGGAACGGCAGCAGAACAGGTACATAACAAGGGGGGAATGACGTCTGAAAACAGAGCCCTTTTGTGATCTCCTGGTGTTGCTGTAACGTCACTTTTGACACATCTGATAATCTCCTCTGTGACAATTAAAAATGAACTGCAGCAAAGCCAATCAAACAGGCCAGGAAAACAACAATCAAATCAGATTTGTAAAAAGCCTTGCAAAAAGTCCTGCAGCCTGTGGGCTAATTCATTAATGGGTGTGTGCCACTACAGGAAAGGCCCTGTTAGAAGTCAACCCCAATTCTGCATTAGTGGCAAAACTCAAAACAAGTCCTTATAGTACATGGCTATAATTTATATCTGTTGAAACAGTTGAATGTCAAAAAACAAGCCATTGAAATAAGGGGGATGCCTGTACAAGCCAGCTTCCTGGGGCTTCTCTATACAAGGCAATAAAATGTGGATTGATGCGCACTAATGCCAATTCGCAGCAGCTTTCATTTGTAGATTTTCCTTGGGTTTTTTCCAGGCTGTGAGGCTGTGTTCTGGAATAGTTTCTTTCTGATGTTTCGCTGCATCTGTGGCTGGCATCTCCAGAGGATGGTTGGGTAGGAGTGTTCACAGCATATAAACTCCACATACATTCCTACCCAACCATCCTCTGAGGATGCCAGCCACAGATGCAGCGAAACATCAGAAAGAAACTATTCCAGAACACTGCCTCACAGCCCGGAAAAAAACCAAGGAAAATCTATGGATGCTGGCCATGAAAGCCTTTGACTTCACAGCTTTCATTTGTCTTCACGTTTGTTTGTTTTTTGCAAGATCGCAGGCATATGAAGCCATACAAAAAAGTAAATCCAAGGTGCAGAAGTGCGACCTTCTGCTTTAAAAAACAGGGGGGGAAAGGCGGGTAAGGCTGTTTTATAATTATCGCTATGGCAAAAATCCAACATGGCAGTTCCAGGCACTTGTCTTGTTAGCAAGCTTCACCCCCTGTGCACATCTGACCAATCAGTTTTCCTCTCCCGCTCTTATTGCGAATGTGCAGCAAAGTGAATCAGTTGTTCTAATGAGCATGAATGTGCATTTTCTTCAGAGTTTTTTTTAAAAAAAATATTTGGAATTTTTTGCCCCCCCTCCTTCCGAATACAGTGGATTGATCTGGGATCTAATTTAGATAAAACAAATTCTCCTCAAATTTTATGAGGAGTATATTCGTCGTTTAGACATGCCCCCAGTTCCAGATCTTGACTATTTTGTTCAGTTGAATAAAGGGTAACATCTGAAAGCAAACAAAAGACATTGATAACATTGCTTGTATATCTTGGCAGATCTCCCTCCATTTTTCTACAAACAATATCAACAACAAGAACAAAGTAACAGTTACCAAAGTCCAAATACCATTTAACAGTTCTTTGACACACAAACAACTCTGCACAAATGTTGTAGCTGGCAGTGAGGTATAATGCTAAAGAACATGGACATGGGCAGCTGCACAAAAGTAAGGGGCCACATTAGCCCTTTAGGAGACCTTGGAAGGATACACTCTCCACCGCATCTGCTCCTACAAAAAAAAAATTTAAAAAATTAAAAAAAAAATCAATTATTCCCCCCAAATGTCATCTAGAGTACCAGGGGGCATTTTCACCCTGTTTTTGGACCTTCCTGGGTCATTTTAGTCCAAGAAGAAGTCTTTTTTTAACAACAGGAAGTGAGTGGAAGTCACTTCCTGTTTTAAAAAAGGCCTCTCTTGGGCCTAAAATGGCCTGTGGTGGATCCAAAATGTGGCAGAAATGCACACCACACTCCCTACAGAGCTTTGAGGACCATGTTGGAGCAAAAAAAAAATAAAAAAAAATTGACCCAACCACCCTATGGGCACCAAATGGCTCTGGGGGGTCCGCACTTTGCCCACCTCTGCTATAGAAAGTTCTATAGTGACCTCCTGCAACTTAACACTTTGACTCCATTGATTGTCATTAATGGCTACAATATTAGAATGTATGGGTTTCTGACAACCTCCATATTGTGGGATAAGAAAGGTGTGAGGAAAGACTTTTCTGAGGATAATGGTTGTTTTGGTCACATGTGTGTTTTGCGATGGATGACTCATTGCCAATGCATCCAAGAAGGCATTAGCACATAACTCCGTGATGGCGTTCTTCCTAGGGGCTTCACTTAATTGTATCTTGTGTGTGTCTGCCAATAGTTTTCCATGACATCTTCTTTTAGGTCCTGGTGACCTCCATCTGACCTCACTCTGGGTCCACTCTGACCCCACTCTGCTCTACTAGACCCCATGAAGTGTCTCAATATTGCCAGATTATGAAATTTTATAGGGAGGGGGTGTAAGGCATGATAACAATTGAACCATCGGATCAGTGGAATTTGCATAAGTGTTGGCTCACCATTCAACTATTGATTCCATTAGTTTACTTTAGTTGGGACTACAATAGGATTCAGGATCTCACCTCTTGAAATTCTTTCCTTTGCCAGCTATTAAATACAAGTGAGTCCAATTCTTTTTGGCTCTGGATATTAAAATTGGTAGAGCCAGCATGGGATAGTAGTCTGAGTGTTGAACTATGACTCTGGAACAGGAGGGTTCAAAACCTCACTCAGCCAAGGAAGGCAAAGACAAACCCCCTCCAAACAATTTTTGCCAAGAAAACCCTACGAAAGGTTTGCCTTAGGGTCTCCATAAGTCAAAAATGACTTGAAGGCACACAACAACTCATTGACATTAACTAGTAGAAATAAAAGTTAATTAAACATAAAAGGTTTTTTTAAATAAAAGAAACATGTACAAACCAGAAACTTAAAAGCCCTCACTTTGTATCACAGAAGCTCAGGTAAAGATGACACATACCACAAAGAAAAAGTTTCCCCTTTTTGTTGTCTGTCCATCCATCTAAATATTGCTCTGTTTTCCCCATGTAGCCACTGGGTTGCTTCTTCATTTATTTGTGCTTTGGAGCAGATGTATATTGGGTGCTAGATTTCAAAGGTAGTTACAGAAACGAAAGTCAATCACCTTAATGGTTTTCCCAAGGCAAATCACCCTGAACAATTTATAACTGGAAGTTTACAGTTTATCTGGACTTAATTAAGTTAGATATCTTTTCCTGTACTGCCTTGCAGGAAATTTTGATGCATCACTTTACGGGACTGGGTTGAGTTCTTAATGTCTGGGGCAAACAAAGAGTAACAAATCTGGCATATTAACTGGATTGTCAATGAAACACTCTTTGGCATATTAAAAGGAACAGGGACACCCTTGCATATAGAATCCCTTTTTTCTTACAGAACAGATCCTTTCATGGTCTCCTATTACCAGCTCAGTTTGTGAAACCAACCAGAACCTTTTCCTTTAGAACAACCATGCAAACACTGAACAATGGTTTCACCCTATTATGATGGATCCTCTCTTTAGTTTGGCCCTGCACTTCCAATCCTTGGGCTCCTATCACTTACCCTTTTACCCTTAAAACTCATTCCTGGGTCTGGGTCACAGGCCCCAAAGTGACCCTTATAATGGACAAGCAGATGTGTTGGTCATTAGGTTCAGTGTGGTAAAGTGTGGCTCCTTATTGGTTTCTTTGATTAAAAGAGTCATACCATGATGTAGAAAATAAAAAAGTAAATATTTATTGTATAACAAATAAGTTAAGTATCTGGCCTCTATACACAACACTTTCATCAGCGCTGTATATGCACAATCCTAAATATACCCTGGACTGACTATGTGATGAATGTTGCTGTCCTTGAGCAAGCAGGGATCACCAGCACTGAGGCCATGATATTGAGAAGACAGCTGGGCAGGGCACATTTCTAGGATGGAGGACCATCGCCTCCCAAAAATAGTACTCTGCGGTGAACTTGCCATGGGTCAGCCTAAGAGGGGTGCTCCAAAAAGCGATACAAAGACTCCCTGAAACAACATCTCAGGCTCGGCCAAATTGATCACCAACAATGGTCCACCCTGGCCTCACATCGGGAGGCATGGAGATGCACTAACCACAATGCTGCAGCCTTATTTGAGCATACATGCCGAACAAGTCTTGAAGAGAAACGACAACGCAGAAAGAATCACAACTCAGAAACATCACCCAAGGACACCTTCTGCTGTGCTTTCTGCAACTGGACTTGTTTATCTCGGATTGGCCTTTTTAGTCATCAGCGCGCTTGCAGAAAGCGCGGGATGAGTCCTTCCTGAATCTTCATTTGCAAAGAAAAAGCCAGAGAGATACACAATACAATGCAGAACCTTAGAAGTCTTTCCACACTCTCAGCTCCCATCAAACCAATGTTTCCTCTCTCATGTACTATCCCTTTCTATTCCTAGCCCTTAGCATTTCTCTATTCCTGACTGGTCCTGTGTGATAATTTTACAGTCTTTCCCCCTTTAGAACTCCCTCACAGCATCCCACAAGCTGTGGGTGGCTGGCTCTACTCAAGTGTGTCTAGCTGTGCTGTTCACACCTATATACAGATACCAAGCTTGTTTTCCAACCATTGATCCTTATGTAGTCTAAACAGCACCATCCATACTGTAGACAGAGATATCAGCATGCTCAAGGGAACCTCTGAGGGTTCGTAGATGCGTGTGTGTGTATACACACACACACACACACACACACACACACACATATATGGTGGAGGATAGCTAAGGAGGACACATAACCACAAACCCATCACCTGAGGATTCAACTGGACATGCTTGGTGGCTATGGAGGCAGAATAGAATAGTGTATCCTGGTACAGCATAGCTGACTGGAATTCTGAATGAGTTGCCTAAATCCGTGCAGTTCCCACAAAGTTCTTTAGCAGAAGCTAGTTGACCTTTTTCAAGCCTGGTTTTTTTGCCTTTAAAATGTTACATTTTGGAGGTCTTTTGGAGAGGCTTGTGGAGTACATTTGCCCCTTTACCCACCCCTGTTCTAACTACTAAACCATAATGGCTCCAGTTAGCATATTTGGTACAGGGGTTTAGCTCACTTCCTGCTGTGTTAGCTCTCCTTTCTCTATGAAAAGATTTTTGTTCAAAATAAAATTAACAATGCAAACTCCCACTTGCTCTTTAAAGTGATGCATCCATTCTATCCATACACTGTCTATCATTGTCATGGGGAATCCCTGGCCTCTAGCTTGCAAAGAAGTCCCCAGAATCCTGCAATGAGGGGGATATATATATATATATATATATATTCAGTCTCTAGTCTTGTTTTTTAATGTCTATGGCAGCAAATGGAAGGATTTTCTCATTGTAATCTTCCCCCTCCATAACCAGACAACATGCTCCAGATTTTTACAATTGCAGTGCACTGATTGCATACTTACGGGACACAAAAAGACCTAAGCAGCAGTGCATGCAATTTTATAAAGAGATCTGGAGGTATACTCACTAAGTCAGCTTTAGCTATTGGCTGGTATAATAATAATAATAATAATAATAATAATAATAATATTTATTTATTTATTTATACCCCGTCCCTCTGTTAAAACAATCGGGGCAGCTTACAAAAATTAAAATACAATACAGATAAAAATCCCTAAACACACCCCACCCCCACCCTCCCCCATAAAAAAATATTAAACAAATGTAAATTAAAAGCAACGGTCTAAAATCACCTTTAACAACAATAAATACAATAAATAGCCAGCGGACTAAAAGAAGCCAGGATCCCCTGACGCCGGGATCTAATTTGGAAAGGCCTGCCAAAAGAGATCCGTCTTTAGTGCTTTTTTAAAGCTACTCAGGCTTGTCATCTGATGGATCTTGTTCGGCAGATCATTCCACAATTTGGGAGGGATAACTGAAAAGGCCCTCTGGGAGGTTGCAGACAGCCTAGATTTTTGTGGCTGAAGCAAATTCCTCCCAGAGGAGTGCGCGGGGAGGATTGCATGGGAGGAGGCGGTTCCAGAAATATAATTAATAAATCAACAAAGAGCATCTTGCCTGAACTAACTCAATAGTTAACTATTGGTGATGTGAGACACTTATCTTTTAGCCTCAGTCTTCCTGTTTGTAATATGGGGATAATGTGTATGTGTCTTTACGCATGTGCCTTCAAATCACTTGTCAATTTATAGTGACCCCATTAATTTCATAGGGTTATCTTTTGTTGTTATGTGCCTTCAAGTTGTTTCCGATTTATGGTGACCCTAAGGTGAACTTATCACGGAGTTTCCTGAGGGCTGAGAGTGTGTGATTCACCCAAGGTCACCCAATGGGTTTTCATGGCCAAGTAGGGATTCAATCCTCAGAGTCTTAGTCCAACACTTAAACCACTATGCCACATTGGCCCCCATGGCGGTAACAGTGCTTTGTAATATTGGGATATTGACAGTGAGAGCACTTTTCATTCCTGTCTTCAGAAGAAAGGTTTCCAATTAGCAAATGTAAGATCTGCATTTGCTCAGGAAGAGGTGTAAAATTGTGAGTAGAGCTAATTGTTATATATCCTGCTGTATGGTTCACAGCATTGCTGTCACCCGTGTTCCTAATACTGTAATTGTCAGGACAACCTGCAATTCACAGAAGCCACCTGAAGATGGCAAGATAATACCACACTCCTGCATCCTTGTAAATCATGGGGTGGCGGTGTGGGGAGGGGGGTGGAATCAGATACACACTTTGCAAATAGGAGCAGGATTATTATTATTTTGCAAACTGCAAAATGCCACCACAGGAAAAAAAAATGGTAATTACCGTTTTTATAACACTGCTCTGTTTTTTTAAAAAAAGGAGAGGGAGACATTAAAGCTCACTGTATCAAAGACAATGTGTGAGAATGTATGCCATATTACTGTACTGCAGTGGCTTTTTGAACCCGCATGCAAAGTGTGAAGACAAAATTGCACTGCATCCAATTGCACCAGGGAGCCATAGAGCCACTCTCTGCCTGCAATAACTTATCCTAAGCCTTCTAGGGGCATTTTATGTCTTTTTGCTGTAGTGCTATTACGCCTTTGATTACTCCATTTTTATGTTTGTCAGCACAGCACATGAGAGGGATAATTTGTATTCAATGTATTATGCTGGTCATGTAAATTATTAAAGATCCAATTCATAAAGGCATTACACACACCATATGCAGATTTCTTCTCCTCATTACAGATGCTTGGTTTTTGCAGAACTCATTTCTTCATGCCCCTTTTCCATACCAAAAAGATTGGTGCTCCTCCTGCATAATACACTCGCTGTCTAAGAGTATAATCCCTTTCTACATCTCGGAAACAGCTAGAGTGGTTTGGTAGGGTCTGCCATCCATTCAGTCCTTGGCTCACAGCTGGGCTGGGGTACAAATTCTTCTACTTAACAGAAGTGTAGCTGTATGAATTATCTCCTTCCTTAATCTTTGTAGAAATATAACACTAGTAGTTGTTTGAAACTACTTGTATATAAAACAAAGCAGCTTCCCTGCAAATCCTCATTCACCCATGAAGCTTACTGGCCTAATATCACTCAGTCTCTTTCTTTCAGCCTAACCTACCTCACAGGGCTGTTGTGAGGGAAAAGGAGGGAGCCTCATAAGGACTCTTGGCACCTTCAAGAAGGATGGGATATTAATGAAATAAGCAATAATATATAGGTCTTGTCTATATGGTCCAATTAATATGAACGGGATGCAAACATATGGCAATCTGTTCATATGGATATGTGCATAAATACGTGTCATTTGGAAGCGGGGCAGCCATACCTACCGCAAAGTCCATGTGTGTCGCATCCAGGTCTTTGTCCAGATTTTTTAAAAAGCTCCATATGACATGCGAATGTGTGATCATTTGAACACTCACATTTGTACAGATATGAACAGGCAGCATAATCTGATTGGCTGGACAAGCATGGGGGCGGGGTTAGCAAACAGGGAAAGTGCCTGCAGCCGCCATGTTAAATTTTCAGCTAAGCGAGGGTCCGGTAAGTCGATAACATAGCAATTTTATACTCTTTCTTTTCTTTTCTTTCTTTCTTTCTTTTGTAAATATGAACTATCGCTTGAGTGCACCATGGAAAACTGGTTTTTTTTAAAAAAAAATGGCGGTGGCAGATTTAAAATTGTGAGTAAATCATTTGCAGCCACCATCACGGCTAGGGGCTCATGAGGAGTTTAGGGGGGCTCTTTTGACCATGAAGACAGGTCACATCATTGCAAATATCTGCTTTTTTTGGATGTGTTTGTATTCCCCCCCCCATTGTATAGACAAGACCATAGACTCTTCTCTTTAACTTCCTTTTCTAGTTGTGCTTAGTTGCCAATGACTTCCTCATCACAATGTGTTAAACTTGCTAAGCTGTCATCATCTTCATACATCTGTTTTGGTTAAATAATTAAAGAAAGTCCAAAGAAAGAATTAGATGAACAAAACTGTTCCAGAGAATGGCTACTGGCTGTTGTGTGCACTCCTTTAGCAGTTTCACAGTATATCTTTCTTTGTGATATTTATTTGCAAATATTTATACTATATACTGCTTATGTCCAACAATTTCAAACCAGTGTGTGTCAACAAAGCATAAAATATAAGTAATACACAAATCTACATCTACTTTTTGTGGTCCATAAAATAGATGTTAGGTTGCACATTAAATAGTGAAAGTTTACATAAATAAAATAGGTTTTTAACATGAATTAAAACTAAGTGTAGTTGGATCATATTGAATTTCAAAGAGAAGAACTTTCCACATAGCAGTATCTTTGCAACAATGGGGACTAGGACCTTCACATATTTTGGGTTTCTTCTTCTATCTCTCTAGTGGCTTTCTTTGATATGAAATGCCACCATTTGGGACGTTTTTGAAAAACAAACATACATACAGATTTATTGGTTTACTTTGCCTCAAGCCCACATGAACCAAGTAGCCATTGGTAGAGGTCATGCAATTTCATTGCCCGGACAGGCACCATATTTTAAATAGCTCAATTTGTTCACTCACTGTGATGCCTCACTTTGGTATTTTCTGGCAGCTGAAAGTGCTCCTTGGAGGCCAATATTGCAGGAACTGTATAAAATGCCTTCAGTGCACAGTGTCTTCCAGTCTCTCCTCCCTCCCTGAAATGCACACATGTGCTCAGTGTGCAACATAGTGGAAAAGATGTAGTGTGCGAGGATACACATTGCTTTGTTCGTTCCTAGATCATTTTATAACCAGCCTTTTAAACTCCTGTCAGTTTGGACCTAGAGTATACTGGTATTGGCCTCACATATTGTTATGAGGTCCCAAAAAGGAGAGGAAAATATTTTTTTTTGCAATCTGATTGGCTGGACGAGCACAGGGAGTGGGGTTAACAAAGAGGGAAAGTGGCTACAGCCGCCATGTTGGATTTTCGGCTAAGCAAGTGTCCGGTAAGTCGACCAAATGGTGATTTTTACTCTTTTTAAAATTTCTTTATTTGTAAATACAAAGTGTTGCTTGTGTGCACCCTGGGAAACTTTAAAAAAAATGGCAGCAGCAGATTTAAAATCTCAAGTAAATCACTCACAGCAGCCAGCTGGCTAGGGGGTCATGCGGAGTTTAGGGGGGCTCTTTTGGCCAGGTAGACAGGTTGAATGCCTGTCTTTCTGAATGTGTTCATATCCCACCCCCTCATATAGACAAAACCTAAGAAAATGCAAACACAAAAAATTTGAATCTTAGGTGTGAATGATGGGGTCACACTCTCCCTGAAATCTCAGGTTTGCACCTTGGGTGTTTTCCTGGACTGGGATCTGACCCTGTATGCCAAGGTTTCTTGGCTGTGCCAAGGAGTGCATTCACACAGTTAAAACTAGTGTGCCAGCTGCACCCATTCCCTGAGAAGTCAGAACTGGCTATGGTGACACATTCCTTGATTACATCCCATTTGGACTACTGTAACACTATCTATGTGGGGCTGCCTTTGGAAACTGTTTGGAAACTTCAGCAGGTCCTAAATCCTTTGGCCAGAATGTTAACCAGGGCTGGGTACAGCAATCATGTGACTCCCCTGTTGAAACAACTCCATTGGCTACTGGTCTGTTTCTGGGAAGAATTCAAAGTGCTGTTTTTGACCATTAAAGCCCCACATGGCTTGGGTCCAGACTATTTGAAAGACCCTATCTCCTCATATAAACCAACACATGGAATGTGTCCAGAGGAGGAAAACCAAAATGATGGGAGGTCTGAAAGCCATGCCCTATGAGGAACGGCTGAGGGACCTGGGTATGTTTAGCCTGGAGAAGAGAAGGTTAAGAGGTGACTTGATAGCCATGTTTAAATATTTGAAGCGATGTCATATTGAGGATGGAGCAAGCTTGTTTTCTGTTGCTCCAGAGACTAGGACACAGAGCAATGGGTTAAAACTACAGAAAAAGAGATTCCATGAGGACTCAGGAGAGAGACTTCTCTGTGGCTGCTCCCAAACTGTGGAACTCCCTTTCACATGTGGCCCAGTTATCCCCCTCCCTGCTCTTTTTCCACTGACAGATGAAGATAAGGAGGCATTTGGTGATAGCAGATAGAACTTTTTTTAATAGGATGGGGTGTAGAGGTTTTTTATTTTAGTTTGTTTTAAATACCTTTTAATTCTATTTAATTTGTGTTTTTAACTTACGTTTTTAAATCAATGTTAGTCTATATTGGCAGTTTTTAATTGTATTGTGTTTTTAAAGCATTCACTTTAAAGTGTGTACTTTAAGTGCTGCCTTGGGTCCCATAGTAGGAGAAAGGTGGGATATTAATTAATTAATTAATTAATTAAAATGTTCAGTACTGTATCTCACTTTCTGCAATACTAGAAATCTGGGGACTGAAGGAACATTTCATTGGGGACAGAATTCTAATTTGGAGGAGCAATGCTTTCCTTTTGCCCCCCTCATAGCTACACCCACATCTAGAGAGCTACATTATTCTCACCCCTATTTTACACTCACTTCAGGTTTATTCAGAGAACCCAATTGTTTACTCCATTATTATGTGTGTAATTTTTAAAATCTATAGAAGATGAGAAGTTTAATTGATCTGAAGTTCAAATGATGAGGCTACAATTGGATGACTGCTTGCTTGGGAGTTAGCTTCAATTAATGCCCCTTCCTGTTTCCTCCCATCCCTTTCCTATAAATGGTGCAGAACCATTTCAAGTCCATCCCCACCAGAAGTGGACAAATAGCTTCCCTGGGAAGACTCTTTTTGCAGTCCTCTGAACTCCCTGGACTGTCCTTTTTATGGACAGAAAAAAGGACAAATTGTCTCCCCTGGAGGCACTTGGAAGAATTTACTTTTAAAATAGGTTGGACACATCCCCATTGTTTAACATCCCCCAAATACAGGTTTTTTTCCAGAATCAGAAGTAGACATCTAGCCATTTCCAATTTTTAGCATTTTTTTATGTGGCCCCTGGAGCATCCCAAGAGCAAACAAACAAACAAACCTGCCCCCAAACTTGGAATAGTTTTCTGATCTACACAGAGTTCTCTTGAAGGCATTCAACTTCCCTCCAGTGTTCATGAGTTGCCTTGTTTGGAATTCAAAGACATAGCAGTGTTAGTGTGGATCGGTAGGCAAAGGGATCTTGTAGCACCTTTATGACTAAGGACTTTTTTAGAGAGGACTTACCGTGCAAGAAGACTCTGGAACAGTTACGACACTGTCGCATGGAAGGGGGTCCGTTTCGGATGACGTGAATAAAAAATGGCGCGGCTGCCTTCAATCATACCCAGAACAGTCACGGATGATGCCGAGAGAGGGACAGCGTTGTCCAAAACGGACCCCCTGCCACGTGACAGTGTCGTAACTGTTCCGGAGTCTTCTTGCGTAGTAAGTCCTGTCTGAAAAAGTCCTAATTGAGAGAAAGTTGGTAGCATAAGCTTTTGTAGACCAAGGGCTTGTCTACACTGGCTACCAGCGTTTGAAACCTAGCACCGTTGTGCTCATGAGAATACAGCGTCAATGACAGAACACTTCCGGGTGAGATCGTGACAGCCAGGTAGGGGTTGTTTTTTTTATGAACTTCCCTGGTATACTTTTAACTTTTAAAGTGTGTTTCTGTGCTTGTGTAAATGTTTTATGTCTTAATTTTGCTTTATTTTTTAAATTGCCACTCTTGTGTCATCTCATGAGAATCAGCAAGATCTCAGACCAGGAAGTAAATGGAGCTCTGTTCCTGCTCTATTTATGCTGGGGCTGCCTCTTTAAGGTAGGTCTGATAAAGGGGTTTCTTTTGCCAGCATAAAAATGGTTCAAAATATGCCAGCAAAAGAACACTTCTGGAGGGTGGTCTGATAAAGTCCAGAGTGACATCAGCAGTGGCTGAGGCATCCAGTGATACAGCCCAGCATGCAAGTGAGGACTCCTGCATTCCAGCGCCGGACCCATCTGGGTTTTTTCACATGATGCGGGTTGTCTCAAGGGTTATTTTGAAACATTTTAAAAGGATTTACCCCAGCTCCCCCTCAGACATCATCAGGACTGTCTGGAGGAGAATCGGCACAAGAGCCTTGTGTTGTTTGGACTGCAGGGCTCCAACACTGGGGGAAGCCGAGGTAAATTGCTTGTCTAGACAAGTCCCAAGTCTACATTATCAGATGCAACTGCTGAAGTAGACTTAATCTACAGAAGCTTATGCTACCGACTTCTTTCTCTCTGTCTCAAAGATGCTACATGCAATATATTTGGAGTTCTCTAACTCAACATTGGTCACTGGATGGCAGCAGCTCTCCAGAGTCTCGGACAGGAGTATTTCCCAGATTTTAGCAGGTGGTAGAACTCAAACCTGGAACCATCCACATGCTAACAATGTCATATCCTACTGATCTATGGACGTTTTTAACCAATGAAGGAAGTTGATTTGTACAGAGTCATGCAAATGGTCTATATCATCCAACATTGCTTGTCCAACCTACCAACCTTCAAACGTGTTGGAATACTATCATCCCCAGCCAGGGCAGACATGCTGAGTAGGGGTGATGGGAGTTGTGGTACAACGCATGTAGAGGACACCAAGTTGGAGGAAGACTGAGCCACAGAAACATCAGTTCACCATGTTTTCAGATAAAGAGACTCTCTTAGTCTGACCTGGAAATGCCAGACACAGACCTGACATCCTATATGCAAAGTTAATTAGTGTTCTACCACTGAGCTACAACCCTTTCCTTGTAGTGTGCACAGTGTTTGTGAATGGGGCATAGTAGAGGTAACCTTCTTTTCTTTTTTTACAATTTACCAGCAAAGAAAAGCCTTCAGCTGCAGAATTGTGGTTGTCTGTAATTTCAGAAATGAGTACAATATATTTCTACCCTGCAGGTAGACTAGAGGAGGAATCAGGCCTAAATCCTATAGAAGGGTTTGAACTTGCAGAGTGCAATGGAATGGAGAAGAGAGACAAGCAGATTCTCTTTGACTTATCAGTTGTTATTGCCAATGACAGGTGTCTTTAGTAAACATGGGTACAATATTGATTTTGTCTTTTTGGGCTCCTTTTGCATCCAGGACACAAGCCATCACATTGAAAGTGAAGTGGAAGCTGCTCACATAGCAGATGGGGGAAAATGAATCACCAGGAGCAGATGGCATACCAACAGAGCTGTTTCAAGATGTAGAGACAGAATCCATCGAAATTCTAACAAAAATCTGCCAAAAAATTATGGAAAACAAAACAACATTCCACAGAATGTAAAAGTTCAATATATATTCCAATCCCCAAGAAGGGAGTCACCCATTTAGTAACCATTTGACCATTGCATCTCATACAAACAAACTGATGCTCAAGATTTTACAAGAAAGACTTCTATTATATATGTAGCGAGAAAAGACAGATATCTAACCTGAGTTCAGAAAAGTAAGACACACTAGAGAGCATATTGCAAACATACATTTGGCTAATGGAGTGCACCAAATAATTTCAAAAGGAAATCATCATGTGCTTTATAGATTACTTCAAACCCTTATGTGGATCATAAAAAGCTAAACATCACTCTAAAAGAAACGGGTGTTATTTATAAACAAAATAGATAATAGAAAGTGGGATTAGACTCAGAAGAAAGAGATGTGAAAACGGGAGGAAGAAACATCAGTAATTTAAGATATGCAGAAGACACCATATTACTTTCTGAAAATAGCAAAAGCTTAGAATTATGACTACTGAAAGTTAAGGAAGAAAGTGCAAAAGCAAGGTAACAGCTGAATATTAAGAGAACAAAAATAATGACCACAAAAGATGTACATAATTTTAAAGTGGATGATGAAGACATCAAAATAGTTAAAGATTTTCTATACCTTGGTTCAGTCATAAATCAAAATGAAGACTGCAGCCAAGAAATCAGAAGACCAAGACTTGGAAAGGCAGCTATGGAGAAATTGGATAAGATCCCCAAGTGTAAAAAATATATCATCAAATACAAAAGTCAGGATCATCAAAGCCATAGTATTTCTGACTTCTATGTATGGTTATGAAAGCTGGACAGTAAAGAAAGCTGATAGGAAGAAAATCAACTCATTTGAAATGTGCTGGAGGAAAATTCTATAGATATTATGAGGGCTGCCAAAAAGACAAAAATGAGTCCAAGAGCAAATCAAGCCTGAACGCTCACCAGAAGCCAAAATGACCAAACTGAAGGTATCATACTTTGGATGTATCGTGAGATGACATGAAAAAGACAATTAATGCTTGGTAAAGTGGGAGGCAGTAGGAAAAGAGGAAGACTCAATCATGGAAGCCACAACCATGAGTCTGGAAGATCTGAGCAGGGCTCATAATGACAAGGTGGTATGGTTGCCATATCTCAAAGCTAACTTGAAAGCACATAGCATCAATGATACAGGCCATTCACCATTATAGGACTGAGCCTTCCCCCTCAGTATTTTGATAATTGTGAAGCTCAGCTTACGGATACCAGTGGCTTCCAAGACAGTTAGTATCACACACAGAGGTATTTGATCCACATAACAGGGATTATGATTCAAACTCAACAGCCCCTCCCATCCCTACAGCCAAGGTTAATGGCTGACTAATTCTCATCAATACCTGGAACTAACTACTTCTACCAATGGCTGCCAGTTCCCCATCATTCAAATTCTCTTGTGGTAGATACTGGGCTCAAGTTACAACCTCAAGCCAAGCTATAATATACTCTAGGCACCTCCCTTTGGTGCCATAGCACTTCCAATGCCTATGTATGGGTGTGAAAGCTGGACAGTGAAGAAAGCTATAGGAAGAAAATCAACTCATTTGAAAAGTGATTCTGGAGGAGAGTTCTATGCATACTTGGACTGCTAAAAAGACAAATGAGTGGGTCCTAGAGCAAATCAGGCCTGAACCTTCACCAGAAGCCAAGATGACTAAACTAAGACAGTTGTACTTTGGACATATCACGAGAAGACATGACTCACTAGAAAAGACAATAATGCTTGGTAAGGTAGAATGCAATAGGAAAAGAGGAAGGCTCCATTCCAGAAGGATAGACTTGATCAAAGAAGCCACAGGCCTGAGTTTGTAAGATCTGAGCAGGGCTGTTGACAATAGGGTGACTTGGAGGTCTTTCAGTTTTACATGGCATAAGTCAAAGTCAACTTCAGGGAAAATAACAACAAAGGCATCCCCCTCACCCCCTAGTAATAAACAGTCCAAACGGAAGAGACATGCTGGTTCTGGGAGCTTTATATCACGTGGTGGTGTCTGGTGTTACCTGACTTCCCGAGCCAGGAGGATTCTAGGAAGTGGCAATAATTCTCTTTAATTACTCACAGCCACAATAGTGCTGGGGACCAGTGTTTGATCAACACAGTAGATCTTATGGTTCAGGCCCAACAGCATCCAACATCATATCTGTTTACTACTTTCCGGTAAAGAGCGTATGGCCCCTTCTATCTCAAGGGGCTTGTCTACATGTGGGGTAAAAACTCTGAACGGAGTTGTGCCTGCATGCACCCACATTCTCCCCAAAGCCCTGCATATTATTATTCTCCGCAGGGACGTGGGGTATCTTATCTTCACTGTCCCTGCGGAGTTTTGTCTGCCGCCACCTGAATCATTATTTAAAGCTCAGGAGGCAGTTTCTGGCCTAAGGGAGAGCTTTCCCCCTTTCCCCTGGCTCAGCAACACTGCCTCCACCCACTCTCCTGTTGCAGGAAGAAGTGCTTGAAGAAAGCGGTGGAAGCACTTGAAGGAAATGACAGCTGAACAGAGAATGGGCAGAGGCAGCATTACCCAGCCAGGGGAAAGGAGAAAACCTCTCCCTTCAGCTGGGAACTGCCTCCTGAACAGGACTGGTTTAAGGAATTTGGAGGGGCCCTGCAACGCTTTATTTTGAGGGCCCGTATGTTCATCTCAGGTCAATGTAACCTAACCTAACCTGTTCACAGTACAGGATATTCAGATTATCACTAATAATGTTTTTTTGCAAGAGGAGGATTACAATGCCCCTCCACCCTGCAATGCTTTATTTTGGAGGGCCCATATGTTTATCTCAGGTCAATGTAATCTAACCTATTCACAGTACAGGATATTCAGATTATTGCTAATAATGTTTTTGCAGGAAGAGTGTTATGACAGGGCCCCCCACAATGATGGGGGCCCCTGTGGCTGCAGGTGCTGCAGGGCCCTTAAACCAGCCCTGCTCCTGAGTTTTAAAATGGCCGTGGTGGTGGTGGCGGCGGCGGCTACAGCTGTGGCTGAAAATGCAGAGAAAACCCAAATCCAACATACTCCACATCTAGGTAGAATACCCCAGCATAAAGCCCCTAATCTGGGCCATGTGACATGTGGCCTAATTACTGCAGATTCAGGGGAAATTCACAGGCGTATTCAGGGTTTTTAATAGTATAGACAAGCCCTCGGTCTCAGCTCCTATACGAGGCTCTCTCTTTAACCCTGTTATTCAAATATTCCCTAGACTCTATTTCTTAGCTTTCTCACTCTGTGGCTCCTTTACCCCCTAGCACCTTCCTCTTCGGCAACCAGACTTAGGCAATCACCCAGGGTTAAATGACTATACAAGGAAATTAACATATGCAAATGAGCAGCAGTCTTTTACTTTGTCTTGACTAAGAGATGCCTTAATGAAGCAGATACTTCACTGTCACATTAACAGGAACATACAGATTTATAGGCACAGGATTTTTAATTTGCAACAACTAGTGCTCTGAAACTTCCCTTGCATTAGCAAAGTTTTGTCATCTTTTCAGGTGTTTTGGCCATATAATATTCATTAATCTTTTCCTTTGCTATTACAAAAAGCACAGAAACCATAGAGATGAATGTGGTTTGGAAGCAAAGAAGAAGACTGACCTGCAATTTTTCAAACATTTGTACAAAAAACACTTTTTAAGAACACTCAACCTTAATCCACCATATCTGGGCAGGTGGGGAGCATGCCTGAAACAGTCATATCAACTTAGAAAATACGTGGAAAATAATTTCAGACTTAGTTTTAGCTTGCATGTGTGAGAGAGCGTGCCTTGAAGTTTCCTTTCAACTTATGGTGACCTCATGAATTTCATTGGGTTTTCTTAGGCAAGGAATAGTTAAGGGGTTTACCATTGCCTTCCCTTGAAATATAGCCTATAGCCTCTGATATTCCTTCAGTTCCCATACACGTATTAACTAAGACTGAGCCTGCTTAGCTTCCAAGACGATGGAATCTGGTGCCTTGAAGGTATTTAGGCCAGGGTATTTAGTTCACTCTCCCTTTAGTCTGGCTTATTTCCAAGCCGAATCAATTTGAGCTGCTGGAAACTCAGGGTCTATATACCCCTCCCAGAATTCACTGGGAATCCTACCAGTCTAAACAGGATCCAGCGCCAATCCACACTATTCGGAAGGAGGGGAGGCCCAAAACGGCAAAAACAATGGGGTAAAAGCCTTTGCAGATTTCCCTGTACTTTTTCACTAACTGCGAGGCGGGTGCTCATTTTTTATCTTTTGGACTATTGAACAATAAAAACCTCAAAGGGAAGCACAAAGCTGATCGGCGGGGCGAGAGCGGGGGTGGGCTTGCTAGGAGGGCAAGTGCCCGCTGCCACCATGTTGGATTTTCACCTTAGCGATCACTTGCTAAGGTGATAAAAAGCATTGATATTTTCTGTTTTGCTTTCCTGGAAAATTGCTCTATCGTGCCAGCGTACCCTGGGATGACTTAAAACAAAAATTAAAAAACACCAGCAGCAGTGAAGAACTAACGCAAGTAAATGACTCATGGCCGACATCAGGGCTTATGGGGGCTTCCAAGGCCAGAAAAACTGTTTAGACTTTGCTGGTGCTGCGAGATGCTAATAGTACGAGGTATTTGGGATTCTTCCCCTCATGTAGATGGGCCCTCACTCAGTGCAACTACTTGACATAGATGCTTCATGTATCTTCAAACCATGCTTTGTACAGCTTTTTTGGTCAAAAATATTCTTTAAAAAAAAATTCTAACCATGTATGAACAACAATGCTAATAAAACTGACTATACAAAATGCAAAGTTATTACAATAACATAATCAATTAATACTTCTAGTTCATCCCGGGGGGGGGGGGATCCAGGGACACTAAAATGTCCCATGATTCCCACCCCTACTCTAAATCCTCTCTTTTGTCTGAGGCATAAATTGTTGCCAGAATCAGTCAGATCACCTTGTTGATCTAACAAGCTAGCAAACTTCTACAAAGTTTTCATAGCCATTTCCCCTTTTTCCCCTCCCCATTTCAGTTGGGAGGTGCAGCAGAAAGTTTATGTAATGGAGAGCTTCTATTCTGGACGAAACTGGCTTCACACAAAGCCACCAAGCACTGAACGTCATGTCACATCCCAGGAATTCATAAGAATACATCTCAGGCTTAATAATGCAGTGAAACCACCAGCAACACTAATGGTAAACCTCAGAAAGGCCCTAATCTGTTTGTGTGGTGGCTTTTTTCAGCCAATAACCCTTTGTCTCAGGTTCCGTGGCTTGAATGAAAAGGATTCCAAAGAAGTCAGCTATCAAATCTTGTGTAACAACAGCAGGCCAAAGTTTGCATGAAACAAAAGGAAATGATTAACAGAGGAAAGTTGCATGTGCTAACATTAAATGTTTTGTAAAAATTATCTCCAAACAGAGCCAATTTAATACAATGACAGTATTTAGGACAAAGCTCAGTTCCTACATTTAGCCCACTTGGGTTAGTGAAACCTCGCTTTCTCCTCTCCCTCACACACCTCCTACTCTGGTGTTCCCTAAACCTCTGGCTGCTGAAAACCCTTTCCTCTAAATTAAAATTGATGCGTCCTTGTAGCCTTACATTTGGAAAAATTTATTAGGAACATGTAAGAGAAAGAATTACTTGCCTTTGGTTGCTTTGGCCTGCCATACTTTTATAGTTTGCATTCTGACTGAAAAGAGCCAAGCTCAGAACAATGACTCATGCAAGCCTCTTTTAGGAATGCACTATTGTATTGCTGTGCTTCTGCTTGAGGAAGTGAATGATCCAATCCCATCGAATGCAGATGGAACAGAATTAACTCCCCACCCCGCTTCAGAACTGGCTGACCAAAAGACCAGGGAATCATGCAGATACACAGCAGGCCACCTCCTCTGTGAATAGATATCTTGGGCACAGAGATGCCTTTGTTTATTCACGTGGAGAGGAGCACAGATTACTAGCAGAGTGCATGTTCTGCACACTGAAGATACCAAGTTCAGTCCCCAGTATCTCCAGTGATAGGTCAGGGGAGGAAATGTCTCTCGGACTGAAATCCTGGAGATCTAACAAAGGTCAGCATAGGCAACGAAGGACTAAATGGACAAACAGGCTAACCAGGGCCTTGTCTACACTGCCCTGAATACTCTGCGCTCCAGCTAAAGTCTTCTGGTCCCTGAGTTGTCCCAGATCCCCCCTCCTGTTACCAAGACAAAACGGGTAGATGTCTGCATACATATGCTGGCATCGGTGGGCACCTCCATTGCTGTTGCACATCACATTCTCTGAAGCTGGGAAGGAAGCCCCCAGCAGCATGCAATCAAGGCTTGTCACATGCAGGGGGCATTGATCATGTGCTGGGGGCCTCCTTCCCAGCTTTAGAGCCACACCAGTGGTGGCCGTGTCCAGCTATACACGCTGGTGTGTGGGTACCGGCCGAGCGTTCCTGCACCAAACCCATTCGGATTTTCCCACATAATGTGGGTTTTCCCAGGTGCTAATTTAAAATGTTCCAAATGGATAACGAAACCTAGAAAGGAGGAGACAGGCAGACAACAAGCCTCACTTCACCACCACGTTCTATCATGTCGTGTAATTGTTTTGTGGTTTGGCAGTGTCCGTGTCATATTGTCAGGGTGTGAGAGAAGATTGCACAGACACAATCTTTAGCATGAGGAATTGGTTTCAAGAACCAGGTTAAGGATCTGAGCCAGGCCATTTTCTGAGCAAATGTGCACTTGAGGAGATGACAACAACTGCTTTTTCTTTTTTGAGTGTATGTTTTAAATTTTTTTAATATTGTCAATAGTTTTATGCTGACAATTTTAATGCCATCATAGTGACATCTGCCAGTGCCACCTGTAAAACCCTACCTTTTCAGCCTGGCAGTGCTCCAGCTGAAGGTTTTCCAAGGCACTACAGATCGGGGTGGTTAGAAATGATGCCTCCCAGTCATGGGTCCTATGGGTCACACTGAGAACAGGCAGCTGGGGAGACCCCTTGGATTCCTGCCACAACTGCTTGTCTCAAGGTGCAACTGGAAAACCACCACTACAGGAAGACCACCATCATTTCCCTGCACCCTGATCTTCAAAACCTCAGAAACTCTTCAGTTGGGGTGCTGCCAAGTTGAAAAGGTAGGGATTTGGGATCATGTTTTGCCTTTAATGACTGTAAACATGAATCCCCAACAGTTACAATCCTCAGCAGTCGTAAGTCCAGCTTACGACCTCAAAACTACTGAATAGGATGCCAGTCAATAATAACAACAATTACTCATCTTTCAAAGGCACATTATCATAGATATCATTCTCAGAGATACATATCACAAACCTTTTATTCCTTTTAAATCTGCTTAACTGACTTGGTCCCAATCCCTGGATTCTTGGGAATAATGGTGAAGTTTCTGAGAACTTCCCAGACAGAACTAGTCTCAGAGTTCAGTGGAAATTGTTAGTTAACCTGTTTGAGGCCACAATCCTGTATGTACTTACCTGGCACTAAGTTCCTATTGAACACAGTGGGAAAATTAAATATCCCTGCTAAGAAACCACATGCAAGATTGCATTATAATTCTGAACTGTGCTGCTATACCCTATGCCCACACTAGGGAACCTTTGCCCACCCAGACGCCTTGGACTTCAACTCGTGGAAGCCACAACTAGCACAGACAATGGTAAAGGATTATGGAAGTTGTAGCCCAAAATATTGCAGTCCACATAATTTTCTCTTATGTGAACTATCAGATCTGCTTTCCCAACCAGACACCCCCTTAATATCTTGACTGCATTTCCCATAATTCCCAAACAACATGGGGATTGATTCCAAAATGTCCAAAGGCCAAAAGTTGGGGAAAGTTGCTGTAAAGTAGTAGTTCTCAACTATTGATCATCCAGATGTTCTAGACTTCAAATCCCAGAATATCTTACCATTGCTTATGCTGGTTGGAGCTTCTGAAAGTTGGAATACAAAGCATTTGGAGGACCAAAGACTTAGAACTAACAGTGTAGAGCACAGGAGACTGGCCTGATTCCCTTGAATTTTAAGCTGTAATCCTAAACATGTTCTCCCCCAAAGCTTACTCCCTAGCAAGTGTGCATAAGTTTGCAGTCTTAACCACAGAACAGGATAAAGAGATACGATATCCCAGGCAAGCTAAAGGAGCAAATTAAAGGTTAATTTGCCACCCCATGTCTCTCGTTAAGCTAAAAAGCACTATGAAATGTGGCCATTGAACCAATGGGATTTGTCATCCCAATTGACACTGATTCTTTCTCTTACACATAAAAAAAGTACAGTACTTTCGAATAATTACTCCGTCAAAACTGCTGCAGATGGAGCAGCCATGAGTTTCCTCCTCCTACTCCTCTCACATATGCTGATGTTTGGCAAATGAATCCCACCAAGACATAGGAGCATAGCTTGGAAAAGTTACGTTTTTGGACCACAACTCCCAAAATCCCCTAGCCAGCATGACAATTGCCATGCTGGCTAGGGGATTCTGGGAGGTGTGGTCCAAAACATAACTTCCAAATCTTTGCACAACTGCTTTCTGTAGATGACTTGACTGTTAGTTGGACCAATATGCATCTGTACCAGGATTATTAAGTAATAATTTTATGGCAGAGAATTACTGCAAAAAGACTCTTTTTTCATTTTCCCAAACCCATCTCCTTGATACGTTCAGTGGACAAAAGTAGAGGAAATCCTGGACATGTTTTTCTCACCCTTTTCCAACATTTCTTCTGACACTGAATACATACACAGCTACTCAGTTTTGGAAGACTTCAACTGCACTTTTTAAAGAGCAAGAATAGTTTATGGCATAAAATAATCCCACCTCCAATTGTAAAATTATAGGTGGCTGTATCAGAATTCCTTATTCTCTGCCTTAGTGCTGCAATATATAAATAATTTTGGTCTGTAAAATAAGGTTTTTGTTTTGCTTTGTTTTACAGAAAGGGTGGGGAACTGCTTTCAACCCAAGGCTTCATTCAGTTTCAGAAAAGTTCTCAGGCTCAGCACTGCATTCCAAGGATAGAGCCACATGGTGCATATTTCAATTTAAAGCTCTTTACTGCCAGTTGGGATGCTTTGTCTAATGGAGTTTCACCACACCAGCAACTTAAGCCTTAGAAGAGGCATTTCAACCTTTTAGAATGGGAAAAACAGCTGTATCATGAAAGATAGTGTCACAGGGAAAGGGTGTGTGGCCATCTAGAGAATGCTGGAGGGCCAGATTAAGACCTGAGGTTCTCCACCCATTTTAAATGTTAAGAACCACTATAATAAGAATTACAAGTGGGACCTTCAACAAAAGGTTGATAGTGTGGCAGAGGTGGGAGAATCCTGTGCTGAGTCCCAGTAAGGCAGTGGGGGGAAAAGTTGGGGAAGGTGCCAAAAATAAAACAATACCAAGAAGGAAACATGGTTCTCAAAGTGCTGGTGGTGTATACAAGTCACTACCACCACCCCTGAATCTGCAGGGGCTCCGTTCCTGGATTTACCATTTGTAAGTGAAACCACACATAATAGCAAATTCTATTAAGATAAAGGCCTTCCTGTACAAACATACCATAGAGTTGCATTGGAAGACCTAGCGATTCCTAGAGAGGATACCTCTGTAGGCATTTTCCAGCATGACTTTATGGTATGTGTCCTTATTTTTTTCAGCCGTGGATAACTGAAACCATGGATATTGGTTCTGCAGATACAAGGAGGGGATGACCTATATTTATGAAACATTACCAAACACATTTCATAAAACAGTATTCCTTCTTGGGACAACTGATAAGAAGGCTATGCACCCTGGAACATCATTTTAGAAAGCTCAGAGCACAAAGAGTTGGCATTGTATTGGTCAGAGCTCCTATCAGCCGGCCATGCCTGTTACCTTGATGCTCTACTCCGAGCTCCATGATGGTGGTTGTTTGAAACAACTAAGCTTGCTCAGTTGTGGCTGGCCTTTTGGGAATCCTCTCTTCAGGTTTTTTTTTCCTCCCTAAAGGTACGTTTTTATTTCTGAGAACTACACTCATGCAGAAAGATAAACCCATATACAGCAGCTTGTCAGAAACATTTGTGAGTACTGTATTAAAAACAAAACAAAACACTGCACCACTGCTACCACCCACAGAAACCTGAGCAAGAAATTTAAACAATGAGGAAAAGGACAAAAACTGTAATAATGTAATACACTGAGGGACATCTCTGCTCCCAGTAGATATTGCTGACTATGGACAGGCTGTTCAACTCTTTATGTGAAATTCATACAAGCACAAATCAAGCAGAACAGAGGTCAGAATCAGATGTTGTTGGACTGCAGCTTCCATCAGCCTAAACCAGCATAGCTAATGTAGAGGAATGCTAGGAAATGCATCTGGATGGCCACATGATTCTCACTTTACTGCTATTCTGACCACTAAGTGGCCAATATTTATCTTTAACAGCCAGGTGCTTTATAAACCTTTATAAACCTGTTCCAACCCTGCCGCAGTTAGTTAGTTAATGAAGGTTTTATTTGGATACAACTGGAAAATGACATAGAGGCAGCTAGGGGAGCAGAGGAAAGCTATTCCAAAGCCACAGAACAGCATTCAGATCTCTTAACTTTCCCTGAGTAATGTTACCCATTTTTCTTTCTCCCTCCCTCCCTATTTGAGAGACCACATGGTGTAGCAATTTGAGTGTTGGACTATGCTCTGGGAGACTAGGGTTCAAATCCCCTTTTGGCCATGGAAACCCACTGGGTGACCATGGGCAAGTGACACACTTTCAGCCTCACAGGAAGGCAATGCCAAACCCCTTCTGAACAAATCTAAAAAACTTCATAATTAGTCCACCTTAGGGTTGCCATAAATAAAAAAGGTAAACAATAACCACCCCACTACTCTCCACCCCATTGCCAAACAATGGTTTGGATCAGCTACTTGTTCTACTAGAGGAAAAGACCATGGAGACAGTTGAATCGATCAAGTCTCCACCGTCTCAAGCGATCTAGGTAGTAGTATTCATTGCAACTTTTTTTCTGGCCATTCTTCCTCTCCAGAACAATGGAAGCTTTGACATTCTAGGCCATCTTAAGGTCATCAACCCCCCCCCCCACAAACATTTCCTTTACTTTGGGGTTCTGGGGTGTGCTGTGGCTTCCCAGCTCCAACGGTTTCTGATGACACAGCATGAAGAGGAAGAATCATAGAGCTGGAAAAGACCACAAGGGCCATCTAGTTCAACCCCCTGCTATGTAGGGATACACAATCAAAGCATTACCAACAGATGGCCATCCAGCATGTTTAAAAACCTCCAAAGAAGGAGACTCCACCACACTTCAAGGTAGTGAATTCCACTGCAGAATAGCTCTTACTGCCAGAAGTTCCTCCTAATGCTTACATGGAATCTCTTCTCCTGTAGTCTGAGTCCACTGCTCCATGCCCTAGTCTCTGGAGCAGCAGAAAACAAGCTTGCTCCATCCTCAGTATGACATCCCTTCAAATATTTAAACATGGTTATCATATCACCTCTTAACCTTTTCTTCTCCAGCTAAACATACCCAACTCTCTAAGCCACTCTACATAGTGCATGGCTTCCAGACCTCTCAGCACTTTGGTCACCCTCCTTTGGAAGGTGAAGAATAAGAGGAAGAAAAAAAAAAAGAAGAAATGTAGCAGCACCTTTAAGACGTCGTTTTTTGGGGGGGAGGGGGTTGCATGCACTTCCATGGGTATAAACCCACCTCTTCAGATGCAGTACAGAGTGATAATAAATGCTCAGGTATAAAGCATATTTACACAGTTGTGGGAATGGAATGGAATCTAGTAACAGATCCAGAAAGATGCAAATCATAACCCTTGCCCTGAATTTTCAAAGGGTTGCCTAATGTGATATAGATCTTTCAGATCTTTACAGTAGTCACTTAATGTTGATGTGTGAAAGCAATAAATCTGCTAATCAAAAGTCAGTTTCCCAGGTTTGAAACTCTGAGAAGATCCCTTCTGTTATATGTGCACTAACAAAGACTCTTGTAATAATACACGCAAGTGTGAGACAGGACCCACTGTGGGATAGTGGTTTGAGCGTTGGGCTACAGCTCTAGAGACCAGGGTTCAAATCCCCACTCGGCCATGAAAATCCCCTAGGTGATCCTGGGCAAGTCACACACTCTCAGCCCTCAGAAAACCCCATGATAGGTTTGCCTCAGGGCCGCCATGTAAGTCGGAAATAAGTTAAAGGCATACAACAACAACAAGGCATGAGACATTAACAGATCCATTTCAGTCTGGCTTCAGGCCTGATTATGGGATGGTGACAGCTTTGATCACCTTGGTGGATGACCTATGCAGGGAGCTGAACGGGGGAGAATGTGTCCCTGTTGGTTCTGCTTGACCTCTCAGAGGTTTCGATACCATTGACCATGGTGGTATCCTTTTAGGCTGCTTCTATGGGATGGGACATGGGGACACTGTTTTGCAATGGTTCTGGTCCTTTTTGGAGGGGTAAACTTAGAAGGTGGTGCTGGGGGACTCCTATTTGACACCCTGGCCATTGACCTGTAGGGTCCCTCAGGATTCCATTTTGTCCCCTACACTTTTTAACATCTACAACAAACTACTGGGGGAGGTCATCTGGAGTTCGACATCACCAACATGCTGATAACACCCACCTCTACCTCTCCTTTCCATCTGATTCCAAGGAAGCTGTCTTACTACTGAACCAATGTTCCCAGTAATGGACTGGATGAGGGCAAACAAATTGAAACTTAATCCTGATAAGACACAAGGGCTCCTGGTCAGTCGAAAGGAAGTTCAGGGAACAGGTATTCAACCTGTGCAGGATGGAGTTATACTCCCCCTGAAATCTCAGACTCATAGCTTGGGTATTCTCCTAGACTCAACTCTGAGCTTCGATGCCCAGGTTTCAGTAGTGACCAGGAGTGCATTTCCACAGCTAAAACTAGTGTGCCAGCTGTACCCCTTCCTTAAGACATCAGGTTCGGCTGTGGTAGCACATGCCTTGGTTATATCCTGTTTGGATTACTGTAACACATTCTACCTGGGGCTGCCTTTGGAAACCGTTCGGAAATTTCAGCAGGTCCAAAATGCTGCTGACTGAGGCTAGCTGCAGGGGACATATAACTCCCTTGTTAAAACAGCTTCACTGACAACTGGTTCATTTTCTGGTACAATTCAAAGAGCTAGTCATGATCTATAAGGCTTAGGTCCAGACTATCTGAGACTGTATCTCCTCATATGAACCTGTCAGTTTTAAAGATCTACAGGTGAGGGATTTCTCTGTCCCAGTTCTCAATGGCTGCTCTCATCCACTGGAACTCCCTTCCACAGGAGGCTAGGCTGGCTTCCTCCCTGCTCTCCTTTTGCTGGCAGGCAAAGACCTTTTTGTTTAAGCAGGTTTCTTATGTGTAAGCAGTGAGGTGTTTTATTGTGATGTGTTTTATTTTTTTACTTTTATATGTCTTTTAAATGATTTTATACTTTTGATGCAGTGGTTTTTTTAATGGTTTTTAAAGCTTTACTAACTTGATTCTCTTTTGGAGCCTCCTTGGTTCCCACTTTGAGAGAAAGGTGGCATACAAATAATGTTTTTTAAAAACAAATACTTTGCCTCAGAAGTGCAAGTTCAGCTTGTTTTGACAGCCACTGTGCAATTCTAGACAACATGCTATACCTCAAAAGTGTGAGGACAGATATTTGTTATGTGCCTTCAAGTCAACACTTATGGATAGTTGTCCCTTCATATTCACTGGGGTTTGGTTCAAGGACCCCCCCGCCCCCGTGTATACCAAAATCCATGAATACTCAAGTCCCATTATATGCAAAGGCATAGCAAAATGGTGTCCCTTATGTAAGATGGCAAAATCAAGGTTTGCTTTTGGGATTATTTTTTAAAGAATATTTTCAAGCCATGAATACTTAAATCCGTGGATATGGAGGGACAACTGTATATTTTTTTTAGCAAGAGAGTGTTTTGCCATTGTCTTCTCTCAGGCTAAGAGAATATGATGTGCCCAGTAACACCCAGAGAGTTTCTATGTCCAAACAAGGATTCAGACCCTGAGCTCCCAGAATCCTAATCTAGTATTCAAACCACTATACCATGCATACTGAAGTCTTATCTACAGGTTAGGAGTAGTGTTTAAAATGTGTTCCTCAGATGGTGTGCTCCATCTTGCTAACTTACTCCCGGGAAGAAAAGGAGACACCTATGCTATGGACTTTCCCCCAATCCTGGATTTTGCCTTTCCCAGGCACTCTTCATTGTGTACCTGTGCACTATGCAGATATATCCATTTGATACATAGGCTCAGTCCTATGCAATTTTGGGATTTTTAGTTTAACAAGGTATTTAGAATACTGTTAAGAGTTCTAGTCCACTATTCTGAAGTACAGTCCCTAATTTATTTCCTCTTTTCTGATTCTCTAGAGTACTGGAATGTCTTACAGCTCTCTAGCAGAGAATTCTAAGGTTTTTTTTAGTTATAGGAATCTTTAGGACAGTGATAACAGTTAAAGTGGTATCAGACCACTATAACTATGTACTGCACACATTTTTGGTGTGGAAAAGGCTGTTGTCCCCTGCCTCTAATGCTTCTGCATTTTATACTGTCTTCTCCAATCTGGGCATCCTCTGTATGGACTACAGTCCACATCAATCTCAGCCAACATGACAAAGCCCCTACACTGGAAAAGCCCAACGATGTGAGAAGGGCACTGAGACAATCCAAAACTCTCCATATGGCAGGAGGGAGAAAGACAGCCTTAGGAAAGTCGCTCTAGCAATTTTATTGCTAAAAGTGAAGATTAGAATCAGGTTTCCAAATTCAAACCTCAGCCACAGACACTGTGGTCTACTTTCTCTGGCTAGGAGGTGTTTAAAAAGCTACACAGATGCAGATTAACTAGGTGTGGTTATTTGTCTTGAGGGATATAGCACCTCCAGTGGAAGAAAAAAAATTACACATCTCCCAACATACACAAGCATCTTTTCCACAGATGTGCTTTTCTCCCAAAGAACATCACCCGCACATGAATGTAACATATGAAGGAGGTGGGGGAACCCAGTACATTATAAAATTCAAGTCACAGGAAACCATAAAAATCTGAATTTCCTTATTCTAGGACTTGAGCTCACTTGTGGTTTTACAACTGAATTTCTAAATGTCTTAGTTTTTTAGCTACTCTGGAGAAATCATGTACAGTGGGGTCCTCCATATCTGCAAGGGTTTAGTTCTCGAACCCCCTGCAGATAGCAAAAAAACCCAGATGTTAGAGCCCCATATAATTCAATGGCTGCGCAATGCACACAGATATGTCAGTGTGTCCGTGTGCGTGCTGCCACCATTTTAGGTATGAAGCACAACAATCCATGGTTGCTCAAATCCATGGATAGAGCCTGCAGATAAGGAGGGCCCACTGTACCAGTTACTTTGAACAGAACCAATGGTATGGAAACAGACAGAAGCCTTTTTCTATTGCAGTGCCTAAAATATGGCATACTCTCCTTAAGAAGTTCAGCAGATTCTCTGCTGAATTAAGTATGGAAAGCTCTTTCAGTGGGCATTTAAAGAGTTACTTCTCTTCCAACTTGTTTTTTGATCTAGCCTTTGGTTATACTTTGTTTCTAACTACTGGCTCATCTTAAGACATTTAGTCAATGCCTCCAGTGTCATTTGCCCAGAAAAACAGGGCATAAAAAATTAGCATGGGACACAGAGAGCTGTTTTCAACTTGTTGCTTGGCTATAAAGGAGACCAGATAGCCTTGGGCAAATCACCATCTCAGCCTGACCTATGTTAGAAGGTGCTTGTAAAGACAGACAAGAGGTCAGATTCAGACATACTGTAGTTGGATTTGAGTCAACTGATTTCAATAGGGAGAGGTTGATTATGGCTTAGGTACTACTGAAATCAATGGGACTCAACTTTGCTGTAGCTGCAAATATACATAGGATGCCCTGCTCAATGAACACTGGGTTGCATCTAGTTGGGATGGGGAACAACCACCTCCAGAGGTTGTTGGATTGCATCTCCCATCATCTCTCAGTACTAGCCATGCTAGCTAAGGCTAAACATTATGGCAGTCCAGTATCACTTTTAACATTCATAGGTCCATCCAAGGGACTGCTAGCTGGGTGAAGTATTAGAATTCCATGCTAGAGTCCTAATGTTGCAGTTGAAAGGAATGGACTCTCAACTTCCTTGCAGAGAATGCCAAGTGCCTCAACAACCTACAAATCCCAGGATACCATAAGAGAAAGCCATGGGTATTAAAATGGAATCAAGCGACTTTAACTGTATAGTATACATTCCCAGAGACTTGTGGAAAACTTCAAGCAAATATGGGCGCTAAAGATACGCTCTTGACTTGATCCAGCCAGCTTATCTAGTCCTGCACGCTGTTTCCTACAGCAGGCAACCCATGTCGATGGGAAGCCAAGACAGATGACTTTTGTCAGTGTTCAGCAGCACACAGCCTCTGATCTAGGTGGCATATAGCCATCATGCAAGACTTGCAAAGCATAACATCACATAACCTGGTTTAGCAAGCCAAGTACTCTAATAAAATCTCCACACATTAACACAGACCCTGGTAAGTACAGCACCAGGTATTCATACCTTTGCAGAAGCGTTGCAAGGCCATGCACTAGATAGCTGAGATGTCGAGTGAAAGAACAAGACCAACATCAGGTAGCCAAGCCAACACGTACAAGACCACTTATTGCTGCCTAACATTTTTCTTACCAATGGTCTGACTGCTGGGGGTGAGAAGAAAATTGAGGGTTGGGGGAAAAAAACACCACAAGTCTGGATCAGTTTAAAGACAGGACAAAAAAGGCACATTTTAATATTTACAAAGCATAGCATTTGGGCCATAAATATACCCAACACAACTAGAAAGTAACATCTGCTCCTTCTTAGTCACCTACCTTTATGAATGATGGTATTCACAATTAAAGGTCATAAAGTGTTCAAGCAGACTTCCACTTTCAAGTAACACAAGATTCAAACTTGCATAGCATCTTTAACACTAAATCAGCCCAACTAGTCACTTTTCCTAGATGAGCATTAACTCTCCATCACAAACACTCTGGGGAGATGGAGGAGTATGCACTTGCTAATGTTTTTTAAAAAAATAAAACCAGGTTTTTTGGGGGGGCGGTTTGGACAGAAACTCTTATTTCATGCTGTGGCTGAAGGTAACCTTGTTAAAAGCAGGAAATTTAGAATATTGTCAAGAAGTTTTAAAAATGTAATACTGTTTATTTTTGCTTCAAAAACATTTCAGCATTCTAAACATACAAAAAACCAACATAACATTTTTGCAAATTTTGTTTCTCTTAAGTACAGAGTGTTTTTGAACTTCAGTTTTCTGCGCCCTCTCTTCACTTGAAGCTGACAATGAAGAGACCTACAGCTTCCGTTTAAAAACTACCCCACTTAACAAAAAAGGAAAAGAAAAAGATTCCATACAATTTCTCATGCCAGCTGAACTTCCCCTCCCCTTCCACAACTAAGAATGGCCGCAGAATGCTAATTTCACTATATACAGAAAAGACAACTTTAAGCTAAATGGACGCCCACTGTAGTGTAAATAGATCTACTTTCGCAGTGCATGCCCTGAGACACAATCCCTACATGGAAAAAGCAGTACAGCCTTCCATAAAGCTGTTTGCCTTCCCTGCCAAGGTTATCACCGCTCAAGGCATGAACCACAAGAATCTGTCTAGTTTTTACAAACTATAGATATGTACAGTTTATAACCCAGGATTTTCTAGCCAATAACCATATAGTTAAACACCACCTTACAAATTAAAAAATAAGATGCTTGAAACATTTTTAAATGCTTTGTTACACCAACAGGAAAGTGCACAGAGTTGAGGAGAACACTAGAGCGTCTTTTTCCCACTTTTTTGTTTTAAAAATGCTTGGAAATATGTACAACTTTGTTACAGTTTCAGGGTGCCTAAGGACACCCATGGCCACTTAATGTAAACCCGTTACAATGGTTTTTTTCCCATCTGTTTCGGTATTTTTCCTAGCGCACTTTTAATTTTTTTTTCAAACAATCTATGGTGTTGTAATCCGAATCCAAATTGTATCATTAAATCTAATAAAGGGCAAATAAGACACCATCTCAAATAAGAGGTGCAGGTTGTTTTCTTTTCCAAATGTGTTTCCCCCTACTCTATGGTATTCACATGGAGACAAGTATTATACAGTTTCTCATTCATCATCCTCCTCTTCGTCTTCCTCTTCCTCATCGTCTTCTTCATCTTCCTCCTCTTCCTCTACTTTTTTCCGAGCTGCAGCTGCTGCTTTGGCTGCTGCACTTTTTGCACCATCAAATTTGCCTTTAGACTTGTAATCAGCAACATCCTGCAATGGTGAAAGGATGGGATTCACTGGCCTTTGCATTAACACAAGTGCTTCTGCGCTAACTTGGGGTACCCTTCTGGGCATGTATAAAAAGCTAAGAGTATTACTCCACATGCCTCAAGGATACTAAAGTACAATTCTGTCCCAATGGCAATCAATAAAGAGAGTTGATTAGACTGCAACTTTTTAGATGGAAGCTGGTAGTGATGGTTGGTTATCAATTAATTAATAGCAGTTATTAAAAACACAACTTACACTCTGGCCTGGATGCCAAGAATTGTGAGGATGGATGAGGAATGGCCCTTGAACAATGGGGCTTCCTTTTTCTAGCCTCTGGCACACACACCCCAAAATGCCACTTCCATCGGGTAAAGGGAAGCTCTGCAGAACTATGTGATGAAAGATTAGAGGGGCACTGGAGACTCCCCACCAACACCACCTCGAATAGAAGTATCTTCCACTCACACAAACGCATCGTTGCATTAGAGCCACAGAAAAACTGCATGGACTGTACTTTAATTAAATCAAATTTAAGTGCCATAGTGGCCCAAATCCTGTGCCTTATACTGTATGGACACACAAAAAAATGTAAGAAAAATTACATCACCCATGCTGTTAGATAGGAAAAGAGGTATATGGAGTCATAGAACTGCCACTCCTGAGCATCTTATCAGAGACACCCATCCGGCTTACAAAAAGATATTGTTAGGCACCTTGCACCATCAAGTATCAAGGACCAGAATACTGCTTTGAAAAGGAAAAGCCATGAAAGAGAGATTCAGGGAATTTTAATTGTGTGCCTGTGTGCTAGAACTCTACACTCTTCAGCTCCCCAAATCCTACCCCTGCCAGCAGGGTTTGGATGAGATTCTGCTGTAGAGAAAAGAGTTTTGTCCTCCTCCTACTGTAGAATAGGCTCTTCACATCTAGAATTTAGTGACTTCTAACTCTTTTAGTGGAGTCCTATCATTTACTTCTGGTTTAGGAGATGGAGTAAAGGATAGGAGGAAGAAAGAAGAGTGGAAAGATCTTTGAGTCCTAGTGTTATGTTAGCAAAGGACAGGAAAGCATTATATTTTCAATGAGACAGTGTTACTTTATTTTGCTTCAGCTATCTGCCTCAAGCCTCCAGGATGAAGCAGGATAAGGGCACTTCTTTTGAGAGAACAAAAAACTTACAACCTTCTGATACTTCATCCAGTTAAGACAAAAAAGACAAGCAGCAATATACCACATCTTGCTGAAATACCCTGGAGCTACAGATGCCTCAAGCCAAGTTGAGAGCACACCTAACCCATGTCTTTGTAGTCACAGGTTTCATTAGAATTCACCTGCAATGAAGCAACTAATCAGAGCATTTTGAATTTGCCCCACTTGGCTAAGAAAATGTTCCATGGGTGAACAATGGACTTGTTAATGAGATTGTATTCATAATAAAGTGTTGACAACAACATGCAGTTTCCTCCAAGGAAAGCTGCCGCTACCATTCCCAGACCAGTGCAAGCAACCATTCCTTTTGGGGCTCACCCACCTTACCTTCTCATACTTTTCCTTCAGTTTAGCAGCCTTATTGTTGTAAGGCTGTTTCTCCCCATCACTGAGGTTGTTCCACATTTCACCCAGTTTCTTTGCCACGTCACCAATGGAAATGCCAGGGTTAGTGGATTTGATCTTAGGACGGAACTCTGAACAGAAGAGGAAGAATCCAGACCTGGGGGTGGAGGAGAGGAAGTGAGAAGAGATACCACAGTTGAGACCTGGTACAGCAGGGATGTATGCATGTGCGTGTCTGTCTCTTCCAAGTCGCCTGTTGACTTATAGCAACCTTATGAGTTTCATAGGGTTTTCAGGCTAGTGTAACTGTTAACTTACATCCCTAGGAGACTACAACAATCTGGTTCAAATGCAACACTAAGCACAGGTTTAGAAGAGTGGCAACATTCAACGATGGTTTAGCACAGCCTGAGGTCAAACTGAATTTCAGAGTTTCTGGGGGCTTCAGGTTCTTAAGATCTGGTGGTGCAGTGGAGCCCTGGTGGCGAAGAGGTTAAATGCCAGTACTGCAATCACAACATTGCAAGTTCAATCCCAGAGTGACTCAGCCTTCCATCCTTTCATAGGTCGGTAAAATGAGTACCTGGCTTGTGGGGGCAATTAGCTAAAAACATTATAAAGCATTATAAAGCAGGCTATTAAAAAAAGAGGTGAAAGTGCTATTGCTTAACAACTTGTAAGCCGCCCTGAGAGCCTTTGTGGCTGAAGATATTTAGGTATAAATACCTAAAATAAATACATCTGAGTTCCTGTGGTAAAAGGCCAAACCAAATGAATGGGACCAAAAATCCAGCTTATTTTAGTTTAAAGCTTTTACTGCAGCTAACTAACCTTCAGGAAATGTACATCAACTTCCTAGAAAGTGCAGGTGACAGGGACATACAAAAGTTGTGAACCACCACCACATAAGGGTATCAGACTAAAAGGGGTATGACCATCTAGGACACCCGTAGGCCAAATTTGGGGCAGGGGACTTTCACACCCCTGGCTTAACATTTTGTGCCTGGCTTGTGCAACTCCTCACCCACCTCTACCTCTGGCCTCAAGAAGCAAACTAACATCAAGAATAGTTTACCCAGGTTCAGACACCATCAACCACACTTAGGTAAATAAAAAACCAAACACTTTGGAGAACACTTTGCATCAAAAATAGCATTATAACGAAGCCATGAGATCGCAAAAGGGCCTTATCAGATGCCGTTATGTCCCAGCGTTATGCAAGCGTTCTGCTGCCATTACAAGGGAGGGTTTTTTTTTATTATTCTTGGGGAGAAGTCGAAAATTGATCTCCTGTAGCAATTGGGTTCCAGATTTCCGTGTGTGAGAAAAGGTGTCCTGTTCTGCTGGCGTGATTCCAGCGTCAATGGGCGGTCCCGCCAGAACACTTCCCGGTGCTAACGGGAAAACTAGGTACCATATGCTCTTTTTATGAACTTCCCTGTCTTGCTTGCAAGTTTCTAAATGTGTACCTGTGCTTTTCTGAACAGTTTCTTTTTTAATGTTGGTGTTTCGGGGCTTTAGCACACTTGTGCCTTCTCGTGAGATGCGCTGAAATCTCATTTACAGGGAAACACGGAAGTAAACGGCACAAGCGCTTGTATTGCCGGACTCTTAGGGTGATTTTTTTTATCGTTATCATGGCAGCGTGCAAAAAGGTGTGTCATTGTGTTGTGTCAGAACACGAACACTGTAAAATATAGTGCCATAATAACGTTTTTAGGCACTTGTCTGATAATTTCCTTTGGATCTCAGCTACATTTCTGTAGCACAGGATGGGAGCTCACGTGTGCAAGACTTCTTCCCATAATGGTGAACCATTTTTAGCATTAGATTCAAACTAGGCCAGTTTATGTTTATAGGTGGGCAGGCAGCACTAGGGATTAAAAAGAAAATCTCACCACATTCCAGGTCCCAATATTTTTTTCAGTGGTAGAGGAGGGAGTGGTGACAGTTTGACTGATAATAAATCAGCTATAGCACATTACACCCAAGGAGTAAGAGTTAAGAATTCCAGTTTAAAATTTAACTCATTGTCTCAGTAGGCAAGCCTTGACAAGCTGCTAGACCTCAACATCAAACCCTCTCCTGCAGCGTAGAACATCTGAGATAATTCAGGGCTGTCTGCCAAAATTGCTTTTAAATATTAATGTATTTGGAACATCTGAATGCTCTACATACAGTATTGTAGTGTTTTTATGAAGATTTTTTTTAAAAAAAAATAAGTAGATTAAGTGAAGTCAAGATCCCAAGATCTTGCTATCCTTACAGGACAGACAGAAGTGGCAAATAGGGTTGTTCTCAAATAGCTTCTCAATAGCAAGGTGTCAAGCTTTGGAGAGCAGTTATTCAAAGCCTTAAAAGTACTCATGCTTAATGTACAGCTGCAGAATGAATGTTAAGAATGCTCAAGTCCTTCCAACAGTTTAATAGTGGTAAATGTTACAAAAAGGTAGAATAGCACTGTTAGAAGCTGTGAACAGTTCGGAAAGAAGCTTAGTAACTTTCTCGGAGCTCCATTAGCAGCTCACAAAAATCTAAGTCTTGCTCACTGCTTTCTTTTAAAAATGCAAATTGCATTATTCTGCCAAGCCAAAGCTGAGCAGTGGAATTTGGGAAGGGAAGAGAGTAGCACAGTTACTTACGGTGGCCGTTTGGGAGCATTAGGGTCCTTCTTTTTCTTACCACCCTTTGCTGGCCCATAATCCTTCATTTCTCTATCATATCTTACTTTGTCGGCTTTGGCCATCTCATCAAATTTACCCTTCTCTTTGCTTGACATAGTCTGAAAGACAAATACATTAAATTACTCGTGGGTCTTCCCCTGCCAGAAACCACATTGAAAGTTTGAAACAGACACAAAAACACAGGTTTGCATGCTGAAGGTTACATGTTATACCATTTCTACATGTCAAGACCTCTACCCAAGATCCAGCGAAGCAGCTTCTTCAATCTGGTTGAACTACATTAATCCAATGCAGACTTCTTCCCCTACATCCCAAACAGAAGTCTATAGAGCCATTCTACCTCGTACCAGTATGTGCTGGGCCAAAGGAAAATAGCACCTAAACCAGACAGGTAAAGGATCTTTTTTTTTTCCTGAAAATGAAAACCATTGTTTGTAGATGATGGGTTTCCCTCATCAAGGTAAACCAAAGCTATGAGCAAAACAACTAGAGGACAGTTTACAAATAGTGTTTGTTACATATTACTTTCGAGTAACACTATGTGTATGGCCCGATTCCAAACAAAGTACAAAATGCAGGGACTTGTCTATACGGCAAAAATACTCCTCATAGAATTCGAGAATATGTTTTGTCCAAATCAGATCCCACATCATTTCACCATGTTCAGAAGGAGGGAGGCCAAAAAACTCCAAATACTCAGTAGGAAAAACCTTTGCGGCTTTTCCCAAATTTAAAATTCCAAAGGAAATGTGCATTCTCGCTCGCTGGGACAACCCATTTGCTTTGTTGCGCTTTCCCAATAAGAGCGTAAATGGAAAGCTGATTGGTTGGATGTGTGTGGGGCAAAGCTTACAAGCATGGTAGTGCCCAGAACAGCCATGTTGGATTTTCGCCATAGCAATCATGCTCTGAGGTGTCAAAACAGCTTTTTCCCCATTTATTTGAGCAGAAGAGTATAGTTCTGCACCTTGGATTTGCGTTTTTTAAAAATACTGTTTGGCGGCAGCAACTGGTGACAATAAAAATGCAAGTACAGTAGTAATTCACTCGCGCCCACCATCTTGATTCGCAGGTATGCCCGTTTGAACAGCAACATACCTGCGAATAAAAGATGTGGAGACACATAAAAGTTACTGCGAACTGGCGTTACTGTGCATCAATCCACATTTTATTGCCTTGTATAGAGAAGCCCCAGTCGTAGGTATGTAAGAAGAACAGTTCCCCTGCCAGTTCCCATGTATTTTAAAAACAAGAGTTTCTAGTCCTTATGAAATGCATAAAATGTGTGCAAGCAATGCACAATGGGTTCTCAGAAGCAAAAAGGTGATGGTGTAATAGGTTTCAAAACACACAAGCAAGATTTTACTACCTTCATAGTTCCTTGATTTCGGCTGCAGACCTGTCCATGCTGAATTCAAGGGGATTTCTAAATAGGTATGCACAGGACTAGCCTGAATACTAAGCAGGACCACAGAATTTGGCAAATTACAGATGTGAAGAGGTTATGGAAAGTCTTACAAAAATTACACAAGTCAGAGAATTAAATTACACTTTGACTAAGAGTTTAGTTGTTTAATTCTGTTGTGTCTATAGGTTTAAGTTATAAGGTACACAGAATCTGTCCACATCCAGAAGGCTTTCATCTTTAGGGACGGTAAGAATTTTGTCTTGACTACAATACCTTCCATCGCTCTGAGCATTTCTTGGAAAATTCTGCAAAGTTAACAGGAACTTCTGGGTTCTTTTTCTTGTGTTCTTCACGGCAGGTCTGCACAAAGAAGGCATAAGCAGACATCTTCCCCTTCGGCTTCTTCGGATCACCTTTAGCCATTTTTAATTCTCTGAAAAGAGATTTCAAAAGGCACATGTAGCCATCAAACAAGCAATCTGTTGTGTGTTCTTGCCAAACTGACACATAGGTCAAGCTAACCCCAGATTGGTCAAGAATTAGGGAACTGTGCAAGGCTTAAGACTGGCTCACACATGCAAATGTGCCACCTAACAACTCTAAGCCAAAACCTGTAAATTCCTGCCCACTGTGTGTTTTCAGCTGACTTGAACACTGTGCATAATTATTTTTATTTAGTTCGTTTACACATGCAACTCATCAGTGTATTCTGTGACACATGGCTAGCATCAGTATGCAGTTTAAATGGTCAAGCATGTGTGAACCAGTTCAAAATGCAAAAATGTTTCAGCTGAACAAGTGCACACAGTTGTGGCTTGTGGGTTTGGCCAGTCCTCCCAGTAGGAACACTCTTGCAGCTTCAACTTCTTCAGAACTTAAAATGTGCTGCATGTCAGAATAGCTGTCATGCATCTATGTGGGCATCTTTCACTTCATTTATAAAACAGTATCTCTAATATCTACTGAAATAGATTTAAAGAATTCACTCTGCTTCAGTACAACTTAAGAATGTAGTACTGTTCCATCAAGATAGGAAGTTTAGGTGTCTGAGTGGCCATTAAGATTTCTTGTCTCCAGCAGCAAGCAGCCACTAACTTTTTGGATACGAATCCATTCTTGCAACTTCTTGCAAAAGTAATGCCTTGTGGGGTTAAAAAAATTAATATAATACATATATTCTGCTTATAACGTTATACATGCTTTATTCTTCCTCTGGTAATGTTTACCTAGCTTTTGCCATAAAAAATATTTAAAAGTCAAAAAGTCTTTTTCTTTTCCTTCAAACATCATGCTTTTCTCTTCGAGGTGATCAACACCCTTACTCCAGCATTTCAGGGGGAAAAGTTAATTTCCTTTTTTTAAAAAATCAAAATCCTATCTTTCTGTCTTATGATATGGTTGTACGCCTAGGAAAAAGTTTCAGATCTTGAAAAAAATCTGTGTTTTCTTATTTTCCTATGTTTTTCCCCCTCTCTCTTTTGCTCCCTCCTCCGCCCCCAAGGTCATTGGGAAAAGCTCTCCCCTTGCAAAAAATATGCTTTTATTCTATTGAGGCAAGTTGGGTTTCAAGAGCCCTTTTGCTAGCCTTGCTGGGATATATGCTAGGCATGGCTAGATATTTGCTGAGAGGCTCCGCTATAGTGGAAGTGGAGAGTGAAGGGGGGGAGAGAAAAAACGACAGGTCACCAAGACACCAATAATTCATCTTCCATTTTGTGAAACACTTCTTCATGAAAGAAAGTGCCCCTCAAATAAGCCCTTGGGCTCTCCTAGGGGGTGCCTTGGGCCAGGGGGGGCCAAGCCAGCCTAAGCTGGGGCAGAGACTGGGCTTCTTGCCCTTGCTATAGCAATCTCTATAGTCTTGGTGCTAAAGCTAAGGCAGGGATAGGGAGAGAGAAGAGCTCCCCTCGCCCATAGCCAGCCAGCTCCATTCGCTAAAATGGCTTCTCTAGCAAGGCAGTGAGGTTGCTATGCCTAACAAAGCCACTGACACCCGCCTCGGAGAATAAACCCCCCAGTAAAGCCAACCCAAGCCCCCAGCTTCCCACAAACCGGCCAGTTTTGTAGAAAAAGCGATTCTCTTTCCAACTAGCCAGGTTTGGGGGGGCTCAAGGCTGGGGGGAGCCCAGAAAAGCCGCTTTGAAGCAGCCTCCCCCCTCCCCTGCCATGTCCCTGCTTAGCGCAATAGGCTGTATAACAAAGACTGCCGTGCAGCCATTACAAGCCTAGGCTCTCACTCGAAGAGAGAAGTGGGGGGGAGAAAAAGTGGGAAAAAGCCCAAACCGGACCCAAAACGCCCCACCAAGGGCATGGCTGGGTAGAGATAAAGAGGCCCGGGCGAAGGCGAAAGGTTGGGGGGCTGTGGGGGGCTTCTCCGAGGATTTTGTCCCCGCGTTGCTCCCCCTTCCCGTCCCTCTCTTGCCTTTCTTCCTTTCGCTGTACTACTCCGACGCCAGCCATGTTAATGCACACAAACAGAGCAAAGCTGGGGGGGAGACGCGCAAGAAAGAGGGGGCTCGGGGCTTCTCCGGGGTCGGAGAAGGACGAGGGGCGGCTTTTTCGAGAGGGGAAAAGAAAACGAACCAGAGGCGAAAGGTTTTGGGGCGGCTGGGGAGGCGAGGGGGAAAAACACGAGGGGAAAATGAGACGGGAGGGGGAAGCGGGTGTGTGTTTTTCTCTCTTCGGGACTTATCCCCTGTCAGATGCTAAAGCGACAGCCATTATTAATGCAGAATAAACAGCAAGCACCAGCATTGCACACGACCGGAGGGAACTTTCCTTGCCCCCGATCCACGAGGGAAGGCGAGCCCGGGTGGGAGGAACACGCGTGGAAAGGGGGGACCAGCGCTATCCCTGACCATGCATGCAACTTACTGCACCAGCCATATTCCAGGAGCTTGGAGGGACAGGAGGGGTGGGAGGAAAAAAAAATCCACACTTCCCAGCACTGACTTTGTGTGTACATAAATATTTATATATTATCCTATTATACCCTGCGGAGTAAGAACCCCTCTTCCGATGGAGTCTCTCCCTCCCTTGCAAAGACAGATCAAGCCAAGCTTTGCCCGCTTCTTCTTTTTTTCCCACCCCCTTCTTTTAAAAAGCTAGATTTGCACCAGAATCTGGGACAAGTCGAATTTCCCACGCCTAGTAGTAGCTTTAACAGAGGAGGAGGAGAACCCAAGACACAGAAAGTTCACATCGGTAAGATATCTACAGAGACATGCACATAACAGAAAAATACAACCAACCTGAAAATCTTTACAAGAAAAAATGCATGCAAAAAAAATAAATATATGTTTTATATATATATATATATATATATATATTAAAAAAAGGATTGATCATGGAAAAGAAATTTAATTTGGGATTAAAATAACAGGACAGGAAAGCAACCTCCCCCCTTGGAAGGAAAAGGGAGCAAAAAAGAAAACACACCCAGGAAAAGTTGCAAAGTGCAGCTCCGGCAACCTACCTGTATTGTTCGCTTTAACCTCCTAGGCGAGCAGCAAAGGCAAGGCAAAGCAAGGCAAGGGAGAGAGAGAGAGCGCGGGCGGTAGAGCAAGAGGCGGGCGCGCGCGCACTCCCTCCCTGACTGCCTCGCGCACTCACTCACTCGCTCGCGCTAAGGCTCGGTCCGCGCGAAGAGCTGGGGCTCCCTCAGCCTCGCGTTGGCTGCTGCCTCCGAGAGCGGCCTGATTGGCTGCCCGGCGCCGCCGTTTAAAACAACCTCCTCGCGCCGCCGTTGGCCCAGCGCCTGCTGAATATTAAGTAGGGCTCGGCGGCTATTGGCTGGGGCGGGTTCAGTCATTCATTCAAAAAAAAGAACACCCGCCGGGCAAGAGGAGGCGGCGCGCGCGGAGCGACTAAGGCACGCCGAACCCACGCGCGGATACACACACGCGGGGAGGAGAAGGAAGGAGAGGTAGGGAAAAGTGTGTGTGTGTAGTACATATACGCACATACTATATATAAAACACACGAGCGAGCTACACACCACAGGAGAAGAAGGAAGGAAAGACAAGTAGAGAAAAGTGTGTGTGTGTATATATACACACTAGATAGATACACACACAAGCAAGCTACACACCACACCAGAAGGAAGGAAAGACAAGTAAGAGAAAGTATATGTGTGTGTGTGTATATATATATATATATATACACACACACACACCCACACACAAACACACACACACTAGATAGACACACACACAAGCGAGCTACACACCACACCAGAAGGAAGGAAAGACAAGTAGGGGAAAGTATGTGTGTTTGTGTGTATATATACACACACACTAGACAGACACACACACAAGCGAGCTACACACCACACCAGAAGGAAGGAAAGACAAGTAGGGAAAAGTATGTATGTGTATACACACACACACACACACACACTAGATAGATACACACCACAGGAGAAGAAGGAAGGAAAGACAAGTAGGGAAAAGTATGTGTGTGTATACACACACATACACACACTAGATAGATACACACACACACAACCGATCTACACACCACACCAGAAGGAAGGAAAGACAAGTAGGGAAAAGTATGTGTGTATACACACACACACATACACACACTAAATAGATACACACACGAGCGAGGTACACACTACACGAGAAGGAAAGAGAATTAGAGAAAAGTGTATGTGTATGTATATAATATATGTACACACACACACATACATACATACACACAATTGATATAGACAAACACGAGCGAGCTACACAGCACACAAGAAGGAAAGAGAGTTAGGGAAAAGTGTACTGTATGTATGTTTATATATATATATATATATATGTATATATATATAGTGTGTATTTATTTATATAGTTTGTATGTATTTGTGTGTATGTATATATGTAGTGTGTGTGTGTGTGTGTATAGTTTCCCTACTTCTCTTCCTTCTTCTCGTGTGCTGTGTATCTCGCTCATGTGTGTGTATATGTATAAAGTATTCGTGTGTGTAGCTCGCTGTGTGTATATGTGTGTGTGTATCTATCTATCTGTGCGTATGTCTGTATAAAGATACATACACACACACACAGCACAGGAGAAAGAGGAAGGAAAGAGAGGTAGGGAAAAGTATTTATACACACACACACACAAGTGAGTTACACACCAGATGAGGAGGCAGGTAAGAGAGGGAGGGGAAAGTTTCTGCACTAAGAGTAGCAAAGGCATCGGAGCGGAGGCAGATTTGCAAGCACCCCGAGGGAGCCCCAGGCAGACCACACAACACACACCTGGCAGGGTGGAGGGGCTCCCTTTCCTGCAAAACACGCAACGTCGGGATGCGAAGCTGGTATTGAAAGAGGCGGCTGCTCCCGGAGTCCTGGCGCAGCTTGTAGGATTTCAAGTTTCTCTCTCTTTGGTGTCGACTTTCCCACTCTTAAGTAAGTTTAAATTAGGAAACAGCCTCCATGAAGTCGGTGGGGTTTACTCTCCAGTAACCAAGGCGTGCAGGAACTGAGGACACATCTGTTTTTTTAAAAGGATGGCAAGCCCAAAACCTGGAAATAAGTTCTGTCCAAGGGATTTTCCCTGAATGGAAAATTGCAGAAAAGGAGCAAATCCCATCCCAGAGCATCCTGTGGGACTATGTTTGGGGAAAGAAGGGGAGGCGGCTCTCCACAACTTAGTGTACACAATGTGCCCATACTGACGTGGGACTTTGCATACAGTACAGTTGTCCCTCTGTATCCACAGATTTTAAGTATTCACGGCTTGAAAATATTCTTTAAAAAAGAATAATCCCCAAAGCAAACCTTGATTTTGCCATCTTACATAAAGGATACCATTTTGCTATGCCATTGCATATAATGGGACTAGAGTATCCACAAATTTGGTATCCACAGATTTAACTATTCAAGGCTTGAAAATATTCTTAAAAAAAATAATAATCCGAAAAGCAATCCTTGATTTTTCCATCTTATATAAGGGACACCATTTCTCTATGCCATTCCATATAATGGGACTTTAAGTACAGTATTTTGGTATCCATGGGGATCTTGGAACCGAACCCCAGCGAATATGAAGGGACAGCTGTACTTGTATAGATCATTGAAGGAGGAGGTGTGCATTTTGTTTTGTGCTTTTGCTCCCCATCAGAATGGGGGGAATATCGCAGGTAACAAACCCCATGGCAGAGAAGCTCCTTTTCGATGGGTTTTTACTCCTGCCCAACTCTGCCCTCCTTGTCCTCTTTCTAGCCAGAAGTTCTTTAGCAACAGGAGCACTGGGAAGGTGATGAAGATGTTCTGGGTTGCACCAGCATGGTTGCTATCAACAGTGTAAAGAGAAAAGCTTGAGTTGGGAAAGTGAGGTTTTACTCTAGCCAGTTGTACTGTATCATGTGTGCCAAGAGCAAATAAATGTGCTGACATCCAGCATTTTTTTTTTAAAGGCATAGATCATCTATACATTTGGCCACCAAAATGGACATCATAAGAAAAGTGGAAGCTGGTGAAAGAGAAAGTCATCCCTGGACACATTTTGGAAGAAGCTTTCAAATGGTCTCTAGAAGGTTCAACATGTGTTTACTTATTCAAGGCTTCCCTGGCCTGGTTGTTTCCTTTCACATGTGCACTTAGGTGAGATGAAACGGTAACAAGAAGTGAATCCATGCATCTGCTTTCTTAGCTGAGGTATACCTATACCTTGTATGGACGGTTTCAATGCACCCTGTACTACTGTTGCACAAGTGAAATTATCCAAGGTGGCTTCAGTTAAGACATTTGAATGACTACATTCTGGACATTACTATACCAGCACAAGGTGCAGAAATGCTTCATTTTCTTGGCCTTCCAAGAAATATATGCCTGCCATGTTCCAAGCAGTCTGATCTTCCTCTGTATGTTTCTTTGCACTTTACACAATAAGCCTGTGATGTGAGCTGGGGTGAGAAATGGTGATTGTTCCATGAGCTGATTTGTGAAAGGTCTTTCTGAGATAATGGGAGCAACACAATTTTAAAAAGCATTCTAAGCACTATGTAAATGTTAAGATTTAGGGCTAAAGCTATATATTAGTCCCAACCTAGAGTAGACCTATTCAAGCAATGGGACGTATATAAATGTTGATTTACTTTTCAGCAACCGACTCTTAACGGGGACTAGCAATTGGATTTAGCCAATAAGAATATTTTGTTCATGTTGTTTGTTTTGTTACACTTCAAATGCTCCCTGCCATATCTGTGAAGTTATGTTTAGGAAGTAGAAGACACTGCTGAATCAGATGTAAGGTCCATTACCCAGATGCCAAGAGGCTTCCTGCAGGGTCTCTGTATGAGTTGCTGTTGTTGTACTGATTCTAACACCTGCCACTTAGGAGGTGTCCACTCAAAACAGGGCCTCCTGCAGAAACATAGTGGGTGGGCTTTTCTGTATAAAGATCTCTTACCCTTTCACATCCTAAAAAGTAAACTTTCAGGGGGGAGGAGGAAAGTAGTCAATGGCAATTGTATTTCCTATTTTAAATTCTGAAGAAGTCTGTGTTAGCTATATAAAATATGGGCTGGAGTTTGGTAGAGGGATTTCAGCTGTAGGGAAGTCATCTGGTGGATTGAGAGGGATGAAAACTGTCTGGTGTCTCCATTTGAAGCCAGGCCTCATGTTTCAACTGTTCCAACCTACAACAGCTCACTGGGAGTTCAGCCACTGAAAGGTTCCCCACTAACTAGCCTACTTAACACATTCCCTGTTGCAACTAAAACATTGTGAATGAAAAAGAAAAGTGATCTGCGGGGTAGAATTTACCAGACCCCATGGGTTTAGGAAGCCAGAGGTTAATCCGATTCTAATTTAAATCTATAGGGAGTCTAATGTTGCCACAATTTAAATATTTTTTTTCCTATTTGGATTGACACTCAGGCTCACACACCATCATCTTCTTCTGCCGTGGTAGTTTTGAATTCAGACCCCAGAATGCAATTGCCACGTTTGGCTCTTGAAGATCCTTGATAATTATTATCTGTACATTTTAATTTAGAATGTTGACCAGTTGACTAGAAAATTTTCACTGACATGAGCAAATGGGCCAAAAATTTCCAAACCTTTGAACTGGAATGACTACCACAGAAAAGGAAGACTATAAGCTTCCCCACACACTTCTTGCTCCAAAAAATGAAGTATTTCTCAAGCGTTAAACAGGAAAGACTTTCCATATGAATTGCTTCCACAACCCTCTCACGCAAACGCACTTCCTTGCAACTTGGTTTAGCCCCCAAATAGAACTAATGGTGGATTGAAAACAAAATGCAACAGAATATACCTCTGAGCCAGGAATTCCCCACACCAAGTGTCTCATACATTACAATAATTGACCCACTCTCAGCCATTTAGGGCTCTACATACCTAGAGATGCTCCAGGTAAGGTAGGCACATGGCCTGATCACCACCCCCATCCCATCATTGCATGGGAGAAATCTATACATTAGTATGTGCACAGAAGACTTCCCCACAGCAGGCAAACACATGGATAATACACTCCATTCAGTAGCAGTGACCATGTTCTGAACTCGCCTCATCAGTCCAGTGAGTTTCGGGGGAGAGAAAGTTGCAGAGACCTTCCTGTTGAGAAGCTTTTTAAAAGTATATTTTCATGGACATGCAATAGCTATTCGCACTCAAGGGAGAAGGTTAGAAATCACTGTTTTCAGCACTCATACCAAACTATAAATCCCAGGGTTCTTTAGGAAAACCATGACAGTTAAAGTGCAGGCACATGCTTTAAAACATTCCTACCCAGAGCTTGGAAAAGTTACTATTTGGACTACAACTTCCAGACTCTCCTAATCAGTGGGGTCATTGGATTCTGAAAGATGTAGTCCAAACAAGTAACTTTTCTAAGATTTGGTCTTGTAGGAAGGAGAGAAGGATTACGCAGGCTACTGGGATATAGTCACTAGCTTTTTTCCTACCATTATTGGATTTCTGCCTTATGAAGTGGGTAGAGGAGTCATGCTGACAAAAAAGAGAGTAACCATGGGTTTTCTTTGGGGGTTTTTCGGGCTGTGTTCTGGAAGAGTTTATTTCTTACATTTCACCTGTAGCAAAACATCAGAAATAAACTCTTCCAGAACATGGACTCAAGCCCGAAAAAAACCAAGGAAAATCTATAGATGCCAGCAGTGAAAGCCTTCGACCTCACAGTAACCACGGGGTTGTCTAGACCGTGGCTCTTAACCTTTTCTTTAACAAGGATCCCTTTAAAATATCTTTTGTTGCTGCAGTGCCCCAACACTTAACTCAAGATTTAAAACCATAATAACTAATAATTCCTAATAATAATAATACAATTCACCATCCATTAAACCTTTCCTCAGAGGCACTGCAGGGGGAAGGAAAAGTTTTCTACTGCTTCTTCATGTAAGTTTGTGACTGGAGCAGATTGAATGGCAATGTGCAGGCCAAGCCACCCAGGCTTTGCCTTGGCTCCTGTCACGTGGCCACTCTACTGCAGGCAGAAGGTGGGCCAAGCAGCCTTCAAGCCTTCGTGAATCCCCTGTGAGGACATTGTGGCCCCCGGGGGTCCCTGGACCACAGGTTAAGAGCCATTGGTCTAGATGGTGAAAATAATCCCAATAGAATTTGCAGGGAATGCCTTTTGTCCCAACAACATCCTGTGGTGATTTGCCTTATTCAGAAAGAAAGGGGCCAAAAAAATGTGGGAGGAAGGCCTTTGCTGCCTTTCCCAAGGTTTTTAAAATAATGTGTGGAAATGCACATTAGTGTTCATTTGGACAACCAATTTGCAGCATAGGGCAGAAATGGAAATCTGATTGGTCAGACGTGCGTGTGGGGCGAGCCAGCCAACCATGAAGTGGCCGGAAGCACCATTTTGGAGTTTTGAGTTGCAAATTCTGAGCTTTTTCGCTGCACTGAGGAGACCAAACAACTTTTAAAAGCTTTTTTAAGATGAAGGTCACACTTGTGCACCTTTGATTTGCAATTTTTAAAAAAATTACCGTGCAGCAGCAACAACTTGTTGAGAATAATAACATGAGTAATTCACTCTCAGCCACCATGTTGATTCGCAAGGCATGGCTGCATGTGAACTTCTAACAGATAACTTCAAATAAAAATTTTAAAAACCCAAAATGAATAGCTTCGTATACCAGCAATTTTGCCAAAGGACCGTGGAGACAAAAGAACGCTGCTGTGATTCGTGTTAACACTCAGCAATCAGCATTATATCTTCTCATCTAGACAAGCCCCATCTTTTTAGTGAGTTCCAATTAGAGAGAGCTCAGTTTTAATATGCAGCTATTAATGACTCAAATCAGCCCAATAATAGCTCAACTGTGGCGTAGTGGTTTGAGTGTTAGACTATAACTCAAGACCAGTGTCTGAATCTCCACTCGGCCACAAATACCTACTAGATCACCTTGCGCAAGTCACACACTCTCAGAAAACCCTGTGATCAGGTTGCCATAAGTTGGAAATGACTTGAAGGCACACAACAGCAACATTTTGAAACTGAGCTGTCTTTAATTGGCCCAGCAGTTTTCTCTCTTAATGCTTTTAAGTCTTCATGAGACTTTAAAAAATTGAGGAGGAAATTATTTGCTTTTTTCTATACCTACTACATTGCAAAACTCTGATTAACTCACACGTTGCCTTACAGCTAAGTCTGACATTCTAAATTTATTGATGTAATTTATTTATTGGATTTATATGCCACTTTCCTTCCAAAAATAGGACTCAAAATAATCTGGCATTACTGCTCGTGTGAGAACTTGACATTGTGCTAGTAGTATTCATTTGCACCTGAGAAGTACAGTTTTCCCTTAATATTCGCTGAAGTTTGGTTCCAGGACCCACGTGGATACCAAAATCCATGAATACTCACGTCCCATTATATGCAATGGTATAGCAAAATGGTGTCCCTTCTATAAGATGGCAAAATCAAGGTTTGCTTTTCAGATTATTATTTTTTAAAGAATATTTTCAAGCCATGAATACTTAAATCTGTGGACCAAATCTGTGGATAACTGTAGTGTCTGGTGGTTTGTCTCACTGGATTTTTTCTTAAAAGAGCTGAAATTGGGAGATTGTGAAATTTAAGACAGAAAAAGTCTCATTATGTTCTCCCAAATTAATTTTCCTCGTATGTTTCCAATTATGAATGCCACTAGATTTTAATTTTAATTTATCAACCATGGGCAAGCCACACTCTCAGCCTAAGAGGAAGACAGTGGCAAACACACTCTGAATAAATGTTGCCAAGAAAATGACTCAAAGGCACAAAACAAACAATGGAACAGAAGAGTTTTTTAAAACAAGGTGTTGTGTAGTATTTGCAGTGTTTTTAACCGTTTTAACTTACTGTTTTAGCTAGAATGTTTGTTTAATAGTTTTTAAACGTTTGTATTCTGTATTGTTTTAGCTATACTTTATCTTGTATGGTCCCATATTGGGAGAACATAAGTTAAATAAATAAATAAAACTAGCAACAGTTTATCAGGGCAATTCTTAACAGACTTTCTAAAGGAAGCTTGCAGTTAAATACACAATATGCATGTTTAAGGATATTTAATTTAATACTTTTGAGTGAGTTGTTTAGCAGATAGAGGTTGATAACAGCTTTTCTTCACCTTGCCACCAGTCTACAGGCTAAGGACTTGCATTCCAAAATGATGTCTGAAGGGGGATGTTGGGGATGGGCTCAGAAATCCCTTTAAGAGGCCAGGACCCCACAATCTGCCTCTTGACCACAGCCCTGGCCCTGATCCAACAGTGTGCACCACCAGACAAATGGCTTCGATGGAGAACAGCCAGTACCAAAATAATTTGCAGTATCCATTTTCTTTTCTCCCACAAATATTCTATGTACGGTACTGTACATTTGAATATCTAGTGGCAATGGTGTAAAACACACCACTATAAAATTTACAGTCATATGGGATTGTGCAAGAGTCGATAATATTTCAAGGGTGAAAGGGGGAGGTTAGTGGAAACTTAATAGTAATAATAAAGTCCAAAATCTTGTCAGTTAAATCATTGTTAGGAAACTCCTGGAGAATTCTACACAGTGCATGTTATCAAACAGAAATTTATCAAACCTCTACCTAGAGAAGAGAGGTTTGCTGATTTACATTCCACAGAGGTAAAGAAGAATGTGGCACCAAAGTAACAAGATGAGCAGCACAAGTAATCAAACTACAAATTATTTTTTTACATTATTTTTTATAGTTCTTACACTTCAAACAAACTCAAAAACACACCACCCTACATTACACATTGCACATTACTAACATTACAAATATAAGACAACACAGTCTTAACATTATGACTTCCCATTCTCCAACCCAAAGACACAAATATAAAATAATGCTCCCTTCTGTGTTTCTGCTTAACATAATTTAACCCTCTAGCTATTAAGTATATCCAAAAATTTTAGAATTCAAATCCCACAAGCGATATCTTCCCTTCTTTCTTCTTTATAAAATTTTAAAATGGCTCCCAATCATTTAAGAATTTGTCCAAAGACTTATCTCTCATCATTGTTGATTATCAATTTTAGCTATTTCAAATACCTTCAATGATCCAATCCTCTTTAATGAGTAGTTCCATATTTTTCCATTTCAGGGCATATATGACTCCGGCAGCCACAATCATATAATGTAGCACCTTACAATTCAAATTTTTCATATATCCATGAAGCATTATCAATAAAAATAGTTCTGGTTTCATTTGTACTTTAATGCTAAATATTTTCTGTACTAACTTTTGTATCTATCTCCAATATTTCTGGGCCCTATGTCACATCCACCACATGTGGTAGAAAGTTCCTCCATGTGTTTTACATTTCCAACATAAATTGTTGGATCCTTTATATATTTTAGCTAATTTTGCTGGGGTTATGTACCATCTGCACATCATCAAACTACAAATTAAAGGATTTACTGCAGATGAGAAGCAAAGTGAAGATGAACAGCATAATTTCAGAAGTCAGATGTCTCATGACTTGTGGGGATGAGATTGCCTTTCATGTTATTCTGTCCATATTGTTTCAACACACACACACCAACACCTTCCCCTATCTTCTTACTGGAACATAATAACCAGACTTATAACCGGTCACACTATGTATCCATATCGCCCAATATTACCTGCACTGACTTGCAGCAGCTCTTCAGGTTATCAGGCAGCGAAAGATTTTACCCATCCTAATACCACTTGATCAGTGATGTAGTAGTCAATTTTGAACTGTAACAGTTCACTTGGACAGTTCCCATAATGTTCTGGTGGTAGGATAATTAGACAAAAGAGAGTCCAAAAACACAGGCAGCTTTCTTGATCCATATTAAGAAATTAATTCCAGCAGTTATTTAGGTATTGTTTATATGAGGCAAAAAAATGTGGATTGCTCCACAGTAATGGCAATTTGCAGCAACTGCTATTTGTCTTAACATTGTTGTCTTTTGGCAGATCGCAGACAGGCAAAGCCATCTACTTTTGCTGTGCAAACAGGCATGCCTGTGAATCAAGATGGCGGCCACAAGTGAATTACTCGCGTTTTTACTTACCTCAATTTGCTGCCACTGTACAGTATTTTTTAACCATATCCAAGGTGTGAAAGAGTAACACACAGTTTTACAAAAAAGCGAACCAAAAAAACCCCATTTTTAATCACCTTAGTGTTCGCTCGTTAAGGTGAAAATCCAATATGGAGGCTCCAGGCGCTTGCTTTGTTAGCAAGCTCTGCCCCCGCACATGTCAGCTTTCAACTTCCGCTCATATAAGGAAAGTGAATCAAATAGAATCACTTGTCTCAATGACCAAGAATGCGCATTCCCCCCCTCCCCGTTGTTTTTCAAACTTCAGGAAACGCCGTGAAGGCTTTCCCCACGTAGTATATGGTAGATTTGCCCCCACTCCTTCCCAATATGTCAAAATGATGCGGAATTCCATTGAGACAGATCATATTCCCACATTTTGTGAGGAGTATTTTTGCTGCTTAGACAACTCTTTAGTTTATTATTATTATTATTATTATTAAAGTTTATTTCTAGAGCGCTGTCAGTGTACACAGCGCTGTACAAAACAATCAAGGATAAAACAGAATGAAACCTGCCGAAGGCGTACAATCTAAGTAAAACAATAGGCGAAATAATAAAAATCAATTAAAACAAGGATAATTACAACAATTAATAACAATATCCACAGTAAACCCAAGTGACAGAAAAAATAAATGTATATCAGACAAAGCCAGGGAATGCCTCCCTGAACAAGGTGGTCTTTAACTTGGATTTAAAAGTGGACAAAGAAGTAATGGCCCGTATTTGAGGGGGAAGAAGGTTCCAGAAGTGAGGGGCGGCAAGCAAGAAGGGACGAATCCGGGATGGAGCAGTGGAGATCCTAGGTTGGGACAGTAGGCCTTGAGTACTAGAACGAAGGAAGGTTTCCACCAAGAGCAGGTCTTTTGTAAAGCGAGTGACTCCTAATCACCCATACAAGACCAACCTCCCCTCCGCCAAATACTTTGCATTACAATAGAGATAGTTCCCAATGATATATGGTTATTGAGAAAAATCATCTCCAGCCATTGTAATAACTGTCAATATTGCGGGTAAACTCAGAGGAGACAGGGAAGCTGGGGAGAGCAGGGGACATAATCATCCCTGCTAATCAAAATGTTTTAATCATAGAATCATGGAGTTGGAAGATACCACAAGGGCCATCTAGTCCACCCCCATGCCTTGCAGGAATAACCAAAGCTTTCCTGAAAGATGTCCATCCAGCCTCTGGGCTTGTCTATAGGCATGCCTGTAGCTGAGATGGCAGCCGTGAGTGAATTACTTGCGTTTCTATAGTGTGCACAAGCAATATTTCACTTTACCCTGAAAAAAAGGGAGAAAAAGACAACACAAATCCCTGTAGTGATCACTCACTAAGGTGAAAATCCAACATGGCAGCAGCAGGTGCTTGCCCTATAACCAGGCCCCTCCCTCTGCGCTCGTCCAACCAATCAGGTTTGCGCTTCCTCTTGTATGGGGAAGCAATTCATGTCAAATCGTTTGTCTTAACGAGCAAGAGTGCACATTTCCCACAGAGCTTTTTTTTAAAGTTGGGAAAAGCCGTGAATGCTTTTCTCACGTACTTTTTGCTTTTTTTGGCCCCCCTCCTTCACAATACGGTGAGACAATGCGGGATCCCATTAAGACAGCTTGTATTCCCAGCAAATTCTGTGAGGAGTATTTTATCCATATAGACAACCCCTCTGTTTAAAAACCTCCAAATAAGGAGATTCTACCACACTCCGATGCAGTGCGTTCTACAGCTGAACAGCTCTTACTGTCAACTCTTAGCTCTTCCTAATGTTGGGGAAGCTCTCTGCCACGGATCCTCTACATCACATATCTGAAATTTTCAGCTGCAGATGGAAGGGACTGAGCCTGAGACCTTCTGTATATAAGGTATAAGCTCCGTCTCTGAGCTATGATCCTATCCTCTGACTATACTGTATACTGACTTCATTTGGAGGCCTCATCTTCTGTGTGTGCACTGCTTTTCCTGTATCATGTTGAATCCCACCTGTTGATTTCTGCAGGTCAAGGCTGCCAAATGTACCATGTTTTCCAGATAAGAGTAGAATATTAAAATAAGTACAGCTTGACTCTCCCGTATCTGAAATGCTTGGTACCAGAGGTATTTTGGATTTTGGAATATTTCAGATTTTGAAATCCTTGCATGTACATAATGAAATATCTTGGAGATGGGGCCCAAGTCTAAACATGAAATTAATTTATGTTTTATATACACCTTATACACATAGCCTGAAGGTAATTTTAAACACAATATTTTCAATAATTGTGTGCATGAAACAAAGCTTGTGTACACTGAACCCTCAGAAAGCAAAGTTGTCATTATCTCAGCCACCTGTGTGGACAATTTTGGATTTTTGGAATATTTTGGATTTTGAAATTCTGGATAATTCTGTAACAAAATAAATGTTTCCCTGTAAAACTAAATAAATAAATAGGCTATCACAGTGGTTCTTAACCTTTTCTTTACCAGGGACCCCCTTTAAATGTCTTTTGTTGCTGCGGAACCCCAAGACTTAACTCAAGACTTAAAACCAATAATAATAATAATAATAATAATACAATTACACCACCCATTAAGACACTGGAGTGGGGGAATACGTTTCTCCTGCTTCTTCCTGAAAGTTTGTGGCTGGAGTGGACTGAACATCAATGCACAGCTCAAGCCAGCCAGCCTTCGGTTTGGCTCCTGTCATGTGGCCACTCCACTGCAGGGAGGAGGTGGGCCAAGCAGCCTTCAAACTTTCACAGACCCCCTGTGAGGACATTGTGGACTCCTAGGGGTCCCTGGACCACAAATTACGAACAGCTGGGCTTTCAGATTCCTGATTTGCAGACGTCTACTAGTACATGAAGGGCATCCAAATAAATACTCCATAAGGCACAGTAGCTCACTGGCCCTACTCCCTGAGCCACCATTTTGCACCCACCTCCACTACCATTTTGCACAAGGCTCCCACTAGTGGACAAGGGAGTAACAAGTTGAAAGTAATCAATTACCTGTAACAAGTTTCACTTTCTCATTTTTTGGTAGTGGGGTGTACCAAAATTGCATTTCAGACATTACTGGTGTAGAGGAGAGGTGTTTGTAATAAGTAACATTATTTTTAAAGTCAGGGGTGGCTGGTAGTTCCATGTCCATGTAAATCCTCTCTGGGGGGTTATCTACATGGTGAAAATACTCCTCATGGAATTCGAGAATACCTTTTGTCCCAATGAGATAACACAGTGATTTGCCTTATTCAGAAGGAGGGGAGCCAAAGTAACCTTTGCAACTTTCCCTGAAGTGTTTAAAATAATATGTGTGAGTACGCATTACCATTTGTTTGGACAATTGATTCAGGATGCTCTGCATTCTTAGGAGTGAAAGTGGACAGCAGATTGATCAGATGTGCACTGGGGTGGGCTTGCCGGCAAGGAAGTGGCTGGAAGTGCAATTTTGGATTTTCACCTTGCTGAATGTGTTCTTTTTTGCTGCTCCAAAGTGACCAAATACCTCTTTTAAGCAGAAGGTCACACTTGAACACCTTTGCTTTAAAGTTAAAAAAATTGTGCGGCGGCGACAATGTGTGGAGAAAAATAACGTGCTAATTTACTCAGCCACCCTCTTGATTCACAGGCATGTGCTCTTCAGACGTGGATAGCTTTGCATACTATCGATTTTGCCAAAAGACCATGGAGACAAATGAATGCTGCTGCAAATTTGCAGTAATGTGCAGGAATCAGCATTAATGCTCTGATCTAGTCAAGCCCTGGGGTTTTTTTTGAATTCTAAAGGAGCTTTCCAGAGTTCTGAACACTAAAATAGGACCCCCTTATCCGCTGGGGATTGGTTCTGGGGGGATTGTGGATACCGAAAACCATGGATAATAGTGAACGCCATTGAAAATAATGGGACTTCTGGTTCAAAATACCATAGAGTTGCCTTGGAGGACCTTGAAAATGGCTAGAGGGGATTTTCTAAGAAGACCGTATGGTAGGTGTGCTGTTTTGTGTCCGGTGGATAATTGAACCAGTGGATAATGAATCAGTGGATATAGGGATCTTACTGTATCCCCAAAATGGCTCCTTAAAGTCCAGACTAAACTCCAGAATGATTAAAAAGCATTTTTAAGGGCATTTTGAGTGAGATTTTTAATGTTTTATGGTATTCCCTAATCAGAACAGAAAAGTAACAGGTAGCATAAAGAGATACTTTTTAAATGTGGTAATGATAATCACTGTACTTTGGAGTGAGTTTTGCAATGAAAAACATAGAAAGTTACTTTTAAAAAGTAATTTGATAAACTTGGAGTGGAACTTAGTCTAGCAAAATACAAAGTAAATCCACAGAAGCCTGGTGCCTACATGCACCTGCTTTTGAGTATATGCAGGTAGTGTATTCTTAGATTTGGCTCCCAAGTGCAGTATAGGGCATAACATCCCCCAAAACCGTGTGCACTCTGAAGGCCTTATGACTCAAAGACTGGAAATGTTATTTTTTGGACTACAACTCCCAGAGTGGCCACACGATCTGGGAGATTCTGGCTGTTATAATCCAAAAGGTAACTTTTCCAGACTGTAATGTTTTCAGATTAATGGTAGAGCTTCTCTGACTTTTACTATCTTTGAGGGAGTCAGATATTCTGGCCCCCTATTCTGGCTGGTGCCTGGGGATTGAATGCCCCCCCTCCCTTGGGCTGTACTTGTTTCTGTGTGCCTTCAACTCATTTTTGACTTATGGTGACCCTACCACAGGTTTTGTTAGCAAGATTTGTTCAGAGGAAAATTGCCATTGCCTTCCTCTGAGTCTGAGAGAATGTGACTTCCCCAAGACCACCCCGTACTAAAACCCCAAAATTCAGAAGCCGGGGTCTTTTTGCATTACACAATTATAGCACTATGGTTCCACTTTAACAGCCATTCCTTTAACAGGATTCCTGGGATTTGCAGTTTGAAGAAGAGTATTTGGATTCTCATCCAGAGAGTTCTAGTGCCTCACCAAACTACAATTCCCAGACGTCCATAGGATGCAGCCATAAAAGTTAAAGTGGAATCATAACTATAGTGTGAAAGGGCTATAGTGTGTAGCTATAACTGTAGTGTGAAAGGGCCTCAGTTCTCTCAAAAATATATACACTGTAGTTATTTTACCACATGATAATGCGGGATTGGTTCATGCATAAATCCAGAGTGCTAGTTAGAAACTTATCTGTATAAGTTTTGGGCTCAATCCAGATTTAATCATATCTACAGCAGACCACTGGAAGCAATGCGAGTTCGGTCAGTCATGACCAATGCAGAAGTGATTCTAGGCCTTCGTTTCAGTCAGTGAGCAAATAATTGCTTCACTCCTAGCCAAAATATCTTTAAGCGCATCATTAAAACAAAGTAACAAAAGTATTTCTATAACATAGAGCTGATCGAGAATTTATCTAGAAGTCCATCTCTACCCCCTGTGGCTTGAACAGGGACAGCAGCTTTTTAATCCCATTACACACAGTAATCAGCTCACCTATACAGGGATGTCTGTATTATCACCCAACTTTTATTTGTTTTCTGTTCACTGCTTAGGCAATTTCCTCTGCCTGTCATTTTTGCATTTCAATTCTCTCTGGCCATTCTAATTGCAACCCCCCACCCACTACAGTTCATCTGTTAAACTCAATCTCTTCCATTTGGATTGGACAAAGACATCACTCTGCATGAGTTAATCCACTTACCTGTGCTAGGATGTCTTTATCACCTCCCAAAGACTGTTAAACCACCACTGCTGTGCTGGTACCATTTGTATGGCTGTTTTTCCATTCCCTCACACACCCTTCCCCACCATGTCTGCCAAATGAAGCTGTGCTCCATTCATGTTTTAAATTTTTTTTTCTTTTAATTTATATATATTTTAATTAATCCATGTTTTTAATCCTTTGTAATTTAATATTATTTTAAGGGGTGGGTGGGCTAGGGTATTGTGACTATGGGGTTTTTATATTGTAAGCCGCCCCGATTGCGTTGCAGAGGGGCGGGATATAAATAAAATTTTATCATTATTATTATTATTATTATTATTATCTGCAGTCCTTGAAAGCTTGTTTTTTTAATTTTGTTAGTCATCACCTTTCAGATTGTTGGGTCATCTTGAGGCAGTGTACGATAAATAAAAGCATCTTTAAAAAACCAACAAAACCCCACTCCTGAAAAATAGTTTTAAACACATACACAATTAAAACAGTATCAAAACCCAACCATGGCTTTAGGGATCAAAGCCCATATAAAACAGTGCAGTCTTAGCTGACTGGTAGATGCTCCAAAGGGTGAAGCCAGCCTTACCTCCCTTGGAAGGAAGGCCCACAGTTGAGGTGCCATGGCAGGTATTCACCATCTAGCCTCTCAAAAGGAGGCTACATGGTGCATGCAAAAGGGCATCCATTGAGGATCTCAAATTCTGGGCAGGCTCATATAGGAACAAGGTCTGGTCCTTCATATATCTTGGCTTCAAACTATTTTGGGCTTTGTAGGTCAAACCAGCACCTTAAATTGAACTCAAAAGCATACTGGAAGCCAGTGCACTTGGTACAAGATGGGTCTCCTCCCTGTTCTCCTTCTGGCGGCAGGTTAAAACCTTTTTATTCAGGCAGGCTTTTTAAAGAATAGGTTTGGGGGGTGCAGTGTGGATTTATTGGGCTGTTTTTAAAGCTTTTAATCGTTTTTTAAAGGTTTTTAATACTTTTAAATATATTTTATTCTTTTAAATATTTTGATGTTGTTTTAATGATGTAAGTGGTTTAATTCTGTTTTAATATGCACTTTTTGTATGTTTTAATTGTGTGTTTTTAAAACTTTGAGCTGCTTTGGGTCCCAGCCTTGGGGTAAAAGTGGGCTATAAATGGAGATGATGGTTATGATGATAACAATAAGAAGAAGAAGAAGAAGAAGACGACGACAACGGCTGGTAATACGTGCTCTCTAAAACACACACCAGACAACAGTCTGGCCACTGCATTTAGCTGTACAGTTGTCCCTTCATATTCACTGAGGGTTGGTTCCAGGACCCCCGTAGATACCAATATCTGTGAATACTCAAGTCCCATTATATGCAATGGCATAGCAAAATGGTGTCCCTTACATAAGATGGCAAAATCAAGTGTTGCTTTTTGGATTATTATTTTTTAAAAGAATATTTTCAAGCCGTGAATACTTAAATCCATGGATACCAAATCTGTGGATATGGAGGGACAACTGTAGTTTCCAAACACTTTTCAAGGGCAGCCAAATAATATTTGACCGTTTTTAAAGTGCTGTAAGGCACTTTCTTATGGCTGCTGCAACCAGACTAACATGGCTGAATTTCTGTAATACTGTATATGAATAGATAATATATTAAATAGGCCTAAACACCCTGAAGATACCAGATCCCATTTGATCTTGGAAGCTAAGCAGTGTCTGCCCTAGCTGGCACTTGGATGGGAGACCACCAAGAAACGCCTGGTGCTGCAGGCTGTTATTTCAGAGGAAGGCAATTGCAAAACACCTCTGAGGATTCCTTGCCTAAGAAAACCCTTTAAAATTCATGGGGTGCTTGCCAAAAGTCAGCAAGCAACTTGAAGACACAGACACACACAATATATGAAATACTTTATGTGTGAAATACTTTATGCAGCTTTAAACACACATACACACAAATGCCATTTTGTTGCATCTGGCTCATAATTTCCCCCCCCCCTAAAAAAGTTTGAGACGTTAATATGTTAAGAGTTTGCTTAAAAGAGTGTTTCTCCTCCTCTACCTGAGAAAAGCTTAAACGTTGACCAAGATTTTAACCAAGTATTTCATCTGAACTGTGAAAGGATAACCAGCCAAACCCTGGTTTTTGTGTTCCATCAAACCATTTTACAGTTAAGGACCACCAGCTACAAAGATTAAAACAATTCACTTACATAAGAGTATGACCATTCACAAATAGATCCACAAGTGGTTTACAGACCATGGTAATGTTCTGACTTTGGAGGGAAGGACCCACTGAAATAATTAACCTGTAATGAGACTGTGAATGAAACCCCATGTTGGATAACAGTCTTAGGCCATGCAGCTTGGCAAAGTTTTTAGATCTCCTTCATTTCTGTAGAGTTCAGCATATGTTTAACATTCCCATTCATGGTGGCCAGTGGTCAGTGTTGGCTGGATTGTGTGTCTGGGTGTTTAATTTTTTAAAATAATGTTTCCATCTGCTTTCTTTCACTGGGACAAACTTTAATGATGTTGAGATTTGGCTGCAAGTGAGTGAATTATTGGTGAATTCTTGATGCCGGCCGGGTTGTTGAATGTGTGATTTCAAACTTCTTGATGATGATTTCACTGTGGCATGAAACTGCCAGTTTTACATTTTACATTTTAGATCTTCTTCCTTCATTAAATAAAAATAAAAATTTAAATGATACAGAATGGTAACATAGTAATGATCAACATAACTGGATAATTTATTCCCTCTTTCTCATGTATGGAGTGATGGAGCATCTATCTAAGAAAAATTTGGGGTGGCAGTGATCATAGCTTGACTAATTGTGGATTTTGGTTTTAGTGCATACATCCTATACTGTTTTAGACTGTTCTAATTGTGGAGTAGTGGTTTCAGCGCTGGGCTGCCCCTGTGGAGACCAGGGTTCGAATCCCACTTGGGCATGGAAATCCACTGGGTGGGTGACCTTGGGCAAGTCACACTGTCTTACCCTCAGAGGAAGGCAAAGGCAACCCCCCTCTAAATAAATATTGCCACGAGAACCCTGTGATAGGGTCAGCATAAGTTGGAAACAACAAATAAAAACTGTATTACATTAATTTTTTAAAAAGTTTTCTAATGTAATTTTATTGCCTGTATTTCATCCTGGACAGGATATGCATATTTGGACAGTGGACAGGATATGCATATTTTAATACATAAATCAGTCCTGGAAATCCTGTGAAAAAGTAATCTCACTTGAAACAATCATGTCACATAGCAGCACTATAATAATCTTTCGCTTCCCATGTCCTAACAAAAAGTGATCCAGCAAGGATGTACCAGCTTAACAAGAAACTCAGTTGTATTGCCTTTTTAATCATCATCATCATTATCATTGTATATGAAAACGAAAACCACTTTTAAAGAAAGCCAAATTCAAGAAGGAAGGAAGGAAAGAACAAATGAATGAACAAATACAAGATAACATAAATCATAAAATAATTTTTGCATCATTTAACAAATAAAATGGCTACATTTGTTGGCACCATGGAGGAATGATGCTCTCATGGTCTCAGAAATATTAGAGTTGTCACATATGTGTACTTTAAAATCACATTTTAAAATTTGAATATTATAAGCCTTCCATTCAATAGCACTGATAGACAGTAAAACTATTTTTTGCTGAGGATGCTTTGCTTTAAGAAGGGTATAGACATACTGGAATGAGTTTTGAGGAGATTGATTAAGCTCATCGATGTTATGGAAAACAAGTTCCATGAGGAATGTTCCATGAGCTGCCTTGTACCCCATATTTGGGAGTAAACGGGGGTATAAAACCAATAACAAATACGTTTGAACAAACTTGCCTGGTTCAGCCTAGATAAGAGAAGTGGATGGAGTGAGAAAGATATTTTGATGGTATGTATTTGTCACTTTGCTTTATTTATATGTATTGTTTTGCACTATACCTGGATAATCTGTTTTATAATTATACTGTATACTATTGTTTTATGTGTGCATTACTCCATCCTTTCCCTGTGTGCGTGCATGTATGTGTATATTTTAGATTGTATGCCTTTGGCAGGGCTGGTGGTTTTGCTGTTGTTTTACTTCTAAAGGGCCATGTCCATTGATAGAGCTGTAAAAATTGATGATGATGATGATGATGATGATGATGAAGTACCAGTAATCAAATCCCCAAAGAGCTGTTATGTGGAAGAGAGGACAAAGATTGCCTCAGATCTAATGGGCTTAAATTAGATAAGGACAGATTTGGGTTGAACAATAGGAGAAACCTCTTAATGGCAAGAGCATTTTACAAATAGAAGCAAATGTTTAGCAAGATGATGGCTGGTCCCTTTTTTTGTTAGAGAACTGCAGGCAGAAGCTAGAGGATCCTCCAACAGAGGATCCTCATCTGTTGGAGGATCCTCTAGCTCTAGTTTTCCAGTGTCAAGTAGGACATGGAACTAGTCTCATAATGCCCTCTCCAACTGTCTTGTTTAAAATACTACACTCTAATCTTGGGCACCATGCTTAAACAATGTCCTACACAGATCCTAAGGTGCTGAAGTTATTATAATATTAACCAGTATTGGAAGAGTTCCCTTATGCTGTACAGTAGGACCCCCATATCCACTGGGGATTGGTTCTGGGTGGGCCCATGGATACTGAAAACCATGGATAATAGCGAACACCAGTGAAAATAATGGGACTTTTGGTTAGAAATACCATAGAGTTACCTTGGAGGACCTAGAGGACACATTTTTCAAGGAAGACTCTATGGTAGGTGTGCTGTTTTGTGTCCCATGGATAAATGAATCAGTGGATAATGAATCAGTGGATACAGGGGTCCTACTGTATAAACAGTTTAGTTCTATGTCATTTCAATGCATTGTCATATGACCTGGAGGTGGGAAAACAAGTGTGAAGAATAGCATTTTTAAAAAGAAAAGAAATACAGTTGTCCATTCATATTCACTGGGGTTTGGTTCCAGGACCCCCTTGGATACCAAAATCCGTGAATACTCAAGTCCCATTATATGAAATGGCACAGCAAAATGGTGTCCCTCATATAAGATGGCAAAATCAAGGTTTGCTTTTTGGATTATTGTTTTTCAAAGAATATTTTCAAGCCGTGAATACTTAAATCCATGGACACCAAATTCGTGGATACGGAAGGACAACAGTACTTTTTAAAAACATGTGAAGGGTGATAGACAAGTGGTGATGCTTTCACAGCCTAATTAATGCCTACAATACTTTCTCTCAAATGTCAGGTTGTTGTTTGTTGTTTTATGTGCCTTCAAGTTGGTTTTGACTTATGGTGACTCTATGAATGAGAGACTTCCAAGACACCTGGATTAACAGTCCTGCTCAGCTCTTGCAAATTTAGGAGCTTCCTTGATTGAGTCAATCCATGTGTGATGCAGTGTTCCACTTTTCTTGCTGCCTTCAACTTAGTGAGCATCATTGTTTTACACAGTCTTTTTTCTGGCTTCATAAATAGGCAACCCACTTATGTTTTCCCAGCCTCTGACCAGTGACCCAACCCCTGCTAGAAAATTGCAAGATATAAAGCCCAGAGAAACAAACAGCAGCATAGCAGAAACTGAGCAGATGACATTTTTTTTGCCATGAAGATATTAATTGCCAGCTTTATTTCTCCATACCAGTGAACTCAAGACTTGACTACACTGGTGGGAAACCCCACACCTAACTCGTAGCCACGGCAGATGTTATTGATCCGCAGTGGCCTCTTAAACGCCACACTCACCGGGCCTCTCCAATTGTAGATTAAAAGGGCGGACCTGTGCTAATCACATGTCCAGTATGTTCTACTATTTCTGGACACATGGCCAGAGCTGCTCCTTTTCCCCATTTGCTCGTGCATCTGAATAAATGTTGCCCTAGACAACTGTATTACTGCAAAAGCAGAGATATACTTATCCAAATATCATCACATATATATATATATATATAGCACCAGAACAGAGTCTCGTCCACCCGAAGTCCCTCCCCTTGCTTCGCATTCACGGCTGCCACACAACCAATAATCCATTTCCCTCCCTCAAATGTGGAGCAAGCTGCAAATTTTTCCAGCAAAAACACTGGTGAAGTTGTGAATTGTCGAAAATGCCGTGTGGCAACTGTGCCGTGAATATGGGGTGAGTATGGGGTTTTTTGCCCGTGTAGACAAGCACTCAGTTATTCGGTTGCTTTTCCTGTGCAGTACCTATATTAGGGCCTAAATATCCTAAAGGCACCAGATTCCATCTGATCTTGGAAGCTAAGCAGCATCAGCCCTAGTTAGTACTTGGATGGGAGACTGCCAACGAATACCAGGTGCTGTAGGCTCTATTTCAGAGGGCGGAACTGGAAAAACCACCTCTGAGTATTCCTTCTCTAAGAAAACCCTGTGAAATTCATGAGGTCCTCATAAGCCAACAGAAGGCACATAAACATGCACATCCACACACCTATATTTGGGGGTCAATTCACTGATTCTACCACTGCATCACTGTTATTGTAAACCAGGGGAAGACATGTCCCCCATGTTGTTGGATGGCAATTCCCATCATCCCTAGTCAGCATAGCCAGGGGTGAGGGATAATGGGAGTTGTAGTCCAATGTCTGGGAGGCATATGATCCCACCTAGATATTGTAAGCAATTTTGTGGAGCTATTTGTTATGGATGCTTGCCAAACCACATATTCATTTGTATTTAAAATGTCTGCCTGAGGTATGTTGATGATATTGGTAACATTGCCAAAATTAACTTTCTGTTAGTGTGAGTATCAGCCTAGAGGTGCCTCCTTACCTGACACACAGAGTCTCCTACCTTTGTTTCTTTCAGTCCTTTGGTAGATCAGCACTGCCTCTGCAGTCTTAAACTTTGGCCCTGTTAGCCATAATTCCCCTCAGGTGAGTTGTTGCCAAAGGTGTGAGCGTGGCAGGCTTTGGCCTTCCCAAGGCATGGATAATCATATGGTCTGCCTGGCTGTGTGACTTGCATCCCCAGATTCAGGGTCTAAATGCTCACTTCAGGAGCAGTGGCTCTGTTTCCTCCCCATCTTTAAAAGACTGGTTAAGTAATGAGGGCATATTGTTGGAGGGCAAGTTATAAATGTAAATCTCTGTAGGAAGTGTGGAATTGAATCAAGAAAGGCTTGTGGATGAATGTTAGAGCACCTGCCTTGCATGCAGAAACTCCAAGGTTCGCTCCTCAGAATCTCTAGTTAAAATAAAATTATGAGGCAGCCAGGGATGGCAAACAACACCAAGACTCTGCAGAGCCACTGCCAGTCAGAGCAGGCAATACTAATAAATTGACTAATCTCGGCAATTGTGTGCATTTCACCCAGAATGGCATTACAGGTTGAAGGATCTAGCTTCAGTCCTAGCATCTCCGCATTTAAAAAGTTCACACATGCACACACACATACCCCACAAAACCTTGCTATTTAAGTCTTTCAGGAGCTGCAGCCTCCGGTCAGAGCAGCCAATACTAGATCAGATGAACCAGTGGGCCATCTCAGTATAATGCAATATTGTATGATGGGACCAGGGATTTACAGCTACTGCAGTGAAAGACAGAAGCCCAGTCTTTGCCATGAGCAAAATTGAGGTGCAAATCCTATCCAAGGCATGCTTATGCCTCACTGAGCATAAACAGGACACGTCAGAATAAACACATAGGGGTTTGCACTGCCCATTTTGAAAGAAGACGACCCCAAAATTTTTTAAACAATATGTAACAGTACAAATAGGATGACACAATATGTCATCCATTTTAAGGAAATGATACAAATGTGTGTTGTACACATTTGTACAATGGGACAAAAAGAACCCAAAGAGATATAGAACGTAGTCAGACTAATCTAGTCTCTTCCAAACTAAATTTAGATGAGTCATGCTAGAAAACCCACAAATTTGGGTTTTAGAAAGAAAAAGAAGAGAAGAGAGAGACCCCACAAGAAAGTGTGTTATGAACATCTATAGATGGAATTTGAACTTTCCTGTGATAGCAGAGTAGGAAAGTTAACTGTGGTAGGATGATATTAATCTTCATCCTGCTCTCAGAAATCTTGAAAATCATAGTTTGGTATGGATGCAATGAATTCTGTTGGAGATACCTAAACTCACTCACCATTAAATCTCTAAATCACAAATGTTATGACAGGTGTCAGCTGAAGCTCTTGAATTAAATTACTACAAGTTTCCTTCCTTCCTTCTCTCATAATACTAGGATTTGGGGGGGGGAAGTATTGTAACTGACAATAAATTCAGGACATACGAGTACATTTCTTTAAACTAGGCATAATTAATGCAACTCACTGCCATGTGATGGGTCTATGTAGTTATGGGATTAGATGCCTTCAAAATGGGGTTTAAACAGATTCTTGGAAGAGGTCTACAATGGTTATTATTTATTTATTTATTTTAATTATACAGTACATATACTGTATATGGTGCTTCTGACCTCCTGTCCCAATTAGAGATGTAAAGGCTAGGGAAAAAATCAGAACATTTCAGGAATTTTTTTCTGTTTTTTTCCTGAACCCTTTTTTGTTTTTGTTTTTTTCTGGAAAAAATGAAAAAAGGAAGAAAATTGATTATGGAATGTTTTATTTTAGCATGATGAATAAAATCTTTAAGACAAAATGTTCATATATAATTGTTTGAATATACCAATTGTGATAATTTTATGCCAAATCAAATTGTACATAGCCATATTTTATGTTCCTAAGGTAACAGAGTGACTTTCAACCTGTAAAAAGTGCTAGTGTTGCATTTTTTTCCAATTTTCCAAAAAAATCCATTTTTCTGAAAAAAACCATGTTTTTCCCATAGCTTCACAATTTACAGAAATGTTATGTCTCTAGTCCTGATGATGCCCTTAGCAGAAGCATTTGACTGGAAACTGTTGGACTAGACAAGACTGATGGTCTGACCAAGCAGTGTGATTCAGGACAGTTGTTTTTATGTTCTTAAAGACTTCTGAGACCTCAGAATAATTGGACCATAATGTATTGTGGGATGGGGAGGATCCTAACCCATCAAACCTAACTAAAGACCATTTAGCTAGTTCACATTTGGGAACTACCAAACTATTTTTAGTCCTAAAAGAGAGAAAAGGCCGCTGTGGTAAACACAACCTTTCATTTCTAATCTCAGCTAACTTCTTGCACCCTTATCTTTCCCTTCCTGCAGTAAGATCCCCCATGTGCTCTATGGAGGATGGCCACAAATATGTGCAAATTATTCAAATGGTCTATGTTTCATTCAGAATCAGAGCAGGAAGCCCAGCTATTCCTACAAATTGCTTTCGTGGGTTTATAAAAGGGAAAACGTCATCCAGCAAGGGATTCAGACAGGAAAGGATAGAATTGCTTCCCTCCCTCCCCGCCCATCATTAATCTAAAAAGCTAGTGCCCCCCCCATCACATCTGTAAATTGACCCATTCATACAGGTTAAAAAGAACCTCATAACTCATCCTCACTATGAGGATTTTCAAAGGGACTTTGAGGGCTTGTATGTGAACAGCTCCTAGTGCTGAAAAACACACCACCCTTTCAAATGCAACCCGTGGTATATGTATCCCAAACAAACTCAATGAGTAGGTAATTCCTGAGATCCAGAGTTAATTTACAATTAAGAGCCCAGAGGTGACAAAAGTTACTTTTTTGAATGACAGCTCACAGAATCCACTAGCCACTACTGTACTGGTAGATTCTATGAACAGCAGTTCAAAAAAGTAAGTGTTCCTAACTCTGATGCTACTTTACCCAAAGCCAGACCATTATCCAAGGCAAACTGTGACACTCCATAATCCCAGGCACAGAATAATATTTCCCAGACTTGGTGGCTCATATATCCTTTTAGTTGTGTGTGTTGTGTGTTAAACTGAAGACCTTCTGCATGCAAATAATGTGTTCCATCACTGAGCTCCAGCCTTTCCTAACATACAGATTCTTTAAAACTATGGCAAGGAGTCAAATATGAAGAAATTAAATGAACAGCCCTTCCTCTGGTGTGTGTGTTGCATGGCAAACTCTCTGTCTGTGTGTGTGTGTTAAACAGGGCATTTCAAAAGCACTTTGTGATAGGGCTTGGAGAGGATTCAGCTGTTTAAAGTTAAAAAAATCAAAATATATCTGCAGAAGCATTTTGCATGAGCTAAAGCAGCCCTTTGGATCTCGGCCAATGCTAGTAACAAATCACCACAATGACCTGTCCTTTCCAAAGTTAATTAAGAAGGGGGAAAAAAGACTAATCCAAGATCTTCAGATCTTTCTTATACACATGAGAGAATGTTCTGATGAATGCAATACTTCTAAAAACAAATGAGGGTTTTCATTAATTTGCAAAGGGATATATGTAAGAGAGCTAGACAGATATGTAGGCATGTTGCTGGGGAGGGGTTGGTTGTGCAAGGAAATGTACACACACAAAAAGATGTTTATAAGATCTGAAGGTAGGCCCTGTGACAATTTGTTGCAGCACAGAGAGTGTTCCTGTTCAGGCTTCTGGCCATGCACTTTTCTTGGACACGCCAAGTGTGAGTGTGATTAAGTCCCATTGGGCTCAATATAACTTAACTTTTGGAAAGATTCATATATGATTGTCCTGTCAACATGTTTCAGCTTGACCTACCTCACAGAAGTGTTGTAAATAGCATGGGATAATACCCATATGTGCCAGATTGAGTGCCTGGGGGGAAGGGTGTAATTCAAATGCAGTAAATGAATGAAAGGCAGGAAAGGATGAGGGTGGAGGACATTTTTTAAAAGTTCAGCTGGGTAGGAGCAAAAATCAACAGGGGGCTTGTTTACACAGGCAATATATCTTATCTTACCCCCCTGCAGTCCTGATGACACAGGACTTTTGCCCCATTCTGCCCCCGGGCAGTCCTCACCAACCCTGGGGCAGATACAGGGCACACATGGCGTTGGACCCAATAAACCCTTGTAAAATAATACCTGGGCCAATCCATTTCCTCCAGGAAGAAATGGATCAGGCTCTGCATGTCTGCAGGTACCTGTCCTAGCAGACAGGCCCATTGCTGCAGCTGCTGATCTGCCTTGTCTTCCGGATCCAGGAATGGGCCCTGTGGCATGTGACCAATGCTGCTCACATGCAGGGGGCCTTGGTCACATGTTTCAGGTGGGCTTCCTCGCTTTCAAGAGAGCCAGGGGGGTGGCAGCAGTGGTGGCTGCAGTGACAGATGGGTGTTTTGGGGAGGAAAAGGCCTGATTTGCGACCAGAGTATGGATGTGGGCAGTTGACCTATTATGGCTCATGTTGAGATGTAAAATTTACAGAAATGTTGAAGCCATGGGGGGGGGAGGATTTTTTTCCCCAGAAAAAATGAAATTTTCAGAAAAAAATGAGAAAATGCAATGTTAGTACTTTTCACAAATTAAAAGTCACACTGTTACTTTAGGAACATAAAATATGACTATGGACAATTTGACCTGGCATAAAATTATCACAATTGGTATATTAAAAATCTCTCTCTTTCTGGCTTTTCTTCGCAAACGAAGATTCAGGAAGGACTCATCCCACATTTTCTGCAAGCGCGCTGATGACTAAAAAGGCCAATCCGAGATAAACAAGTCCAGTTGCAGAAAGCACAGCAGAAGGTCTCCTTGGGTGATGTTTCCGGGTTGTGATTCTTTCTGCGTTGTCGTTTCTCTTCAAGACTTGTTCGGCGTGAGTTCTCAAATAAGGCTGCAGCATTGTGGATACAGTGTGTTCAAACAATTATTACAAACTGAATTTACTTTTATTTATTTATTAACTGGTGCCTGAAAGACAAGAAGGTGGGGAAGAAAGAGGAGGGAGTTCTATAGCCTGGGTGACACCACCAAAAAAGCCCTTCAGTCATGACTCAGTCTCCAGTGCTGAATTTCACTTAGTGATCATAGCTAATCCAGTCTGGCCCAAAATACTTTGCTGCCTTAGGCAAAGGATGATATGCAACCCCACCCACTCTCTATACAAAAGCCAACATCACTTGTAGCTAGATCTTTCTTAAATGTTGACAATAAGACAACAGCCTCCATAAGACCTAAAGGCAGCGGGGTCATTTTAGAGTGCGTAGCACAAGCCAATGGTACATGGCTCTTTTCTTCACCACCTCCCACCATCTCTTGACTGAGGTAACAGTCCCAATTTGTCTAACAGTAGAACCAGCCTTGTGGCTAAAATACCTTTGGTGCATTTCCCCCCCTCTGTGAAGGTGGCAGCTTTCTTTTTAAAGCCAGCCAGGTAAGGGTTGGGCAGACTTCAGTCTCAGACTCCAAAATTCAATACACCAACTGGAACCTTGTGCAAAAAATGTAAATTAGAATGAAAGCATAGCGGGCTTGTCTATACGAGACTATAAAATGTGGATTGATGCGCACTAATGCCAATTCATTTTCATTTGTCTCAATGATTTTTTGCAAGATTGCAGGCATGTAGAAGCTATCTGCATTCATTGTTCAAAAGGGCATGTCTGCAAATCAAGATGGCAGGCACGAGTGAATTGCTCACATTTTTATTGTCACCAGTTACCACTGCCAAACAGTATTTTTTTAAAAAAGCATATCCAAGGTGCAGAAGTGTGATATTCCACTTAAATAGATATAAAAAAATGGGGAAAGCTGTTTAGTTGCCTCAGCATACAATCGCTACAGGGAAAATCCAACATGGCAGTTCAAGGGACTTGCTTTGCCAGCAAACTCTACCCCCTGCACACATCCAACCAATCACTTTTCTACTTCCGCTCTTATCAGGAATGTGCAACAAAGCAAATTGGTTGTCCCAATGAGCAGGGAATGTGCATTACCCATGAAGCTTTTTAAAAACTTTGGGGAATTGTTGTACAACAGGAAGGCTTTTCCTGAGTAGTTTTTGGAGGCTTTGGCCCCTCCTTCTGAATATGGCGGATTCATGTGGGATCTCATTAAAACAAATCATACTCTCCTCGAATTCTACGAGGAATATTTTCGCCACATAGACAACACCTCAGAGTCCAGAAATTTGTTCTGACCACTAGAACTAAATGGAGCTCATAGTTCAATACAAAAATCTGCTCCTGGTTACCAACAACAACCAAGTCATTTTTCCTGTTGTACAACAATTGGGAGGCAGAAATCCTAGCAAATCTGCTGCTAATCACCCAGAAATCTACCAGCAGATTCCAATCTACTTTCTACCCATCCCTGATTTTGTCTGAGTGGTTTAACAGTGTGTTTGAATCCCATCATGGGAGAAAGGGCGGATATAAATTCAATAAATAAAGAGATAATATATGTAAGGACAATGTGAAGCTGAAGGCTTTCACGGCTGGCATCCATAGATTTTCCTTGGGTTTTTTTCCAGGTTGTGAGGCCGTGTTCTGGAATAGTTTCTTTCTGACGTTTCGCCTGCATCTGTGGCTGGTATCTTCAGAGAATGACTGGGTAGGAGTGTATGTGGAGCTTATATGCTGTGAACCCCTGTAGGGTAGTGTATGTAAATTTGTGTAATGGAGTGGTTAGTTTCTGGGTATAGAATTGCAAGGCTTGTTAATGTCTGTTTGGCTAATGGTTGGCTGATGGGCCATTATCTGCTGGGAAACCCCATGTCCCTGGGTGGAATTCCTTTGTAAGTGCTAAGTTTTTATTCTATTGTTCTTCAAAACTGGGAGCCAGATTTTGTTTACTTTTAAGGTTTCTTCTTTCCTGTTGAAGTTCTCCAGGTGTTTGTGGATTTCCCTATGCATTCTGACATGATAGTTGTTGGCCTGGTCCAGAATTTCTGTGTTTTTTACATAGCATTTTGTGTCCAGGTTGGTTTATAACATGTTCTGCTACAGCTGATTTTTCTGGCTGGCCCAGTCTGCAGTGTCTCTCATGTTCCTTGATTCGTGTTTGAACACTGCGTTTAGTGGTCCCTATGTAAGGACAGCGTGCTCTCTTGACTACAGATCCCAATGTTTGGTATCCTTCTTAAAACCTATGCCAATGTTTTGTAATAATTAGGTGGGCTCCTGTCCTTGCTTCACTCCGACAACCCTATTTGTAATATTTAGCACCACTCACCCTAGCTTTCGCCTGCCACACACAAATGTGCAACTGATGAAAAGAACTATAACATACTTCTGTGTGGGTGTGCAAAACTCAGGGTTGAAAAACACTACCAAATTACTTTTGCAGAGGTTTTTTTTGGGGGGGGAGATAAAGGATTTGGGGGTTTGCAGTTAAGCAATCTAACAAAGACATTTAGGGTTCTGCTTTCTAAGGATTCTCAACCTCAGACATTTTCTTATCTCTGAAACAACAAGTGCTTGTTACGCCAGAATCATAACTAGATCCTTTAGGATTTCAGCTCTTAGTAAAGTAACTGCATAATTAAAAGAAAACGGGTCTCTGGTGTCAGCTTTTATTTCCTTCTTAGACACAGATCAAACAAAGGCATGCCGCATATGTGTGCTCTTTGTTCCTTTCTTAGGTTGGTTTGGTTGCATATACTTAGGTTGCTGTTGACAAAGCCTTAAATCGTTACATTTAAAAGGAAAAGCTTTTGCAGTGCAAGGCTATACAGGTTTACTCAGAAGTAAATCCCAACGAGGTCAATCAGACTCCCAAGTGAGGATGCAGGGAAAGATCTCAGCATTCACTGTAGCTCCAAATCACAGGAGAAAACCATCAGCTGGTCAAATTTGGGCTATTTGTGGGTTGTGGGAGGGATATTTTTGGTGAGCTTTGCAACTTTAGAAGACGAGAGAGGGAGAAGCATCATTCTTACCTAGCAGAATTATATTTATTACAAATAAGTCACAGGAAATTCTGCCAGCCTTTGGGAAATGATGCGGAGGAGGGGGTGTGGAAGAGGGATAGTCATAAAATGTTAACTGGAAACATTTTGCAAGTGCAGCGAGGTTGTTAAATTCCTAATGGTCCTGGATTCTAGCTGGAAATATACTTTGCACTGTATTAAGTAGCATCTTCCACGCACAGCTGCAGCCAATCTTTCCCCCCAAGTTAGCCCCTTAGATTCCCAATTAAATTCAGGAGAAACTGAGATCTGATGATTGATCATTTTCCCATGATGTGCAAAGAAACCAGTTAGGAATACAGTTGCCATTTTTTTCTACTAGACTCCACTCCTGGACGTTTAAAAGACGCCTCACTTGAGACATGAGCAGGTGATAACACTTCCATTTACACACCTTGAAAAGCTCCATGTGTTCATTTCTGCAGCTTAAGCTGCTACTAAAAGCACAGAAGCAAACCAATCAGTTTCTGGTCAGTTGGCAACCCTGCTTCATCAGCTGTACACAGAAAGAAAAGTGTATATGTGTGCTTAGATCATTTAGATATATTCTTCTGCAGGACTTATATTTCTAGCGAAGACTAAAATCCTATGGATACTTTCCAAAACATAAATCCCATTGAACCCTGCATCTGCAGTAGTTGTCTAGAAGAAGAAGAAAATCCACAGATACAGCCTACATGGCAAATGTACCAGCTGAAACCCCCATTTCTACATAACTATTAAAGGTACAGGACCCCTACCCTCTTTTGCATTTAGCTACCATAATTATAACTCACTAGTTCTATACTGGGATGGAAATCATACTGCAATTCCCTGCTGGACTGCAACTCCCAACAGCCCTAGCCAGCATTGCTAATGGTGAAGAATGCTGGGAGCTGCAAGCCAACAACTTCTGGAGGGCCCTATATTCTGACTACTGTTGTTATCCTCTCCATTGACGCCCCATTGTCGTGGGAGAGAGGCTTGCGTACCCTAATGATGTTTTGAGCTATGCTTGTGGTCGCATAAAGCCACCGGTAGGGTCTCCCATGCCAGACAGGTCAAAACCAAAGGGTCTGACAAAGAGCGTCAAAGAGCAGGATGGGCTCTCTAGCCTTGTGGCAACCGTCCTAGGAGAAGGAAAACTCTAATCCCAAACCCGGGCAGATGGTGCTCGTCCAACCCTGTAAGGTCAACCATCTAAGAGAAGGAAACTCTAATCAAACCTACGACCCAAGGACCTCACTGCTACGTCCATGCTTGCAAGACCATGGCAGATGTGACTTAAAGGGTGAGGCCAGTTCTGTGCATGCTGCGCGCCACCAGACAAATCCATTGCACAGGCTCAAAAGACAAATCCAGTTCCAAAAAAGCCCTGTAGCGATAGGCGAAGGACGAAACGGCAGGTGTAAAGATGCACTGGAAGCCGCAGACCCAACCCTGCATGCAGGCAGTTCAGGACTTTGGTCACTCGAGGCTGACCCGCGAGATGACAGTCTTGTTCGGCAGCATCCTGAACGACCAAGCAGCCTTTTTTAAGGAGAGCACTGCTTGCTCCATATGGAGAGGGGCCTAGAAAAGGTGGCCTAATGAAAGCTCATCCCCAACTACCTGGTTGGCTAGCCGCGGCCAATGGGCATCTTCTGATGCGGTCAAACCAAGGCAAAGAAACAAAGGCACACACCGGCCTCCAAAGGTGTAAATAAACTGATGCTTGCATGCTGGAACATCAGAACCATGCGAGACTCTGCAGATAGTGGATGGCCTGAGCGTCGTTCTGCTCTAATAGCCCATGAACTATTATGACTTAATATTGACATTGCTGCTCTTAGTGAAGTTCGTCTCCATGAGGAAGGAAGCCTTAAAGAACATGGTGCTGGCTACACACTTTACTGGTCTGGCAAACCAAAAAACGTCTTTCAGAAGTAGGCTTTATGATTAAAAACTCCATTGCCTCCAAACTTGAAACCTTGCCAACGGGACACTCTGATCGCATTATTTCCTTACGCCTCCCACATGTTGTTCTCTTTAGTATATATGCCCAAACTATGCAAGCCGACCCTGTAGAGAAAGACAAATTCTACACAGACCTACGCCACCTCATACAAAAAGTCCCTGTAGAAGATAAAATTATCCTTGGTGACTTCAATGCCAGAGTAGGAAAGAACTCTGAAGCCTGGAAAGGTGTCTTAGGGAAGCATGGTGTTGGAAATTGCAATGATAACGGACGCCTCCTGCTAGAGTTCTGTGCAGAACAACAGCTGACTATTACAAACACAATCTTTCAGCAGGACGAACACCACCATCCCCACACTGCCGTTGGCAAATCTGTGCTCAAGTCCGTTCAGCAGTTCACCTACCTATGAAGCATCATCTCAGATGCCAAGATTGACAAAGAGATCGATCACAGATTAGCAAAGGCATATAGTGCATTTGGAAGACTTCACAAAAACATCTGGAGCAATAAACACCTGAGGCAAAGCACAAAAATCAGACTGTCTATCCTCCTTTATGGATCTGAAACATGGGTCACCTATCGCCACCACCTACTACTCCTCGAACGCTTTCATCAGCGCTGTCTACGCACAATCCTAAATATACACTGGACTGACTATGTGACAAATGTTGCTGTCCTTGAGCAAGCAGGGATCACCAGCATTGAGGCCATGATATTGAGAACGCAGCTGCGCTGGGCAGGGCACATTTCTAGGATGGAGGACCATCGCCTCCCAAAAATACTACTCTACAGTGAACTCGCCACGGGTCAGCGTAAGAGGGGCGCTCCAAAAAAGCGATACAAAGACTCCCTGAAACAACATCTCAGGCTCGGCCAAATTGATCACCAATAATAGTCTGCCCTGGCCTCACACCGGAAGGCATGGACACGCACTATCCACAATGCTGCAGCCTTATTTGAGAACTCACGCCGAACAAGTCTTGAAGAGAAACAACAATGCAGAAAGAATCACAACGCAAAAACATCACCTAAGGAGACCCTCTGCTGTGCGTTCTGCAACTGGACTTGTTTATCTCGGATTGGCCTTTTTAGTCATCAGCGCACTTGCAGAAAGTGCAGGATGAGTCCTTCTGAATCTTCATTTGCAAAGAAAAGCCAGAGAGACAGCTGTTATAAACAACAACAACAAACTGGTCTGCTATAAATCCATTTGTTTCAAGAAAGATAAAAGAAATAAAGGGGGGAATGATACATTGACCTGACTTGATAATATTGCTATTGTTATTTTAAGTTTTTTTTAAAAAAAGGAAGCCTTTGGGAAATGATGGTCTTAAAATATGCTCTTAAAATATGTGAAGTCGAAGACTTTCACCACCGGCATCCATAGGGTTTTTGTGTTTAGGGCCATTTACATGGCAAAATAAATCTTCAAAGAATGCGACAAGAAGCCTGATAGTTCCCATGTATTTCGAAGCCACAGCACCCTTTTCAGAAGAAGGGGGAGTGAAAAACCCATAAGTCGTGCAGTATCAGCTTTTGCTAGTTTTCCTGACTTTTTTGATAAAGTTCATGAAAATGCGCACAATTGGTCATGTGAACTTACCATTTGCAAATGTCTGTGTGAACTTGCAGTGAGCTTTTTGAGTTAGCATGAGCAGAGCTGAATCCTGATTGGTTGCAGTGACCATTGTGCCTTCTCCGAATAGACGGAGGGGTGTAGGAATCTGAGATAAATCCATCTAGCCTGCCATTTGCCCCTTCTTCTGCTTGCAGCCCACTTTGGGAAATCTGCTCTGAGCCCTTCCTGTTTGTTTCAAAGGAAGGCTTTGGGGGCAGAGAAGACAATCGGGAATGGGGCTAGCCCCCGCTTGGGTGGTGTGTGTGTGTGCATGCTGCAACTGGCCGATCGCTCCATCATTCTTTTGTTTGTTTGTGCTTTCCTTCACTCCTTTGTCTTTATTTAAGGCTTTGGGGGCAGGGAAGATGATCGGGAACTTGGGTGGTGTGTGAGTGTGTGTATGAGCTTGCTGCAACTGACAGATCGCTTCATCGTTCTTTTGTTTGTTTGTGCTTTTCTTCCCTCCTGGTCATTATTTACGGTCTATTTTCGCCTCACCATGACTCCCTCCTTGCTCCCTCCCCACCTCCTGCCTGGCTTTAATCATCTGGAGGCCATGCCCCCCCCCACACCTTTGCCTGTGTAAACTATGAAAACTGAAACGGACCGCATCTTCCAAATAAGCAAGAATTTGTGTGAATTATGCACTGCTGATGCAAAAGAAGGGTAATCCAGAATTTCGTGAACTTTATCCTGTCGTGTAACTGGCACCCGTTTTTTTTCCTGGGCTGTGAGGCTGTGTTCTGGAGTTTATTCCTGACGTTTTGCCTGCATCCGTGACTTGCATCTTCAGAGAATGGTGGTGTAGGTGTGTGTGGGGTTTATATACTGTGAGTCCCAGTTGGAGAGGTTGGAGATCAACCAAGAAAATCCAAGAAATGCTACATTCAGCAAAGGACAAAAGAGACCCTCTCCCAGCTGCAGGAGTTTACTGCATACCATGCAGCTGTGGACAAGCTTATATAGGGACCGCTAAATGCAGTGTGCAAACACGAATCAAGGAACATGAGAGACACTGCAGACTGGGCCAACCAGAAAAATCAGCAGTAGCAGAAGTTGTTATAAACCAGCCTGGACACAAAATGTTATTTAAAACCATTGAAATTCTGGACCAGGCCAACAACTATCATGTCAGAATGCACAGAGAAGCTATTGAAATCCACAAACACCTGGACAACTTCAACAGGAAAGAAGAAACCCTAAAGGTAAACAACATCTGACTGCCAGTCCTAAAAAACATTAAAATCAAAACTCAACACTTGCAAATGAACTCCACCCAGGGACAGAGGGATTTCCAGCAGACAATGGACCATTAGCCAAACAGACACTAATCCTCCTTGCATATCTCCACCCAGAAACTAGCTATTCAAATACAAAAATTTACATATCCTCCCCAACAGGGACTCACAGTATATAAACCCCCCACACCCCTACACCACCATTCTCTGAAGATGCCAGCCACAGATGCAGGTGAAACATCAGGAATTAAACTCTTCCAGAACACGGCTTCACAGCCTGGGAAAAAAACCCACAAAAAGCACTTAAAATACATTGCCCCCTCCACTGCAATTTAACCCTGGACGTGTCCCAAAGCAAACTTTTAAACATTGCTGAGAATCTTATCTACCAACCCAAAATCAGTATCTCTGAAGGGCTCAGGTCCTGTCTATAAGAGGGAGAAAAATGCAATATCCTCTGAAGAAACAGCAATTCGCAATGCTGCAACCCGTTTTTAATGGTCAAAAGAGCCCCCATAAACTTCTCATGGCCCCTAGGCAAGATGGCAGCCATGAGCTGTTTTAAATCTGCCACCGCTGATTTAAAAAAAAAAAAAACTGTTCACCATGGTGCACACAAGCGATGCTTCATATTTACAAAAGAAAAAAATTAAGAAAAGAGAGAGAAAAATCACCCTTTTATCTCCTTACCGATCTCTCGCTTAGCCAAAAATCCAATATGGTGGCAGCAGGCACTTTCCCTATTTGCTAGCCCCGCCCCCATGCTCATCCAGCCAATCAACTTACGCTGCCTCGTCTCAGCAACATGAACACAACTGTCCTAACAATTGCACATTTACATGCCCTACAGAGCTTTTTTAAAACTCTGAGAATAAGTCAAAAGGGTTCCCTTCAGAGGTTTACAGTGGATTTGGCTGCCCCCACTTCTGAATGAAACGTATTGATGCGAATGTCCATTTATACAGATCACTTTCCATGCGATTTCTATTTGGATTATTTTCACCGTTTGGATGGGACCTAAATGTAAAGGTGACAGGGTTACAGTACATTCCAAAGTTCAGAAGAGAAAATTCACCTGTGCACCAGCTCGCTCTGTGTGTGTGTGTGTGTGTGTGAGAGAGAGAGAGAGAGAGAGAGAGATTTATTCAAATCCATGATGCTCTGCACGGAGATGAGAAAGTTAGTAGGAAATGATCAACAGATTAAGTCCTAAATTCTGGATTTGCCCATGTATTGACTCACCATTCATCAATTGATTGAATGGACCTACTCTAATTGCAAGCAGCAAGCAGGATGTGCTAGCCTAAGTTAATTGTGAATAAGCCTAAAATTATATTTCAATTGCATTTATGTTGAAAGGGAGATATTTTAAACATTTAAGTTGGTTTTAAATTGACATTTAAATATACATTATGATATTCTCTGTGTGTGTGTACTTTTAAGTCACCTGTCAACTTATGGTAACACCATGAATTTCATAGGGTTTTATTAGGCAAGGAATACTCAAAGGTGGTTTTGCCAGTTCCTTTCTATGCTATGGTACCACACTAAAAGGCTTAACAGAATAAAGATTTTTTAAAACTTTCTTCACCCCACCCCCATCTCCATCCCTCTTTTGAGCTTTGGAGAGAAGAAAACAACTGTGCATTTTTGAAAACCTGATTCCTCAGACACCCTACCCCAAACCCACCCCTTGCTTTTCCTTCTTTTCTCCTTGTCTCCTTATTCTCCCACTCTCTTTCACTTACAAATTTCCATACACTTTCTTTCACTTACACATTTCCATACAGCTTCCAGGAAAAGTGCCATAAGCAAGAGCTTCCAAATCAGTTCCCTGAACAGATGAGCCTCAGAGCCAGGGATAGGTAGCAGGAGCCAGTTTTCTGCCCCTGAGACCTTGCAGGAGACCACAGAGAATAACAAAAATGCCAAAAATGGTGTGTGTGTGTGGGGGGGGAAGTGTTCAGAAATCTACTTCAGATTTTGAAAAACAGCAGGGATTTTATGTTAAACAGTGCAAAGAGGCCTGCAACCTGGTTGAAAAGTTAAAAAAGAGGTGAGTCGCCTTTTTTTTCTTTAATGGCCAGAAAATGTGGACTCCGTGGAATCAGTCATGGCTGATAGTCTCAAAAATGGGGACTCAGGACTGCACTTGCCCACCTCTGTTCTGTTGCATACCCTCCAACTGTCCCAGTCTGGCAGATACATTCCTGATTAATCCTCTACCATCCTACTTTCTCAGGTGCTTTTAAAATGTCCTGGATTCTCTCTCCCCTCCTTCCACTTTCCCCATTTGCCCTAGACTTATTTTCAAAGGCTGAGAATCAAGTTCAAAGTGCAAAAGTAGTTCATTCTCAATTAACTCAGCAGTGAGAGAGGAGTGGAGGGGGTTGCATCTCAAACCTTCCCAGTAGGCTCAGCCAAACCAACTGCTGCAGCCTCTCCTAGCTTGCTTGTTCTTCCTCATTAATAACATTTGCCACCTTGACCACACCAAGATGTTGCTTGACCACAGGTGTTCCAGTTTTCATTTCTGAAATGTTAAGAATGTATAGAGCCATTGTACTGTCTATTCTCCTTTATGGATCTGAAACATGGGTCACCTATCGCCACCACCTACGACTCCTCGAATGCTTTCATCAGCGCTGTCTACGCACAATCCTAAATATACACTGGACTGACTATGTGATGAATGTTGCTGTCCTTGAGCAAGCAGGGATCACCAGTATTGAGGCCATGATATTGAGAACACCGCTGTGCTGGGAAGGGCATGTGTCTAGGATGGAGGACCATCACCTCCCCCAAATAGTACTCTACGGTGAACTCGCCAGGCGCTCCAAAAAAGCGATACAAAGACTCCCTGAAACACCATCTCAGGCTCGGCCAAATTGATCACCAACAGTGGTCCGCCCTGGCCTCACATCGGGAGGCATGGAGACGCACTATCCACAATGCTGCAGCCTTATTTGAGAACTCATGCCGAACAAGTCTTGAAGAGAAACGACAACGCAGAAAGAATCACAACCTGGAAACATCACCCAAGGAGACCTTCTGCTGTGCTTTCTGCAACCGGACTTGTTTATCTTGGATTGGCCTTTTCAGTCATCAGCGCGCTTGCAGAAAGCGCAGGATGAGTCCTTCCTGAATCTTTGTTTGCGAAGAAAAGCCAGAGAGCGAGAGTATACCACTGTAGAACGTAGGATGACCATCTGGATTTAAAAACTACCTTCAAAACTACCGTACCCTTATTACATGTAACATAAACCTTGTAATATCTTGTAAAATCCTTGTAATAACATTGGAAAGTAAGTTTGCAAAAACCAAAAGAGCTAGGACTTTGGGTAAAGAACCAATTGGGGAATGTAGCATTTGTTCGCTAATTAATTTAATTAATAATGTAACTCTGGAGACAAAGGAATCCTGGGATTAAATGGGAGAAAGAAGTTTGCCGCTGCTACACACTTCTTTCTCCCAGTTAGTTTCAAAGGAACTACAAGATTATTTTCCATGCTAATACAGACCAACAAGGCTATGTCTTTGAATATTAATTCTCTAGAAACAATAATGCAGAAATTCTAACTTAATCAGTTTTGTTTTACAAATTAAGTTGCTCCCCTTTTTTGTTAGCAAATTTCCAACTTAATTCATAACCTCACTAATTTGTCAGTTTCTCCCAATGGCCCTCCCTTTCAGCCCCCACAAGCAACACAAAGATACAAAAAAATTACTTTTTTAGATTACTACTCCCACAATATCCCAGCCAGTATATGACTATGCTGGCTAGGGAATTCTGAGCGTTGTACTCCAAAATGACAATGCTTCTGCCCTCTGCTTAATGCTTCTACTTAATGCTGGTGCCAATGTTGCAAGCATTTTGATGCTAGGTCAAAACATTTTTGCTTGCCAATTAATTTTTAAATGATCTGACGTGGTCTATTGTCTTTGCTACTTGCCATTGTCTCAATGACATATCTGGAATTTTAAGTGTCTTAATTATATTATTGTTTTAATTATATTTGTCTTCCATGCTGGTATCTGTACAGATGATGGGCAGTTTCAAAATGCTTAAACAAGCAAACATAAAAGTAAAACAATTCTGCAGGCAGAGAATTTAAATTCTGAGTCCAAAATTCACAAGTTGAGATTTTACAGTTTAGTCTGTTTTCCAGCACCCTCTAGCTTTTTCCCCATCTTCGAGCCACATTTCACCATCTGAAAGAATTCAAGCCATAGTTTGAGTCCCACATTATTTCAAGATGTTATTTCTTCTCTGTGCTCTGTATATCATTTTCAACTTAGGGAAAAAGTTTTGAATGAATACTTATACCAACAACAACAAAAAGAAGGCAAAGAATATGTTTCCACCACTCCCCTTTCCCCAAGCTTATTCTTGTTTTGTTGAAAGCATTCCTCTGGTGCCCACAAATATTTGGCAGGAGCTGTGCATCAGATGACAAAAGGTCACACATTAAATGGACTCCTTATAAGATGTTCAATGGTTACATAAAGTCGAGAAGATGGGACAGCAGCCACCCCAAAGGAAATATTTGCTGACCGCACTCCTTTTGCCTATCTGTGGACACAGGGAAGCTTTGGCTGCCACAAGGAACTCCCCTTGGCACACTATGTGCCAAGGGGAGTTCCTTGTGGCAGCCAAAGCTTCCTTGTGTCCACAGACAGGCAAAAGGAGTGCATATATGTATATATATAGAATGAAACATAAGTACAATGTAATCACAAAAACAACTATTCCTCCCACAAACACATGCATATCATGAAAACTGCAACCCTTTTCATTATTTATATGAACTGCATTGCTCTATAGAAAGCAGATATTGTTTACATGCATCACTGTACATAAAGAGGCAAAAATTAATGGTTGCAAGTTAAGTGTGTATGGGAAATCAATCATCAGTCAATGTTTATTGCTGTTTCACTTTAGGCCGTTACAGCTTACGTGAGAACCAGTGGGATGAAATGTTTGGGGGTTTGCTTTTCCTGCCAAGGGATGCATTCCCTTTGGAATAATCTGTTGGAGGCTGCATGCTAAGACTGGGTAGGGCCAGACCTAAACGTGGGTGGAACCCCATGGCCTGCTGGCTGGGGGTGGTGGGAGTTGTAGTCTGATATACTTAGGGAGTGCCAGGTTGGGGAAGGCTGGCCTAAAGCTATTGGGGACTTAGAATCATAGAATTGTAGAGTTGGAAGAGACCACGAGGGCCATCCAGTCCAACCCCGCCATGCAGGAATACACAATCAAAGCATCTCTGACAGATGGCCATCCAGCCTCTGTTTAAAGACCTCCAAGGAAGGAGACCCCACCATGCTCTGAGGGAGTGCGTTCCACTGCCGAACAGCTCTGACTGTCAGAAAGTTCCTCCTCATGTTGAGGTGGAATCTCTGTTCCTGGAGCTTGCATCCATTGCTCCGTGTTCAAGTCTCTGGAGCAGCAGAAAACAAGCCTGCTCCAGCCTCAATGTGACACCCCTACAAATGCTTAAACAGGACTTTTTGTTTTAGATTTTTTTAATGTTAGAAATAAAATAAAATTGCTAAGAATTATTATTATTTTATTCATTTATATCTTGTATTTCTCCCAACCATGGGACTCAAAGTAGCTAACAACATCTTTAAAACAATAGAAGTTAAGCAATAAAAAAGTAAAAAATAACAGTATAAATATTAACAAAATTAAAAGAATCAAACGTTTTATAAGTTGGAAACATTAAACATAAAAAATATTAAAATGAATTTTTCAAACTTTATAAAGTCCCTTAAAAATCCTTAAAACCACACGGCGCAGCTTTAAAAACCCAGCCCTTGTTGGTTTAAACAAGGAACATGATAAATATTTTTAAAAATTATATTATCTCAGTCTCACCATCTACCAGGTGTTAGTGACTGGCCTGTTAGGCCATCAGTGATTCAGACTCTGTTCAAGGATCTAGGAATCAGAAGATATCCTTGGATAACATGACATGTTCCAAGTAGCTTTGTCTTTTGTGAGTGTGCTATTGTGATCCTATCTATGGTGATTTCATTCAAATACTTTGTCAGTCTGTTTGGAATTGCTCCCAGAGCACCTCTCACCTCTGGAACCACAGTTGTTTTCTTTTCCTAGAGACACTGAATTTCCATTCTAGGTCTTCGACTTTCATAATCGTTTCCCTCCTTTTGATTCAGTTCTGCTGTCCCTCAGTATTAGTTGTTGTGTGCCTTCAAGTCATTTCCACTTTAAGGTGACTCAGTGGTTAAACTAAACACCTAAACACCCTAAATGTACCAGATCCCATCTGATCTTGGAAACTAAACATGGTTGGCCCAGGTTGGTATTGGATGAGAGTCTGCCAACCAACACCAGGAGCTGTAGGCTACACTTCAGAGGAAAGAACTAGGAAAACCAGCCCTGAATATTCCTTGGCGAAGAAAACAAAATGAAATTCATGGGGTCACCATAAGTCGAAAGGCAACTTGAAGGGACACACACACACACACACAAGGTGAACCTATAATGGGTTTTTCTTGGCAAGATCTCTTCAGAGGAAGTTTGCCATTGCTTTCCTCTGAGGTTGAGAAAGTGTGACTTGTCCAAGGTCACCCAGTGGATTTCTGTGGGGTTGTCTAAATGGCAAAAATACTCCTCGCGGAATGAGAAGAGAATGCAATGTGTCTAAATGGTATCCCACATTGTTTTGCTGTATTTGGAACGAGGGGGGACAAAAATGCCGTATACTCCACAGGAAAAGCCTTCAGGGTTTTTTAAAAACAGTGGGAGGATGCACATTCCTGCTTGTTGGGACAAGTGATGAAAATTGACTCATTTTCCCATATGAACAGAAGCTGAAAGCTCATTGGCTGGACAAGCATGGGGGGGTGAGGCTTGCCCAGAACTGCCATGTTGGATTTTCGCCTTAGCAAATGAGCGCTAAGGTGATAAAACAAGGTTGTTATTGTTGTTTTGTTACGGCAAAATATTGCTCTATTGCACCTTGGGTATTTTTTTTTTTTAAGATACTGTTTGGCACTGGCAAATTGGTAAGTAAAAATGCAAATAATTCACTCGCAGCTGCCATCTTGATTCGCAAGCATGCTCATTTCCACAGCAAACATGGATATTTATTTATTTATTTATTTATACCCCGCTCTTCAGCCACAGGCTATCAGAGCGGCTTACAAATTGTTTTAAGTAATAGCAATTTACACATCTACACTGCGTTAAGCAGTTTCCAATGTGTGTTAGCTTATTATGCCAGCAATCTGCCCCAAAAGCCATTTAAACAAAAAGCAGCTGCTACGAATTGCCATTACTGCAGAACAATCTACTCTTTTTTGCCTTGTATAGACGAGATCCATGGTCAAGTGGGGATTTGAACCCTGGTCTTCTAGAGTCTTAGTTTGAATCTTAAAAGTCCCATAATATTTTTACTTCAACATTTTAAACAACCTTTTCAGACTTGTGTTCCCACCAGTTCTTTGCAGATGGTAAAGCATGGATTTCAATTGTTGTTGTTCTTAATTTATTTCTTGCTTCCCCCCCACCCCAACCCTGGAACCCAAAAGTCTTAAGGTGACTTACAAAAATGAAAACAGCTGTAGATAAAAACTCACATTAGTAAAAGTACACCAAAGTTAAAATACAATTTAACTAACAAGAGAATTAAAAGCAATTTTGGCCCTCCGTATCCACAGATTTTGCATCCACAGATTCAATGGAGCAATGGGTTCAAACTACAGGAAAAGAGATTCCACCTAAACATTAGGAAGAACTTCCTGACAATAAGAGCTGTTCGGAAGTGGAATCCACTGCTGCCTGGGAGTGTGGTGGAGTCTCCTTCTTTGGATGTTTTTAAGCAGCGGCTGGATGGCCATCAGTCAGGAATGATTTGATTGTGTATTCCTGCATGGCAGGGGGTTGGACTGGATGGTCCTTGTGGTCTCTTCCAACTCTATGATTCTATGAAATTGGGACAGTTTAAAACCAGCTGGAAAAGTGGGACAACAGAGGGTTAATCAGGACAGTTGGAGGGTATGGTAGTCATTGATGAGCTTCTCTTCCATGATTTTGTCTTATCTCCTTCAAATTCATCTGAATTGGGGGCCATCACTACATCTGTATTAGTGAATTCTACAGTGTTACTATGTGCTATGTGAAGATCTGCTCCAGATCTCCCACCACGTAGCTCAGGGGCACATAGCTTGTGTTCTGTGGGCTGCATTTGGCCTTCCAAAGTTGTACTGACTCCACATCAAGTCAGGCCCCAGTTGCTCACCACCACCACCAGTTGCATACAAAGCATTCTGTGCTTGCTGCAAACAGTGAGGGAAGAGTAGTCTGCATCAGGATTGCTGGAAATAGTTTCTTCCCTGCGAAAAGTAGCTTGCTGGTATGTGTGTGTATACATGTAAATGGTTTTGGACTCCAATCCCTGAGCCAGATTCAGGTGTTCCTTGGGAATGAAATGATTGTGCATCCCTCATTTAGCTTCACTGGATGATCCCAGTTACCATGACAGAGGCAGGAAATCATTTCACTGCACATAATTTTCCATACCTCTGTCATTCCTTCTCATACTCACCTTGTTTCTAAACTGAGTATGTGCCAGCCCACTGACAGTTTTGTTTGCCCATTTCAGGTTCCTTTTGCACTTCTCCACTGCCTGACCTGCTAGACCAAGGGTGAGCAACAGTGCCAGGATGCGGGCTACATTTCATCCCAATGCCCCTCACAGGCATCATTTGAGTGAACAGAAGGGGGTATTTTGGTTTTTTTTGTTTGATTTTTGGCCAGTTTTTCTTTTAATTAAGAGAACCTGGGGAGCCGTGGGGTTGAAATCAGGTCCAATTGCTGTATTTAGGGGAATTTCAGCTGGTATAATTTCCAGGAAATTTTTGTTGGCCTGGAACAAAACCCAATTTTTTGGAGTTTGGAGCTTGGGGATGTCCTGGTGGGCTTGGGGGAGGTACATGCACCCCACTTTGTCCACCACCATGCTGGATTGTACCACCCGAGAGTACAATCACTTCCTTTCTGGCTCCACTTCCTTGTGGATTTCAGATCCACTTCCTTGTGGATTACATTATAGAATTGAACTGATTTAATTCTTAATCCCTTTCTTTCCAGGGTGCCTTGGTACCTTACAAATAGCTCCCTACAATAAATCTACAAATCTCAGGACTCCATAGGACAAAGCTATGGCAATGAAAGTGGTATCAAACTACTATAGTTGTGCAGTGTAGATACCATTTGGATCACTTTCTAATTACATTTAATGTACAGTAGGACCCCCTTATCCACTGGGGATTGGTTCTGGGAGGAGTCCACTTCCTTGTGGATTTCAGATAGTCAGCATTCCTAGTTCTTCCTCCTAGGAGTCTTTAATGTAGGATGGGACAAAGTGTTGCTCTTCACACAGTGACAAACTCCTAATGCCATCATCTTCCGCCACTGGCTAGACTGATGGGAACTAGAGTCCAACATCTGGAGGGCTGCCAGTTTCCCAGCTTTGTTTGAATGAATACAGCCTGAGACTGGAAACACACTAACCCCATGCTTGCCACTCAACTGCTACAATCTTTTCCAAGACTGGTTTGGCTTTGCTCAGTGTGCATTCCCCTAAGTATTCTCCCAAAGGCACTGCTTCGAGGGAACCCTTGATCAATGGCATTGCCAGAGGGTCTTTGCTTACTCACTGGAGAGTATGGTAGTTCTGACTTACCAAGGAGGGGAGCAGCGGTATGAACAAGCAGGCACGGGTACCCACTGGGCTTGGCATCCACAAGTTTTGACATGCCAAGAGCACATTCAGGACTGTGGCAGGTTAGCATGCCCACTGTCACATACTGTAGTACTAAAAGAAAAGGAAGGAGAGAAGAAGAAAAGCTCACTCTGTTGCCTTTGGCATTTGCCTCCCCTCCAGCTTCATTCAGGAGATGCTTCCCTGCCGCAACAGATGCTGGTGCAGCTTCTGAGTCAACAGTGCCAGACATAACTCTCATTCATTGCCAGGCCTGGGGGAGAGGAGATGCTGATGGCTTCCCAGCTTTTTCTTTCATGTGCTCAGGTTTCTTTTTTTTGCAAGAAGACATAGTACCTCTGCAAGCTTGGCTAAGGAAGAGGAATCATAGCGCAACACAGGAGTGAGTTGGGGGAGTGAGGAATGCCCCTACAAGTGCCAGAAAGACAGAGAGCTTCTCTTCAAGAAAATAAAATGGGAAAGTATACCAGCAACTACAGTAGGACCCCTGTATCCGCTGATTCATTATCCACTGATTCAATTATCCATGGGACACAAAACTGCACACCTACCATAGAGCCTTCCTAGAAAATGTATCCTCTCTAGCCATTTTCTAGGTCCTCCAAGGCAACTCTATGTTGTTTTAAACCAGAAGTCCCATTATTTTCAATAGTGTTCACTATTATCCACAGTTTTTCAGTATCCACGCTCCTCACAGAACCAATCCCCAGTGGATAAGGGGGTCCTACTATACATTAAATGTAATTAGAATGTGATCCAAATGGTATCTACACTGCACAACTATAGTAGTTTGATACCACTTTCATTGCCATAGCTTTGTCCTATGGAGTCCTGAGATTTGTAGATTTATTGTAGGGAGCTATTTGTAAGGAGATATTTGGAAGGTACCAAGGCACCCTGGAAAGAAAGGGATTAAGAATTAAATCAGTTCAATTCTATAATGTAGACAGGTAATCAAGAATGCCTTGGTATTTGTAGCTAGGGGGATGGACTAGCACTTTCTGGCAAAGAATTCCAAATTCTTCACCAAACTCCAAATCCCAAGGTTCCATAGCAGTGAGCCATGGCAATTAAATCAGTATCAAGCTGCTATGGTTGTGCAGTGTGGATACACAAGGTCAACATTAAGGATAAGACTTTTCCTCTATATAGTAGGACCCCCATATCCACTGATTCAATTATCCACGGGACACAAAACAGCACACCTACCATAGAGTCTTGCTAGAAAATGAGTCCTATTATTTATTTATTTATTTATACCCCGCTTTTTAGCCACAAGGCTATCAGAGTGGCTTACTAATTGTTTTAAGCAATAGCAATTTACACATCTACACTGCATTAAGCAGTTTCCAATGTGTGTTAGCTAATTACCCCCACAAGCTGGCTACTCATTTTACCAACCTACGACCTCTACTGACTTCTAGCCATTTTCTAGTTCCTCCAAGGCAACTCTATAGTATTTTAAACTGGAAGTCCCATTATTTTCACTGGCATTTGCTATTATCCACAGTTTATAGTATCAACGGGGCCTCCCAAAACCAATTCCCAGTGGATACGGGGGGTCCTACTGTACATACACATGAGAATAATCACATAGACAGGACCTGGCCCTTCTAGGGTCCCCATCTAGCCCTCTAGTTTTCCAGAAGCTCACATTCCCTTTCCCCAATACCATTTTTTTAAAAAAAATATTGTTCAGCAGTAGCAACTGGTGACAATAAAAATGTGAGTACAGTTGTCCCTCCACATTCACGGATTTGGCATTCATGGTTTTAAGTATTCATGGCTTGAAAATATTCTTTAAAAAATAATAATCCAAATAGCAAACCTTGATTTTGCCATCTTATACTGGAAAAAAGACGGTTAAGAGGCAGTATGATAGCCCTGTTTAAGTATTTGAAGGGGTGTCACATTGAGGATGGAGCAAGCTTGTTTTCTGCTTCTTCAGAGACTAGAACACGGAGCAATGGATGCAAGCTCCAGGAACAGAGATTCCATCTCAACATTAGGAGGAACTTTCTGACAGTAAATGCTGTTCGACAGTGCAACACTGTCCCTCGGAGTGTGGTAGGGTCTCCTTCCTTGGAGGTCTTTAAACAGAGGCTGGATGGCCATCTGTCAGGGATACTTTGATTGTGATTTCCTGCATGGCAGGAGGTTGGACTGGATGGCCCTCGTGATCTCTTCCAACTCTACAATTCTATATAAGGGACACCATTTTGCTATGCCATTGCATATAATGGGACTTGAGTATTCACGAATTTGGGTATTCACGGGAGGTCCTGGAACCAAACCCCAGCGAATGTGAAGGGACAACTGTAATTCACTCACGCCCACCATCTTGATTCACAGACATGCCTATTTGAACAACAAACGTGTATGGCTTCTCATGCCTGTGATCTTGAAAAAACATGGAGACAAGTGAAAGCGGCTGCAAATTGGCATTACTGCACATCAATCCACATTTTATTGCCTCGTATAGACAAGCCCAGGGCCACTCTATGCCCAACTCAGGGGATCTAGGAGAGGACGCAGTGAAAGCCCCCAGCTCTTTTTCATAAGCCCCTTTCCCTCTCTTGTTGGACAGAGCTGTGTGTCCCGCATAGCCAATCCTTGCCCTTCACTTACTGAACTACCTGGCTACCGTCAGGTGTGTGGGTGGTACTAGCCAGCTGTCCATGTTGATCTTAGATTCAGTTCACCTGTCCTAGCAAAATGTATTTGTGTGCATGTGAGCATATTTGTGCATGCTTTGGAATTCCCTTCAATGAAAGAAAATCTCAGTCTAAATCAAAACAATCACTGCCCCACACAAGGTGGGGGGAAGGTTCTGCAACGGCATGTTGTTATAATTTTGCAATTTTTAAAAAAGAAAATGTCAAAGAACACAAACAAGCATCTAAGGCTCATGTAAAATTCAGTTGTTTTACTGGCATGTCCCCCAAGATCTAAAGTCATATGCTGTGGCTGAAGGGATAAAACAGCCAGACTGTTTTCAAGGTGACCTTGCTTCCCTCCTCCTTACAAACTGAGTTGAACCTTCAAATAACTAACAGCTCCACTACACCTTTTTACCAGTAGGGGTCAGATTACTTATTTCACATGACACATTCTGCGGATTTTGTTTTGTTTTTAAAATCCCACCTGATTGATTGCTCTGTATCAGCCTGAGCACTGTCTCCCCATCAAAGCAGTTCTAAACACATTTGGTAATGAATAAAGTCCAACTGACTATAGAATTATAGCCCTTTAACTGGCATGGCTCCATCCTATTGGAATCCTGGAATTTATAGTTTGGTGATGCACTTGGAATTCCTTGCAGAGACCTTTAGCACACTCCTCCAAAATATACCACCACATCTCTCTAGGAGAGAATTCTATGGCCCTCACCAAAGTATAAATCCCAGGATTCTGCAGGATGGAGCCATGATAGCAACAATGGTATCAGCTTGCGGTAATTGTGTAGTGTTGGTATACCCTGAGGTTCATGTGACTTTCTTCTGAGTAATCATGCTTAAGATTGCACTGCACCAGTTTTTAAAATAATTTATTGCATCGTCTCCTCCTCCTCCTTCTCCTCCTCCTCTTCTTTGCTGTTTTACTAAATACACTTTCTCTTATGTTCACAACTGTCAGAACCATTTGTGGAATGATGACTGTCATTATTGGTAAATGCATTTTTTAAAAATACAATTGAAAAAAATATGGTAAGAACATATACATATTTTAGAAACACGGTTAAACATTGTGCTTTTTATCCATTTGCCCAAAGGAAGTAATCTTGTCTTTTTTTTCAAATGTAACATAAACAGAACAATATTGCAGTCAGATCAAAGACCTACATGGACAGCATTCTGTCTCTATATTATAGCAAATCAGAATATTCTGTGAAACCTACAAGCAGGGTAAGAGGGCCACCCCGTATCACCATACAGAGGAATACTGCCTCTGAATATGGAGGTTCTATTTAGACATCATTACTACCACCATTTACATAATTATCAATAACATTTGCTGCTGTTGTTGTTGCTGTCTTGTTGTTGCTGTTATGTCCCATTAAGGCTGAATCCACACCTGCAAAATAATTCAACTCCAGTGCACAGTATCCTGCTTGACCCTGTTAATGCCACAATCAAACTCAAATTGGTCTAGAAAGCCACACATTTTCTTCACCCAAAGTCACAGTGGCTGCATTTTTTCTTCTTATTCTTGGCATGCATATCCAACTCAACCAATAGTCTTTTTTGTTTTCCTGTCATCCCTACTGTCCACCTGCACTCCCATTGAAAGGCTTCCCTCACCAGGTTCCCTTGCTCATGCCTCCTCATTGAGTTGACACTCTGGAGCTGACAGTGTTATAATCAAACAAATGCAGTTTAAAACATAAAACCAATTAAAAGCACCAATAAAGACATCAAGGAAAAGTGGGGGGGGGGACTAAGACCCACCAGCTAAAACCTCCTTCCAGCACACCCCAACTTAACAGCCCAAACCCTGCCTGAATAAAATGATCTTTGCCTCCCAGTAGAAAAAGTGGGAGCAGAGCATTAATTGGGACAGTTGGAGAGTATGAAAATGTGAGTTTTGATTCTTTCACACTGGAAGGAGCAGGGCAGAAGTGTTGTTCGGGGTGCTTAGGGGTTCTTCAGGGATTGATCCCTGATTGTTTACAACTTGAACTTGACAGGTGGGAGGTGGTCAAAGTTCACAGTGGGAAGGGTCCCAAGTTTAGTTTGACATCCTTATCCAGAAAGCATGCTGTTGCCAATTTTTATTATTATTATTTAGTCCGGTGTATTCAAATACCCGAAGGGAAGCCTCCACTTCAGAAGCCTTGCGATCCTTCAGACATTCAAACATGCAGACATTTGAATGGGGAAACCTGTTGGTTATGAAGGAAAAGTTGAAGACACTCCCTTTCATAACCTCTAGCCCCCCCCCCCACATATGTCCACATATTCAAATGTCCAAAGGCTTTTCCAGAGCTTCTGAAATCGAGGCATCCCTTCAGGCCTTCAAATACACTGAACTTTTTTTAAAAACTGGTGACACCACACTTGCCAGATGAGGATGCCAAGCTAAACCCCTTCCTGCAGCAAACTTTGCCCACTTCACATCCACCAAGTTCAAGTTGTGAATAATCAGGGATCAATCCCCTCCCACACCCAAAGGGCCCCTTAAAGCACCCCTGACAACACTTCTGCCTTGCTCCATTCAATGTGAGAGAATCAAATTCACATTGTCATAGGAGATTATCAGACAGGAACGAAAAAAGTGTTCCTATCCCACAGTCTCCTCTCCCACCCCTCTCCTGTCCCTGACCCACCACAATAACCAAACTTTTCAGACCCACCTTAGTAGCATCCTCAGGGCAGCCCAGGAATGAATGGAGCTTTAACGAAACTCCACTCACTTCCTGGAGTGAAATCTCGCCAGTTCTCGTGAGAAGACGCGAGCACAGGAAATTCAAAGTTTAAAAGAAAAATAAAAGAGAAAAGCTACACCAAGCACAAAAACACACTTTAAAACTTCCAAGTAAACCAGGGAAGTTTTTAAAAAGTGTGTCACTTACCTTGATGTCCCGATCTCACCAGGAAGTGTTCTGGCAGGGACCTCCTATTGACACTGGGATCTCGCCAGTGAAACAGAACACCCTTTCAGTTGTTGTCAAATCTATGACAGGAACGGAATAGGGGATGTATTGATGGCTTCTCCCAGCAATAAAAAGCAGTGCCGGCAGAACGGCAGCAGAACGGGTGCATTATGAGTGGGGATATCTGAAAAGGGAGCCCTTTAGTGACCTCCTGGAGTCATTATAATGCTGTTTTTAGCACATCTGATAATCTCCTCCAACTGTCCCTTTGGGAGGTGAACTTTGCCCACCTCCCACCCACCAGGCTCAAATTGTGTTTGTGTGTTCAGGGGGGGGGAGGTTAAGAAGATGGATTATGAAGTTTGTGGTCAAGATCACTGACTGGAATCCAGGCTGTTGCAGTGCTTGGAGGGGGGAAGAAGGCTGAAAGAACAGACAGTGCCCCGTCTCCCCGCATTTCACTCATTCTTTCCTAGCCAAGACCACCGTATCTCTTTTTTCATGTCCCTCAATCCACCACGCCATCCTCTGTCCTCCTCCTTCTTCTTTTTCCTTCTGCCCTTCATGAGTTTTCCTGGGGCTGCAGCTGGTGAAGCAGCTGCCCATCATCAGCAAAAACAAAATGGTGACACCACACTTGCTGGATGAAGATGCCAAGGTAACCTTCCACTGGCACCTGTCCCACCCTCCAACCACCACCACTACTACCACCAATTCCACTCCAATCCCAGTTTGGGGCACAGGGTGTGTGTTTTAAAAAGCCAGTTTTTCCTAGAAACTGTGGAGTAAAAAGGTGATTTTTTTTTTTTTTTTTTTTTACAAATTGCTTTAAAGCTCTCAGGCATGAAGAATAAGTATATTCACTTCAAAACCAGAGGAGCATCATGTGTTCAAACAGCACTAGGAATGAGGTAAGGATGAATTATTTTGTAGGTGTGGATTCAGACTAAGTTGACTTCAACTTGTAGTGACTCTATCATAGGGCTTTCTTGGCAAGGCTTCTTCAGAGAAGTTTAAGTCTCTAAGGCTGAGAGAATGTGACTTACCCAATGTCAGTCATTGGGTTCCATGGCCAAGGAGGGATTTGAACCTTGGTCCTAGTCCAATGTTTAAACTACTACACCATACTGCCTCAATAATATATATATTGTGATATGTTATTGAGTCAGTATGGTGTAGTGGTTTAAACATTGGACCTGGACCAAGGTTCAAATCCCTCCTTGGCCATGGAACCCAATGACTGACATTATGACAAGCATTGTATATCATCATCATCATCATCATCATCAATTTATTCATACAGTCCATAGACCCATCAAATAACAGACATGATATACATTAATAGATAAAACCATAATACAAACTAATAAAATTAGGATACTTATTGATTGACTTTTTTGGAGCTCATCCAACTTACTCACCTATTAACTTCCTTCTCGCTGGTCTTAATGACCACAGATAAGAACTTAGCAACCGACAAGGTAATATTAGGACATTTATCCTCCAGTAAGAATTTGACATAGAACCTCTCCGAATGGCCAGGTAGATGGCATAGCAAGGGAGAAATCAGTTGTTTATGAGTCTGAGAATGAAGGACACAGGATAGTAGGATATGAGACAAGGTTTCCACCTCCTGCGACCCACATGGACGGAGCCTTGATGCAAATGGCAGTCCCGCATATCTACCATACAACATTGCTGAAGGAAAAACATTACATCTGACCTTCATAAAAAATATGCAATAGATTGGCACAGTCAATTTCTTTATAATAATAATAATAATAATTATTATTATTATTATTACCCCACCCCTCTGTTAAAAACAATTGGGGCGGCTTACAACAGTTAAAATACAACAATACAGACTAAAATCCCTAAGCCTCACCCACCCCCATCCTCCCCCATAAAAAGATATTAAACTAGTATCAAATTAAAATCCACCTAAACTTAAACATCACAGTTTTATTGATTATTGTATTCACTTTCATTTTTAAGACATCTGTTTGGCACACTTGAACCTTTTAAAAATAAAGCCTGAAACTTTTGTTAAAACAAAAATAATAAAACAAACGTAACTTACATTGTATATAATTCTTGACATTTTCAAAAAATTAAAGTGTATTCTTATGGTTTCATTCCCATGATTTTTTTTGGTGCAGTTTTAACAGCGCCTAATACACATCCCAGACATCATAATCAAGCCTTGGAATTTGTTTGTTTGTATGTTTTTAAACACAATGTACTAGAATAGTGCAAATCCTAAACTTCAGTTGTTGTTTGCAAAGTTTTCTTCATCTCAGAAATTCTCCTCATTAAATTCAGAGCTTGAAAAGTTTATTTTTTTACTACAATTACCAGACTTCCCCAGCCAACATGTCTGGTGACCATGTTAGTTGGAGCGATTGTGGAAGTTGTAGTTGAATCAGAGAAGTCCCCCCAAATTAGCCCCCTGTCAGCATAAGAGGGGCACTCCAAAAAACACGATACAAGGACTCCCTGAAACAACATCTCAGGCTAGGCCAAATTGATCACCAACAATGGTCCGCCCTGGCCTCACATTGGGAGACATGGAGATGCACTATCCACAATGATGCAGCCGTATTTGAGAACTCACGCCGAACAAATCTTGAAGAGAAATGACAACGCAGAAAGAATCACAACCCAGAAACATCACCCAAGGAGACCTTCTGCTGTGCTTTCTGCAACCGGACCTGTTTATCTTGGATTGGCCTTTTCAGTCATTGCAGAAAGCGCAGGATGAGTCCTTCCTGAATCTTCGTTTGCGAAGAAAAGCCAGAGAGAGAGATGTAACCAATGACAAGATTTCCATAGGCTGATGCCTTCTAAATGTGTTGGATTTCTTCTCCCATCACCACCCCAAGCTGACTGACAGTAATGGATTTTGCAATCTAACGCATCTGTAAGGTGCTGGTTTGGGGAAGATTGTCCTGTTACTTATTCTTTCCAACTTCTGTTACATGCTTTTGCATCCAGTACAATATAATGGGAAATTAACCTTCCCCCCCCCCTAGTTCAGCCTTTCTCAACCTTTTTATCTTAGAGGAACCATTGAAATAATTTTCAGGTCTCAGGGAACCCCTGCAATAACATTATTCTATATACTGCTATTGCTTTCTCCCTTGAAGAATCATAGTCCCTTGAAGAACCCCTCACAACCTCTTGGGGAACCCGAGGGTTCCAGGGAACCCTGGTTAAGAAACACTGCCCTAGTGGCTTTAGACTGTCCCTTCAGTATTTAACGCAATGCTGGGCTGAAAAAGAACCCTGAATTTTGTCCAAAGCCACTTGCCATTTTGCCAGTTTAAACATTTTGTTTGAACTCAGACCTGATGCTACCAGCCAGGATTCTGTGCCTTAAGGAAAAACTGGAGATAGAGACAGATCATCTCCTTCTTTTCTCCCAGAAGTCAGAGGAAAAAATGCCAGCCCCTGCTGTATGTTTGGAATGAGCTTTGAGCAGCACATGGTCTTCTTGGACTTGATTTCATCTTATCGTCATTACAAACCTGTGAGGTAGGTTTGGCTTAGACAGAGGGATTTTCCAAAGTGCTGAGGACATTAAAAGAACCCAGATCAAAGTTCAGTCTTGGCCAACATCAGGACTGGTCCTACCATAAGACAGAGCAAGGCAGCTACGTCAGAAGCAGATAATGGTGGGGCAGGATAGGGCAGGGATCCGTGGGGAGGGTCTGGAAGTGCAGAGCTGTGTGGTATTTGTGGGCACTATTGCCAGTGCTGAAATTAGATTTTGCTTCTAGTCTAGTCAGCTTTTGCTTGTGGAAAGAAAAGGGAACTCAGGCAGCAAAATGTCTTGAGTGGCCTTAGGCTAGATACCAATGATGGCCAACTGGATGCCCTCATGAAGTCCACAAGCCAGGGCAGGAAAGGGCAACAGCTCATGCCTATTGATGCTCCCCTGAACATGGGAGTCCATCGTGGATACAATTAGCCATTAGGATGGCCATTTCTTCCATAAATTTGCTCAATCCACTTTTAAAGCCAACCAAGCTAGTGTTCATGGCAACATTGTGGGGCAGCAAATTCCATAAAATTGTGAGCTTTGTGTCTGTCTTTGGACTTTTTCAGATGCGTAAAAAGTGCTGCAGAGCTCAGGAGAGGTACGTGCCTGTTTCGCCTCAGGGGGTCCTTTTCGGACGCTGCCATCCCTCTCGCGTTACCCTCTGTGTTCCTTCTGTGTCGCATGGAAGGAAAAGGTGCCACTTTTTATTCACAAAGATCTCTATGGTCGTTTGAGCTAAAATAACCTACTGTATATGAACTCTGTATTCAAATCCAGGACTCTGACTGCTACACTGCAAAGAGCAATGGAGATATGGGGTGGGAAACCTTGGAGCTATATCTGGCCTGCATGAAATTCCTATTTGGCTCCTCCTTTGGCTTCCCCAAATGGCCACAACCCCTTTCCCATAACACCATCATTGGTGTACAGGTTTTGCCCCTCACAGTTAAAATGCTTAATTATTGGTAGTAAACATTTGTAGTATTTATTGGTAGAAAAAATTGGTAGTAAATCTTTTAAATATTTTGATGTTGTTTTAATGATGTAAGTGGTTTAATTCTGTTCTAATGTGCAACTTCTTGTATGTTTTAACTGTGTGTTTTTAAAATTGTGAGCCATTTTGGGTTCCAGCTTTGGGGGGAAAGTGGGCTATAAATAAAGATAACAACAACTTTATACTAAAACATGCTGATATTTTTGGCCCCATCTCTCTTGTCTTTAGCCCCACCCACCACAGGAATATGGCCCCAATAAACTCTCTTAAGTAGAATTTGTCCTTGAGCTGAAAGAGGTTGTCCATCCATAGCTATTTATTGGCAGGTGGAGAGTGGGGTGGAAGGGTGTGGGGAAGCATCCAGCTCTGTACCTGTAGCTGGCTGCGCAGCACAATAAATAGCTGTTGGGGCAGAGGGTTGCAGAAGCTAAAAGCTCAGTGGGGATGAGAGAGGAGACATAGAATCATAGAGTTGGAAGAGACCAGAAGGGCCATCCGGTCCAACCCCCTGCCATGCAGAAATAAACAGTCAAAGCATTCTTGACAGATGGCCATCCAGCCTCTGTTTAAAAACCTCCAAGGAAGGAGACTCCACCACACTCCGAGGCAGTGCATTCCACTTCAGAACAGCTCTGTTAGGAAGTGCTTCCTAATGTTTAGGTGGAATCTCGTTTCCTGTAGTTTGAGTCCATTGCTCCATGCCCTAGTCTCTGGAGCAGCAGAAAACAAGTTTGCTCTATCCTCAATATGGCATCCCTTCAAATATTTAAACATGGCTATCATGTCACCTCTCAACCTTCTCTTTCCCAGGTTCTTCCTAACATTTAGGTGGAATCTCTTTTCATAGAATCATAGAGCTGGAAGAGACCTTCTCTTCCCCAGGCTAAACATACCCAGCTCCCTAAGCCCCTCCTCATAGGGCATGGCTTCCAGACCTCCCACCATCCTGGTCGCCCTCCTCTAGACACGTTCCAGCTTGTCCGTATCCTTCTGGAATTGTGGTGCCCAGAACTGGACACAGTATTCCAGGTGAGGTCTGACTAAAGCAGAATAAAGTGGTGTTATTACTTCCCTTGATCTAGACACTATACTCCTATTGATGCAGCCTAGAATTGCATGCCCTAGTTTTACCTGATGGGGCTTCACAGTACCTCTTCCTGATCCAGGGTCTGTTATCAATTAAAGCTACAGGAATCCTTCCCAGCATTTGACCTGGCAGGCCAACTTCAGACATAGCATGGCCTCAGTTCAGGTCCTTTCTATTTTACAGCCACTGTGGCTCTTTTTGCCACAGCAGAACCACATGTCAGAGAAAGACAGATGCCAAGTTTCTAGGCACATCTCATAGGACTGCAACTGCCAGCATTCTTCACTGTTTGCTAGACTGGCTAGTGCTGATGGAAGTTTCAGTTTGTAGCAAAGCAGATTGTAGCAACTGAAGTAAGCCAAGGAGGAAGATGGGAAATGAGAGAAGGAGAAACAAACTGGGACGCTTTAAAAACAGGTCAAAAATGGGATAGTGGAGGATTAATAGGGACTGTATCTGCCAGTTCAGGACAACTGGAGAGTATGGGTGTTCTTGTTAAGATTTGCTCAGAGGTTTGTCACTGCCTTCCTCTGAGGTTGAACAAGCCTGGGTGTGTGTGTGGGGTGGGGGGGTGCATGCAAAAAAAAAAAAAAAAAAGAGGGCTGAAGTTTCATAAGGGCTCATGGGCCATACCTTACCCTTGATAAAAAAGACTCTCTAGATCTGATGTTATAAAATATAGTTGTTCTTTTAGATCAGGAGTGATCAACTGGGGTGGGCCTTGGGGCCCAATTTTCCACCCAAGACCACCTGGAAGTGGACAGAAATCTTCTTTTGGTTGTGAAAAATGGTGGGTTTTGATGTTAAGTGCCGCAGGGTGTTCCTGCAATCTATTTAAAAGGTAAATTGCCACTCTTAAAGGCTGCCAGGAGAGATAATTAACGGGGTGGGGGCTAAAAAGGGCAATTCAGAGAGCCTGGAGGGGCTCAGGGTGCAAGAACAGCCACATGTTTCCCTGGGAGCTCACCCATTTTTGAGACTGCATGCTGCCTGGAGCCTATGTGATGGGAAGGAAATAATATCTTGGCCACATCCATGAATCTAGAATCTGACCAGTGCTGTGATGCTCCTGGCTTGCTGATGAGGTGCCCATTTTCAATTTAATTTGAATAGTACATATATGGGGATTTTTTTTGGCTGCAATTCTCTCTCCCTCCACCACCACCATGGTTTGCCTGAATAGCTTAATTGGCCCTACATGAGGAGGGGGAAGATATTCCCTTTACATACTTTAACAGTTCTCAGAATCAGGGGAAAGGGAGATCAGGCGGAAGCAAGAAATGTAAGACGATGCTACTGCCAGCCTTTCAAATAATTCCATTAAATTTAATTGCCCAGAAAATCTGAGCTAGCCTACCAGCTACAATATTTTGTTTATTTTCAGAAATTTCTATCATACCTTTCACCCCCACCCTAGTGGCCCTACCCCTGAGGCAGTTTATAGATTAAAACTGCAAAACAAGCAAACAAACAAACAAACAACCCAACAACATTAAAATAATTAGATTCAGAACAAAAGACAATATATATTAATTAAATCATTAAAACAGCACCAAAAGGGGGCATAAACAACGGAGATGGTTTAAATATACATTGCCGCAGCATGAGATTAAAACAAACAGAAGGTACAGTGGTTTAAAAAAAAATTCTTGCCAGACTCTTAAGACAGAAGAGAGGGAGAATCTACTTCCAATCTACTCTCATTTTTGGGGGGTGCTGTTTTGCATTTCTAATAGTTTCTAATCCTAAAGGCAGGGAATCTCTCTCCTCTTTTTTTTTTTTTTTTTAAAAGAACCCATTTTTCAAATTTTCTGTTGTTGATTGAACTCCTTGGAAAGGCAGTTATTGGCCTGAAAAAGTAAGAAAAATGGATACATGTAAAAGCTGTCACAGAACAAACAGACTTCTGCTCATGCAACAAAATTTTCCTTCCCCTTGTCCCCACCTCCCCTGCACCCCTCAAAAACTTCTCAAGGGTGTCCTCCAACCCAGGGCTGGGCCTGAGGCAAAGGACAACATGGTGATCCCATCATTCCATATATTGAACTGCATTGGTAATCGAATCTAAGTTCAGTGACAATGATGAAACAGTATTACCATGAGTCCTGTAGGGTAAATAGGGTTTTGCAAGGTAGGTTGTGTTACACACATCTCTGTTCTTCCAATAGAGTAGAACCGCCCAGGGGCTCAGGATCAATGGGTGGTCATCAGCCTCCCTCCAACATCCACTTCAAGAGGTAGTTGTCTCGCTCTGCCCAATGATAGGGCCGACCCTGACCCAATCCACTGGAGCAGACATGGGAGTTAGTGGGTGGGTGCTGCATGGGATAGATGGAATGTGTTCTATCAATGGATGCAAATTCGCTGTGCAAGAGACATCATTAGATACAAATAAAATGGTCTAATTAGTTTTTAAAGGCATCAGATTAGTGGCCATCACCACATCTTATGGCAGTGAAGCCATCCTTTGCATGCTTCAGTCACCTAAATTCAGTTCTTAGTCTTCTAAATTCAATTCTTACCCACAAGGCCAGCTCAAGGTATTTTGCAGCCTGAAACAAAAAACAAGATAGCGCCTCTTTGCTTTTCAGGTGCAAATGCCAAGTGGATTGGTAGCTGAATTTTCTTCTACAGTAGCAATAGGACAGTTACCTGTACTTGAACAATAGGACAGCTTGAACAGCTACAGTACAATAGGACAGCTGCCTGTACTTGAAGGAAGCAACAACAGCAGCTTCATGGCACACAAATGTTTTCTCCAAAACCTTGCTGCCTTCTCTAATTTGCTGCCTGAAGCAACTACTTCACTTTGCCTAACAGTAGGACTGGCCGAGGCTACTGGCACTGATGGGAGTCACTGCTAGTTGTGCATATGTGCCTTCAAGTTACATGTTGACTTATGGTGACCCCATGAACTCCATAGGGTGTTTTTTTTTTTAGGCAAGGAAGTGACTACAGACCACCACCACCCCATAACTGTGGGGGGCATGTTCCCGGACTTACCATTTATAAATGAAACCGTGGATAATAGCACGGTTAGCACGTGGATAAAACTTCTGATACAAACATACACAGAGTTGTGCTGGAGGACTTAGTGATTCCTAGAGAGGACATCTCTCTAGGCATTTTCCGGCACAGCTCTTTGGTATTCTTTCAGCCACAGTAAACTGAAACTGTGATATTGGTTCTGCTGATACCAGGAGAGGGGCTGTACTTAAAACTTGATTTGACTGTTTCTAAATATGTGGCAACATATTAATATATCAGATTATACCTAGGGAGAAAAGCAAATGTGGCATTAATACAAAATAATTCTCCATTCAGGGTCCAGCAATATACAGTATATAACTTTTAGAGCAGGGGTAGGAACTATGGGCCAAATGCAGCATCAAGGGCTCCATTGTGCTCTTGCACATTCATGTTCTTCCCCCACTGAAAGAACTGTGTCTCTGGAAGCCTGCAGGGGGTGCAATTCTCCTCTTAAACCACTGCTTCTCAGGCAATCTGATTTTGGTGGAATGGCAGCCCGCCTCCCATGTGCCAGGGACTGACACTACATTTGTTCTCATTGGGCACAATTATTACTTTCTTTCCAATGGCTCAGGGACCAGCACGTTGAATAGCACCGCTCTGAAGGAAGGAACTCACCCCCACCTTGCTTGTTTTTTAAACCCACTAGTTTACAATAAAATTGTTTCTGTTTTTAGTGGGAAGGACTGGTGCAGTCCACAGTCTCTCCAACCTTCCCCACCCCTGCTTTGAGGAGTTTGAGTAGTACTAAAAATACCTAAACTCCCTGTGAAACTCAGTGGATGACCTTGGGCCAGTCCCTATCTTGAAACCGAATCTACCTCACAGGGTGGTTATAAAGGAAAAAAAGGTGCATGTATGTGCATGCACACACACAAACACACACACAGGTGTATATGTGAGAAGAGACTGAGATCTTGTTTATTTGTACAACTCTGAAACAAGGTAATACATAATTACTTCTCCTTTGCAGAATACTAACCCTGAAATGTCTTCATCCATGTCTCATAGACCTGGCCTCAAGGGGTCACCATCTCTTAGATTCATTGCTGCTGCTGTGTTTTGCTCAACTCATTCATTTTCAGCCGTGACCAAATTCCTAATTGCAAACAATGGTTGCAAACACCCGGCCTGTGGTACGCAGTGGTGAAGCAATCTGCTTTCCCGAATCATATCAGCTGCTCCTCTGGACGGATGCTCTTATTTGCTCCAACTGGCAAAAGCTGATCTGACTCTCATATAATGGCTTTTTAGGGCTGCTCCAGGATTCCTGAAAGCCTGGGGAGAAGGGGGGGGGGAGAAGTCAATTGACATGCAAATGGTATGTGCAGAGGTTACAGAGGGGAAGTAGACTGAAGCAATACAAATGTCACCCTGTTAGTTTTGGTTAGGCTGAACTGAAGTGGGATTGTTGTCTTGCTTTCCAAACCCCCTTCCCCTTTCATTGAAAAAAAGAGGAGAGAAAGATGAAAGGAAGACAGAGCTGCAGCACACCAGACAGGCCCGCATGACCTCCCGCTTAGCATCTCTTTCACACTGACTGTTCTGTATTCTGGGGAGTTGCCCTCACTGCCTTTTCCCTGCTAACATCAGCATCTTTGAAGCAACAGCCAGCCAGGTGGCGGCAGCTGGGCCAACACCCTGGCTACAGAGAGATGAAAAATCTGCCTTGATTTTGTCCATGTCCTCCCCTAACTCACCTTCAATTTCTTCCCATTCTTGGTTCCTACTAGATTGAGAGATTTTGCATATGCATCCTGTGCAGATATTCAGGATTTTTATTCAGGATTTTTATTCCGCAATTTTTATACGGTTTTCTTAATTTGTACTTTGAATTGCACAGTTCACCAAATGTACACTGTTTCACCCCCATAAGTCTAAAGCAGGGGAGGGCAGAGTGCTGCCTGTGGGCCTCATGCAGTCTCTGGGGCCCACCTTGTGGCCCTTATACCACCTTACTAGCTCCCCGATCCCCCCATTTTTTTAAAGTGAAAATTCAGGTAAATTTCCCTCTCCCAAAATCATGCATCAAGCCCCCAAAGGTGTGACAACATGCAAACTACCTCACCCCCATAAGTATACTAGAACCCTGCACTACCACCAAACACCTCCTTTGCTCTCTGAAGTCCTTCTCAAAATTGCAAAAGGATGTGACATGACATTTTCTGTCACCATTTTGAGAAGGACTGTAGAAGAAAATGGAAGTATTTGGGCTTGTTGGGGGGGGGTGACCCACCAGAAGGGTCTGGGAGGAAAACTTGTCTATCCCTGGTCTAAAGCATGTCTCCATATATCCTCCCACCCTTACAGTTATGCACATTTTAGATCTCTGGCTTTTCTTCGCAAACAAAGATTCAGGAAAGTCTCATCCTGTGCTTTCTGCAAGTGCGCTGATGACTAAAAAGGCCAATCCAAGATAAACAAGTCCAGTTGCAGAAAGCACATTTTAGATACTCACATTTTAAAATCTGCACATTATTTTACATGAACTGTATTTCTTGGAAATGCCCTGTCAGCCTTGCAAATGTGCTCATAGAATCATAGAACCATAGAGTTCTGAGGCAAAGTGTGTGCTTTCTTGGGACATTTGTAAGAAGGTGTGGAAAAGCTACTTTTGTCAGAACTGTCCGGTCCAACAAAATTGCTTGGGCCCTTGGCTTTATGCTCTGTGCATTACCCCACATGTTGAATATCAGTCTTCCTGGTATATCTTCTTCTTGTGCTGGGCTCTTCCCAATGAGAAGGATGCTTAGGAGATGACCACATATCACTGGCAGATGAATGAAGTTTAGTAGGGGAGTCAGGATTCTCCTGCTAGGGCTGGTGGCTTCTGTGTCAGCAGGTTAGTGAATCTGGTGCAGATTGTACTTTTGACATTAAATGAGCTATCCAAAGTGCTGATCGCTATCATTAAATTCCCTTCAGCACCTTAGATAGCTCATTTTAAAGGTCAGAGTGGATTAACCACCCCTCTGAGATTGTTGCAGGTGTACCACTTGCTTGGGCTCTATCGGACAACAAATAAATGAATATTGAAAACACAGTTAGAAAGCTTGAAACAATTTGATGATTCATATAAACTTTTTTTGAAAACAACAACAACAAACAGCATATGTTATACTGAATCCAGCACATATACAGCATCCCAAAGTTCCACACATCTCACAATGGAGGAATTGCTTGCAGGAAGGTGCAGGGCTTGCTTGCAGAAATTTTGCTGCTTAGCAGTCATTGTAGGAAACCTCAAAGGCCCAAATAAAAATACAATATTGAGACAATCAACGTACACTATAGGGAATTTAGCCTTCCATTCCCTCCTGAATATATACACAAAAACTCATGGATGCTGGGAACTGAACTGAGGACCTTCTGTTTGTGAAGCACACAGTGTAGCACCTAGCTATGGTCCCTGCTCGCACTGTCTCACTGACACAGGAGCCAACAGCTAGCACTGGTTATGGGACAACAGAACAAATTCCAAAACCCACAAAACAGTGAGACCTCACTGGGCCAACTAAAAAGCACAAAATACATCATGCAAGTTTTCAAAGCTGCACTGGTTTCTTCTCATGATGCATGATGTATTTCATGCTTTTTAGTTGGCCCAATAAAGGTATTGTTGTTTTGTGGACTTTGGGATTTGTTGTATTTTGCTGCATGGCCAACATGGCTACCCCGAATATGTTTTCTGGATATGGGATGGATTCCTTTCGATTCCAGCCTCCTTGAAAAAAGGAAGATGGGAAATCTTTTTGAGAAGAATCACTGAGGAAACTGCTCATTTATTTTATTTATTATTTATTAAAATACTTAGATCTTGCCCACTGAGATCTCAGAATGGGCTTCAGACAATCAGTCTACATTAAACAATTGTAAAGTTGAATAATTCAACATAAAGAAAGCAATATACAGAAACCCACCTTTGAGTAGGGGGGGAATCCACACAACACAAATAATTCAGTTTGAAACTGGATTAGTTGCATGGCTCCTTCCTATGGAATCCTGGGATTTGTAGTTTTACAAGTTCTTTAGCCTTCTCTCACAAAGAGTGCTGGTGCCCCACCAAACTACAAATCCCAGGATTCCATAGGAAGGAGGCATGCAAATAATCCACTTTCAACCTGGATTATTTCTCTAGTGTTGATGCCCCCCAGGTCAGAGTTACACCATGCTTGTAAGACCCCCCCCCCCAAAGAATGGGCAAAACAGTTAGCTTAAATTTGGTGCCAAAATGAAGCTGGTACCCACTGGGCCTCTGAGGGGTGAGCATTCCATAAGTGGGGTGCCATAGCAGAGAAGTCCCTCAGAAATTAGTCCTTAGAAATTTATCAGAAAGGGAGCAATGTGTACCTTCAGGTCAGGGCTGGGACTTTTTATGGGGAAGGTTTTTGTTTGTTTGTTTGTTTGTTTTACAGCCCTCAGAGTCCCCAATGCCTGAAGCCACACATCACTGGTTGAAAAAATTAATTGCAAATAGAGTGTTGTGTCGCAAGGAAAATTGTCCAGTCCAATTGTAAACATAACTAAAGGTAGGGGAAACTTGCACCCAATGCACATTGACAAGTCTGTGAGTTTTCCTTTATAAATACAAGAATTTAATGTTTGGCACAGTAGCAAATGGAACAGTGGTTAGAGTGGCAGGCTGCTAAGGCATGGAGAGGGCACAAGGCTGTTCCCACTCCCCAACATCCTCTCCTTTGCTAACTTGCCACTACATTCGGCAGAAAGGTCTGCAGAGGACTTAGTACATGTTCACCTGAATACACCTAGACATCTCCCAGCCATTGGATAACCCTGATAAAGGCAAGGCTCCTGATCAAGGTTTCTATGCCTATTCAGCTGAAGATAGAAGCTTCCATGCTAGGCTTCCTATATAGCTGGTGGTTATTCTCACTGGGGGATTCTGGGAGTTGCAGTCCAAAAATAAAGATATATATATTTTTAAAAAGCTCACTTTGGGGGTCGCAGAAGCCCTTGTCACCAACAGACATTAGCATTTGCTGTCCTATCATTAAAGGTGTTTGCCCTCAGGAAGCAGATTTTGAGAGATCACACGGCAAATCTCAATAAATTAGATTTGTTATAGTTGTATTTTTTTTCTGTCAGGAATGGGGAGTTTCTTCCTCAAGTACCACAATAATGTAGCTTGCTTTGGGAAGTATGTGGGCTATGTTTCTTTGCTTCAGGCAGCAAACTACCTTGGCAGACCTGGTGAACAAAGCTGCTGGAATGGAGGAGACCCAAGTCACAAGGCCAGTGATTACCTCTCAGAATGATCTACCTCTGAGGGTTATTGTGAGTGGTGAGTGATGGCAAACAAGGAGAGAGGAAACATCACATATACATCCCCCAAGCTCTTTAGAGGAAATACAAGATTTAACTAAGGAGCTCAAAGTAATTTTAATTTTAGACAGGGAATTATGTAACCCATACTAAGATCATTTGTTTATTGCATTTTATCTTGCCTCTCTCATCCAAGGAGCTCAAGGTGACATATATCTCTTACCTCTTCCCCTACTTTATTTACTTTAACAACCTGGTGAGGTAGATCAGGATGACTGACTGGCTCAACATCACCTTACATGGTATTATAAGTAATTGTGGGTCTATAATAATAATAATAATAATAATAATAATTTATTTCTATCCCGCCCCTCTGCAACGCAATCGGGGTGGCTTACAATATAAAAACTCCATAGTCCCAGTACCCTAGCCCACCCCCCCTTAAAATAATATTAAACTATAAAAGATTAAAAACATACAGTAAATTAAAAATATATAAATTAGAAAAAGATTAAAACATACAATAGTTTTTTTTTAATCTGATTACAGCTCAGGGAGGACAGCCGAGTCTTGGGCCGGGATAGTTATTCAGGAAAGGCCTGCCGGAAAAGATCCGTCTTGACAGCTTTTTTAAAGCTGTCTAAGGTGTTAATAAGACGGATCTCATCCGGCAGGCCATTCCATAATCTGGGAGCAGCAGCAGAGAAGGCCCTCTGGGACGTCACCGACAGCCTTGTTTTCATAGGCTGTAACAGATTCCTCCCAGAGGACCGAAGTGCGCGGGGAGGGTCGTATGGAAGGAGGCGGTCCCGGAGATAAGTTGGATCCAAACCATGCAGGGCTTTAAAGGTTATAACCAACACCTTGTACTGTGCCCGGAAACGAATAGGCAGCCAGTGGAGAGCTTTTAGCACAGGTGTTATATGCTCTCTTCTGGAAACACCAGAAATCAACCTGGCTGCCATTTTCTGAACTAGTTGAAGTTTCCGAGTCAAGCACAAGGGTAGCCCCATGTAGAGTGCATTACAGAAATCCAGACGGGAGGTTACCAATGCATGTACCACAGTTTCGAGGTCCCTAGTTTCCAGGAAAGGGCGCAGCTGGCGTATCAGCCGAAGTTGATAACAGGCACTTAATATCCTAAAGGCACCAGATCCTGTTTGATCTTGAAAGCTAAATATCCTAAAGGCACCAGATCCTGTTTGATCTTGAAAGCTAAATAGGGTTAGCACTGGTTAGTACTTAGAAGGAGGCCTCCAAGGAATACCAGGTGCTGTAGGCTATATTCCAGAGGACGAAACTGGCAAAACCACCTCTGAGGATTCCTTGCCAAAGAAAACCCTATGAAATTCCTGGGATCACCATAAGTCCACAGGTGACCTGAAGGCACATACACGCACAGAAAGGGAAACATGATAAGAAGTATATAGACATATGCATGATGTGGAGAAAGTGGAAAGAGAGCACCCTTTCTCTCTCCCTCTTATATCACTAGGACCAAGGGACATCTACCAAAGCTGAAAGATGAGAGATTCAGGACAGATAAAAGGACGAATTTCACACAACACATAAACTGGGAATTCAGTTTCATAAGAGGAAGCGACGTCTGCCAATTTGGATGGCTTTAAAAGGAGGCATGAAGAATGGCTACTAGTCAGAACAGCTGTACTGTAGTTTCTGCATCAGGGATGAGATGCTTCTGTAAACCAGATGTTGGGGAATGAGATGAAAGGTGTTGTTGCACTCATGTCTCAATGGTGAGCTTCCCATTTACAATTGGTTGGCCACAGGGTGCAAACAGAATGCTGATCTAGTCAGACTTTCATTCTGACCCAGCATGGCTTTTATGCTCTTAATGTTGTCAGGACCAGTTTAAGAAATTTTGGGGACCCCTGCAATGCTTTATTTTGGGGGGCCCATATGTTTATCTCAAGTCAATGTAACATAACTCAACCTAAGCTATTCACAGTACAGGATATTCAGATTGTTACTAATAATGTTTTTGCAGAAGGAGGGTTATTATGGGGGGGCCCACAATGATGGGGCTCCCTGCAGATGCTGACACTGCTGGTGCCTTAAACCAGCCCTGAATGTTGCTCTGTCACACTGAATAGGGGAATATTTAAGAGTCTGACTGGTGGGGCATTTTGCTAGGCTGTAGATTGGCCTGGCAATATGATCTGAGAACTTCTGTGTTTTTTGCCTGGAAGATCTGGGATCATTTCCAAGTTAATTTGAGGTGAGCCTGGCATAGCTTCTCTATCTCTGTTTGCAAATACATAGGGCGATATTCAAGCTGGTAGCTTTGAGGAGGGCCAGTGTGGTGTAGTAATTTGATTGCTAGATGATGACTCTGCAGATTAGTGTTCGAATCAGCCATGGAGACCAACTGGGTGACCATGGGCAAGTCACACTTTCTCATCCTGAGAGGAAGGCAAAGGCAAACCCTCTGAACAAATTTTGCCAAGAAAATCCCATGATAGGTTCACTTTAGGAATTTTGGGGGAATAGGAATTTTTTATTGGAATAAGACCATTCTACTGAAAAATACACCCAACCGCAAAAGGACGTAACACTAACGCAAAAATAATAATTGTTTTCCTCTTTTCTTACTAATACAAAAAATAAAACTTTCTGTCCTAACACTAATACATGTTTGGGTTTCCATAAGTCAGAAACTTGAAAGCACAAAACAACAACAAACAACAAGAACAATAAGAATTAGAAGCCATCTTCCATAATTCTAGCTGATAGGTTCAAAGACACCAGCATGGCTAACGAACATGTTGGGGGAAAGGGAAGAATCAAAAGGAAAGTTTTATTTTATTACAGTTCAGTTCAGAGGTGGAAATCTTGTAGCCCTCCCATTCCTGTTGGACTGCAACTCCCAGCATCCCTCACCATCTGCTGTGCTAGCTAGAGGTTTGAGAGTTGCAAACCAGCATCATCTGGAAGGCCATACAAATCCTACCCCTGGTTTAACTCAATGACTGAGTTAAACATAAAATACAATTTCCAAATGTGTTCCACAATGACTTGTGTGTGTGTGCCTTCAAGTCACCTGTGGACTTTCAGTGACCCCATGGATTTCACAAGGTTTTCTTTGGCAAGGAATACCCAGAGGTGGTTTTGCCAGTTCCCTCCCCTGAAATACAGCCTATAGCACCTGGTATTAATTGAAAGTCTCCCTTCCAAGTACTAACCAGGGCTGACCCTGCTTAGCTTACAAGATCAGATAGGATATGTTACCTTTAAGGTATTTAGGTCCACAATGACTTATAATACCATTTAATTATACCAATTATGCTTTCAGTGAGCCCAGCTGCAATGAAATGGCATATGCAAATACAAATAAGTGTTCCAAAAAAGTTGGAGGCAACTCTTTAACAGAGAGCTCAAGTGAGCAAGATGCCACTTTGTAAGGGAATAATTTGGTGAGAGAAGTAAGTGGTAGTAAGAAGTGTAAACCTTTCTTAAACCCTTGCTACTCCATTACAAACTGGCTTCTAGCCATTACTGTTTCTTTCTCCAACAAGAGTGCCAAATAACATTTTACCTTTGCAAACGTAACTCTGCTACAGGGAGAGCAAAAGTTATTTGTATAGCGATTTGAAACAAAAAGTGGGTTGGGAAGGGGAAACGTTTAACAAATCATCCTTCCAGTTTCTTCTCATTTCAATATCATCTCTCTTACATGGGCTTTTTGACTAAAAGAAAGGGGGTGGGTGGGAAGCTGCCCATATTTCTTTTTATTAGATTCTCAGAACTACCAGAATTTGAAAGCATAATATCTCTGGTATCCTACACTACACTCCTATTGTTGACTGAATTTAGAGGAGCATAGAAAATGTATTTAGTGTGTATCAAACTATACTTTCAGCCTCAATTTGTTATAAGGCAGCAGGCTGTTCCATCTTAACACTGCACTTTCATCTCTTTCAGTTGGATAGCTTTAATTGATTTCACTTCTGGCATACACATGTTAATTGTAAAAAAAGACAGGGCTCTTTAAAAAAAAAAAACTCCCAGTAGCCTTCAAACATATAAAAATGACATTAAGTTACAGGATTTTACTATCTATTGATTGACATACATTAATGAAGAAATACTACAATTAATTTTCTCTTTATGTAATAAATAAACCTTTCCTGCTTGTTCTAAATTAAGCTGTCATTTTCTCCAATTTATTTTTTTGTTTTCATTTATGATCATAGGAAGTACAGCCTTAGGAGTATAGCAACCTTATTAAGATGTGGTTCAATATGATACAGAAGGAAGGCAAATTCTAAACAGCTTAAAATTAGTGTAATAAATTAGCATCAGCTTGTAATACCTCCCTGCCCTAATTGATAGAATGATGGTATACAAAATCACCCTCCTTCCCAGTTTTGTCAAGGATTCATCTAATCTACATAAATGCTACTTTATTTTTACAAAATAATTTAAGCCAGAGGTGGAAATCATACAGCCCTCCAGATGTTATGGACTGCAGCTCCCATCAGCCCCCCAGCCAGTAGTAAGGAATGCTGGGAGTTGCGATCCAACAACATCTGGAGGAGCACATGATTCCCACTCCTGATTTATAGAACAAGAGTTTCCATTTTAGATAACACATTTTAAAGGTGATAGATAGATATACTGTAGATATATATACTAGAGTGTGTCCAGAGCATAGCTTTTAAAAAGTTTTTTTTAATTAGGTATTTATACCTTGCTCTTCAGCCACAAAGGCTATCAGAGTGGCTTACAAATTGTTAAGCAATAGCAATTTACACATCTACACTGCATTAAGCAGTTTCCAAGGTGTATTAGCTAATTGCCCCCCCCCCCACAACCCGGATACTCATTTAACCAACCTGCATAAAAAAGTTACTTTTGGAGTGACAGATCCCATAATCCCCCTAGCCACTATTGCCATACTGGTGGGGGTTCTGGGAATTAGAGTCCAAAACAATTTTTCCCAAGCTCTGGTCTAGATGTGAGCAACCAGGATGCTGAAAGATCTGGAAAGCAAGTCATCAAAGGAACAGTTGAAAGACCTGGAATGTTTCTCTTGGAAGAGGGAAGATTAAGGATAGACAGGCAGCTGTCTTTAGATCTCTGCATAGCTGTCATTTGGCTCAGTGAACTCAAGGTAGTGTATATGGCTCTCCTCTTCCCCATCCTCACAACAACCCTGTGAAGTAGGTGCAGCTGAGGGGAGAGTTTAGAAGTTGCAGGAAAATTGCTCTTGAGATGGGTAAGAGTAGAACCAAGAGGTGGGGACTGCAAGGAAACAGATCTTTCTTCAACAGCTGGAGGAAAATCATAACAGTAAGAGATGTTTGGTGGTGGAACAGGCTTCCTTGGAAGGTCTGTATTTCTCCTTCAATGGAGGCATTTAAGCAGAGGTTGGACAACCATCTGCCATGGAGGATGCTGCTGCATTGTGTGTGACAGAGCCGGTATTAGATAAGAGGAATTCCAAAATCCTGTTCTTCCATGAGACTGGTAGAATATCATACCAGCACATTCAACCTGACAAATGCAGACTATTTAAAGGGGGTTGAGGTTAGAAGTAGCTTAAAGGGTGGGTTTATTTTATTTGTTTATTTATTTAATTTATATTCCACCTTTCTCCCAGCACAGAATTCAAGGCAGGTACAAGTTTTAATTTAGTTTAGTCCCAGGCATCTCCATGCTGGACTAGGAAAACTCCTTCCTGAAACCACAAAAAGTGGAGTTTGCAGTCCTTAGGCCAGTCAGACCAACGATCTGATATATATGAGGCAATTCCTTATATTACTATGGGGTTTTTTTTCTGCTCAGGATCATACACATCTAGAGCAAGTCTGCTGCCCATGGTGAAGGACAAAATGGTGCCTCCTCCCTCATTCCACACATAGAAGCTGACTAGATGGGCAAAGGTATTGTAGTCCTACACAGGTGATGGGGCAGCATGCTGCACTTCACCTGAGGGTAGCAGGCCAGTTTGGGGGATGAAATGGTACACAGTTCTGTCCTTAAATAAACAGAAAGTAAAACTAAAATAGTTTTCAAAAAATTATTAGTATAGAATCTAGGTTATTTAGATTTTTTGTGCATGATTCACAAAGATATATACACTGAAGAAGAGTTGTCGAAATGACCTCATAGAATCATAAAATTGCAGAGTTGGAAGAGACCACGAGGGCCATCCATACCAACCTCCTGCCACACATGAAATCACGATCAAAGCATCCCTGACAGATGGCCATCCAGCCTCTGTTTAAAGACCTCCAAGGAAGGAGACCCCACCATGCTCTGAGGGAGTGTGTTCCACCGCCGAACAGCTCTTACTGTAAAAAAAGTTCTTCCTAATGTTGAAGTGGAATCTCTGTTCCTGGAGCTTGCATCCATTGCTCCGTGTTCCAGTCTCTGGAGCAGCAGAAAACAAGCCTGCTCCATCCTCAATGTGACACCACTTCAAATACTTAAACAGGGCTATCATATCACCTCTTAACTGCCTCTAACCTCAAATAGACTCTGGAGGTAGTTGTCTGTCCAACTGTACCGGAACACTTCCACTCTACTTTTTGTTTATTGTTCCACAAAACAGTCAAGGATTATTTATTTATTTATTTATTTATACCCCACTCTTCAGCCACAAGACTATCAGAGTGGCTTACAAATTGTTTTAAGCAATAGCAATTTACACATCTACATTTAGTTGCATTTACATTTTGGATAATTTGCTTTATGCATTTTGAGATATAGTTGTCCCTTCATATTCACTGGAGTTTGGTTCCAAGACCCCCCTTGGATACCAAAATCTGTGAATACTCAAGTCCTGTTATATGCAATGGCATAGCAAAATGGTGCCCCTTATATAAGATGGCAAAATCAAGGTTTGCTTTTTGGATTATTATTTTTTAAAGAATATTTTCAAGCCGTGAATACTTAAATCTGTGGATACCAAATCCATGGATATGGAGGGACAAATGTATTGCCATTGTGTATATACATTTATTGAAAGAAGAGATCGTAATAATATTGTGATCTTAAAATCTGGTGCAAATAACACTGTTAAAATTATTAGCGTAAACCCATATGGTTATATTTTGGTCTGTAAACCCAAATGTGGTAATATTTTGGTAGAATAATTTTATGTTTGAAGAGACCATATCATAAGGTGAAATTAATAACCATTTGTGTTATAATATAACTTCATTGTAACATTTATTATTCAATCCAAATATGATAATATTTTTGTTATGCTAATTTTTTTTGCATCAACATAGTACATGATAAGATACACTGACAATTATTGTGGTTTCAACATTACTTTAGTACAGTTTCAATAACACTTTGTTACATTATATAATTGGATACATTGTATATGTATATGTGTAAGTTCCCTGAGTTTTCTAGTTCAGCATTCAGACACTCAGCCGCCTTTCTAATCTGCATTATTTCTGCAGTGTGGCAGCAGCCTTCATCTACGTACTAATAAACATGCCCAAAGTAGGGCAGCCTCAGCTTAGTATCTTGGCTTCTAAGGGACTGTTCAGGTTTGATTTGTTCTAAGGCCCATTTTGTACATTGCATGAAGCCCTGGATTCATTGCTAGGGAACTGTGGTTCTTAACCTGGAGTCAGGGGACCCCTAGGGGTGTGCAATGTCCTCACAGGGGGTCTGCAAAGGCTTGAAAGTTGTTTGCCCCACCTCCTCCCTGCAGTGACAGGAGCCAAGGGAAAGGTTGGCTGGCTTGGCCTGCACATTGCCATTCAATCTGCTCCAGCCACAAATTTGCAAGAAGAAACAGGAGAAAAGTCTTTTCTTCCCCTCCTGTGCCTCTGAGGGAAGGTTTTATCAATAGTGTACAGTTGTCCCTCCATATCCATGGATTTGGTATCCATGGTTTTAAGTTTTCACAGCTTGAAAATATTCTTTAAAAATAATAATCCAAAAAGCAAACCTTGATTTTGCCATTTTACATAAGGGACACCTTTTTGCTATGCTATTGCATACAATGGGACTTGAGTATTCATGGATTTGGGAACCAAGAGGGTCCTGGAAACAAACCCCAGCGAACATGAAGGGACAACTGTAATTGTACTAATTATTATTATTATTATTATTAGGTATTCTTCCTCCTCTTCTTCTGGTTTTAAATCTTGAGTTAAGTCTTGGGGGTTCTGCTGCAACAAAAGATTTTTTAAAGGAGGTCCCTGGTAAAGAAAAGATTAAGGTTCTAGAGATTATCACACTACACTGTTATACAGTTGTCCCTTCGCTGGGGTTTGGAATACTGAAGTACCATGATATGCAATGGCAAAGCAAAATGGTGCCTCTGATATAAGATGGCAAAATCAAGGTTTGCTTTTTGGATTATTATTTTTTAAAATATATTTTCAAACTGTGAAGACTTAAATCCGTGGATACCAAATCCGTAGATACGGAGGGGACAACTGAAGTTTAGGGAGGGGTGTGTAGAACTCTCAGCCAGGGAGCTCTTAGGCCTCCCTAAAGGACAAACCCTGGAATTCCACTGGAGGCAGCCAGAGCAGTTGAAGTGGAATAACATCACTATAATAGAGTAGTGTGGAAAGGGCGTAAAAAATTGAAATGAAAAGAAAGAAGGCCGAAGGCACTGCCCAACCCAGCTGCCCAGCAACAATGTAGCAAGCAGGGCTGGTTTAAGGGCCCTGCAGCCTTGTGTGGGGGGGGGGGCATCATAACCTTCCTCCTGCAAAAAACATTATTAGTAATAATCAGAATATTATTACATACAGTTGTCCCTCTGTATCCACGGATTTGGTATCCATGGATTTAAGTCTTCATGACTTGAAAAGATTCTTTTAAAAAATAGTCCAAAAAGCAAACCTGGATTTTGTCATCTTATAGAAGGGACACCATTTTCTATGCCATTGCATATCGTGGGACTTGAGTATTCATGGATTTTGGTATCAACGGATTGGGTCCTGGAACCAAACCCCAGCGAATATGAAAGGACAACTGTACTTGGATTGAAATACTTAAATACACGGATTGAAAATAATAATTATCCAAAAAGCAAACCTGGATTTTGTAATTTTATTGAAGGGACACCATTTTGGTATGCCATTGCATATAATGGGACTTGAGTATTCACAGATTTTGGTATCCACAGATTGGGTCCTGGAACCAAACCCCAGCAAATATGAAGGGGCAATGGTATTGCAAATAGGTTAGGTTACATTGCCTGAGATAAACATATGGGGCCCTCAAAATACAGTTGTCCCTTCATATTCGCTGGGGATTGGTTCCAGGACCCAATCCAAGGATACCATAATCAATGAATATTCAAGTCCCATGATATGCAATGGCCTAGCAAAATGGTGTCCCTGATATAAGATGGCCAAATCAAGGTTTGCTTTTTGGATTATTATTTTTTAAAACAAAATTTTCAAGCCATGAATACTTAAATCTGTGGATACCAAATCCGTGGATACGGAGGGACAACTGTCTGTAAAGTGTTGCATTCCCCCACCCCCACCCCAATTCTTTAAACCCGCCCTGGCAGCAAGCAGGTCTTGTTCCTCCCTCAATTCCCTCCTCCCCCGACCGGTTTAAGGAATTTTGGGGGGCCCTGCAATGCTTTATTTGGGGGGGGGGCATAGGTTTATCTCAGATTAATGTAACCTAACCTAACCTAACCTATTTGCAGTACAGGATATTCAAATTATTATTAATCATGTTTTTGAAGGAGGAGGGTTATAATGGCCCCCCCCCACAATGATGGGGCCAACCTCACCTATTCCCTGTCCAGGATATTCATATTATTACTAATAATGTTTTTGCAGGAGGAGGGTTATGATAGGTCCCCCACAATGATGGGGCCAACCTCACCTATTCACTGTACAGGATATTCAGATTATTGCTAATAATGTTTTTGCAGGAGGAGGGTTATGACGGGTCCCCCACAATGATGGGGCCAACCTAACCTATTCCCAGTACATGATATCCAGATTATTACTAATAATGTTTTTGCAGGAGGAGGGTTAGGAGGGATCCCCCACAATGATGGGGCTAATCTCACCCATTCCCAGTACAGGATATTCAGATTATTACTAATAAAGTTTTTGCAGGAGTAGGGTTATGACGGGTCCCCCACAATGGGGGCCCCTGTGGATGCTGACGCCGCCGGTGCCTTAAACTAGCCCTGGAGAGGGGGGCATTTAGAACTCAGCCAGGGAGCTCTTAGGCCTCCCTAAACTACAAACCCCAGGATTCCACAGAAGGCAGGCAGAGCAGTTAAAGTGGAATAATAGCGCTATAACAGTGTAGTGTGGAAAAGGGAGGTAAAAAATGAAATTAAGACAGAAAGAAGGCCGAAGGCACTGCCCAGCCCACTTTCATTTTCATAGAATCCTATAGTTGGAAGAGACCCCAAGGGCCATCCAGTCCAACCCCATTCTGCCATGCAGGAATACCCAGTCAAAGCACTCCCAACAGATGGCCATCCAGCCTCTGTTTAAAAATCTCGGGGGCAGAATTTTTATTTTTATTTTGGGGAGGCACTGACCCCATTCTCCCTCCCCTCTCCATAGCTTTTCACTCCTGCCCAGCAACAATGCAGCAAGGATTTTTTTTTTTTTTTTTTGGAATAAGACCATTCTACTGAAAAATACACCCGACCGCAAAAGGCCGTAACCATAACGCAAAAATAATAATAATTGTTTTCTTACTAATACAACAATAAAACTACCTATCCTAACACTAATACATTTTTCCTCTTAATCTAAACACTCTCTCTCTCTCTCTGTGGCTTCTCTTCGCAAACGAAGATTCAGGAAGGACTCATCCCACGCTTTCTGCAAGCGCGCTGATGACTAAACACACTATAATCACATTATAGAATCATAGAATTGTAGAGTTGGAAGAGACCACAAGGGCCATCCAGTCCAACCCCCCTGCCACGCAGGGAATCTTGATCAAAGCATCCCCGACAGATGGCAATCCAGCCTCTGTTTAAAGACCTCCAAGGAAGGAGACCCCACCATGCTCCGAGGGAGTGTGTTCCACTGCTGAACAGCTCTTACTGTCAAAAAGTTCCTCCTAATGTTGAGGTGGAATCTCTGCTCCTGGAGCTTGCATCCATTGTTCTGTGTTCCAGTCTCTGGAGCAGCAGAAAACAAGCTTGCTCCATCCTCAGCGTGACACCCCTTCAAATACTTAAACAGGGCTATCATATTGCCTCTTAACCATCTTTTTTCTAGGCTAAACATACCCAGCTCCCTAAGTCTCTCCTCATAAGGCATGGTTTCCAGACCTTTCACCATTTTAGTCGCCCTTCTCTGGACATGCTCCAATTTGTCCATATCCTTTTTGAATTGTGGTGCCCAGAACTGGACACAGTATTCTAAGTGAGGTCTGACCAAGGCAGAATAGAGTGGCACTATTACTTCCCTTGATCTAGACACTATACTTCTATTGATGCAGCCCAAAATCGCATTGGCCTTTTTAGCTGCTGCATCACCCTGTTGAATTATACCACACATTTCAATTATACCTATTTAGAAAAGAAAAAAATCAATAAAAGATTAATAAAAAATGCAGCAAGGAGGTATTGTTCCTCCCTCAACTGCCTGTCCATGGGGATGTCTTATTTCCCCCTTATTTCCCCTTATAGAGTGTCTTATTTCCCCCCCTCAGTGTTCCAGTCACAGCTTGGAGAAGGGGGTCGCCTCAGGCCTTTCGAGGGGGGCGTCGCCTGGAGGGGGAAGGGGAAGGGAAGCCTTGTTGGGGGGCCGCGAAGAGGGGCGCTGTTCCCCTCAGCCGCCCCCTCAGCGCCCCTTCCCGCCTTCCTCGCCGGCCTTTTTTGCCCACGGCGAAGCCCCCCGCCCGCCTTGCGCGACGCGTCCCGCCCCTCCGCCATGCTCCACCCTTCTCCTCCCCTCAGCCAGAGGAGGCTGCTGTTGCCGCCGCCGCCGCCGCCGCTGCTGCTGCTGCTGAACCGCCTACGGAGCCCCCCACTCCCCCCAAAAAAAGACGACGCCCCGAAAGGGACCGACGCCTTCCCGAGCCTTCTCCCCTCAGGAGCCGCCCTTTCCCTCCTCGCCCCCTCAGCCTCGAGGGAGATGGCCGACAAGCTCGGAGCCCCCCGAAACCGCCTCCGCCTCGCCGTCCTCCTTGGGGCCGTCGCCTTGGCCGTCCTGAGCGGGCGAGGTAAGCCTCTCCTCCCTCATGGTCGCCCTTTGTGCTCGCCTGGGGGCTTTGGGGAAGGCGAGAGAAAGAAAGAGAGGGTGGGGGAAAAGGCGGCGGCGGCGGCGACTGGAAGGGTGGGCTGGGCTCAGGGCCGGGGGGAGGCATTTTGGGTCTCCCCCTTGTAATGGCTATATTTGGGGGGGGGTATATGTTTACCTCAGGACAACCTGAGTATTGTCGTAGGAGGAGGGTTCCCACGGGGGTCCCCACAATGGCGGGGGGCTGCGGGGCCCTTCCACCGGCCCTGGGTGGGCTGTGGGGGGTCCCCCCCACAGCCCACCCAGGGCCGGTGGAAGGGCCCCGCAGCCCCCCGCCATTGTGCTAGGCTCGTCTGGACAGGGCGGCCTCCCTCGTTGCGCCTGAGGCGCGCCTGCCCTGCCCTGGAGGCCGCCGGGCCTCCCTCCCTCCCTCCCTGGGATGGAGGCGCCCAGGCAAGGAAGGGCGAGGGGATGGGCCTTCGCCAAAGAGCTCTGCCTCTTGGGCAACACTACCTCTGCCTATGGGGGAATACTGCCTCTGCCTCCTGGGGAATACTACCTCTGCTTATTGGGGAATACTGCCTCTGCCTATTGGGGAATACTACCTCTATTAGGGAATAATACCCCTGCCTATTGGGGAATACTACCTCTATTGGGGAATTACTGCCTCTGCTTATTGGGGAATACTGCCTCTGCCTATTGGGAAATACTACCTCTATTGGGAATACTGCCTCTGCCTATTGGGGAATACTGCCTGTATTGGGGAAGACTCCCTCTGCCTATTGGGAAATACTACCTCTATTGGGGAATTACTGCCTCTTCCTGTTTGGAAATACTGCCTCTGCCTATTGGGGAATACTACCTCTATTGGGGAATAATACCTCTGCCTATTGGAAAATACTATCTTTGCCTATTGGGGAAGACTGCCTCTGCCTATTGGGGAAGACTACCTCTATTAGGGAATAATACCTCTGCCTATTGGGGAATACTATCTTTGCTTATTGGGGAATACTACCTCTGCCTATTGGGGAATACTATCTTTGCTTATTGGGGAATACTACCTCTGCCTATTGGAGAATACTACCTCTGCCTATTGGGGAATACTACCTCTGTTGGGGAATACTACCTCTGCCTATTGGAGAATAATACCTCTATTGGGAAATACTACCCAATATTCCCCAATACTACCTATTGGGGAATACTACCTCTGCCTATTGGGGAATGCTGTCTCTGCCTATTGGAGAATAATACCTCTATTGGGGAATACTACCTCTGCCTATTGGGGGGGGGGGTTTCCAGCGTCGCCCAAAGGGGCTGCGGGCCTACCGGTGCCTCCTGGATGAAAAGGCAGAGCCGCCCTCGTTTTTTAACCCCCATTGTGGCTGCCATGCCCGGGGAGCAGAAAGAGGGGGGCCCGGGTGGGGTGTGAGCCAGGCTGCAGAGCGTTCCCCCCCCCCTTTTCCAGCATCAAGCTTTTTGCAGCTTCCAAATCTCCCTCCTCCCCCTCAAGAAAAAATGGGGAGGGGAATTGAGGTGGGGGGGGGACGGAAAGGCGTGTCCGATCGGTTTCAACCCAGCAATGGATCCAAGCCCCCTGTCAATGGAAGCAGGCTTTTGTATCTTTCGCTACATCACGGTGCAATCCCTGCAGGATTCGGTCTCTCCTTCTCCGCTATTTTTGCTATTTTAAAATAAACAGCACAAGTGTATATGTATTGGTGACAGAATGCAGCCCAGTTTACCAGGCTGCCTTACCAGCATCTTTGATGGGGGAATCCGAAGTAGTTTCCAAGATGAAATCCTCACCTTTCTAGAGAACAATGGGGGATCCTCCATGAAGCAGAGGTTGGAAGTGTTTTCCTCCCCTTCAGAAAGCCCTGGTTTTGTTCTGCCTTTTGCTCCATGTTCAAATGGAACACCCACCGATTTAAATGGTCGTTTCAATTTCAACCAGACCAGCTTTCAGCTCATGCCTGTATGCTGACCTCCTTTCCTTGCCTTCAGAGGAGAGCACCTTTTGCTTACAACCTCCTTATTTCATATTTTGTTAAGCCTGGGAAATATTATATTCTTGTAAGAAGCTGGGAAAAAGTGGGTGTATATGGACTTGCAAAACCACCCCGCTCTACATTTAAATAATACACGATGCATGTGAAGATAAGTCATGTCTGTGAAATATAAATATCCAATATCAGTGAATTTACAGAACTGGAAAGATTTCAAAGATCTACGTCTTCCCCCTGCTATAGCTATGTCTAGCACACCAAATCAGTTCACTTTGCTTTGTCCATATTAAGGTTCCAGTTCCTGTGCAGACATATCTAGGAATATATAGGCATACTTGTGAGTCAACAGTGCTTAGGACTGCACTATAACTCAAAAGCAAAAAGAGCCACGTCTAGTTGTTCTGTGTCAGAGACATCAACAAGGAAAAAGAACTATTTGTAGAAATAGAACCAGTTTCTGCAGTAATAGAGGAAAAGAGTTTGGCAGTTTGGGTGAAGAATAGTTGTTTGCTTAGAGAGGAATAATTTGCTTAAAAAAGAAGCTCATGCTAAGTTTTTCTCTTCTACTGTTCATGTAAAATTATCAAGTGCTTTACAATTAATAGTGAATTGCAATATAAACTGCTTTACAATTAATAGTGTATTTTGGCTCTGAAATGGGCCTGTACATCAGAGGTGGGTAACTGCAGCTGACCAGAGGCCAATTTTCAACCCCTAGATCCTTCTGGAGGCTTCATGGTCCACCAAAAAATGGGGGAAAACCCAGAACAAAAAAATATCTGGAACTTGACTTTCGGAGATAAAACTTAGTGCAACCCATGTGAAAACTTGAACTGTGTGCCTTGGACCAAAAGAGAGTCTGGGGAACCTGAAGGGGCCTAGGACTGCAAAAACAGCCTTCAGGAGCCACATTTACTAGACTTTCAGACAACACTGTTATAGTGTTACTATTCCACTATATTTGCTATGGCTGCCTCCTGTTGAATCCTGGGATTTGAAGTTTAGGAAGGGGCATTTGCAACTCTCAGCCAGAGAGCTCTTAGGCCTCACTAAACTACAAATCCCAGAATTCCACAGGAGGTAGCCAGACCAGTTAAAATGGAATAGTAACACTATAACAGTGTAGTCTGAAAATCTCCTTAGTTCCAGGGATTTGCTTAGTTTGTGAACTGCTGCTGCAGGGCCTTTGGGTGCTGTATTCAAGGGGAGGCTGACAGCAAAGTTTTCCCCAATTTAACATAATGAAGGATGCAGAGCTTGTGCTCAGTGTTCAAGATGGATTGTAAGAGCCACCTTGTTGGATTACATTCAGTGTCTACTTAACCTATCATTGAATTTCCAATAATAGTAGACCAGCCCTAACATTAGGCAATGAAGGGGCTACCGTGGGCTAAAAATTCTGGGAAATGAGTTGGCCTCCATTTCTCCTGAGTCCTCTAAGTGATGTCAACCTGCTTTTCATTCCTTAAACTCTAGCCTGTTGGCCTCAGGTGTGGTTGAGGATAGTGCTGAAGTAAGTTTCACCATCTTGGGTAGTACACACACAGAGGTTCCATTAACCATAATAGCCAATAGCCAAATACGTCTAAACTATCTGAACTGATAGCCTCTTCTTTTGTGTAGTGAATCTGATAGGTCAAATTTTGTTGCCCACAACTTCGTTTTGACCTAGGACAATGCTGTGAATGAGAGGCCTCCAAAAGCAGCTATGATCATATCTTGCAAACTCAAGAGTATGGTGTCCTTGACTCAATCAATCCACCTTTTCCAGCTGCCTCCAGTTTTACTGAGAAACTGTGCATTATTGACTTGTGGTTGCTTTTCCCTGAATGTATGGCCAACCCATTTCAGTGGTTGACCCCAAATCCTATAATTATGGAGGGTTTTTTTTCTTTCTTCTCCTGTTCTACAATGGCTTTACCTAACCTTGTCTTCTCCAGTTGTGTTGGGTTTACAGCTACCACCATTCATAGCCAGTATGGCCATTTCAGAAGACCTCAGGTGAGCACCAGCTTGAGGAAAGCTGCTGTACACCATTAATAATTTTATAAAGCTCTACTGTGTCCTCCCCATAATCATCTGATCCTCCATACACTGTTTGCCAAACCTCCCAGTGGTGGGAGGCCTCTGATCCTGGAGCCAAATCAGATTCTCCTGAGGTCTCAGTGTGGTTCCAAGATGGCCTTAGATAGTCACACCCCCATTTCTCATGGTACCATAATTTAGTGGTTTCCCAGTTTTGTACAAGGTCTTTTTCCATTGTAAAAAGATTGAAATGCTTCTTTTACGGTTTAGCTACCAGAAGGTAGAGCTTTGCAAATAAATAAATAAATAAATACGCTAGTATTTATCTATGGGAATGACTTCCTAGTTTAGAAGAAGAGGGCAGGTGCTAACCTGGACCTTCTTTGATTGCCCACCCTTCCTTGTTTTAGAGTTTCCTTATAGAAAACGCACTCAGCTATCTTGGCTGTTTCCTTAAAAGTAGAGTTTTTACATCCAGATAAGAAAACGGGAAGATAAAAAGCTGCCTAATGTTGTTGATTCATACCACTGATTGACTTAGCTCAGTATCGTTTATACCAGTGTTGTCCAACCTATGACTGCCTGGAATGGTGGTATTCATAGTCCAACACTCCACTATAGAGCATCTCTTTGGGAAAGGCACTGATTGGCATTTGAAAACTCTTCCTGGTTTCTGATAGGAGCATTTCCCAGCCTTGCCTGGTGATACCAGGAACTGGGCTCAGGAGTTTTTGCCTGCAATGTATGTGCTCTTATCACTGAGCTGTGGTCTGTCCTTTGATAAAACTCTCACATCTGCACAGCAGGTATCTTCAGCCTCTATTGCAGTCCTGCAGGGCATGGTTGCTTGAGAGATAAGGAAGAGAAGGGCTCTTGATGGACTTCACAGCTGATAAAGGCCTTCAGCATCCAGTTCATGGCACAGCCTTCATAGATTAATTCAGTCTTCAAAGATTGGGGAGGGTGTTGAAGATTACTCAGGCTAACATCTTACAAGGGACATGTGGGATATCTGGTGGCTGCTAATATGCTCCTGGTCTGAATTCAAGGTGTGGGTTATAATATAGAAAATCCTCAATGGCTTAGTATCTTGAAGAAACCTGTTTCTTTATATGTGCTTGCCCAAGGAGTGAAGTCTGCTGAAAGGGCCTTCATTTTTGTGCCACCAGTGTGGGCAATATGTTGTGTGAGGACATGGGAGAGGGCCTTCTCTGTAGTGGCACATTGGTTATAGAATTCTTTCCTATTAGTGACCCTATTGGTGCTAAAGTTGGCTTTACTTTAGTACTCAAAGCATGGCTTTGGGATCTGGTGACTTGATCCTGTTTGTAAATATACATACTGTAGTTCTGACTGTTTGAATTTGCTAGGTAGCATATTATCTTTTTAGACTGTTGGTTAGTTTGTACAGTTTCACATTTTAAATTGATTTTCAAATTGATTTTATTTAATGCTGCCTTACATCTTTGAGTTATAGGGCAGAATATAAACATTTTGAGAGCCAATGTGATATAGTGGTTTGAGTGTTGGACTAGGACACCAGGAGAACAGGATTCATATCCCACTTGACCACAGAAACCCACTGAGTGACCTTGGGCAAGTCACACTCTCTCAGCCTCTGTCAATAGCAAAACCCCTTTGAGCAAATCTTGTCAAGAGTACCTTAGGATAGGGTTGCCATAATTAGGAGTTGGTCTGAAGGCACAGAGCAACAACAATGATTGTATTTTAATTAATTAATAAACAACATAGCAACATAATTCAGCACTGATGCTTAGAAAAAATTACTTTTTTGGATGGCAACTTCCAGGATCCCTCAGCCATTGGCAATATTGGCTGTGAGGTTCTGGAAGCTCTGGCCAAAAAAAGTAACTTTTCCAAGCGGTGTCCATTGCATCTGAAGGGCACCAGATTGAAGAAGACAAGTATAGAAGAATGAACATTAACAATCTTTTGTGAAGGCTGCAGAAGAACTTCCATTTTTATATTGTATCTGGGTTGCATGTTTATAAAGCTAGCATTTGACATCTTAATAATGGACATCACTTCCTTTCTTAGTTAGGACAATGCTTAATTACTTTTAGATGCATGAGAGCTTCTAGAAGTAAGGGCTAAATATTGTGCTGGTCATTAAGAATGTTTTAATCTTTGTATCCTTTTGCCTTTTCATTGCACAGAATAATCACCTAACCTAGTTTGTCTTTAAAAAAAAAATAACTTAAAAAAGATACGTGTTGAAAAATAAACAAAAAAGCCATGGGAAATCACTGTAGGACATTCTTAAGTAAAAGAAAACTTGTTAAGTGAACAACAGTGGGGAAAATGTTTAGATTAATAGAAAAGGGATGTTATGATTTATTTCCTAAATTTCTGTCCTGCCTCAACACTTTAAAAAGTGCTTTCAGTGGCTAATAATAAAGATTCAGATAAAATGCAAAATTATAAGTAAATCATAATGACACTTCAATTAAACCATATTAATTGTTCATTTAATGGTGCATCAGGAATATTTTCAATAAGCAGAATGGGAAAGTGTGTGTGTGTGTGTGTGTGTGGTTCTGTTCTGTTCTGTTGGGCAGGGCATGAAAAATTATGCAAGGTGTATCAAATAGACAACATCTGTCTTCTTCCCTGTTTAATTCTATCTATGTAGCCTTGCAGAAGCTGTTTGTCCATCCCAAAGCCATAAGAAAAGTTGTATAGCCATACGATTTATGGACTTCGTGTTTACAAATGGCATTTTGAAATTCCACATCCCATCTGTGGGCAGAGAAACCATCTTGCCATATTTCTCCCAGGGAAGGAGATAAGTTCAGTGTTTCACCATCAAGGAGTTCTTCCCAAATCACAAAATGCATCTGTTTGCCTGGAAGCATTTCTGAATTCCCCAGCATCAAGCAGGTGGCTTGCCAAGCTTGGAGGCAAATAAAATCATGTACACCAGGGCTGGGAAACTTCTGTCTTCTATTATACCCATCATCCATCATTGTTGTTCAAGCAATCTGGGAGTGATGTGAACTAGAGTCCAACAATGTCTGGAAGGCCACAGGTTCCCCAGCGTAGCTCTACATAAAGCAGACAGTATAGTCAGAGTGAAACTTCCAGAGCTGTGTTTTGTTGATGCAAACATTTGATTTTGAAAACAGCGAGCTAGGGATGGCTTACATTTTTGACTACTCTCACTCTTTTCTGTGCTAGCTGTTCTGAAAGCAGAAGTCATGTGAGCCTAGTTTTGTTCTTCTGCATCACAGAACCGCATGATTGCTCATTAGAACAGGACATTGGCTAGTACATAATGATGATGATGATGATGATGATAGGAGCAGCACCAGCACCACCATCATTCAGTTGTTTCCCCTCCCATTTGCCCTTAGAGTTGGATGGTGGGATATCAGGTATGACTTTATTGTCTCCCCCCCACTGTGGCATTCTCATCACTGGTGTTGTTACTGGTCACTGGGGTGTATCTGCTTTTATTTGTAGAACAGTGTATAACTTGCAAATCTTGGGCTCGTGCCCCACTCAGGATGGCTAATAGCTTGGAAATAAATTGGTAACCAGTGCATCCTTTACTGTACAGGTATAACATAACCTTGTGTGAGAGAGCCCACTAGCAGTTTTGATGCCGTGGCAGTTTCCAAAGATGCTTCAAAGGTATCTCCATGTAGAGTATATTGCAGTAGTCCAGACTAGGGTGTTGTCTAGATGGTAGAAAAACTCCTCTTAGAATTCAAGGAGAATATCCTTTTTTCCCAATGAGATCCTGTGGTGATCCACCATTTTTGGAAGGAGGGGGGGCAAAAACTGTGCAAGAAAAGCTTTGCGGCTTTTCCTGAAGTTTTTTTTTTTAAATATGCGGAAATGCACATTAGCAGCTATTTGGACAACCAATTTGCAGTGCAGCGCATTCCAGAAGTGGAAAGGGGATTGGGCTTGTCAGCCACAAACTGGCCAGAAGCGCCATTTTGGAGTTCGCAGTAGCAATCATGCATATTTTTGCAGCCATGATCAAACAGCTTTTTCGAACAGAATATCACACTTCTGCACCTTTGATTTAAAGTTTAAAAAACCTGTACAGCAGCGGCAACTTGTGGAGAATAATAAAATGAGTAATTCACTCCCAGCCACCATCTTGATTTGCACGCATAGCTGTGTGTGAACTTCAAACACGAATAACTTCTCATATCAGTGATTTTGCCCAAAAACCATGGAGACAAATGTATGCTGCTGTGATTTTGTGTTAATGAGCAGCAATCAGCATTATATTGCCTCTTCCAGACAAGCCCTCTGTGTCATTAGGGTAAGGGTGGGAAACTTCAGGCCAAGAAATCTGACCTTCCTCAGTTTGCCTTCTCTGGGTTTCACAGATGGTCACCACCCCTTCCACATGGCACCAGGTTTCTCATTTCTCACGTCACCGCTCCATTCTTAAAGATCTAAATTAATCTCCTAAGGCTTTGTTACTGACAGCAAGAGCTTTAAGCTAAAATAATGGTTTTGGCCTCACCCATTTGTCTTTGGACCTGCCCACTGCTGGGATATGGTCCTACAGAACTTCTCTTTAACTTCATTGCATGTGCTAAAAGAGGTTCCTAACTTGCTTTACAGGACACATGAACCTGTGAAAGAATGACAAATAGGATTATTGTTGCTGCATTCTGGAGTAACTACAATTTTCAAAGATTCTGGAGCCCCATGGATTGCAAACATCCTACCTAGATACAATTAAGGCATGTGCCACTATGGCCAAGTCTACCTGGATCAGGAATAGACACAGTGCACCAGCCTAAGTGGTGCAAAGGCACTCCTGGCTGTATCCCACCTCTTGAGTACCCCAGGTGCAAAGCCAAGGTAAGAAGCGTCCCCAGTCTGTGAACCTGATTCCTCAAGAGGGGTTGTTGTTGTTGTGTGCGTTTAAGTTATTTCCAACTTATGGTGACCCTATCACAGAGTTTTCTTGGCAGTGTTTGTTCAGAGGGGGTTTACCTTTGCCTTCCTCTGAGGCTGAGAGGTTGTGACTCACCTAGGGTCACCCACTGGGTTTCCATGGCCAAGCAAGGATTCAAACCTTGTTCTCCAGAGTACTGCTTTATTTATTATTTACTAGGAAATTTACTCATTGTTACCCCAGTTGATATTGATGATTTCACATACAATTTGAACTAAACAAAGCTGGTAGAATTAGCAAACACACATTTTAAACTGCTTAGAGAGTGCCCAATGCACTATTAAGTGGTGTAGATGTGTAAAAGCTATTGCTAAACAATTTGTAAGCCACTCTAAGGACTTTTTCAAATGGAATAAAAAAACATGAGGTTGGGAGAAAAACAGGGCTGTCACACTTACAGAGCCCCATTTCAGACAGCCCCGTCCTCCTCCTGACCTTCTCCCATCCTTCTTCCATGCTGCCTACATGAGAAACGCACAGCTTTTATGCACAGAGAACCCCGTCAATAAAAAGTGGTGTCCACAGCACGGAGGAAGGGCGGGAGGAGGATGGAGGAGGACTGTGTCGTCTGAAATGGGGCTCTGTAAACGCAACAGTCCCTATCTTCTCCCGACCTCCTCAGGATTTTTTTACCCTGTTTGAAAAAGTCCTAAGAGTCTTAGTGGCTGAAGAGCAGGGTATAAATACTGTAATAAAGAATAAATAAAATAGAACCTATAATCCATAACATTTCTTTCCCACCGAGCTCCATTTAGAATGGACTAAAAATAGAAGTTTTCTGGGAAAAAAAACCCTGAAGATTCCTGATTAATACCAAACTACTGCAGAAATATTCAGAATGTCAGTCTATCACATTGTCCAGAATTTGTTCTTAAATGTGCATTCCAGATCTAAACATACAGATATTTGAAGTGTGTATTTGGAAGGTTCCCAAAGCATTTGACAGATCAGGTCCAAAACCATACTACAGTATTTATTTTGGTCCTATCAGATAATGTGCCATTTGAGGTGACTGTGATCAAGCATTTTGACCTTTTAGTATGACAAACACTTTAAATTAAATTATAGTGTGGGTGTTATTAGTTATATGTATCCTCCTACCTGGCTTTCAGTGAACTTAAGGTGGAAATATGGCTCTCTTCACTGCAGATATCTTCACAACAGCCTCACAAAGTAGGTCAGGCTGAGAGAGGGTGACCAGATGAAGGTCACATTGAGCTCATTTACACCAACAGGAAAACCCAGCTTACCTTTGGGTGTCCCTGGTCCACAGCGACCACACGGGCTTGTCTACATTATCACCACACACACCGAGGTGAGTTCGGGGGCACTGTCCACACAGTTCCCACTTCTGAACTCACCCCTGTTCAGTAAATCGCAGTACGCATGGCCATGGGTGCGCCGGTTCCCCCCCCCCCCCCGTCTTTTCTCACTGTATGTCTTTTTTCACCACTCTGAGGGACTTTGGGCATCTTATTAAGTGGAATTTCATGCAGCTAATGATATGGGTATGCTGGTATGTGCTTCTCTGAACAACTGCTTCATAGACAACAAAAGAAAAAAGGAACCACTAAAAAGTGAAATGGAAAAAGTGGAAAAGGCCAGTGTGCCTCTTCCTGCTCTCTTCTGCCCGCCCACCAAAAACTCCTTTCCCCTGCTCCACACCGATGTTGCAATGGAGTGCAGTCTGCACACACACACAAATACCCATATGTTCTACTCAAATCTGGAGTAAATCCTCATTTTTTAATGCGGATTAAAACCCTGAAATGCTGAAAAGCCCTGGATTCAAGCTGTATGTTGTCTGAACAGCTGGTAGATAAAATGAGATGAGGTCGTTTTATTTGGCTAGTGTAGACAAGCCCCATGTGACTTCCATCACTCTCAGCCTAGCACTCTTAACTACTACACTGCTCCAAAGATGGAAAAAAGGAGGGGATATATTTGAACCAGTAAGCCTGCTGTACTTCTGTTGGCTTTCTGTGCAATGTAGAACCACAGAAGATCCACACAGGGTATGGGTAGAGGGCTGTGGGACCAGAGATAAAGAGATGAAGGATTTAGTTTGCAGTCTTCAGTTCCACTACTCATCCAGTCCTCTCTTCCTCATTTCCTCTGTCTCAGCAGCCGTGGCAGCATGTGTCTTAATCTCAAATCCTTCGGTGCAGGGCAAAAGAGCAAGTTGTTGTTTTCATTGGTTAAGGCTTAAGGCAATCAAATCCCTCACCATTCACGTCAGGAGCCAATCTGTTTATAACCGCACAGTGGAGACATTGAATATGTTCCAAGACACACTCTTCATCTGGGCACCCCTCTGTCATATTTATAGCCACGTGTGGCTGTTATGTCTTAGGGTGCTGGTCTGTGTGTTCTAAGGAGACAGGATGTGAGATGCTATATTTATAGAAGACTTCACTTCTGCTCTATGGTGTCTTGGACAAGGGAGAAGCAGACTTCTCAGAATCAGGAACAAAACGAGGAGACTTATTCAGTGGACTCGGTTTGCAAACTAGGGCTGTTGCCACACTGCAGAAATAATGCTGTTTGATACCACTTTAACTATCATCGCTCCATCCAGTGGAATCCTGGGATTTGTAGATAGTTGTGGCACCAGAGCTCTTTGACAGAGAAAGCTAAATATCTCACAAATCTACAAATCCCAGAATTCCATGGCATTGAGCCATAGACACAAAAGAAAACAGACCACAAATTCTTTTTAATTTCGTAGCCAATATGAGCAGAGAGAGGGGAGAAGTCTTTCATAGGTTTTGTATCCTTCCTTGCCTAGTTGCCTAGATACATTTTTATTATCTGCAAGTGAACATAATAATAATAATAATAATAATAATTAATAATAAAATTTTATTTCTATCCCGCCCCTCTGCAACGCAATCGGGGCAGCTTACAATATAAAAACTCCATAGTCCCAGTACCCTAGCCCACCCCCCCTTAAAATAATATTAAACTATAAAAGATTAAAAACATACAGTAAATTAAAAATATATAAATTAGAAAAATATTAAAACATACAATAGTTGTTTTTTTAAAAAAAATCTGATTACAGCTCAGGGAGGACAACCGAGTCTTGGGCCGGGATAGTTATTCAGGAAAGGCTTGCCGGAAAAGATCCGTCTTGACAGCTTTTTTAAAGCTGTCTAAGGTGTTAATAAGACGGATCTCGTCCGGCAGGCCATTCCATAATCTGGGAGCAGCAGCAGAGAAGGCCCTCTGGGACGTCACCGACAGCCTTGTTTTCATAGGCTGTAACAGATTCCTCCCAGAGGACCAAAGTGCGCGGGGAGGGTCGTACGGAAGGAGGCGGTCCCGGAGATAAGTTGGACCCAAACCATGCAGGGCTTTAAAGGTTATAACCAACACCTTGTACTGTGCCCGGAAACGAATAGGCAGCCAGTGGAGAGCTTTTAGCACAGGTATTATATGCTCTCTTCTGGAAACACCAGAAATCAACCTGGCTGCCATGTTCTGAACTAGTTGAAGTTTCCGAGTTAAGCACAAGGGTAGCCCCATGTAGAGCGCATTACAGAAATCCAGACGGGAGGTTACCAGTGCATGTACCACAGTTTTGAGGTCCCTAGTTTCCAGGAAAGGGCGCAGCTGGCGTATCAGCCGAAGTTGATAACAGGCACTCCTGACCGTCGCATTTACCTGATTAGACATCTGGAGCGTCGGGTCCAGGAGCACCCCCAGACTGCGAACACAGTCTTTGGAGGAGAGTGTAGTTCCATCTAGGACTGGAAGTTGTATTCCCAGACCTGGTTTCGGGCCCGTAACTGTTAGTACCTCCGTTTTGTCTGGATTCAGTCTCAATTTGTTTTTCCTCAAACTGAGGAAAAACTGCTTTAGTCCATTACTGCTTTAAGACAATCATTGAGAGGAGAGATGCCATCTGAAGTCGAAGCTGATGACCGAGACATGGAGAAGTATATCTGGGTGTCATCAGCATACTGATGACAACACATTCCATGCCTCCGAATGATCTCTCCCAGCGGCTTCATATAGATGTTAAATAGCATCGGGGACAGGATGGCGCCCTGAGGAACGCCACAGTTAAGCTCTATTCTAGTAGAGCAACTGTCCCCGAGCCTCACCCTCTGGGATCTTCCCGAGAGGAAGGAACGGAACCACTGCAAAGCAGTGCCTCCAATTCCTAACCCCCTCAGGCGATCCAGGAGGATGGAATGATCTATTGTGTTAAAGGCCGCTGAGAGGTCCAAGAGCACCAACAGGGTCACACTACCCCTGTCGATACCCAAGTGGAGGTCATCAGCCAGAGCAACCATGGCAGTCTCCACTCCATATCCCGTCCTAAAGCCAGTTTGAAATGGATCTAGAAAATCGGTTTCATCCAAGACAGCTTGGAGTTGGGAAGCGACCGCCCTCTCAATCACCTTGCTTAGAAAAGGCAGCAAGGAGACTGGTCTATAGTTGTTCCTGTCCAAGGGGTCCAGGGAAGGCTTTTTCAGGAGCGGCTTAACCGCCGCTTCCTTCAGACAGGGTGGAACGGACCCCTCCCTGAAGGACGCATTGATAATATCCCTAAGGAGTACTCTCGATGCGTCTCCCCCTTGGGTGGCCAGCCAAGATGGACAGGGATTGAGGGGACAGGTCGTCTTTCTCACTCTACCAAAGAGTTTGTCCACGTCATCGGTACTCACAGATTGAAGCTGATCCAATAAAATTTCATCAACGGAGTTGCTGGACACCTCGTCTATAGATTCTGTCATAACACTGGCATCTAAGTCGGCTCTTATCCGAGAGATTTTATCTGCAAAGTGGATGTTAAACGCATCACAGCAGGCCGTTGTCGGGTTAAGTAAGGGGTTCTGCGCAGGTGGAATCTGCGTCAGCTCCCCCACCACCCTAAACAGTTCTGCTGGACGGGACTCTGCAGACGCAATACGTGCAGAGGAGAAAGACTTCTGCGCTGCACATATCGCCTCTCGATAAGAATCAAGGAAATTCCTATGACGAGTCTTGTCGGACAAGAGTTGAGTCTTCCGCCAGGTGCGCTCTAGTCATTGTCCAGCCTGCTTCATCTTCCTAAGCTCCTCTGAATACCAGGGCTTACGGTTAGGAGCAGGCTGGAAAGGACGTTTGGGAGCGATTGTGTCGATAGCCTTGGTGAGGTCGGTGTTCCAAATATTAACCAAAGCTTCAACAGAATCACCGGCGTTACCAATCATTAAACCCTCCAAGGCTTTCTGGAATCCAATTGGTTCCATTAGCCTTCGAGGGCAGACCATTCTAATAGGTCCACCACCCCCGGTGGGGCAGACAGTGGCTCTTAGCTCCATCTTGACCAGGAAATGATCTGTCCATGACAATGCAGAGGTTTTAATAACCTCCGCCCACAGATATTCCTGTTCCGTACTAAAGGCCGCATCGAGGGTATGACCTGCACAGTGAGTAGGCCCGACAACCAATTGGGATAGGCCCATGTTTGTCATGGATTCCATGAACTCCCGAGCTGCGCCAGTTAGATTTAGCAAGCTGGTCTCAAGTGGGATGTTGAAGTCGCCAAGAACTAAAAGTCTGGGTGACTCCAGCAGCAACTCTGAGACCAACTGTGTTAGCTCGGTTAGGGAGTCTGTTAGACAACGGGGTGGCCGGTACACTAACAGAATCCCTAAGCTATCCCTGGACCTCAGGCTTAGGTACATACACTCAATGTGGACTGTGTTCCGGATAGGCTTCCTGGTCAAGGTTAGATTGTTTTTATGAACCAGAGCCACTCCGCCCCCCCGCCCACTTTTCCTTACCTGCTCACTAACTGAGTATCCGGCTGGGAGTGCCTGCACCCAAGTCGCAGCACTGGCCTCTCCCAGCCAGGTCTCCGTAAAGTATGCCAGGTCGGCAGCCTCATCCAATAAGAGGTCATGGATAATATGCGTCTTGTTTTTAACCGACCTGGCATTGCAAAGGAGCAGAGTAAGGGTCTGTGGAATGGTTGGTGCGCTCTCCAATTTATTCTGGGAAACAGAGTGAACTGAAGCCAGGATAGATATTAAACATCGATCCTGCCTTCTTTTGTAACAATTTTTCACTCTGTTGCCGCCATACCTTCCCTTCCCCCACACAACCTCAATTCCCGCTCCCAGATCATTCCCGGCCCCTGGTAGGTGTTCCTGGGGTGGGATGGTGGAGTGACTTTTAAGGCCAGCCACTCCTGGCCACACCCCAACTCCCTGCTGCCTCAGCTGCCTTTACCCCGGTGTAATGGGGAAGGAAGGAAGGCTTCCTCACAGCCCTGCAGAGTCTTCTTCTGGCTGGCTGGCTGGCTGGCTGGCAGGTGTTCTGGGGTGGGGGTGGTGGAGTGACTTTTAAGGCTAGCCACTCCTGGCCACACCCCAACTCCCTGCTGCCTCAGCTGCCCTTACCCCGGTGTAATGGGGAAGGAAGGAAGGCTTCCTCACAGCCCTGCAGAGTCTTCTTCAGGCTGGCTGGCTGGCTGGTAGGTGTTCTGGGGTGGGGGTGGTGGAATGACTTTTAAGGCTAGCCACTCCTGGCCACACCCCAACTCTCTGCTGCCTCAGCTGCCCTTACCCCGGTGTAAGGGGAAGGAAGGAAGGCTCCCTTACAGCCCTGCAGAGTCTTCTTCGGGCTTTCAGTCTTTAAAACTGTGTATCACAATTTTGTATCTGTCTATAAAGTCAAAACGGTGTACTGTATTGGCATAGTTCACTGAGTGGCATGAAGTTTTCTTAGCAAGATTTGTTTGGGGGGTGGGGTTGCCATTGCCCTCCTCTGAGGCTGAGAGTGTGACTTGCCCAGCATCAGCCACTGGGTTTTCATGATGAAGTGGAAATTGGAACCCTGGTCTTCCAGAGTCCTAGTCCAGCAATCAACCACTACTACACATTAGCTCTCTGCAGTTAGTTGAGCTTACATTTGTGCAAATGCTCTGCTACTAATTCATTTTTTACTAATCTTTGTCTTTATTCCACAAATGCATAACTGACAGAACCCCTTTCGGATTCACAAATACTACACAGAATCTGAGCAGACATACTCTTAATTATGGCTTAATTTTGGCTAGAGCACTCAGACTTGCAGTGCAACATTTGGAGAGACACATAAATCGCATTATTGTTTAAAATATGTGGTTGTGAACTCTGATAAATTTTCAAAAGCTTAAGATGGAGTGAAAAGTTTGGGTTGAGGATATCTCCATAATGCTTTCTATCATGTTTAAATGATAAGAACCTTTCAGAATTTGTGAAATTTAAAGAGGAGAGGCATATATCTCAGCAGTAGAGCATATAGTTTGCATTCATGTCACAGGTTCAATCCTTCACAGTTCCCCTTAGGGCTTGGAAAACCAGTCTGAGTAGAGACCAATGGGCTATATCGACAAAAAAATATTGTTCTATATATGTGATCTTTGTATATGCTGCATGCAGTTCAGCATGTCTTGGTGCAAGAGATGGGTTGCCTTAATGCATAATTTAGCAAATAATATATGCAGTCCTGGTTATGGCTCCCACGAGAGGGGGCTGACATGTAGGAGAGCAGAGTGTATCCGGCATCAGAGGAATAACCTTGCAGAATAAAAGAATCTGTGCCTTGGAAATGTTCTGGTAGATACAGAATGCTTGCCCCTCCTTCTTTTTCTTTTCTCTCTTTCTCTCTGACAAAAGATGCCAATACAATTACACTCTGAAAGAGTTAACCTTAGGCACGCATCAGTGCTTAATCATGGTTTATTTTCCATAAATATGGGTAACTGTTTGGGTAAATATAGATAACCATGCAGGATCTGAATAAGAAAACCATGGTTAAGGATCAACTGAAAACCTATTGTGAAGCCAAGGTTAAGTGTGGCTTCTGCGATTCAGTCAACCATGGTTGCTTGCCCCCTCAACTCTGTACCAATGTATTATTACTACTTTTTTTTATCCTGTACTTCCACTAAGTATATGGCACTCCATGGGACTAACAAACCACTAAAAACCCATTTGTATGATGAAATCATTGCAACCATCACAATAATCATTAACACGGAAACATCTGAAACTGATGGAAGAGATATATCTGCACATCCTTCCTAAAGGCATTGAGAGACTGCAGATTTAATCTCTGAAGGGACTGCATCCCCCAATTTCTGGTTCATGTGGGCCCCCAGTCCCCAAAAGAAAAATTCCTTTGGGCCTATGTGAGCAGCAAGTGTTCAAGGATGTTTATATGCCTGTGGTCAGTGGAGAAGCAAAATGAGGAGTTCTACTTGGGACTGCCAGCTGACCAGAACAAAAGTGATCTAGTTCTTTTGCCTTTTAACACAAAGTAGATGGGCAGATATTAGTTGGTAGTGATTCCCCATGCTGTGAAAAGAGCCACTAATTTGTAAGGCTAATTTCAGCTTTATTAAGATAATAGCAATAGCTTTTCCTTGGATTTTTTTTGGGCTGTGAGGCCATGTTCTCACAGAATTTATTTCTGGGCCAGCCAGAAAAATCAGCAGTAGCAGAACATGTTATAAACCAACCTGGACACAAAATGTTGTTTAAAAACACCGAAATTCTGGACCAGGACAACAACTACCATGTCAGAATGCACAGAGAAGCTATTGAAATCCACAAACACCTGGACAACTTCAACAGGAAAGAAGAAACCCTAAAGGTAAACAAAATCTGACTGCCAGTCCTGAAAAACATTAAAATCAAAACTCAACACTTGCAAATGAACTCCACCCAGGGACAGAGGGATTTCCAGCAGACAATGGACCATTAGCCAAACAGACACTAATCCTCCTTGTATATCCCCACCCAGAAACTAGCTATTCAAATACAAAAAATTACATATCCTCCCCAACAGGGGTTCACAGTATATAACCACCACCCCACACTCCTACCCAACTATTCTCTGAAGATGCCAGCCACAGATGCAGGCGAATCATCAGAAAGAAACTCTAACAAGAATGCAGCCTCACAGCCCCACCCAAAACCAAGGAAAACCTATGGATACTGGCTGTGAAAGCCTTTGACTTCACAATAGCAATAGCACTTACATTTCTATACCACTTTATAGTGCTAAGCACTCTCTAATTGCCAGAAACAAGCTGGGTACTCATTTTACCAACCTACAGAAGGATGGAAGGTGAGTCAACCTGAAGCCCAGCAGGATTGAACTCAAAACGTTGTGGCTGCAGTACTGGCATTTAACCACTGTATCACAAGGGCTCCCCCCCCCCCAGTTGACAACTCCATCTCCTTGCTGTCTCTCAAATACAGGAATGCCTAGATGGAACATGGGAATATTGCATATATCCTCTGAAAATGTACAGCTGTGGTTTCCATACATTGTGCAAGTGTTAATACCGTTCCTATCAACAATAACCATGACAGGGTTGGCCATCTGACCTGAAAATAAATAGCCTGGTATGGTCCTATGCTTTAACAGCAGTTTGATTAGTGGAAAATAGCAGGAAACATCACAACCTGCTCATTGAGTTGCTGTCATTGAGTTGCTGTCTGCACATTGAGTTGCTGTTAAAAGCAGTGTTTGCGCCAGACTGTTTTGCACCCTAAGCAAGGCTAACTGTTTACACTCCACCCCCCAAAAAATTGCTAACTTCAATTTTCAAAAACTGATGTCTTGTAGAAAAAAAATGAAAAGCACAAAACTTGAAACAGATACATTTGTTTCAAATTGCAAGAGTAAGCAATACAACAATCTTTGATTGTCTTTCTCAAATATAACAGAAAACATTTTAGTACACAAATAATTTTGAATAATTTCAGTTTCAATTCAGAAAGTATTTCCAGGTAAACCTTTTAGGCTTGTGTCATCACAAATCTCTATTAAAGCATCATATTCATTGTTGTGTGCCTTCAAGTCATTTCTGACTTACAGTGATCCTACAGTGAACCTATCAGGTTTTCTTGGCAACATTTCTTCAGGGGAGGTTTCCCATTGTCTTCCTCTGAGGTTGAGAGAGTGTGACTTGCCCAGGGTCACCCAGTGAGTTTCTGTGTCTGAGCAGGGATTTGACCCCTTGTCTTCCATAGTCCTAGTTTCAAAACTTAAACCACTATGTCACATTGAAAAAAAAAATAAATAAAACAAATTTTAAAAAATAAGAGGTTTTTTCTTAGTCAAAAATATCAGTAAAATATAAAAATAAAAATACCTGCAAAAAGGATAAATTAAAAAAGCACAGAATATAGATTTGTTTTTCCATAAGACTTTATGATTAATTATATTCCATACCATAGTTGTGGTATTTATCTTAAAATAAAAAAAAATATAAATCATCAGTTAGTTAAATTTTTTCAAGAGCTTTTTTTTTTTTTTTTAAAAAAAACCCTAATCTGTATCAAACTGTGCCTATCAAAAGCCAATACTGAGTCCCTCTGTTGTCTGTGTCCTAGGTGGCTGCGTAGTTGGCCTGATGAGAGCACCAGCCCTGATTTATATACAGTTGTCCCTTCATATTCGCTGGGGTTTGGTTCCAGGATCCCCGTGGATACCAAAATCTGTGAATACTCAAGTTCCATTATATGCAATGGCATAGCAAAATGGTGCCCCTTATATAAGATGGCAAAATCAAGATTTGCTTTTTGGATTATTATTTTTTTAAGAATATTTTCGAGCCGTGAATATTAAATCCGTGCATACCAAATCCATGGATACGGAGGGACAACTGAACATCAACTAGCTAGAAGAGTGGGCACCTAGTTTGGTTCTGTTGAGTTGTGCAGAGTTGCCACTACCGGTATATAAGCACGTAACTTGCAAACTGAATTGTTCAGTTTGAGAGGGTCTGTGATAGTCCCAGAAACTTCACTCACATCGCACAGCAATTATGCTTTTGAACCACATTCTTTCAAATGCCACTGCATTTCCCCCCTGTGTTTTGTTTGTTTGTTTCTTGAGATTTCCTTGCTCCCTCTTTCCATTTCTAAGTAGCATTTTTCACTCACACTGGTTGAAGGGACTGCTGGGTCTCACCCCAAACATCTATTGGAATCCCTATGAGAAAGACCTCCCAGAAAGACCTCTCACTCAATTTCTCAATTTCCACCCAAACTGGCATCAAGAAAACAACAGTGAGTGCAGAGTGGCAATTGTGTCAGGTCTGGGATTCAATTTGGGGCCATGTCCAAAACATCCATGGGAACCAATGGCTGCCTGACTTGCATCTGTTTCTCATACCCTTCATGTCAGCAACTTCTGACTATTGACCTCTGTCAGTATTAATGCAACTAGTCTACACCCAGAGAACCAGAGTTGGCAATTGAATCCAGTGGTCCTACTGCGTAGCTGTAATTAGTTGTCTAAATTCTCATAAGCACACAGCTTTTGTGTTAACATTCTCCAGGGGGTTCCTGAACAGTGTGAAAGATATAGTTTATTTTCCCCTGTACTAGAAATGAAACATTTATCTTTTGCATGTTCTCAGTGAATGTGCTTGTTTACCAATTTTTCACTTTTAACACAAAGACTTGCTTCTCATTTTTTGAAGGAGACCTTTAAAACTGTTCCTTTGGAGATAAGCGATGGAAGATTTGGAAGAGGAACCCCCCCTTGCAACTTGCACCTTCACTTCCAGGCAATAACTTGTAACAATGCTGAAATGAGTAATAATCCCAAATGCCTCTAGTATGGCCACATTAATTATAAAATTATTATTATAGAATTTTTAGTTGATTAATCACCTGTCTTTCAACTTTAGCTAAGCAACTGAAACAGTAAAATAGATTGGCTTGTTTTCAACATTTCAATATAGTTGCCTTTCTGATATGTATTGAAGGATGCTTAAGATAATTTAATAATTTAGTAGGAAAACTTTATCACACATTGTTAGAAGGCTGTTTTCCAATAAATTTTTCTGTGTTTCTTTCTACAAACACAGATGTGAACTATAATAGCCTTTAATAGTAAAGGAATATTCCTCAGTATTTAGCCCATTGATTAAAACTGGTTCATGTTTGATTTCAGTGAGTGATGCTTATGTTGATAAATTAAACAGCTAAAGATTTTAGCTCTAAATATTATGGGGGGAAAGTAGTCTTCATGACACAGGTTGGAAACTACAGCCCCCAGACCCTCTGCACTTGTTCACCTCAGCTCTATCTAGTACACAACTGAACTGGCTGAGGCTTCCATAGGTTTATCATGTGAGAAAGGATGGGAATTTTTTTTTCAGCCCATGGACCAAATTCAATTCAGGGTCCACATTCCAGAGGTGGGTGAGGCTAAAGACAAAAGGGTAGCACAAAAAAATTGTTGTTAATTGCTGTCAAGTGAACTTTAACTTCTGGCGATTCTATGAATGAGACATCTCCAAGAGCCCTAGTCATCAGCTGACCTGCTTAGGTCTTGCAAACTTAAAGTCGTGGCTTCCTTGACTGAATCAGTCCATCTGGAAGAATGCCTTTCTTCTACTGCCTTCCATATTGTCCAGCATTATCGTCTTTTCCGGTGACTCGCATCTCATGATATGTCCAAAGTACAACAGCCTCAGTTTAGTCATCTTAACTCCTAGTGAGAGGCAGGACCAGTTTAAGAATTTTGAGGGCCCCTGCAATGGTTTATTTTGGGGGGCTCATATGTTTATCTTGGGTCAGTGTAACCTAACCTAACCTATTCACAGTACAGGATATTCAGATTATTACTAATAATGTTTTTGAAGGAGGAGGGGTATGATGAGGCCCCCACAAGTGCTGCAGGGCCCTTAAACTGGCCCTGGTGAGAGGAATTAAAAATACATGCATATTTTAATTTATTTTTGAGCTTTTAGTTTAAAGCTCTTAGAGCCAGTAACTAAGCCATTTCGACCTTAAAATTGGGGAGTTGGGTAACTGAACAAAAGCTGGGAAATCCTCAAACAGTGATGTCATGGGACAAATGTCATGGCCACCTGGAAAACACCAGAGGGTTGGATTTGGCTGAAGAGCATAAGGTTCCCTACTCTTGCCATGTATTTTTATTATGCCGTAAAGGCCAGACAGAGTGCAACTGTTCCATTCTACTACATGTTCATGAAAAGTGAGCAAAAGAGATTTGATGTTCTGTGAAGCAGCGAGTGGCAAGAGTGATTACACCTGCATGTCCAGTGAGAGGCACAGACACTTGTAGCATGTGGTCCTCCCACATTTGGAAACCACCACCACCTGTCTACAAGGACGATGCCAGACCTCTACTGACTTTGTGCCCTACCTTGCTGAATCCACCCTGTTAGAACTACAGCTTCTAGTCCATACAGCTTTGCAAAGGGAGGGGGGACTGCTTTCTGTTCCCATGAATTACTGAGCAGCAGCAGCTGCTGTGTCCCCAGCCTTGGCAAAGGAGCATTATGCAAAGCTGCAAGACAGAGTCTGCAGACTCTTTAAAAAGGGATTCTTTTTTTAATTGCTGATGAGATGGTTGGGCCTGCCACAGCTTCCTTTGTGACCAATTGCTCTGTCTGGACAGAGGAGCTTGCTTGTTTAAGTGCTGTAAGGAGGAGGTTGTCTGTTACAAAGAAGTGATGCTTAGCAAAAGCACTTTGAAGCTGTCTGGGTCCCTGTGCTCCCGCCTTCCTTTTCTACTGTCACTGCAGACCAGATTTCCAAACGAAATGGTGGCAGAACTGTAAAAGGGAAAGAGCCTTCTGTAGTTATGCATACCCTGTCTTCCTAAATGGACCCTTAAAAAAAAAAAAGATGGGGGAGGCAGCTCCATTATCTCATGCCATACATTAGATTAGAGCACAGGAGTGCAGGCAAATTATAGATCTATTTGCATCCTGTAATAGTAAAAATGATTTTTTTAAAAACGGGGGCTGGGCAAATGTTGTGATTCCCATATAAAGTGGAGAAGGCACTCATTGTAAATAAAAATAGTGTTCAGCCTCTGGAAATATTTGTTGTTGTTTGCCACCAAGTTCTCTTTGAGTTATGGTGACCCTATAAATAAGAGACATTCAAGAGGTCATCAGCTGCTCTGCACAGGTCTTGCAAACTAAGGGCAGCAGTGCCTTCCTTGATTAAATCAATCCACCTGTAATGCACTCTTCCTCTTTTCCTACTGCCTTCCACTTTCCCCAGCATTATTGTCTTTTCCAGTGAGGAACTTCATCTTATGATATGCACAAAATACACAACAACTTTGGTTTAGTCATCTTCACTTCTACTGAGAGTTCAGGCTTGATTTGCTCTAAGACCCATTCATTTGTCTTTTTAGCAGTCTGTGGCATCCAAGAACTCTTCTCCAGCACCACATTTCAATGATTCTGGAAATGCATTTGTCCAACATGGAAAATATTTCTAGCCTGTATGATTGGAAAGATGGTCTTGGAAGAGTGTGAATTCTTGCTGAAGTATTGGAAGATAGAATAAGAATTCCAATAGTTTTGGTTCCCACCCTTTTCCTATGTCTAGTAACAGTTTGGGGGGAAAAAAGGAATTCTTCAGCATAATAAGAATAGAAAAGAATAAGAAAAAAAAGGGCATGGTTGTGGAGCCTCATGATACAGAGAGATACAGAGGTTAGGAGAGAAAATTAGAAATAGTCCCTCCATTGGCAAATAAAAGTATAAGATGCTTATGTTTCTGGTCCTTCACATTTCTGAGAGAAAGTGTCCAGAAGTCCTAAGGCCCATCTATATGGGTCCCCCTCCCGAAACAGATTGCTCTGCAGCAATGTCAAATCACTGCAGCTGCAATTTGTCTTAATGGTTTTTTTGGCCCCCATAAACTTTGCAAATGGGACCGTGGCAGCATGGAGGGCACCCATGGGGAGGGGGAAGAGGAGGAGAGAGCCGTCCTGCCTTCCTGGATTCCTCCGCTTCCCCCTCTCCATGGCTGCCCTCTGCTGCTGCCGCCAGGTCCCTTCTGTCAAAAAAACAGGGGTAAAGTGCAGGATCATGCCTGTGCACCCCCAACCAATCAGAAGGTCTGTTCTGCCCCCACCAGACCATACAACAATTTGTGCAGTTGTCTTAATGGTCAGGGTACCCATTTCCCTTGGAGTTTTTTAAGAACTCTGGGGAAATCCCCAAAGTCTCCTATCATGCTTTTGTGTGTGTGCATGTGTGTGTTTTGGCCCCTCTCCTTATCTCATTTAGGTATCTCCTTTAGACAGAGGGAATTCCCCCCAAAATCCCTGAGGATTATTTTTGCCGGTTATTCACCCACTTACATGATGCCTGGGGGGTGGGCAGGTAATACCCCCTATCTGCTTTTCCTGCCTCTGAACACATGCCCACACCTGAGTTTTTGTGATAGTAAAGAAAAAGGTAGACATTTACCTTAACAGGAGACAGTGGGGGCGGGAAGACTGCCTTGTTTACAAGATTATGGCATAAATCAGGAAGGAATTTTGGAGTTTTCCATTTCTTCCACCCACCAACCCCAACCTCCCAGAGGGCCTTTTTGGTAATCGCCCCCAAATTGTGGAATGACCTGCCGAATGAGATCCGTCAGATAACAAGCCTGAGTGGCTTTAAAAAAGCTCTAAAGACGGATCTCTTTCGGCAGGCCTTTCCTAATTAGATCCCAGCCTCAGGGGATCCTGGCCTCTTCTAGGCTGCTGGCCATTTATTATATTTTATTGTATTTATAGTTTTAAATGTGATTTTAGATTAGTTGTTTTTAATTTATATTTGTTTAATGTTTTTTTGGGGGGAAGGTGGGAGTGGGGGTGTTTAGGGATTTTATTTGTATTGTATTTTAAATTTTGTAAGCCGCCCCAATTGTTTTAACAGAGGGGCGGGGTATAAGTAAATTTTATGATGATGATGATGATGATGATGCAAAAGGTACAAAGGGCCTAGCAGAGGGCGGTGGAGCTCACCAGGGGAGTGGGGTGGTATTGGAGAGCTTGCTCAAGAAAAGGGAGTCCCTGGAGGTTTGGGCTGGGTGGGTTTGCCAGAAAGCCAGGACAGAGAAGATGAGTGCTGGAAGCAGCAGCACAGGAGTAAAACCCGTCAGCAACAGCAGCAGTATCAGAGGTACCGTTTGGGGAAAGGATCTGGATGGGGAACGCTGGAGCTAGATTTGCAACAGAGATGAAAGTTGTGACAATTTAGAAAGGAATCAGGATTGTTCGGTTTCTCAGTGTGCAGCTAGCTCTCTTCCTCCACTGCAGTTTTCCAGGTGTTTGTGTTGGTATTGAGGATAGATGCAATTCTAGACAAGTAAGGATCCTCACTGTACTGACTCAACAAAGTGAGAACTGACACTCTTGTTATTAATAATTAATGAAAGATATTGTTAAGCTTTGTTTCAAAATTATAACTAGTGTATATACAGTCAGAACAACAATTTTAATTGTATGATTATTTCAAAAATATTGCAAGTGCAACCACAGTAAAATAACAATTTCAGTTATTGGAATGGATAAGTCTGATTATAACTAGTCGCCAAATTCATAGAATGCAGAATAATGCAATATATATTTGTCACAATAAGTGATTAAATATTTAATGTGTAAGAATTAGTTATAAAGAGAATAATACTTTTCCTTCCTACGACACACTAGAAAATTGAAGTGGCTCTATGATGAATGATGAAACACATTGATACAACTAGTTACAATTCTTAATGAATGCATATTGAGATACATTGATACAATTTTTAAACAGATATACAGTAATACCCAGTTGTTATAATACTCTTTCCCAATTTCTGTCCTAAAGATACATTGAAACAATTTTAATACAAAGAACAGTTACTCTTTCCCAATTGCTTATGATCAGGCACTATCCTTAAGATACAATGATACAATTTTAATGCAATAAACAGAGGGTTACAGTACTTTTCCCCTCAGCTAAAGGTGAATGATATAACTGGAATTAATGGTATAAACCACATTAATCACTGTCCATAATATGCTCTATAGGATGTTCAAGAAGTAAGTAAACTAGACTTGTAACTCGTGACTCTGCGGAGATATCAAATTGAGCAGGTAAGGTGAATCTAGTGGTGAATCATGCTAAACTCCGCTAGGTTCACCTTACCTGCTCAATTTGGATTTTGAAGGAAAATAACTGCTCCAGTTTGAAGGTTTAGGGATATTACATGCTAAAGCTCCAGAGTTTGAATCCTGATTCGGCCATGAAAACCCACTGGGTGACCATGGACAAGTCACACACTCTCAGCCTCAGAAAACCTTGTGATAGGTTTGCCTTAGGGTTGATATAAGTTGAAAACGACTCGAAGGCACACACTACACACACACACACACACACGCACGCACGCGATCTTGTTCAGCTGCAACACCAAATCATGATTTGGTACTGTATAAACAAGACTTGTGGTTTTATGTTTCTTTCCCTCCCTGCTGCATGCTGATCCTCCTTTCTCTTACTTCCAGGTTCTCATCAGATCATAATTTGTTCTTTTGTCTACACTGAGAGGTTGTCTAAATGATCAAAATAGCCCTCATGGAATTTGCTGGGAATCCTACCTATCTAAATGGGATCCTGCACCAACCACACTATTCAGAAGGAGGGGGGCCCAAAACAGCAAAAACAACACAGGAAAAGCCTTTGTGGCTTTCCCCATAGTCATGTCAAAACTGAATGGCCAGGTGAGCGTTGGGGCAGGGCTTGCTAACAGGGCAAGCATCCACTGCCGCCATGTTGGATTTTTGCCTTAGCAAGTGATCACTAACGCAATAAAACAGGGTGGGTTTTTTATTGTTGTTGTTGTTTTTGCTTTCCTATTAAAATCGCTATATTGCTCCAGCATATAGCTATTAAAATCGCTATATTGCTCCAGCTCCTTAGACAACATGTTGCTTTTTTAAAACTTCAGCAGCAGCAGCAAAGAACTAACATGAGCAAATCACTCGCAGCCGCCATCTGGCATATGGGGGTTTCTGAGGCCAAAAACACTGTTAAGACATAATGCTGCTGCTGCGAAATGCCATTACTATCAGTTACTCTGGGTCCCCCCCCCTCATTATAGATGGGCCCTGAGTCAGCTGTGTTTTGCATAAATTACAAGATTTTTTTAGTTGAATGAGACAGCAACAGTAGTTTGCAAAGAATTCAGGAGTGAGAAACTTGTATTTATGCATACAAATGAAAGATAGGGGATGCAAACACACGGGTCATTCACATAATTCCAAAATCACTATTTAGCATGAAACAGGAACAAAATCAAAGCTCACTTCTGATGTCATGCTAAACTGTGATTTGTACTTTACCTCCCAAACTGTGGTTTAGAACTGCTTGTTTGCTTATATTTCCTGTAAGCCAACAAACAACTTCAGGAGTTTGCTGTAATCTCTATGGTACAGCAGTTTCGTGGATCAGAATAACTGTAGTTTTTCAGTGCCGACAACATGGTAAACAGCATAAAACATGATTTCTGAATCTGGCTTGTTGGTTGATCAGATACTATGGTCTGAATTACTTCACTCTGTCTGATGTCACAAGTTTCTTCATTTGGAGACGGATAAATTGATAAGGCAATTTCATATTCCTTCTTTCTATGTGCATAAACCTCCATTGCCTAGAATGGATGTTCAGAATAAAATTGGCTTACTGTTATGCGTTAGCACCATTTACACAGCCACGTGTTCCCAGTCTAAAAGGACTTCTTAGAACTAGGGTGAGGGAGGGCAAGGTGGTGATGGGGAATTCCTTCAGATAGGAAGGTATCCAAAGCTATCAGTTTACCAGATTTTTGGAAGAATGTTTATGAAAAAGAATATATTCGTAAGTGCCAGGGAGGGCATCTGCTACAAAGTTAAAACAATGGTTTGTTTGCTTTAAGACTTTTTATTTCTTTGTTTAGTTTATAGCCTGTCTTTCTTCCAACAAAGGAGCCAAGGCAACTCTGAACAATAACCTCCTAAGCATATTGACTTGGAAGGAAGTCCTTCTACATTTTATGGGGCTAACTCTCCAGTGAGTATATTTTGGACTCTAGCCTCAGTCCATAGTTAGTTTCATTGCAGTCACTGGGGCCTCCTATTGAGCAGAGAGGATTTGGGAATGTAGAGCTAGTTTACTGCTGCTGTTCATAAATCCAAAATGCTAATTCCTTTCCTGCAACACCTTGTCTAGCAGGAAAGATACATTGTTCTCAGAAAAACTGAGAGTGATTTAAAAAATATTCTCAGATGAGAGAGTTAGTAAAAAGGATTCACAGTTTAACTATTTGTGAGCTCAGTAACAACTATAGATTTTCCTTGGGTTTTTTCCAGGCTGCGAGGCCGTGTTCTGGAAGAGTTTACTTCTGATGTTTCGCCTGCATCTGTGGCTGGCATCTTCAGAGAATGGTTGAGTAGGAGTATATGTGGAGTTTATATACTGTGAACACCTGTTGGGGAGTACAGTTGTCCCTCCACATTCACGGATTTGGCATTCGTGGATTTAAGTATTCATGGCTTGAAAATATTCTTAAAAAAAATAATAAACCGAAAAGCAAACCTTGTTTCTGCCATCTTATAGAAGGGACACCAGTTTACTATGCCATTGCTTATAATGGGACTTGTGTATTCACGGATTTGGGTATTCACAGGGGGTCCTGGAACCAAACCCCAGCGAATGTGAAGGGACAACTGTATATGTAAATTTGTGTATTTGAATGGTTAGTTTCTGGGTTTAGATATGCAAGGAGGATTAGTGTCTGTTTGGCTATCAACTAACCATTAGCCAAACAGACACTAATCCTCCTTGCATATCTAAACCCAGAAACTAACCATTCAAATACACAAATTTACATATACTCCCCAACAGGGGTTCACAGTATATAACCCCCCCCCACACACACAAACACTTCTACCCAACCATTTACAAACACTCCTACCCAACCATTCTCTGAGGATGCTGGCCACAGATGCAGGAGAAACATCAGAAATAAACTCTTCCAGAACACAGCCTCACAGCCCGGAAAAAACCCAAGGGAAATCTATGGATGCCAGCCGTGAAAGCCTTCGACTTCAGTAACAACTCATTGGTTGTTAACTGTTAGCCTGTTTCTACTAACTTTCCCATCTCTGGAAAAATATGTGGAGCTTAAAGTGGGGCCAATACTTTTAGAGTCTTTTTAGACATTGACCAAAATCCTAGATGGTGCAGGTGGAACATAATACCCTGTGCTCTGTGCCTTTTCACCTTGGCAGTTGGCAAACCCAGTAGGAATGCTGCTATAACCATTAAATGATCTGGGAAGGAGAGTCAGGAGATGGGGACTGCTGTCCTCCTGCAGTTTGCCAGAGAAAGAGGTAAAGGAGCAATGTCATCATTGGTCTTCTGCTTCTCTCTCAAGTATACTGTAGGGGGATAGGATGCAGTCCCTGCTGATCAGTCACTTCCTTCTCTGCTTCTACCCAGGAGTAACTTCACAGTGTTGGCAGCTGCTTAGGGGGGTGATTTTGGTCAGGGCATGAGAGGCTAGAGAATAGCCCCCTGCAACCTCTTCAGGAAATGGCATGTGTATGTGTAAAGCATGTATATGTCACAGGATCTGGCCATTGTGTGCTTGTTGGCCCCAGTTCATGAACTGAGTTCAGAGATTTGTAAGGACATGAGTAGGTACTTCCCTGTATCCCTGCAGGTGATGTTCCCCAATTGCATGGGGTGTTTATAAAACAAATTTTTAAAAAGCACAAAATACTTCTTGTAAGCTTTCAAAGCTCCACTGGCTTCTTCATCAGGTAAAAGATGTTTAAAAATCATACAGAAGAAGAAAAGAAAAGTGATGGTGTTGGGAGTCCCAGGTCTACATTTTGTAACAAATGTTGTAGTTCAGTTGGTCTGGAGAGATCTCAACGCAGGCAGAAGCCACTCCCTTCTTGGCCATGTGGGGACCAGGACAAAGGGCAGTAAAATTTGAACTCTATTAGTAGCAGTAAAGTAACTCTTTTTGGCATCTAGGGTGTCCTGTCTCCTGTGAAGCCATAGGCCCCTTTCCCAGGCAGAGAACACTGAATTTCTTAAGAAATTGCTATACTGCTAAACTTGGAAGAACTTTAGGTGCCAATGATATTCCCAGATAAAGTTTTACCATTGCTGGAGGAAGAAACCTCAAACAGTTAAGTCCCAGTCCTTAGTTCCCTCTTGTTTAGGATTCATCTGTTGCAGCAAAATCTGGTATCTTCAAATCCAGGAAACATATTCAGGAATAGCCATATTGGCCATACAACAAAATAAAAATCTGTTTTGATTTTGTTTCGTTTTGCTGTATGGCTAGCATGGCTACTCCTGAATATGTTTCACGGAGTGTTTGTGAGAACAGCTGCTCAGTCATAGCCACATGTTTGCAGGTGTCTGGGCTCAATGTGAGGGGTGTTGAGGGTGGGTCTAGGTAGCTTTGGGGGATGGGGCTAGGAGGTAGGATTGGTTTTCCATCATCCATATGTCTTCCTATGTATGAAAGAGTCTTCTGGAAAAGACTTTGATATCCCATGCTTGCTGAGAGGCAGACAATTTGAAAGGTTAATTGTGCAAAGGGGGAGGGTCTTGTGTCATTTGGACTAACAATTGGCTGGGTTTCAAATGTGGGAGAGTCAAAACTATTAAAGAAGAGGAGGTCTCCTTGTACATGGAAGATGAAGTGTGACATTTATGCCATTGGTGGGGTGGGTGAGTTCCCAGATCAACTCATAATTTGAGGGTAAACCCAGTGATAGTACTGGCTATGGAATTCTGTCCATTGTGATCCCAAGCAGTAGCTTTTCCAAGGTCTGGAGCAACATAGCATGGCATAGTGTGTTAGTATGCTTGCTTGCTTGCTTGCTTTGAAGTTGCCTGTCAGTGTATGCTGGCCCCATGACTTTCATAGGACTTTTTAAGGCAAGGAACACTCAGAGGTGGTTTTGCCACTTCCTTCCTTTGAAATGTAACCCACAGCACCTGGGATGTTACTTACGTAGTTACCATTCCAGGTGCTGTAGGCTATATTTCAGAGGAAGGAAGTGGCAAAACCACCTCTAAGTATACCAACACTGCTAAACTGGGAAGAACTTTTAGATGCTGTATAGGAAAAACTCAGCCAATTATAATAGAATCATAGAATTGTAGAGTTGGAAGAGACCACGAGGGCCATCCAGTCCAACCCCCTGCCACGCAGGAAATCTTGGTCAAAGCAATCCCGACAGATGGCCATCCAGCCTCTGCTTAAAGACCTCCAAGGAAGGAGACCCCACTACACTCCGAGGGAGTCTGTTCCACTGCCAAACAGCTCTTACTGTCAAAAAGTTCCTCCTAATGTTGAGGTGGAATCTCTGTTCCTGGAGCTTGCATCCATTGCTCCATGTTCCAGTCTCTGGAGCAGCAGAAAACAATAGTTCAAATAGTAAAAAATGATCAAGGTTTGGGAGAAATGGCGGGGTCAGGGAAGGGCTGGAGCTGTGGCTTGCAGCATCTGTGTAAGACTGTTGCATGACTTTCTGTGAATCAATCATTTTATTTATATCCCACCTTTTTACTAAAAGTAGAACTCAAAGCAAGTTTACAGAGCAAAAAGAGATAGAAGCAAAACAACATATAGCTGAAACCACCCCAAAAGTTAAGATGTAAAATAATGTTACAGTCTATAGAATTAAAACCATATAAAACATTAATTTAAAAGCATAGATTAAAACAGTACAGCACTAAAACAGAAGATCCACAATATAAAACAATCAGTTTCCAAACACCTGCTGGAATTTTTTTTTAAAGGATCTGATGGCAGAAAGACAGAAAGGATGGAGCCAGCCCAGTCTCCTGAGGAAGGGCATTCCAGAATTTAGTAGCAGCCACAGAGAAGGCCCTCTCCCTTATTCCCACAAAAAATGTCTGTGAAGGTAGTGGAATTGTGAAAAGTGTCTTCAGGCAGGCTCATGGGGCTGGGGGGAATATGGCCTTTCAGACAGCCTGGACCAGAGTTGTATAGGGCTTTATAGGTCATAAGCAGCACCTTGAATTGTGCCCGGAAATGGATGGACAGTGAGAGGAACTCTTGTAACAAAGGAGTCATATGCTCCCTCCAACCAATCCCCATTAACAATCTGGTTGCAGCTCTTTGGATCAACTGAAGTTTCTTAACATTCTTCAAAGCAACCCCACATAGAGTATGTTAATCCAGATATGATATAACCAAGGTGTGTGTCACCGTGGCTGTCAGGCATTCCAAGAAATGGGCTTGCTTATTTAAATTGTGCAAGCCCGCTCCTAGCCACCATTGAAAACTGAGCATCCAGGGTCAGGACTGAGTCCCAGGGTACACCCAAACTTCAAACCCCTAAAATCTGCATAGCCTCTCCCAGCTGTTTCATGTATATCTTGAGTAATGGGGGACAAAACAGAACCCTGTGGGACACTTTAGGCTGATGGCCAAGGAGTTGAACAGGTCCAACAGCACCACCTTCTGAGTTCACCCTCTGGGTAGAAATGGAGCCAATGTAAAACATTGCCCCTAAGTCCTATCCCTCTAAAGCAATCCAGATGGATACCATTGTTAGTGCTTTGAGAGCTGCTGAGAAGTCAAACAAAACCAAGAGGGGCACACACCCCTTTCCCGTTCCCAGTGTAGGACATCCACCAAGATGTCCAAAGCTGTTTCTATCCCATAACTAAGCCTGAGCCAGATTGAAATGGATATAGATAATCCGTTTCATCCAGGAGCCCCGTAGCTTGGAGGCCACCACATATTTTGTTACGTTGCCCAGAAATGCAGAGTGGCTGATAATTATCCAACAGAGTGGGATTTAGGAAGGATTTTTTCAACAGGGGCCTTATAGCTGCCTCCTTTAGGCAGGTTGGAATCCTGCCTTGCTTGGAAAGAGGCCTTAATAATTCCCATTACCCATGCAGCCAGTTTCCCTCTGACCTTTGCTGGCTTTCACCTCTCTAAGGATCCTGTCCTTATAGGTTGCACAAATTGGAAAGTATCTATTAATGTTGGAAAAGGATAAGCCAAGGTTAAATTAATTGGGCTTGTACTAACTATAGCATCCAAGTCAAAGTGGGCCCAAATGTTTTTATTTGCAAAGTGCTTAGCAAATTGTTTACAGTGGGCTGGATTCTGCTCTCATGAGCCAAGGTGTAGGAGACCCCTAGCAACTCAAAATAGTTCTGACTCTTTGCAGATGCAATGATGACAGAAGGAAATGTTTGATGTAAAGGTGATTTCACAATTCAGCAGCAAACTAGGGGAAACCCCATTAAAACAATCATTTGTTGCTTCTTTTAAAGGCCTTTCCCCCTGGTTTGGCACTGAAATTTGGTGGTGTAGATTGCCAGAAATATATGGCTCATGGTGGTTTAGGGGGCTCCTTGCCCACCAATGTTGCCCAGCCACACTTTAGATTGCTTACATGATTGCTCCTGTACTTGATATATACTGGCATAGAGATAAGATGTAAGGAAGCTGGTATGTGTTTTGGAGTATGCTGATGAAGGAGCATGACTGAGCCTTGTGAGAATATGCTGACCAGAATGTCAGATCATCCAAGCCTTTCTGTCCAACTTTTGGCAAGAGAGATTACAGTTGGCCATAGTGTGTTGGCAGGCAAGTCTGTGTTGTAATTGGAGGCCAGCCATGGTAGTAATGCTGGGATAAGCCAGCAGTTTAGAAAGGAAGGCTATGCCAGGGCCAGATCCCAGGCTTTTAGTTTAAAAAAACAAAACAGCAAGCTAGGTAGCCTTGAATCCTCATAGGAGATGACATTCTCTTCTAGCCCATGTATAGTTCAAAGAGCAAACAGCAGTGCTAAACAAAAGAATTCCAGAGCACACTTTACCTCCTTTTCTGATAGTTAAAAATCACTGTTAGCATCATCTACTTCCCCACCACCACCAGATGTTAACATATTCGAAGGGAGGGGTGGTAATCATGCTGGGTTTCTTTTTACAACATACATTATATACATGTTGACCCCCATGTCCTCAGGGTATATGTTCCAAGAACCCTTTTGATACCTGAAACCATAAATTATAGGGAAGCCAATTATTTTCAATGAGATGAGCACCTGACATTGACCATAGAATCACATTGGAGGACCTAGAAATGCCTATACAGAACATATGTTTTTGGATGTGGATAAGTGAAAACATGGATATGAAATCCATGGATACAGGGGATATGGAATGTCTGGAAGCCATGCCCTATGAGGAGCAGCTTAGGGAGCTGGGTATGTTTATCCTGGGGAAGAGAAGGTGAAGAGGGGACATGATAGCCATGTTTAAATATTTGAAGGGATGCCATACTGAGGATGAAGCAAGCTTGTTTTCTGTGGTTTTAGAAACTAGGACATGGAGAGCAATGGACTCATACTACAGGACTGTGGGCTAGACAATGCAACTGTTAGGTGGATTTGTAATTGGTTGACTGACTGAACCCAAAGGATGGTCACCAATGGCTCCTCTTCATTCTGGAGAGAAGTGACTAGTGGGGTGCCACAGGGTTCTGTCCTGGGGCCAGTGCTATTCAACATCTTTATCAATGACTCGGATGAGGGAATAGAAAGTATGCTTATCAAGTCTGCAGATGACACCAAATTAGGAGGGATAGCTAATACCTCAGAGGACAGGATCAGAATCCAAAATGACCTCAACAGATTAGAAAGCTGGGCCAAACTAACAAAATGAATTTCAACAGGGGAAAATGTATTATACTACACTTGGGCAGTAAAAATCAAATGCACAGATATAGGATGGGTGACACCTGGCTTTTTGGCAGTACATACAAAAGGGATCTAGGAGTCTTAGTGGACCACAAGCTGAACATGAGTCAGCAGTGTGATTCAGCAGCTAAAAAAGCCAATGCGATTCTAGGCTACATTAATAGGAGTATAATGTCTAGATCAAGGGAAGTAATAGTGCCACTGTATTCTGCTTTGGTCAGACCTCACCTGGAATACTGTGTCCAGTTCTGGGCACCACAATTCAAGAAGGATATTGAGAAGCTGGAATGTGTCCAGAGGAGGGAGACCAAAATGGTGGGAGATCTGGAAGCCATGCCCTATGAAGAGCGGCTTATGGAGCTGGGTATGTTTATTCTGGAGGAGAGAAGGTCTCTTCCAGCTCTATGATTCTATGAAAAGAGATTCCACCTAAATGTTAGGAAGAACTTCCTGACAGTAAGAGCTGTTCGGCAGTAGAATACACTGCCTTGGAGAGTGATGGAGTCTACTTCTTTGGAGGTCTTTAAACAGAGGCTGGATGGCCACCTGTCAGGAATGCTTTGTTTGTTTGTTCCTGCATGGCAGGGGGTTGGATTGGCTGGCCCTTGTGGTCTCTTCCAGCTTTATGATTCTGTGACCTGTGTTGTGAGTTATTCACTCATGGCTGCCATATTGACTAGAGAGCATGCAAAAATTAAGGGGGGTGTAAGACCATTAAGACAAGTCGCAGCTGCTGCGAACTGTTTTTGCTGTCAGACCCATTTATTTGGCTTTTTGGCAGTACATGGTTGTCTGTAGAACACTCCTCCAACACCCATTTTGAAAGAGCTGGTTTTCTTCCTAGTAGGTTGCGAGATGAAAAAGAAAAGAAAGTAAGTCAATGGTGACCAAATGGGTAGTGTTACTTAGTGGCTGGAGGGGGTGGAAACTTTGGTGCAGGCCCTTTTAGATAGTACAAAATCTTCCTGTTTTGGTGGTAGAGTCTACCATAAATGGCTAGTCAGCTATGTGAAGAAATGACATTGATCAGCTATAGCAGGGAAAGGCAAGAAGCAGAAACTTGTGTCTACTCCAGAATTAGCAGTTTAGTCTTAGAGTTGCTCAGGTTGCTTCCTCAGAGGATGTAGAAATAGCTCTTGGCCCCCAGTTTTGCTCTCCTCCTACATCTGCTATCTAAATAAAAGAGGATGTACGCTTGTTCATCAGAGCCATAGCTCCCAAACCATGAAATATATATGCCTCAGTCTTAATCTTCGTACTAAAATGTGGCATTCATAGCTATGGATCTGCACCTTGGTGTTGTTTGACTTGCAAAACACAGCAATTCCCTATTTACTTGCCATATTAGAAAACAGAATAGTCTTACAAGTCAGAGTAGTGCACAGAACATCTTCATCTATTTCTGTCTCTCTGAAGGATCCAGCTGTGAAATGCCAAATGCATACAATTCCTTGGCCAATGGAAAAGCCATGATGCATATGCATAGAAGGGGGTGTTGTACTGACCAAGGGCCACATTATCGATCCATAAAGGCTTCACATGTCTCTGTTGACCTCTGTGGGCAAGACAGAGATGTTGTTGGCTTCAATTAGCAAGCAGTCACAGCCATCTTCCAGGAAACTACAATCACAGCCAACTTCCAGGAAACTGATGCTTAATTCTCTCTCACACACACCCAAGCAATCAGTATCTCTTCTGTTTCATGTAGCTGGAGACTGCAAAGGGAGGGTGTATGTTTCAATGCAGCCATTGTGGTATCCTGATTCTGGAAATTGAGGGTCAGGGGAGTTGCTATACATGCCTTTTATGCAGAAGGGCCAAGTCTGTCCTTGATATATCCAGGAGGGGATGTGAAAAATTTAAAAATGCAAGGTACAAGGCCATTTAAAATGAGATAATGAAATGGACTTTGTCTGGTATCTAAAATATAACAACACTGGAGAGCGGGGAGGGGGGAGTTCTGTCATTTCAAAGTCTCTGCAGAAAAGTTGCTTTTCTAGAAATGTCACACTTATCCTTCCAAAGTTTCTTTCAAAGCCAACTCTTGGTGGTGGTGAAGATTTCCTATAAAACGTTACTCAGAGGTCCCTCTGTGCTGAGTGACAGGAATGGGAAGGAGATATATTGGAATCTATTGGTTGATCTCTGGATATTTTGTAACAGAGCTGCAAGGGTTTGTGTTTCCTGATAGCTGACAAAGAGTAAGTTAATTTGAAAACCAACCCACCCCCAGCAATAAAAAAAGCCATGCTGAAGCCCCTTCAGTACAAGTGCTATTTTTTTTTGTCATATCTTCTTTCTCAGCCCCAGTATTCCTCCATATAAAACATGAATCATAGAAATAGAAGGGACCACAAAGGCCATCCAGTCCTACCCCCTGCCATATAGGAATAAACAACTGCAGCACTCATCCTACCTCTATTTAAAAACCTCCAAAGATGGAGAGTCCACAATCCTCCAAGGCTGCACTGTTGAACAGTTCTTACAGTCAACAAAGTCTCCTTAAGGTTTAGGTGGAATCTCTTTTCTTGTAATATGAATCCATTGGTTTTTGTTCTAAGTCTCTGGAGCAGCAGAAAACAAACTGGCTCCATTTTCTATTGAGTATTATAACATGGCCTCTTTATTCAGGTAGGCATTGCCTTATAATTTATGTGGTAGAAAGGGCTTTAATTGAGTTGTACTATGTTTTAATTGTGTTTTATGTTGTTTTAACTTTATGCTTTTAACTAACCTTGCTTCATTTTTTTTAAAAAACTTGCATAATTTTTGTATCTGTACCCAGTTTTTAACTGGTTATAAGCTGCCTTTGATTCTAACCAAGGAGAAAGGTGGGGCATACATACACATGAACTTATCTTTGTATGACACTGTGGGGGCAATTTAGAGTTTTCTGTTTAGGCTGCACGTTTCATAGTAACTCAGATGTGGATTTCCACTTGCACAAATTATCTCTGCTTGTGGGTTCATGATGCACCTGATGTGACTGATTCTTTCCCAATTGCAAGCTCTACCGTCTTCCCTTCAATAGCCATTGTTTGGTTCCTGGCCATGCTTGGTGGTCCTTTGTTTATTACATCTGTGTTTGTAGAACTCCCTTCCTAGAAAGGCCTATCTGGTGCCTATTTTGTTAATCTTTTGTGAGAGGATATTGGACCAGGATGGTGAAGTGGTCTGAGCATTGGACTATAACTCTGGAAACCAGTGTTCAAATCCCTATTTGGCCATGAAAACTCATTGGGTGACCTTGTGCAAGTCACACACTCTCCTAGCCTCAGAAACCCCATTATAGGTTTGCCCATAAATCAGAAACAACTTGAAGGTACACAGCAGCAACAAATTGGGACCTGTCATGATACTTATTTCCTCCTCTGCTGTTTCTCCAAAACTGGGGAAACTCCCAGCTGCTGAGCTGACTAGTAAAATCAGAAGGAAGACAGCTGGGCAGAAGATCAAGCACCAGGGAGACAATGGAAGCTCAGCAGGCAAGAGTGTGGGGCAACCATGCCATGGAAGGGGAGGTATTAGGAGGTGAAAGCAGCCAGCTTGTGGAAGGAAGACAGCCCTAAAAGGAGGCCAAGGCAGGTAGGAGGAACAACTCACCATCCCCTTGAGAAGTACAGGCTTGTCCAGGGATGAGGAGAGGAGAAAAAGACCCAGGAGAGCTGCTGTGTGCACTTACCTTGCTGCCACTGATGGGTCCACACAAACAACCTAAAGACCGCAGGTCTATTCAAGTGCTTTGGGAACCCAACCCTGAGGGCTTCTGGCCACTCTAATCCAGTAGTAAGTCTGGAGGGGCTTCTGTTTATTGTTAAACAATGAGCAGATGACACTTTGGTTTGGCATCTCCTTGTAAGTAGATAGAGTCAAAGAGCTGTGATGTGCCACTCCCCATGGAGGAGGTAGATGGAGCCATACAGTTGTTAGCTTTTTAGAGGGAGGAAAACCACTTTCCTTATTCTCTCAAGCTCTTTAAACAACAGTCTTGTGGCTTTAGGACTAAAGTATTTTATTTTTGCATAAGTTTCCCCACCACAGTGAATACATTAAAAAAATCCTTACCAAACTGAAAAAATGACCCTCTGAAGCTAGTTCCTTTCTATAGTGCAGTTGAATTTCCCTCTCTGATCATTCCATACCACAGCTGCATTATCCTGTGTTAAAAGCAAGTGTGTTAATTGCATCACCTTGGAGCATAATGAATCAGTGCCCTTAACATTTATTTAATCATGGAGAGACAGGGAAGGTAAAAAAGAAAAGCAGAAAAAAGGAAAGGAAGAAACCTCCTTTGAATACAAATACAAACTTGTTACTGCCATTGGGCCCTTTCCAGCAACTAGGTTTAAATTTTTTATTGATCATAGGATTAGGGGTATGCGTTCATTTTGGATTTTCATCAGGTAGAAGTTGTATTGCTTTTGTTGCTGATTTGTTAGTATTTTTTTTAAAAAAAAAACAACAATTACATTCTATTTCACAGTGAGTCAGAGTGCAAGAGAAGATGTAATTTTGGCTCAGGACTAGGAAAACCTTAGTTTGAATCCTAGCATAGAACAACTGGACATTTTGCAGGGTTTGGAGAGTCATTTTTGGCTATTCCAATCCTTTGGTGGGCTTCAGCAGTATGCCTGGTGATGCCTGGAAGTTATGTTTTTGGTGGGGGACCCTCAGAACATTATTTGAAGGTAAACTGGCTCCATGGAGCCAGTTTTCAGCCAAAAAAGTGTTTTGTGGGTCCTTGGGGCCAAGAGCCAAAGGGGTCCCTTAAATGGCTCCATGTGGCTCACACAGTTCCCACTCTGGCATAGACCAAACAGGTATTGAGCACATTCAGGCAATCCAATAATCTCTTTGCCTATCCTTGGGTGCTTGCGTGGGAAGGGCATGGCAGGTGTGGCTGAAAAATAAAGGTGTTGGATCCAGAGCCATTGCTTCTGCTTAGTGAGGTTCCAGGTGAGAAAGGACTGCTTCACACTTCACATAGACTCTTATGTGAAAAAAATATTAAAATAAATCTAAAGCCAGTGTGGTGTGCAGTAGTTAGAGATGGGTTAGGGTATGGCAGCATTTCTTTGGGGGTAATCATGTTGTCAGGAGTTAGGGTTAAGCAGCAGCCACCTTAAGCAGCTATCAAGAGCTGGAGTGTATTTGTTAGCCAGAGGAGAGTGGTGTCCAGGTAGCAGTCAGCCTTGGCTTCCATTCTGCAACTGGTAAGGAAGCTGATCTAGCCTTCTGGGATCTCCAGGGATCCACTGAAGATTCCCTTCCCCTGGGTGCAGATTGCAGCCGGGTGCTGCCTGGTTGCCTGCCTCCTTCTTCCTCAGCCAGTAAATGGTCAGGGCAGTGTGGTCTTCCACTTGAAAGCTGCCTTCAGCAGGGAGGAAGAATGTGGAACTGCTATGATTCTATTATTCTATGCATGAGAGAAGCATTTCACTCCACCTGCACAACAGAAAATCCATAATTTTTTAAAATGTAAAATTGCCAGGAAACCCACCTGTACACCAATTGCACTATTACTTATGGTCATGTCAAGATACCAAGTGGCACAAGGCAGGTTTACTGCTGAATAGGATGAGATTCCTTGTTGTTATCCATATGTGTTGAAATTTGGGGCATCTCCCATGCCCATTCCCTCTTCCAACCCATGAACTGAAAGCTGGCACTTGGAGTCCTGGTGCCTTTTCCCCATTGTTGCCAGCCTTGTCAGTTGAGTCTTAAAATTTATTCACAGAGCACACCAGAGCTCAGGTGGCAGCAACTAAATCCATCTAGCAATTGGAATCAAAAGGAAAGCCATTTGAATGTTGCATCGGTGCTGCGTTACTTAGCAAATGCAAAGGATATTAATTACTCCATGTGCTCACAGATGTAAAATCCTGAATTTATCAGGACTTATGCATTGAGAGCAGATCTTAATTAACATGCAGTTAAAGAAAGAAAAAGGGGACTGAGGGGAAAGATACCCAAATGGAGGATCAAAGCTGAATCTGGTCTATTGCAGCCCCTACAGATGAACATGGGCTGTTTTAGGGAAGATGCAAAATGGGTTTTCATGCCAAATATACCTTCTATTTGTCTATTCCATTTCTTGAAGCTGGACGTCTTTTTAAAAATCATTTTCTATCACAGGGAGTGTCTTTTATGAAGCTGTTTCTGGCAACACATTTCAGTATAAATATGAAATTGCCATCCTTCATTGTAGAATGTTTTGCATGAAATGTCAGTGGGTGTTTTTTCTCCTTTTTTCCTGTTTTATTTTGTCAAATGCTGTACAAATATTTTACTGTGTTTCTTCCCCTCCCCCAAACCCCCACATATGATAATCAGGAGAGCATCCACAGATGAGTGGCAGATAGGTAAATGAATCAGGCTCTGTCTTGACAAACATAAGCAGTGCTCATGTATTTGTTTTGCATCCGTTAAGAGAGGCAAATGGAGAGCCTAAACACTGACATGCTCCTGCAATTTAAGAGTGACAGGATTCTGAGGAAGCAGAGCAGCCAGGTGGAAATGTGGTGCAAGCCGAAATGCATGTTGCTGTGTTTGATTGCAAATTGTAGCATACACACACAACCCTACCCCCATTGTTTAGCAGTATTAACCCATGCTATTTTTTTTGTCTCTAGGATATGCTGATGACTTTGACTTTAATTTAGAAGATGCACTGGATGATGGCCTTTCAACAAAGAGGCGTAAGTCAGCTGTTTGTGTGTGTGTGTGAAAGTGGGTGTGAAAGTGGGTGTGAGAGAAAGGGAAACCGCAAGCACAAGCTGTGAACAGATTGGCTTGTTGGCTTTTATGGTATTTTCATTGACAGAGGCTGTTTCCACAATTATAAGCAGCTAGAGATCAGCCCTGGTGGCGCAGTGGTTAAATGCCAGTACTGCAAGTCACCACGTCGCAAGTTCGATTCCAGCGGGCTCCAAGGTTCACTCAGCCTTCCATCCTTTCATAGGTCGGTTAAATAAGTACTCAGCTTGTGGGGGCAATTAGCTAACACACACATTGGACACTGCTTAATGCAGTGTAGATGTGTAAATTGCTATTGCTTAAAAAAACAATTTGTAAGCCGCTCTGATAGCCATTGTGGCTGAAGAGCGGGGTATAAATAAAAAAAAAAGTATAGATCCTGTATGTTAAAGCCAGACAATCTCTGAACCACATGCTACCATCTGGATGTGAGTGAGCTCCAGGGGCTGATTCTCCAATTCCAAACCATTTGCAGGTTGCTTCACACCCACCCACCCCCCCAAAAAAACCCAAAAACCTGAAGTCCTTTTCCAGTTTTATAAAACACTTTTTGTTTTTGTTCTGAGCTGTGGTGGGTTTTAAAGGACTAACACTCTGGGATGATTCCAGGAGCAGCAAGTTTGCCTGTTTTTATGTTTGTTTGTTTTTTGTCTGTGGGTGTGTCCTGGAGGGCCTCAGGAGCTACAGATACAGACTAGGGATGCATGTAGTACATAGTCTGTATGTTGATCACTCCTGCTAAGAATTGGCTTCACAGGTCAAAATAAGTCTGGAATCCTGTTAGTGACTCTATCCATTTGTAACCCCATGTCTTTTTCTTTTTTCTTTTCTTTTTTTTTTTTGCTATTGCAAAAGAGGTATTCACTACCTCCTTGCGCATTGTCCATATGCACATCAAAAGTAATTTTCAAAGCACTTGGAGTGCACTGCCCTGCCATTTATTAGCTGGGTTGGTGGGTGGGGGGAAGGTGCCCATTGCTTTAATCGTTTAAACTAAAGCTGGAAATCTGTTGGTGGTATATGCATGTGTAACCTCAGTGTATATGCACATGTGTCATGTTGATGGATGTTGTGAAGGAGGTCTTGTTACACCACCCACACAATGCAGAATCTCAGCCTAAATATCCACCTAAGATGCCCCCCACACACAGAGAGATAGCCAGATAGATGCATTTGGCTACTTACAAGCCTGGTGTAAAGCACATCCGAGCTTGTCTCAGGACCTCTCGGTATGCTGCTCTGTTTTGCTTGGTGTTAACAGCCCCTATTTTCCACTGTTTGTGTCCTTGTTTTCAACACAGAATCACAACAGCTTGCTTCCCAATCCAAAATGATCTAGGCTGTAAGGCTGGCCCACTTACTTGAAAATAAGACCCATAGAGCTCAGTGAGAATTAATGTCTGAATACATGTGTATGGAATTTTACTCCCAAGTTTCATTGCATTTGTTTTACTTCTGTGTCTTAATCAGAGTTTCTCCCCACCCCCTTTTGTCTTCCTACAGCTACTCACAAGCCACCTAAAACTCCATCTGGTGGAACAGGTGAGATTTTTGTATGGTAAATAAAGAGTGACAAACACAAAGTGTCGCTTCTCACCCCCCATGCAATTTCCTTTTAAAAGGGACAACTCTTTTGTTATGCAGAATGTTAGCAATAGTTCTTTCAGGTCAGGAGTTCAGGAGTGGCAGCTTCTTATTTATTGCATTGTTGCATCTGTCTTTTTCTCTCTCTTTCTCATTCCCTTTCTCTTTCTGCATTTCTCTTAGGCAGTGGCTGCACTAGGAGGGTGCGGAGAGGCCACAACTGTGGGGTGGGAGATGACACCAGCCTTGGTGATGCCATCACAGCTCTTAGGCTTGCCTGGGGTCAAAGTGGTCTGGCAGACACTAAAAGAAGCAGAACTAATTGCAAAAACTTATTATTTGCTCTGGTGGCTGCTGCTATCAAGTACAAAGGTAGCCATACGAAGCCCCAGAAAAAACCTGGACAAATTCAGAAAAAAATGTGGGTTTTCCCTGTTTTTTTCCTGAAGCCTTTTTTGGTCTCCTCCCCCCAAGCAAATGAAAAAAATTGAAAAAAGGAAGCGGTTCCATACAGTTCAGGAGATTGTTGCTTCATTTGTAACAAATAAAAATTAAAAAAATAAATAAAAGTAAATTCCATTTGTAATAATTGTTTGAATACACTGTATTTTTAATATACCAATTGTGATAATTTATGCCAAATCAAATACTACATAGTCATATTTTATCTTCCTAAAGTGACTTTCAATCTGTAAAAAGTGCAAATATTGCATTTTTTCAATTTTTCTAAAAATGTCCATTTTCTGAAAAAAACCTGGGGAAAACAGGGTTTTTCTCATGGCTTCAAATTTCTGGAAATTTTACATCTCTAGGGGAGGGATGAAACAACTGCACAGGAAAGGGAATGAGAAGGTGGTATGATCACAGTTGCTCAGCTAGCACTCACCTCACTTCTCTTAGTTCAAAGAAACTTGTAGGGGTAGTGATGGAGGAAATATACCCTTGCATATGCACCCAGAAAGTCTCTCATATGTATGAAATGGTGCAATGGGTCTGAGCAAAATCTCATGGATCCTTAAAAGGCATTTATGGACCATTGCAGGTCATGGGTAGATTTCAGTTTGCTGGTATTGAATGATCAGATTTAAAATCTCAGAAGTCCTGATAGGGAAAGAGTTAGGATTCTCAAAGGTGAAACAACGACAACAGTGAAAAATCCCCACTGTGCCTTAAATTAGTCTATCAGAATTTCACAATAAAAGATACATAGATCTGTGCTTTGGTCTGGTTGGTGGACTTCAGTGTTCTGAGGGTGCGGCTATACGATCATAAAAAAATCCATATGGGGGGCAAAAAATACGAACAGCCTGTCATTTGTATGCATACGAACCGGCTATACGATTTTTTAAACCCCCTAAACTCTGTATGACTCCCTCTTCCCGAAGCTGGCTGGAGCGAGCAAGCCAAGAGGCAGTTTTAAATCTCCCACTGCTTTTTTTTTTTTTTTAAAGGTTCCTGGTTTGCGGACAGTCGGTTTTCCGTATTTACAATATAAAATAAAAATAAATAAACATATACATTCACGGACTTACCGGACACTTGCTAGCCGGGAAACCAACATGGCGGCCGCTCCCAATTTCCCTCCGTGCTAGCCCCGCCCCCTCTACTCAGCCAGCCAATCAGATTACACAGCCTGTTCGTATGTGTGCAGACCTGTCAGCCATCCGAATGGCGTACGGATTTCTCTTCGCGATCCGCTTTCCCTCCCGAACGCCGCGTGTGCGTATTTCTGGGTGGAAAACCAGCCCCCCCTCTTTTGCATTCGTGTGCATCCGAACGGCCGTTTGTACCGAAGTGCGAACTTTCGCACGCCATACGTATTATTTAAATCGTGTAGACGGGACCTAAGTTTGTTGGTTTTAAGTATATCCTGCAAAGTCTGCAAACTCCTAAAGTATACATACAATTCAAGCATGCATATTTGGGAAAACTGCTGCAACTGATGTTTTATTTAAACTCTGAACACACTCTTATCTCATCTGACTTTGGAAGCTAAGCAGGGTTGAGCCTGTTCACTATTTGGATAGGAGACTACAGGTTAATACCGTGGTCTTCAGGTAGATCTAGGGAAGCATCCTGCTTGAAGCCTAAGAGGCCACTGCAGCTGGCTACAGTACTAGGCTAGATGGACAGCTCCCCATGTTCCTAATTCTGGTTTTAAAAATTAAAATAGAGGATTGTGGTCTGCCCACCAGCCTCATATTCTCTATTTTGTACAGAATCCTAGAAGAGGATTCTCTGCCTTTTCTTCGCAAACGAAGATTCAGGAAGGACTCTTCCCACACTTACTGCAAGCGCGCTGATGACTAAAAAGGCCAATCCAAGATAAACAAGTCCAGTTGCAGAAAGCACAGCAGAAGGTCTCCTTGGCTGATGATTCCGGGTTGTGATTCTTCTTGTGTTGTCATTTCTCTTCAAGACTTCTTCGGCGTGAGTTCTCAAATAAGGCTGCAGCATTGTGGATAGTGCGTCTCCATGCCTCCCGATGTGAGGCTAGGGTGGACCATTGTTGGTGATCAATTTGGCCAAGCTTGAAATAGGAATTGTATTGGATGGGGGAGGAAACCCTGCCTGGCAGTCCTCTTCCAGTATAAAACATTCTCACTTCTTTCATTTCTGATTATTACACTGTGGATTTGTCTATACGAGGGGGGGGGAATGTGGATTGATGCGTACTCATGCAAATTCGAAGCAGGATTGACCTGTCATAACAGTGGTTGGCAAAATCGCAGGCATGTGAGGATATTGGCTTTTGCTGTCCAAATGGGCATGCCTATGATTCAAAATGGCGGTCATGACGCACATTTTTATTTTCATCAGTTGATGCTGCCGAATGTTGTTGTTTTTTTAAAGGCATATCTAAGGTACAGAAGTGCAATAGTGTGTTATTCCACTTAAATAACCATAAAAATAAAATAAAAGGCTGTTTTGTTACCTCAGCACATGATCGCTAAGGCGAAAATCCAAGATGGCGGTTCCAGGGAGCTTGCCTTCTTAGCAAGCCCGCCCCCTGCCAATCAGCTTTCTACTTCTGCTTTTCTGGTACTATGTGAATAAATGCTATCGCCTGTCCTAATGATCGACAATGCACATTCTCTATGGTGTTTGGGCTTTCCCCAAGGAGTTTATGGTGGATTCTAAGAGGATTATTTTCACCATTTAGACAGGCCCTGGATCTTGCACATGTGCAAGAACAGTATTTTTTTTAAAAGGCATATCCACAAAAAATTTTAAAAGGCTGTTTCATTGCCTCTGCACATGATCGCTAAGGCAGAAATCCAAGATGGCTGTTCTGGGGAGCTTGCCTTCTTAGCAAGCCCCATTTTAGTGGCCCTTGACTTGTCATGGAAAGAGGTGCTAACCTCCCCACAGGGTTGTTGTGTGAATAAAATGGGATAAGCTTGTGTGTGGTGTCCTGAACTCCTTGGAGAAAAGAAGAGGATACACAGTGCAAAAAGGACACAGAGAAAAAAACTTTACAACTCAGCAGTGGCTTATTTTACATGTGCATTTATTTTCTGGACAGGTGACTTTGACTTGCCTGACTCCTTTGATACCCCACTAGAGAGAACAACAAAACCAGCAAAGGCAACCACCGGACCTTATCCAAGGAAACCAGGTAGAGTGGCTCCTCTCCCTCTCTGTTATATTCTTGGTCAAGGATGGTCAAAATTTCCCAGGCTTTTGGGTGCCTTCCAGAAGCCTTCATACCATCAAGAGTGGCAAGGCGCAACTGCTCCTGCTACCTTTCCCTTTTTTCAGCTACTTCTTTCTCTTCTGCCCAAAGAGAAAGCTGAGTCATTTGCCTTCTCTGGAAGGAGAAATTTCCAAACCCTGGTGGCGCAGTGGTTAAATGCCAGTACTGCAAGTCACCATGTTGTAAGTTCAATTCCAGCGGGCTCCAAGGTTCACTCAGCCTTCCATCCTTTCGTAGGTCGGTAAAATGAGTACCCGGCTTGTGGGGGCAATTAGTTAACACACATTGAAAGCTGCTTATTGCGGTGTAGATGTGTAAATTGCTATTGCTTAAAACAATTTGTAAGCTGCTCTGATAGCCTTGTGGCTGAAGAGCGGGGTATAACTAACTAACTAACTAAATAAATAAATTTCTATCATGAACTTGCTTATGTTTACCCAAGAAGGCCCAGCCCTGTTTAGAGGGGCAGGGAGTGAGGCATTTTCTGATGATTCTGCCTCTTGTCAAATCCATTGGTTTTACATCCCACATCAACTCCACCCTCCCCTCCAGTGATTTGAGGGGTTTTGTCTTCTTTCCACCTGAAGCAGCATGTGTGGTGTGGTACTGGTGGGGGAGCCTGTTTGACATGTTCCCTTAACGATGTAGAAAGCTGAGTTATGCATCACAGAGGGAGCCTGCCTTTGAGAAAATAATCCCTAATTAATATACTGCTCCAAAACCAGATTTTGACCTAGCCTGTCGTTTTGTCTGAAGGCCTCAACAGACTCAAGCTAGAAACTCACAAGTCTTTGGTGTTAAACAGAGGAAAGAAACAATGTTGATAGTGATTGGTGGAAAATTGCCACATAGTCCTCAAAGTCTGTGAGGCGTACCATGATGTAGGTCACCAATTGCTTACGCCTCTTGACTGTTTACCTAAAGATTGTCTCAGCTCAGACATCATACTAGATCGTGGTTTGGGCTAACCATAGTTCTCAAATGGTACCACTATCTACTTCAGTTTGCTCTGCACTCAGATTCACAAGTATATAAGTTCACTTCTGTCTCTATGGTGCAATTTCTAAAAGAGAAGCAGCAACCATAAAACTGATTTGTCTATTTCAGATTTTTATTTTACAATTTAAAACTTTTTCCTATACGTAGCATATTAGTCTTTCATGGGCCTACTAGCAAGATGTTTCACAAAAATCACAGGAAACATATACAGTGGGCCCTCCAGATCTGCAGGAGTTCGGTTCTGGACCACCCCGCCCCCTAGCAGATGCCAAAAATTGCAAATGATTGTGTCTTATATTATTAAATCGTAGCAACGTGCACACTTATGCTTCAGTGCACCTGTGTGCACATCACCACCATTTTATATACGGGACATGATGACCTGTGGTCAGTTGAATCCGTGGATCCAGAACCTGCAGATCTGGAGGGTCCACTGTACAGTCAAGTTGGATATTGGGAGAACACCTTGAAAGATGGTTAGACTGGTTTTAGATTGCCAGCTGTTAGAAAGCCAGTTTGTTGGTTAAGCCATGCAGCCATACCAGCTTTCTTAACTGTTGTTTGTATGTTGTTTAATTTATATGTGTATGTTTGCAGTCTTGCTTAGGGCTGATTCACATGTTTACTCATACATACTTCACTTGAAATTCACATAGCTGGCTTCCATATACAGATGAACATGTGAATGACCTCCATTGCAATGTTTCTGAGGTGGGTTGTGTAATATGGGAGCACTGGCTGGAATCCTCGTGGAGACTTACACTAGTGTAACACCTCATTACACCATCATGAGGCACTTTTTGGAGCTGCACTCAGCAGCAGTTGGGGGTGGGAGAAAGCTGTTGGTGGTGCCAGAGAGAGCTCTGTTGCCTCCCAACCAGCTCAGGAGCTGGCAAGGCATCAGTCTCTCCTGATAGACGTAGCTTTTGCTGCTGTTCCCCACCCCACTGTGGCAGCACTCAGGCCATTTTACCTCGATGGTATGCCTGTGCCACTGCTGACATAGTTACAGTGGCCAACATTATCTTCTGTTTTGGGTATCTAATTTGTGCTGGCCATTTGTTATGTGTGAGATGTAGTCTGGAATTCAGGTGGGGACATCTGCATGCGTAAGTGTCCCTTATGCATGTGGATATGCTTTTTGGGCACTGTGTGGGTTGGTATTCCTGTCTCCACACAACATCCAAAGCCTCCATACTGGCCTACTTTAAAGCATTCTGTGCTTCATTGTGAACTAGGCAGGATCAGAGTAGCATCTGTCAACTGCACTCCTCAGCCAGACTCACAGTGATTAACAAAGCGCTGAGACCTCTGGAGAAGCCCCACAGATCTCAGTGCTGATGTCGTCATTGTGCATCCAGTTATTGGGGGGTGGGGTAGCCATACCTTCTCCAATCCTGCCTGGTCACGTTGAAGCATGAAATGCCTGTGTGAGGTGGATCCATGGCCTTGAAGTAAGTTTGAGGGCTGGTATATGGGTCAGCATAGTGTAAGGTCTTCATGAGGGTATTTATGCCATGCTGAGAGTATGTTGAATTGAGGCCACAGGCTGGTGGAAGATGCATACTGACCTTCCCTGCTGCCCTCACTTCTGTGGTCATATCCCTGTTTACTTGACCAACAGAGTTGTGGAAAGTGAAAGTCAGTCCAGATGACACCAGCTACATCCTTTCCATGTCTTCTGTAAATTGTAGAAATTGAGGTACTTCCACCTGGTAGCTCTTCATACCCTAGTCTTTTGATATAAGGGTAACCATTTGGGGGTTTTAAAATATTTTCTCCTGTCTTCAGATGATGGCCGTTGGAATGTACTGCATACTACTACAACCAAGCAGCCTAAAACCACCAAGCCCCCTCCCAAGAAGACCCCAGGTAAATGCGAAACTTTGGAGGGTACATGAGGTAACAAGGACAAATATCATGAATATGTGAAAGGATTTAAGTCACTTCTGCTTCTAGATAATCTGAATCCTCTTGTTGTCCCAACTAAAGTAGACTCATTGAATAAATGTTTTTTTCTCTAAGTATTGACACACTGTTCAACAGTAGGTTCAGTGGGTCTGCAAGAGCAGGGACTAATCAATAGGATTAAGGCCAACGTTATGTGTTTTTTTTTTTTTTTTTTTTTTTTTTTTTTAGCAGTGGAGGGTGGTGTTCTTGTGCAGTTATCTCCTTTCATTTCCCTCCAGTAGGCATGTGAGTATACCTTCTATCCACTTTTGGAAAAGGACAAACCTAGGGCATCTGGTTACAAAGTGCTTCAAGTCCATTTGGTTACGAAGTGCTTCAGGTCCACTAGGACAAATCCACAGGCATTGTAGATTTGATACCCCACATTCATAATCTCTGCATAGTGTTTGATCAGCAGAGACCATCCTGGAGCAAGGTTGTCACTTCAAAACAGGAACTATCTGTCATGCTTTCTTACCAGTGCGCCCTGAAGTGGAAGCACAGTGGTGCAGATATGCCATGAGTGTGAGGATATGCCTTTCAGTCCCTCCTATACCTTCCTTCACAACTGTTGGCCTCTTATTTTTCCTTCAGTTCTTATAACCAATGCTATGGAACATGTGTATCAAATTTCAGTATTCTGTCTGCCATGGAATGTACTATTGTGTGCACATTCACATGAGGGCAAGGTTTAGCAAGACAGATATTACTTTCTGTGGCAAAGGGTATAATCTTTGATTAATGTGTTTTCCTGGCATTTGATGCACCACATTTCTGTGCCAGCAGGACATGGTGGAATGAGATTAACGTGGCTTACAAAATATTGCAGGAAAATATGGAGATGTCCATTTACATCTTAACCAGCAACTCCTAAAAAGGGTTGAATATTTTTTAATGATAGAACCTTCTGTTGACATCTGCAATGATAGGACATTTCAGAAGAGTAAATCCCAAAGATAACCAACATTCTGTTTTATAGCAAAAGATCCAATGGACTTTGACTTATATGATGCCTTGGATGATCAAAATGATGGAAGAGGTGGTGGAACACCAAATGTAAATCCTGGTGGAAGAGGTACGTTGATAAATCTTGAGTTTCTTCTGAATAGGCATCTGTGTGTCTCCTATACCTCTAAGCCAGTTCAGTGGAGTGGTTGTCAATGAATAGGTTAGGGAAGAAGTTTGAAAAGGAAAGGAACTGGATAGAATTTGGGTCTGGCTGAGCTGAGGATTCCTTGCTATCTCATCTTTTCCTTCAGAAGTAGTCAGAAGGGGGAAAGGGAAATCCAGAAACTGGAAATAATGAGTTGTAACTAATACAGTTACCTGTTATGAATAGACATAGGGGAAATGGCTGGTTGGAGCTGGCAGATTTTATCTGCTTTCTCTCACCACCACTGTTTGACCCTAGAGGTAGGACAACCTATAGCAAGGACTTTAGAAGGATTCTCACCATAGTGTGTATGGTAATGAGGATGTAACAAAGCCACATCTCAAAAGTAATATAAGAAATGGGAAGTTGCCTTAATGATGTAACAAGTAACATTCTCTGGTTACTCTTAAAAGTAACATTCTCTATTTATTCTTAAAAGTTACTTTTAAAGGACATTTTAGAGGCAATTGGGCAGGATTTTTCTAGTTGTATGTCATCCCATCCATGCTAAGATTGATTGGATAGTGAAAAGTATTGAAATAACAATGAATATAATACAACAAATGTTGCAGAGATTACTTGTTAGAATTGCAGTGAGTAAGGGCTAAATGCCACAGTGCAATGCAATGCAAAGGAACTACTTTCAAAAAGTAACTTTCCAAGCACTGGGGGAGCCAAAGTGTAGTTGATCCCAGCCAGGCTGTTAGAGAAGGCTGAGTCTCTACCTGAGGCAGCCTTGGGGTGGGTGGTAGAAACATCCTGAGTGTGTTTCTGTGGTGCTTCATGCTGGCAGAGCAGTGAATGTACTCTTGAGTTGAATCCTGAACTTTACAGGAGCTATCCACGGTGCTGAACCTCAAAATAGGTTGAGCACCTTGGATGATGTTGTTGTTGTGTACCTTCAAGTCGTTTCCTATTTATGGTGACCCTAAGGCTTTTGTGGGGTTTTCTGAGGCCGATCGTATGACTTGCCCAGGGTCGCTCAGTGGGTTTCATGGCCGAGTGGGGATTTGAACCCTGGTCTCCAGAGTCATAGTCCAACACTTAAATCCCTATGCCATGCTGGCATCTTGAATAGCTTCTTTGAAATCTCAAAAACACAGAGAAGATCCACCACCCCATTGACATGGAAGCCACCGGCTTCAACTGGGGTGTGTATTGGTGGGCTGGGAGCAGAGGACATCTGTAGTGGTAACACAAAGGTACAAAAATCCTGCTACCGTGTAGATCAGATTTGTTACACATAAAACTGGCAGTATACTATTGCTTTGTGGGTTTACAGCATGAACTGAAAGCAGACTTAGTAGTCTAGATACGTAATACTTTACAGGTGCAAACTACAAAAACATGTTGCAGTGTAGAGTGCTCTTTTTCAGTCTTCCAGTCAGTCATGCCTTCCCCCACATTCTGCCCCACCTCCATCATCAGTTAGCATTATGTGGATGTTGGGAGTACACAGTGTGCACTAAGCTATTTGGCTGCCTCCTTCCCCTGTTGCTTCATCATTCTAAATAGGTTTGGTGCTTCGGCTAGTCCTTGAAGTTCTTCTCACTGTTGTCCCCTTCTTCTCCAAATGGGTGGTTCCATTTTGGCTGCATCAGAAACATCACTCATGCTGCCTGAACACAGAAATAGAGGGAATGATAATGTTGACACCTCATACTGAGAAGTGTGTTTTTCTGATATATTTTTAAACTTCCCCCTCATCACTCATTCACCCTAAGGATGATTGCATTTCTTCCTTAAGAAATTGAATAAGATCAATTTCTTGAGGATGAATGCAAAAGCATCACTTCTCCACCCCCTGTGTTCTTCTAGTTAATGCTATAAAAATAAAACAGGTGTTTTGGCAGAATACTAATGCTATTGGAACTTGTTTTTTTTTTAATGCTTCATTTGCTTTCATGGTATTGCAAAATCTAAATCAACAACTGCTATTTTCTATGATCAGTTAATGAATAAAGAATCCTGTTCCAGGCTCGAAAGATAGAGGTGGAAGAGGTGGAAAACCTGGTAAGGAGTCTTGGATTGGCTCCCAGCTGATGTCTTTCTCCACCCCACCCCCCAAAAACCTTTGTTTTTCTGCCATCCTTTCCTTCTAAGCATTTAAAAGTCACTCTATCTGCACAACATGCTGGGTTTTTAAAAAATGCTGGATGCCTCTACTAATCTTTCCCTATTAATCACATCACCCCTCCTTTCCTTCTTGGTCCTCCCCCCCCTTTCTATGACATTTCTTGTTTCTATGATTTGATCATAGAATCACAGAGTAGGAAGGAATCATGGTGGTCACTTAGTCCAACCCCTTCTTCTTCATAGGATCTGTAATGCTGGACTCAGGTATGCACTGTAGATGCCAATATCAGATCTGGGTTATTTGGACGCTCAGTCTGGCACACGTCACCTTTTTGATTATTAAACTCTTAGAGAATCTGCTAAAGCTGCCCTTTTTCACTCAAAACCATATAATATTACATGGTTGAAAGGCTTCGAGCCAGATTGCTGTACTAGTTAAGTGGTGTGTGTGTGTGTGTGTGTGTCAGTCTGTGTATGAGAGATGGATGGATGGACCAATCATTCATTTCTCTTCATCAGGAGCATTTTTGTTTGGTCTTCTTGATTCTAGTGCCCACAATAGGTTTAAGAAGACCTTCCTGGCTCTTTACTCAGAGGAATGGCCAAGAGAGCTCCTTCCAGTCAGAGTACAGTAGTGACCACAGGGTCCAACCAGCACTTCTTACTTTGTCCCTCCACTGGGATCTGGAAGGAGGTCTTGCATCTTAGAGTTCCTCCTTTAGTTGCTTCTCTTCTCCCTTTTCTTACAGATCACTACTATGGGTTGCTTGTAGCATGTGGAGGAGGGGGAAGAGCCCCTGCTCCTTGTAACTGTTGTCCAGATGAAGGATAACCACCTCTGCCTGAAGCTCTCACAGCTGTTAAAAAAGGAAAGAGCCCTGTTCTCTTTTGTGTCTTGCTGCCCTGGTTTCTTGCTTGCTTCTTTCCCTCTACAGTATTACTTGGGAGCATTATATGACCTGGAAGTGACATTTCCAATGTGCCTTCTTTGCATGTGATCAGATGTTTCCCCGCCTTAGTTGGCCATTGCCAAAGCATGGTGTGTGCATACATTTTTTCCTCTAAGCTACCAAAAGGTCTCTCACACAACATCATATTAAATCAGGATAGGCTGTTGAAACATTGTTGGACTTTAGTACCCATCAGCCCCATCTAGTACAGCAAAGGATCATGGATTATGGGAGTTGTGATCCCGCAACACTTGGAGTGCTTCAGTCTTTCCACCATGTGCTAAATTGTTGGTGTTAGCAAGCTCAGCGCCAGAATATGGGCATTGTCTTATACAAGTATACCTCAGTTAATGAAAGTAGATGTGTTCCTGGGCATTTTTAACAGAACATATGTAACAGAAAATTTGGTACCAGGGGCCAAAATAATATGGAAAGAATAGGAATATATTCCTATACCACAAAGGAACAGTACATTTCTCAGTAAACTCTACATGATAACTCTTTATTCAAAACTAACAACATGGACATGTGAAAAGAAACAACCAGGTCAGGGAAGCCTTGCATCAGTAATAAAATTTTGAACCTTCTAGAGATCACTTGAAAACCTCCTCCAAAATACATCCAGGGATCATAGCTGTTTACTTATGCTCAGTAAGAGATTCTGGGGCAGCTGTTGTTTACCTTGCTATTACAGGCAGAAGGAATCCCATTCCTTCTCAGATGAAGCTTTATTGTATTGTATACTGCACACAAGCTGCTGCCGACCTGGCACTGAATACCTGGGTTTCTGTAGCTTTCATTCATCATCTTCTCAATGCTAATGCTGCTAAAAATGTTGAGCTAGACAGAAGAGGAGGAAGAAAAGATGGAGTTGAGTGGGTGTGCAAAACTTTGTAAAAAGGAGCTTCTTTGTCAGAGGCCTTGTTAACTGAGGTATGGCTGTATATGTAGCAGAATAAGGTGGCAGAGTTCTGTGGGATAGAATGGATCAATGGATCTCAAATGTTTTGATCCTCATACAAGAAGAAAACTAGCATGGCAAGGAATAAGCCAGTCTAACAGTTTATCTCCCTGCTGTACCGTACTTGTTTTTTTTTGTTTTGTTTTTTACTTGCAAGGAGCATTCAAATTGGTCCTCCTATCTCCAGTACACTCCAGTACACTCCATTAAGACTGGGCTTTAGGCCCCCATGTCATTCTGTGTGGCAGTATGGTGATCCTAGATCCATCCTAGATGCCTGCTAGATTCTTATTACAGTTTGAAAAATTTATAATCCAGTTAGAGGAGTTGTTGAAATTGTGGTCAGAGGAGTATATACACAACTCACCAAAGTATTAAGGAATAGTAATACTTTTTACAGAAAGGAAGTACATGAGATTTCTGGAAATGTTTATATAGTCATCTTGTCCCCATATCACCATTTTATGAGTACTTATCTGTTGTGAATTCCATAAAGGAATCTGAACATGGCTGCAGAGTTAGGGATGCTTAAACCTGTTGATTTCAGGAGCCTTTTTTCTTTTTCTTTTTTTAGTAATCTCCATGCAAGGGTAGAGGTGAGCATTCAGCAATCCTTGCCTAAGACTGTTTATAGACTAAAATCAGCAACTGGAATTGGGCCTGGAGCCAAACATGAGCTAAGCCAGATGGAAAGTGACATCATTCTGGTTCCCCTTGGCTGTAGCCAGACAGTGCTGGTTGCCTCCCTCATCCTAGCCAGTAACTGGCCCGAGCATTGCCCCCAGGGTTCAACAGATGCTTAAGATGTCTGGGTTTGGGGTGGTGCATTTGGAGCTAGTGAAGAGCTTCTCACACACCACGCCAAAAGAGACAGCCATGCCCATAACCCCAAGTTGTGCACAAGTGTGTCACCAACAGGATTCCAGCATGTGGATTAATGACATTACAACAGGGAGTAACTTGTCCTAGGACTCAAACAGTGCTTTCCCTTGCTTGGGGCAACCAGTGAAACAACAAAGAGCACTGACAACACACAATATGAGGGGGTAAATTGTAGTAGCCATTGGAGGTGACAAGGGGGACCTGATACAGGGCTACTTTTTGAAAGAGCTGGGTTTTTGTAACTTTTGCTTCTGCCCACATACTAAATACTTACATGCTTTTCCTATTCCATACCTAGCCAGTACAAGCCCAGCTAAGAGATAATTCTCTTCTTTCTTATAGATAATACTTGAAAACACTGTTCTTTTGCTTACTGTTGGCAAATCAAAAATGAATGTGTATTTAGGGCTTTTTTTGTTTTAAAAATATATTATGGACTAGTTCAAGCAATTTCTTTCCTTTAAATATTTCAGATATTTCAGACTCTGACTTGGCTGATATCCTTGATGATGGAGCATACCAACCAGATAAGAAGAAAGGTAGGTTCTCTCTGGCTGCTTTGATAAAGGCTTCCAGGATTTGTCATACTTCCATTCTAAATATAATGTCCTTGTTTAGGAGTAATTCTAAACCAGGAGTAGGAAACTGTGGCAGGTTCAGGGACCAAATTTTATCTCTGCAGCTGGCTGGGCCACCTCGTGTTTGCTGAAATTTTAAAACTAGAAGTTACTTGAGGGGGGGGTGCAGTGTCTATGTTTGTCAAGGCATTTGGGAGTCTGGAGAGCACTGAGGCTTAGGAAGTGTTTAAAGAGGCCTGATTGCAGAGGCCTTCATATGAAGCAAGGTACTTTTTTGGGGGGGGGAGAACCCATACCACCTCAATTTGGGGAGATGTGGAGGCTTCGTGTCTGAATAGCTGGAAGGAGCAAAGAAACTACTGTTTGTCTGTGGGCTGCACTTTGCCCACACTGCAAACTGTTAGCTTAGCATCAGAGAACAGAACGTATGCTGTTTTGTCCCCTGCTACTCCCCCCAGATTAGCTTTGCTTTTTACAAAAGCTTCCATTGGTACCAACTCATGAGTAACATGTCCTATTGACTTCATAACCAATTTACAAGGCAGTATTTTTGCGTATTTAAAACAGGAAGAAACCTGTTCAATAGCTGGAAAACCAACAAAGAGTAATGGCACATGGAAAAGAACATTCCCATGGCAAAGTCCCTGTGGACTGTAATGAGATCCCAAGAAGCATGGAGTGATCCCCAGTGCCTGGGACTCCCCATCCTTCCTCTACACTGACTTGCAGCACCTGTAGGCAGTCTTTCATAGCCTTACCTGGAGATTCCGGAGGTTTAACCAGTGGCCTTCTGCATTACAAACCGGGTGCTCTGAGCTGCAGCCCTAATTCTACCAAGGAGTATTAAATCAAAACACTGTGAATCATAGCTCTGAAAGGTCATCTTCTCTGAGCCCCTACTAGGTAGAAATCCACTGCTAAAACTTCCCTGTGAGGTGGGACAGCCAGAGTGGTTTGGCAAAAAAAGTATTATTATTTTTTAGCAATCTCCCCCTTTCCCCAAAGTTTAAGATTTTTTTCTTTAAAAAAAAAAAGGAAATGGAAAAGAAATGAGGTCCCGTCTATACGAGGGGGGAAAATACGATCTCCTCCAAAGAAACAGCAATTCGCAATGCTGTGGCCTATCTTAATGCCCCCTCTAACTTTGCATGCTCCCTAGCCAAGATGGCAGCTGCAAGTGATTTACTCACCATTGTAAATCTGCCTCCAATTTTTTTTTTTAAAAAAAACTGTTCACCATGGTGCACACAAGCGATACTTCATATTTACAAAAGAAAAATTAAGAAAAGAGAAAGATTGCCATTTTAGCTCCTTACCGGTCTCTCACTCAGCCAAAAATCCAATATGGTGGCAGCAAACGTTTTCCCTGTTTGCTAGCCCCACTCCCATGCTCATCAAGCCAATCAGCTTACACTGCATCATCACAGCAATGCAAATGCAACTATCCTAACAATTCCACATTTGCATGCCCTATGGAGCTTTTTAAAAACTCAGAGAAAAGCTCTGAAAGCTTCCCTTTGGAGCTTTAAAATGGATTTGGCTGCCCCCCTTCTGAATGAGAGGTATTGATGCGAATGTCTGTTTAGACAGATTGCCTTCCATGTGACTGCCATTTGGATTATTTTTACCATTTGGACGGAACCTGAGTTAAACAGTTGCTGCAGCATTTTATACTTTCATAACTGTTGCCAACATGCCTTCTGCCTTTAAATGGTTAAAATTGTGGAAAAATTATGAACATTTGAGATGCTTTGGCCATTTTGAGGAGGTTGGCTTCATTGGTAGGAAGAGTGTGAACACGTTGTGGGCAGGTTGGACAGCTATATTGTATGAATGCCATGCATATGATAGCAGTGTAGATGAGAAAAGAATACGAACAAAAAGGGGGTGGGTGGGCATGTGAGGATCCCCCTGTGTGTCATCTGCATTTTCCCCATGGGCCTCTCCTAGTATCTCTTCACTTATCAGTTCCTTCTGTTCTGTACATAACATTGTTTAGATGTGGACACCCTTATAGCAAATTGTATTCACTTCAAAGAATTTAAAACAACAGTGTGCTTTTAATGCCGAGCCCCTCGTGGGCTTTCCAGTGCCCTAAATCAAAACACTGAACTGTGATGTGGGTTGTGTGAAAAACAATGATAAAACCCTGAGCTATGACTCTGTAGAAGAATAACCTAGTCCCATACAGCTGGACCCCCATATCCACCGATTCATTATCTGCTGATTCAATTATCCATGGGGCACAAAACAGCACACCTACCATAGTGTCTTCCTAAAAAATGTGTCCTCTCTAGCCATTTTCTAGGTCCTCCAAGGCAACTCTCTGGTATTTTAAACCGGAAGTCCCATTAGTTTCAATGGTGTTCACTATTATCCATGGTTTTCAGTATCCACCCCCCCCCCCGAAGCAATCCCCAGCAGATACGGGTGTCCTACTGTATTCATAAAGCTAGCGACTCAGTTTCCCCGAGTCTTTGATCTTGTGTGGACTTTGTTCCTCTAGCTTAATTTCTAATGGATATAATAACAGATGGAAGACTGTTTCAGTTGGCATGAACAGGGATCTCTTTGGATGGCCCACCTCATCTTTCCACAGCTTTTAGTTGGATTCATTTGGACCTTGAATTTTGCCGCAGTGGGTACAGAATGTGAAACTAATGCTGCTTATGAAGCAGCTGCTGTATGAAGAGCTCTGATTCTACATGGTAACCTCTGTATTCTCTGGAGCAGCTCTGTTTTCATGATGGCTCTTGAGGGCCCAGAATGTGTTTTCCTGCACAGAACTGCCCTTGCTCTCTCACAGGGACAGGAAAGCGTAATGGGTAGTACATGGGACTCCTCTCCCTGGTTCTCTGAAGATGACATCAAAAGGGGCTTGGCATAATGGGTTCCTAACCATCTCAGTTGGGAGTCAGCCCCACCCACATTGGGCATTCCCCAGTTGGGAAGGATGCAGCATGGGTGCTGCCCAAACTCTGAACTGTGGAACTAGCTCGGTTGGCTTTGCCCACAAGGTGTCCTTCCCAGATGGGGCTGGTGCTTATGAAGCCTTGATTAAGCCATGTAGGAATTAATGTCACTTCTGCTGTGCCTTTTCTGCCTGGGAACCTGAGAGGGGAAATGATGTAGGAAGCAACATGGGGCTGGGCATCCCATTGTTATCTTCAGTCAGTGATTGGAGATAGCTGCAGGATTCCAATTCTGATTCTCAGACAAAAGTGAATGGTGCTTAAAAGATTTTCCCCATATCAAGGGGCAGGATGTGGAATGGGGAGGGAGGGGCTTTCTCTGTTCCTCCCATAGAGATGTTTCCTTGCTCTATTTTTTTAAATGATACCATTTAACTGAAGGGGTTTTACAGTAAGAGAGCAACAGTACTCAGATAGGCATCATATCAAAATCCAGAAAAAAGGTGATGTAATATTATGCTAGTGACTAGCCAGAATTTTCTTGGTGACTTATGCTGGTGTAATCACTGGTTAAGCTAGTGTAAGTACCTTTGGGGGACATTGCAGAAGGAGGTATCCAATACCTCCTTGCACAAGCCCTTTGATCCAGCTATATAATAGTAGCTGGGTAGGTGTTAGGGACCCCCAACCCCTGGCCACTGTCTGGCCACAGGAGTGCACCATCTGGGGAACAAAGTGCAGACTTTGCCCTTGTCAGCATAGCGGGAGAGGAGATGCTGAATGCTACTTCTTCCTGGGCTGTACAGTGGCTGCTAGAAAAGCACCCAGGAGCACCCCTACGCCCCATCCATAGTCAATGGGTGTAACTGTTTCTGGGAGCCATTCAGTTGCTGTTATGCAGCTCAGTAAGGAAGAGTAGCCTTGATCCTCACAGATGCTTAAGGATGCTGGCAGTTTTCCATTCCACCAGCAGTAGAACAGGATCTTGGCCTATGGCTTTTAGGGCATGGTAACTGCCTCTGCTAGTGTCCTCTTTCCCCAGCCACTATTCCATCCCTTGCTCTGCTTTGTAGATCTCTGGCTTCTGCTAAGTGGAAGAAATGTAGACTGCATAATAAGCCTCAAGCATGTAACAATGAGAATTACACAGCCATAGAAGAGCCCACTATTTCTGCCAGAGTCATAGTTCTGCAAGTGCCTTGTGCCCAGAAGCAGGCTAATTGTGCAAAAAAGCAGCGTGGTTCCTTTGAGGGCAACATCCCTAGACTAGGAATGATGAAATTGCCCTCCCCCTCCACCCAGTGCTTAGAATCAATCATTTCCAGAAGAGCTTGGTGGGGAAAGGGTGTGGCCAAAGTGTGGAATCATTCAGAGATGCAGCAGGTACCCTCTGTGGATGGGTACTGGGAGCTCACAGGCACTTTTAGCCTTAGATCCCATTTAATTCCACACAGTTTGGTACTTACAGGCCCAAATAAAGCCCATGTAACAGCTGCTATCCCTGAAGGACTAACTGAACCTCGGCTGCTGGTTGTTACTCCTTGGGATCCACCAGATGATCTTCCATTGCTGACCCTCTGCCTGTTACAAAGGAGCCTTTCCTTCAGTCCACCCCAGCATTTTTCCTGAAGTCAAGTGGAGGGGGTGGGGGAGGAGAGAGAGGAAAAACTGCTGCTTATGCTGCAGAGTGCAGAAATTTGCAGACAAAGCCTCCTTCTCTGCAAACCGCACCCACATCTTGACTGCGCACAGCGCTAAATTTATAATCAATCTCATTTATTGCTCAATGCAGTGCTACCAAGGCAGCAGCTGGTTAATTAATACGAGGGCTAGCAGAGTGTATGGTGTGTGTGTGTGTGCATGCGAGGCTGCAGTTTCAGAGCATCAACCCTGCATACAACTTCTTTCATCAACATATTAGAAGATAATTAAAATTGCCCCAGGATTTCTGCATCCCTATTCTCTTTGGAATTGGTTTTGGTGAGAAGAGGGAGAGAAAAGAAAGTGTGATGTGATATTTGGCAGACATTCTCCATGCCCAATATATCCTTGCTTTCAACTCCAAGGTGTAGATCAACTGTCTCTTGACAGTATGATTTCCATGAAGGCAAACACAGGACATGCCTGAAATCAGGATTGAAATTCCTTCTGAACTTTACAGCAAAGATCTTTGAGCAGCATCTGGCAGAAACTTGGCATTTAGTTCATAGGCCTTTCTCCTATAGCACTTTTCACCTGTGTGTTTCTGTGGAAATCATTCCAGAAACAATCCCAGAGAGGTAAAACTTGTGTAGGAAAATAGCCCTGAGGGGCTCCATTGGCAGCTGGCCATAAAGAGATCCGCAGCCAAAGGACTCTGCCCATAGTGCTGCTTAAGAGATAGGCATCTCTTCTGAAAAATTTGAAAGCCTTTTATTTGGCAGCTGGGTACCATTTTCAATAAGACGGCTGAAGCTTGAAGAGTTGCTAGCAGAGTTAACCGATGGTCCAAACAGTGTAGCTAATAAATAAACAAGAGGTTGAAATTGAAATTGAGCCAAGAAAAGCTAAATTCTAGATAAATTAGGCAAATTCAGCCAGTTTGCTCATAACCTTGTTTTAAATTATTTATTTTGCAGTTCTGGTAGGCAGAGGAGAGGTAGCGAACCTCCATCCTCCAATAGCTAGAAATGTTATCTGAGTTTTTGAGGTTTGGGCATTGCCTGTGTGCATGCAACTTACCTTTGTATCCCAGACAGCCAAACATTTGCTTTAAAGAAAAGAAAGAAAACTATTTTCTGTACGTTATAGCCTGAACATTTTTCTGTGGCTCCATAGAATCACAGTATGCTCACAGTCAGGAGAATAAAAGGCAACTTTGTGTGTTCACATGAGGAGTGGAGGATTTTTTTAGGCAACCCATCATCCTGAGCCATATTCATAATGGAGGATGAAAGATAACAGATTTTCTCCTGAGCAGCCATCTTCTGTGAAAAAGTAGCCTGTAGTGTAGCAATTAAGTGTTGGGCTGACACCCAAGAGAGCAAACTCAAATCTCCATGAAGCCATACAACTCACTGGGTGACTGTGGGTCAATCACTTTATCTCTGGCTGATGTACCTCACAGAGTTGTGAGAATATCATGGGAATAAGAGAGCCATTGACACTAAGCTGAGCTTATTGAAGAAAAAGTGGGATCAATGTATTGAACGGCTATGAATTTCTTTGTACTAGAAACACACTAGCTGAGAATATGGTGACTCTGTTAAATCTTGGCCAAAATCCTATTGATACAATAGAGCCATTGAATCGATCAGATTTACCTATGTATCGACTCACCATTCAACAAATGATTCACTGGGTCTAGTCTAGTTAGGATTCCAGCACTTGGTTCCAGCCCTTTCCCTGCCTTCAGTTCATCCACCCATTATTTTTTTTACAGTTGTTCAGTACAGTGTACAAAATAGAATGGTACCCTCACCGCTGCCTTTAGCCTAAATCTCTAGCTACAAAGTGTGGGTAGTAATCCTGACCTACATTTTAGGGTGATGATGATAAGCATTAATAACTAAGCATATGAAGTACTTCAGTATCGGAGCAAGTGCTAAATAAATGTTTTTATTATTTCTAGGAGGAAGTAGTGTCAGTGGTGGCGGTGACAGCAGTTACGATGATGGTAAGTGAACGTTGTCCGGATTATCACAGCGTACATCTTGACTTCAGATAGATTCTTTTTCTTATACTGTACCAGGCTGGGGGTCCTGCCATTCTCCAGATGCTAAACTGCAATTCCCATCACATTTCATTGTTTTGGGGTGTGTGTGTGTGTGGTTTTTTTTAGGTTTTAAACTTTAGTGTTTCTATCTTTTTGTCCATATATTACAGAAATTGGTTATTCAGCAGGCAACAACTATTCAGCCCCCAAATCAAATCTCAGCACTCCATACACAAAAAGCAAGCATCACATGAAAACATGTCATAAAAGCAAGCTACTGCATGCTTCTAGTCAAAATGTCCCCCCCCCCCAAATCTCATGAGAGAGGCTGGAAGGGCATATGGGGAGGCCTCTCTGATGGCATATATAATAAAATTATACCATACTTGTGCAAAATAGTTTTCCAACTGCAGTACATCAGCTCATTTTAAATTGCGAGTTAGTTTCTCAGCCAGTGCTGTGGTCCAAACCCAATCAAGCCAGCTGCATGTTGCTAAGCTGCTCCATTTCTCCCAGTTCTGTGTGATTTCCATATGTACAACCAGGAGCAAGAAGGAAATTAACTCCTTTTGGTGTAAGTTTGAATTTCTACCCCCCAAAATGAATTAGAGGTGTAATATAGTAAATAATTCAATATTTTGATTAATTATTGTGATAATTAATTGCATAACTTCATTCCAAAATTTGAAGGCAGACAAGCCAAAAATGTTTTAAAGTGCCCTGTTTGCCACATCCCTTCAGTCCAAATGCCATCTTTGTGCTAGTTATAATGCATATTCCTTGTTGCTGAAAGGGATGGAATAGAAAGGGATCGAGGGCTAGATTTTTAGCCACTGATCTTCCATGATTGGGATTCCACAATTTGCCTCCAAGGCAAACTTTGCACCATATCGATTACCAAATTTTATATCCACTATGATTTTATAAAGTGGAGAAGCCATCACCCTGAGCATACTGCCATGTTTTATACAGATGTTTTCAAATTGAGTAAATGGCTTATGAGGATCTGTGGTATCTAACCCATGTGTTTGCAAATTAGATTATTTGAGATAGTTGTAACCCCAAAAGTTTCAAGTCTTAGTTACTTCTGAATGTGAATGATGGCTGAATATTTTGCCCATCATTGCTAGACCACTAAAGTTCCTTTTAAGAAGAGGTCCTGCACTTTCCTTAAGGCTATCTTATTTAGCTTTTGGGGGGAAATTGGCAGTATTTAATCTAGATTCCAAGCCTGATTCTAAATGGATCCATTGTGAGAAATCCTTTAACTTAATGAGAACAACTATTTGCTTTAATTTGAAGACATCAAAATAAAGAACAAAGCTAGGGATAGCCAAACCACCTTTTATGGGTTATGCATATTTTACTTAATTAATAATCCTTAGTTTCTTTTGCCTGCCTATAAAATTTTCTGTTTGCTTCTGCCATGCTTTAAATTGTTTTACTTTAGGGGATAAAGGAAGAATTAGAACAAGAAAATAAATTTGGGGAGAATACACATTTTAATAAATGCCAGTCTACCTAACATGGGAAGGTTTAGTTGTTTCCCTTTAGTAAATTTGTGTTTCATCCTTCTATTCCAGGGGCTTGTAGTTTCTGAATACTAATTGTTACCAGTCCTTGGTTATTTAAGATTCCTAAATATTTTAAACATGAGAATTGCAGTGACAGATTGGATTGTCTTTGTATTTCAAGCTGTGCCTCTAAAGAAAAATTGATACAAAGTAATCTGGACTTGTAGTTAATTTAAAAACCAGTGTGCATTTCCTAGTTATAAAGGATTTCTTTTAATGCAGAAAGAGCAGTGTCTGGAGCTGTAAAAATAGTAGCATATTGTCTGCATACATGTTAATTAGGTGGTCATCTGTGCTCTGTGTGCATGTGTGTCTGTGTGCGCGTGCATGCACCTTCAAATCACCTGTCAACTCCATGGATTTCATAGGCAAAAGCCCTTAATTTGCAGACACTCTGAGGATAGTGGATAGTGATTCCACCACACTTATAAACAAAAGTGGAGACAAGTGGCAGTCCTGATAGATGCCACTTCACAGATGACTTGGGAGAGACTAACATGAACAATGGCCTTTGCCTCTGCATAAAGATGATGAATAACATTTAAAAATTGTGATCCAATCCTTGTCTATGTAGAAATTTTGACACAAAACAGATTCCAGTCTATCAGATGCTTTCATGGTCTCTAAGGACAATAATGACAGCAGTTGATTGGTGATCTTTGCCTGCCCTGTGATTAAATGCCAGTACTGCAGCCACAACATTGCAAGTTTGATCCCAAGGGCTCCAAGGTTCACTCAGCCTTCCATCCTTTTGTAGGTCAGTAAAATGAGTACCCAGCTTGTGAGGACAATTAGCTAACACACATTGGAAACCGCTTGGAGAGTGTCTAGTGAACTATAAAAGTGGTGTAGATGTGTAGGTGCTATTGCTTACCAAGTTGTAAACTGCTCTGTGAGCCTTCGTGGCTGAAGAACAGGGTATAAATACCTAAATAAATAAAATTATTAATTATGTTCTAGCTATGCCTCACACTGTCTGACATTTGTCTACCTTGTTCAAAGCCAAAATGGTCTGTGGACACATAGTTTGAGATAAAGCTATTGGCCATTGTTGATGAGAGAAGATTATAATCAGCCTATTGGCAATTACTGATGAGAGAAGTTTGTAATCTACATTCAGGAAAGACATTGATCTGTGCAATCCCACTGACATTTCCTGGTCACTTCCTGGTTCAAAATTGCTACAATTTGTACTAAATCCCATGAACAGGGAATGCATTTCCCATTTAGCGCATCATTGAATACAACAATTAGGTGAGGGGGTTAGAGATTCTCAGTACACTTTGTAAAATTCACCACCAGACCTGTCAGTAGCTGGAGATTTACCATTCTTTAATCTTTATCACTTGAATAACTTCTTTGGTTTTAATGTAATCCTTTGTGTACATCACTGATGGGTTAGGCCATTACCATGGTTTGGTGATACAAGGAAATAGTCCCCTTAGAAATTTAGCATATAGACTGAAAATACTAGTAGAGGGTCAGTTGATATAGCAGAATCAGAGAAAATAAGGCAGTGAGGACAAGTATAAATTTATGCTTCTCCAATGCATCTATCAACATGTTTTTGGTACTGGGATTTTGCAGGTGCCCTTGTGGAGACAGGGACAATTGCTGGCATTGTCAGTGGCCTCGCCATGGCCCTGATTGGTGCTGTGAGCAGCTACATCTCCTACCAGCAAAAGAAGTTCTGCTTCAGCATACAACGTAAGTGTCTACAGTTCCTCATACACTGTATACTCTGTGTGGCAGGCCCTGGCCACCACCACTGCTAGTAGTTGCTGGAAGCTATTGCAGGAAAGAATTTAAGTAACAAAGGCAGAGAATAGCAAGTTAATTTCAAACGGAGCCAGTATATCTAATCTATTTCAGTTGTCAGGATTTTAGGGGGAAGCTACAGGAATGGAGAGGTAGACAGAAAAGCAGTTACAGCAGTGAAACTGAGGTTCATATTAGGAAAGTAGGCTTGTTTAAAATATGTAATTGGGAGTGGGACAAGCAATAGAAAATGGAACATAGAAGGAAGATGTGTTGGGTTTCATGAAGATATGATGAATAATTGACTCCCTCTAGCAAGTATAAATGAGGCTGTTATGATTGTGAATTTGCAGCAATCTCAATTTCCTGGTGAACACACTCAATGTGAGAACAAGTAGCAGATACAAGCATGTAGAGGTTTCTATACATAGGCTTACTTATAATAGTGATGCACAGAACATTTTGATAGGTGATGTGCATTACTCAGTCGCCTTCCTTCAAAACGGTTGTTTTCTTGACAGTTCCTTGGGATACAAAGATAATTAGGCCATTTGCACAAGTGAGATTACAGTTGTTGTTTTTTCAGTTGAATTGAAAGAAAACAATATTCATTAGCTGCAGTGTATGGCCCATTTAAAATTTGACTTTCTCCTTTCCTGGCAATGAGGTATGCGAAGCTAAAGCATTCTGACTGTCAGTTGTAAAAGTACCCTTAAACCAAACTCATACAAGTGAAACTCGCCTTTAAACCACACTCATACAAGTTGAAACTTCAAGAAGCCTCCTCTTTTTGCTTCTTGCCCGGGAGGCAAGCACCTGTCAGGGCTACATTCATAGAATCATAGGAGATTTTCACACGGGGCCAAAATGCCCCATTCCTGCCCCGCCACATGCTGTCCTGTTCCTGCCACGGAATAACGTAAATCTTTCACACACTTACCTTAATTCCGCAGTTGGAATGGGCTCCTCCTCCCCTCACTGGCCAGCCATAAATGCAGCGATCGTAAGGCTGCTTTTACGACCGGCCGTCTGAAACATTATCACGTTATCGGGTGATAACGGCCAGGCGGTAAATTTAAAAAAATAAAACTCACCCGAACATAAAACCAGTTCACCAAGCACAAAAACACACTTTAAATCACACAATCAAAACAGGGAGGGTAAAATAAAGGGTGCCACTTACCTGGATGTCCAGATCTGTACCAGGAAGTGCTCGGAATGGACCTCCCCTCTGCAGCTGTCATTTCGGAACAGGAACGGGGCTCCTATGCGCACACCCGTGATTGCGTGATAGTGACAGAATGGGAGGTCTATTCACAATGAAAAATTGTGATTACATTGTTCCAGAACAGTCACGGGAGAAGGATGGATACAGGACAGAACAAGGTCAATGTCGTCCAAAAGGGAAAACCTTTCCCCATCCTGTTCTGTTCCTGCCACGGGATATATAGCCCGTGTGAAAATCTCCAGAATTGGAAGAGATCACAAGGGCCATCCTGTCCAACCCTCTGCCATGCAGGAATACACAATCAAAGCACAGCTGACAGATGGCCATTCAAGAGTTGGTGTCATGAGTTACGGAAGCTTTGGCACAGTTTCATGTGTATCAGAGAGCACTGTAAAACTTTTCTGCAGGGAATAGTCTGGAATGCATGATAGTGCAAACTGCTGGTTTTAAAGCAGCTGAAAATCCCGTAGACATCTCCCTCTGCTTGGATAGTGGTGGTGGTGGGAAACCTGTGCCCATTCTTCCGCAACTGAACTGCTACTTTCACAGGAGTGTCTAAAACAAATAGGTGTGCACTTGAGCAAATTAAGTCAGCAGGAAAATAAATGTGATAAAATAAAACAACCCCCATGTTGTTTGTTTATCCCATTAGTGATATTTTGGAGAGAACATACATTAAAAAAAAAAGAAAAAGCTTTGATAAAGGCAGCACTGAGACAAGGCAAAACTTTAGAAAGACAACAGGAAATTAAAGTTAATTATAAAGAAGGATTAATTTAAGCGATCAGACATGGCATGCTGGGATAATGTCAGGCCTTAGATGCCATGCAAGGCAGCATATAGTGGAAGCTGGCAAGGCATCAGCAACCACTTTAGTGACTTTTATTGAACATGAAACTGCATTTGATGTTATCCTGGCAAAACACATGGCACTGGAGAGGAGGCACTGCTGTGCAGGAGGCACTGGGCTGTAGCACTCAGAGGTACCCTGAGCAGTGGCTTAAGGCAAGATTGATAAATGTTGTGTAGCTGCCTTTTACATTTGTTAGCAGCTGATGCAAGTGTCCATTTGGACAAAGAGAGGCAATTAACTCTCTACTGTATCAGCAACATCTGGGCGAGACCACCCATAGAGGCAATGCAGTAGCTGCCTTTGGAGGCACTCTTAACTTTTCCTTGTGCACAGAGTGCATGCTGGAATCATCAGTGACAAAGCAGAGTATTTTGCATCCACTGGCCCCTGACCATGGTCTCCAGCATAACGTGCCTGCTATTGGCCTTTCAATCCCCTCTTCATCCTTCTATCCTTTGTCCCTTTGTACGGGTTGTGGTGAAGGAGACATCAGTGTTTCTGATCTCCTGGGGTGTATGAAAAGTAGAACTAGTAGAGGCACGGAGATCGGGAGTGAGGGCAGATGGCATGAGCATTCAAACTTCTTTATACATTCAACCAACACTTGTAGATTAAGGTAAGAAGACTAGAAAATTAGCCTAGGATAAAGATCTTCAGGGAATAATTGCGTCAAACTAACTTATGCTGCCTCCTGTAAGTACACACGTGGAAATTTTGTGCGCCACCAGCATGATGTGGGATGATGCATAAAAACTATAATCAAAAGGTCGTCACCAACATCATTCTATAAAACATTTGAGCAACACTCCTAAGATACTCTTGGAGTACCAACTAGATAAAACCAGAAACAAGTATGTATCACATTGCTGTCTTGATAACAGCATCAAAGTAACATTTGGAATTCTTTGAAAGGGACTGTTAACAGATTGATAAATAATCAAAATAACTATACATGGTTTTGGCCAGATGTGTACATAGACACATTCTCTCCTGTATTGATGCTTAAAAGCTGATTGTTTTGGACAAGTCTCCAAGTGTTATCAAAATAGTCGACTATTTGACCACTGGTGTACGCCACCTTTGTCTTTGCCTCCTGGGTGCTCACAATGGCTGGGGGGGGGGCACCAGGGGGGAGTGGCCAGTGTCTAGCTGAATTCTTGCAGATGTGAATGCATAAAGAAGCAGGCATCTTCCTGTAGCTTTTGCAGTTCCTCTGAAGGTGCAGGAGGATGCCATCTTGGTTCATCCAGCTGCAAGAACATTCCTGGATGATCCTCAGCTACTAAACAGCTATGGGGGGCACCCAGGTGCCAGGAAGATAGGTGATGCGTCTGTGGAAAGGGGACAGAGTGGAGCTATGCTGATTCACCAGGCTGATGCTGGATCGCAGCCATAATCTCTTGATTTATCCTATCTCACAGGATTCTTGGGAGGTTACAAGTGGAGTAATGTTATAGACCTGAAAAAAAAATACACACATACACATTGAGTGTCACCTTCTAGTGTTATCCTTCTGGTATTTGAATGAAGTAGCCTCTGTAATTGGTAACTCTTCACAGTGCTTGTTACACAGGCTTTTGATGCTGGCATATAATCATTACGTTTGCAGTTGTTATTTGGGTGACAGTGTTTCCCACTCTTTGGTACTTTCAGAGGGTCTGAATGCAGAGTATGTGAAAGGAGAAAACATGGAAGCTGTTGTGACTGAAGAACCTCAAGGTGAGATGTCTCTTATGCTAGAGAGGTTATATCCTCCAGGCTGAGATAGTTCCTCTCAGTGCCTTGGAATGATAGCAAGTTAAGGGTTTGTTTGTTGATGATTTGAAGGTGCAGACTGCATGTGGCTTCCAGATAAATTAAATGGCACTCTTTCTGTCAAGATGTTCCAAATGCCACCTAAAACCTCTCCCACAAATGTTCATAGTGAAAAGTGGAAGTTCAAACTGTCCACGTTGACAGCAGGCCAATGCAGCTGAGGACTAAGCAGCTAGGAAGATCGAACAGTTCTATTCAAATGGCATTTGTCAAAACTGTTACTGAGGAATACAAGAATCTGTTAGAGATAAGAAATACTCATTTCACAAACATCTATGAAATAAAATGGAGCTAGACTGATGTAGCATGTGTATTTTCTGGAAATAAATTAACAGAATCATAATCTTAAAGGGATTTTTCAATTTGGGGGAAGGTATTTTAATGACCTTTTAAGGCATTTGTTACACAAATCAGAATTTAGGACTGGCTCACACAATAGAGTCTATAAGTATGTCAAGCTGCTGGAATTTAACCAGGTGGGGTTAAGTAGTAGCATCAGTTGGTGCCTTTACCACACTGCATACCAGAATGGCCCACAAAGATGTGATACTTTGCTAACAAACAATAATTGTTTTTGTTTTTAATGTTTTCTTAAATATTACATGTGGGCTCACACATTACTTTTTCCTCTTCTTTAGTTAAGTATTCTGTCCTAGAACCACAATCTGCGGAACCGCCTCCACCGCAAGAAAATGCAAAAGTCTGAATCCCGGGTTTGGAAAAGAATCAGGCAATGGCAAACACAAACAAAATACACATACACGCTTCTCACATGCTTGTAATTTAGCTTTTTACAAACATTTTTATTTGGATCCAAAGCTATTTAATGTGTGTTCTTCTGACTAGGACAGGCTTCTTATTGTGGTAGACAGTAGGCTGGTTGAAATGTTTTTCGGGTTTTATTTTATTTTATGTGAAGAGTTGTAGGTTTACATTGACATGGTCATGTTGGATTTTGTCAGGTTGAATACAAAATACAAAGGTGCTTCAAAGTGGTGTTTCATAGTAGAGGTAGAGATTTTCATGAATGAGGACAAAAAAGCAGCTGAGGTAGTGACTACAGGTGTGAGAACAAATGAAGTGCCTGTAAATTAACAATCCAAAGCAAACCATTGTAAAAACCTTTGTAAGATGACTTTCAGCCAGATTTTGGCTCTTGACATAAGTATGTAGCTTCCACTGTCGACAGTGAAAGGTACATGGGTGCTGGACAGTGCAGTTAACCCTTTTAAGTAGCTACACCTCAAGATATGCAAGTCCCTGTGGCAGGGGACTTTTGTTTGACAGGGACAGCAAGTGACCACTGCTCCATACAACTGGGCTTTACTACATCTATAAACCACCTGGTTTTTACTTTCAGAACCCTATGCAGGTAGTAGTTGTGCATGCAGTGTTTCTGTCAAAAATCTGGAGATGTTTCACAAGATTAGCACTGAGCCTCTACTTATAAATTCTTGGGCTGGCCACAGAAAGAAAAGCTGCTTCCACTCTGTACCGTTCCAAAGGTTTGAATAGACCACATAAATTCCAGATTGGGTTCTCTGTTGCTCCAGGTTTTAGAGCATGCTATAGTGCTTGTGTTTCAGGAACTGCAAGCCCAGCTTAAACTGGTTTGCTGCACTGGGCAATCTGAGAGGCAGTATTCCTCAGATCTCTCTGTTGGAGAAGGATGCTGTGATATAACTACCAACTGCAAGTTGCCAGAAAGTTACTGCAGGAATCTACATTCCTGTAGAACTGAACCAAGTTGTTAAACCCAGTACAGAAATAAATCTTTATTCCAGGAAGGCAAGCAACAAGCCATAATGCAACATAATGCATTTTGAGTGGGGGAGAGAATATTAATGCTATTTGCCATACAATATTGCCAATCATATCCCTAGTCATATCAGTTCATCACTCAAGCGTGTCATGGACAGTGTTTCTCAATTGGCAATATGTGGTAGTAGACCACATGTACTGGAATCATACTAAGGAAATTCATCCCCAGTAATAACTGCATTTTGAAAATTTATACTCTTTTGTGTTTTAGAGTTATAGTAGCAGTAAAATCTACTGCTCAACAGCATACTAACAATTTTCCACTAATAATTGATTTATTATTTTTATTCCCAACAACCTAAATGCAATTTTTAATTTCTTTAAAACACAGCATAAATATTTATATAGGGAATATGCCACAGGGGAACATATACATTTGCTCTCTTCTAATTTGCACTAGTACAGTTCACATACAGTTCTCCCCACAAGTTGAGCTGACTGTCACAAGAAAGCCAAAACTCAAAAACAGTAGTGTGCATATGGTCACTTCCATTTGCATTTTCCCCAATTTCAGACACCTTTATACCTGTGATGGGGGCCCAGATTTTGCCACCCGCTCTGCCAAAATGCTCGCCTCCTAATCCAGACAGAGATTGATTCATACAATTTCAGCTGGGGGACTCTCTGACATCTGAATGTTTTTATGAATGTCCACTCCTAGTAATTTCTCCTGACCCCCCCTCCCCTGCTCCTCCAGCAGGGAGATTGGAAGGGATGGGTCCAACATGAATGTGATACAGTAACTGGTATTTAGGTGTGACATCGCTCAGTGACTGATACAAACCCCATTTGTGCTGTTTATTCCTTGCTATTTTTTTCTAGTGCTGCCACTTCTAAAGTGGGGTAGGGTTCCACTCAAACCGCATGCTCACAACAGTAGATCCTGGTGGTTCTTTCTATGTAGACTATCATTAGGAGGATGCTTAAACTGAGTCACACTATTGGTAGTGGAGACTTCCAACAGGACTGCTTCAGCATTCAAGACAGAGGTCTTTCCCAGCCCTGCTAGATCTTTTACTAGCAATACCATCAGCCTTGAGTTCTAGCAATGCACATCACAAAGTATGCCACTGAACCATGGAGTAATGGAGATCAAAATCTGGGCTATAGTGTTATTTTTGCAATGAAGCTATTAATCAGCACTATAGCAAAATGCATAATGCATTTCAGCACTATAGCAAAATGTACACTTTCATATCTTCTGAGGAAGCAAGGATGATAGTGAACTATCTGGAAGGGTATAAAAGTGTGTGCTTCTGTCTCTTAAATATGGACATATCCAATCCATAGTGTGTATTATGAGGCAGTGAAAAAAATGTGCAGATAAAATATATTTCCAGAGATTCTCGTTTAATAGGGGCCTTACTTATAGGTGTTTGTACAGGAATCTGGAAATAATAGTACCCTGTTTGTGTGGACATATCCTTCTGCTTGCAGCGCAGAAGTTGCTGTACATCTGTGTCACACCAAAATGAGTGGATGACCCTCTTAATAAAAGCTGCCCATGATTAAAGCTAGACTGAGGGTTAGGAGTATAACTAGGTGGAGACACGTCACTCTGGGATCCTAGCCTTATACCTCGTAAGCTTTGAGGTAAATCCCACTGATTTCAGTGGAGCTTGCTTCCATGTAAGGGTGCTTAAAACTTTAGCCTAGATGTTTCATGACAGCTGTGCAAATTCCTTCTGCTGTTTTTGTTTCATAACTTGCATTTCAAAAGCCTTGCAGTAGCTTTAAAGAAATGTGTATCTTTTGAATGTATTTAGCTCTCATGATGATGCCACAAATAGGATCTTTTTGTGTGTGCCCAGAGTTCTCATTTTACTTTGTGGCTTCTATGGGATTAAAACAGGAGAGAAATAATCAAAGAAGGAATGTGGCTTACTTGCTTATTGTAGCCTGCTTTATACATTATAGCCCCTAGAACAGAAGCCACTAACATGTACTTCTGCATTATGGTACTCTGTGGCAGTAATCTCCGGTGGGGCAATCTTCACCAGAATGAGTCGAACCATCTGAAAAGCAGCCTCCTTGAACATCACCTTTAAAAGTGATCTGACTGCTTTCCACATTTGAGCTTGCCCTTAGATACTGTACAGTAGGTTTTTAGGAAGGTTGTGGTTTGCAAAGTTTGCAGAGCACAAATAAGTCCGACGCTGACGATACCACACAGCTGAATTTACATAATGACATACTTCAAACTACTGTAGCATATCTTTTTAATTTTTTTTTAGCTAAGTACATTAACAATTAGAGTAGCATAAGTAGTGCATCTTTAGATAAATAATAAGTGTTTCTATGACACTAGTACTTGCACTAGGAGTCATTTTCTCAGATAGGTGAAGTAAATATAATTCCTTATTTCTTTTTGCCAATGATGGGAAATGTTTCTGTAAATGTAACTTGTCAATTTTGTTGTATTTCTATTTCTACTGCAGTGTCCTGCCACTGATCTGAATCTTGAAATACAGTGCATCTGAGTGTTTAAAAATAACCCACTAACCACTTAGACATTTGAAATGTGTATGTATTGCAGACTTTTGTAGACAAACAAAAACAGTAGTTCCATGAAGAAAAATACCAGATTTTCATGATGTGCAAGTAAATTATCCTTTATGCTGCTTCCTTCCCCAAAGCCTTTTTATATCAATTTGGTAAATGGTTATGCCTTAATGTACATTTTAGGTAGACTATACAATTCAGAGTATAAGAAATAAACAGCAAAAGGGAGGTACTTGTATAGGATTCTACAGCAGTACAATTCTGTATCAGGCACCATTCAGAATTCTCTAGCTCCTTTGGCTGGTTTGGCAGTAAAGGCACCTGAACCGAATCTGGCTCCCTATATTACCTGCTCCTCCAGCCACTGCTAATCCCAGTTTGTGGGATCTACTTGGAATTTTATTAGAACCCTCCCCTCCCCCAACAGAGTCCAGTACGAAATAATGACTCAAGCAGACTTACCTTTAGGTCAGCCTAGGGATATGTAATCAGCTACAGAACCAAGCTAACAAGGCATATCACAACTTCCACCCTGGCTTTCCCACCCACTACTCTTCTTTTTCAGCAGTTTCTGTGGAATGGGTTGCTTCTCAGACAACTGGGAGTTGGATTAATTGATCTATTGCCAGTTGATCCAGAAATCTATTAGTAAATCCTGACAAGCTGCTGGCAAAGCCAGAGGTGAAGGAGTGTAGAAAAATGGCACGTGCATAATGGGACTTGTCAGGAAGTCACTCTGGAGATCTGTTGAGCCAAGTGCCCCACCACTTCAGAAAGGTTTGCTCCTGATAAAGATTCCATACACTATTGCTTCTAAGTTGCATAAAGAAAGAACATAAGGTACCTGATTCGGAACTGAACTGCCCTCAGCTCTGACTGCAGTGGATCAAGACCTCAGGAAAAGGGGTGGGGGAGAAGGTATTTTTTTCAACCTTGCTGCTACCACTCTTTTAATGTAGTGAAGCCAGGGATTGAGCCTGGGACCTTCCTGCATGCCAAGCATGTGCGTTACCACTAAACAGTGACCTGTCCCCCCGGGACCGTCTTTCCTTTGTCTGTACACACAACCAACAATATGTTTGGCTTTTCCTGTCTGATTCCTCTGTAGCAGTGCCAACTGTGTAGTACTACACCTCCAGAAGGGATCCATTTCTGTTTTTGTACTCTGTTTTTTATATTCATAATTAAAACTGTGTGCTGAAATGCCATATAAATAAGCTCCACCAGATGTTCCAGAATAGGTCAAGTGACATGCATTAAAGTCTTCCATCAGGCCAAAGATGTATATACGACCCTTCTTGTGCCCTGAATTTATACGCAACACACATTCTTGCAACTAAAGAGAAGATGGTTAATTATAGGAAAGGAAAGTGGTTTTCTGTATTTTGTAAAATTATGAGAATACCGTTAGGGATCTTGCCATGTTAACTTTCTTACAAGTTGGCTTGGTTTATACCTGCTTCTCTTTTTTAGTCACAACGTTTTAAGCCACAGCATCAACAGTCACCTTCTCATACAGCTAACAGCAAATGGGCCTTATAGTATTGTCAATGGATTATTTGCTGTTGTGTGAATTGGTGCTCATCTGAGATAAGTGTGTAACTTCACTATTAAAGCAAACAAATGGGGGGAAATGTGCGAGAAAAATGCAGGAGAAACCAGAAAGCAGATGAAAAGAATAGATTGTGTCTAAAAGATGCCAAGCTTTTATTTAAGCAATATATACATACCTTTGGCTAATACAGAAATGATGTGTCCCAGATGAAAAGCTAGCATTATATTATGAAAAGGCAGACTCATTTTGCTAAAGTGCATATAAGAATTATGGGGGAGGGATATCCTCACTTGATTGCTGAACTACAAACTGGAAAATAATAAATGAGAGGCTGACTTGTACAATAATACTGTGTGTATTTGTGTGCTCTTTGGGTGTCCTTTTGCACAAGACTAGCAAACAGTTCTGCTAATTGAAGACAATGAAGATAATAAAACTTTGATGTTCCTCCCCTAAAATGGCTGGCCACCTGAATATGCTTAAAGTAAACTCTGGCTGAGAGTCTATATATCAAGAAAACAGAATGCAACTACACTCACAAAGGTTACATGATAATCATGCATTAGTGAACTGCAGTACTCCACAACTGAATATGCAAACAAATACGAAATGCATGATTCCAATGTACAATAAGAATCTGAATATGTAACCTGCAATAAGCATTGCATTTGCAACTCTGCTTCTGCAACTTTCAACTGAATAAAGACTTACGCTTTGAATAAAAACATCCACTGACAAAAGGTCAGCCTGTGTCTCAACCTGCACCTACTAAGGACTATTTCTAGTGACGCAACGTCCTCTTCCAGGTGAGAGAAACAAAGCAAGAGTTTCTCTCTCTGTCACACACACACCCCTTTTAAATGGGATGAAAATGATTCTTTTTTAAAAAAGAAGGGGTACTGTATTATCCATTCTCTTCTGTAGGCTAAGCAACATTTTTGTATGCTGCTTGAGGAAACTGAAATCTGAACACCTAGAAATAGCAGGACATAGTTGCATTGTTCTAATATTTAAAGAGCATTAAAGGAACTGGTGGCCTAATTTCATAGCTGTTTGAATGGAGGACTACATGTCTTTGGCTGCATCCCCCGTTGGCTAACCCCACTTTGGAAGGATTAGCCATGGAAAAGTGTGGGCCAGCTGGGGAGGGAGGTCCCATTCCTGATTTAAACACTGGTAATGATTTTAAAAACATTGCCAGACATACAGTAATTGTCCCACCCTATCCCTGCAATGTGTACATAGAGGTTTAAAGCATATCTTGGAATCCAAGAGTTAAATCTTTATCTTTAGAACTTTCTTCCTCCCTTCTAAAATACCTTTGAACTGTAGCATTTCATAAAATATCCAAGAGGCATATGTATTGTACAGCTCTAAGCCATAAAAATAAGTCTTACTCTTATGTGCAAAACTGCTAGCAGCGCAGCAGCTAGTGGCAAAGAAAAACATTGCATCAGAAATGGCCAGTAAAAACCTGGGCACAAAGTTAAAATTGATCAAAGAGAAAACAAAATATCTCTTTGAGGAGGAAGAGACTGAACCACGTTTTTTTAAAAAAGTGGCAGACAGGCTTTTTAGCAACATGTGACAAATGAAAGACCAACAGGAAGTGGGGCCACCAATGCACACCCCCAAAGTAATTTTGTCTAACCTTTCCAAAATCACTAAGTGCACAATAGCACATACCCTTGGTTTCTTTGCACATCTTGCGGGTTTTCTCACACTAGTTGGCAAATTTTATACCAGGGTCACAAAGCCTATTTTTTAACCTGAGGGCTAGATTGGTACCCAGGTAAGCTGTGGCCATGAACCAGCAATGGGCATTATTAGAACCAAAAGTGGTTGTCCCCACCCACCCATGCATGCACTGAACAGGGGAAGGGAGGGAGAGAACAACCCCTGATTCAGCTGCAGCAGTGAAGAGAGAGCTCCCTCTTTCAGGAAGTTCCATCTCAAAGAATTGGCTCCACAGAAAGTCAGCTTTGTGTGCCCTTTGTTCTTTCCAATGGGTCTGAAGTTCCCCACTTCTGTTTTATAAAAACACAAAGCCATCATTGGTTTAGAAGAAAAATGTACGAAACAGCTATTACAAAATCACAACAGCCTTTATTGTCTCAAGAAATCCAATTATGACTGCTCTGTCTAAAATCTTTTTATCTATCATCATAATCACAATTGACTAAGTTTTCCAAAATTTGTGAAAAGAATAATTTCTGTACACACTGTTTAATACAAGTGTTTGGTCTTGCATAGACTTGTATACAATAACAACAGAGGGTTCCTTGTTTACTGTTAACATGATATGATTAAAAATATACTTGCACTTGCAATTCACAGATTTAATGAGATGAAAAGGCTGTTTGACTAAAAGTTTGTATAGATCAACTGAGTCAACTCAGCATCTCAACTCACATGGATGAAAGTGGATAATAACGACAGTAAACCTGAAAAATTATTATTCTGTAATCTAGGTTTCAAAGATTATTTTACAACAATCAGGTATCTCACAGTTGGCAAATCCTGTTCATTATACAATGGCATATTTATCCAAAATATACAAATGCTTATAATATTAAAAAATTAAATCCATTTTCAAAGTGCATCAGATTATATACAACTGTCCAAAGAAATGCAATATTTGTTGTAGCTTTTATTTCTCCTTAAGAAAAGTGTATCAAGTACCAAGGAAACCAAATAGGTTCCTCTTTCAGAAATTATGATCACTTGGCAGTCCTGCTGGGGCAACTCTGCACCATCTTCCTGACAGATGAATTCCTGGTTTCAACCTGATTTGTCACAGGTTGCTTATGATGAAGTCAACTTTTCTACTGTCAATTCAGTTAGAGACATCAAAAAGACACATAAGAATTTCTAGCAACCTTCACTGCTACAGTATATATAATACGCAAGTAAACACTTTTGCCCGGGGAGTGATGGACACCTGGAAAAGGCCATGCTGCCTCATAATACTCCAAGGGATGCATTTTCAGCATGACAGACATGTACCTTGATCTTAGTCTCACCTCAGACAGAGGTGTGCACTGGTGTGGCTGCAGGAGATGATCCTCGGTCTGATGAAGACGAAATGGAGCGTGTGGCTGCTTCCCGCTGCAATTCTTCTACCCTTTTCTGGAGCTCACTTCTGATGGCAAGGAGTTCTTTCAGATTCTGATGAATTGGCATCTGTTGGATATTTAATACAAAATTTTTAAAAAGTAATAAATGAAGGAATGTTTACATATTCAACACAAGAAATGCAAAATGACAACTTTAAAATTATTATTTTTTATCCCACTCTTCCAAGGAAAGAAATACTCAAGAGTCAGTATACAATGTAATAACACAAAGCAAAATGAACAGCAATAATTAAATTAACCAAAGCAAAACTATTTTGCACAGTGGCAAAAAGCCAGTGGAAAGGGAGCCAGATGCGCCTTTCTTGGTAGGGAGTCTGGGGGTTCAAAGCATAGATTCAGAGTAGATACATGGTTCGGATTAAATTCCATCTATCTGTTAGTTGTCTAGGTGCTGAGTACTGGAATTAATTCTTCCCAGTAAAGAACATGTCAGTAAATACACAGCAGAAGTCTGTAAAAAGTGAAGAGGGTAGACATAAATGATGAACACAAAAGGACATGCTGTGTCACTATTCTCTTGCTCTGTTTTTGTTTTGTTGCTGCCAGAACAATTGAAATAGCTTCCCCAATATAAAAAGTAATTCAGAAAAACATGGTAAGGATCTTCCCACTATTTCAAGAAAAAAGTGGTTGGTTCATACTCACATTAGTCTAACAGTGAAGTTGTTCCAAGATTGAAAATACGTTAAATTACTTCCATGCAAGGGAAAAAAGAGGGAAGGTAAGATCAAAATTGGCAAAAGAAGAGTTTAAATGGAGTAGCCTGCATTTGGGCTTCCTGAACACAATGAGTTTCAAGATACCAGAATGCTAAAGTGGCTGTGAATTTGGTGCCACCTATGTGTTTACGTATGCCATAGTAACTGAAAGTACTAGCTGCCCCTGGTGGGAGCATGGGGATGGGGGAAGCTGTGGAAGAAAAGCTCTTCCACAGCTTGGACTATAGGCTGTCTGTCTCCCAAAATTGGTCCCAAGAAATTCTTCTACCCAAGGCAAAGAACAAGATGGTACCCCTTCCTCTTCCATCTACAAACCCAGCTAGGCTGGTAGCTGAAGGCTCTACATTAGTGATGAGGCAAAATCCTTCACCATACCTGGAGGCCGCAGGCTACCTTAGGGACCATCCACTTAACCACAACTCTCCCTTCCGACACCCTTCTGCTGCCTAATACAACTGTCTCGCTCTACCTAATTATGGAACTAAACCAATACCTGACAACCTTGAAATGTTTTTTGCAAGTGAACTGATTACAAAAAAATCTGTTAAAGTCTCCTCCAAGGATCTTTCGGGAATTTCTGTGTAGTACACAGGGAAAAGAGAAGTGAGCAAGAAACAGTTATTCAATAAAGGAAACAAACTACAGACATGCACCTCAGCAAAAGGCAAACATGGCTCAAAAAACAACTCTCAAACTCAACTGTCCTGCACAGCAGGGGCAGATTCCTTTAAAAGAGCAAATTATACATCTTGAACATGAGGCTTTGCTTTCACCACTGAATAGCTAGCCCACTTTCATGCCTAAAAGAATGACACAAGTATCATTGGCAGGCAGGCTTTGAAAGCTGGATGGGTAAAGAACAAATTCCAACCAATGTCTGGTTTATGTTCCAGCAGATTTTGCAACAGTGGTTTCCTGAAATAGGTATATATCTCTTTCCCTTTGTGAATTATGAGTGCTTCCGTGGACAGCTTATGGTCTGCTGCTAGGCAACGCCTCACAAGCATTTTCAACTCTGCAGCTGAACATGTCCAATGTGGGGAAGGGAGACAAACCTATGTCCACGCTCTATTCCAATTTTCCACATAAAGCCATTATTCCAAAGGTGGACAAAACACTAGTCAAATTTCTGTATCCCTTATAATTTCTTTTATGGGCGTGGCTGTTTATTCATGCCCTAATCCAACTGAACAATTACTTAAGCAATCACTCAGTAGCATTTGCAGTTTTTTCTTAAGTAACTTAATTAGGCTACGAACATATTAAAAGTCATTAATGCCAATACAAAAAGATTAGTCTCCCCACTTTACTTCTGAAAATTAACTTCCTTTTAAAGGCACTGCTTGCTCTCCTGTATTAAAAAAATCAGCAAATATTTTTTGCTAGTTTGGAAAGGAGGTGGAAAGGATGACAATAGAAAGATAATCGCTAAGTCATGGTTATTAAATGTGTATTTGAAACTATTTTAGAAAAAGTTGTTCATTACCAATTCCAAGAAATGCATAATATATGACAAACGAAAGGTTCAATTGTAGAACAAGGGAATACATTTTAAGAGATGACTGATTCATATAGCATTTGGCTCATTGTCTATGTCATCATTTCTACTCCGCACAGAGCAGTGTCTGATGAAAATATATACAGAGTGTCTGAAAATTATCTTTTAAATTATTGTTTTTTACTGTTTTTACCTTTTATATGTTTTATATAATTTTAAATTGTCATAATTTTAATTGTATTTTATGTGTTGTGAGCTGCCTTGGGTCCCATTCCGGGAGTAAGGCAGCATATAAATCAAATAAATAAATACACAGTCTGTAATTAAATAACACGACTGATACAATAACCCATCTTTACAATTCTAATGCTTGTCCACTTCAATATATTCCCTGTCCACACTCACACACCGATGAAGTCTTGTTTTCCACTGGTCGAAGGCATGGAGCAAATCAATTTCTGTCAGCTGTTTCAACACATTTTCTTCTTTACATATCAGCTGACTCAAAACATGTTCCTTTAAGCATCAATTTCACTTTAGGGAAAAGAACAAAGTTGCATGATGCCAAATATGGCAAATATGGAGGAGGTTCAAGTGTAGTAATGCATTTATTGACCAAAAACTGCTTCACAGAAAGTGCTGTCTTGATGAAGAATGAAACCATTTTTCCATAGTTTTGGCCTTTTTTTTCCTGACTCTCTCAGCTTTGTCAAAACTTCCTTATAATAATGCTGATTCGCTGTTCTGCCTTCTAGAACCCATTCTGCCAAAATTACACCCTTGATGTAAAAAAACCCCAAAACCAATGAGCATGGCTTTGAATGTGGACTTGCTTTGACGTGCTTTTTTCATTCTTGATGATAATGATCACCTTTTATTTCTATAGCACCACTGCCCTGGTGGTGCAGTGCCCTGGTGGTGCAGTGGTTAAATGCCAGTACTGCAAGCCACCACGTCGCAAGTTTGATTCCAGCGGGCTCCAAGGTTCACTCAGCCTTCCATCCTTTCGTAGGTAGGTAAATTGAGTACCCAGCTTGTGGGGGGCAATTAGCAAACACACATTGGAAACTGTTTAATGCAGTGTAGATGTGTAAATAGCTGTTGCTTAAAATAATTTGTAAGCCGCTCTGATAGCCTTGTGGCTGAAGAGCGGGGTATAAATAAATAAATAAAATAATAAAAAATAAATGTACATGGCGCTTTACAAGAAAAAGAACAACAAAACAGTTCCCTGCCCTCAAGCTTACAGTCTAATATAATCTAATCCAGTGCACTGACTGTCATTTTGTCTCATGATCATACTGGCACATCCAGGTTTCATCACAAGTGATGATTTTTTGAAAAAGGTTTGTGTCTGCCTCAAGTTGCTGCAGAATGTCAGTGCAAATTTCCTTGCGGCACTCTTTTTGTTCTTGTGTGAGAACCCTAGGGACCATCTGCGCACAAACTTTCCTCATGTTGAGATCCTCATGCAAAATTTTCCACGCAGTGTCTTTGTCAATGTTCACAGCTTCAGCTATCATTTGGACACTGGGTTGGTGATCTTCTTGAACAATCTGGGTGATTTTTTTCACAATTTCTTCAGTTCTTGAAGTGGAAGGTTGTCCAGGGCATTCATCGTCTTCCACGTTCTCATGCCCTTCTTTGAATCTTTTGTGCCACTCAAACAGTCGTGCACAAGACATGCAGTATTTACCATATGCCTCAGTAAGCATTTGAAAAGATTCTGCTGGTGTTTTGTTCAATTTTACTAAAAAATTCAAATTGGCATGTTGCTCAACTTTTAAACTTAGCATTTTTCTGGCATACAATAGACAACACAGCTGCTTTAAATGACAACTGACAATTAACTGAATGGCCGAGAGTATTGATATTTGTCATGCAGGTTCAGACAGGTTCAAGGTCACCACTCAAGCATTCACAATCAGTTCTCCCTGATTTGTCTGAAAGGTAGAAACACAGTTTTGTTATTTAATAGACCTCTTAAAATAAATCAATTCTATATACTATGCATCCAGGTAATCTAGAAAGAAGCTGTGTTTTTATCTCCACTGATGACAAAATGGATTGTATTAGTTGCAACAGTTGTTTAAGTCGTACTCCACTTAACCAATTTCACGATTTATTACATCTATAATAAAGCTCTTATATTGATCCTCATGTACCTAATTATAAGACCCTAACCTGCAGATTAGGTTGCACACCATCCCAATGGCCAAGACTGCAATATTTTTTTAAAATATGAAGAAACTAAGCAGCTCCTTGCTCATGATTAAAGCTGTCACAGAACCAGTGTGTCTGCTAAAGAGAGACCATTCCCTTTCAAAATATCTAAATTGACATGTGTATAAAAACTGCATCTATTGTCTTCTTGCTCTTTCAGCATTGTGATATATGTTGGGATAACAAAATCTGTGCCAACAAGGATAAGCATACGAGACAATATAACAGCCGCTCACAGTACTACCAGCTCTTAATTGTATGGAAGTGACTGTGTATTCTTGCATTTCTCTTTAGTAGCTCAAGGACAGTCATTCAAATGAAAATTGTTCATCAATGAATGTGTTTCTTCTTCTGTAGGCTTTTTTGAAAAACAATTTTAGTACTGGGAAGAAAGGTAGCTGTAGAATGACTATTTTAAACCCACTACTTGATTTAGAGCCTGACCCTCTCCACATTCCTGTTGTTCCTGTGGCGCAACAAGGCATTATTGGACAGTTCCAATCTGCTTTCCCCATGGGCTAGAAACAGAAGCCAGTGGTCTCCCCCTTTCCAATCCAAAAGCATAAAAGCCATTTCAGTACTCAACAGACATGTTCTTTTTTTTTCTGGTTAAAGAATTTATTTTTATTTTTGAAGCCCTTCAGGGCCTGTTTGATCAGACTGTAATGAGACAAATAAAATAAAAATGTCCATGAACATCAGGCCTACGCGGTACATGACCCACCATGCTGATAGAAACTCATAAACCATGTGTGGAAGGCCTGTGTTTGGACAACACACTTAATGTCCAGTTTTTGCTACGTGCCTATTAATAGAAAAAAAAGGTGAGGGCTGTCAAATGCATAGCAAGCTGTCATACACAGCTTGTGGAATGCATTCTGTTTGGTGAGTCACAAAGTTGTATTAGCCTGGTTGTATCCAAATGAACAGTGAGCACTCTGTGGTCTTTCCATTGTGAAGGGGAATGCAACCACCTTTTTTCCACCTAGTAAAAAGCAGGAGGGGAGACCCTTCAGCTGTCCTGCTGGCACGAAGTTGTCCCCAATATTATGAGCAACAGGCTTGCTCTGCAGGCTCCAAGAACAGGGCCTAAGGGGCCACTTGAGAGCTCTGTCTTCTGGCCCGTCAGATACTTGTGCATAGCAATGCTAGGCTGCTTAAGAACCTTTTTGTGCCACCTTAGGTACCTTATGGTAAAACTGTCTTCTCCTTTTATGCTGGTCTATGACTGTAATAAATTATTGACTGTTAAGAATCTGTGCAGAAAACTACTGCTTTGACATAAAGCTTTAATCCAGCACAGGTACTGTACTCAGAGGCTCGGTTCTAATGCACTGTGCAGTGGAACATTAGTTCTACAGTCTAAACATGCTACAGTTTAAAATGTGGGTGGGGGAACCACAACATTTGTTTTAGCATGAGCTTTAGTTGATTACAATCCATTTCTTCAAATGCACTGATAGAGTACAATATTCAAGCCTTAGATATATATGCATTATCACATAATTTGTAGGGGAGGGATCAGACTGAAAGGGGATACAGGAAATCACAATTGTAACAGTGGACATAAACCTTAAAAGGTCTGTTTTAGTGCTACAGTGGGTTTTTTTTTTTTGTTGGTCATCTTTCAACTAGCAGATAACCTATGAGGACTGCATTTAAGCCCAGAAAAACAGAACAAGCAATACCACAATATTTGCACAACCAGCCTAACGCCAAGGATAAAAGCAGTATAACATTTTAAATCCATTTTTTAAAAAAGCATGCTTCTGAAGTGTGCTGGAAATACAAACTGAACCACTCTATGGTTGAAAATGCAACTGGTGAAATAATTCAAATTACACAAATTAGACATTTAAAAGTCCTAAAAGGAACAGGAAATATGAGAAGGAAAGAAGCAACAAAAGAATAAATAGGTTCTAGGAATCAAAGCAGCCCACTTTCACCTCAGGAAAAGAAAAAATGGCTGAACATTAAGCAAAGACAAGAAAATTACTCTTCAATCTGCATCCTTTTGGTAGTCCCAACCAGAGCAGACCCAATGAATCAAAAAGATTTACATTATATGTTAATTCATCATTCAACAGTTGATTCAATGGGTCTACTTTAGTTGCAACTACCAAGAGCAGGGGTGAGAATCATGCAGTCTTCCAGCTGTTGCTGGACTGCATTTCCCAACAGTCCAAACCAAAATAGCTAGTAGTGAAGAATACTGGGAGTTGCAGTTCATCATACGGAGGGCCACATCATTCTAATTCCTGACCTATAGGAATTAGTTCTGAGAATACAGAACCAACTGCAAACCATCAATGTCTGCTCAACTAGTCTAAAAAGCAAGATGATTATAGCTTTAAAAACTCAAGTGTGATATGGCAAAAAGTAGTGCTTAAAATGCAAAACATGATACTCTACACATATATTATGGCTCACTCATTTTGCTATAATGTAACAAGATAATATAACCATCCACTGGGTCGCAACATGTACTATCCTGGGCCACATCTTTTTATTTCATTCCAAATCAAGATGACATTGCACCTCTGTCCACTCCAGCTTCTGAAATAGGGATACATGAAATGCATCAAAGCTGTCCTGGCTGCACAGTGCAATTTATGTGTGTTTACTCAGACGGTAAGCTGCATTGTGTTTAATGGGGTTGACTCCCAGATCAGCAGACGGAAAACTGTAGACACATACTCAAGCAAGTTTCTATTCTATATATTTGCTCCAGTTGGCTCAAAGGTTTTGCCATAATCTTATTCTCAATGAAATGACTGGACTAGAATGCCTTTCAGTGGTCTGTTTTAGAGTGCAAAGCTATGTTTTCATAAGGTTTTTCCCTAGAACTGTTTATGCTCGCTCTGTGCCTATACATAACCATTGCAATACAATGTCCTGTTTGGTGTACCCCATCGTCCTTTCCCACCTGTATGCGGTAGGCATCACCACAGGTCCAGTAGAGGTCTTGCATGAAATCTTGATGCACTGCCCAAGCAGCACAGTTGGCATGATGCATACTCCCATAAGGCCACACTCTTAAGTTATACCTGGGATGTTTTCCTAGTGTACCTCTTAAATACTAAAGGGGGAATGTCTGGGATGCCATTCCTAGATGTAAAGTACAGCTGTCCCTTCATATTCGCTGGGGTTTGGTTCTAGGACCCCCCCATGGATACCAAAATCCCATTATATGCAATGGCATAGCAAAATGGTGTCCTTTATATAAGATGGCAAAATTAAGATTTGCTTTTGAGATTATTATTTTTTAAAGATTATTTTCAAGCTCTGAATACTTAAATCCATGAATACCAAATCCGTGGATATGGAGGGACAACTGTACTCCCACACAAGAAACATGGGCCTGAATGCTATGGTTACAGCCAACAAAAGTAGACCTACTGAATAAAAAGGATGTATGTTATCTGTTGAGTCACCATTCAGAAGCTGATGCAGTGGAGTCTACTGTAGCTGGGACTAGCAAAAGGATCAAGGCCATACTATATATCTGGTGGTTTCATTTTCATTCCATACTAGGATTGTGAAGAATAAATTTTCTAATTTGAAAAAAACTCAACTGGAGTGAGACTCCCCCGCCTCTAGGTCAGCAAAAAGACTGGTGCTTCTTTTGTTTCATTTTGTGTGCAAAATATTCTTGTATAAAGAGAAACTTCATAAAATTTTGGCAAAGAGGTCCCAAAATGTGAAGAAGCATTGAAAAATATGCAGACATCTGCAGTGTTTTGTCCACTGAGGAGAAACACCTGCATTTTAAGTTTTTACATATAAAATTATCTAAATGAATTTGGTTTTTGTTTTTGTATTGACAGTTTTGCTTCCACCTGGGGCATTTTAGGACAATTTGCTCTTTTACTTGTTAAATGATTCACAAATTATTATTCTACGATTTTTAAATATTTGTATACGTATGTGGTATCAAAACATTTCAATCACTTTTTTACCTTGGATTTTCTATTTTACCCTAGAATTTTCTAGGGTAAAATTCTATTGGATTTTCTTGGATTTTCTATTTTGGAATTTCTATTTTACCCTAGTTTGGATTAAACAAGCAAAAGGTGTATATTTTACTGCAGGTAGACTGTTGCCATTTTCATGAGAGAAGCTAGAATACACTCACTCTATTTCCTACACAGAATTTATTCTCAATACCATCATGTTTCAAACATCTTTGATGCCACATTTCCTTCTGAAGTGTTTTGGTAAGATCTTAAGGCATCTCTCAGCAACAGTTATGATAATAACAAACAAAAATGGTGTCAGGTATGAGAACATTTTTGGCAGCAACGAAGACCATTTTTTTGGTCATCTAGCATCTTTGTGAAGTGGCATTTTAATGTTTAGAGCCAACAGCAGAGTTGCTGACCAGAGCCATTTAGAGAATTCTCTCTCATCTAAGATTCCTGTGATTCTGCACTTTTAACAGACTGATTTTTACAAGAATCCACCCTGAGGAAAGAAATGCTGAAAATTTACTCAACTACACAGGGTGTTAAGGTATTCAAGAAGGGGATAGGAACCTGTAACAGCAGTTATAAAAGGGAAACCTGCTTTGAAAAAAGGAAGGAAAAGAAGACTCAGCACAAATGGGTAATCTAAACTGGCAACAAAATGAGAGTTCATTATAAGTCCTATGAGACAATTTTTAATAATGTAGCTTGCATGCCCAACATTTCCTAATACTACAGCAACACAAAACACAAAGATAAAAAGATTTTACAACAACAAAGCTACCTGATAATAATTCTACTCTTGAAATTTGGATCATGAAAAAGGAGGAAGAGAACATGCCCAATAGCTAGTCCACTGTCCAAAGGAGTCTGCATGAGAGTCATAACAATTATATTTCAGCAGAAATAAAGCAATCAACAGAGAGCAGAACAGACATTGAAAAAGTCCCCTCACAAGAGACTGGGGTCTAATTTGTAGACATATGACATACACCCAAAAGTAAGCCACCACAGAAAGAATGTCAGATCACCTCAAAATACAGCCAGAGTTGAGTGAAGCAACAATGAAAAACCAAGTGGCACAATGTATGATCCATTCCAGCTGGATGTCTCTAACCTAGGCCACTCCTCCTTGTTAGTGCTCCCAGAACTTACAGAAAGGAGGTCTATCATTTGATGCTGGATGGAGAAATCCTGTTCTATTGTTGAATTCTCTAGCCTGTTCAATGAACTTGTACAAGTAGCCTTTCTCAGCCCATACTGGGAGCTGGGAACTTGGAAGCAGCAAAAATGTCATGCTCTTTCTGAATGCCTCCAAAGTTTGGCACAGAGCCAGTCCGACTCTGTCTCAAATGCCATGTTATGTGTCCCATAGGGTTTGACTAGTAACTAAGGCCAGCCAAAATTCTGTGGCCCTCCTACCAACCATTTCTACACATTTTTATACTGGGTCATATTAATTGTCTGAAGATTTTAAACTAGGAGGCGTTCATGATTATTTTATGTATCTTCTGCCTTGGTGGTGGTAGACTTTTATATGTTTATATGTTTTATTACATTCTGTAATCCACCCTGGTACCATTACATGAATATAAATATTTTATTTATAAATATATGTTAAATAAATATATTTCCAGCCGCAGTTGAATTTCTATAATGCAATATGTCAACCAGAGAGGAGCAAAAAAATAAAAATAAAAATAAATAAAGGTCAGCAAGTCCAACCCTCAACCAACCACATCCCTTTGATTATTTTGTCATCCAAGCAACATTCTGATGATTTCCCCCTGATTTTTGATTTGGAGGGGTGGGGTGGGAAGTAAATCTTTTTTGCAACAAAGCATACCTGAGGTCTCATTCGTGGATTCCACCGTACATAATAGTTTACCCATAATTCCAAATGGCTTAGACTGGCAACTGGATACAGGACATGGTTTTCGTAATTTACATAGAAAGGATTACTGAATTCATCAAGCTGGCTATTAATGTAGGACCACAGAGAGACAGTCCTAGTGCTTATTTCCTGAAGGGAATAAATAACAATTTGTCAAGCATGCTTGCAAAAATTATACAGCAATATAGCATTTTTCAAGCTTTCTACACTTAAGGGAGCCATTTCTACAGCATCAATCCCTTAAGGAACCCAGGTGTCTCCTCCTGTAGAACTCCGGAGTGTTCTTAGGCTAGGCCTAAGAATTGCTATTGCATCTTGAAAAGGCACCTCGGAATGTCCTGTCCTACTGACCAACACTGGAATAGACCCAATAATTTTCAGCAGCTGCAAGGCAAGTTTTATAAGAAAAGACAACTTGTCTTTCACAGAAGCTTAGTTGCCACTACAATTCTTCTCACGGCGGGTAAGGTCCTCTGCAATGTTCATAGTTCAATAGAAAACAATTTACCAACTTCAGCTTCAAAAAGAAAACCTAAGAGATCTGTTGCAAAGGCTTTTAATATACAAAGCTATGCATCAAGTATTATATATTAAGGGTTAAGATGCTGTATCCCTGTAATGGTTTCCTGATGCTATTATTCCAAGAACAGCTGCATTTTGATGCAGATACTGAGCAACAGTCATTACTTGATGGTTTTTCAAGTTCAACTTTATTGGATAAACTTACATTTGAAATGAAGTATTTCTATCTCCCTGGAGGATCAATTAAAATGGGATAGAAATTCAGGCATGTTTAGGAAATAATGGCCTTGGAGTAACAATAGGATACTTTTAAAAACACTGAACACCATCAATCACTGGGACAAATAATACTAAAACTAACAAAATAAAATTATGTAGATGGCATCAAGGAAAAAACACCACAATCTGGAATCAATGTAATATTTTAGAAAAGGGGTACAATCTTATATTTTACACAGTCTCCCTATACCTACCTAAATATTGAGTTTTTAATTAAATGCACATGTTTAGCTTTATTTATAGGGGTTTTAGCATTCTATGACCAAACAGAAACATCACTATAAATCCATTATTAAATCAAAGTTTCAAAATCAGAATTCTTATCAGCTTCATCTTGCAATTTTATACTCCTCCAGTGCTATAAAGCATCTGTTTCCACTACAGTTGTCTCTTAAATTGCATTTTTTTAAAAAAGGGAGCTGCATTAGATTATTCATTCATGAGAAGGAGCTGTCTGCAAGGCACATACTTGGTGAGAATGTATAATTCAGCTCCATCTTGTGGTGCAATCATGCAATTTGCTGTGCTAGACTAGTGACTTAATTCAGATCTTTTCCAGAGCAAAAACACACAGATGTCATTTGTATAAATGTTCCTCTTCCTAGAATTAGGAGGAAGCGGTTATATTTTGTCATGAAACTGAGCAGCATGTGCCTTTGTCCAGTTCCCACTAACTGCAAAACAGCATGTAACTCCACATATTGAAATTGATATTTTACCCAGGATTTCCTGAAATCTACTATCCACATTTATATTCAGAGAGATCCTTCATACAGATAAATCTTATACTTCCTTATATTTAGACCATTTAACTACCAAGCCCAATACTGTCTACTGTGAATGGTAGCAGTTCTCCAAGGCCCAAGCAAGGGCTTTTCTAGCTGCTATAGCTGTTTGTTTTTAACTAGAAAATTAACCTCTGTGTGTATATGTGCCTTCAAGTCACTTGCTGACTTATTGGTGACCCCATGAATTTCATAGGGTTTTCTTAGGCAAAGAATTCTCAGAGGAGGTTTTGCCAGTTCCTTCCTCTGAAATATAGCCAACAGCCCCTGATATTCATTGGTGGTCTACCATCCATGTACTAACCAAGGCTTCCCCTGCTTAGCTTCCAAGATCAAATGGGGTCTGGTGTCTTTAGGGTATTTAGGCTGAGGAAATGTCCCTAGGACTCTATAAATGCTAAGCATATGTTCTGATCTATGGTCCATTTTAGATTTCATAATGCCACATATTACTTTATACCCTGGAAGATAGGACAGAAGGTACCAGAAGCTTTATCTCACCTTACTAAAGGAAAGCAGGAAGGGCAGAGAAGTGAACGAGTGAAAAATCCACTGAAAGCCATTTGTCCCAAATCTTGCTTTCTAGTACTGAAAGGCAATGACTCCCACACCAAGTGCCATTGAGGCTCATTTATGAATTATACACAGAACACCAAATCAAAGAGAACAGTACGTATATCCTTTAAGGGACACTCACTTTAGTTTCAAACTATAGCTTGGCATTAATCACATTTATAGTTTTGGCTAGCAATGTTAGCTAGAAATTTGTTTTCATCAATTATGATTCTATGATGCTTGGTAACTATTTCTGCACATCAAGAAAAATATAAAAAAATATTTCTTGGTGACATTTAAATACTTTCAGCTCTACAGAATATCACAGCCACCTCAAAATTTCTTGTGCCACTTCTAAAATTCTAAACACTTACCTCTTTAGCTCGCTGGTGTTCAGAGTTGTACAAAAAGGTGCCAAAGAGACAGCTATAAAGATGATCCAAAATAGTGATCAAAAACAGCTCATTGAATTCAAAGGCTGCTGGAAACTAAAAGAAAGAAATATTTTGTTACGTTTTTGTTAAGGAAAAAAAAGCAGTCACTTGAACCTTGCCACCCCACTTCCTTTACTCACACAAGGCAAAACTTCAAATATACAGTCTCAAAGAGACATTTAAATTTTAAGATCTCATTGATGCAATCTTGGCAATCCTGGGCAAACCTTATCTTGGAAGAGTTCTGTTTTGGAAGATCCCTAAAAACTGCCTAGGTTTCCAGGGACAGAAGAATCTCTTTAGGTTGCAGAATCTCTCCATACATATTACACAATACATCCTATCCTTGTAAAGTATTTCATTTATAAAAGATATTAAAAACAGCCTTTGATTTGGAGACACCCCCCCTTCAACCATCCTGTCTTTTCCGTTTGGAGGGACAGCTATCGTAACTGAACACTGAATTGTGCTACCACATGCAGACCCACAAATTACACACAGGAGAGAGAAGAGAACTTTAGATGAGGCAACTGATGAGGCTCTTCTGAATTCCCAGAATGGAAATAAAGATCCTCTTTCAGGGGCTCCATTATTCATGCATGCATTTTTTTAAGCTCAGTGTTTCATCCAAACAGAACTCATTCTGAAACATATTTCCATCTGTTGTGATGTGGATTACACATATTTGGAGTAAACCTAGTTTTATAAGTTGGCTGTGCTATGTGCTAATAAGGTACGGTATATGTAACCTGCCAGAAAACTGAAAATGTTTGGGAATTTCTACGGGTACCATTGAGGCTGTGTCCATCTATCATTGTATCCCTTTGTTGCCCTTTCCCTCTATCATGAGCCATTTTTACATCATTAGTTCAAGTGGGCTTATCTAGTTACCAGGACCTCATTTGCACAAATTGAGTGACATTACTTTTATTTAGTGGAACATTTTCTGTGTGGCTTTTTATTATTTTAACAATACTTCACTAGATGGAAACTGAACCTTTTATATTTCAATATGTATACTGAAAAATTAAAACCCCAACCCACATAAAATACCTATCAAGGCAGAAAGGAGGGAGTGGGGTTGACTGTCTTCTAATGTAAATAAATTATTCATTTTCATTTGACAGCAGATGATGTAATAGATGGCCAGATACAGAAAAAGGGGGTATAAACCTCATGAGCCAGCAATGGGCCTGTTTGAACTCCTGTAAATATGGGATAGATAAGCCGTAAATAATACTAAGGAGAAAGTTGTTTTTCTCAACACCCACTGCATTTTAAATTCTCCCTTCTACAGTAAATGGGATGATAACAAACACCTTGATCAAGCCATCAGAGCACAAAAAACTTTTCCTTGAATAGCAACTGTAATGGGGACAATAGCAAAGGTTCAATATGCTGAAAGGAACTACTAGTTTTAAAATATATGTTTTTGGTTTTAGAAAGAGTTTCAAAATTTGATTATTACTCAAATTTTATTTTGATTATTACTCCAATATTACTGATAACCCACCCTATCTCACAGGATAATATGAAAGAGAGGGAAAAGCCATGTATGCCACCATGATATATTTGTAGGAAAGGCATTTATTATGTATTTATTTATTTTATTAGAGTATTTATACCCCGCTCTTCAGTCACAAAGGCTCTCAGAGCAGCTTACAAGTTGTTTAGCAATAGCACACATCTACACTGCTTTATAGCACGCTAGACACTCTCTAACTGGCTTCCAATGTGTGTTAGCTAATTGCCCCCACAAGCTGGGTACTTGTTTTACCGACTTACGAAAGGATGGAAGGCTGAGTGAACTTTGGAGCTCTTGGGCTCAAACTCACAATGTTGTGGCTGCAGTACTGGCATTTAACCACTGTGCCACCAAGGCTCCCTAGGTACAATATAAATGTAACAAAATATATCATTTAGTCACATGATGAGAAGAATGTCAATGCTCTCTCCATCACTGGGTTTTCTGACCATGTACACAAGTAGTTCTCCTCAATAGGTAGCAAAACATTAGACTTACCAAATGGCTACAATCACAGTGTGTGAAAGTACCACTTTGCACACTGGCATACACCCTACAGGAAAAAGCCATAACGGGAAATGTGTAACTCTTTACCCAGTGAAATGCCAGATGTAGCAACACCACAGGACTGCTTGCCAGTTGTGGCCTATGTAGGCTTTGACACTGTTCCAGCACTTTAAAAGCCTGGATGCAATCTGAATCCATTGTAGAGACACAGGGACTAAAATACCAAGTAAAGGGGATAAGCTACAATATATTATTACCACCTTAGCTTAAAAAAGCTGTCAAGACGGATCTTTTGAGCAGGCCTTTCCTGAATAACTATCCCGGCCCAAAGACTCAGCTGTCCTTTTTCTTTGAGCTGACATTGGATTTTTTTTTAATTATTGTGTGTTTTTAATTTTTTTCTAATTTAATATATTTTTAATTATTGTATGTTTTTAATCTCTTCTAATTTAATATTATTTTAAGGGATGGGTGGGCTAAGGTACTGCAATTATGGAGTTTTTAAATTGTTAGCCGCCCCGATTGCGTTGCAGAGGGGCGGGATAGAAATAAATTATTATTATTATTATTATTATTATTATAATATTGCAGGAAAGAAGAACATCAAGCCCTTCTGGATGGCCTCAGCTGGCCATGCACTCCCCCATGGCACAAAGGTTTGTTTGTTTCTCAGCTTTTGTATCAACTTTTCCTCATCCTGTAAAAACTTAAACACCTTTCCCAAAGCTTAGTTACTTGTAGTAAGAACTTTAATCTAACATAAGCTGGTATTTTTAACCCATCCTTTTGTCTTGGACTCCCCCTCCCCACCAATGGAATGTATCAGGAATGTCTCTGAGGAAAGCAAATAGACCACATTTTAGAAACATATTTGAAATAAATATTGAGTGGGGGAAAGAGAAAAAAGTAGCTGAATTTCCTTTGTTTACACAAGCTCCTTTATCAGGTGGTTGTGACAATTACACTGAACTAGCATTCATATTTGCTTCAAACTTCCTAGAGCTAATCTGCTTTGGGAATTATATGAATTTCAGTATACAACAAGAATTCTTTGCCTTTATGATACTGGGTGATATTCAGAGGATCTTAACTACCATCCATTTTTCTGTTCTAAAATTTAACAATAAATGCAATGTCTCATTATTAATTTGTCCTGAATAGGCAAATCTCAGACTCAGTATATATTAATTAGATGCCTTTGATATGTAAAATAGATAGCTCATCAAAGTGAAGCTGCAAGCAGCAGCTTCTCAGGAAAACTAGGTTTGTAAACTAAAAAACAAAGTTTACCTATCCTCTGTAAACCCAGGGTAACCAGAAAAATCCTATACTGTGTTTGCTCTCAAATTTCTCAACTACTCTTAATGTGAGTAAAAGTTTGTCACATTAAAGAGACTATGCCATGAAACTAACTTGGCTTATAAAATACATTGATCATCATTCAGTTATCAGACAAGAAAGGAAGGAAGGAAAAAAGAAAAGAAAGAGAAAATCCATCCTCGATCTCTTGATCCAGCAAATACCCTTACTACCATGAGTGAAGAGGTCACTGTGCTATTCCAGAGAGCCCCCCCCCACCTCTATAGGAGTGGGGGCAGGGAGGCACAGATGACTGAAAGGGGTATTAAGTGAAAATCAACCCCATTCTGTGAGTGGACCCTTGTGCAGCCTTTCTGTTTGTGGAATTCAATTCATGGGATCTTAGGATCCACTGTAACCATTTCATAAACCTGAGTGAGAATTGCTTGAGGCCCTCTTATTTCTGAAGTTGTTTCTAATGTGCACTCCTACACACATTTCCTTGGGTGTAAAGCAATACTGAACTCAACGGTACTTAACCTCTGAATAGGCTACTATAGTGTACCCCAAAGTATTATGCTGGTAAACTTTGGGTAACAAAAGACATATCTAAGGATTTCTAAGCCATCACAGATTTAAATGCTTTCTACTTAGGATGTACTTCATTTTATTCTGTGTTCACTAAATTACATAGCCTCATGGAAGAATAATGTCTATGTCCATTAGAAACATTAACAGTGTTATAAACATGTTCTCACCTGCTTTGTCATTTGCCAAACACAATCTATGAACTGAAGGAAGATGGGTGATCTGTCAGCGTCAGCATGATCATTGTCTCCATGACCTACTCGCTAATGGGGGAAAAGAAGGATTGTTTGAGCAACACTAACTTTTAAAAAGCTTTTAAGAACAATACATCAGAACAACTACATTTCTCCAAACAAAATTAAATATTAAATACACAAAACTAAACTAAAATAAAGCAGCTTCATGTCATTCTTCACACCCATTAGCCTGTTGAGCTAAAAAAGAAAACACTTCTTATACAGACATATGACAGATGCTTCACTGAATTTTGTAGAAGAAATGCAAGCCTTTTCAAATTTTTAGTAGACATGGACTCAGAGGAACCTGAATGAGCCTGGAAGCACTTCACATTGTATGCAGGACTAAGGGTGACAGCTGGAACCAAGCACTTAAGGCAAAGAGGAGCACAATGACTGTAGGTGGATACAAGGCTTGCACTGGATGTGACAGAGACAGGCTGAATGTGGGTGTTATTTCCGTCAGCAATGGAGACAGTCATCAGCCACAGTGGGTGCTGACTGTCAGTAACAGATGGAAGATGGCTGAGATAAGGGGACAGAAGAGCACCAGTCACAGCTTTTGAGAACTGGCTAGCAATGGACAGCTGCATCAAGTTTGAACAGAGACCAGTGAAACTCACTGTGACAGTGTGCATTAGGAAGAATGGTTCCCTATGTTAACTATTCAGCGTGACTTTAAACAGCGGGATATGGGAATGGTTATACCAAAATTGCTGCTTCCAGTTTCCAAGCAAATTCTTCATTTTTCCAAACTATGATTTCCTTTTCCTATCTACAATGTAGTATCACACTTACCATTGCAAAACGGTGTCCAAAACTCATCCATTCCTTCTCTAAGAGGACCTCAAAACCTTTGATGGTTCTATAATGGCTGTCCAACATTAGCATGGCTAAAGAGGTGAGCTGAGCTGTACGGTCCCAGCCATCGCTGCAGTGTACCACCACTGATGTTTTACCAGATTCGATTTTGTCAGCAATTCTCACTGCACCAGCAAGAAGCATCTTTAAAGAAAAGAATAATTCCAGGTTGAAAAACAACTGTGGTAGATGAGCTCTTGTTGCTAAAGACACTAGAAGCCTTGCAGGACTGAACTGAGGGCTCACCTAGTCTAGCATTTTCTTTACAACCAAATAGTTCAGGGGCATTACAAAGTAAGACTTAGCAATAGTCTCTTCTCATTGTCACTTTTGGATATGAAAGATTAGTTTAGAGACCTTGGCTAATAGCTGCTGACAGACCTATCCTCCATGAGTAATGCAGTCTTGAAAAGCTGAATGCACTGAGCACACAAAGTAACCTTCCAGCTGCCAAAATTGTCTCAGGCAGGTAGATGAACAAATCTTACCAAACTATTTTCCAGACCTAGTATATGTAATATATTGAACAAAAAAGTTACAATGGTTGTGAAAACACAAGTTAGAATCACATAACTCATCTATGCTTACAAACTGATGAGCAGGATAAGAAAGAGAAAAAACTTGTGTGTATTCCAAAAAGGCCTCTTAACAGACTAAAAACAATTAATTACAGTTGCCCATTCATATTCGCTGGGGTTTGGTTCCAGGATCCACCCCCCCAGGTACCAAAATCTATGAATACTCAAATCCCATTATATGCAACGGCATAGCAAAATGGTGTCCCTTATACAGTATAAGATAGCAAAATCAAGGTTTGCTTTTTTAAATAATATTTTCAAGCTGTGAATACTTAAATCTGTGGATACCAATTTCGTGGATACGGAGCGACAACTGTAGTCTCATTTTCAAACCAGCATGTTTTGAAATTTGGCTAATGGATTGAATTATCTATAATGTAAGAAAAGTGAAATGTTCAGAACTAACTTTCACCTAAAAGGGCCTCTGCTGAATTTTATGTTGCCAATAAACTACTACCAGTATATGTCAACAGGATTACCAAGATACAAGGCATATACTGCAAAATAGAATATACTATTCCACTGATCTATGCAATGCATGGCTTGCAATTAATAAATTCTACCTCCACAACTATCAACTTCAAGGAATATGATGGGGAAAAAATTAAATGAAAGCATCGGATAACAATTCTACAGGGAATCCTATTCCCAATGAATTAAATGTCCAGCTCTACTGGCAAATATAGAATTTATGCTCTGAAATACAAACAATTTAGATAATAAATTATGACACTGCATGACTTAACTGGAAACCTATGAAGGTCTGCAGTGTTTACAAATGAAGTGGTTTTGGTAACTGGCTAAGAAGAACTGTAGTTCCCATAGCAGTCAGCCAGAGAGAGAGAGAGGGAGGGAGTGGACACATGGGTGATTTGCCTAGGTGTGTGTGCCAGATTTTCTGTGCTGCAAGGAAAGAGTGCCTTGTCCAAGTGTGATTATGATCCTTGTTAATTTATCTAACAAAATACTGGAGCTGATGAAGCAGAATAAAAGACAGAGCTGTCAATCAGGAATCCCCTGATTCAGCTCTTATCTCTGTAAAGCCACTGTAAGAGGTCATCTAGTGCTTTGGGATTGGGTATCATCAGTATGCTGATGATACCCAGCTCTTTTCTTTCCTTTACTACTGATGCTAAGGAGACTGTAGTAGTAGTGAATTGTTTTCTGGAGGCAGGACAGGACTGGATGTGGGTAAACAGACTGAGGCTTAATCCAGACAAGACAGAAGTTCTGCTGGACAGTAGAAAAACCAACCTGGGATTGGGATTGCAGTCTGTTCCTGATGGGGATGCACTCCCCCTGAAATATCAGGTTCACAGCTTCTAAGTGCTCTTAGACCCAGCGCTGCTCTTGGAAAGCCAGGCTGCTGCAGTGGGCAGGAGCACCTTTGCCCAGCTTTGGCTGGTGTGACAGCTGCACCCTTTCTTGCCACAGTTGCTCATGCCTTAGTTACCTCTCAATTAGACTACTGTAACACATTCTATGCGGGGCTGCCCTTGAAGTGTTTGGAAGCTGCAGCTAAGTGCAAAATGCAGCAGCCAGACTGGTGTCAAGTGTGCATTTTAGAGACCACATAATACCAGTCTTGCAAGAACTACACTGGATTCCAATTTACTTCTAAGTGCTGGTTATGACTGATAAAGCCCTATAAGGCTTAGATCAAGACTAGTTGAGAGATTATATCTTCCTATATGAACCTGCCAGATACTTAAAATCTTCAGGGAAGGGTCTTCTCTCAGTCCCACCACTGTCACAGGCTCCTCTGTCATGGAAGAAGGCCTAGTGGCTGCTCCCAGGCTCTGGAATTTCCTTTCACGAAAGGCTAGGTTAGCCTCCTCTCTGCTCTCCTTTCACTGGCAACCAAAGACCTTGTTACTCAAACAGCCATGTAATGATTAATTGGTTGAAGGAAGTCCTTTCTGGGGTGTGTGCTGTATTTCTGAACTTTTCATTGTTTTAGAATAATTTTACACTTTTTTAAAAAAATTAATGGTGTATTAATATGATAACTTGTTTAATTGTGTTTTAACTTTTTTATGATCAGTTTTTTTTTTATTACAGTATCTTGTTTTAGCCTTTCCACAAGCCACCTTGGGTCTCATCCCAGGAGAAAGACAACATATTAAATTAAATAAATAAATGTCTGTCTGGGTTTTTTTGGCGGGGGAGCTGTGTGACACGACCAGCCCTGACTTCCTGTACTGGACACTGCTGTCTACTATATTCTGGTGGGCGGAAGGTGCAGGTTCTTCTTGTGACAGGGACCTTGTCACCCAATCACCAAGATGAAGAAAATTAGGATTACGTGCAAGGTGAGAGAGACAGTTCAGGAGTAGAAGATGTATTAGAGGAAACAAAGCTAACCAATACTGAAACTGTAAATGCCCGGAATCCTGTTGGGGACTTGCATCTTTGTAAGTGGACTTACTTCTGCAGGAATTATAACTGGGCAGTTCTGTAAAAGGCTGCTGTTATACTACTATTACTACTACTACCACTACATATTATTTGTTGTTGTTGCTGTTATATCATCCCACTTCTCTCCCCCTAAAAAAATTGGGATTCAAAGCAGCTCACAATTTAAAAGAACAATCCAATTAAAAACATACAAAAAGAGAGCATTAAAATAGAATTAAAGTATTTGCAATATTAAAACAATTCAGTGTAAAAGAATAACAATGTCATTGTAAAGATTAAAAAGCTCTTTAAAACACTCTTTAAAATAATTTAATTAAAACAGTACAGCATCCCCCATGTAGGGGTGCCAGCAAATTGACCAATAAGCACTGGGAATGAAGCACAACGGGACACTGGCTAATTAGTGCCGATGCCCACTGGTAGAGCCCGATGCACATCGGGACATTGCTGCCGGTGCCTCTTTATGCATCTTTGCAATTCACTAACGAGGGTCTTAGCATTCCTGCTATGTAGTTAAGTATACAGAAAGTTACATAATGTACACCATGACAGACAATACCAGCCAACAACCTCAATGAAAACTTTGTAAAGCTATGTTGCAGATCTAAAACCGTGGGAATGCAGAGAATCTCTCTGTTAAATAACAGTTTACCACAAACAGTTTTATTGCTGGTGGTCTGAAACACACAGTAACAGCATACTACAGTAATCTACATAATCTGAAAACTCCAGTCTAGTAAAGACATTTCTCTCATTCAGATTACCCTGGAGAAGTGACATGATAATATATAGAGAAAAATTGCTAACTTTTAAAGAAAGAATACAAGACATTATTTTTATCAAGGCCTTTACCCTTATATATTCCAGCCAGTGTGTACTTTCCACATTTGACAGCCATCGAGACTCATCAATTATAGGGTAAACTATTTCCTTCAGCTTACGCAGTGACTCTCTCATCACGTGGATATTTGGGATTTCCAAAAAGACCAACTCCACATTTGGGTAGGCACATTCACTTTCATATCCACCACCTTTTGCCTGAAAGCAGAATTCATTTCAAATCATTTAAAACTATCTAGAATCATTTCAGTATCTAAAACTATGAATAATGAATAATATTGAATAATAAAATTTCCCGGAACATTTTCCTCTTATATTAATTCTACCTTATTTGTATCTGCAACACTATTCTGTCTGGCATCAAAGATGAAAAGCTTGTGAGACTGAGCATTGGCATCCATGATAGTCTGCAAGTACTTCTCATCTTCTTTGCATCGCTTGTCATTTGGGCCTACGAGAGGTTGGCTGCAGCGTGTAATGGTGGCTTGACTTTCAGGGTGGATCCAAGATAATACCTAAGTTAAGAAAATATATGCATGTCTGTGTATGCTATTTTTTAGAATAAAAACAAAACCTACAAGAGCAGCTCACTTCTCAAAAGAAGAGTTGATCTGATGTCATGAAAAGAGAACAAATTGTTGGATGCAGGTGGTTAACCCAAGGCTCAAGTTAAAAAAACCAAAGCATACAGGCTAGTTTTTGCCATAACTATTCTGCATAACTAACACCAAACACCCTTGACATGCTGTTCTAGAGATATAAAATTTCCAGAAATATTGTAGTCATGGGGGCAGGAAGATTTTTCCCTATTTGGGAGGGGGGAGGACATTTCCAGGAAAAAATGGGAAAATATGATATTAACACTCTTTACAGACTAAACTTCACTTTGTTACTTTAGTAACATAACAAAATTATGCATAATACATTTACGAGGTAGGCTGTATAGTTTATTCAGGAAATTATTGTGAATTGAGCTTGCTTTTCAACATTTCCATTTTCATTATAAAGGCAGCCACACAGTCCCAAACTGTAAAGATCACCTGAACTGTAGGGAACCTCTTATGTTTTGCCAGTTTATTAGCAGGCAAAATACAATAAAAACAAATGAAACTGTCATCTTTAGTAAAACAAAGAAAATTATTTTGTCTCCCATAGTTCTCCAGTGTCAAATAGACACAATGCATTCAACCTTAGATAAAGAACGAAGAAAAGGAAAGCAAGACCAGGCGCTGCAATGACCTGACACTATACCGGACTTGTTTATCTCGAATTGGCCTTTTTAGTCATCAGTGCGCTTGTAGAAAGCGCGGGATGCGTCCTTCCTGAATCTTCGTTTGCAAAGAAAAGCCAGAGAGAGAGAGAGAGAGAGAGAGAGAGAGAGAGAGAGAGAGAGATCGCCTTACATACATGTCTTCCTCTTACACAGTTTTTAGAGATAATTTGGGGCAGTAAATATATGAACATCTTGTCTTAAACATTTAATCTATCATTCTAAAAGAAAATATTCCATAACCTATTTTCTCAATTCTTCAGGGGAAAAAAACTCTGGAAATAGCAGAAAAAAACACTAGGCTCTTTTCATATATAGCAAACTACTTTTGAAACTATGAGGACTTTCAAAGGTAGTTTCTGTTATAACAACAAGGGGTCTGCTGACTGAGCTACCCACAAAAGATTAAAAATACCCATCTGGGCATACATTAGCTCTTTGGATCCAAGACAATATTAATTTAAAAAATGGATTATAAATCCTTTATAATTTTTTTTCCTATTGCTCTATTATCTAAAAGTAAAGCATGAACAAACTTCAGTGAGAGAATTTTCAAACTAGGAAGAAGTATGATTTCTGTCCATCCCAATCCTGATCTCAATCCTTTCCACAGATAGCAGAACTGCACTTCAACTGAATCTAGCATTTACAAAGCAGATTCAGAATCTATGCAATCTCTTTCATACAGAAAAGAAGGGAAACATTTATTTACATTTTAGCTCCCAGCCTGGAAATGTTTCTTTCTTCCTCTTTCACTTCACATAATCTTCTTCCAATGAGAGAACTGGATTACTTATTTAGTTGTTTGAATTAGGTGGAAAACTCCATCAAAACTCTACATAGCAAAATTCTGTTTAAACTCAGGAGTCATACTTACTGGAACTCTCCCTTTTGCCCTGAATGCTGCTACTCTGGACAAGTCATCATCTTTTACACTAGTTGGCACAACAAGAATGGCAGGATATGTGTCACAAAATTCATATGTGCTATTAATTTTGGATATTTTCCAACTCTCATTGGGTAAACCCTGCATAGAAACAAAACATTTTATAAAAGAAATTTTCAAGTGTTCAAAGAATTGTGCACAACACACTCATAGTACTGTAAAATTAAATAGTATCCATTTTTTTCTTGTGCACACCTTCTGAAAAGTTAGATAGACTCAATATTTGCTCTGAGTGCACTGTACATATAAAGCTCAAAACTTGACTGGGTCAGAAGCTCAACAAGCTCCTTACTTGTAAGCATGCTTCTATTTAGGGAAGCCAATTTAAACAGCAGCCTGGCACATATATTTCTGGGCCAAACAATGGACTGATAACCAATGCAATTGGTTCTGAATTGGTTCACAGGTTCCAGTCACCTATACACATGCCCACACCCACATCTGGACTGGTACATTCTATATCAGTTGAAATTGCTAGGCAGTCAAAAGCAGCCCAGGTACAGGCAAATTCCACATCAAAGATAGGACATACATCTCTCCATCCTGGATCATATTCCCAACCCACAGAACCTCCAACATGTGGATTATGTTTCACTTTGGTGACTATCCCCAAACCATCTCTAGACATCTAATCAAGTTCCACAGCCTCCCCAGGCTGGAAAAGAGAGACAGAACTAGACATGGAACATAAGATACACTTCACATGGGCCTGTCAGCATCCAGGTTTTTTTCCAGCTGTTTGCTTTAAAAATGGTCTCTCAGTATCCCTGCAGATATTCAGATGAAATAACAGGTACAGAAAGTTATAACAAAAAGTAAAAGTCATCATTTACCTACCTGCCTCTTGTATTCTGCTATTGGATCATAAACTTTCCAGCCATTTGCAGGAAATTTCTCTTTGTAGCTGAATGCAAAGAATGGCTGAATGAAGTGAAAGAAACAGATTCTTTACTATAATTGAACTATTCATTTCTCATCAGAGTTCAGGGAAGCATTTTATTATTAATTTTAGTTACCCAAATTTGAAAAATATTTATCATAAATAGCAATAATCCTAATTTCATAAACCCAGTTCTCATACTATACATTCATAACATATAGATTTCAATGGAACTTCACTGTAATTATACACAGAACAACAGCCTTGGTTATCTTAAAGGATATAAATTGTGAAAAGTAGAATAAGAATCTACTAAATAAATAATATTTCTCTAATCTATTGGAAAAAATCAAGTAATAATCATATTAATGTTTTGTGATAATGAAGAATCAAGAGACTAAGATTCTTCCTCTTCTCTTTCACATATTTTGAAGGATGATGTTGTCACGGAAGTCCTCATTTAATTACTTACCAGCCCATGAGAAAGAGGAAATGCCCGAGTAATAAGGTTTTGAAAAATCTCCAGTCTATGTTCTTCCTGTTTATAGGCAAGACGCAGGTTTCTCATATCCTGTTGAAAGATATCTTGATGTTCAGTATGTTAAATGAAAAATTACTACAGCTACTACAACTGTTACTGAAATGATGGAAGATTTTTGCATGGTTACTTATACAAATAATTTGCATTTGTTTGAAGATTAATACAATCCTTTTCTACATTTCAGCTGCTAAGGCAGCATCTTACAAAACCACCTATATCTGGTATAGGCTATATATTTATTTATATTTGTTTATTTATTTAGTTAGTTAGTTATACCCCGCTCTTCAGCCACAAGACTATCAGAGCGGCTTAAAATTGTTTTTTTAAGTAATAGCAATTTACACATCTACACTGCATTAAGCAGTTTCAATGTGTGTTAGCGAATTGCCCCCACAAGCTGGGTACTCATTTTACCGACCTACGAAAGGATGGAAGGATGAGTGAACCTTGGAGCCCTCTGGAATCGAACTTGCAATGTGGTGACTTGCAGTACTGGCATTTGACCACTGCGCCACCAGGGCTCCTTATCAGATTATATAACAATCAGAGATGTTCATCTGTAGCAGAAATAAACTTTCATATCATAACATCGGCCCACTAAATGGACTGCCTCATACATGCATCACACATTAATTTATGGGGGGAGGGAGAGAGGTGAGATGTGCTTAGTAAAATACAAATGGCATATTCTCAACTGGAAGTTAGCCCCTATTTTCCCTAGACTTCATCTTAGATCTATAAATGACCCTTTCCAATCTCTAATTGATTTATAATCTATATAACTCCAATTGAGTTATAATCGATAACTCAAAGTGATGGTCCAGGGACTGATGCTGTTGCACCAGGCATTAGCTGCCAGTACTGGCAAGTTTCCAGGAAGGAAAGAAATAATTACTGCCAATGGGCACAACTAAGGTACTGGCGTCTGACACACGGGAGGGGGCGGATTGCCAGTGCTCTCATCACACAGCTTGAGAATGCTGGTAAAAATACATAGCATGAAAACAGCTCAGCCACAGTGAAAGTATAAGCAAAAATTATCCATATCTAAGGTACAGTATATAAATCACATGATGAATTTAAAGCATTCAAAGTAACAATCTGAGCATGTATATATGTCCTGAAATTTAAACTGATACCTTGCAAACAATTTCGATACCACAGGAGTTGTCCCCATGGCTCTGCACTCCAATCTTTTCAACCCTGTTTATCACGCCAAGAGGAACCTCAAGAATAAAATGCGGATCCTGGAATGTGAAAGAAAAAAAATAAACATCATGTTTATTTATTGCCACTGAGAGTAAATATTTAGTGTTCTATAGTCTGTATGAGATAAAAATTATACAATTATAGTGGGACACATAAAACTGCCAAGGTGCTTTACATTTAGACTACAAATGCATGTCAGTTTCTGGGGGGAAATGCAAGAGAACGTGAAAGATACAGGATACACAGTAAGGAACAAGGTCTTACCCTCTCAACATTTTTGAAATACATTTTGAAATCTGTCACTGTCAGTGTACCACTGATGGCTCCGATAAATGGACAGATATACATGACATCTTTAGCTGGAAAATATAAGGCATCACTTTAGTAGTGCTAGCATCCCTACCATACGATTTATATTATTATATACACAAACCGGCAAAATATTTCATGCAAAGAACTCCTCCTAATTTAATATGAATTCAGTCTGGCATTACACAAAGAATAAACTCATTTTAATAGCAAATTGTTTGTTTTATTCTAAACATCTACCCCAAGCATACGACTTCAAAACAACGTATTCTTAAGACAATAAATAAATAAATGGCCAACAAGTTATAATTTAGATTGGCATATAAAGAAACTGGTGACTACAAAAAATAAAAATATCACTTAAGTAATTTTTGAGAACCAAGATGTTTTATTTTAAATTAATCTGCACCAAGGGGTATGTGGCCTAAAGGGAAGTTGGCAGAGCTCAGCAGAACATTAAACAGATAAAGTTGTCAAGTAAAAAATGTAAAATTTATAAATATGTTTCTTAGAAACATATACAATATATTTTATTAAAATACATTATTTTAATATAAATATATTACTACAATGCATTATTTTAATAAAATATACTTCAATCAAAAATTGTATAAAGAAACAAATTCCCGCCAAACCCGTTAATAATTATTTGAAAAGATTAATTTATTTTTAATGCATTACATTTTCTTGTATTAATTGCAGTTCATTTAGGATCAAAAATAATTCATTATAGAATAAATTCAATTAAATATAAAGTGATTTTAATTCACTATAGATTAATTTTCACTCAACTTGGGAAGCAGCATGGCCAACAGCATCAGTAACAACTGGCTGCTAAATAGCAAAATGCTTGCTTGACTAAGAGTTCTACTGCAAATAAAAGGATTCCTATTTCAGTTAAGGCAATTGATTATATTGATTAAATTGATCAATACCACTAGTACATTTCAGTGGTTTGCCACCAAATTTTGGCAGCAGACTGAGACACCAATTTGTGGCTTTTTCAAATTACATTTTCCAGGGATCAGGGCTACAAAAATGGGTTGGGAGTTGCATGTGTCTCCAATGTGACACTTTCACCACATAAATTATCACAAAATCCATATTGTTGGGACATCTTTATTAGGCCAATGAAAAAGTTCCAATTTCTTTGAACTAGCTTTTAAAACTTTGCAGGTTTGTTCACTGGGTAAAGATGGTAAAAACCTTTCAGGGAAATTGTTGGTGCTGCCATCACCAAATCCACATGTTGTTTTGAGATGGTACAGAGGAAGCATTTATAAAAGAACGCCCCACCCACCCCACCCCACCTTTGGCCACAAAGGACTTCTAAGAGAGGAAATACTAAAATGTTGGTTCCTCTATTTCAAAGACACACAAAGGGATTGTCTAGATGGTGGAAAAACTCCTCATAGAATTCAAGGAGAATACCCTTTGTTCCAAAGAGATCCCACAGTGATTCACCATATTCAAAGGAAGGGGGCCAAACACTCCAAAAACTATGCGGGTATTTGTGGCATTTTCAGAGGTTGCTTTTTAAAATACACAGAAAAGCAGATTACCGCTTATTTGGACAACTGATTCACATTGCTGCTCAGAGTGGAAGTGGAAAGCTGACTGGTTGGACGTGCGCGGGAGTGGGTTTTTCCAGCAAAGAAGTGGCTGGAAGCACAATTTTGGAGTTTGGTGTTGCCGACTGCAGTGAGGCGAATACCCAGCTTTTTAAGTGGAAGATCGCACTAGTGCACCTTAGATTTAAAGTTAAAAAAACAACTGTGCAGTGGCGACAACTTGTGGAGAATGATAACATGAGTGATTCACTCCCAGCTACCATCTTGATTCACAGGTATGGCTGCGTGTGATCTTCAAATATGGATGGCATTGCAAACCAGTGATTTTGCCAAAGGATCGTGAAGACAAAAGAATGCTGCTGCGATTTTGCATTAATGAGCAGCAATCAGGATTATATCCTCTCGTCTAGACAAGCCCCAAAACACCCCCCATCTCAAAACAACATGTGGTGACTGTAATACCTGCAGCCTGCTTCCCCTGCAAGCTAGTAGAAAGAGTTTTTGTCTCCTGGCCAACATGGCTGCTCCAGTATTTATACATCTTCACAATAACACACAACATTCATTTCCACATTGCAGACAGGGGCTGAAATGAAAGGACATTTCAGGATCAGGTAGTGACTTCAAGGCTAAGGTGAGATTTTAAAACAATGTCAATGTCACACTTAGGCTATGCTAAAATATAAAAAAGATAATTTCATTATCAACCTGAACAGAACCTAAAAGTTGTAACTGTCTAGAAATCCACATTGTTAGCCCCTTGACATTCTCACCTCCTTAAGACTTGTTAGTGATAGTTGATTGACTTTATCTGAATCTGCCTGAGTCACACACTCAGAGCCAATCAGCTGCCTCCTACTTAGCCAAAACATACTTCACTGTTGTATCCAAAAAACTATTGGTTTGTTATTCTAATAAATACTATAAGCACTATTAAATCATAGTTCTGTGATTCTGGGACATGAATGAAGCACAGTTTTCTAAACCAGCCTGGATCAGGAAGCAACCAATTTAACCTATGAATGTGGGAAGAGCCGAGAGCCTTTCCCCCAATGTTCTCCATGTTTCTTCCATGTCTTAGAGCAGGGCTGGGGAACTTGTGGACTTCCAGAAGCTGAGGCATCCAATTCTTATCCCTGCCAGCCAGGCCAGTGGTGAGGGATAAGGGGAGTAGTACTGTAGTTATTCAGTATGTGCAGGACCACAGCTCCCCAACCCTTGTCTTAAAGGACTGAAAACATTGTGCATGAAGCAACCTATACATGCTCTCCTAATTTTTCTTTGAAGGGCAGTTTTCTTTGGTGGGGTGGGGGGGAGAGATTGTACATCATGCTATATGGATTGTACATCATGCTATATGGATACATTCAATTTCAGAGTGCTTAAGTATTATCACAAAGAAGAATAGTAACAATGGAAGATAAAATGCTTGAAGCTGCAGAAAAAGTAAATATATAAAGGCTACATTCAGCACATCAGTCTCACAGCTGACCAATTTCAGTGCAGATTAGTAATTAAATTCTCAGAATTGCTAGTCTTTTGTGCTCAGTATCTCCTATAGCTCACTTGCGTTTAATGGATTAAGGATCCAGGCTAAAATCTGATATATGAATGTAAAAACTCTTGAAATATATACAACCAAAGGAATAACTCGTTTTATGTTTAGCCACAAACAATGATGTTATCTGTGAAGTCAAAGGCTTTCACGGCCGGCATCCATAGATTTTCCTTGTTTTTTTCCGGCTGTGAGGCCGTGTTCTGGAATAGTTTCTTCCTGATGTTTTGCCTGCATCTGTGGCTGGCATCTTCAGAGAGTGGTTGGGTAGGAGTGTGTGTGGAGTTTATGTATTGTGAACCCCTGTTGGGGAGTACATTTAAATTTGTGTAATTGAATGGTTTCTGGGTACAGAAGTGCAAGGAGGATTAGTGTCTGTTTGGCTAATGGTTGGTTGATGGGCCATTATCTGCTGGAAATCCCCTTGTCCCTGGGTGGAATTCCTTTGTTAAGTGTTAAGTTTTGATTTTAGTGTTTTTCAGGACTGGCAGTCAGATTTTGTTTACTTTTAGGGTTTCTTCTTTCCTGTTGAAGTTGTCCAGGTGTTTGTGGATTGCAATAGCTTCTCTGTGCATTCTGACATGATAGTTGTTGGTCTGGTCCAGAATTTCGATGGTTTTAAATAACATTTTGTGTCCAGGTTGGTTTATCACATGTTCTGCTACTGCTGATTTTTCTGGCTGGCCCAGTCTGCAGTGTCTCTCATGTACCTTGATTCATGTTTGCACACTGCGTTTAGTGGTCCCTATGTAAACTTGTCCACAGCTGCATGTTATGCGGTGAACTCCTGCAGCTGTGAGAGGGTCTCTTTTGTCCTTCGCTGAGCGTTGGATTTCTTAGATTTTCTTGACTGGTCTGTAGATTTCTGGAGGTAGTGTTCCCCATCAGTTTCCCTATTCTGTCTGTGATTCCTTTGATGTATGGTAAAAATATCTTCCCTTTGGGTGGCTGTTTTTCTTCTTCATTCCTATGGTTTTTTCTGGGTCTGGCTGCTCTTGTGATGTCTGATCTGGAGTAACCATTAGCCTGTAGGGCCCAGTTTAGGTGCCTCAGTTCATCCTCCAGGTAGTAGGGTTCGCAGATCCTTTTTGTACGGTCTACCAATGTTTTTATTGTGCTTCTTTTTTTGTCCTGAGAGATGATTGGAGTTCTTGTGCAGGTATCTGTCCATGTGTGGGGGTTTTCTGTGGCCTAACTGTTGGTTTGGTTTGCAGATGACTAGGACATCCAAGAATGGCAGTGTTCCTTCCTTTTACGTGAATTGGCTATTTCTCAGTCACTTAATACTCCACTTACCAATAGCTTTGATTGATTCTCCAGGAAAGAGTGGAGCTTCTTCCATCTGAGCAAGTTTGTTTCCATCCCTCAGTGCCTGACAAAAAGCCAAAGCCAAAAGTAAATCTCACATTCCATTTGTACAGCTTCAACGTACAACTACAAGGTGCTTTGCTAGGAGGTTACACGAACAACACAAATCACAATTCTTTGTTCTCAAAGCAGAGTGCTTTAACAGTGTGGGCTAGAGCAGACACACAATTAATTGCCATTAAAGAGACGAGGAATGAACCATGTGGACATGTGCACCTCTCTCTTGAGTACAAATTCCAATATGCCTTAATTCTGGTTAAGCATTTAATCGGCAATGTCAGAAAAAACTAAGCAGGGTTTTTACTTAGCTATGATTTGAAACTTATTCAGAACCCTGGTTAAGCAGGGACTGTGGTAAAAATGTGAGCATCATTAATATTACTGTAGATATTTAGGTGAATTCAAGATGGAAGGGGTTGGATTACTTCCCAAACTGGGAAAGGTTAAAAGGCTACTATCCTACAGCCTATTCCTGCTCTCTTAGACATAATTAAGAGTATGTCTGCTCAGATTCTATGTTGTATTTGTGAATCAAAAGGGGTTATATTAGTTATGCATTTACTGAATAAAGACAAAGATTAGCAAAACATGAATTAGCAGCAAAGCATTCACACAAAGGTAAGCTCAGCTACCTATAAAGAGCTGGTGTAGTGGTTTGGGGGTTGGACTAGGACTCTGGAAGACCAGGGTTTGGATCCCTGCTCAGCCATGGAAACCCTCTGCCTAACCTTGGGCAAGTCACACTCTCTCAGCCCCAGAAGAATGCAATGGTGAACCTCCTCTGAACAAATCTCACCAAGAAAACACCATGGACTGCAATAATTTAGAAATGACTTGAAGGCACATATGAACAACAAAAGCTCAACTATCCCAATTAGCACATGCGGAGAGTGCAGGCTGTGCCCTGCATCCATGGAGGATACATTCCTCGACTTACCATTTATAAGTGAAACCACTAATAATAGCGAACCCTATTAAAATAAAGGACTTCTGATATAAACATAGCATAGGGGTGATTTGGAGGACCTAGAGATTCCTAGAGAGAACACCTCTCTAGGCATTTTCCAGCATGACTCTATGGTATGTGTTCCTGTTTTTTCAGCCACGCATAACTTAAACTGCGGATATTGGTTCCGCGGATACGGGGCGGGGGGGGGGCAACCTGTAATCACAATTTGTACAAATATTGTAAACTTTAAGACATTTTTACAGATCCCACGGCATGTTGTTGTTATATTTTGTAAGTATCAGTTGTCCCTCCACATTCATGGATTTGGCATTCACGGATTTAAGTATTCACGGCTTGAAAATATTCTTTAAAAAATAATAATCCAAAAAGCAAACCTTGATTTTGCCATCTTATACAAGGGACACCATTTTGCTTTGCCACTGCATATAATGGGACTTGAGTATTCATGGATTTGGGTATTCACGGGGGGTCCTGGAACCAAACCCCAGCGAATGTGAAGGGACAACTGTACAGCCTATCAGACATATTAAGGAAGAAAGTTTGTCTTTACACTTTAGCAACTCGCTGTTTTGATGTGTTCAAACGTATATACTTTTTTAAAAGATTACGAGGTTTTTTAAATACATATTTCAATATTTTATTTGGTTTATAAAATAATCCTATAGGATTATTATAAAGGTTATACAATTGAAACTGTAAAGATAATTTTCAGACGTCCTGTATGATAGACCTTATCCTGAGGCAGTCAGGCGAAGACTACAAAGGGAGATGTTGTTTCCTCCACAGAGCCAGTCCATGCTGTTTTCTGTATTTGATATGGCCCTTTTACTCTCTTCCTCTTTTAAAGACTCCAGTGCTATTCCTTGCTACAGCTCTTGCAGAACTGTGGAAGAAACTATTGAATCTTCTGCTCTACCTTTTTCAATGTTGCGTACAAGCTGATTCACTGATGATAAGGGGAAGGAACTGCTCCCATGACTCTTAGAACGTTGAACAATGATTAGAGATGTAAAAATTTCCAGAAAGTTTTTCGTAGTTTCCTGGAAATTTTCCAGGAAAAAAACCATGAAAATTTACAGAAAAATTGTAAAAAGGCAATATTAAACCCTACTTTTATGCAGACTGAAAATCATTTTGTTAGTTCTGGAACATAACATTCATTATATATAAATCTGTTTGGTATAAAATTACCATGTTTGATATATTAAAATTACAGTTTATTCAGAGTATGTTTATAAATTATAAATATGATTTTTAAAATATCTTTTTTTGCTACAAAGGGAGCTACAAGGTTCTGAACTGTAAGGAACACTTAAACTATAAAGAACCTCTTTGGGGTTGCCAGTTTGAGAAACAGGCAAATAATACAATCAAAACAGAAGAATACATCAGTACTAGTTAAACAGAGAAAACTATTTTTTCTCCACGAGTTCTTCACATGGTCAAGCATATAGAATGCACTCATTTCTATCAAATGAACAGAGAAAAGGAAACCAAACCCAGGAGTAACAGTAATTTGATATAGTGCATAGTCTTACATGAAAGTCAGAATCTTACATAGTTTTTAGAAATTATTTGGGGATAATAAATATGTGAACACCTTTACTTAAACACTGTATTCATTGTTTTAAAACAAATGTTTCATAACATATTTTTCCAATTTTTTCCAGAAAAATCAAAGCTTAGGGAGAAAAAACTCCTTTCCCCCCAAATTTTTCCATTTTTTTCCAGGTCTTCCCATCTTTAGCATAGCACAACACAACTATGGGTAGTGCTTCCTATCCTAATGGGAAATTTCTACTGCCTTTCCTTCACCATAGCTATAGCGACTATTGGGAGTCCCAGTTAAAATCCAGGCAATCTGCTCTGAAAATTCAATTGGCAGCTTGAATGAACAGTAGTTTTTCATAGCTGGTCTGACTGAGTAAAGGAACAGGTAATTTATTAATATGTTTATAAACAGATTATAACTGGTTTGGCACCAGAATAAACTCTGTGTGTGTGTATGTGTGCCTTCACGTTACCTGTCAACATATGGCAACCCCATGAATTTCAAAAGGTTTTCTTAAGCAAGGAATACTCAGAGGTGGTTTTTTCAGTTTCTTCCTCTTATATTTATTTATTTATCTATCTATTTATTTATTTATTTTCCGCTCTTCAGCCACAAGGCTATCAGAGCGGCTTACAAATCGTTTTTTTAAGCAATAGCAATTTACACATCTACACTGCATTAAGCAGTTTCCAATGTGTGTTAGCTAATTGCCCCCACAAGCCGGGTACACATTTTACTGACCAACGAAAGGATGGAAGGCTGAGTGAACCTTGGAGCCCTCTGGAATCGAACTTGCAATGTGGTGACTTGCAGTACTGACATTTAACCACTGCGCCACCAGGGCTCTGAAATATAGCCTGCAGCAACTGGTATTCATAAGTGGTCTCCCATCCAAGTACTAACCAGGGCTGACTCTGCTTAAATTCCAAAATCAGATGGGATCTGTTGCCTTTGGTGTATTTAGGCCTCTCCGATTAAACTACTCTGCCATAATAAGTAGATCAATTAAATTAATAAATGAAGCTACACACACTCCAATGATATTCAGTTCAAACTTTTAATTTATGCTTGCATTTGTTCTCAAGAATGGGAGAGGATGGAAAGCCTAAAGGCTGGTAATATTTTTAAGGAAAATCTATGGGGAGTTCTTCCAGCCCAGGTGCTTTTTAAAGAGCTACAATATTTCATTGTAAAGTTACATAGTAAAATTTGCAACATTTTAAGTTTGGTCATATATAGGCAAAAAAGTGATACAAGGACTCCCTGAAACAACATCTCAGGCTTGGCCAAATTGATCACCAACAATGGTCCGCCCTGGCCTCACATCGGGAGGCATGGAGACGCACTATCCACAATGCTGCAGCCTTATTTGAGAACTCACGCCGAACAAGTCTTGAAGAGAAACGACAACGTAGAGAGAATCACAACCCGGAAACATCACCCAAGGAGACCTTCTGCTGTGCTTTCTGCAACTGGACTTGCTTATCTCAGATTGGCCTTTTTAGTCATCAGTGCGCTTGCAGAAAGTGCGGGATGAGTCCTTCCTGAATCTTCATTTGCAAAGAAAAGCCAGAGAGAGAGAGAGACAGGCATCTATATAATTTTATAAGAAATACTCACATATGTCCACCAACACAATTTCTGCTGCACTCAGATTTGTAAGTCAGGATTAATACTGCTATCCTTCTCAGTTACCCTTCCATATGATGTCTGATGGGACTAGCACATTTGTATCTATGCAACATTCCTTAGTCAGAGTCTGCTAGACTCTTGAAGAAACAAGCCTACTGATCACTTGCTATTAGCAGATTAAAATTTCAAATATTAGTAAGAAATCCCACATACTATGATTCATGCTAACATATTAAGTGGTGCAATTAACTTACTGTTTTTTTCCACTGCCTGTTTAAGGTATAGAATTTAATGGGCTAGACTGGCCCTCTCCCTGCCCTCATTTCACTGGCAGGCAAAGACCTTTCTGTTCAAGTAAGCTTACAATGAATAATTGCTTGCAGGGACTCTTCTTATGGGGTGGACTTTATTTTTATTTTTGTATACCTTTTAATGATCTTATACTGTTTATAAGCTATCATTTTAATGTGATTATTTTAATTATGTTTAAATTTTATTTTATGTTTTAGCTGATTGTGTGTGTGTGTGTGAGAGAGAGAGAGAGAGAGAGAGAGAGAGAGAGCTGTCTTGGGTCCCACTCCAGGAAAAAGGCAACATATGAATTAAATACATACATACATACACAGAAAGAAAGAGAGAGAGAGAGAGAGAGCTGAAAATATATAGCTCCAGGCTGCCACACAGTGAATGTGATTACCAGCATCCCTCATTGGCAGCTCAGTTACAACAGTCTGGTGAAATAATCTATTACAAACACATTGTCTTCATGAGGTCCAAGGTCCCTCCTAGGACTCTGCACTGCAGATCTTACTCTTGTGCCTGTTGTGGGTGGCCTATGGTGGGGGACACAGGGACCCAATGACCTGGATGAACAGATGCTTAGCAAGAGCAAGACATTGGGTTACCTCTCCAAGGCCTGCTGCGTTGAACAATAGTCTGTGTTAGCTGTTAAGTATATGCTACTTACAATGTATGTTTGGGGAACTTCTTGTATCCATCATACAGAGTGGCTGTGTGCGCACAAAGATTCTGCAATCTAACTTCTGTTCACTGCTAAAAGGGGCAGGAATGTGACCATAAAATAAAATAAAATTCTAATAAAAATTAGAATGCCTACATCTCCAACACTAACGGGGACATACTACATACATAGTTAGAGAACAAATAATTAGTAAAACTTGCCACCTGATCAACTTCTGCGTCAGAAGTATAGCCATTGTGTCCATCCTGAATCTCCTGAATAGCATGATGCAGCAGTGGGCAAGCAGAAGTAAAAGGGAAAAAAAAACATGCACATAACAGGTGAAAGGATAGAAATTTTTAAAAAGAGACAGTAGATACTTCAACATCAACACATATGATCAGCTCTTTCAGTATCTTGCAGAAATCAGGTATATCAAGCGTATTATTTTGGCACCTATTAAGTTCAGTTGTTTGCTTTTAATTGGGACAAACTGGAATGTATGCATTCTGCTCTTTGAACAGTGAGTCCAGGTACCAAAGAACACAAAGTATGTACTGTCTTTTTGAAATGATCTTTAAAACAGCAAGATAAAATGCAGAGTACAAAGTAGGCCACATGCTTAAAACAACAGAAGAAACTGATTATAGCACATTATTGTAGCAGAGAGAAAGACCATGCAATTATCTGAAGATTCAACAATTAAATATTTTCTGTCCCCACTGGAAAAATTAAAACAATTTAAAGTGCTACTTTAATGGTCCCATCTGAAGAGCTGCTTAGTAGTGCAAACCATAATATAATGTTGACTCTACAGTTTAAGCATGCCACCAAAAGACTTTAGGATTGGCCTCTAACCATTTCCAGTAAATAATTAAGACCATTGTTTGAAATAGTTTTCCATATGCTAACTGGGTCACCAAGAACATATTTTGTAACATGTCCTTTGTCCAATTTACATTCATATATTAAGGAAGGCTGCTCTGAAGTCTCTGAAGCAGACCAAACGATCACTAGAAAAAAGGGCATTTTTACTCTGTTTACTTTGCTTGGAGACAGCTGGCTAACATCTACCCTTGCAAGGCTGCTCTTCATTCCCGATATATCCCAGATCTTGCTTGCTGATGGGATAATCCATTAGTTGAACAGGCAACATCTACTGTTTGAATCTGAAAAGTAAGCTTACTGCTCTTTTCGTAAAACACAATTTCCTTGGGAAATTATTGGCCCCATAGAAATATGCATATTTAACACTGTATTTCAACTCCAAGGTCTCTCTGAAAGGCTGCATCCTTTCAGTGTTGAAGAGGTATCACAGCCAGACACTGGACAATTCCCCTGCCTTGCTGCCAAACATAGTATGTAAATCTGGTCTGAGTAAAGTAAGGATAGGTTTCACAGTATACTATTCAATAATTTCTATTAATGTAACGTTCAGTTGACTTCTTGTAAGATCAATAGCTGATTAAGATTTCCAACGTTTTAAAATCTTAATTTATTAAAAGCAGGAAGATGTTTTCAAGTAAGTCTTTCTCACGTGAGGAACAGAACTAAAGAGTGCAAATACGTTGCAATATACTGTATGACAGTTCCAGAAAATATGAGGTGAGAAGGAAGCTGGTTGAATTCTGAACAATCAAACAAGATGTGGAGATTAGAAAGAGACGGCTGATGCAACGCAAACTTGAATAATAAGAAGACCTAAAACTTAACTATAGAAGTGTAGAGATGTTCACTGTGACCATTTTTATCTTGACCCTTTGTTTCAAGATTAGGTCCTTGTACATCAGAATTATTAAATGGATAAAGCCCTCCCTCACAATTATTAAATGGATAAAGGAGGTGAAACAAGGCACTAACCATCCCACCTACATTTCTGATAAACAATCCTAGTCCATGCACAGTGACTAAGGAAAGCTGCAGCTATGCCATAGATTTTGGCCTCTAGTATTCTGTAGCCCTTTGGAAGTAATACTAACTTCCAGGAAAAACCCAAGTGAATGAAGAGACTGAGAGAATTTGATTGAAGTAGATCTATCTGAACACCAAGTTCTATTTGAGCCTTGCAAATGAACCCTCAGAAGTTTCTCATGCAAGATTTTTTTTTTATCATCAATCCTATTCACACACAGCCACCTGTACTCCACTGGTATATAAAAAGCATAGATAGAGAGGGGAAGTGTATGCAATTGTATCCATTTGCAAAAGCTTCCCTGACTGTTTAACCTGTTGATGCTTTTTATTTAGACCAAACAACTAGACTAATGTCTGTTTCTATGCTCTGCATTGGTGCTCCTGAAAAAGAGGAAGGAAGGGAGATTTTCAGCAGGGGAAAAGATTCATTATTGTGAACTAATGTATAAGACCACCTAACATTATTTTTTGTAATAATATAAAAGAGAGGACAACAAAAATATGAATGATTTTATGTTAAATGTGCATCACGAGCCTCTTGGTAAAGAAAAATAAGCAAAAAGGAACCACCAGATGATACATTTTAGCTATTCAAGAAAGAAGAGTCAGGCTATTGCTGTGGTATCTAATTTGGATCACAGATTTAGAATTTCGTACTAAGAGTCTAGCCATTAAGGCAATGCTTGCATAAATACAAGCATGAATTGAAATCTTATTTAAATGGGATAAAGTAAGACTGAACTGCTTTTTCTTAGATTTCCCCTTCCAATGTCTTCAACACAGAGAAAACATTAAGACTGCTAATATAGTACTCTGTAGTCTAAAGCATGTAAGCATCAGTTGAGAGGACCCATTTTGTCAGAATTAATGTAATAAAACTTAAGTTAGTACCGTGCATTTTCAACATAACTTAAACATACTGCACTCTCACACAGTGGCTTTTATTGCTCATGAAAACATTGTAATGTACATAAAACATTTCTATGGCAAACAAGCTGTTGCACTGCATAGCAAGATGGCCCAACTGGTCTGAAACAACCATTAATGAAATAAAGAAGAACACTAAGGCACACTGAATTCTCAACACAGCACAAAAACACAAACAGGTAAGAGGCTGACTTGCCGATAGCCACATTTATTCTTACCCTTATAGTAGGCCTCTTGTACACCTGTTAGTTAAAATATAGATATTATCCAACAAGTCATTTATTTCAGTCCTGAATCTGGGCAATATTACCTACCGTCTTTTACAGCCCCACGTTTCTAGCAGTGTTTACATTATTGTATCACATCATCGCACACAAATCAAGAGCTCAGAAGGAGCCAAGGCGTCTTTTTCTAACTTTTGATTTGCCTCCACCTCTCCGATTAAATTCTTTAAGAGGCAAACAAAATAGCTCAAGAGACTCAGAGGATGTTGCAGTATAAACAAAAAGTCAGAATATCCTGATGGTAAATATTGTAATTTTTCTTTAGTAGCCATCAAGATTGTAGTTATTTACAAGTTGACCCCAATATCCGTGGGGGATATGTTCCAAGACCCACGTGGATACCTGAAACTGTGGATAATAGGAACTCTATTATTTTCAATGAAACCAATGCTAGAAGTTGAGCACAGAATTTCACTGGAGGACCTAGAAATGTCTAGAGAGAACATACTTTTCAGACATGGATAAGTGAAACCGTGGATACTGAATCCATGGATATGGGGATTCACCTTTATATATAATTTGTTTTTAAAATCAGTTCAATGAATGAGGGGAAACTGTTTTCATTGCTTTCCCACAGTTTGTAGAAAAGGGTATGCAATTTAAATATTCAGACTTAATCTATAATTAAATGATTTACAAGCTACACCAAAGGTGGGCAACTTGCAGCAGCTGGGGAGCTGCATTAGTGGGATCCTGGACAGAACTTTGCCCATCCCTTGTTTATGGTGTAGGAAACCAATGGAAATTCTGTATTTGTAGCTCATTTCCCCCCCCATTTAATTGGGTTCCTTCCATCATGGGCTTTAATGGATATCTTGAGCCTACAGAGCAGGGGCCTTCTTCTTTTTCATCTGTTTTGCATTAAGTGTCAGCAGAATGCTCTTAACCCAGGAGCCTGATATCTATTATTAAGGTATCTTGATGATGATAATCATTTCCTATTATTGATGAATGCTAAATAAGACAAAGAAAGAAAGTGTTATGGTCTGTTCTGTTATGCAACTAGAAAATCAGCAATATTTAAAAATCCCAATCATAACATTTGAACTCAACCACATGTTCCAAGCTGGGATTTCTTTTCAGGGAAAATAAGTGTTGTGATTAGAAATCTATGCCCCCTTTTGGGTAATTATGGTCACCAGGCATAGAGGCCCAACTAGTCTAGTTGGGGCCATAAATCTGTCTATTGATATTTTGGTTTCTGGTCTCTGTTCAGGGTAAGAAGAGCAGAAACGAAAGTAGTTTAAGTTTTGTTTCTCCTCAAAAGGGTTGGGTGTCTTGAGAAGAATTAAAATATATAAGCAGGGAAGGATTTTGGTGCCAGGCACTTGAAACTCCATTTTCCCTCTGTTAGTTCTCAAGAAGCTTTGGAGCATACAGAAGCAGGGATGAATGCTTTCTGTCTTTTATTTTGACTTTGTTATCTTTTTCTTATAATAAAAGCTATGAAAGAAACCTTTAGCTTTTATTGAAATCTTTACCAGAGGTATGCAAGTTTTATTCTTAAACTTCAATGAAATCAACAGGACTTGTATGTAATTGCTAATGGTTGACCATAGGCACATTTAACCAGAAAGGTATTGTATACATCAGGACTACAGTGTCCAGTCTAGGGACTGCATGTGGCCACGAAGGTCATATCTGCAGTTCCCAAGCGTCCCACCACCCCAAATGTGGGGGTTTAAAATGTTGATAAAATGGCCAACAGTAGCCCCTCAAATCCCCAAACATTCCCCCCCCCTTTAAAGACACAGACAGCATTTTTCCACCATGGAGGAAGTGACCTCACTTCCTCTTTTTGGAAAAAAAGCCCTGTCTAGGCCTTAAAAAAGGTTAAAAGGTGCAAAAAGCCCTGCAAACGCATCAAAAATTTGTATTTTAATTTCTGTAAGCCACCCCGATTATTTTAACAGAGAGGCAGGGTATAAATAAATTTTATTATTATTATTAATTATTATAAAATAGCCGACAGTAGCCCCCAGACACTTGGGGGGGGTGCTGCCTGTATTTTTAAACTAAAAATACAGTCCTCCATGATGTTTTCACTTCCCCAACAAATAGCCTGACTCCCTCAAACCAATCTTTTTTTTTTCAGAAGGATGAACTGCTTATCCTAGAAGCTTCCAGAAGCTGCAATATTCCTTTGAAATTGGCTTCAGCCCCCTCACCCTTGCACTACTATTTAACAACAAAAACACCCATTTTTCAAAAACAGAAGAGCATTTACAGCTTTGCTTTAATTTTTTTCAGTCTTTGGTAGTCTGTGCAGCTTTCAGAGGATCTGAACCTGCCTCTTCATCTGCCATAGTTACCTGCCTCTTTCATAAACCAACACAGCTGTAGATACAAGACAGCTGTCTACATAGCATTGGCTGAAAATGTCTTCAGCCCAGTTCAGCTATAAGAGCTTCCCAAAAACCGAACATACAAATTTATGGAGACCAAGGGCTCGTCCATCTGGGCCAGGATACACCGGCTTCTTGCCTGCAGATCAGGCCCATTCCTTCCCCATTACCTCCACGAAATAGGCCGGAGATTAAGACAAGCATGCCAGCACAATCCTTGCACCCACCACTATCACTGCCTGCGTCCCACTCTCTGACATCAGGAAGCAGGCCCACAGCACATGAGCAAGGCCCTCTCCATGTGACCAGCCTTCCTGGTTATGGAAGGGCGAGGCAGAGGGCAGATGCAGCGATGGGCCAGCGGGCTAGAACGGGCTCCTGTGGTCACAAGAACTACTCAGGGCAAAACTACTCAGGGCAAAACTACTCTGTTTTTCCCCGGCTGGAACACATTTAAACAGGTATTATTTTGGAATGTTTTATCAGCCTTGCCCTGTCTTGGCCCCTGGGTTCGTGAGAACTACCCAGGGGCAAAATAGAGCAAATGCCCTCGATGTCAGGACTGCAGGACTCCAAGACAGGGGCAAGATGGGGTAAATTACTTTTGTAGACAAGCCTCTAATATGTCTTTCATGGCTACAAACAATTTTTATTTTTCCACTGCAGGTTAACCAGAGTTTAAAACTGTTTATTACATTTACATTAAAAGTGAGTTTACATACCCATTTAGGGTTTTGCTATATCTATGTCACAGATATCTGCAGCTAGCAATTCACCCCCAATGCAAGAGGTGCTGGCTCTAGAACTGAACCACTTTGGCTTTAAGAGATTCACTCCTATTAAACTGTGTGTGAAGTGTGTTGAGAACAGACAGATGATAACACTAAAATGCATCCTGAGGACTGCATCAGAACTCCCCAGTGCATTCAATCCCAAGCTCAAGAAAATTCAGGTTCTACACAAGTACAACAAATTGCTGTGATACAGAATTTGGCACAATGCTTTATCAAAGGCAGCAGCCATGATCCTGTGAGAGTATTCTATTTTGCTTCTATACATTACAGGCATTTTGAGCACAATATGCTGACTATGTCTATATAAAGAGAAATACCCAGACAGGATTTTTTAAAATATAGCCCATTACGAAGGATGCTGCGGGGAATTTCATTCAGGCAGAGCCTGAATCTCTCCTATACCCACAGCAATTTAAGGAACATACCACTACTACAGAAAAGCTACTGTCTTCTTAACCCAGAGTACACTGGCAAAATTACTTAATTTTGCTTCATATGGAAAGGGACAGATCTTGGTCTGGCTAACTTACATGACAATAAATGGTGATTTGTTGTTTTTTAGTCAACAGGATGAAAGATGAAGCCAACTGAAATTTTCTCATCACCATTAGCATTAAAGATCCAAACTAAACAGCAATTTGAGTTTTACAATAGCACTAAGACATTTATATAGGAAATACTGCATGTTAACATGTACCCTTCTATCAGAAGATTTTTAAAAATCCAAATTTTATGCTCAGCATCATGTTCTTGCTCCACATCTCCTTCTCTATTTTATTTGCAGCAAGGATCTGTATGGCACCAATTAGGTTAATTAAATAAGCATATGAACAGACTTACCCGGTATTCTCTAGATAAATTGTCTGAAGGCACAGAACCTGAAATCTGGCTAGAAATTGTAGCAGCAATGAGTTGCTTGCACCATTCAACATGGGATCCTGTGGGACTAAAAGAACAAAATATAACAACTAATTTAGCAAAAGAGCCCAACTTAACTGTGCGTGTGCGTGCGTGCGTATGTGCACGCGCCTACAAGTTGCCTGTTGACTTACAGCAACCCCATTAATTTCATAAGGTATTTCATAGAGTATTTATTACAGGGAATTTATTTAGATTCAGTATTAACAACAGAATTCAAATTGCTGTTTTTTCAGACACAGAAATCATGTCTACATGCTTCCTTCACCCTCTTCTATACTTGCTCCCTCTATTTCTAGGTTTCCTTTACTTGAATATAGCAAACTATAATTTGCATGAAATCTCCATTGATTGATTGCAGTATGACAGCCCAGACAACTACAGTTGTGTGAAAAAAATAGTAACAGCAATAGCACTTTTATTTTTATACCACTTATCAGTGCCAAAGCAGTCCCTAAGTGGTTTACAACATGTTAGCTAATTGGCCCCAACAAGCTGGGTATTCGATTTACTAACCTACGGAAGGATGGAAGGCTGAGCAAACCTTGGAGCCCTCTAGAATTGAACTCAAAACGCTGTGGCTACAGTACCAACATTTAACCACTGCACCATCAGTCTCCCTGGTGACAAAGTATACCCTCTTTGAATGTTATGGTTTTACATATCCAAACATAACAATCATCTGTTCCTTAGCAGGTCTTTAAATTATGCAAATACAACCTCATATGAACAACAACACATGACATTACACCGTGTCAGGAATTATTCAACAAAAATATAGCCAAAATGGAGAAGACATGTGTGAAAAACTAAGTGCACCTTACGATTCACCTTTAGCAGCAATAACTTGAAGTAATTGTTTTCTGTATGACTTTATCAGTCTCTCACATCATTGTGGAGGAATTTTGGCCCACTCTCCTTTACAACATTGCTTCAGTTCATTGAGGCTAGAGGGCATTTGTTTATGCACAGCTCTGTTAAGGTTCGGCAACAGCATTTCAATCGGGCTAAGGTCTGGACTTTTGACTGGGTCATTGCAGCATCTTGATTCTTTTCTTTTTCAGCCATTCTGTTGTAGATTTGCTGGTGTGCTTGGGATCATTGTCCTGCTGCATGACCCAATTTCAGCCAAGCTTTAGCTGTCAGACAGATGGCCTTATATCTGATTCTAGAATACATTGGTATACAGAAGAATTAATGGTCGATTCAATGACCACAAGGTTCCCAGGTCCTGTGGCTGCAAAAACAAGCCCAAATCATCACCCTTCCATCACCATGCTTAACAGCTGGTATAAGGTATTTCTGCTGTTGTGCTGTGATTGGTTTTCGCCAAATGTGTCACTGTGCCAAACATCTCCACTCTGGTCTTGTCTGCCCAAAGGATATTGTTCCCGAAGTCTTGTGGTTTGTTCAGATACAACTTTGCAAACTTAAGCTATGCTGCCATGTTCTTTTTAGAAAGAAGAGACTTTTTTCTGGCAACCCTTCCAAACAAACCATACTGGTAATTGTTCAGTCTTTTTCTAATTGCACTGTCATGAACTTTAACATTTAACATGCTAACTGAGGCCTGTAGAGTCTGAGATGGGTTTTCTGCAATTTCTCTGAGCATTGCACGGTCTGACCTTGGGCTGAATTTGCTGGGACATCCACTGCTGGGAAGATTGACAACCGTTTTGAATGTTTTCCACTTTTGAATAATCTTTCTCACTGAAGAATAATGGACTTTAAATTGTTTGGAAATGGCCTTATAATCTTTCCCAGATTGATGGGCAGCAACAGTTGCTTCTCTAAGATCATTGCTGATATCTTTCCACCTTGGCATGGTGTTAACACATACCTGAATGCTCCAGACCAGCAAACTGCTAAAACTTTGGCGTTTATACAGGTGGTCAAACTTGCTGATAATCAAGTAATCAAGGGCATTTGATCAGCAGCACCTATCTGCTACTTAGGATCTTAATTCCTATGGAAGCAGTAAGGGTGTACTCTTTCACACATGTCTTCTCCATTTTGGCTTTATTTTTGCTGAATAAATCATGACACAGTATAATATGTCAAATTTTTTTGTTCATATGAGGTTGTTATTTACCTAATTTTAAGATCTGCTAAGGAACAGATGATTGCTATTACAGTATGTCCTGATATATAAGACACAGAATTCAAAGAGGGTGTACAGTTGTCCCTCCATGTCCATGGATTTGGTATCCATGGATTTAAGTATTCATGGCTTGAAAATATTCTTTAAAAAATAATAATCCAAAAAGCAAACCTTGATTTTGCCATCTTATATAAGGGACATCATTTTGCTATGCCATTGCATATAATGGGACTTGAGTATTCATGGATTTTGGTATCCATTGGGGGTCCTGGAACCAAACCCCAGCGAATATGAAGGGACAACTGTACTTGCTTTTTCACATGACTGTATGCATAAACGTAGAGCCACTGGCTGGCTGCTGTGCTGAGACCTTGTTTCACAAAAGGAGAAAACTGTGTGGCTTTTGGGTTAATGTTGTGTTTATGTGCCTTAAATCTTTGTGCAATTGAATAAATGGTTGATTTGTGCTCAAGAGTCAGTGTGGTGTAGTGGTTTGAGTACTGGACTACGACTCTGGAGACTACGGTTCAATCCCCATTTGGCCATGGAACCTCACAGGGTGACCTTATGCAAATCACACCCTCTCAGCCTCAGAGGAAGGCAAAGGCAAACCCCCCTCTGAAAAAATATTGCCAAGAAAACTGCATGCTAGGCTTGCCTTACAGGTTGTCATAAGTTAGAATCAACTTGAAAGCACACAACAACAAATATAAACACAGACAAAGGTGTGTGTGTGTGTGTGTGTGTGTGTGTGTAAAATTTTGCAGGGGGGAAATATAACATCAGAAAAAATTTCACCTCACATCTCTTCCTTTCTCCAAGGCTTACTGTAACCTCGAAATGCTAAAGAGAATTGTCATACCAAAGGAAAGAAGAGGAGGTTCTCCTACATTACGTCTCCAATACTTCTTCTGAAGGACTGCGCAGACTGTGTGTCTGACAAGTAAAAACTGAAATGTTTATTTATCAATTCATCTTGCTGCTGAGTTAAATAATATGTATTTAATGACTATAATAGATTTTAAACAGAAGCAGCGTTATTCTATAACAATTAGATTGTTGTGATTAATTTTATTTACACTCTGTAATTTCCCCAAAACTGGAACTCAAAAGTAATCAACTAATTTGGCCTCTAGTAACCCCACCAGATTTTAATCTGGTAAAATGGGAAAATAATACCTCAATTTACTTCTTAAGAAAACAAATATATGGTTGTACAGTGGGCCTTCCATATCCATGGGTTCTACATCTACTCATTCAACTAACCATTTTACTATGCCATAGTATATAATGGGCTGTGAGCATCTACCCTTTTCCTCAAGATCCTCTCCTGGACAGTCAGCCAGGGGGAAGATCTGAACAGGATTTTAGGGAGCTATTTAGACAACTGAAAAAGAGTCTCTGTTCCTAGGACTTTTGTGCAGAGAACATGTTATGCACATTTCCTTCAAAGTAAATTCCACTAAACAGATTGGTGACTGCAGGCCAAGTGTGCTTTGATGGGAGTAGGCAGTATAATTAACAGGTGACATAAATCCATATGGTCAAACTCTACAACTCTTGCTCCAAAATTGAGAGGGGGAGGCAGCAATCTTTTAGGGAGATTTTCAGACAACACTGTTATAGTGTTACTATTCCACTTTATTTGCTATGGCTGCCTCCTGTGGAATCCTGGGATTTGCAGTTTAGGGAGGGGCATTTACAACTCTCAGCCAGAGAGATCTTAGGCCTCACTAAACTACAAACCCCAGAGATCCACAGGAGGAAGCCAGAGCAGTTAAAGTGGAATAGTAACACTATAACAGTGTAATCTGAAAATCTCCTAAATCCATATTTTAAAAAGTCATAAAGAACATTGTTTCCACCAAGCAATGGGACAGAGGAAACAAAAACTGTGGAAGGGACAATACTAAGAAATCTGACTTGAACAAGTAGATAAGAACTGAAAGCTTAGAGCAATTTAGGCATCTCTTTTCGAGAATATTTGGAATTAGAAGCTGAAAAAAAATCAATTATAGAACAAGATGGTTTTTAGAACTAGTGAAGCTAAAAATTTAAACTGGATGATCCATTAAGTATTCTTCAACTTTAGCAAGAGGCTCTTTCTTCAGGAATGTCTAAGCACTCAGAAAAAGCATGAAAACTGTTTCCTGAAACAGCCATAGAGGTCTGGCATCTAAACCCAAGAAGACTGCCAAATTCTGGGAAGTGAAAAGGGAAATCTGAGCCATGCTGCAACCCAGTGTCAACAAGAGAAATGCTAAAAACGGATAGAGGACAAGAATAGTAAGATGTTTTTAACACCATATTTTATAAAGGAAAATGAACTGCTCTCACTAACTGAAACCTCATAGAAGAGGGCAGTGTGATAGTGTCCTAAAAGTGGAAAAACCAACTGCAAATCGTCATTCAGCTATAAAATACACCAAGCAGGCCAGGAATGAAAGCCAGGGTGGTGTAGTGGTTTGAGCATTTGACTACAACTCTGGAGACCAGGGTTCAAATCTCTCCTCAGCCATGGAAACCTACTGAGTGACCTTGGGCAAGTCACAATCTTTCAGCTTCAGAGGAATGAAAAGGCAAACCCCTTTTTAATAAATCTTGCCAAGAAAACCACCATGATAGGGTCACCATAAGTCAGAAATGACTTGTAGGCACAGAAAAACAAAAGGCCAGGGGACAGTAGCTGAATAAGGTAGCCAGATGCACCTTTAACACTTGTGCAGAGGAGTTGTTTTAGCAGGTTTAGCTTTTTTCCTCTACCCATTTACTAAATGAACAAGAGCCCTGGCCTTTTTTTTTTTTTATTTGGCCAGTCTTTTAATCTAATTTACCTCAAAGTGTTGTTGTGAAGATAAAAAAGGGTGGAAGGAGGGAATAATGAATTCAAATTGATACACAGTGGAAGAAAGTGGGGATGTAACAGTACAGTAATAATAATACAATAACAGAGTTTTAGTTACTCCATTCTGTCTCCTGCCAACTGACTGAAAAATGAAACTATAAACTAAAGTTAGGTAAGGTTCATGACCCTTCGCCTTGTTTGTGGGCTACCTTTTGTTTTGCAGATTCCTTCAAATTGCTTGTCTGCATGGTAACCTCATTTATTCCATAGGGTTTTCTTAGGCAAGGAATATTCAGAGGTGGCTTTGTCAAGTCCTTCCTCTTAAGTTACTGTACATGTATATTTGAACACCACTATTAAGCTTAAGTACCTGTGTTTAAACCAGAGCTTGGAAAAGGGATCAGGTGGTGAGTTTGCACCGCAACTCCCAGAATTTCCTAGGCTATACGACTAATAAATTCTGAAAGTAATCGTCTAAAAATAAGATTTCCAAGGGCTAATATAATCTATATACATATACCCCTGTACAGTGTAGTGTATAGTGACACTGACACTATATCTGTATAACAGGTGAGGATCAAAGTGCTTCACATCCTTCATCTCAGTAATGCTTGTGACCACCACATAAAACAGCTCAATATTCTTATAGTCATAGAAAGGCCAATACAGATCCTGGCCAAATAAGACATTCCATAGCCAAGACAGAAGCTGAACAAGCTGGTAAAAGGAAAAGAGAGCTGCCTGTTTCTCCATCACAGGCCCATTCAGCTTCTAGCCTGCATGTTTTGTTTTTCATTGTCATCTTTTTTAATCATGAGGGAGGCTTTTATGAGTACGCAAGCAAGATTTCTTGTATGCCAGTAACTTTTGAAGGCTTAATGCTATAGTAGCTTGTACTACTACTATGAACATATATGATATACTGTATTCAAAGGTATTTTCTGTAGCTTAACACCACCTTGAACTATGGAACACCACTCTGGCACAAGCCATGCATAAATGAATGGAAGACATGCAACAGCAACACTTTTTATTACTGTATGCTATTGCACCATTTTAAATTTTAAATACCTAAGACACAGCTGCACCTAGAAACTACACTGACCAGTCCTCAACAAACTGAATGAGACCTTTGCAAAGTTTATTACCTTTTAGCATTACTGTAATCAGCTTCTGCTGTTACAACACACACACAAAAATACAACTATATCTGAAAGTTTTCTGGCACAAACCCCATCCAAGCAAATGATAACTGTGGAAGAGTTTTTATTACTAGACTGTGACTTTATGTAGGTGCAAAATTGCCTTCTTCACACACACATTCACTTACACAGAGCAAACCTGGGGATAGTACCAGCTTCCCTGAGAAGAACTATAACTATCCAGTAATCATTACAAAAGACAGACCTTCCTGGAAGGATCAGGCGAGATCATGGAAAAACTATTTTTACACGACAACTCCAGAATCCCTTTAATAACATGGTATGGGCTATGCTGGCTAGCAGATTTTGGGATTTATAACCCAAAATTTAACTTTTTAAAGCTGTGGGTCACATTCACTTACTTCTGCTATATTCCCATCGATAGCAAATACTCTTATGTTCTAGAATGCAAAATATTGCCCTCCCTGAGCCATGAAACAGCAAGTGCACTCTGTAGAACAGATTCACCTATTCATTATCATGGAACCTGCCCACCTTTTCTGAGGTTAACAACTACATTCCTGCAAGGAAGGAAGATACTGAGATATACTGCATATAACAGGATTTGAGTATTCATGGATTTTGGTATCCACGGGGGTCCTGGAACCAAACCCTAGCGAATATAAAGGGACAACTGTATTTGGACTGAAATACTTAAATACACAGATTGAAAATACAGTACTATTAAAAAACAATAATCCAATAAGCAAACCTTGATTTTGCCATCTTATATAAGGGACATCATTTTGCTATGCCATTACATATAATAGAACTTGCTTATTCACGGATTTTGGTATCCACGGGGGATCCTGGAACCAAACCCCAGCGAATATGAAGGGCCAACTGGTGTTTCAATTAAAAAAATACTAATCCCACCTCCCCCAAAAAATTCCTATATAATCCCTTCAGGCCTCTTCCTCACCTGTCCAAGGTCTCCACACTCAGCTGCCGAGATCCTGAGGCACTCGACGACCCACCACTCACCACTGCTGCTGTGGATACCACCGTGGATACCCAAATCTGTGAATACTCAAGTCCCATTATATGGCAATGGCATAGCAAAATGGTGCCCCTGATATAAGATGGCCAAATCAAGGTTTGCTTTTTGGATTATTACTATTTTAACAGTATTTTCAATCCATATATTTAAGTACAGTATTTCAATCCAAGTACAGTACAGTTGTCCCTTCATATTCGCTGGGGTTTGGTTCCAGGACCCAATCCGTGGATACCAAAATCTGTGAATACTCAAGTCCCATGATATGCAATGGCATAGCAAAATGGTGTCCCTAATATAAGATGGCAAAATCAAGGTTTGCTTTTTGGATTATTATTATTTTAACAGTACCGTATTTTCAATCCATATATTTAAGTACTTCAATCCATGTAAAGTTGTCCCTTCATATTCGCTGGGGTTTGGTTCCAGGACCACCCCCCTGTGAATACCCAAATCCGTGAATACTCTAGTCCCATTATATGCAATGGCATAGCAAAATGGTATCCCTTATATAAAATGGCAAAATCAACGTTTGCTTTTTGGGTTATTATTTTTTTAAGAATATTTTCAAGCCATTAATACTTAAAACCGTGAATGCCAAATCCATGAATGTGGAGGGACAACTTTATTATTTTATTTAAAAAATCTTTTCAAGCAGTGGATACTTAAATCCGTGGATACGGAGGGACAACAGTAAATCCCAACGAAGGAGAGATTTGGGGTTTGTTCCTATTTCCTCTCAGTACCCTGAGACTTGATATATAAGAAGAAAGTGGGGGGTGGTGGTGAGAGAATTAAGCACAAACACGCACCTTATGCCCCCTCGCCCCCATATAATCCCCTCAGGGCTCTTCCTTACCTGTCCAAGGTCTCCACACTGGGCTGCCGAGACCCTGAGGCGCTCGACGACCCACCACTCGCTGCTGCTGCTGCTGCTGTTGTTGTTACCGGTACCGACGCCAACCGGGTGGGTCTCCGAAGCGAACCTGGGCCGCCACCGCCGCCGCTGTCAAAACCGGCTTGTCCTCCTCCCCCCGCCGCCGCCGCCCTGCCGTCCATGTTTGCGGCGTCGAGATTGGGACTTGGAAGCCCTGGATGGCGGCGGCCTCCTGCGCGTCGGTCCCGCTCCTTCCCCCCGGCCAGCCGGGCCGCTGAGGGAGCTGAGCGACTACCTGAGGCGAGGCCAAGCTGAGGCGAGGCGGGCTGGTTTTTACCCAGAGGCCTCCGCGCGAGGCAGGAGCCTGAGCCTGAGCGGCGGTTGTTCTGAGGGGATGGAAAAGGGCGGGACGGGAGGAGGAGGAGGAGAAGACACGAGGAGGCCGGCTATGGGGAAACCTGGTCGTCGAGATGAGGGAGGGGGTTCTTGTCCCGTGTCAATACACACACGGAATGGGGCTGCCCCACTGGCTCTTAAACCTGGGCTTCCCAAAAAATCTAGGATTTTTTTTTTGGGGGGGGGAGATTAGGAATTTTTTAAAAGTTATTTTATTTTACTGGGTGTAGGTGTGTTTTAGTATTTATTAAGTATTTTTAAATGTTTAATTATTTAATTGTATTTTAAGTGGAGGTGGGATGGAGGGTTTTATATGTATGTATATTATCCTCCTCTGGCTTTTCTTCGCAAATGAAGATTCAGGAAGGACTCATCCCGTGCTTTCTGCAAGCGCGCTGATGAATAAAAAGGCCAATCCGAGATAGACAAGTCCGGTTGCAGAAAGCGCAGCAGAAGGTCTCCTTGGGTGATGTTTCCGGGTTGTGATTCTTTCTGCGTTGTCCTTTCTCTTCAAGACTTGTTCAGCGTGAGTTCTCAAATAATGCTCCAGCGTTGTGCATAGTGAGTCTCCATGCCTCCCGATATGAGGCCAGGGCGGATCATTGTTGGTGATCAATTTGGCCAAACCTGAGATGTTGTTTCAGGGAGTCTTTGCATCGCTTTTTTGGAGCGCCCCTCTTACGCAGACCCGTGGCAAGTTCACCACAGAGTACTATTTTGGGGAGGGATCACCAGCATTGAGGTCATGACATTGAGAACACAGCAGGGCACGTTTCTAGGATGGAGGACCATGTATGTATGTGTGTGTGTGTGCGTATATATATATATATATATATATAATGTCACCCACACAGAAGCAGCTCTGCAACACCTAACATCCTGCTTCGCAACAGCTGCAGAGCTTTTTGGGCTGGAAGTCAACCTGAAGAAAACCTGAAGTTCTTTACCAGCCTGCACCACAGGACAAACACCACCATCCCCATATCGCCGTCGGCAAATCTGTGCTCAAGTCCGTTCAGCAGTTCACCTACCTGGGAAGCATCATCTCCTCAGATGCCAAGATTGACAAAGAGATCGATCACAGATTAGCAAAGGCATATAGCGCATTTGGAAGACTTTACAAAAGAGTCTGGAGTAATAAACACCTGAGGCGAAGCACAAAAATCAGCGTGTATAGAGCATTGTACTGTCTATTCTCCTGTATGGGTCTGAAACATGAGTCACCTATCGCCAACACTTACGACTCCTCGAACGCTTTCATCAGTGCTGTCTAAGCACAATCCTAAATATACACTGGACTGACTATGTGATGAATGTTGCTGTCCTTGAGCAAGCAGGGATCACCAGCATTGAGGCCATGATATTGAGAACGCAGCTGCGCTGGGCAGTGCACGTTTCTAGGATGGAGGACCATTGCCTCCAAAAAATAGTACTCTACGGTGAACTTGCCATGGGTCAGCATAAGAGGGGCGCTCCAAAAAAGCGATACAAGGACTCCCTGAAACAACATCTCAGGCTCGGCCAAATTGATCACCAACAGTGGTCCACCCTGGCCTCACATCGGGAGGCATGGAGACAATCTATCCACAATGCTGCAGCCTTATTTGAGAACTCATGCCGAACAAGTCTTGAAGGGAAACGACAACGCAGAAAGAATCACAACCCAGAAACATCACCCAAGGCAACGTTCTGCTGTGCTTTCTGCAACCGGACTTGTTATCTCGGATTGGCCTTTTTAGTCATCAGCGCACTTGCAGAAAGCGCAGGATGAGTCCTTCCTGAATCTTCGGTTGTGAAGAAAAGCCAGAGAGAGTATCATCATCAGGTACTATTGTTATAATTATTATTAGGGTTTTGAATCTTGAGTTAAGTCTTGGGGGTCTCTAGCAACAAGAGATATTTAAAGGGGGTCCCTGGTAAAGAAAAGTTTAGGAGCCACTGTTTTAAGCGAATGAGCAAAATGTTCAACCATAACCTTTTCTTTACTGGGGACCCACTTTAAATGTCTTTTTTTGTCTCCGACCCCCCCCCCAAGACTTAACTCAAGATTTAAAACCCTAACAACAGCAATATAATTACACCATCCATGAAATCTTCCCTCCAAGGCACTGCAGGGAGATGGAAGACTTTTCTCCTGCTTCTTCCTGCAAGTTTGTGGCCGGAGCAGGTGGAGTGGCAATGCGCAGCCCAAGCCAGGCAGCCTTTGTCTTGGCTCCACTCCTGGCCACTCCACTGCAGGGAGGAGGTAGGCCAAGCCACTTTCAAGCCTTTGAGAACCCCCTGTGAGGACATCATGGACCCCTGGATCCCAGGTTAAGAACCACTGTTTTAAGTGAATGAGCAACTTTATAGAGATTGTATGAACTGCCATTCCTGGCCAACGTATTCTTTAGGAGACAAAAGGAGGCTCTTCGATCAATTTTGTGTCTCTCCCTGTCTCTTGCCCATGGACCGCACAGGGGAATTGTCAGACTGCTTTGACTGCCTTGGAGATTGTTGTGATACATCAATCGATAAACTGTTTAATATAGGTATTTTGGGGGATGGGTATGATGACAAACAAGCAGATGCTCCAGAGTCCTGTGGTGTCAATCCAGTTGGTAGTCCCAGCAAGAGTAGACCCAATAGGTGGGATTGACACTAATTGTGATTTACCATTCTAGAATTGATTCAGTGGGTCTTTTCTAGTTGGGATTAGTAAACAGATTGAGGTTTGAGAATAAATTTTAGAGCTCACAATCCACTTGCCAGTTTTATAGTTTAATTTTGTTTAGGTTCAACTGACAAATAGGCACATAAGAGTAAATAATAGTTTAATGTCTACCGCATATTTGTAATATGGTTCTAACCATGCAGATATCCCTGTCAAGGGCCTGAATAGACAAGCGGTTTGCCTTAGGAAATGGCTGAATACAGTGTAGGATGCAGGTTGTGTCTTAAGCTTTGGCAAATGAAGGTACAGCAGTTACTGTCAAGCCTGTCAAGGGGGGTGGTTTGACATTGTCCTACCAAAAGGCAGCCATGTAAGGGTTGAGGTCAAATACTAGATGAAGCCTAAATGTACCACTTGGTTAGATTTGTGTCTTCAAATCAATTGGACTAGTGAGCAATTAGTATGGGGAACATTACAATCCTCTTTTTGCAGGGCTTCAGAGTCCTAGATCACTGAGGGCACTGTCATTATGACATTGTAGCTGCTGCTGGATGGAAAATACGAACATCACAAGAACTAATGGTGTACATCTCTTTCTAGCATTGTCAAGAAATGCATTACTTTTGTAACATTTAACTGTCACCCAGAGGATTTTTTCTTCAGCTGTCTCTAGACTCTGGAATGGCCTGCAGAAGAGATTCAACAGTTCAATACACTGTCTGAATTTAAAGTAGCATTAAAGACTAGTCTCTTCCAGCAGACCCATCCAGATTATGTTTAAACTGTGAATTTTAAATTGTTTTAATATTTATTAGTTTTATTTGTTCATTTAAATTGATAATATGTGTTTTAATGGGTTTATTTATTTATTTATTTATTTATACCCCGCTCTTCAGCCACAAGGCTATCAGAGCGGCTTACAAATTGTTTTAAGCAATAGCTATTTACACATCTACACTGCATTAAACAGTTTCCAATGTGTGTTAGCTAATTGCCCCCACAAGCCGGGTCCTCATTTTACTGACCTACGAAAGGATGGAAGGCTGAGTGAACCTTGGAGCCCGCTGGAATCGAACTTGCGATGTGGTGGCTTGCAGTACTGGCATTTAACCACTGCGCCACCAGGGCTCCTTATGTATGTATGTATGTATGTACAGATCAATATGTATTTTAATAGATATTACTTATTCTGTACAAATCTGTTGTTGCCCACCTCAATCCATGGGGTAAGATTATAATAATAATAATTTTCCTTTATAAGCAGGAGAACAGAAGAAACACATATACTAAAAGTGTATGGAATACAACACATTGTGCAAGCTACAGCTGATCAATTTACTTTATGATGAAGAGTGGCTTATATTTTCAAAATAAATAGTTTCTTAAAAAAACCATTTGTCATACAATCCTCCTTTAGCCTTGCAATAACAGCAACACAAAACCCTTATGTAAGTGGTTTGCCAAATTTGGCAGTGACCTGTGAACTTCCAAGGCACTGTGTCCACTAATGTAACAGCAAGACGCATGTTCTTGTAAGGTAGCTGGAAGCTCATGGGTAAATGATAAAGATATAAAATAGGTAACAAATGGTAAGCAAACATCTCTCAAATTTGAATAACAACTTGATGACAGGTTATAACTACAGTTGTCCCTTCACATTTGCTGGGGTTTGGTTCTAGGACCCCTCGTGAATACCCAAATCCGTGAATACTCAAGTCCCATTATATGCAATGGCATAGCAAAATGGTGTCCCTTGTATATGGCAAAATCAAGGTTTGCTTTTTAGATGATTATTTTTTTAAGAATATTTTCAAGCCGTGAATACTTAAATCCGTGAATGTCAAATCCATGAATGTGGAGGGACAACTGTACTAAAGGAATATGTGCAAAAAGAAGGTTATAGTCCTTTTCTCAAGAGAATAAACTTTTACAATAAACACAATCTCCTGTCTAATTGTAAGCCACACTGGATAAACTGAAACAGCTAGAAGATACACCAAAGTAAAACTGTGAGCCCTGAATAATTTCACCAGTGGGATATTTGACCTATTTTAAAAGCTGCACTAGAGGCAGAACAGTAAGCAGAATTATCTAAAAAATGGCTGCTGAACAGAATTAGGTCACTACAGCACAGTTCAATTAAGAAGACACATTTCTGTGCGCTGTGTAATCTTACGCACAATTACTTGGAAGTATATCCCACTAAATACATTGGGCTTACTTCTGTATAACTAATGGAGGGCTCTCCAGATGTTTTTGGACTGCAACCCCCATAATCCCTTACCATTAGCTATGCAGGCTAGGCCTCGGGGGCTGTAGGTGAAAAACATCTGGAGGGCCACAGTTGGTATACAGGATCATATTGTAAGTTTCCCAGAAAAGAGACATAAAGAAGTGTTCACTGTTTATTTCAAATGACTAATCCGTTTTTGTTTTTTTTTAAATTAAGTCAGCTTTTATCAAGTTGACATTAAATGACATTAAATTCTCTACCAAACAAGACATGGTGTCACCTGTGGTTGTGGTGGCAGCAGCAACAACAGAAATCAATAGTATGCAGATAATGAGTAAGCAAGTGTATTTAAATCTGTTTTACATTACTTCCCCCAGAACACAAAACAGTTGATCATGTAGTGTTTTACTTAGTGAAAACAAGCAAAATAACAGTTCATTAACAGTAGACAGAATGAAACACATACTCTTCATGGTAGATAACCAGCAGAATGTTTTAGGGCTGTAATGAAAAATGAGATGTTTATACAATGCAAGAAAACAAAAGGCAATTATATTAGAGTCTGCATAGTTTTTCACTTGTGGAGTTTTATACTTTGTAATTTAGTGATAGGATAAGTACTGTATGAGTTTCCTTGTAATTCAAGTTATGCGTTTCAGTTCTAAAATGATTTCTCTATAGAGAAAAAGCCATCTATATGTGCGATGAGATACAGAAGACAAAAGAATCATGAAAGAGTGAAATTTAGAGAACAGGTAGTAAGTTGAACTAAATCATGCGTTAGCAAACTGATCTTATTACTAGTACTTCAGTCTCTCCCTGAAGAAGTAGTGCAAATTTCTTAGTATACTATATACTGTATTAATGTGCTCTACTTTTCTTGTAATGAAAATATACTATTTCTAAAATATTCCAATGTCCTCTAAAACTAAGAAATTTATAGTATTTTATGGACTCTGACTTTAAACTTTAGAACCCCAAATATTTACACTTTACAAAAGACTATTTCATACACTTTAACGTAATTTACACATTATCCTATAATATTCTTCCCATCTTATATTTTGTAGAGCAAAACTTACACATATAATAATTTACAACTGGTAGACCAAAACCCTCAAGGAGTCAAATATTTTTTTAAAATGTCACATTAGCTACAAACAAGTCCTTCATAAATCCTATGTTTTCAGTTCTGAACTGACCAAATACCAGTTAAAAACTTTATATCCTACGCAAAATATCAATTAAAATATCAAGTTACAAGATCTGTGCAGACTTTACAAGTGCTTCTTATATTAAATTTTTTAAAAAGATTCCTGAAAGGAACAAATTATAAAATTTAACAGAAGACTGACATGAAGACAGCAAACCAAATGATCTGCAAAATTTAAATCTCTTCAGTGCACACAGTATTTTCTGTAAATTGTTTTAGTATACTTGATAAAACACTGATCCATTAAGGGAACATATTTATAACACACACACACACAAATATTCCATTTAAAGAATCAAACATTAATCTACTTAGAAGATAAGGCTGATACTCTGAATAGGCACAAATGTCTAAGAAATTTCAGTCATGATAGCTTATTGCTACCATTACAATAATTTTATTTTACCAGTAGGAAGTTATATCAATTTCAATTTAAACAGTAAGTGCTCTTCAAGAGCATGCATCTTCTAACAACTCTACTGCTCACTCTTCTTTCCAAAGGCTTTGACACATGCATGTGATTTGGCAAAGTCCTCACTGGCATTGATGGCACTTTGCTCATTATATGAACTCAAAAAATTCATTTTATGTCTGAGCAAGAGAGCGCATGTAGATGAAAATGAGTTCATACTGTTCTAAAAAGCTGACAGTTGTTACTGAAAGCATTAGTGAAATATGTTTGGAGGCTGAAGGAGAAAAAAAAACTTAAAATATTGTAACTACTAGTTGACTAACATGTTTGCAGGCAAATGGTTCTGAAAGGCACATAAATCAATTTCAGAAGTCCACTTGTATTCGACTCCTCTCCTGTAAGGACAAGGAAGAAGCTCTATATAAGGCATCTATGTTTCCCTCTTGTCCAGTACATCAGATTAAGCACCACCTATGATAACAGTGTTCAAAGAAATGTAACCAGCCAGTCTCCTTCAAAAGTGAGTTTGCACATGTGACATCATCTGTGAGGAAGAGGAGGAAGAAGAAGAATTGGAAAGTCTGGGATTGTTTGTGATTTGTAGTTCTTCTAGCCGCCTCATGTAGTCATCACGCAATGCTAGTAGCTCCATGTAGCGCTGTTCCACTGGATTTGGTTGCTAGGTAAAATTAAAATATTTAAAAATGTTATTTTGACCATATATCGAAGACCCAACACAGCCTGCACTTTAACCAGATGAATAGAAGCCTCTAAATCCCAATATACGGAAATCTATTTTGAGAACATTTCCTTAGGGGAAAAAAATCCTAATCTGGAATTAATTTACTGAACCGTATATGCTGATACCTGTTATTCTTTTGAGTAGGGGAGTAACTCTGCTTCAGCAAAAACAGTTTTGAGATACCTAAATATCAAACATATTTATCAGGCATAAGCTTTTCTGGATTGCAGCTGTTTCATCAGATCTAATTCTACTATATCCTTTCTAAATAAAAATAGTGCACAACCAGCCTGGCTCTCTACATATAAGACTAAAAAAATCCTGTTGTATTGAGGAAGTTTTTGTCAGGATGTCTGTTCCTTAGTAAGATATTCTTTTTAAAAATTAGCCTAATGATTAGTGCATTAAAAAAAATCCTTGCACTGAGTTATCTTTACACTTTGATTCGTTAATTCCATGAATTCTGATACTTGTTTAAAAATGTGATACTAGTCACATTCACACACAATACTAAATCAGAAATCAGCAGAATTCTGGCTTGCTATGAACATGCAGTGTTCTTGTGTTTGCAGCCAATTTACATCAACTTGATTTCCCCACTACCATACCTGATGAAAGCAAACCAGAAATGCAACTGTACTGGCATTTATACACATTCATATAAATGTGTATATGTGCTTACAATATATATTCCTCCCCATTATCTATAAAAAGGCCGAAACAGATTATATAACATTGTTCAAAAGCCCCAATATCTCTCTTTTCAATGCTCTTTGCTTTCCAGAGTCCCTCTGTAACAAGTGTCTTAAACCATGGCCTTATTTCAGCACAACCTCCTTTGACCTGTATACCAACAAGACAAAGGTAAACATGAATGTAGCCAGGCTCATTATGCCTTTTGTCATAAGTCCATTTGTGAAACCTGGAGTATCATTTTCTTGAGTCGCTATATACTACCAGTTCTAAAATCTTTAATTTTTCTAAGTGCTAGTGTTGTAAATTACTTGTATTTTTTTAAAGGCCTGTGGCTAAAAACAAATAATTTCACATGTTTCTCCCAGTAAGATAGAATGTAGTTAAACTTTTTACTTTCGTAAAACCTATTCCTTTTTATTCACACAAAGATAAAAACAAACATGAAGATTTTCAGTGGCAGCAACTCTGAAAGACATACAGAACACTGCCTGGCTTTCTTCCAGCCCCCAGAGTGCTGTAAACATTATCAGAGAGACACTACAGAAAAGCACTGCTTGGAGAGTGCTGTTTCTTTCTAGTGGCTCACTGATAAAGACTGTTTGTCAAACACAGACGCTTCCTTCTCTATTTGCTCCCAGCTGTTCTACCAAATCTTGAGGATAAAAAGTGCCAAGCATGGACCATCTTTTCCTATGCGGCAGATCAACTTTTAAACAGCAGTCAGCTGGCAAAAGAAATACAAAATGCCTGAACAGTAGTCTCACAGAAACCATCCAAAGTCCTCCAGCATGACTCTATGGTCAACTTCCAGCAGATGTATACCATAGAATTGCAGTGGAGGAGCTAGAAAATGCCTAAGAGAATATATTTTTTCCACACACACGGGTAAGTGAAACTGCAGGTACCAGTCACACAGATGCAGGGGTCATACTGTATTTTTATTTCCTTAGAGTGCAATATTTTATTACATTATGAAAAGCATAGATGAGAGATTCTGGAGAGCTCCTACCAGCAGAAAATATTGGCCTACATGAACTGATGGAGCTACTCAGTATAAAGCAGCTAGAATTCTGATTCAAGGCTTACAAAAGTTCATTTTGGACTACAATTCCCAGAATCCCCTAACCACGATGGCTAGGGGATCCTGAGAAGTGGAGCACAAAAATAACTTTTTGAAGCTCTGCTATGGGTAAAGAAGAAGAAGAAGAAATTACATACGGTATATATACATACATACACAAACACCGTATATTCTGGCGTATAATACGACTGGGCGTATAAGACCCCCCCCCAATTTCCAGCCAAAGCTTAGGCTTAGGCATATATTCGCTAGATAAGACCACCACCACCACAATTTGGCTGGCTGGCTGGCTGACTGGCTGGGGTAGCCTTGCCAGCTGATCCTCTTTGTTTCCCAACTCATGAAGATCTCCTCGTGAGATGGGAAAGCGAACAGGATCAGCTGGCAGGGCAACATTCGCCCCTCTCTTCAACCTTCCAGTCAAACTGGACTCGAGGGTGGAGGAAAGGGGCGAAAATGCCCAGTTTGCCTCAGCAGCCCCCTTCCCTTCGTCTTGGCTCTTCCGAAGCGGACCAAGGCGGGGGAAGCGGGGGCGGCCGCGGCAAACCCCTAGATTCGCCCCCTCTCCCCACCTTTGGTGGGGAGAAGGGGCGAACATGCCCCGTTTGGCTCCACAGCCCCGATCCCTCCTTCTGGGCTCCCTTCGGAAGAGAGCCCAGAAGGAGAACGCGGGACTGTGGAGCCAAACCCCAGGATTCGCCCCCTCTCCCCACCTTCAAGGAAGAGGGAGTGAATCTAGGGGTTTAACTCCACAGCCCCGATCCCTCCTTCTGGGCTCCCTCCTCCCACGATTCCCCAACCCACAGGAGGCTGCCCAGCCTCCTTGTGGGTTAGGGAATGTGGGATAGCCAGCTGGCTGGGGGGAGGTTCTCCCTCCTCCCTCTATTACCCAACCCACGAGGAGGCTGCCAGCCACCTCATGGGTTGGGGAATGAGGAATGGCCAGCTGGCTAGGGGGGGGGTTCTCCCTCCTCCCGCAATTCCCCAACCCACGAGGAGGCTGCCCAGCCTCCTGGTGGGTTGGGGAATGTGGGATGGCCAGCTGGCTGGGGGGGCTGGAAGGAGGGGGCTTTGGGGAGGGTGGAAGGGTGGCTGGAAGGGGGGCTTCGCAGCCACCCACCCCCTCCCTGAAGCCGCGATCTCGAGTGGGATCGCGGCTTTGGGGAGGGGGAGTGGCTGGAGGGAGGACGCTGGAGGGAGGGGGCTTGGGGGAGGGTGGAAGGGTGGTTGGAGGGAAGGGGCTTCGCAGCCACCCACCCCCTCCCCGAAGCCGCGATCTCGAGTGGGATTGCGGCTTTCGGGAGGGGGAGTGGCTGGAGGGAGGGGGCTTCGGGAGGGTGGAAGGGAGCCCAGGAGGAAGATGCAGAGGCTGTGCAGCCAAACGGAGCACATTCGCCCCTTCTCCCCACCTTCCTTGAAGGTGGGGAGAAGGGGCGAATCCCGGTTTTGGCAGCACAGCCTCCGCATCCTCCTCCTGGGCTCCCTTCCAGGAGGGAGCCCAGGAGGAAAATGCGGAGGCTGTGCAGCCAAACGGAGTACGTTCGCTCCTTCTCCCCACCTTCCTTGACGATGGGGAGAGGGGGCGAATCCCGGGTTTGGCAGCACAGCCTCCGCATCCTCCTCCTGGGCTCCCTCCAGGAGGGCGCCTAGGAGGAAGATGCAGGGCCTGTGCAGCCAAACGGGGCACATTCGCCCCTTCTCCCCACCTTCAAGGAAGGTGGGGAGAGGAGGCGAATCCTGGGGTTTGGCTCCATGACCCCGCGTCCTCCTTCTGGGCTCCCTTCAGAAGGGAGCCCAGAAGGAGGGATCGGGGTCGTGGAGCAAAACGGGGCATTTTCGCCCTTTTCCTCCAACTTCAAGGAAGGTGGGGGAAAAGGGCGAATCTAGCGGTTTGCCTCGGCCGCTGCAGAGGCGATCGAGTGGCAGCCGCGGCAAACCGCAACGTTTGCCCCCCTCCTCTGTCTTCCGTTGCTCCCCAAAGGGGGAGAAGGCAGAGGAGGGGGGCGAATGAACTGCAAAACACTTTGCTTCATCCCCCTGTCCCCATCTCCTGCCTCTCCACTCCGTTTGCGAAGAGGCAGGAGATAGGCAGGCAGGCAAAGCAAAGTATATCCGGTGTATAAGACGACTGTCAATTTTGGAGGGCACTTTTGAGTGCTCAAAAGTCGTCTTATATGCCGGAATATACAGTATATAAATAAAAATTCCATAAACCCCATATTTGCCTTCCAATACTTTCCTTTACAATAAAAAAGCTTACTTGTTGCCTAATCCGTGGGTTCCACCGAATGTAATAATTAACCCAAAGTTCCAAGTGGCGCATACTGGCTACAGGATAAAGAGCACGATTCAATTCTTTTGTATAAAAGGGGTTGACATATTTTGATTTTGTGCTGTTGATCAAGGACCAGAGAGACAATGTTTTCTCACTCAGCTTCTGCAAAAATATGAAAGAGTCAGCATTATTTCAGGTACATGGCACACTAAAGAAGGGTTTGACTTGACAGCTTGTGCACTTCACATAACTACTATAAGCACTTATGTAACAGACATACATTCTCTAAAAAGCCTCTTCAAAAGCAACTGCTTAACCAAGGAACGTAAGAAAAGTCCTGTTAGATCAGAACAAGGATCTTTCTAGCCCAGCATTGTTTCCAAGCTGCCAACTAGATCTATGGAAGCCTACGAACAGGACATGAGCACAAATGCACCATCTTGTTCGTACTACCCAGCAACAGGTGACATACAGCCTCCAATAATGCAGGCCATTTATAACCATCTTGAATGGCGCACTGGCCATGTTGGCCCATTTAGCCCACTGGGACTGGGGAGAGGCACCTTTTGTCCTTTCTTGAAGGGAGCCAGAGCCTCAGTCAATTGAACCGTGATAGCTCAGTCAGGTTCACTCCTCCTTCCCCTTCCTCAACTGAGAGCCAAGGTGGCTCAGGACCCAGGTGCAGCCTTGAAAGGCAGTTTTCAGTGTGAAGGCTAAGTCCACTTTGCTCTCAAATCCTCTTCATTCTTGTTGGAAGGTGCAACAGGAATGAGCCACCTCACAATTTAGCTACTACCTAGAGGAGCTGACACCTTTGTTAGAAAAGCTTCACTAGCTTCTTTCAAAGTTCTGGCCATCATTTATAAAGCCCTATATGGCTTAGATCCAGACTATGTAAAAGCCTGCGTCTCCCCACATGAACCTGCTTAAGCCTTTGAGAAAGAGCTTTCTTTCTTCCCCACCATCCTCACAGGAGAGAACCCTCTTCATAACTATTCCCAGGCTATGGAACTCCCTCTCAAGAGAGGTGGGGTTGGCCCCCTCTCAGCTTTCTTTTTGCCAGCAGGCAAAAACCTTCTTATTTAAAAAGGCCTTCAGCCTTTAACTGGTTAAGGTAGAAGCATGTACAATGTGTATGGTGTTTTTTATATGGGATGTGTGCTTAATGTGTTTTTTACTGTTTTAGATTAATGTTTTAATTGACTGATTGCTTAATGCTTTTTAAACTTTTGTACCACATATAGAATCATACAATCATAGAGTTGGAAGAGATCACAAGGGCCATGCAGTCCAACCCTCTGCCATGCAATATACAAACAAAGCTATTTGATTTTAACTTATATCAGCTATTAGTTTTAACTTGCATTTCAAGCTGCTTTGGGTCCCATACTTGGAGAAAAGCAGGATATAAATCAAATAAAATGAATGAATCAAGCAAGCAAACAAGCAAGCAAATAGGTCTGCTTCCAGTCCCTTTGGTTGCAGTCCCACATAGAAAGCCACTTTTCCAAATGTCAGCAGAGTCCCTTGCTTTGCACAAAGGAAGACATGGAGCGCCATACCTATTTCTGTACAAACAGAGTGAAAATGTTTAATATCAGGGTGTGTAGCTTCAGTGGAGAAGCTGCTTCTGACAAAACTCAGCTTTCTGGATTGGTACCAGTGAGCAACCTGGTCCTAGACATCAATCTTGCTCTCTACTTCTGCTTCACTACTAGTATCCTAGTATCACCTGTTTCATTTCATCCATGCACTGTTAAGACCAGATCTTATTCTGTAAAGCATTCTTTTTTAAAATAATTGATCAAAAGCATACAGTTTTTATGTCCAATAGTGATTACAATTAACTCACCTCTTTCTCTCTTACAGAGTCACAGCTGTACAAGAAAGTTCCGAAGCGGCAGCTATACAAGTGATCCAGAATTGTAATCAAAAATTGTTCATTGAATTCAAAAGCCGTAGGAAACTTTAAAAAAAAAAAAGGCACGGTGAGACAGAGAGAGAATCATTACAAAAACATGAACACAAATTTCCTTTTTTATTGAGCAACTGTGAGAGGAGTAAAACATTAAATATATCTAATTATGGTTACACTTCCATTTTTAAAATGTTCATCAGTGCTGCTTCAAAATTATAAAAAGTGATATCCCACTTTATTCTGAAATACAGACACAACAGCTTACAATGAACTTACATGAAATACAATAACTACACCCACAGATTTCATGTATCAAATCCTTGACAAGGATGTCTTAGATGGCTCTATTCAGGAGCCCCCAAAGGGTTAGTTTTAAAGACTTCATATAGTCCTTAAGCTAGTCCACAACATCAGGAGGAAAACAACTACCTTACGATTTACAGACATTAGCTTTGAGACTGCATGTACTGTTGTGCTGGCCTGAGCATTGTATGATTTATTTGTGAGTAAACAAGTAGAGAATCATGTAAATTTCAGTACCCCCTATTCATAATATGGAAGGGGAAAATGGAATACATATACAGTTCTTACTTCCTTCTGGCTGATGGAAAACAACTCTTTCTGGAAGGAGTTTGTAGCTGAAGGTGTTGCACAATTAGCAAATGAATGAAAGGACAACCATGAAACAACTTACAAGGATATTACCAGGGAAAGGTAAACAGGAGTACTTCTGTCCCTGTATCATCTTTCAGGAACATAACTTACTTGTTTAGACATCTGCCACACACAATCAATGAACTGGAGGAAGATGGGTGACCTGTCAGCATCAGCATGATTTTTGTCTCCGTGGCCAATTCTCTAAAGTTTTAAAAAAAAATGCACACATAAACATCACTTGAATCAATTAACACCCTCTTGGATATAACTTAACTTTCAACAAAACTAAGAATTACTTTTAAATCTCCTTATGCTGAATTAAGTCCAGGAAAAAATCTAAATTAATTGACATTTCCATTATTTGTTTATATATTTTTCAACGAGGAAACTGGAAGATCAAAACATGCCAAATATATGGATTTGTGGAATACCACATCTTCTTTAATACGTTTAATTGAGAGTGCACAACCCTGGATTAAGTCCTCTTATCTTTTCCAAATCAGAGAACATTTACGGTAATAAGGCATTTTGTCAATGTATGTTCAATGGGATTTCACAGATGTTTCACTTTGCAAGGTCTGTGTTCTTGAATTTCTTCAGTTAACTGCTTTTCTAAATTCCACATGTTCAGCTCTTGTTGAATTGTAATCTCTGACTATAGCTTTTATTCTAGTAGAGCTCCAAGAGGGTTTTTTAAATCTAGAAAATGGTGCATCTACAGTTGTCCCTCGGTATCCATGGATTTAAGTACAGTATTCACGAATTGAAAATATTCTCAAAAAAATAAAAATCCAAAAAGCAAACCTTGATTTTGCCATCTTATATAAGGGACAACATTTTGCTATGCCCCTGCATATAATGGGACTTGATTTTGGTATCCACATAGGTCCTGGAACCAAACCTCAGCGAATATGAAGGGACAACAGTATTAAGGAAAATGCAGTTCACAAGTTTTACAAGTTTAGATGTTACAAATTAGAAAGAAAGCATTAATTAAAAATTATGACCTATAATTCTTGTTGAGATCTCTCAATGCATTATAGCTTCCTTGTCACTTTCCACTTTCTAAAAACTGAGCAATGTACTACTGAAGTGTCAACCACCCATCACTAAATGAGACAACCTGTTTATTCAAAGGCATCCCTATTTGCAAAACAACTTCAAACTAGATGGCACAAGCAGACTTTTATAATTGACTTGGAGCAGTTTTCAAAAGGCACATTAGTTTATTACTGAACCAGCAGTTAGCTGCCAAAAGTTTCAGAGTTATGCTCCTATGCAGCAATGTGGTTTTGCTTAAGGAAATATTTAAAAGCTATTATCTCTTCGGTCTAGGAAAATCTGCTCAAGAACACAGTTGGCTTTGACAGTCCAAGTTTGCTTTAATGGCCTAATGGGAAACTAAGACAGATAAATCATGTTTATATACATGATAGCGAGACATGAAACACTATTCTTTAAATCAGTGCTAAATCAACAATGGTAATAGAACAGTCCAATCCTGGGAAATATGTTTTTTGTTCTGTTACTAATTTACAATATACAGTTGGCCCTCCACATTTAAGGGTTTAACTTTTGCGGAATTAGTTATTCACGGATTATTTGCTGCCACCTCCATTGCTGCCCTATACCATTTTTAACAGGGACTGCAAGCCTTGTGAGATTGAGACTCCGATTGTGCAGTGAAACGGGCAAATCCCTATTAAAAATGGTGCAGGGCAGCAACAAGCCCCACCAACTGCCCACTTCTGCCTTATGAAGAACCCCACCACCTTGAAGGCATTCACAGTGGGTTGAATTCACAGACTGTACTTTTTGTGTGTGTTAAATATTGTTTGGGGAGATATTCACAGTTTTTCCATTTTTATTTATTTCTTTATTTTTATTTGTGCAATTTCTGTAACCTTGCTCCCAAAGTGGGACCTTTTTGCCAGTCCTACACCCCTAACACCAGCGAATGTGGAGGGCCAACTCTGTTTCATTGTTTTCATATACCAAAGTTTGATGCTTACGGCAAAATTCTTAAATTTTATAAATAAGATGCAAGCCAATGCCTTTCCAGGTCATGTTCCACACAAAGAAATGCTGTTTCAATAAGGCCTATAAAACATCACCATCAGAATTCCTGGAGGAACCACACAAAATATAGACTCTGAGTCTGTAATTGAATTGAGTCTAAGTGTTAGAACAACTTTAGTAGATTAAATCCCAATTATCAGGCAGTCTTCAGAATACACTTAAACATGGGCTGCTGAAAAGAATTCACAACCAAGTGTAAAAAACTAGAACATATGTGCTTTAAAATTGCCCTACAACCTTGATAACAACCTTGCTGAATAATACACACACATATAGTACTAGCAGTGGTTCAGAGAATTCAACTCACATGCTCTATATACTTTTCAGCTTAAAGCTACCATAGAAGGTATAATGCTGTTATCCTCATACTGCAGATCGGTGCATTATTAAAACTGTCTGGATATTTTTGATGGATATATGGGAGGGCCACATATTGAGATAATAGCTGACAAATAATTTTATTTATTTATTTATTTATTTATTTATTATCTGGAATCTTTCCCGTTTTCAGCTCAGTCTCTTAGCTATATGTTACATCAGAGTTTAGAAACAACCTGAAGGATCACTCTGCTGGGAGAGGTGAGTGATTGTGCATTCCAACCCCTACTTGTCCATGTGAAGTCAGAAACATCTGTATTATTGCATCCACACCTGAAAAACTTAAGTCCCATATGATTTCTAGATTCCCCCCTTGAACAATCAAATGGAAGTGTTATGTGTATGTATGGTAATGAAGATGTTCCATCTCATAGGCGTATGAGAATAATGAAGGTGACAATGAATGCACGCAACCCTCCATAAAATGAGACAGATTAGGCCATCAGTTACTCTCTGAACCTGCCCAGAATGATAACATACTGATATCATTTTCCATTAATCTTGTGCAGAGAAGTGCCCAGAATTTTGCACATTTTGGTGCTTTAATATACCCGTTTGACAATTCAACTCCCAAAACATAACTGACATAGACATGTCTGAAAACAGCCCATCCTTTAATTATTCTTTTTTCTGTATCAGGCACAATATGTGATCTTAATGCAATTGTTCCTGTTTAAATGTCAGTGTTACAGTAGGACCCCCGTATCTGCTGGGAATTGGTTTGGGGTGGGGCGTGGATACCGAAAACCATGGATAATAGTGAACACCATTGAAAATCCTGGGACTTTCGGTTTAAAACTCCATAGAGCTGCCTTCAAGCACCTAGAAAATGGCTAGAAAGGACACATTTTCTAGGAAGACTCTATGGTAGGTGTGTTGTGTCCCATGGGTACCGAATCAGTGGATAATGAATCAATGGATACGGGGGCCCTACTGTATTCTTAGTTTTCCCATTCTCTTTCCCCCCAATTTTCTCTTTGGCTGAATTTAAGCTAGTGAAAACAGACACAATGTTTTATTTACTAAAGCTTCATCTATATGAATGCTACTGTCCAAGATCCAATGGCATAGTTCTGCTGGATCCTGCACTCCCACGAGACTCAAAAACTCCCCATTCCTTCCTTCAGTCTCCCGCAAAGCTTAAAAACCTGCTCTAAAAGGCTGGGAAACCCTCTGCAGCACGTTTTTAACACCATGGAGGGCTGCAGCAGGAGGAGCTGGGGTAGAAAAGTCCAAATTCCATTTGCATTGGATACTGAAGTACAGTACGACCCTGTATCCGCTGATTCATTATCCACTGGTTCAGTTATCCACAGGACACAAAATAGCACACCTACCATAGAGTCTTCCTAGAAAATGCCTAGAAAGGCATCCTCTCTAGATATTTTCTAGGTCCTCCAAGGCAACTCTATGTTATTTTAAACCGGAAGTCCCATTATTTTCAATGGCATTCACTGTTATCCGCAGTTTTCTGTATCCACAGGGGAGGGGGGGCGGAACCAATCCCCCATGGATATGAGGGTCCTACTGTACACCATTGGACTGAAGCCTTTTATACTCTAGGCTAGTTCCAGATTAAGTTAGTTACATTTACGTTCCACAAAATTAAAATGACATGTTGGAAATAGTTTTTCAGATTGACTATTGGGACAAAAGTGCAACTAATTTAGTAAGGACTTAATCCATTATCTATGGACAGAATACTTGACATTATTTTGTCTTTTGAATGATTGGAGTGCTTCATACACCCTAGAATTCTTGCAAAAAAATCACCAAACCCTTTTAGATAAGCTAGTGTTCTTGTCATATGGGGGGACTGAGGCAGAGTAAGAGTTGTAATAGTCATAATGTTGACTCTTCAACTTGATTTTTAACTGCTCTCACCGATGCAAACTTGTGTCCAAAGCTTATCCACTCCTTTTGTACCAACACTTCAAACCCCAAAATTGTTCGGTAATAGCTGTCCAACATCAACATAGCAAGAGAGGTTAGCTGTGCTGTGCGATCCCAACCGTCACTGCAATGTACTAAGACAGAACTCTTTCCAGACGATACTCTGTCTGCTACTTGAATGGCACCTGTTAAAACAAGCTGAAAAAAAGGAAGAAAATGTCTTATGCACTGAGATAATTCCAAAGCCTGATGCCTTGCAGTTTTAATTAAAAGAAAAGAGATAGTGCTGGACAGTGGTAAATACATCAACCAAATGCTTTTTGTCTCATCACTCATCCATACCTTGATGTGTTCAAGCCAATGAGTTGACTCCAGACTAGACAGCCAGTGAGATTCTTCCACATGAGGGTAAACAATGTCCTTTAGCTTTTTCAAGGATTCCCGCATGACATGAATATTATGGATATCTAGGAAGAGCAGCTCAGCATTGGGATAGGCATCCTCACTTTCATACCCTCCTCCAGTTGCCTGGGAACCAACAGAGTAAGCATGTACTTAGCACCCCTTAGACCACCATGGTGGTAATTTTATGTAAAACACAAATTAGTGGTTTACAAAAGCAGGGTGGCTACATGCCACATTTTAAACACTGCAAAAAAGATAATGAGTTCAGATTAGAATATATTAAAATGCTTTCTACTGGCCAGCCACTCTGTTTCCAAGCACACTTATTAAGAATTAGTTACGACCTGCAAAGCCCTATATGCCCTAGGACCACACTATCCAAAGGACCGTATTTTCTTCTGTGAGCCTTCCTCAGCAATAAGATCTTTAGAGGAAGCAATTCTGATCTCACCACCTTCACAGGCATGTCTGATGAGGACGCAAGAAAGGGCATTTTTCTGTGTCTGCTCCCGGATTCTGGAGGTTAGGCTGACTCCTTACTTGCTATAGTTTTACTGGCAGGTAAAGACCTTTCTATTCCAACAGGTTTTTGAGAACTTATTTTTTTATATATAAAAGGCTCTTTTTTTTGCTGTACTGCTTCTATTCTTTACTTTTAAATTAAAATTTTAAATGGTTTTAATTCTATAGACAAGGTTTTTAAAAATATTTTTTGTCTAAAGTAATAATTAACAACAGAATACATTAACAAACCAAAAAGATGGATACAATCAGTAAGCAGTATGTAATAAAATGCACATCTTGAAATCTCAGCCATCTCACTATGGCTTCAGGGGGGCAGAGAAGGAACAGACGGACACTCTGTCCAGTAAAATGCTTTTCCAGAGTCCACTCTGATACTAAGGTGGTTTCAGCAGATGTGAATTTTTGTTTACATATTCAATAAAAGACATGCATTTTTAAAAAATAAAAGTGTCTTGTTTTGTCCTCTAGAGACCTTTATATTATTGTCTGAGTTTTTCCACGAGCCAGGTGTCCCAACTCTCCTCCATCCATTATCCATTAAGAGATCTCCTGTTTCTATTGACAGTCTAATACTATTTTAATCTCAACTTTTTCTATGTTTTTAGCTAAATAAAGTTTACTTGTACAGTATTTCTTTTTATCTGGTAAGTTTCCTTGCATTCCAGTTTTGGGGGAAAGACAAGATATAAAATAAAGTGATGGATAGACAGATGATGGAATACAAGTTGTCCAAGTGTTTTGATAAGAGGAAAGGTATTTGCTCCCATTTGAGAAAGACAGGTCTGAATAAAATTAAGTAATGTGAAATACAGCCTTATCTGTCTGTTATTTGACATCATAAGCATTTGTCCAATAAGTACTGCTTTAATCACAGCCTCAGGGCCATTTAATTCGAAACATTAATTTCTCCCAATAAAATATTTTCCAGTTCAAGCTTTGGCTTTAGGATATATATTTTTCTGCCAAGCATGCTTTAAAAAAATAACTACATGGCACTACAAAGAAAACAAGTTTCCATAAGCTTCCTAAGCAAAGTAGCTGTTGTGTCTGGCCCACGGCTTGGTACTGCAGAATAAAAGACAAAAAGTACACACCCTAAAGAGCTAGGGAAAATCTGAACAAACTTTCCAAGGCACATTTTCTGTCAACACATTTCCCAACAAAGTAAAAGTTAGCCAAGTACTCCTAACCATAAGGAAAAGAAAGTGTTTCTATCTATCAACACAGTATAAAGGAGTTTGTTACAGAAGCATATCTAGGGCCTGTCTGTCTGGAGCAAAAAGAGACAGTTAATTTTAGCTATGGACAGGCTGAGTAATCCTGGGGTGTGGACTGAGAAACAACAAAGCAAAGGGAGTAGCCAGAGTGCAGGAGGGAAGGAATGCAGCCACTAGACTTCTCATAAACAGCTTCTAAATTCTGCATTTTTCCCCATTTAAGGATTTACAACAATGATATTTTCCCACTGGTTGCAAACTTTAAGTCAGAATTAGTTCAGGCTTCTTGGATCAAGCTATTCCAAAGAAGAGTTGCCACAAAATCCTGAAAATGTTTCACATAAAATGCACATGAACACAGTAACAAACACATGTATTTTTATGTTCAACATTTCCTTTGCAAAGCCACCTGTTCTTTAACATCTGCATCATTATCATAATCCCACCTTTTCTCAAGTTTGGGAAATAAAAAACACATAGTTAAAATTCACAAAATACAAAAGTTAAAAGATGATTAAACTATCAAAAATTAAACCACTTAAAAACATAGACCATTACAAATAAAGGGCACCAAAAATAGCAGATAAAAACTTCAGCACATTGTTTAGGCATATATTCAGTCCTCACAGGCCTGGTGAAATAGAAAGGTCTTCAATGCCTGCGAGTAGCAACGAAAAAGACTCTCTCCCATGTTCCTACCAGATGCACTTGTCCTTGCTCTGATTCTCACCTATCAGGAATTCTAAACCCATTGGCCTTTCTAAGGTTGCAAGACATTCTTGTCGGAAAAAGAGAGGGGAATGGAATCATCTATGGAAGAGTATAAATTGAACTAGCTGGACACTTCTATGTGGCCTTCTTGTGGCTTTACTGGCATTAACAGTATCCATCCCTATTTTATTATTCTAGTATTTTTAAAGTTGTCACTTAAAATTTACTAACAGTAGTACAGTAAGCAAGAAAGAACAGTTTTAAAAGAACAAAATCTAGAGATCATGCCTGACTACAAAATTTAAATCCTGTTAATAGGAACTTGCATTTCTACCACAAGGTTTCCTTCACACAGATTCTATGTCTGTGGGAAAAAAATGATATAAAGTTTTGGTCAACCACCAGTACTGACTGTAGAGAACAAAATGTCATCAGCCAACCAAAAATCCAGAGAATATTATGAAAAAGCAACCAGTTCTATAGCACAACTAATATTCTTAATAAAAGAGACTTATCTATCAATCCTGATAGCTATACGGACATCTGTTTACCTTATTGGCTACGGCATTTACACTGGGCCTTGCGTCATAGATAGTCAGCTTTGAGAGCTGGCCATTTGTGTCTCTTATGATCTCAAGATACTTTTCATCATCTTTGTTTCTTTTGCCACTCATTCCAACAAGAGGCTGGCTGGAGCGTGTGATAACAGCCTGGTTCTCTGGATGGATCCACGATAATACCTAATTGAGTGGCATAAAATATTCAATTAGAGCCTGATTGATTTCCTCAAAATGTTTGCAGATCCTCTACCTGTAAAAGCTTGCCTCTAGGGGAAGTCTTTATACTGAGATGTCCCTTAAATATTACAGCAACAAACATGAGAAGCTTCTTTCCCATAGGTTCTTCCCATGCCACTCATGTATGTATCCATTAAAAGACTGCAAGCACATGAGTGGGTGATGCAAACAGGTGGGACCTTCCTCAGGCATTAAACAGAAAAACACATGCGGCAGCAATAAAGTAACATTTTAAAATTGTGTCAGTTTCACACAGAGATAATAGCTCTTAAAATGCACTCCAAAATAACCACTTTAAAAGGAGTTTATACAGTAATTGCACCCAGCTCCTACCAAGACAAAGTAACAAACAGAAAGTTCGGTTTTTAGAAAATAGTATGACAAATATTCACAGGACTGGTCCAAGCAAAGTAAGGTTTAACAGAAGTTCCAAACCAGTTCATCTAAAAAGTGCATTATTTTCTATTTCCAAATCTAGGCCTTTGATATACCAAAATGATGATGATGATGATGATGCTAGGAGATGAGATCATGATTAAAGTATCATCCAACACTGCAATTAGATCTTTAGTTGATGATACAGCACAATTTCTGTTTGGGAAATGTTAAAGTCCATTCAGATGGATGAACATACATGCAAGAAAAATAAATTCAATGACTTTTATGAAAGTATTTCTCATTGCACTGCATATCAAAAGGCCACATATATTCCAGTACTCATTGCTAAGCAATTTTCTGCTACACAGAACAATTTTCACAGCTTAAATCACTTACTGGTATTCTACCTCGGGATCTAAAAGCAGACACTTTTTTGAGATCCTCATCTGTAGCATTAAATGGCACCACTAAAAGTGATGGATACGTGTCACACAGTGCATAATGCTCATTGAGAAATGTTATCCTCCACTGTTCATTAGGCAGACCCTTAAAGACAAAAGGGGTAATATTTACATACCATCTTTCAAGTCTACTTAAAACAATAGGTGACTGACAAGGAACATAATATGTGTGCTATTGTGACCACAGGGTGGCAATAACCTACCAACTTACAATGGATATCTACATAAATGAGGAACTAGAACAGTGGATATGAAAATTAAGGTCACATGAGACAAGATATGGCTGAACTTTAGGATACAGAGAAAAACTCCAGTGACAAGAGCAAGAGACCTGTTTTCTATCAACTGTATCAACTTGATAAGGCTTGTTGTGTTTAAATTCAAGAATGTAGAATAAAATAATGGGGGGGGGAATAATACATTTCCCCTTTCTTTCTACAGAAAAATGACCACCTTTATCTGACTAAGCAACAAAAATATCAGTTGGAATCAGCTGCAAAGACATCCCTTTTTAGAAAGCCTAGCGCTACAACAGGGATAGGAAGCCATTCCCTGATGCTGAACTGCAACAACCATCATCCATCACTGTTACTCACACCGAGGAAAACTGAATTTCAACAACAATAGAAATAATTTCTTTGCAAAGACATCTGTGCCCTAACAGGATACTGAATGAGCTTGTATTCCCAAAGCCTACAGAGAAAGGAGGAATAGTTTCCCACCTTTGTGATTTGTGAAGGTGTTTGAATTCTCTCTTTTTTATCCTTTCTTAAGTTCTGGACCTTGAAATGTTGGACTATATTTACAGGATTGCTTGTGTTTGGATACTTATTTTACCAAATCAGCCAAAAGTACAAGTGGAGAAATCCAAGAGAGTAATGTTTGCATAAATATATTTCAAGTTTTGAGTATATATTAATTTGTATTTCTCACAATATACTGTAGTATAAAATGATGTTTTGGAACAGTTCTGATAGTTGTAGTAGACTCCACTTTTTTCTGGTAATTTCCTTTATTTTAATCCAAAGTGCACAACTCGGAGACCATTTCTTTATTAAATCAAGAATTCTTACATTTAAAAAAAACAAACAAACTGTTTTTAAACACAACACAACATGCCACCACTGGTTTTATATCACAGCTGTCAAAGTCTATCTCACAAGCTATGCTTTTCAGGGCTCGTAACTTAAGAATAAAATGTCTCAAATGCCCTATTTCTCTATCTATTTAACCCAATTCAAGCCCACAGTAGAAAGGAAACCTGTAGAAATGACCTCAATGTTTAAAATCCCTCTAGCAAAACAGCTTTGCAGATGTTGAGATAAAGAAAGCTTACTTGTCTTCTGTATTCAACCATAGGATTGTAAACTAGCCAGCCATTTTCAGAAAACTTCTCTTCATTTAGAAATGCAAAAAAAGGCTGTAAGAATGAAAAAAAAATTAGTAGATGAAATTCCAACAGAAGAATTCACCTATAAGGACATGCTTCAGACACCCCAAATCAGACAGACTGTTTGCTCATGTGTATATCTATATGAAAACTGAATGCTCAAAAATTCAAGGATTTTCCTACCCATTAAAAAAAAATCACACTTTCATTTTTCACCAGGAAAAATGCAAAAGCAGGAGACTGCTTATCTTAAAGCCTAGTTACAAGCATTTCTCCCTCCCATTAACAGGGAGAGATGTCTTGTTGAGATGAAGATAATCCAATAACACTTACAATCATTACTGCATAAGAAAGATTAGTTGCCATCATGAAGAGATAAGTTGCCTATTGCTTGTCTGAGGAAAGGTGCCTGAAGCAATCTGGTGCAGGCTCAACACTATACAACTCTTAACCCCTGCCTTAAGGGATGAGGAAACAAACATGGGATCACACACACTCTCAAATATTCATCCCACCCCACTCTACTCAACCATGTGAAGCAGTTGTTTTTGCATAATCATAATTTTGCATAATTATTCCATTTCAAACTCTGATCATATATCCTGGGTCAGGACCCAATCAAATTAGTACAGTATTAATGATGGTTAACAGTGAAGAAGGGGGAAGGGGGAATTACGTGAGCCTTCAAATGCCACTGGACTGCATTTCCTACCATTAGTTAATTTGGATAGGACTGATGAGACCTGCAGTTGAAAAGCACATGGAGGACTCCATGCTCCCCTTTTTTAGTGTATACATAACTAATAATGGGGAGAAAGAGCACAACTGGAAAAACTGGAGGGTGCACACATGATACCAAGGCCCACTCCTCAAGTCAAAGCAGAAGAGGTCAACTAAAAATTTATCTATGGGCTGGTCCATATAGCAAAAATACTCCTCATCCAACTCAAAGAGAATACCTTTTGTCCCAGTGAGATCCTGTATCATTTTACCATATTTGGAAGGAGGGGGGGCAAAAACTCTTTGCAAAAAGCCTTTGCAGCTTTTCCCAGCTTCTTTTAAAAACCCCAAAGGAAATGTTTGGTTATTTTTGGTTATTTATAACAGAGGCCTTAATAAATTTTTGGGTACATAAAACAATGGGTTCATTAAAAATTGTCACGTGGAATGTCCGTGGCTTGCGAACTGAGGATAGGCGCAATGAGATTTTGCCCTGCCTTGGCAGCCTGTATTACGACATCATTGTATTGCAGGAAACTCATATCTGTAACGAACAACAGCGGAGCCGGTGTCACAGGCTGTGGACACAAGGACCTTCTGTATGGTCATATTGGGGAGTGTGGCGGTTGGGGACTGGGGGTCCTGTTTAGAGCCAGGAACAATTTGACCATTGATTTCATGTTAGAAGTAGTTTTGGGGAGGCTGGTGGTGGTGGATTTTAGTATGGAGGAAAAGTAGAAAGATGGAAGAGTAGAAAAGAAGGCTTTCAGGCTGTGTGGGCTTTACGCTCCTGTAAAATATGCCGAACAGAAAAAGTTTTGGGGGTATTTAAAAGATCTGTGTAACACTCGGCGGCATCTTATTATCGTAGGAGATTTCAATAACAGGGCAGGAATGCTTACGCAGACCAGAAAGAGCGGACAAAGTTGTCCCTGCCCAAACCCCTGGCAGCAGAAGAAAGAAAGTTGAAGTCTTTTCTAGAGAAGCAAGGTCTTAAAGGATGCAACTCTTGATGTGGAGAATGAGTTAGATTTTTTTCCTGTTTATTGCAGAAAGGCTTTGGTTCAGATTTTCCCCCAATGGAAGGAGTTTGATTTACCCATTATCACAAAACCTCAGCCAGCAGAATAGACCGTGTGAGGACAGTGAAGGAAATGAAGGTGGAAACGTGCAGTTATGATCACTCCTTGGTCAGATCATGGGCTCTTGGCTGTAGAGTTCAGTATAGGTCAGGTTTACCCCAAAGGGAGACCTCTCTGGAGATTGTGCCCTAAATTTTTGGAAGATGTGGCATGTAAAGAGCGCGTCGCCTCAGCACTAGCTCACAGCCTAACTCTTGCTGACATGTACAAGGATGATTTGTGCAAGTGGTGGGAACGTGTGAAGCGCGCGGTTCGGGCCACTAGCCGGGCTTACGAGACCAACATTAATGGGAGACAGATTCATGAGTATCATTTGGCCATTTATCATTTTTTGAAGTGTCATTATTGACTGAACCAAGGTGTTCCTTTTTCAGAACAAGAGTTTAACTGGGCGAAGGGAGTGATAGCAAGATTTTGCCAAAAGCAAAGACAAAACAGAAAGAGGAGTAAAAATTTCAGGACTCGAGGTGGTGTGGTCGACGCAGATGAGTGGGCAGGTGCCCGGAGTCCAAAGGCTCCTATCGAATTAAACGGCTTGAGGGCCTCCGAGTCAGACCATATTGCATTTAGACGAAGTGAGATGCTGGATATCATGGAGGGATATTACAGTTATATGCTCGGAAGAACATAGATATAGAAGAGATTAAGGGTTTTTTCCAAGCTTTTTCAGAGGACCAGATGGGCACCCTCTATAAGGGTTTGAGTCCAGAGGACAGGAAGAGGTTGGTCTCTCCTATAGAAGAACAAGAAGTTCATGAGGTCATAGTTCAAGGGAAGGGTAAGTCGGCCCCTGACCCAGATGGCCTCAGTTGGAATTTTTATAAAGTTTGCAGGAAGTGGATTGTTCCCCCTTTAACCACTTTGTTTAATTTTTTTGTGGGATAATAATGAGTTCCCTGAGACATTTTATCAAGGGGTCGTTATTTTTTTTCCCAAAGGAGGGCAATCCTATCCTCCCAAAAAACTGGTGTCCCATAGCTCTGACCAACGTAGACTACCGCATGTTGGCAAAAATACTGAACAATCGGCTGGCTAAGGTGGCTGATAAGATTGTGATGGAAACACAGTCCAGTGCTGTGCCGGGTAGGACTATGGTAGACTCTCTTTGTTTGTTTCGGGAAGTGTTCCAACTCAGCAAGGAGGGAGCTTGGACTGGTCAAATTCTACAGGTCGACCAGATGAAAGCTTTTGACAATGTAGATCATATGTTCCTATGGGAAGCCCTCAAGTGGAAAGGAGTGCCAGAGAGATTTATTGCTTTAGTTAAATTGTTTTATAGGGATGCAGAGGTAGCTTTGCAAGTCAATGGTCATAGAGGAAAGAGGATTAAGTTAAATTCTGGGGTGAGGCAAGGTTGTCCATTAAGCCCTCTCTTGTATGTTATTGCTTTGGATGCTATCCTGTGTAAGATTAGTTTAGACAAGAGCATCTTGGGGATCCGAATCCCACATCTGTTGGACAGTTCATGGCTGGTTCGGTGTGAATCTGTTAAATTTGTTGCCCATGCTGATGATGTGTCCCTCTTGGTTAAGGACAGGATGGAAGTTAGAAAGATCAAAGATGCTTTTGAGGCCTACGGTCGAGTTTCTGGTGCTCGACTTAACATGGAAAAGAGTTTTTTGATCAGGATTTTTGCTGCAGAGGACAAGATGGCAGCTATTCCTCTAAAGGACGTAGTTGAAGAAAAGGAAGGGTGGCAAGCAGAGCAAGAAGCAAAGATGGATAGGGTGAAGATTCTGGGGCTAAATTTTGCAGTGGCTCCCGAGGGATGGAAAGAAAATTGGCATCGCTGGTTGGGAAAAGTGAAGGAGAGGGTGGCCCTCTGACAGAGATGGAAGCTGACCATTTATCAGAGAGCCACTTTTGTAAATACCTACCTGCTTCTGGTGGCAGCCAACTTGGCGGCTGTTTTCCCGCCTCCGGATTCAGTGATTAAAGAAGCTGATCAAGTCCTCTTCAAGTTCCTTTGGGGAATGGCCACGTTCCCCCTGGCAAGGGCAGTGGCTTATGGGCAGGTAGAACAAGGGGGTCTGGACTTCCCAGCCCTGGGACTTAAGTTCATTGCCATCTTTTCTGCCCAAAATTTTGGGAAAGTTTCTCTGTTGCAAAAGGGTCAGATTCAACCTCAGGCTTGCCTAGTTTTGTTTTGTGAGTGCTGGATGGGGACTAGATGGGGAAAGACTTGGTGGGAGGAAGGCTCATTAAGTTTTAGGTTTTCTTTGCCTGAAAAATTGAAAGCACCAGATTATTTGAGAGACTTTGTTTTTTACATAAAGAAATACAGAATTCATGCTGAGGAGTTGAAGGGGGAAGATAGACCAGGTCAGAGCATCAAGAGAGGTTTGTACAGGAAAATAGTGGAGGAGATTTATGTTAACCCATGTTTGCAAAAGCGTCAGGCCAAACTAGATTTATCAGAGTACCTAAATCACCAGACTAACCCAATTGAGTATTTCATGGAAAAAGGGTCCCCAAAAAGTTGTGGGACTTGAGGTGGAGACCATCAGGTTCTTAATCTGAGGGGAAGGAGACCATGGACCAGAGAGGATGAGCAGACTTATCCTCGTCTGAAATGTAAAAAGGCTGAGATTTTGAGTGGCGTGGCACAAAAGGAGACGATCAGACATTTTGTTCAGGACTGCCCTGGAAACATGGGAGGAGGTGGCCCAGGTCCTGGATTGGCCAGATTTGGCACAACAGGCTTGGGAGACAGTGCTTTCAGGGACTGAACCTCTGGAGGGTGTCAGGGGACCCAGAAACTCAGTGGGCCAAAAGAGGAAGAGGAAGGAGTCTGGTTCCGTGGCTGAGAGTTTTTGGAAAGCCCTGGTCCGCGGTGCACCTGGTAAACATCTATGTGATGTTAGGGTTAGTTTTCCAAAGACAAGGGGAGGTGAAAAGTCAAAATCTGCAGGATGTAAAAGGCACTGCCTATTATGTGAAGAACGTAATTGAAAATTTAGCTCTGAGTGAAAAAGAGAAATTGCCAAGTCATCGTTGGAAAAGGTTTTGGCTGTAGTTTAGTGAGACAACCCCAGCAATAACATAAAAGGATATTTTAAATAAATATTTTATTATTATTATTGTATTTTTGTATTATTTTTGTATAATTTTTTTATTAATCTTTTATTGATTTTTTTTCTTTTCCGAATAGGTATAATTATAATGTGTAAATATAATGTGATTATAGTGTGTTTAGATTAAGAGGGAAAATATATTAGTGTTAGGATAGTTTTATTTTTGTATTAGTAAGAAAAGAGGAAAACAATTATTATTATTTTTGCGTTATTGTTATGGCTTTTTGTGGTTGGGTGTATTTTTCAGTAGAATGGTCTTATTCCAATAAAAAATTCCTAATCCCAAAGGAAATGTGCATTTCCGCTTGTTGGGTTGCCTTGCTGCACTTTCCTGATAAGAGTGGGAGTGGAAAGCTGACTGGTCAGACATGCGCAGAGGGCAGTTTACTGGCAAGGCAAGGAGAACCACCATGTTGGATTTTCACTGTAGCGCTCATATGCTGAGGTGACCAAACAGCCTCCCCCACTTTTTTTTCTGTTTATTTAAGTGGAAGATTGCATTTCGGCACCTTGGATTTGCTTTAAAAACAAACAAACACTAAAACATGAGCAATTCACTCAAGCCTTCCATCTTGATTCACAGGCATGCCTATTCAAACAGCAAACACATATGGCTTCGCATGCCTGTGATCTTGAAAAAAAAATCATGGAGACAAATGAAAGCTGCTGCAAACTGGCATTACTGCGCATCAATCCACATTTTATTGCCTTGTATAGACAAACCCTAGATTGATTTTGCAATCTAAGTTAGAACCACTCTGGGAATTCAACTCTATTAACATTAAAAACATCACCCAAAATGAATCAAACTAATGTTTGCTAATATAATGCTGCTGATTTTGTGCTTGGAGAAGGGGGGGGAGAGGCACATATTCCTCACTCTTTAAATCCTTGTCACATATATAAGAACCCTCTCTGCCTCAATTCCCAACATTTAAATGATTTCTGGTTTGTGTAAGAATTGGCAAGTAAGGGTGAAAGTGAGGTGAACTGAACATGAAGAGTATTCCATGAGGTACAGGGGAACTTGGCAGATGTTACTAGAAAGATCTCCCGCTGCTACTGAAAAGTGAGATGTTAAAATATGGCAAACTGCAGTAATTGGGCATCTTTATAGCATACAGAAACGATTCCCTTCTTGTTTTTACTGAGCCGGGAAAAACAACTCCAGGGAAACTGCAAAAAATAAAAATAAAAATGCAAGTATGTTTGAAAGAAAGTAATTCCAAGACTAAGGACCAAAACATTGAGCAACATTCTCACTGAAATTCTGAAAAGCAAGCATGTGGGACAGAAAATAAAACCCTTCCCATAAAAATGATTAAAATTATTCTTTATGCTTACAAACAGAACAGCAAATTTGCAATAATATTTTCTGCATACTTCCCTGAAGATGCAGATTCCTCGTATTTAAAGAAATTATCTAGCCTACATATGCCATATGGATAGAAAAGTTAGTATATGTTGCATGCCAGTATTTTAGCCATAAAAATAATTTGGCTTTCCCTTTGGTATTTAAAACATCAAGGATTTCTAACAATCATCACCCAAGCTGAAGTGACAGAAAGAAATTATAAAGAACACTATCAAGAGAAGAGTCAGTACTGGCGTATATTTCTCTAGTGTTGCAGTCTACCGATACTTAAGATTTCTTTTTAAAAAACAACTGGTTAAGTTTATAACGTCCATTCTGCACATCAGTAGTATTAATATAACTTTGAATTAAATGTAAAAACGAGTTCCATCCTCAGGCATAGCACAATATAAAGAAGTGGGAGTTTAAAGTTTATTGTATTGTTTAAAGGGACTTTTTTTTTTAGCAAAGTACTTGTATAAATCAGTACTGAAAAACATTTCCTTATGTATGATTCTGAATGAGGACTGATGTCAATTCTGCAACCATTGCTCTATGTCAGTGGCTCTTAACCATTTCTTTACAAGGAACCCCCTATAAATATATTTTGTTGCCAAGGACCCCAAAGACTTAACTCAAGACTTAAAACCTTAATAATTAACAACAACAACAACACAATTACACCATTCTTTAAACCTTCGCTCAGTGAAACTGGAGCGGGACGGAAGACTTTTTTTCTGCTTCTTGCATGTTCATGGCTGGAATGGATTGAATAGCAAAGCATAGGCCAAGCCAGCCAGCCAGGCTTTACCTTGGCTCCTATCATGTGACCTCTTCCCTTCAGGGACGAGGTGGGCCAAACAGCCTTCAAGCTTTCATGGACCCCCTGTGAGGACACTGCAGACCCCTGGGGGTCCCCAGACCACAGGTTAAGAACCACTGCTCTATGTTCTTCAGCTACCAGAAGACAGCATGAGGAGCAGGGTCTTCTCTGTTGTGGCAAAAAGACTACAGTACGACCCCCATATCCATGGGACTTGTATCTGTGGATTCACTTACCCGCATCCAAAAAACATGGTCTCTCTGAGCATCTTCTAGGTCTTCCAATGCAATTCTATGGTATGCTTCTACTGGAAACTGGCCATAAAGTCAAGCTGGAGGACCTAGAAAATGTCTAGAGAGGTGTTCTTTCTCGGCATCTTCTAGGTCCTCCAGCACAACTCTATGGTCAGTTTAGGCTGGAAATCATCCATTTTAAAAAATTCACTATTATCTGTGATTTCCAGTATCCACGGTAAGTCCAGGAACATATCCCCACAGATACAGGGGTCATACTCTATTGTAACCTATCTCAAGGGAGGTCTCCCTGAATCCATCTCTGCCCACTTTCTGACAGCCAGTCAAAACACATCTGTTTCAGAGGATTCTTAGCAGTAACAACTGAACAATGCGCTGGGTTAAATCCAATGTTTGTCCTATGTAAGGTAGATCCATCAAAATGAATAATCTTATTAGTGACCACTAACGTTAATTCCATATATTCTACTTTAATTCCATATATTCTAATAAGTGTACTCCAAGGAGGATTAACGTTATCTGTCCCACATTCTTGTTTGTTATCTGAAAGCTTACATGGAGATATTTGGAGCAAGTTTTTAGAATTTGTATTAATAAAGGGGAGAGGGAGCAAACCAGCGTTGGAGACAATGAAATTTTGGAAAGAGGTATGAATGTAAGGTGGAGGTCCCAGGGTGGAGGGAATCACTTATATAAATATTTGCTATGTTATTATGTTAAGAATGAATATTGTGATATGTTTATTGTAGTGTATGGATTAATTTGCATGGTTTATTTCTGTTAGTTTTAATAATAATAATAAAAAAATTATGATACCCCCCCCCAAAAATCTTACATTAGGCTTCCTGCTTGGGTTTTTTAGGCTTATGGTTTACTTCTTCTTGCAGATTCCCGCCCCCCCCCCATTATTATTGGCAGTGGGGAGAGAGAATACATGCATAAGACCAAAACATTTTGAAATAAATGATATGATATGTATAATGACGCACTGCTACAATAGCTTAACATTGCACCAAGTACAGAACAATCTACCAAGAAGCCTTAATATGCTACTCAACACACAGCATAACCTGTTATCACTTTGAGAGTAGTCTTGATTAGCGCTTTTCACTGAAGATGCAAGGCCAGCTACTCAAAGCAAAGAACCAATTATCACAAAGCTGAAGTGATAAGGAGATGATAATCATCAACTGATTCAGGAAATAGTTGACCTTAGCCAAAGTGGAGTCTGCATGCTCACCTCAGACTGAAAATCAGCCTGCAGTCTCATAAATGCCCTCTTTACAACAGTCAACAAACCTAACATATTAAAAACAAAAACATATTTAAAAATTTTTTAAAAAATTACAGCTGTAAAATGGGTAGCTTTATGCACACATATACATATACAGAGTTCAGCTCAAAAAAATAAAGATGTGTGCAAATTCTATGGCACACTGTTTTTGTTATGTGCTCCAAATCTTTGGACAGTCAGCACTACTTCAGCTAACAGAGCACGTATACGTTCATCCTAAGGTAGGGTAGAACTCTTCCAAAAAAAGTACCGGTATGCTTCTTGGGGGAGAAAAGATTATGTTGCTTTATGTCAGATAAGCATTTAAATTAGGCTTCTCTGCCATATTAGTTAGTTTCCATAGCCACTCCACTGCCATATTGAGATGAGTCTTGTGCGTTGGAAGGGGTAGGCAGGTGCAGACTGGAGCTTGGTGTGAACTAAGGTCATCATAGATACTTGGTACTGCCTGGTGTTGTGTGGGAAAGTATGCACAAGCAAACCTCAAGGAGCCGCAGTGAAGGGCTCTTAAAACTGAAACCTATGTTGTATCCGCAGTTCTGGCAAAAGCTATGCTGCTGTGCTAAACCTGATCATTAATAAAACTTTTCTGGATCTATCCATGAAAGCACTTTCTTGAGTTGGGTAAAGACAGGGCATTACACTTTACCTAAGCTTCTATGTCTCTAACTTCCCTGACCAAAAAGGCGTCCAACATGTGCATATAAAATAAATGAATAAAACAAGACAAATATTTCTCTGCATGTGAGAGAATAGAACACATGAACAGAGCTTCTCATGAAAAACTAGTGTATTGGGACTGATAAGTATCATCTGCACATAACTGCAAGATCACTGAATTGCAAGGCCGGGGTACACTATAGGGTTGTTACCACAGCATTAAGTGATAAGTGAAAGCATCAGGATCAAGTTGCTCTGGTTCCCAACCCAGCAAGCACCAGTCATTAAGCAAGCTTCAAAGAGTCTGCACAACTGCACTTTCTATCTTCCTACAGTATGAAACCTTAAGCTGCAATATCTGCCTTATCTTTTTATTTTAAGCTGCTTTTATTACCTAAAAAATACAGCAGAGTGTATCTGTACAAAGTGCACTCTGTGACAAAGAAAAATATTACCACCTATAAAGATTTTGTTGCTTCAGCAGGTATGTGTGAGAACATTTATTTTTGGAGGTTACAGTCTAGGAAGTTATAAACTAAGCAATCACTGTCCTGACCTGTGATTTTGTTGGGCGTGTGTGTGCATGTGGCTTGCACCTTGTTTTCAGCTACTATCTGGTTTGTTAACACATTCAGGGGTAGCCCTGTTGGCCATACAGCAAAACAAAATCCGAAATCCACAAAAAAGCAATACCTTTATTGGCCAGCCCAATGTATTTGATCGTCCAATAAATATCACTATTTCGTGGAGCATGGATTTTACCTAGTCTGTTGACAGTGTTATTACATGAGCAGTAGCACTTACAGAACACGGGAAAGAGAGAGAGAAATCTGTCTTGGAATATTTCTGACAGTAAATGTATTTGTTTCACATATGTGAGTGTGCACACACATACTAATATAAATTATATCTCCATAAAAGAAAATACTTTTTATATATGCTTACATTTTTTAAACATTTGAACAAAATCCTAATAACAGAACAATTATAACAGAATAAAAAACAGAACAATTATTCTTATAAGTATGACTTTGATCTTTTGAGGATCATTGTTGTTGTGTGCCTTCAAGTTGTTTCTGATTTATGGTGACCCTAAGGCCAACCTATCCCGGGGTTGCCTGGCAAGATTTGTTCAGAGAGAGGTTTGCTTTTGTCTTCCTCTGAAGATGAGAGTGTGACTTGCCAAATGCCACACAAGTGATAAAGTTTTAATTCTGCTTAATAAGTACGGTATATGGTTTGGTATTCTAGCCTAAAAGCTTGCACAGATTTATTCTGTCCTCTTACATTCATATGAAAATAAGAAGCAAGCTGTTTTGATCAACTGCAAACATGCATTGTCAAGAATACAGTTGTCCCTTCATATTCGCTGGGGTTTGGTTCCAGGACCGCCGTGGATTCCAAAATCTGTGAATACTTAAGCAAAATGGTGTCCCTTATGTAAGATGGCAAAATCAAGGTTTGCTTTTTGGATTATTATTGTTTTAAGAATATTTTGAAGTGGTGAATACTTAAATCCGTGGATACCAAATCTGTAGATAAGGAGGGCAACTGTAACTGAATTTAGGGGTTGTAAATATGGGCTGCTGGACAAATATGTACCAGTTAAAACAAGACAGCTGTGAGTCACATAATACACCAATTAATATAAGATGGCTCTAACTAAGCGTTTGTGTCACTAGGCTAAAATATTTATTAACCTAGTATTTATCTTTCCCATTCATTTTTGTATATGGAAAATTGAAAAGAACATTTATGAAACAGCTACCACATTAACAATAAAAAGCGATATTAAAAAGTAATACTACTCAGGCATATATGACCTACAAGCTGCAAAGGAGACAGTCATTCGCAATTGGCATCTAGCTTCTCCAGTAACACAGGCTATGCGCTCTAGGGGGAAAACACTGAACTTTAATACAAAGTAGTTTTAGTTGGGATGAAAGTAGGCAAGAAGCCCAATGAATTACATTAATCAAAACAATACCAGATAGCAGAAGCTTGTTCCTGGAACACTTAGCCACATTCTTCTCAATCACATCATCAGGCCAGCTGAACTTGACACCCAAAGCGAACTAAAAATTTATATTGCACAAATATGAAATATTCAGTGAAAAATGCTAGCAGTCTCTGTCAAGTGCAGACAAAGATACTGGCACCAAAGAGGCATCCAACTGGCTACTGGCCATAATAAACTGCTTATGCAAGATTTTCTCTGTAATAAATCACAGAGATTCAATCCTGTGTCATTTATTGATTAGATTATTCACTTGTAATTGCCCAATACACATAGTCGGGCCTAACACTTTCACTCCTCTTAAATGTTAGTTGTCATCCCCACAGCCACACCTTGTCCTCCTAAGTCCCCCTTTCATGTTCCTTTGTGGTAATTTTCAAGAACTCAGCATTTCTGAAGCCAATTCACACCCCTGCTAATGTTCAACACCCAATTCATAGCATTCTCTATCCAACAATAACAGCAGCACTACAGAATGCTGGTTCACACATGTATGTGTATGATTGGCACGCACGTGTAGACATGTTACATCTCTACATATCGTCTCTGGCATAATCCTTTAGGAAGAGGATAATTCCCATAGTTCACCTGTAAGTCAATAAGACTGCATCTACACATGCAGCAGAAAGAAATGGTAAAAAGGCTTATATCACTACATGCTATATGTGAGAGGATTCATCTTTGGAATGTTCTCAGTAACAAATTATATGCATGTGTGCACACTAGGAAGAAAGATTTTAGCACAGCTCATGGCTGGCTGTGCCACTTTCCTATATCCTAGAGGTTTTTAACACAGGAACACTACAAACATTTATCTCCCAAAGCAAGTCTGAAGTGATGTGTTCTGTCAGCTCATCTTTCTACAAACCCACCTTGCTGGATACATGGATCAGGCCCAAGTGTTGAGCAATCAAGTGACATTTATGGATGTATAAATAATATTCAGACCATTTGTGGGGATGACACATGAAAACTGGAAATATCCAAAAGGATAAAATACAATGTCTCTGTGCTGCTACAAATTGGTACTGAAGAATGTCTATATAGAAATACTGTATATTTCTTTCATATTAATCAAGTGCACACAAAATTTCACATACTTTACAGACTAGCCATTTTACAGAACACAAAGCTAGCAACTATTAATTAATCACTATTAATATTCTTGCAAATATTCACAGGTTATATGTGGTTGAAACAGTATACCAGGGTTACAGAGAACCCAAGCTTACCATTTACAAGCAATGTACAGTTGTCCCTTCATATTTGCTGGAGTTTGGTTCCAAGACCCCCGTGGATACCAAAATCCGTGAATACTCAAGTCCCATTATATGCAATGGCATAGCAAAATGGTGTCCCTTATATAAAATGGCAAAATCAAGGTTTGCTTTTTAGATTATTATTTTTTAAAGAATATTTTCAAACTGTGAATACTTAAATCTGTGGATACGGAGGGACAACTGTACTTGTCCATCCTGCCCAACAGGTCTCACAAGCCTCTCCTGCTTTCAGGAGAAAGAAAACAAATCACAGAACATCCATCCATGATTTGCTTAGCATGAGGTGTGAACTGAGACACAACCACTGTCGCTGGTCTCAATGTCACAAAATACAGATAGAGGTTCCATAGTTTAGTTTACTACTCTTGCTTGCTAGTGGAGCCAGGATTCTAAAGCGAACTTCTGGACATTTCTGGCTTTGTTTTGGAGGCAGGTATTTTTGGCAAACCATGTAGACCACAGAGTGTTCTGGTACAGAAAACTGGTCCCTAGATCTAATTCAGTTACCCAGCTCTGGTCTACAGGCTTGCATAGAAAGATCACACATGATGCCTCCTGACCAGCGTTGCCTTTAGCTTTTCTGCTCTCCTGCTTCTTCTGTTAGATGTGTACCTCTACCAACTGATGAAACAAGCTGTTGTTTATGAAAACTAATGCCATCATCACTTGAACAGTCTTTAAAAGTGCTAAGAAATCTATGTGCACATGTGTGCATGTTCACAAAAAAACACATATCAGTACATTAGGTTCTTCATGTAACATTAAGGCTGCAGTCTTAAGCATACTTAGTTTGAACCCCACTAAACCTTAATTCTAAGTGAATATCATTTGGAACAGACAGTAAGAACAAAGGAAAGTGTTGCAATAATTTTCAAATTTGCTTTTTGTTTTGTTTTGTTTTTTGTTGTTTTTTGTTGAGAAGAGGAATTACAATCTCCATCAGAACAAACTTACCAAGTTATGTGTCTGTGGAAAAGCATATTTGGTCAGAAGCTCAAATATATCTCTTCTACTATGACCTTCTTGTTTCAATGCAAAGCGTAGATTTCTCATATCCTAAAATTTGAATTACAAAATAGAAATGTTAAAATAAAGCAAATTCAAACAGGTGCATAGGCCAACTTATAAATCCCAAGTGTCTTGGTTTACCCCCTATAAATTTTAATTTTATGACAGACAAATCAAAAAACATTTTCCAGATATATGGAAAATATATGTATGACTTTATAACTAGAGATGACTTTCGTATGACTAGAGAAAGAGAGCCATGATGCCTTGCAAGCCCTTGCAGGTTTAGTAGACAGGATACACATTTTTAAATACCATAAACAGACAAATATATATTATGTGAGTGTATTACTCAAAATGTAGGAATCAATAAAAAAGTTTGTTTTCCAATTAACTAGGCTGTGCTAATATGAGCAAGAGCAAAAAAACACAGTTGTTGTGATTTGTAAGGAATATTTATAACTTACCTTACAAGTAATATCCAATCCATATGAATTTTCTCCTCTGCTTGATGCACCTCCCATTTTTTCAATCCTTGAAATAGCACCCAGAGGAACATCTAATACCACCACTGGGTCCTAATCAAGAAAAGGATCAAGCAGATTACTTCTAACAAATAAAGACATTCCTAATCTTTTTCCTATTTTGCAAAATCTCTTACTACTCCATCAGTAACAAGTACAAGTTGTCAAGACCAAATGTGATATGTTGCCTATGCCCACAGACTTACATCCTTAGCTTAGTGAAAAAGAATGCTCAACTGGTTATACTGAATCAGAAGTTTCTCAATTTGAAATAAAACTTATTAGTGAGTGAATGAAGCTGAAAGTAACTGAATCAGGTAACATTATATTTATTGGAAGATTTTCTAGTTCTACTTTTTCCAGATCATCCACATCATTGTTAAAAGTATACACATGTTCATAGCTTGTCACCTATCTTCAACTACATGACAATCACAGTGGAAGCAGTTGCTCTGCTGTGACAAAAGGTGCTGTCCATAGAAAACCGTAAGATAATGAAAATCTAAACACTGTATTATGAGTTCACATTGTCATTCAAACTTTAAACAAATATTATTTTGTTTTGTCATAAAATCCCCAGAACATTTCCTTTCCCCATTCAAATTCTACATTGAATCTCAGTAAGAGTACAGTGTTCACAGAAAGACAGACAGAATTTGAAGGAATGCCACCCTCTGAATTCAACAAAAGTGCAGCAATAAGTTACTCCCTGGGATTTTTGTGATATGTAAGACTTCTTATGCAGAGCAGTTCATCTTTGATGATGCAACAACTTGTACACGATGAAGTCCTGTGACTAGGTAATAAGAGCCAAGATTCTGTAGTAGGTACGGACAGATGTCCATACCTGGACCAGCAGTTCAGAAAAATGCTCAGGGAGATGTTATGTAGAAGTTAAAAAAATAACTGGTAGAAGCATACAAAGAGGCTAGACAGTGGGGTACGAGTGAATCTTGCTCCTGTTGCCACTCCTGATTTTATCTTGTAACTACAGATTGAAATTCTATCGTGCAGAGCACTGAATAAAGTATTGCAGCTTTGCTGGCCAATATCTTCTTAGTTCAGTTTGAAACCAGATCACCAAAGAAAAACACTTACTGAGGACTTTTCTCCTTTCCCACTCATCAAATGAAAAGAAAAAATGTAGGTTACGAGGACAGCTAGCAGAGTCTGCAACACATCTTAGCTGTGCTATTGGCGGTTTGGATTTGGAGAGTTTACAGCTCCTCTCCTACCCGAAGTTTCATGAGTGTCATTGGACTTGTACATAGGAGCTTTCAGAGTCAGTTACTATATGAGTACTAACCACTGCCCCCAGACTTCGACCATAAAGAGATTAGAGGTTAAAAACACCCCATGCAAATACGAAAAAGTTTCATTTTCCATACATACTGTATTACTTTGGAAATGAAATAACATTTGATTAACATTGCATATGGGACAAATTCATAATTTTGAACCAGGTAATTACAAATTTTTCAACAACAGCAATAACTGTAAATATAACTGAGTCACTTTCAATTCAAACCAGTGGATAAGCCACTGTGATGAACTGCTCCACACATAATATACTACTATAGAGTATTTACCGATTCCACACTTCTCAGGTAGAGTCTGTAGTTTGTTATGTATACTCTTCCTTTAACAGGACCATTAAATGGGCACATGTAAATGACTTCCTTGTCTGAGGAAAAAACAACAGTTTTACAATTAAAAATATAGCAATATATCTAAGAGATCATTTCCATCTTTGAAAGAAAACAACAAATTTCTCTTAAAATGCATTACAGTATTGATTGTTATTAGTTAATTAAATTTATATTTAGCCTTTCCTCCAGTAGTTGTCCTCCCCATTTTATCCTATCCCCAAACATCTGGGGCAGGTGAGGCTAACAGAGAGTGGCTGGCTCAAGGGTCAGCCAGGGAATTTCATGGCTCCATAGAATCTGGATTTTCCAACTCCCAGTCTAACATGCGTAGCAACTACAGAACACAGGCTCCCTCGCTAAGTGACAGAATAAGAAAAAGTACTCTTGTCATTTTAGTCACAACATTGAAAATATATGGGTGAGGAAAAAGAAACACACAGGTACTTCCACATTGCCCAATGAGGCTTTGCTTTTAATAGCATACATAGCTGCCCTAAACCAAATGTTAGCCATCAGGCCATTTAGCTCAGGGCTATCCACACTGAATGGGATCAGCTCTCCAGAGATCCAGAAAGGAGCCTTTATCTGACCTACCTTGAGATGCCAGGGGCTGAATCTGGGGCCTTCTGCATTCAAAGTACATGCTCATTCACTCAATTCTGTATCTGAGCACCAGCCCCTGCTTCTAATATTGTAAGGCTTGGAGAGGTAAACTGCCACAGAGGTTCCCCTTAGGTTAACTGATGTCTTAAGCTCACCCCTTCTAAAGCCTCTTCCCTAGTGGCAAGTGGGGATGCCCTTCCCAGCTTTAATAATCCTCCTCCTCCTCTTTCTCCTCCTCTTCTCCTACATAGAAGAAGATGTAAAGCTGGCTGTGCTGGCCATGATCTCAGCTAACACTGGCAAATCTGTTTAAATGCACAGAAAATACAACAAAAGTTCCTTTAGAACAACCTAATTTCTTTGGAAATATGTAAAAATGTACATAGGGAGCCCTGGTGGCACAGTGGTTAAATGCCAGTACTGCAGCCACAACATTGCAAGTTCAGTCCCAAGGGCTCCAAGGGTCACTCAACCTTCCATCCTTTCACCCTAATGATGTTTTGAGCTATGCTGGCGGTGGCACAATAGCTACTGGTAGGGTCTTCCATGCCAGACAGGTCAAAACCGAAGGGTCTGACAAAGAGCATCAAAAGGCAGGATGGGCTCTCTAGCCTTATGGAGGCTAGAGAAGGAGAAGGAAAACTCTAATCCCAAACCCAGGCAGATGGTGCTCGTCCAACCCTTTAAGGTCAACCATCTAAGAGAAGGAAACTCTAATCAAACCTACGGCCCGAGAACCTCACTGCTACCGTCCATGCTTGCAAGGCCAGCAGATGAACCTTTGGTTTAAAGGGTGAGGCCAGTTCTGTGCACGCTGCGCTCCACCAGAAAAATCCATTGCACAGGCTCGAAGGACAAATCCAATTAAAAAAAAAAGCCCTGTAGCGATAGGCAAGGGATGAAACGGCAGGTGTAAAGATGCACTGGAAGCCGCAGACCCAACCCTGTATGCAGGTGGTTCAGGACTTTGGTCGCTCGAGGCTGACCCGGAAGATGACAGTCTTGTTCGGCAGCATCCTGAACGACCAAGCAGCCTTTTTTAAGGAGAGCACTGCTTGCTCCATATGGAGAGGGGCCTAGAAAAGGTGGCCTAATGAAAGCTCATCCCCAACTACCTGGTTGGCTAGCCGCAGCCAACGGGCATCTTCTGATACGGTCAAACCAAGGCAAAGAAACAAAGGCACACACCGGCCTCCAAAGGTGTAAATAAACTGACGCTTGCATGCTGGAACATCAGAACCATGCGAGACTCTGCAGATACTGGACGGCCTGAGCATCGTTCTGCTCTAATAGTCCATGAACTATCACGACTTAATATTGACATCGCTGCTCTTAGTGAAGTTCGTCTCCATGAGGAAGGCAGCCTTAAAGAACACGGCGCCAGCTACACACTTTACTGGTCTGGCAAACCCAAAACCGAAAAACATCTTTCAGGAGTAGGCTTCATGATTAAAAACTCCATTGCCTCCAAACTCGAAACCTTGCCAACAGGACACTCTGATCGCATTATTTCCTTATGCCTCCCACATGTTGTTCTCTTTAGTATATATGCCCCAATTATACAAGCCACCCTGCAGAGAAAGACAAATTCTACACAGACCTACGCCACCTCATACAAAAAGTCCCTGTAGAAGATAAAATTATTATCCTTAGTGACTTCAATGCCAGAGTAGGAAAGAACTCTGAAGCCTGGAAAGGTGTCTTAGGGAAGCATGGTGTTGGAAATTGCAATGATAACGGACGCCTCTTGCTAGAGTTCTGTGCAGAACAACGGCTGACTATTACAAACACTATCTTTCAGCAAAAAGACAGCTTGAAGACAACCTGGATGCATCCCCGATCCAAACATTGGCACCTCATTGACTATGTTCTAGTCCGCCAGAGAAACATTCGATATGTCCGCCATGCTCGAGTGATGCCCAGTGCAGAATGCCAGACAGATCATCGCATCATCAGATGTAAACTAAATCTTCATCTTAAGTTCAAACCTAAGAGGGGTGGCATGTTAAAGAAGAGACTCCAAGTCAACAATCTTCAACAAGCTACCATGAGAGACAACTTCCAGGCAAACCTGCAAACAAAACTTGAAGACCATCCTATAGATCCTTCTCCTACAGTGCTTTGGCAACATATCAAAAACAGTATCCTCCAGTCTGCGGAAGAATCCCTCGGGTTCTCCCACAAGAAAAATCAAGACTGGTTTGATGAAAACAACCAAGAGATCCAGGAGCTGTTGGCAAAGAAGAGAGCTGCTCACCAGGCATACCTCACCCAGCCAACTTGCCATGTAAGAAAAGCAGCTTTCCATCTCACATGTAGTAAACTTCAACAAAAACTCCGAGACATGCAGAACAAGTGGTGGATCAATATAGCAGAAAAGACACAACGCTGTGCAGATCTGGGGGATTCTAGAGGATTTTATGAAGCTCTTAAGGCAGTGCTTGGACCTACTTATCAGGTCCAAAGCTCCTTATACAGTACCGATGTCAAACATTAATTACTGATAAAGCCTCCATCCTGAATCCATGGGCTGAACACTTGCAAAGTCTCTTTAGCGTCAACCGAGTAGTCCAAGGCTCAGCTATCCAACATATGATACAAAAACCGATGAAAAATGAATTGGACATAGCTCCCACTTTGGAAGAGACCCTTAAGGCCATACAGCAGTTGAAAAATGGCAAGGCAGCTGGGATTGATGGAATCCCACCGGAAGTTTGGAAACACGGAGGTCATGTACTCCATGATAAATTCCACGAACTCCTTGCGAATTGCTGGGAAAAGGGGGAACTGCCATCAGACCTCCGAGATACAGTCATCATCACCCTGTACAAGAAAAAAGGAGCAAAATCCGATTGCTCAAACTATCGAGGCATAACACTGCTCTCTATTGCTGGAAAAATCCTTGCAAAGATACTCCTGAACAGATTAGTTCCTGCCATTGCAGAAGAACTTCTTCCTGAAAGCCAATGTGGCTTCTGAGCCAATAGAAGTACTACAGATATGGTATTTGCCCTTAGACAACTGCAAGAGAAATGTAGAGAGCAGAACAAGGGTCTCTATGTAACATTTGTTGACCTCACCAAAGCCTTCGACACCGTGACTAGGAAAGGTCTGTGGCAGATCCTGGAAAGACTAGGATGTCCCCCCAAATTCCTTAAAATGATTATCTTGCTACACGAGGGCCAGTGCGGTCAAGTCAGATATGGCGATGCTCTTTCAGAGCCCTTTCTAATAACTAATGGAGTGAAGCAAGGTTGTGTTCTTGCGCCAACTTTATTTACAATCTTCTTCAGCATGATGCTCCAAAGGGCTACGGCAGAGCTCGAAAAAGACGATGGCATCTATATACGTTACCATACTGATGGTAGCTTGTTTAACTTAAGCCGTCTGAGGGCTCGCACTAAGACTCTAAACTATCTAGTCCGTGAGCTGCTCTTTGCTGATAATGCTGCCCTTGTTGCCCACACAGAAGCAGCTCTGCAGTGCCTAACATCCTGCTTCACAACAGCTGCAGAGCTGTTTGGGCTGGAAGTCAACCTGAAGAAAACGGAAGTTCTTTACCAGCCTGCACCACAGGACGAACACGACCATCCCCACATTGCCGTCGGCAATTCTGTGCTTAAGTCCGTTCAGCAGTTCAACTACCTGGGAAGCATCAGCTCCTCAGATGCCAAGATTGACAAAGAGATCGATCACAGATTAGCAAAGGCACATAGCGCATTTGGAAGACTTTACAAAAGAGTCTGGAGTAATAAACACCTGAGGCAAAACACAAAAATCAGTGTGTATAGAGCCATTGTACTGCCTATTCTCCTTTATGGGTCTGAAACATGGGTCACCTATTGCCACCACCTACGACTCCTCGAACGCTTCCATCAGCGCTGTTTAAGCACAATCCTAAATATACACTGGACTGACTATGTGACGAATGCTGCTGTCCTTGAGCAAGCAGGGATCACCAGCATTGAGGCCATGATATTGAGAACACAGCTGCGCTTTGCAGGGCATGTTTCTAGGATGGAGGACCATCGCCTCTCCAAAATAGTATTTTACGGTGAACTTGCCACAGGTCAGCATAAGAGGGACGCTCCAAAAAAGCGATACAAGGACTCCCTGAAACAACACCTCAGGCTTGGCCAAATTGATCACCAACAATGGTCCGCCCTGGCCTCACATCGGGAGGCATGAAGACACACTATCCACAATGCTGCAGCCTTATTTGAGAACTCACGCCGAACAAGTCTTGAAGAGAAACGACGACGCAGAAAAAATCACAACCCGGAAACGTCACCCAAGGAAACCTTCTGCTGTGCTTTCTGCAACTGGACTTGTCTATCTCGGATTGGCCTTTTTAGTCATCAGCGCGCTTGCAGAAAGCACGGGATGAGTCCGTCCTGAACCTTGTTTGCGAAGAGAAGCCAGAGAGAGAGAAAATGAGGACCCAGCATGTTGGGGGCAATTAGCTAACATGTTGTAAAGCAGTTAGGGAGTGCTTTGGCACTGATAAGCAGTATAGAAGTAGAAGTGTTATTGCTATTGGTATTTGCTTGGAGGTTCTGGGGCTTAATATATACTGTAGAAGTATTCAAAATATTAAAACAGATTATTCTCCACCAGATATGATACAGCCCATATTCCTACTGTTATAGCACATTTTCAAATAAAAATGTTTATTAATTTTCTAAATATAGAAACAAAAACAAAGCAAATAAATGACAGTTAAAAAAGAAAATACATGAAACTAAAACTCATAGAGAATGGTATCTTTAAACATGTTTCCCCCAATATAATTTATAATTACAAATAGAAAACAAATCCTGTAATACTTGGTGTCTGTCTTTATAGTTCTTCATAGTACAACTTGTATTAATCTCTCTCCCACAGTCTGAGGAAAGGCTTTGATTAACGCTGAATGCCTTTCTGATTTTGTGTATAAAATAAAGTTCTGTCATCTTTTGATATTTGAGATTTACTTTTAAGTTATTGAAAATTGTGTGTCAATTTTTCTGGCACGGCAATTTGCCACAGCTCTATATAGCAATAATTTAATGGGTTAAGTCCTTCAGTTTTCCAATATTTTCCTACTGATGTTCTAGCTCATTTGAACTTGCTCTTGGAGTAACTGATTATACGCAACTGATCTTTGTTTTTACCTGTGACTCGAGTTTCCCCAGGCAGACGAGGTATTTCTTCATTGTGTTCCCAGTTAGTTCCATCTTTCATAGGCTAGCAGAGAAAGAACAGTATTAAAAAAGGAAGGCTCCTTATGTTGTGCAGTTTGGGTAAAACCTTGTCCATGTTAACCTCATCAACCAGTTAGAACAAGAATGAGCTTGAAATTACATAACACTGTGTAATTACGCAGATCAGTGTTACAATTAGCTGTATCCTATTGCATTCTGATCCCACCCTGACAACTCTGCAACAGTGTACAGTCGGCCCTCCACATGTGCAGGCGTTTCCCCGTGAAAGTGGAAAAAACACAACTATTGTAAGCTCTCCCTGCCCCAAACAATGCTACAGACTCCTTTCCCACCAAAACCCCCAGCTCATAACTCCCTTTCCCAGCTTGCCACCAGGATCCCTCAGCCTCATTCCCAAGACCCTCCCAGCCGATCCACCTCTCCACTCCACTCCCTCTGTTCCCCCTTCTTCTCGACAATCTCCTGCCCTGCCAAAACTGCCAGCCATTTACTCCAGTTCCCAGCTTATCACCACAATCCCTCTGTCATATCCTGGCGTGGATGCTGGGTGTTATAGCTGGTTAGCTCATGGGTTGGCCTAAAGGGCCCAACCACCACACCAGGCCTTGTCATGAGTATGTGGCATGTTGGGTACAGAGTGCAGCTGGCTGGGAACCCTTCCAGCCTGCCTTTTGGATACTGGTGGGTTGTTATTTCTGATGCCTCTGGTGCCTGAGAGCCAAGGTTATGTTTCCACTTACTGGTGTGAGAAACATTGGAATGTATACTCATGTGAGTGTGTAAACGAAAACTAAAGTGAGGGGTAATATATGAGTGTTTTGCCTGGTATCCTTAGAGCTGGCTTTGGCATGATACAGTCTACTTCACTACCTTGACCAATAAACCATTTTATTTGAATGTAAATTGCTTCAGTGAGTGTGTGTTAACTAGTTCACACCCTCAGCCTCATTCTCGACACCCTCCCAGCTGATCTACCTCTCTGCCCCACTCCTTCTGTTCAGTCTTCTCCCCATAATTTCTTGCCCTGCCAAAACTGCCAGCTATTAACTCCACCTGCCTAGGACAATGAAGCTGATTTTAGCAGCAGCCTCCAGAGCACTCATCTCATTGCTCTCTGGGTGGTGCAGAGCAGGTGGACGGGGTGAAGGCTTGGAGCCAGTGGGGGCTCATGCTAAAATAAATCTGTTAGTCCAAAAAGTGCCACAAGACATCACTCCCTCCCCTGCCCTACCTTTCATACTAGAACAGACTAACACAGCTATCTTTAAAAAGAGATGTGGTTAACTTTTCCCATCTGCACTTCAGAATTTAGCTTAAGTTTTAAGAGAAATATATATTATAAAACTAAAGATGCAAAGAACAATCCAGATGCTCAGGGTTAAGCTAAGAGTTCAGACATATGTACATATCCAGAGATATTTTAATTTTTAAAGAAAGGAAATGGTTAAATAAGAAAATATACTCACTTTTTTAATTGAGGAGCTCTCCATGGAGGTTGAGTTACATCTAGGTGTTGATGAAGAGGCCATACTGGGATGGGGGAAATCTGTTGAGAAAGAAGGCACAAAAAATGAACATTTTAGTTGGGACTGCAAGCATATACATACATGCCTATATCTACTATCAGTCCCAACTAGAGCAGACCCACTCAATCAACTGTAAGTTGACAAATCAACAGATAGGTACATTCCACTGAGTCATTGGGTCTACTCTAGTTGGGAAAAAGAACAGAATTTCAGTTGTTATTCAAAGGCTGGGTTATTTTATAGCCTTTTCAAGGATGGTGGGAGAGAGGAAGGGCTGCAGAGAAAGTAAAGGATCTTTCAATAAATGCCTCAGTTTTTACTCATTAACAATACTGGGCAATTTCCAAAGATCTCGCATATTTTTATCCCAAAATGTTATTTGGAAAATGAACTGAAACATTATACTGTAGTAGTTCCAATAATGGTGACAAAACAGAATGTGTAGCTACTGAAACCACTGCATGTTAAGGTTTATCTATGTTTCCATTTGAGGGAAATCATAGAATCATAGAATCATAGAATTGTAGAGTTGGAAGAGACCACGAGGGCCATCCAGTCCAACCCCCTGCCATGCAGGAATACATGTAATGAATGATAAAGCAAAACCAGCAATGCAAGGACAAATCAAGCATTTAACACAGGAGAGCGGAAAATATGGGCTGTGTGCCATTTTTATAGAATCATAGAATTGGAGAGTTGGAAGAGACCACAAGGGCCATCCAGTCCAACCTCCTGCCATGCAGGAAATCACGATCAAAGCATCCCTGACAGATGGCCATCCAGCCTGTGATTAAAGACCTCCAAGGAAGGAGGGCATGGAGGATTGCAGTGCCCTGAAGGGGGCTAATGTTTGCCTCCAAATACTCTCTAGGCAGTGTGAGGACATTTTGCCACACTTCTGGACCCCTTGAGACATTTTAGATCTGGGGAGCCTTTTTTTTTTAAAGTGTTTGGGGGACATTTGGAATAAAAATATATCCTGGGTGGCTAATGCAGCCCTCTACAGTCTCAGTTACCTAACCCTGATTTAATGTAATAATTGCAATTTAGTCCCAATTTTGATGCACTGAATTCACTGGCAAAGCAAGATCTTCCATAATAAGCCTTATGTGAGGTACATTCTGGTGAGAACATGCTCTGTTCATTTTAATTGACCTAGAATGCATGGTTTTGATCCAAAGGTGACTTTCTGATAGTGAAAAGCTTTGCTCTACCAGAAGATGCTGTCTGAGAAAGAAAAGGACATCTACATCTACATGAATCAGGATATACAAGCTCCCTACTGGTGTATCCTGGCCACGGATCAGGCCTGTTCTTCCCCAACTTCATGGCACAATAGTCTGGAATCCAGACAGAATGCCAGCCTATCACTGCAGCTATTACCATCACAATTTTCCTTGATCTGCTGGATCCAGAACGCTGGCCTGCACCATTTGACAAGGCCCCCTGCATCTGACCAGCTTCGGTCACATGCTGTGGGCCTGCTGCCTAGTCCTGGAAGAATAATGGTAACCAGCAGCTGGAACAATGGGCTGGCCTTCAGGGACAGACTGCCATGGACATGTGGGGCCTGATCCATTTCCTCACAGTGGAAATGGAGTAAACTGGGTATTATTTTAGAATGTTGTATCAGGTCTTACCCTAGCTTGCCCCATCTGAGCCCCATCTCTGCCCTGGGGGTGGTGAGAACAAATGCCCTGCATTGCATGAGCTGCAGGGCTCTCAGACAGGGACAAGCTGGGGTAAACTACCTGTGTAGATAAGGCCTAAGTTGAGAGAACTTTTTCCTTCTTGAGAAAGTTTAGGGATCAGTAGAGCTTGTTTGCTGCAGGGGGTGTATTTCCTCCTTACTGATTAATCAGTTTAAAAACAATCTGGGCTGTTTTCACCAAAACATTTTAGCAAGATTAAACACACCCACAACAAAGAAGACTCACAAGAACAACAGGAGTCAAAAGTAGTTTTCAAGCTTCAAATTCCTTCCATTTGTATCTGAAGAAGTAGCTGGAAGGTGGACATCAGCTACCTCTTAGAACAGAGCCGCTAGAATTCCAATAGTTTTGACTGAGGGGAAATGAACAAGTGGACTTCGGCTTGGAGGATTCTGCAGATAATCCTGGGGTCTACTCACTTTGGAGGGGAGTAAGCCTGACTGGGCTGAATAGATGTTACTCTAGAAAAGGAGTGGGACTCTTGCTCTCTAGAACATGGACTCTCAGAGTTGGAAAAGACAACAAGAGCCATCTAGTCCAACCACCTGCCATGCAGGAATACTTTCCAACATTAGAAGTCAGAAGTAAAAAATTGCCCCACCTCAGAGCTTAAAATAAGACCAGTATATACTGTATGTACACCCTCTGAATTCCTCCAAGGTTGTATGGGTAACTCAGCTTAAGACAAAGGGATAATTAAAAACCAAACAAAATGAGGCCTCGGGGACTGAAATATCCATCTTGATGTCTAGCTGCAGACCTAGTGGCCAAGGACCAGAAAATGTTACATGTTAAACCATTCACATTTCATTTTTTGTACAATTGTCCCATTTATTATATCAATTTTCAAACCCAATATTGGTATGCCTTCTTTGTAACCTATTGCAGTCACCCCTCCACATTTGCAGGTTGCGCATTTGTGTATTTGATTATTTGCAGATTACTGTATTTGCTGTCACCTCTATTGCTGCCCTATATATTATCAAAAAAATATGTCCTCTCCAGGCATTTCTAGGTCCTCCAGTACAATTCTATGGTCAACTTCCAAAGGAAATGCCTAGAGAAGTGTTCTCTCAGGTTAAAAAATAACTGCCCTATATTCATGGTTTTTCCACTTTTGCAGGGATCCTACAACCCAACCCATGCCAAAGTTGAGGGCCAACTGTATTTCCAAGTTTGGCAACACCCTGGACAATATGTTTACATTTTAGAAAGCTGGGGCCCTTTCAAACTACACAATTATAGTGCTATGATTCTACTTCAATTGCCATGGTTCCATCCTATATATCATGGGATTTGCAGTTCAAGGAGGGTTATTTAGAATTCTTAGTCAAAGAATTCTAGAGCTCTAGTGCCTTCCCAAACTACAAACCCCAGGACTCCACAGGATGAAGCCAAACTCCTAGAAAACCTTAGCCGGTACATAAGTAGTTGTCCTCCCCATTTTATCCTATCCCCAAACTTCTGGGACAGATGAGGCTAATATTGTTCAGCTGCTGTGCCCAACGTATGAGTGGGCACACAATTCACACCCTTGCTTATGGTAAACACATAGTAATTTGTTCGCTAACTGGGCTGCTTGTGAAGATACTGAACAATACTCTTTCCAATTGCTTTTTTCCCCTTTAGTTAGATAGCTGTTCTGCTTTAGGGTACCAACTATGTTATGCCCAAATATTATTGTTTTAGTGTTGTTTTATTGTTGCTTTATTGACAGTATTGCTTTGCATCAAATAACATGTCCTCTGATTTGATATAAAATATTAATAAATAAACTTCCATTAAAAGGACTCTTACAGTAAAGATGACAAGATCTCAATGGACAGCATTCCTGTTTATACACAGTACCTGCCCACTAAAACAGTATTACAAAATAGCACCCTGAAAATCTTCTCATCTTAAGCACTAAAATCTAATATTGACATTGCTATGTAAAACACTGACTTCCTTCTCCCTGTAGCACAGATTATACAAGTTATTTCTGGAAAGCTGCCAAAGTGATACTGCAGCAGAATCTGAAATAGTATTCTAGCCAAAGTCTTAAAATAGTTGAAATCATCCAGTTATGAAGGAGCAAGAGCAGCCATTCCACAGCCTAATCCACAGGCAAATTTCTGTAATTTAAAACTCATTTCCTACAGAGCTACATCCCTATCCTTACCAAGGCACACTAAGAAAATGTGGGGTTTTCAGAAAAACCCCTCAACAGAAACTCTGTACATTTTATGCAATGTATTCTACAAACTGAAACAGCATGGTGTAGTGGTTTGTGCGTTGGGCTACAGATCTGGAAACCAGGGTTTGAGTCCCTGCTCAGTCATGAAAAGCCACTGAGAGACCTTGGGCAAGTCACATACTCTCAGTCCTCAGAAAAACCCTGTGATACGTTTGCCTTAGGAATGCCATAAGCTGGAAGCAACTCGATGGCACACAGCAACAACCATTCTAAAAACTATTAAAAGAACTGTAACTATTCACTGTTATTAAGGAGACAAATAATATTTTTCTGACTCTACTAGTGGTGGCAGGGAAAATAGCAAGGACAGGCAGGAGGCATGATCCACAAATGCCATTTATATGAACACATGTCCATTACGTTTTGCAGACAAGCACCTTCTTTCATGTCTGGCAGCCAGTGACATTCCCAATTTGCCATTTTGTCTAAAAGCTACTTGTAATTAGCCCCTCCTTCCCTCAACTGCCACCCCTTCTGAAGAGCCATCTTGTCCTGAGGGGAAGGGATAAACAATAGCAACTGCTTCTTCAAGACTACTGAATCATTTTTATGGATGCTCCTCATTTTAATAATTTTATGTAAACTGCTCTGTGAACTCTTCCACAAAAATAGCATATAAATGCTGTAGTAGCAATAACAAGCTACTGATATTAGCTAACACACATTGGAAACTGCTTAATGCAGAGTAGATGTGTAAATTGCTATTGCTTAACAATTTGTAAGCCACTCTGACAGCCTTTGTGGCTGAAGAGCGGGGTATAAATACCTAAATAATAATAATAATACTAACAGAATCAGTGACCACCACCTTTATGAAACATAAAGTCACCAAGATACACTTCAGGATACAGAATCCAAGATTCTCTAAATTGCATGGTGATATGACAGCCATCTTTAAATATCTGAAGGGATATCATGTAGAAGATGAAGTGAGCTTGTTTTCTGCTGCTCCAGAGACTAGAATGAGAGTAAATGGATTTGAATTACTGGAAATGAGATTCCACCTAAACATTAGGAAGAACTTCTTTGCTGTAAGAACTGTTCAACAGTGGAATAGACTGTGGAATAACAGTGGTGGACTTTCCTTCTTTGGAGATCTTTAAACAGAGATTGTTTAAGCATCTTTCATGAATGCTGTAACTGCATTCCTGCATGGCAGGAAAGAATTCCTGGGCTCCCTGAAACACAAGTCTGAAAATCAACTGTCACTGGCCAATTTAAGGCCAAATCCACAGTACACAAATAGTCCGGTTTGAAACTGGATTATTTGCCATGGCTCCTTCCTATGGAATCCTTAGATTTGTAATTTTACAAGGTCTTTAGCCTTCTCTGCCAAAGAGTGCTGGTGCCTCACCAAACTACAAAAGCCAGAATTCCACAGGGAGGAGCCATGGGAAATGATCCAGTTTCAAACTGGATTAGTTGTGTAGTGTGGATTTGGCCTAGGACTGCAGTTCCAAAATGGGACCAATAAACATATAAAATCATCCTGTTGAGGTGTTGCTAGACAAGTGACAATGAGAGTCACAGCCACTCAGGGCTGGTTTAACCAGTCTGCCAAATCAGCATTGGCAGGGGGCCCCAAGGTCAAGGGGGCCCCCCTGCTCACCTCCTTATCTGACAAAGGAAACAGCCGGGAGGAGCCACTGCTTTGTAGCCCCCTCCTACCCTCCTCCTCCAAAAACCTCCTGCTTGCTTTTTTTTTTTTGGTTTGTTTGTTTTTAAAAGTGTCTCAAAGACTAGAAAGAGAAAGAGAAAAAAGCAGCAGCCCTCCCTGGCAGAAGCTGGAGGGAGTTTGCTACTGCAAAATGCAAGCCAGTAAGGTATGTCAGAGAGGGGTGAGTGTGTGTGTGAGAGAGAGAGGGGGAGAATTTGAGGGTTGTCTCTTTCCCTCAGAAAGGGCTTCTTTCTTTCTTTCTTTCTTTCTTTCTTTCTTTCGTTCTTCCCTTTCCTTTCTTCCACATAGATCTCCTTCCAGCCCATCTTTCCAGTGGCTCTTAACACGTCCTGGTTTCTCTCCCTTCCCTCCCTCCCCTTCCCCCTTCAGCTTCCTTCCCTTGCTGCCAACTGAGTTCAGCCTGCAAAAGAAATTTGTATGTGTTTGCCTATGTGCCTTCAAGTAATTTCTGACTAAGGCAAACCTACCATGGGGTTTTCTAGGCAAGGTTTGTTCAAAGGGGTTGTACCTTTGCCTTCCTTTGAGGCTGAGAGAGTGTGACTTGCCCAAGGTCACCCAGTGGGTATTCATGGCTGAGTAAGGATTCAAACCCTGGTCTCCATAGTCATAGTGCAATGCTGAAACTTCTACAACACTCTAGCTCTTTTAACAGAAGAATATAAAGAATATAAATTAAAATTTAGAATAATATTACTGGGAACAATGGTTTTATTGTCATCACTAAAACACCAGTTATGTGAGAGGCATTGGCCTAGAGCAGTGGTTCTTAACCTTTTCTTTACCAGAGACTCCCTTTAAATATCTTTTGTTGCCCCAAGACTTAACTCAAAATTTAAAACCCTAATAATAATAATAGCTAATAATAATAGCTAACAACAACAACAATACAATTACACCATCCATTAAACTTTCCCTCAAAGGCACTCTTGCTTCTTCCTGCAAGTTTGTGGCTGGAGTGGATTGAATGGCAATGTGCAGGCCAAGCCAGCCAGCCTTTGCCTTGGTTCCTGTCACGTGGCTACTCCACTACAGGGAGGAGGTGGACCAAGCAGCCTTCAAGCCTTTGTGGACCCCCTGTGAGGACATTGTGGACCCCAAGTTAAGAACCACTGGGCTAGCAAATGCTGGAAAAGGAACAATGCAACCAGACCTTGAGAAGGGTGCTGGCAGGGGGATTCTGGGAGGTGTAATTGAAGACTAACTTTCCCAGGCTCTGAATGCAGCCTAGAATCATAGGGCTGGAAGGGATCCCAACAGCCATCCCATCCGATTGGCTTCTGCCCTGCAGGAACACACAATCCAAGCATTCCTGACAGATGGCCATCCAAACTATGTTTAAAAAAAGCCAAAGAAGGAGACTCCACCACACTCCAAGGCAGTGTATTCCATTTCCGAAGAGCTCTTACTGTCAGGAGGTTCTTCCTAATATTCAGGTGGAATCTCTTTTCTTATAGTTTGAACCCATGGCTCCGTGTCCTAGTCTCTGGAGCAGCAGAAAACAAGCTTGCTCCTTCCTCAGTATGACATCCCTTCAAATATTTAAACATGGCTATCAGGTCACCTCTCAACCTTCTCTTCTCCAGGCTAAGCATGCCCAGCTCCCTAAGCTGTTCCTCATAGGAAATAATGGCTTCCAGACCTCGCAACATCCTTCTCAGTATCTTTCTTGAATTATTATGCCCAGAACTGGAAACAGTATTCCAGGTGAGGTCTGACCAAAGCAGAATGGAGTGATACTATTACTTCCCTTGATCTAGACACTACTCCTATTAATGCAGCCTAGAATTGCATTGGCATTTTTTGCTGCTGCATCACACTGCTAACTCATGTTCAGCTTGTAGTCCACTCTTTCTTTTCTTTGAGGAAATCTACACCATTACGTTAATTGCTAATAAACAAAAAATATTATGTTACTGCCTATAACAGTGATGGCGAACCTATGACATGTGTGTTAGCACTGACACGCGTAGCCATTTCTGATGACATGCGGCCGCATGTCGAGAAGGATGTTTCACACACCCCACCCTCCCTAAAGTGGTGATCGGGGCTTCAAAGCCCTGGTTGCCACTTTCCTCCCCCCTCCCACCCTCCCTAAAGTGGTGATCAGGGCTTCAAAGCCCCGGTTGCCACTTTCCTCCCCCCCTTCCTAAAGTGGCGATCAGGGCTTCGAAGCCCCGGTCACCACTTTCCTCCACCCACCCATCCCCGCCTCCCTAAAGTCTTTTCCTCAAAGTGACACACCACCCGAGTTATGCTCAGTTTTTTTGGCAAAGTTTGACACACCAAGCTCAAAAGGTTGCCCATCACTGGCCTATAATATAGTTTGTAAACTAAATTATTGGTGGCAAATTATGTAATACAGTAGGCCCCTCTTATCCACAGGGGATTGGCTCGGGGGGCGGGCGTGGATTCTGAAAACCATGAATAATAGTGAGTGCCACTGAAAATAATGGGACTTCTGGTTTAAAATACCATAGAGTTGCCTTGGAAGGCCTAGAAAATGGCTAGGGAGGACACATTTTCTAGGAAGACTCTATGGTAGGTGTGCTGTTTTGTGTCCCGTGGATAATGAATCCATGGATACGGGGGTTCTACTGTAATCTGAACATCCCGTACGGTGAATAGGTTAGGTTACATTGACCTCAGATAAACATATGGGGCCCCCAAAATAAAGCATTGCAGGGGGGCCCAAAATTCCTTAAACCGGCCCTGCAGCCACTGCAACATTTCAGGGTCGAAGTGAGGCCTGGTATCATTTTGGTATTAGCCTCGCAAACAAGATTCTGAAATAAAAACAAAATTCAGCCTGTCAAAACATTCTGGGACCATAAAACATTCCTTCAAGCAAATGAAAATTGTATTGCTAGCAAAAAGGTTAAAATGTGTACAATGGGACCTCTTCATTTTCTTGGCAACAGCAACATCTTTCCCCAAATGCTGTCCCATCCTTTCAAGATGACACTGCAGTAATGCCTCTGGAAGACAACTCACTTAGGGATTGTGAACCAGGAGCAAAATGACCTAAGATACAATATCAAAGTGTACATTCACTCTGCTGGGAATAGTTTCAACCCCATAAGTCTCTGCATGATTCCTTCAGAACATCTTGCAGAGAAAATTATATCTATGCAAGAGACAGAAATGCCAAGGAGCCTCAGGCAGGTAGATAGATGCTTTCAGCTTTAGACTGTCCTTTAAGAACCAGTGCTCTCTTGAGAGCAACTTGTTCAGCTGTAGATTTTTCATGTTTTGGACAACTCAATAAAAACTACAAGTACACCACAGCCATGTATTTTAATAATGCTCCGATTATTGCGCACCTATTTTATCCACATTCACATTTCTTGGATGTTCACAGTACACTGAAGCTGAAGATGAAACTTGGCAGTAAAAACATAGGAAAGAAAAGGTGCAAGGCATAACTCTTGCCCTTGAAATTCATGTTCTCCTATTGCTAATTCTTTCAAAGGAAAAAGGGATAACAAAAAATTGAGCCGCATCATACTAAAATTTCTGAAAGTAAGTCTGCTTTGTCCAGAGATGGACAACTTGTGGTCCTCTGGATATTGTTATCCTGTAGCTCCCCTAATCTTGCACCACTTGTAAATCTGGCTAAGGTTGATGGGAGTTACAGTCCAGCAACATCCAGAGGCCCACAGTTGCGTACCCTTTGCTTAATCCAGCAGCACCTTGAAGACCAGGAGCAGGGAATGGCACAAGCTTTTGAGGACTGCAGCCCACTTCTTTAGATTAAAGTTTAAATAAAATGTTTTAGTCTTTAAGGTGTCCCAAGGTTCAATCAGTGTGTATAGAGCTATTGTACTGTCTATTCTCCTTTACGGGTCTGAAACATGGGTCACCTATCGCCAACGCTTACAACTCCTTGAACGCTTTCATCAGCGCTGTATACATACAATCCTAAATATACACTGGACTGACTATGTGACGAATGTTGCTGTCCTTGAGCAAGCAGGGATCACCAGCACTGAGGCCATGATATTGAGCACACAGCTGCGCTGGGCAGGGCACATTTCTAGGATGGAGGACCATTGCTTCCCCAAAATAGTACTCTACAGTGAACTTGCCACAGGTCAGCGTAAGAGGGGCGCTCCAAAAAAGTGATACAAGGACTCCCTGAAACAAGATCTCAGGCTCGGCCAAATTGATCACCAACAATGGTCCGCCCTGGCCTCACATAGGGAGGCATGAAGACGCACTATCCACAATGCTCCAGCCTTATTTTGAGAACTCACGCCAAACAAGTCTTGAAGAGAAACGACAACACAGAAAGAATCACTACCTGGAAACATCACTTAAGGAGACCTTCTGCTGTGCTTTCTGCAACCGGACTTGTTTATCTCGGATTGGGCTTTTTAGTCATCAGCGCTCTTGCAGAAAGCGTGGGACAAGTCCTTCCAGAATCTTCGTTTGCGAAGAAGAGAGAGAGAGAAAGGGGGAAAGAACAAAGAGACAACTATTGTAGTTGTAATGCAAGGCCCAACCACTCAAGTTCTTATTGTGTGCTGTCAGGGCTTTTCTGACCTATGGCAACCCCAACATGGGGTTTTTTTCACAAGATTTGTTCAGAAGAGGTTTTGTCCTTGCCTTCCTCTGAGGCTGACAGAGAGTGTAACTTGCCCAAAGTCACCCAGTGGGTTTCCATGGCAGAGCAAGGATTCATACCCTGTTCTCCAGAGTCATAGTTCCATACTCAAACCACTACACCACTCTGGCTATAGACTTTCCTGAAATTTGAGCACTGCCTACAAGCTTGATGGCATTGATTTAAATAAATAATAAAAGAGGGGAGGAAAAAACTTTTAATGCTTGGTGCAAAGTCTCTCTCAAGAAGTAGAAAAATAAAATGTGATAAAGAGGAAAAACTGAATGATCATCCTAATGCAGGAATTACTTCAGTGAGTTTTACAGAAGGGGGTAGAAAGCTGCCTTTCAAACCTTAGATCCTAATACTGAAATCAACTATAAAAAATAGTTCTATTGAATTGAATATCTGAATAATAGAATCCACACTTTCACAATTTTGACAGATATAATACTATTTTGTCTCAGGAAATTATGTAAGACCAAATGGGGGAAAAAAACATTTTAGCAAGCCAAGCATATAGACACATACCAAAATAGCATTTTAGCCACTCCATTTGACTGTTAGTCAATTTTTGCATTCCTTCTTAGTTGTTCAAAATACTACTACATTTTTCACCCTGCCAAAACATTTTAGAATATCAAGTTACATTCCCTAAGAAACACAACTTTATAGAGCTAAAGATAGTCTGAAGGTACAACTGTAACTCTTATAACTGTGGATTAGTAAACTCTTTCAGACCAAGGCCTCAAAAATTATTTTCATGCTGCATTTTTGCACTGACATAAGACTACACCAGCATGAATAAAAGACAAATTCCTGTGTGAAAGTGACGCACACACATCTGGCTCTAAAAGAGACCCAGACATTTCAAAACTCTTTCACTTATGTGACAACTTACATAGTTTCAGCAGGAAGTCACATGTATATGTTAATCATAAAAGATATCTCCATGCACATATGGGCATAGAAGTGACCCTGAGATACTCATAATATAAATATTATAAGTATTATAAGTAATTGGAATCCTATATATAGTGACATGCACTTAATCATGAAACATGTATAGGGTAACTTCCAGTAATTTTAGTATCTTAACACCATAGATATCCTCTATGGGGTTACATTATAGTGTGCATTATTAATAAAGAAAATAACATTTATAACACAGCACCTGTATCAGACCTAGATTTTGGCATTTTAAAAAAACTACGAACTTTCACAAGCTTACCCAACCCAACAAATCTCTTCCTGCTATAAGCATGCGCGCACACACACACATATCAACACCCTGCCATACAACACACGTACATATCTCCCACATGTGATGCGATACAATTTCTACAGTGTTCTCCTTTCATTGAGGGGAAAGAACTGAATCCCTGAACTCATTCCTTCACCTTATAGGCGAAGGTTCATTGGGATGAGCAAGCAGGTGAAGCAGCCCTAAGCCAAAGCAAAATGCTACAGAAAATTAGTTATTAAGGTTTGGAGTTTAAAATTCCTTCCTCTTATCCACTGAGTACCATCCCATCAGAAAAGCCTTTCCCAACATGGTGCTCCCCACCTGTGTTGGACTGGCTGGGAATGGTGGAATGTTTAATCCATATAGGTAGCAGGTCAAGGAAGGCTGTTCTATAGAAGATATAAACATACAGCTATATAAGAACATTCATGTATGGCCAACAAGCCTACCAATAAACACACATATTGAAGCAGTGTTTCTCAGGCTATGTGATATGAGGGACTGCCAACAATGTTTTCCACTGTGCCAGGGACTGGCACTAAATTTGTAGCCATTGGCTACAGTTGTTAACAATTGTAGGCAAGAATGAGAGAGTTTCAGTGAAACTGAACATATGAAGACAGACAGACAAACAATAAAATAGGAGACTTAAACATGCAATGTTGTGGTATTGTTATGTAAAAGCCAATCCTCTGTAGCTAGGGAAGGGAAGATGATCACATAACCCCTGGAGCTATTTAAGAGAGCTCAATCCACAAATTAATACAGACACTCATAGCCCTATTACAGAAAGCATCCTTCTCTAGTCTTCAGCAGCTGATTCAAATTCCACTCAGAAGAACATAAGAAGAGCCCCAAAATCTGTCAGATCTAGCACTTTGTTCCCATTACATCCAATCAGATACTTATAGGAAAACCACAAGCAGGATGTGAGCACCACAGCACCTACCCAGAAACTGATATACAGAAGTTTGATGCCTCTGATTCAGAAGGCAATACATAGGCATCATGACAAGTGGCCTTATTCTCCATAAATCTGTTCAACTCCCTTTTAAACCTGACCATGTCAGCAGCCATTAGTACATATTGGAGCAACAAATTCCATAGTTTAACTCTAAACTGTATGAAGAAGGCTTTCCTCTCATTTGCCTTGCATCTTTTCCCATTTACTGGGTCCCAGTATAGATTGAGCTGTTTTTATCCAGAATTCCGAAATCCAAAATACTCCAAAACCCAAAGCTTTTTTCATGGGTGGCTGAGATAGTGACACCTTTGCTTTCTGATGGTTCAATGTACACAAACTTTGTTTCATGTATAAAATTATATTTAAAAAATTGAATACAATTGCCTTCTGGCTATATATATAAGGTGTATATGAAACATAAGTGAATTTTGTGTTTAGACTTGGGTCCCATCTCCAAGACACTGCATTATGTATGCATATGCAAATACAGATATTCCAAAATCCAAAATATAGAACACTTCTGGTCCCAAGAATTTCAGATAAGGGATACTCAACCTGTATCAGGAGAGAAGGAGAAACATTTCTCTCCACCCGCTTTAGATTGCAGCTAAACAGTAGGAAGAGTATAAGAGCCATTCAACAGTGGAACAAACTGCCTGAGAGACTGCTGGGTTCTCCTTTGTTGGCTGGACTCCTGTCAGGAATGATTTAGCAGTGGACATCCAGCACCAGCAGGAAACTGGATGACCTTCAGATCTCTTCCAACTAGAGATGTAAAGGCCCAGAAAAAAAGAGGGAAGGGAATTTCCCCCATGTTTTTTCAGAAATACATTTTTGCACACATTTTTCTAGGCCTTCATATCTCTCCTTCCAACTCTCTGCAAGGGCGGGAGGTGGGGAGAGAAGCTGGTACGATATAACCGTGCATGAAAACCTCATCCTCCTGTTTTGCCCCTGAGTTCCATGGCATTGTAAAACCTTGCACTGAGCCAAAGCAGGGAAGACACCACGATGCTGAGGGGGAAAAGTACGCTCATGGTGCTGGACAATGAAGGTCAAATGTCATTTGTAATATTTTTTTCATTATTATTAATAGCTTTATTTCTATGGAAAATTTTCCAAACCACATATGTTTACGTGTAGGGTGTACAATAGTACCCTTGTATCCGCTGCTTCACCAACCGTGGACATAATTATTCGCGGTTGGCGATGGTGGGGGGAGGGAGGGGTCTCCCCCCCCATTTCTTCCCCTAGGAGGGCTCCTGTCACCACAGCAGTGACTGCAGGGCCGAAGGGGGGGGGGAGACAAGATTGCTCATCCACCCCCTTCCCCCCCATGGCCCCGTGGCGGCGGCGATCACGGGGGTGAAGAAGGAAGTGACCTCACTTCCCCCTTAGCCCCTGCGATCACCACCATGGCGGAGGAGAAGGGGGTGATGGAGTGACGTTGCTTCCCCCCTTCCCACTCCCGATCACCGCCATGGCAGGGCCATGGGGTGGGGAAGAGAGGGGGAGGAGTGATCTCCCCCCTTTCCCCAGGATGGCCCCTGGGATGGCGTTCACTATTATCCACGGAATTCGCCATCTGCAGGGGGCCCTGGAACCAATCCCCTGTGGATATGGGGGTGCTATTGTATATGTTTATCCATAATTGTCGGGCTGTTATATGACAATCAATCATGTTAGATGGGCTAAACACAGGCTATAAGTTCTAGTTACTCTCCTAAGGAGACAAGCATTGACAAACCCTTGTGCTCAAAGGACAGACTAATAAATGAATGCACTGCTAAGATTCTTGCATTTTACAAAACCTCTTGCTTCTCATTTAGCTTAAGTACAAGTAGTAAAAACAAAATCATACAATCATAGAATTGCAGAGTTGGAAGAGACCACGAGGGCCATCCAGTCCAACCCCCCTGCCACGCAGGAAATCTTGATCAAAGCATCCCTGACAGATGGCAATCCAGCCTCTGTTTAAAGACCTCCAAGGAAGGAGACCCCACCACGTTCCGAGGGAGTGTGTTCCACTGCTGAACAGCTCTTACTGTCAAAAAGTTCCTCCTCATGTTGAGGTGGAATCTCTGTTTCTGGAGCTTGCATCCATTGTTCTGTGTTCCAGTCTCTGGAGCAGCAGAAAACAAGCCTGTTCCATCCTCAATGTGACACCCCTTCAAATACTTAAACAGGGCTATCGTATCGCCTCTTAAACATCTTTTTTCCAGGCTAAACATACCCAGCTCCCTAAGTCTCTCCTCATAAGGCATCGTTTCCAGACCTTTCACCATTTTAGTTGCCCTTCTCTGGACACGCTCCAATTTGTCAATATCCTTTTTGAATTGTGGTGCCCAGAACTGGACACAGTATTCTAAGTGAGGTCTGACCAAGGCAGAATAGAGTGGCACTATTACTTCCCTTGATCTAGACACTATACTTCTATTGATACAGCCCAAAATTGCATTGGCCTTTTTAGCTGCCGCATCACACTGTTGGCTCATGTTCAACTTGTGGTCTACTAGGACTCCTAGATCCCTTTCGCACGTAGTCTCATTCAGCCAGGTCTCTCCCATCCTATATTTATGCATTTCATTTTTCCGCCCTAAATGCAGTACTTTACATTTCTCCGTATTGAATTTCATTTTGTTAGCTTTGGCCCAGCTCTCCAGTCTATCCAGGTCATTCTGAATTTTGATCCTGTCCTCTAGGGTATTAGCTACTCCTCCTAATTTGGTGTCATCTGCAAATTTGGTAAGTATGCCCCTAATTCCCTCATCCGAGTCATTGATAAAGATGTTGAATAGCACTGGGCCAAGGACAGAACCCTGTGGCACCCCACTGGTCACATCTTTCCAAGACGAAGAGGAGCCACTGCTGAGCACCCTTTGGGTTCGGCCGGTCAACCAATTACAAATCCATTGAACAGTTAACTTGTCTAGCCCACATTTTACAAGCTTGTTTGCAAGAATGTCATGGGGAACCTTGTCAAAGGCCTTACTGAAATCAAGGTATGCGATGTCCACAGCATTCCCTTCATCTACCAAGCTGGTAACTTTATCAAAAAAAAAAAAAAAAAAGATCAGATTAGTCTGGCATGACTTGTTTCTCTGAAACCCATGTTGACTTTTTGTGATTATGGCATTGCCTTCTAAATGTTCACAGACTCTCTGTTTAATGATCTGCTCTAGAATCTTCCCTGGTATTGATGTCAGACTAACTGGACGATAATTGTTGGGATCCTCTTTTTTCCCCTTTTTGAAGATGGGAACAACGTTTGCCCTCCTCCAGTCTGCTGGGACTTCTGTTCTCCAGGAGTTCTCAAAGATTATTGCCAATGGCTCTGAGATTATATTTGACAGCTCTTTTAATACTCTTGGATGTAGTTCATCTGGTCCTGGAGATTTAAATTCATTTAGATTAAGAAGGTATTCCTGTACTACCTCTTTACTTATTTTGAGCTGGATTTCCCCTATTGTGTCCTCTGTTCCATTATCCTCAGGTTGGTCCTCCTTTTCCTTTTCTGAAAACACTGAGGCAAAGAAGGTGTTGAGTAATTCTGCCTTTTCTCTGTCCCCTGTTAGCATTTTGCCATCTTCTCCACATAGTGGCCCTGTCATTTCCTTCTTCCTCCTTTTGCTGTGGACATACCCAAAAAAACCCTTTTTATTGTTCTTAACCTCCCTTGCAAGCCTGAGCTCATTCTGCGCTTTAGCTTTTCTGACTTTACTCCTACACATGTTTGCTATCTGTTTGAATTCTTCTTTGGTGATTTCCCCCCTTTTCCATTTCCTATACATGTTCCGTTTAAAACTTAGCTCCATTGAAAGTTCTTTAGTCATCCATCCTGGTTTCTTGAGACACCTCCCATTTTTCTTCCTCAATGGTACTGTTTGAAATTGTGCCTTCAGTATCTCCCTTTTGAGAAAGTCCCATCCGTCCTGAGGTCTCTTCTCTTTTAGTATTCCTGACCATGGGATCACCCCCAGTATTTCCCTGAGTTTATTGAAATCAGCTCTCCTAAAGTCAAGAATGCGTGTCTGACTATGCCTGGCTTCTCCTTTCCATTGTATAACAAACTCCAGGAGAACATGATCACTCTCACCTAAGGATCCCACCACTTGCACCCCATTAACCAGGTCATCTCTGTTGGTTAGGATCAGATCTAAAATAGCTGACCCCCTTGTTGCCTCTTCCACCTTTTGGACCATGAAATTGTCTTCCAGGCATGTAAGGAATTTGCTAGACCTTAAAGTTTTGGCTGAGTTAGATTGCCAGCAAATATCAGGATAGTTGAAGTCACCCATCACTACTACATCTCTCCTTTCTGCATGTGTGGTCATCTGTTCTAGAAAGGAATCATCCAATTCCTCCGTCTGATTTGGGGGTCTGTAGTAGAGTCCCACAATAACATCCCTGTTGTTTCCCTCCCCTTTAATTTTTATCCAGATGCTCTCCACCTGGCTTCCAGTATTGATGTCATGGAGCACTTCACTGGTGTAAATATCCCTGACATATAATGCTATTCCTCCTCCTTTCCTGTTTGGCCTGTTTCTCCTATAAAGGTTATACCCCTCTATTCCTACATTCCAATCATGAGACTTGTCCCACCAGGTTAGCTGGCTGTGCCCGCAGACTGAGATACATCTTTTTTGAAATAAATTTTTCAAGTAGTTGTATAGAATCATTTTTTTCTCAATTGAAACAAAACTGATGCAGAGTGTTGAGAGTGAGTGAAAAAAGGTAAACTGTTGCTATAAGATATATCAGGTACAGCTCTCTTAGCTATGTGACCTCAAAAAAATAATGTTCTTTCAGGTATACTCGTGTTTTTGTTTTTTGTTTTTTTGTTAAATATAAGGGAAATGTATGCTATTCTCTTTGCAGTATTACAAATAGTCCAGTAAAATATTTTCCAATAAAGCTTTAAATGTATTTGAAAACAGTATTTAAACCAAGCAAATGATATTATTTGGAGTAGTTATACTTTTTTTCCTGGAAAACCTTTATCTCTACTCTGGTGACATTTAAATTTGAGCCAAGCTGAGGACCTCTCAAGAAGTGTGGGAAGAAGAGACAGAAGAGGGGAAGGATGACAGGGGCAAAGCAGAAGAGTGTATATTTTGTACACAAAAGGCACAGGTTCGATCCCTGGTATTTCCAGTTTTTAAAAAAAGCAAGCAGTGGCAATGGGAAAGACCTCTGGAGCATACAGCCCTCCAGATGCTATTGGACTGAAGCTCCCATCATCCCCCATCATTAGATGTACTGGCTAAGGCTGATAGATGTTGTGGTGGGGCTACTTATTCATCCTTTTCTTTGAGTGGCAACACTTGAAAGGATAGATGAAAGGAGAGGTAATCTCACATAGTCTAAAACAACTGTCTATGTTCCTAACAGACATAAAACACCCATCATCAGAACAAACTGAACAAAAAAATATAAAGTAACTCCATTATAGGCTGACAATGAGTAAAGGGGAGAATAGTTATTTAATTTCTATCTTGTTTTTCTCCCAGCATCGGATCCAAAATGCTATGAAAGCATTCCTATATTAGCCTCCTAAGGAAGGGGGGGCAACATAGTTTTAATATACGTAAATTGGCAATAATCTAGACATACTGTACACCATGGGTATCTCAGAGCAGAAGTTGTGGGGAAGAATATGGAGTAGTGGTGTACTGATTTGAGTGTTGGACTATGACTCTGGTGACCAGGGTTTGAATCCCTGCTGGGCCATGAAAACCCAATGGGTGACCTTGGGCAAGTCACACACTCTCAGCCCTCAAAAAACCCTGTGATAGGTTCGCCTTAGGTCACAGTAAACTGGAAACGACTTGAAGGCACACAACAACAAATGAAGCTAAGCAGCTTTGTGTTAAAGGAAAACCTTTACTGATGACGTGGGGAAAGGAGGGAGAAAGCAATCATAGAAATATGCTGGTGTGGGTGTGAACAAAATATCATCCAAAGGATGATAGCAGCGAGATACTATATATGGACAATATTCATCTCTAAGGCATGCAGTGGGGACATAGAAAAGCATGTATGTGAGAGAAAGTGTGCGTGTGGTGGGCACATTAAGAAATTGAGGCACACAGAATTGACTATGCATATATGTCTATATATGCAAACAAGCAGTACAATAAAGCTGCAAGTAGGAGGATAATTTGGAGTGAGTTCATGTTTCTTTTTGAAACGGAAGATGCCAACATGGATTGGAGGGAAAATAAAGGGAAAGAGCTGTCAGGGGACACACTTCAGCTGACAGGTAGATATGGGTGGGTGGGTGCTGGCAGAGGTAGATGGAATGTTGAGGCAAATGCTCAACCCTCTAAATGGTATGGATGACTGACTGGATTGAGACCCACACATCCAATGCATATCCTTCCATAATCCCACCCCAACTAAAGTCTGGTCTGGGCAAATTCCATGAAAATGTTATGGAGCCTTAGAGTAATTCATTACATTAGACTCCAAGCTGCAGAGACTCAGGGGTCATTTCTGAATGGTCCCTTTTGCATGCTATATAATAATATAATTTCATGTGCACACATACACATACTGTAGTCATGGTTTTTTCTGCAACTGGAAAGCTAGCATCTGAGGGGCAGAAGAAAATAAATGCCAACCCAGGAGATGATTCCCCTGTGTGTGTTTGTGTGTGTGTGTGTGTATGTGAGGGAGGGAGAGAAAGATATGTGTGTGTTGTTGCATCTGTGTGCATGTGAGAAAGGGAAGTTGTATGTTTGCATGTCCCTGTAAGAGGGGGCAACAGGATGTGTGTGTGCTGTATATAAAAGGTTTTTGATTTGTGTGGGTGTGAGTATGTGTCTTTGTGTGTCTGTTTTGATATCTCTAATGGTTCTCTCAGTTTTCTTTAAAGTTAGTAGTGGCGCTTGGGATTTTTTTAGAATAGTTTTTGTTGTTGTTCTTGTTGTTGCTGTTTAAGTTCCCTGGATAACACATACACACACAAACATACAAAGCCAATCAAAATATTTAAACAAGATGGCCTGGGCATTAAAGATGTTACCCTATACCAATGAACATTTGCTGGAGTGACACCACGCCACTAAAATTGTGCAAAACTTGTCACAGTTAAATCTCCCTTAAATTCATGACCTAAAGTTGGTCACCCTAGCATAGCTGGCTCTTCTCCTCCTCCCCATACAACCACCCTGTGAGGTAGGCCAGGCCGGCATGGCCTGCTGGAGGAGACAGAGAGAGACCAATTGGCCCAAAAGTCACCCAGTGAGTTTTTTATGGCTTAGTGGGGACCAGAACTCTGAACTCCCACATCCCAGTCCAAAAGTCTAAACCGCTCCACCACCACATTGGCTCTGGTTGTCGTCTGTATGTGTTTAAAGTTTTTAATATTTAAAGTATATTTTATTATTTTAAATATTTTGATGTTGTTTTAATGATGTAACCTAGAGGTTCTGAACCTGGGGTCATGGGATCCCCAGGGGTCCGCGATGTCCTCACAGGGGTTCTGGAAAGGCTTGAAGGCTACTCAACCTACCCACTCCCCGCAGTGGAGCGGCCACATGACAGGAGCCAAGACAAAGGTAGGTTGGCTGGCTTGGCCTGTGCACTGCCATTCAATCCGCTCCAGCCACAAACTTGCAGGAAGAAACAGAAGAAAAGTCTTCCCTCCCACTCCGGTGCCTCTGAGGGAAGGTTTAATGGAAGGTGTAATCGTATTATTATTATTATTATTATTATTATTATTATTATCATTATCAGATATTATTATTATTTGGGTTTTAAATCTTGAGTTAAGTCTTGGGGGTCCACAGCAACCAAAGATATTTAAAGGCAGTCCCTGGTAAAGAAAAGGTTAAGAGCCACTGTGTAAGGGATTCAATTCTGTTTTAATGAGCACTTTTTGTATGTTTGAGTCCACTTTGAGTCCCAAACATGGGGAAAAGCAGGCTATAAATAAAGATGATGATGATGATATGCAAGGGAGGACAGAAAATACCCTCCCCAACCAATAATAATAATAGCAATAACAACAACAACAATAATAATACGCAAAGGAGGACTGAAAGTACCCTTCCCAACCAATGATAATGATAAGAATAATACAGTGATGATGATGATGTGTGAAGGAGGACTGAAAACATCCTCCCCAACCAATAACAATAATATGCAAGGGAGGACTGAAAATACTCTCCCCAACCAATAGCAATAGTAATAGTAATAATAATAATATGTGAGGGAGGACTGAAAACACCCTCCCCAACCAATCATCATCATCATCATCATCAAGGGAGGACTGAAAATACCCCCCAACCAATATTAAATAATAATAATAAGCAAGGGAGGACTGAAAACACCCTCCCCAACCAATACCAATACCAATAAAAATAATAATATGCAAGGAGGTCTAAAAACACCCTCCCCAACAAATAACAATAGCATTAATAATAACACGCAAGGGAGGACTGAAAACACCCTCCCCAACCAATACCAATACTAATAATATGCAAGAGAGGACTGAAAATACCCTCCCCAACCAATACCAATTGGTTGGGGAGTACCAATTGGTTGGGGAATACCAATACCGATACCAATACCAATAATATGCAAGGGAGGATTGAAAATACCCTCCCCAACCAATCACAACAACAACAACAACAATAACAACATGCAAGGGAGGACTGAAAACACCCTCCCCAACCAATAATAATAATAATAATAATACAGTTGTCCCTTCCCATTCGCTGGGGTTTGGTTCCAGGACCCCCGTGAATACCCAAATCCGTGTACTCAAGTCCCATTATATGCAATGGCATAGCAAAATGGTGTCCCTTATATCAGATGGAAAAATAAAGGTTTGCTTTTTGGATTATTATTTTTTAAAGAATATTTTCTAGCCGTGAATACTTAAAACCATGAATGCCAAATCCGTGAATGTGGAAGGACAACTGTAATAATATGTGAGGGAGGACTGAAAACACCCTCCCCAACCAATACCAATACCAATACCAATACTAATAATATGCAAGAGAGGACTGAACAACACCCTCCCCAACCAATACCAATACCAATACCAATAATATGCAAGGGAGGATTGAAAACACCCTCCCCAACCAATACCAATACCAATACTAATAATATGCAAGGGAGGACTGAACAACACCCTCCCCAACCAATACCAATACCAATACCAATACCAATAATATGCAAGGGAGGATTGAAAACACCCTCCCCAACCAATAACAACAACAACAACAACAACAACAATAATATGCAAGGGAGGACTGAAAACACCCTCCCCAACCAATAATTATAATAATAATAATAATAATAAGTGAGGGAGGACTGAAAACACCCTCCCCAAGCAACAGTAATAGTAATAGTAATAATAATATGCAAGAGAGGACTGAAAACACCCTCCCCAACCAATACCAATACCAATAATATGCAAGGGAGGATTGAAAACACCCTCCCCAACGAACAACAACAACAATAATAATATGCAAGGGAGGACTGAACACACCCTCCCCAACCAATAATAATGCTAATAATTATAATAAGTGAGGGAGGACTGAAAACACCCTCCCCAACCAATAATAATAATAATAATAATAATAATGTGTGAGGGAGGATTGAAAACACCCTCCCCAAGAAACAGTAATAGTAATAGTAATAATAATATGCAAGAGAGGACTGAAACCACCGCCCCCACCCCCGGCCAGGCTCTTCTCCACTTCCAAGGAGTCCCCTTCCTCCCCTCCCGACCTTCGGCGGCATGACAAGGCCAGGCCCCGGCCCCAAACCGAGCCGCCCCTCTCCCTCCCAGACACACACACTCCGCACCCAATTCACGGGCGGGGGGCGCTTCCCTGAGGTATCCCACACACACACACACACACTCTCCCTCACCGAGCTGTGGCGGCGTCGGCCTCCTCCTCCTCCTCCTCTCCCCCTCCCTCGCCTCAGCCCTGCCGTCACGTGACAGCCGCCCTGCCGCCTCGGCCTGAGGCAGACTTTGCTCGGCGGAGAGAACTCGGGGGAACCGAGGCAGGGAGAGGAACGGAGGGAAGGAAGGAACGGCGCAGAGGCCGCCGGGAAATGTAGTCTTGGAAAGAGGGCGTCGCCTCGCCGCCTTGGCGTCACGTGGCCTCGCGTTCCCCACCGCGGAGCTTCTTGGGAGATGTAGTTCCCCTTGTTTTTAAAAATAAATAAATAAATAAATAAAAGGAAACCGAGGCTGCTGAAAAAAGTGGCTGCTCTGAGACCTGCGTTGATTTTAAGCAAACTTGCTTAAAACAAGTTATTCTCGCGATGCCAATGTGTTTGGTCTCTGTTATAGCGGTATTATTCCACTTTATCTAATCTGGCTGCCTCATGTGGAGTCCTGGGATTTGTAGTTCAGGGAGGGGGCATTTAGCATTCTCAGCCAGAGAGCTCTTAGGCCTCACTAAACTACAAACCCCAGAATTCCACAGGAGGCAGCCAGAGCAGTTAAAGTGGAATAATAGCACTATGTGTAGTGTGATAAAGTTATAGCATAATTATTCCACTTTAATTGCTCTGGCCAGCTTCTGTGGAATCCTGGGATTTGTAGTTTAGAGAGGGGACATTTTGCATTCTCAGCCAGAGAGTTCTTAGGCCTCACTAAACTACAAACCCCAGAATTCCACAGGAAGCAGCCATAGCATTTGAAGCAAAATAATAGTGCTATGACAGTGTACGACTTTTTCAGACACGTAAAAAGTGCTGCGGCGGGCTTGGGAGAGGTATGCACCTGTTTCATGGCAGGGGGCCAGTTTCTGACGGCGCTGTCGCTCTCGCGTAACCCTCTGTGTTCCTTCTGTGTCACATGGAAGGAAAAGGCACCACTTTTTATTCACGAAAATCTTCCGTGAATAAAAAGTTGTGCCTTTTCCCTACATGAGACACGGAAAGAACACAGAGGGTAACACGAGAGGGACAGCTTCGTCAGAAACTGGCCGCCTGCTGTGAAACAGGCGCGTACCTCTCCCGAGCCCTCCGCAGCACTTTTTACGCGTCTGAAAAAGTCCGTAGTGTGATAAAGTTATAGCATTATTATTCCACTTAAATAGCTCTGGCCACCTCCTGTGGAATCCTGGGGTTTGTAGTTTAGGGACGGCATTTTGTATTCTCCATAAGAGAGTTCATAGGCCTCACTAAACTACAAACCCCAGAATTCCACAGGAAGCAGCCATAGCAGTTGAAAGCGAAATAATAGTGCTATGACAATGTAGTGTGATAAAGTTATAGCATTATTATTTCACTTTAACTGCTCTGGTTGCCTCCTGTGTAATCCTGGGATTTGTAGTTTAGGGAGGAGCATTTAGAGTTCTCAGCCAGAGAACTCTTAGGCCTCCCTAAACTACAAACTCCAGAAGTCCACAGGAGGAAGCCAGAGCAGTTGAAATGGAATAATAGCACTATAACATTGTACTGTGATATTCTTGCAATGCCAATATGTTTGGTAATACAGTTGTCCCTCCATATCCACGGATTTGGTCTCCACGGATATAAGTATTCATGGTTTGAAAATATTCTTTAAAAAATAATAATCCAAAAAGCAAACCTTGATTTTGCCATCTTATATAAGTGACACCATGTTGCTATGCCATTGCATATAATGGGACTGGAGTATCCACGGATTTTGGTATCCACGGGGATCCTGGATCCAAACCCCAGAGAATATGAAGGGAACATGGAGGCTCTGTTGCGGCTTCCAGCAGTGAAGACTTTTGTTCATTCAGCTCTTTCTCTTAAATCTGCCCCCACCTCATCTCCAGTTTATAAATGTAACCTTTGAAATAAATTTCTGGATTACTTTTCTAATCTCTATAACACACTCTGTGTGTCTGTTGAAATCAACTCGATACAATTAATGTTTGTCACCCACTATTGCAGTCGTTCTTAACTTTTTGTTCAGCAGGGTTCCCCTCAAAATATCTTGTGTTGCTGCGGACCCCCAAGGCTTAACTCAAGATTTAAAATAATAATAATACAGTAATAATAATAACAATAATAATACATCATTCGTTAAACTTTCCCTCAGAGACACTGGAGGGGAAGAGAAGACTTTTCTCCTGCTTCTTCCTGCAAGTTTGTGGCTGGAGCAGATTGAATGGCAATGTGCAGGCCAAGCCAGCCAGCCTTTGCTTTGGTTTATGTCACGTGGCCACTCCACTGCAGCGAGGAGGTGGGCCAAGCAGCCAACAAGCCTTCATGGACCCCTATGAGGACATTGCAGGCCCCTGGAAGCCCACAGACCACAGGTTAAAAAACACTGCACTATTGTTAAGCAGGATAGGGAAAGTCCTATCTTTGCAAAGACTGTAGCAATAAGAAACGTTACTTTATTTGTGTAATGAGTAAAAAGCTCAATTTTCTGAATGTTACTTTTAAGAGCATTTGAAAGGCATTTTGAAAAGATGTTTTCATGTTTTATGCATTTTGTTGTAATGTTTTAAAATGATTTTAGATATTGTTTCAAAGTACTGTATATTTTAATACGTACAGTAGTTAATTTAATTTAAAAAAACATTTTATTGTTACATTTTTAATTCATGTAATTTGTTGTAATTCATATTGTGAGCTGCCTTGGGTCCCATTCATAACAAAGGTGGGATATAAAGAAAAATAAAATAAATAAATAATCAGTCCTTACTGTTCCCCCTTCAAAAAAAGGAAGAGAAAGCAATTGAATAGCATGACTTTTGCACTACAGCATTTATTTATTTATTTGTGTCCCGCCTTTCTTCACATTTGGAACCAAAAGCAGATTGCAATATAAGTTACAATAAAATAGCTAAGACAACATATAGTACAAAAGTTTTAAAAGCATTAAACAACCAATCCAATTAAAATGTTAATCTAAAACAATTGAAAGGATTGGGACTCCTTTTCAAAGTCTGTGATAGCTAATGACAAATAACTTGAAAATTAACTTTCTGACCTCTGAACACACTTTTCCTGTATTACTCAGGATATATTTACATATATGTGCACACATACACACACACAAACACGCACACTCCAGCATGTATTGGCTTTTGCTGTTATTTAGTAATTTAATTAATTAGGATTAATTAATAGCCTCCCTTTTCATTCTGCAATTTGTGGGCAGCTGCTGACAATTTCTGGAGTATCCAGAGCAAAACTAGTGTGAGTTCACACATTACATTTCTCCACATAGGAGATTTTCAGACAACACTGTTATAGTGTTACTATTCCACTTTATTGCTATGGCTGCCTCCTGTTGAATCCTGGGATTTGCAGTTTAGGGAGGGGCATTTACAACTCTCAGCCAGAGAGATCTTAGGCCTCACTAAACTACAAACCCCGGAATTCCACAGGAGGAAGCCAGAGCAGTTAAAGTGGAATAGTAACACTATAACAGTGTAGTCTGAAAATCTAGATAATCTTGTCTGCCAAGACAGGCACAATTAACTATATATTAGGAGAGAGGGAGAAGCACAGAAATGGTAAAGGAAAGCAGGCAACTGGCACAAACGAACCTTTACCAACAGTGTTTTAGGATTTATTTTTAAAATCCATGCTGATTGTTAACAACTGGGATATCATCTCTTAAAGCAATAAAGCAACTTGGTGTCTCTTTGAGCTGCTTTGCTCCTTTCCTTGCTTTTCACAACATACAAGCTGTGCCACTTGCAAAGAAAACCTGTCCTGGCTCCTTATCCCATACGTATTTCCCTCCCTGTTCTTGTTCCTTTTTGAGATTCTTTGTGCTGACCTCAATTCCTCAGCTGCTGGCTGCATCCTATTTAAAGACCGTTCCTACACTTTGTCCTTTTACAGCTGAATCTGAATCCATGTAGTGCTGGACAAGGCTTTACTCCCTAGTAAAATGAGACAGCAGATTGAGGCCCTGGGCAATCCAAATGTAGAAATGCCAACGAGTGACATAAACTCTGTGGGAGGACCTTGCCATGGACAGATCTCTCTATACCATTGCTGATTTGAGGCAGCAGGAAGATCTGACTTTAAAAAAACAACAGAAGGATATTTTTCTTCCCACTCTCACAGTACTAGAAAGTGGGGCAATTGCTGAAGGTAATTGGCAGGGCGTTCAGGACCCTTCAAGCTCCATTATTCCCCCACACTTGCTCTGGTGAGTATACCATCCCTTTCCAGAAATTTGGGTCAGGAATATGTTTAAAGTCTTTTTCTCAAATCAGTGATGCTTGGGGATTTTCTTTGGTCTCCCCTTTTTAATAGTTGTTGTTATGTGCCTTCAGTTCAACTCCAACTTATGACAAGTTTATCTTAGGGTTTCTTGGCAGGATTTATTCAGAGAGGGTTTGCCATTGCCTTCCTCTAAGGCTCAGACAATGACTTTTCCACGACTGAGCAAGGATTCGAACCCTGGTCTCCCAGAGTCTTATTTATTTATTTATTTATACTGCACTCTTCACCCACAAAGGCTCTCAGAGCAGCTTACAAATTGTTAAGCAACAGCATTTTACACATCTACACCACTTTATAGCACGCTAGGCACTAAGCAGTTTCCAATGTGTGTTAGTTAATTGCCCCCACAAGCCGGGTTCTCATTTTACCGACCTACAAAAGGATGGAAGGCTGAGTGAAACTTGGAGCCTTTGGGATCAAACTTGCATTGTTGTGGCTGGCATGCAACCACTGTGCCACTAGGGTTCCCTATTGTGAAATAGGACTTTGAACACTAGTCCACACTAGCTCTGTAATTGACTTAACCTGATATAGATTCACAGACTAATATATGGAGCTTGGACAAGTTACTTTGTAGGCTACTGTTCCCACAATTACAAATTGGAGCGTGTCCAGAGGAAGGCAACTAAAATGGTGAAAGGTTTGGAAACCATGCCTTATGAGGAAAGACTTAGGAAGCTGGGTATGTTTAGCCTGGAAAAAAGACGGTTAAGGGGCGATATGATAGCCCTGTTTAAGTATTTGAAGGGGTGTCACATTGAGGATGGAGCAAGCTTGTTTTCTGCTGCTCCAGAGACTAGAACATGGAGCAACGGATGCAAGCTCCAGGAACAGAGATTCCACCTCAACATTAGGAGGAACTTTTTGACAGTAAGAGGTGTTAGGCAGTGGGACATACTCCCTCGGAGCGTGGTGGGGTCTCCTTCCTTGGAGGTCTTTAAACAGAGGATGGATGGCCATCTGTCGGGGATGCTTTGATCAAGATTTCCTGCGTGGCAGGGGGGTTGGACTGGATGGCCCTTGTGGTCTCTTCCAACTCTAGAATTCTATGATTCTAACCATCATGACCACATTATGCACTTGTCTCAACTTTGCAGTAAAAATTATTGGCTCAAATGAAATATAACAAACTGAGCCCAAACTGCATATTTTAGAGTAGTACACATGCAAAATAATAATAATAACAACAACAACAAATGCCCATTTAACCAAACATCTAAAAGCAGTTGCCATACACTGGAAATGACCTGAATAAACACCACCACTATAACATATTGATTTGGGAAAAGGACAGAATGGTGAAATGGACATGGCCTGGACCCTAGATGCCACCTGATCAGACTGTTGGTTCCACTATTATCACCTGAAGTGATTGCTAACAGCTCTCCTGGGTTTCTGGACTCAAGATTTTCCCAGCCCAAAGATATCTGAGATTGAATGTGGGACTTTCTGCAGGCAAAATTGGTGCTCTGTCATCAAGTTTTGGCACTTCCCTTGTTTTTTACATTGCCTCACAGGGCACATAAACATATTCTATTACTTCACAGATTGTTCATTTTGTATGAACGTATGGGTTATTTTGCTCTTCTGGAAAAAAAAGAAGAAGAAAAGAAGTAACTTTAAAATGATAGGTGGAACAACTAAAAATGAGCAGCTAAGTGTGTTTTGTGGGACTGCAACAGAACATGGGATACACTGCTCTAAAATTCATTAATCCCTGAAACCAATGGGTCTTTTCAAAGACCTGGTATATCCCTGTAGGCTTGTGAAATAGGATTCTCCAGTCAATTAGCAAAGCTCTGGGCAGTTGCCTCTGAGAATTATCTGTTTTTACTGTACTGTACTTACATCCATTCTTTCTTCCTGAGAGGTCTTTAGGGAATTATTCTTGCTAGGAGGAAAAAAAAGATGATTTCTTTACATTTATATTTTAATGTAGTTTATTATCCAAAGTGACCTCTCTGGGGTTCAGGAGATCAGAGTACTTACAGTAATCTCCCCGGGACTTTCATATTATCCACTACCATTTACACTCAAAGCAATGAAAGAATTAAATGTCCAAATGTAGCAAATGAGCAGGCCTGGTGGCATAGGCATGTGTGGAGTTGAAAAAAAGTCTGCATCTCGAGAACCAGCTTTTATTTTGAAAGAAAGCACCTGTCTAGCCATCACAAACTGCAGAGAGAGGCTGGAAAAACAGGTGCAACCCAACAGCTGATAAAGTTTCAGCAGTCAAGAAGGCACTGAGTACTGAGTTTGGAAATAGTATTTTTTTGGACTATCACCAGCCAGCATGACCACTGGGAGGAGTAGTGAAAAAAGTAACATTCCAAGCTCTGATTGCTGCAAATCCAAGCACTTTTATCTGCTTCTTATGCTGATCACTGCAGATTTCAGTTCTCAGAGCCTCCCCACCTTCTATTCTGTCCTACCTGATGCAGCCTTAGAACCTATTCAGATATTATCAAGGAAATGGGGCTGGTATTAAACAGCCATAATATATATGAGCAATAACCACCCTCCTTCTGCCAGGTACACAATGAATTTGTAACAGTCTTGGGTAGTGAGGCAAAGTTGGTGCAAGAGGTATCTCGGTGATCTTTGTGATATATTGTTTGTATATATCTATATCTATATGTCTATGGATACTATCACACTACACTGTTATAGCACTATTATTCCACTTTAACTGCTATGGCTGCCTCCTGTGGAATCCTGGGATTTGCAGTTTACGGAGGTGCATTTAACATTCTCAGCCAGAGAGCTCTTAGGTCTCACTAAACTACAAACCCCAGAATTCCACAGGAGGCAGCCAGAGCAGTTAAAGTGGAATAATAGCACTATAACAGTGCAGTGTAAAATCTATCTATATAAACAATTGGGTATGCTTCCTTTCCCAGTGTGCTGATTGGCTGCTTAGGAAACATACCCAACCAATCCCCTCACTCCTCTCACTCCCTCAGCCATTCACCATCCACGTGTAAAACAAGGCAATATTATTTTCCTAAAATAATAGCGTGTAGCTGAACTGTGTGAAAAGCCATGTGTAAAACACTGAAATATTTCCCCCCACAATAATAGTGTGTAGCTGAACTGTGTAAACCTTTCAAATCTACTATAATGGCGTATGTTACTCTGGGTACAGCTAGTTATAGGGAAAAACTGGGCAAAGTTTCAGCACACACCAAGAAACTCCCTCTCAGGAGTGGGAAATGTGTGTCTCACAAGAGATGGTTTTATTGCAACTCCCATTGGTCCTAGCCAGCATAGCAAATGGCGAAGGAAATCTAACTATATCTGGAGAGGCACATGCCCTTGTCTTATACAAAGGAACACAGACAAAAAGCAGGGAGGAGGAAAGGAAAAAGAGGAAGAATTGAAGGTATTGTCAAGTGAGAAGGGTACCAAGAAGAAATGAGTCATTTCTTTCCCTTCTTAGGTCAATTTATCTGTCCTTCTAGTTTCTGCCTCCAGCAAAGAACAGTATGGAAAGCCTGATATTGGTATATTGGCTGTCATGTTTTGCAGTATCCCTCCTGAATGGTACCAGGATCAAAATGGAACAAAAATTGAGATTGTGGTATGTACACCAGCGATGAGAGGAGGTGGCTGTAGCCAGTTTCTCTGGAAGCCTATAGTCTGTGAGGGCATCAGAGCTATACTTCCAGAGGTACATTTAGAGGTGTAAGCCAACCTAAATGTATTTCATAGTTACTATTATGAGTACAATGGAGAAACTTTCTTTTGGTGGCAAACATTTTACCATGCCTACCTAGGAATCAAGCCTCTGAGTTGTCTTGAAGCATAAGCAGATGGAACAGGTACCAAGAAAAGAACAGGCAAATCTGAGCTTTGACTGACAGCTTGATCTGCAGAAATCTGGAGGAAGAAACTTTTGGTGGTATGGAGAGCAACGTGATTGATTGCCTGCAAAATATTTAAGGATAGCATGAAAGGAAAAGATCCAGAAGATCCATTTCAAAAGATGGCAAAGCTAGCAAAGAATATGTGCAAACTTGCAACTGAGGAAAACCTCCACAGGTTGAGTTCACCTGGATTCTCACTGTTCTAGCACTGGAACTAGAGAAAGGAAATTCAGCAGGTGTAACTTTTTATGTAACACCTTCACATAGATGCGTTCACAGGATGCTTTCACAGGCACAGGAAATTGCTTCATGTTGGATTAGACTATTTTTTCTCCGGAATCGATACTGACTGGAAACAACGCTCCAAAATCTAAAGCAAATAAATGGGGGAACTTCTTCCAGATTCCAATTATGATATTAGGAAGAGAGTGTGGCTTTTGAAAGAACCCGGGGGGCCCAGGGCTTGATGTTCCCCACATTTCTTTGCCAATGTCAAGGTAGAGAAAGGCCTTTCCCTTGATCTTTTACCTGTCCCTTTTAGGTGGAGGTGCCAAGGATTGACTGCCAACTTCCTGCATGAAAAGTACATGCTCTGCCATTAATGTGTACTGTAGGCTATCCCACTAAACAGAATGGGTGGGAATAAACCAGCACAGTGGTATTACAGCAGCAGTCAATGCTTCTACTGCACTGGCATTACCACAAGGATGAAAGCGACTTCCCTGCAGATCAGGGTCAAGTTCTTTGCTTCTTGCACCACCATGACAAGTTTCCAAAAGAGGTCACTCTGTGAACACAAGATATTGTGACCGAACTGCAGCCTCTGTATCTTGTAGTTTTCAAAACCTTTTCTAGCAACAGGGATTCAGTTTTCCCCGAAGGGCTGCAAGACCTTGTGATCCCGCACTCTTCTCCAAAAATAGTAGATGCCTGTAAGTTGCATTCATCCAAGTCAAGGTTGCAGGTATCCTATTTTATATATATATATATATATATATATATATATATATACACATATATATATTCCTACAAAAAAAGAAAAAGAAAAAAGAAGAAAAATGAAAACATGCAGTGAGTGCAATTTTTCCCTGGCAGTTTATTATGGTATGAAGGAAAAAACATTTTGGTGTGCTTGAAGTGGATGTTATCTTACAAATGGAGGATGACATGGCTATTAAAATATGATTACACAAAGTATGAACATTTTTGAAGAAGTTTACGGTACAATGGATTTCTTTTATAAACAGACTCTTAAATACACATATGACAGAAAAAACACCCAAAGTTAAGCTATTTGCATTTATAGACATTTTCTCTGGGGCAAGGGGGAGAAGAGAGCCTCATATTAAAAACAGAGAAGAAAATACGAAAGTTGTTCAGAACCAGGAACATATCACCTGTACACTACAAATATACATTGTTGAGGTGGGCAAACCAGGAAGTTTTTAAAAAAATAACTGAAGAACAAGACCCATCTGGTCACACTTGCGTGCTCTTCTTGTGTAGAGAAATTTGTCTGAGAGAACTTGATATGGTCACAGCCTCTCTTGGTAACCCCTTTATTATTCCACAGACTGGTGCCTATATGCATGTGCATCACTGCTTGATTACTCTGTGCTTGATGATTTGCAACTGAATTATGGACTGACACTCTAGACAAACATTGTGGGCTTTTTGGATGGTAATGTGTATTATTTCTTTTCAACATATGAAAGCCAGATCTGCGGCATTTGTCCCACACCTTGCTGATCTTGCTGAGTGGGGGCCTAGATAACTGTCCTTCCCTGGGTGTCCCCCTGTCTGTAATTCTCTTTGGAGCTTATCCACACATGCAACACACTCTCTTGATATTGTAATCAATCAGTGAGATCAAACGCTGTGTGAGGCAGCCTTAGGTTGATAGTAGCAACTGAGTGAGCAAAACAACAGTGTAAAGCTGTTGTGGACAACTGTGGCAGATCCATGGGCCATTTTTCTGCCCTAGGACCCTCTGTAGAGGACCACACATGGATTGCTAGGAATGCCCTGCAAAGAACGAGAAAAAAAAAAGCCTATAGTGGCTGGTGATCCACTTCTGATTTTTTTTTTTAAAGGCTATATGTTGTTTTTAAACAAGATGGGGGCAAGGGAAGGGTTGCAACCTATTAAAAAGGTAAATTGGCTGTCTGAATGAGCAATTCACCCCTTTCCCAGTCCAAAAAAAGAGGGGTCCAGGGGGGGTCCAAAGGCAGCCTTTGACACCCACCCACCCACCCCCGTTGTAAAGAGTAGTTGGTGCTAACAGCTTTGCACAGGAGCTTGCCACAATGGGCTACTTTATCAAGCCATTTGCTTGGGTGAATTTCTGGGCCTGGTGTTGAAATATTAGTCTTGGCCAGATCAAAATGGATTTTTAATTCAATTTATCTATAATATTAACATTTTCATTGGAGGAGGTAGGGAGTATCACAAGCCTTGCTTCCTGTTTACTCTGTTTGCCAGGACACCCCTAATTCATATGTTATGTCAAAAACATAAAATATTTGATGCTGTAATACACAGTATTACTGAAACTAGCAATAATATTTGCATATTTAGAATAAGGTGTAAATCAGTTCCTATAACATAAGAAAACAAGAGTGGAGTGGTCTATAGGTTATTTACAAAGAGTCCAGCAAAGAAGTATAAATACTTCCATATTTAATGTTTAGGAAAACATAATTTACAAAATATTCAAATATATACATAGCTGTTTGAAAAACATAGGCAGAAGGAGAAGAGTTAGTTGGGCATGTTCATTGTTTTCACACTGAAAGAAGGGGAGGGATTTTTGTGTGTAATTTTTTTTTCCATTTAAAGTTGTGGACAAATTATTTACATATCCATCTACTTCCCTCAAGAATTACACATGTCCAGAGCTTTGGATGTGCTGCCCCAAAATGTCATCAATCATTGTCAAATTATTAAGCCAGTCTTCATCAGTGCTGCCGCTGCCACTGTTCTTCATAAGAGAGTCAATAAAGTCAGCTTCGCTGCAGTTCCCGGGCAAAATGGAATTGTTTTGCTGGGCTGCGAAGTCATACTGTGGTGGCAGCTCAGAGGCAGCACTCATTCTGCTGAACGTTCCCGATGACTGGCCAGCAGAACCGGGATAATTTGGCAGGCCAACCGCTTGAGCAGGATTGAGCTGATTAAAACTGGATACGCCTTGTGGCATTGATTTGATGACATTCATCGCAGCTGGCAAAGGTCCTCGGGTTAAATTGTGTCTCAGGGTCTGATTATTCAACGGGCCCAAGTTTTGGCCAGACTGTCCAAGGTTTACTTTTTGCATCTGTCTGGCCTGGACCCCAGGAGCGATCTGATTGGGTGGTACCACAGGCTGATGGGGAAACGGCTGACCAGGGATATTGGGCCTTGCACTCTGTTTTGTGAAGAGAGGGTTATTGGAGAACTGCTGCATGTTGGCATCTATTTGATTTTGATTTGGCATCCTAGGGACTCCCGTTGGCGTCCACATCTGAGCAGAGGAGCTGGAGTAGACACTAGGAATTCTTGGCATCGTTGGCTGTCTCAAGTGCTGCTGGGCAGAAGAGTGACTCACTAAGGAATCAGCAGCAAAGCTGGACAATGCCATTCCTGGCCGGGCTGCAGGATGGCTGTGGACTGTTTGGCATCCTGAATTCATACCAAGAGAGTTTTGGCTTGGCCGGAGCGGGAGGCTGAAATCTGAATTAGACGGAAACATTCCTGGCTGTTTACTAGGATTGTGGGGAATCATCACCATCGGTCCGCTGTTCTGGTTGACAGTGGCTGAAGAGATCCCAGAGCCCAAGGCATTCTGCAAGATGCCCTGGGTAGATGGCATCATGCGGTGGTTTTGAGGTGGAGTCTGCAAAGATGGGCTGCAATCAGTTGGCATTGGCTGGGAAACAGCTGTGAAGAGAGAAGAGACATTCTGTTAGCAAGAGGACAGACTTCTGGGACTTGTGGATTCTATACTCATAATTTACATTAGATTTTCCTTGGTTCTATTTTTAACCATTCCAAACAACCAGCCAAGCTAGTTTCTCTTTTTTACCAAAATCATGAAGTTATTCCCATCTAATTAACAGTTCAAACATAAACCTGCCTTAAGAGTCAGATTACATGCTTAAATTACATGGTGCAACTCCTGCTGGACTGTTACACTTTCAGACTCAAGAAGGGGACTGGAGGGTGTTTGCATTTTCTGCATATGAACAAAGGATTCCCTGCACATAGAAAAGTATCTTATTTGGAATTAGGCTAGACTAGAGCCTTATCCCTAAGAGTCCAGTCTTCTTGTCAGTGAGAAAGTAGAAGTGTATCTGGGACATTGTTCAAACCAATTTAAAGACAAAACAAAACAAATTTTACTGTTCAGCTCTCTCTAAAAGATTTCAAGGTTAGTTGTTGTTTTTTTAATTAAAGAGCGCTGCCACTTCTGTTCCATCCCTGATAAGTGAAAATTCATTCACAGCTAGCATGTTTCCCACCTCATTCCAAATGTATAACTCCAAAATATGAAATGTGGGCTTTAGATAGCTTAACTTCTCAGAATTGCTGAAGCTTTAGTCTAAAAATGCACAACTTGCATTGCTCTATTTCATTCATGGTCACAGAGTCCAGACTACCACTGCCCAGATGGTCAATCTATTTCAGAGGTCTCTTCTTTTTATAAGGAGCGGCCCAGCTTATACAACTCAGTAATGAAGGGCATGATAGAGTATTACAGAATTTCTTGTGAATGTTTTTCTTGGAATCCTTGAATTAAGCACAGCACGCAGAAGCTCAAGCTTTTGAGCTGATGCTCTTTCACTCCTTACCAGGAAATTGATTCATCTGCTGGCGTACAAAAGGGCCCCTCTGCTCAGAGGCCACTCCTATCATGCCGTGCCTCTGCTTTTCCTAGGGAAAAAAAGAGAAATAACGGTCACATCAGATAAAAGGTCTCACTGCTAACTCCAATGATCTCATTAAGTACGACTGAGTATATTCCACATGGAATGGGAAAGAAAAATAAGAAAATGTACTCCTTTCTCCTTTTCATCTGCCACTTCAACTCACATCAAATTCTTTCAAATGGCACCTTTATAATACTCTCCTCCTCTTGCTTCCTCTCTCTCTCAGAAAAGCATTTAAAAAATCTAAGATTTTCATATCAATATTCATTACCACATTCTGTGATGATCCTAATTCGGCTCCTTTCCTTAAGGCTGTTGGGAAGCAACATAATTCTTTAATTTAATTTAAACTGAATAATGACAGCTGGCATGGTATAATGGTTTCAGTGTTGGACTAGAACTTCAGGAGGCCAGGATTCAAATCCCCACTCAGCCGTGGAAACCCACTAGGTGCCCACAAGCAAGTACCACTCTCAGCCTCAGTGGAAGGCAATGGCTAACCTCATGTGAATAAATCTTGCCAAGAAAACCATAGGATAGGGCTACTGTACGTCACAGTTGACTTCAAGGGACATGACAATGACGGCAAATATTCGTGGCATGAAAAGCCACAACAACATGTAAGAGAAACCATGGTCATGTTCATTCACCCAGGATGACAAGCCAAGGTTTTTTATTACAAAAATGACCCTTTTTCAGGGGAAGAGATCAAACCTTTCTGCTTTTGATTTAGGGCAAACTTCCCCAACTTCATGCCTTCCAGATGTTTGGGACTTCAACTTCCACAATCCCTCACCACTGGCCATGTTAGTTGGACCTAATGGGAGCTGCAGTCCAAAGCATCTTGTGGGGTTCAAAGTTGGGAAGGAGTCCCTAGGATGATTCCAGACTATTATTCTGAAATTGCCCTGAGACTTGCACTAAATTTTATGGAACCCAAGATGACAACATCCTCTGTTTGAGGAGGAGAGGCCCTCTTAAAAATAACATCACCCACTGGATGGCCGCACAGGAGAGGGCTTTTTCTTGCATTGCCCCCAGATCATGGACACGTCTCTCAGACCTGTCATCAGTTCCTACTCTTGCTGCATTGAGGAAGGTTATGAAAACACATCTCTTCAAAGCGGCCTTTTCAACTGGTTCTTCTGCTCTGCTTTCTGCAACCGGACTTTTTAATAATAATAATAATAATAATAATAATATTTATTTATACCCCGCCCCTCTGTTAAAACAATCGGGGCGGCTTACAAAATTTAAAATACAATAAAAATAAAATCCCTAAACACCCCCACTCCCACCCTCCCCCATAAAAAAACATTAAACAAATATAAATTAAAAACAACTAATCTAAAATCACATTTAAAACTATAAATACAATAAAATAAAATAAATGGCCAGCAGGCTAGAAGAGGCCAGGATCCCCTGAGGCCGGGATCTAATTAGGAAAGGCCTGCCGAAAGAGATCCGTCTTTAGTGCTTTTTTAAAGCCACCCAGGCTTGTTATCTGACGGATCTCATTCGGCAGGTCATTCCACAATTTGGGGGCGATTACCGAAAAGGCCCTCTGGGATCATCAGATCCCAGTCATCAGTGCGCTTGCAGAAAGCGCGGGATGAATCCTTCCTGAATCTTAGTTTGCGAAGAAAAGCCAGAGAGAGAGAGAATATTTATTTATTATTTATTTAGAGAATTTATACCCCACTCTTCAGCCAAACAAGGCTCACAAAGAGGTTTACAAATTGTTATTTGACAATTGATTATTACAATCATTTATAGGTGTTATTGCTCCGTTTGTTTTTAAATTGTTATTTGTGATGTTGTTAGATACCTTGAGTACTATTTCAAGTGGAAAAGCAGGATAAAAATCAAATAAAGAAACAAAACATGTAACAACACCCATGCTTCCCCACTGCTTGTTTCATTTTTTAAACTACCAAAAATGCATTCACTAGGGAAAGACAGAACATCTTCACTGTTCTTTTTAACTGGTAGTGATGAGAGTCATCTATCTGGTAGCACCCAACCACATTCCCCAAGACAATAGCAACTGTGGTTTATTCTAACTGTGGTTAGTTAAAAGAACCTGAATAAAGCCCTGTTAACGCCTGAACCAAGAGTGACCTATGGGCTCCATGTTCAAACCCTACTGGAAACCCTCCCTTTCTCAAATGATCAGGTCTCACACACACTCACATTCATCCATTCTCCTCTATGATATCAGCATACTCTTTTGGGCACAGAATTGGGAATCTCTGTTTTCATTTGCAGAGAATGCAGTCTCCAAGCAAAATTAGGATTTGTAATCACTTTAAAGAGTGATAGCAGTTCATGAAATCTCAGAATTGGATAGGGGTGCACAGTACAAGACTTCCAATGATTAAACAGTATATTGAAATAATAACTTACACAGAAAACGATATATGATATACCTGCTGCATTGATAATGAATTGTATGTTTGATATCAAAAGCTTCTTTAAAAAGACTGCAGTCTTGAAAGGCATCTTTAAAAATGCATTGAGCAAATAAATAAACAAGGAAGTGTGGTTAACTGGAATCACTTAATCATAATGGTCAAAGAAAGCACAAAACTGTGTGTTTTGACACAATGTGCACATGCGGGTATTCTAGGCTGATCCTCAAGGAATTTGTTCCTCACTTTCCTTTGAGGTCATATCAAGCTCGCTATATTGCCCTGGTCAATATCTGGGATTACCTAATTAAGAAGTAATTTAATTGGGATCCCCAGCCAGGTATATAAATATAAACCCCAGGTTCTTCAAATCCCAACAGAGTAGTATAATCAGGTATTCTATGCACTCCTAGCTTACTTTTTCCTCTGGATTCATGCAACCTCAACTTGTCTTCCCCTTCGGCCACTTCTGCCATCAACTGTTCTTTTCTGCTCTACCCTGGTGTGATCATTTATTTGATCAAAGATATTTCACACACCACTGCTAACAAAGGACATGAGGGGGATGAAGGATGGCTTCTACTGCATGATTTTATTCAAATACCACAATTACTGAGCTAGCTTCACAGGGATAGTAGCATGGCAAGTTCAAGTCCATCATGCTCCAGTAATAATTTGAAAAGTTTCTCCCCTCAAATAGCAGTCCTACAAGCTGCTATACAGTTTCCCAGAGAGGCTACGAGACCAACCTGTAGCTGCTGCTGCTGTCGTCTCATTATCTGCTGCTTTAGAAGATGGTTCCTCATGGTATAACCATTCACCATGGTTGTAGATGGTGCAGGCACTGTACCTGCATTTGGAACAGCTCCTGGCTCCTGAAGTCTAGTAACAATCCCAGGTGTTTGGTCCTGAAAAAAAGAAAAGAAAATTATACCTAAGCAGATTTCACCAGGACGATTATATATATATATATATATATATATATATATATATGGTGGTTTTATGTTTATATTATATATTTAACCACCATATATATATGGTGGTTATATATTTAACCACCAGCTCACACAATTTTGAAATGGGAGCAGGATTAAGACAGCATCTCAATTCCAACATCACATCAAATCATTGATTGCACTAACTAGCTTGGAAGCTCAGACTGTGGTTTAGTTACCATACTAAACAACCATGATTCAGAGCAGCTTCTATGATTTGGTTTTTAGCATTTCTGTCTCTCTTAGATACAGAGCAATAGTCACAGCTATGCCTTTTGAAATCACATGCTCTTCTCCCCTACAATTAAGCTCCCTTAACCAGGGCTTGGTGTAATGTGTCTGTATTGAGCAAGCACATTCCTATCTAAAAGACAAGAGTGATGCTGCATTTAAAAAAAAGCAGCACTTCAGAAAAATCAAACAAAAAGGACATCCTGTCATACAGGTTTTCTAACAACCATTAATCTGTTTAACTGCATTTCAAGAGAGACATCTTTGAAAATTGGGGAAAGAGGTGGTCACATATGTCATCCTCACAGGTTAGAAATCAGGCATATGTGTGGCTAAGCATATGCACAGGTTGCCAGTTATTGCCAGCTAACAACTTTTGCAGACATTTTCAAGACATCAACATTACCAAATCATGCTCCGGTGAAATAATGGCTAGTATTTGCTTGGTGACAGATACAAGTGTAACTGCCCAGTTACACATCCATATGTATTTGGGAGGACATTGAAGGAAGAGGTTTCCTGGTGTGCAACAGCAGCCACGGGGCTTGTGGGTCCTGCTCTGTCTTCTCAGCCACTAACTGGCTGTTGATGTTTGCCTGGGGGCAGTCCGGCTGCCCTTTCACACCTACAAGGTTGTTGCTTCTTAGCAAAGGGATCTTGTAGCACCTTTGAGACTTACCATACTGAGAGAAAGACATTGCAGCATAAGCTTTCATAAATGGTCTACTTCCTCAGATGCATGTAGCAGACCAAATCTATGGAAGCTTATGCTACAACTTCTCTCTCTCCCCGTCTCAAAGGTGCTACAAGATCCTCTTGCTTACTGATATTCCAGACTAACATGGCAATGTCTTTGACTTCTTCCTTGGCTATGAGAAGTCAGCCAGAATACCCTGGGAACACCTCTGCAGCTGACTGGTGGACAAGCAGAATAACCTGTGTCCATAAGCACCATGGCTGCTGTTGTGGATCAGGGGAAGGAAATTTTCTCTGCCCCCGCCCCAACCCAGAGAAAATATGTGCTTCACCAAAGTACTTAGTGGAACACAGCCACTGGAACATAGGCAGTATAAGACAGAGGAAAAAGTGTTTGTATTTGTTCTTTCAAATGATGAAAACTGAGGAAACACACACACTTTCCCAAACTTTATTCAGATAATGACATCATCTTAGTCAACGTGCAAGAGCTATTCCCTATTGTTACGCCTACATGCCTGCTTTTCTTAGGGGAAGGGATTTCCACTAAGAAAATCACCAGACTATCTTCTACTGGTAAGAAGCATACAAACCACTGAAACGCCAACACCAATCAAAATCCTGCAAAGTAGTTAATGTGCCACAACTGGGGGACTGTATTTACTACTGAATTCAATTGTGTCACTTGAGCTAATGCTAATACTCTCTATTATCCTATAAATTCCTTGTTTAGAAACCAGGAGAAAACACCCCTGAATCATAGGGTTCGTGGGGGGACAAAGAACCATCAGGGTGAGATGAATGGCTTGTGCTGCCTTGTTTCTTATGATTTCTTCAGGAAGTCCTAGTTATACAAGGTAGATCTCACAGTAAGAAACACAAGCTGGCTCCTCTGCGTTGGTGGCTGGGTATCTTTCAGGCCCCCAAGACTGCCAAGAGGACCTATAGCCCCAACATAGTAACTAGTATTCTGCCATGGCACAGAAATGTCAGCCTGGAAGAATTCTTCATTTGCACATCCTGATTTTCCAAGTTCAGGGAGACCTGCTGAGGATGCCTTGTGTCTGGGCCGCTAGCACAATGAAGGAGGAACTTAGATTGTCTGCTCCTTTGCCACCATCTGCCTCATAATCTATTTCAGCCTCTAGTACCACTGTACATTATTGATGACATGTTGTTATTATTGGCAGGGAAACTGTGTACATTGTATAGCTAGCTCAGTCAAAACTGGGCCACACTTCCTTTGTTTGCCAAATGGAAGCCTGCATCCTTTGTTTGAGCATCGGTGTTATCAGGAGATAAGCAACCAAGAAAAGGGTAGGTGCCTTTTGACATCTGACAATTAGGATCATGCTAAAACGAAGAAAACAGGAAACCAGCAAGGAAACTTTGGGTTGTGTTTATGGAGAGCAAAGTGGAGTGGAAGTGGGTGTAGGCGGGAGAGACACAGAAAAGGGGGCATGTGGCATCATGCAAAGAAAGAAACACCACTGCATCACATTGGGGCAGTTTTGTTTTTCTTTATAGTTATTATTACCAAAAGAGGTCATTTAGTTCTACTGCATCTTTTTTTTTTTCTTTTTCTTTCTTGGTCATAGCATTGGCCTATTATGCACAACTACAACTGTCAGAAAGCAACACTGCTTACTAGAAGACAATATTCTGTACCTCATGCTGTGCTTCCTTAGCATCTTTGTCTGCAGAACCTCTTGCTTACCTGGAACTTCATGTTATTAGAAAACTTTTTTTTTTTTTTTTTTTTGCTGCTGGGAGCCTCAGACTGTCACTCCCACTCTCGTTTCCTGCTTCTCATCCTCTCCTCCTTTGACTCACGCAGAGAACAGGGGCGGCTCCAGAGGTAAACCACCAAGATTGGACATTTGCCCAGCCCCAACACCCACAAAGGGGTGCCCTGTACTCTGTCACAGTGCTGCCGTTTTCACTGGAAACACAACACAGTTCGAAGCAGCCCGAGTGCAACCCTTCTTGTAGCTAACTGAGGTATAGTGTGGGTACCCTATCCAAGCCACCTCCCTCCAATCCTGAAGCCAACACAGACAAAATGAACAGGATGCATTTGAGTCAGAAAAAGTTCTCTTGAGGCTCACGCCCTGTTTGTACACTGGAGGTTAGTCTGCAGTTCAGCTTTGACTAAATATAGGTTGCCTGCAGGGGAAAAATTCAAAAGAGGATTGAATTTGCTCACACGATGCTTAAAGCACATTCAAAGTGCTCATACCAACTTGCCCCCAACCTGGCTGTTTATGTATGCACTGAAGCAAACAGGTTTTTCATGGGATGATCACCGGGACTTTTTGCTGAGGGCAACTGCCTTAATGAAGCCCATTATGAAGGTGTGTTCTAGCTGACAGAACACCCACCTTGGTTCAATTTTGATTCTGTTTCACTTAGAAAGTAATACTGATTTTCCCCACCCTCCCCATATTAGTCAGGGAAATTAAGTGTACAGCTCAGCACTAATTACAGCAATAAAATGGCTTTAATTATATAAAGGTGTTCTGTACATGTCCTGCTGCAATAAAAGCAATCAGATTCATTTGTAAGGTTGCAGGAAGAGATGCAGTGTTTCAGGGTGAGGTCTATGCCTATAAACTTAGCTAGCGTATACTGTGGGAGAAGCAATTTTTTTTTAAAAAATACTCTGAAACATTACATTCAGAATAAACAACAACAAAAGTTCTTTATTTTCACCACTAGTGGGAACTACAGTATTTCCTTCCCCTAAGATAAACAGTCAGGCAAGTGTAATAAATAACTAAGAATAGCTTTTCCACATGACCAAGATGAAACTGTTATCTTAATAAAGGTTAAGTTTGTGTGTTTCCCCAATTTTCCCAAGGAAACTCATTTGCCTTCTCATTCAAAGGGCAGCTCAAACACGGTTAAGACATAATACAAATTATGAGAACTATTGGCCCATTGAAGAATTGTTATGTCTATCTATAGCCTGCCTTTTAGCAGAATACTCAGTTTAACTGAGTAAATATGTTCTTGCAAACTTCAGCAGAGGTATGAAAGTTAGTTCCTCATATTCTCTTTCTTGATACAGTAACACACCAGAAACAAGGTCATCCCAGAAAAAGAAGCCCTTTAATTTGTAGTTACATCGATTATCATTTCCTCTCATTGAACACAATTGAACCAATCCCCCAATTAAAGTTTACAGTCATTTTAAAAAAATCACCAAACACAAAATCACTGTACTGTAGAAGATGTTCCACAATATCACGATGGATGATGTATGCTGAATAAAATTCAGATTATTTAAAAATCACAGTTTTATGAGTTTATAGATCTAAAGGTTGGTTAAATGCCAGACTGCATTCAAAACACAGGAAATAGGAGGTTTTTAGTGTTGCCTTCTCACCTTCCTCCCCCCATCCAATATAATAGATTTTTTATTCAACAACTCAGTCTTAAAATCTCACATTTAAAAAAATGTTAATCAAAATGCCAACTGTATGTGCCTAGAATTCTGAGCAAGTTTGAGTCTCTAAATAAGTTGGCACACTCACTTTCTAGATGAAAAAAATATTGATGGCCATGTTGGTTTGAGTTTGAGTGGCTTTCGAAAGCAACCAGGCAGAGCCAAGTATCTCAGAAAGAACTGGACTTGCCAGACCAAGAATGAGCCAAGATTTCAGGGCTAAAACCTGGGGTCCCTGGTGATGTAACAGTGGGCAGGCCTTGTGATGTCACAGGATGGGCTCCAGTGATGTTGTAGGGGGCAGCCCATGGTGATGTCATTAAGTTCAAGACATTATCATCAACAACTAAGTTGTTCAGAAACATGTAATTCAATTAAAAATTCCAAATCTTACAAATGAGAAGATGTTTTTCGGTTGGAAATTGGGTTTTCCAAGTTCTGTGTTGAACAGAAAGAAACAAAACCCCCAAATATTCCCAACTCATTTTTAACCGACAGTGTTTTCCAAGTGCTGCATTTATCACATGGGAGTTGTAGTCTAACCAAAGAATGATTTCCAAGCAAAAATAATGTTTTTCAAACTGCTTGTAATGGATTGCTCCCATTAAACAAAGCCCCTCATTTTAGTTCTCTTTTAAAATCTCATTCCCCAAATCATCACCACCACCATGACTTCAATCATCCTATTAATAATCACTAAATATTTTGGGAAGCAGAAGGTGATGATGATGACAATATCGGTGGCTCATGAATCAGCTCTACATACTGACTGTTCTCTTGCACTGAACCTAATTCTGGCTTTTGTTCAAACAGCTTTGAGAGGAGAGAGGAGAGGAGGGGGGTAGGTAGACCCCCTTGAGGATCTACAACAGTTGCTCTCAATCAACTTGCGACCCAACAACACAGAATGCACATTCTTGTACTACTGTTACCCTGAGACTTTTCACACTGAGGACTGGAAAAGTGGGCCCAGGCTGTGAGACTCTGAGCTAGGCCCTGAGATCTGGGAACTATAGAAAGAATCTAACATGAGTCTGACACGGCAGGAAAAGAGATTTGCCAGATCTCAATCTCCTTGAACAGGAGACTTAGCATTGATTTCAGCACCGGGAGTTATTTTATCATAATTCAAGCCACTGTCATGATCTTCATGGATCACAAGGTTGGACAGAAATACTGTATACAGTTGTCCCTTCATATTCGCTGGGGTTTGGTTCCAGGACTCCCTGTGGATACCAAAATCTGTGAATACTCAAGTCCCATTATATGCAAAGGCATAGCAAAATGGTGTCCCTTATATAAGATGGCACAATCAAGGTTTGCTTTTGGGATTATTATTTTTTAAAGAATATTTTCAAGCTGTGAATACTTAAATCCATGGATACCAAATCTATGGATACGGAGGGACAAGTGTATATCAAATGAAAGAGATTTTAAAAAATAGAACACAGTGGGATAGGCCTCCCTTTCTTTTCAGAAAGCTTAACGACAATGAGGATGGCCTTAAGTCTTTTATAGTCTATAGCAATAGGGAATCTTTGGCTATAGGGAATCTTTAGCTTTCCAGATTAGTGTACTACTATTCCCATCATACCTGATTATTGGGCAGTCTGGCTTTGGCTGATGGGAACTGGAATCTAGCCCCAGAATCTCCAGCCCCATTTTATAGGTCTACCATCCAGTTTGGAGAAAGTTCACCAAGTGCATAATGCCACACTTCAACCACCACACATGTCATAAATGGGACAAGAACACGCCTAGCAGCAGATGCATGATCCTGTTCAATAGGCTGGTCTTACTCTGGCTCCTTCAAGAGCAACAGCAGCTAAAAGAACAAGAGAGGCGTTCAAGGAATTTCCTGTCTCACTATCATTAAGGTCTCTTGTTACTGGAAAAGCACTATTATTGCAACAGCTCTGGAGCTTGGCTCATGTGCAGTCAAACTTGCAAGGAAAAAAATTGCTATGCTCCTCTGGACTGAAGTTTTCTCAGTCTTGGCTGCTGCATTCTAGTGCTTTAGCCTTTAGGCACTGAAAGTTCCAAAACCTCCTGCCATGATGAGTCAGAACAAGCCAAGCTGCCTGTCGCTGCCAATTCCCGCATCCTATCAAAATGTTCACTTCTGGACTAAGAGATGCAGATGATCAGGGACTGTTTCCTGATCCTCCCACCACCACCAGTTAGAGAGTCATTAATCTCAGTTTTGGTAGACATATTGAAGTTTATGGCCCAGTGGCAGTTTGGCCCATTCCTATGCAGGGAGAAACAAGGGGGACATGAACATTTTATTTTTGGTATTCCACAAGTACAGGACTATTGAATGTTAGGGGATGGCCAAATTCCCAGGATAGGGATTTCAAGAACTAGCCACCAGGTACCTCAGCAGGCTAGAGGCTAGAATAAGTCTAGCAGGACAATTACTGGATTTTGCTATAGAGGTTAACCTAGATTGTGTAAAGAGTTTCATTTCAGTGACCCAGTAATATAGGTATGATTCCCCCTCCCCCAAAAAAGAAACTTGCATTTTTGTTAACACAAAGTTGTAGATACTGAAATGCATCCAGAGGAATAGGGTAGCCTCTCCTCTAATAAATAGAGACCCAGCCCAGACTGTTTTAAACAAGCAGCTGCCCCTGCATTTGTTTGGGAAACACCACAAAACATCACTTCTTTGGTTTTACAATATTTAAGGAGATTTGACAGTAATCGACGAGAATAAGAGAGATTCTTCCCAGCCCCATCTTGATTTTATTTTCCGAGTTGAAGGGGGAATTCTCCTCACTGTCTGAGCAGCAAACACAATAATGGTACATTTCCCAGCTTCTGAACCACTATACTCTTTGGGGCAGGTGGTCTTAAACAACCTTACATTTGCTTTCTTGTTTGTTAGAGATTCCTTCCTTTCGTTTGCTTCCCCTTCCAGTTCAGAGATGCCTTTAAAGATAAAATTGAGCCTTTTTGTTCCGAAATCTCTTGAAGCTTCTCTTGGTTTGTTTTCCTACTTCTCTTTAAACACTAGCATTGATAAACCCATGTAAGCTCAGCAGGGCCCCTGTTTCCCTCCCCGCTTCCCCATTTACTTGATATATAACCATGTGAAATACTGTCAGACTCAGGTTTCCAGGCTTATCTTGGAGGCTGCCAGTCAAGGGAAAGCTTTGTTTGAAGTCTGTAAGTGATCTGACGGGGCAGACAGTTTTGTTAGGAGCAGTGCTTTCAAGTTCTTCTTTCTTCTGTCCTTACAAGCTCTGGCCCAGTGCCTCACACAAAGCCAACCTGACTTCTTTGATGGAAACAGCAACAGGAGCACAGCACCTGGTTGGCATTTATATCAAGGGCTGTTTTGCCCTCATAAAAAGGTAAGAGCTGTACCCCCCTGCATCTCCATAAAGCGACCATTACACTGTGTCCCATTCAAAGGGGGAGAGAGACCTTGCACAAGCGTATCTTCAAAATCATCTAAGCTGCCTTAATAAGCTAGGCAGGTAAACTAGATTTCATGTCACAGAGACATCAAGGCCATACCTGTGCCATATTATGTCTAGAGCAGCCATCTCAGTTTCTGTTCAGTTCACACAACAATAAAATAAAATAAAATAAAAAGTTAATAGGCTGTTTTTGTCCCATTCTTTTTGCTTCTTTCTTCTCCCCCCTCCCCACACTTTAATATGGGGGTGAGATCTTCTTGAAGTGTCAAGTCCTCAAACTGTCCATTGCACTTTCTCTATTGCCACACAGACTGAGCCATACCACCAATAAATTACCACTGCCTTTCAGTTGCTGGCAGTATTACAAATGTGGTAGGCTTCCCTATCTATATTCAATACTTTTCCAAACTGGCAGTTCATTTAATTTTGGGCCCTGGCAGTTGCTTTGGACCCTAGTTCTCCTGCTTACCCTTCTTGTAATTGTTATTTCTGTGCCTTTAAGTCACAACCCATCATAGGGTTTTCTTGGCCAGACTGATTCAGAGGGGATTTGTCATTGCCCTCCTCTGAGGCTTAAAGAGTGTGACTTACTTAAACTCATCCAGTGGGTTTCCATGGCTGAGCAGGGATTTGAACCCTGATCTTTCAGGGTCCTAGTGCAACACTATACCACATTGATTCCCAGTTTACTATCCTGCAAAACAACAGTCACCTACAAATGTATCTCACACATACCATCTTTACCCTCACACCAGCATTACTTCTATACCTATCCACAGCTGAAGCTCACAACAACAACAACAACAACAACAATAATTTATTTATACCCTGCCCCTCTGCTAAAAACAATCGGGGAGGCTTCCAACAATTAAAACGCTACAATGCCGACTAAAAGCACCACCCATCCCCACCCTCCCCCATAAAAAGACATTAAACAGTATAAAATTAAAACCACCTAACTAAAACCACATTAAAAACAAATATAAACAAGACTAAAAAAAAAAAAAAAAAGGCCAGGAGACGCAGCTCCTGAGGCTGGGATCTAATCAGGAAAGGCCTGCCGAAAGAGATCCGTCGTTAGTGCTTTTTTAAAGCTACTTAAGCTTGTCATCTGATGGATCTCGTTTGGCAGACCATTCCATAAATTGGGAGAGATTACCGAAAAGGCCCAAAATGCAAAAATAATAGCAAACAGGGACTACTGATCCAGCCACTTCAAGGTTGTCTATACCAACTGGCAACAGCTTTCCAGACTCTACGGCAGGAGTCTTTCCCAGCTCCGCCTGAAGACACTGGGGATGGATCCAATGATCTTTTGCATTCCTTAAATCAATCTACAGAAAGCTAGAGATTTTCTCATTTAGCTTGATTCAGCTATCAAGACTCTCTCCCCGCCTCCTCCTGTCCTCAATCCCTGACACCGCACTCTTATTCCTGCTGAGGGCAGCTTGCCTATAAATCCAGCAATATCTAAAAGCTTCATTCATCTCGCTCTTGGTGTTTCAGCTGCTAGTCCTTCTGACTGTCTCTACAAGGTTGCACTAACCCCAATGACAAACTGCCCCACCTTGTGGCTACCTATAAAGCAGGATTTGACTTGTGTAATCAGTTTGTTGTGTCAAGGCAGGTGCACGCTAACCGTGGGGCTGATGAAGTTCAGGGGAGTCAGGTAATTGCACATGCAGCAGAAACCACCTTCAGAGAAAAGTGACAGCTAGATGCAGCGTTTATATGTATGAAATGCAGGAGGCGGTAGCTGCGATGGGAAATCTGATAAAATCATTGTGAAAGGTTTAGTGTCAGTCTCATATGGGAGCCAGCAAAGAGAAAATGTGGTATCCTACTTTTCTAGCTGCCCCATTCCATTACAATTACAAGGCAGTAGAAGAGGAGCAGGCAAAAATGTTTTAAATGGATGGACTTTTGTTGGGGTAGGGAGAGAACAAAAGACATGTTAAAACTGACTCCATCCCAAATCTTTTGAATCTGAAGCCAAGTTCCTGTTCTGTGCCCGACCTTTTCATGTTTCAAATAATCTCTTATCGCTGATCAGAGATAAAGGCAGAAGGAACCTGAAGGCTGGATGGGAAAGAAATCCGATTTAAAGATTGATGTGTCAAATATATAAGCTCACAGACTTCATCAAGTGACTCTGAAGTTCCAGAATATATTCAAAAACTTGATGATCCCACTATGCAGAGATTGTTAAATATCATCTGGGCTAGGAAGATGGCACCTAAATAGAGCAAAGGGGTGCTACTGCATATTCTAGACCTGGGGTGGAATTGTGTAGCCTTCCAGATGTTGTTGGATTGTAACCCTACTGGCTATACTAGCTAGGGCTTCTGGGAGCTGCAATAACATGGGAGGGGGTGTCGAACTAGGATTCCCACCCCGTTCCAGGTCTATAAAAAGTTTTAGCAGAGATGGAATTAATTGTTTGGGCCAAAATGCTATATGTGTTAATACTGTGGGGTGAAATATGGGTACAGCCCTGGATATTTTGCTGGGTGGGTAATTTGTCCTTCCAGTCTGTAGCTGATTGATATCACTGATTCTAATGTGAGGGACACGATAGAAAGATCCTTGCAGGAAAATATAGCAAATAAGAGTCCAAGTTTTTTACAGAGACCATGATCAACTCATGTGTTGTTCATCAACAAGTTTTTGAAAACGACAATACACATCCCCAAAGACCAAGCCCAGGAAAATGCACTTGCTTGTTTGCCTTTTGGAATATTTATACCCTCAAGGTTACCTCCCAAGGCAGTTTATAATAATTCCACACAAAGAAGCAAAAAGAAAAGGTATTGGAAGTATATGGGGGTCTTGGATCCCTCCTTCTTGAATTCAACACTTGAAGAGTTATAGGAAAAACCTGAAACACTGCTGTATGCCAATCTTTTCTTTCATGCTCCTATGCAAACCCCACCTCCATAGTTTGATCTCAGTGATCAACTCTTGCAACAAACACATAAAAGGCACTTTGGGATATTGTTTGATGGTTCTCCTCTGTTGCTCTTGGCATGCCATTTACTCTCCCTTTCTGAGCCTGACTTGACCCTCAGAGCAACTCTGACCTACAGTCCCACAGGATAACTGCTTAGTCCTGATTCTGATAATCTGGGTTTCTCCAGTATGCTTCAGCTGCAGATTGAATGGGCCAGGGATTTTTAAAAAAACAAACTTTGGAGAATGTAGGGTGGGAGAACCCTCTGATAAAAAGATTTTTTCCCTTTTAGAATGAATTAAATGCTTTTAAAGGCAAGGCTTGACTCACTCAAAATGCCAAGAACTGCAAAGTATGAAGATTTCTATGTAAAAGAGTCGGCAGAAATAGAAAATGGTAACGCCAGTGCCTACCATATAAAACACTCAGATAAAAGATATACTTCTCCACCTAGTTATGAAACCATCTTCATGGGAGGAACATAAAGGGGAACTTCATTTAGTTGAGATGAAACATACTACTCAAGACTTCAGTATTTTCAAGGTTGAGATAAACTTTATCGAAATATGCTACCAGACCAATCCTGAAGATTGTGACCATTGATTTATTACAAAATGTGTTGTTTTCCCTACTACTCAAAGGGCAAAAATTAAGAGCATGTGCTTATTTTTGCAACTCTCTCTTTAGTTTAGGGTATAGTTACAATTTTGCTTGTACAAAATTAAGATTTTTACATTTTTGAATTTCATAAACATGCCAGATAATATGATTCAATGCAGTAAGTGTATATGTTTCATACGTCTACATAACATCTATTTTTTTTCTGGAAAAATGTTTAAAACACATTTTTTGTATGGTTTAATAATGTCCAGCAATGGTAAATCTTTAGGTTCAGCCAGCTGCTCTTAGATGCCACTTGTGAACCAGTATTATGAAGAAATTACAAGGGATGTATACATAGCAGAGTACAGTACTCTGGCTTCTGAAAGATGGTGATGGAAACTAGGCCCTTTCACAATAGACCAATATAGCAAATATCATTCCATTTTAACTGCCATGGTTCCATCACATAGAATCCTGGGGTTCGCAGTTTAGAGAGGGGCATTTTGAATTTTGTGCCAAAGACCTCTACTGCCTCACCAGACTACAAAGTCTAGGATTCAACAGGCTATAGCCAGGGCAGTTAAGAGTGGAATCATAATACGCTATTAGGGGTTGTCTAGACGGTAAAAATACTCCTCATAGAATTTGCATAAAATACCTTTTGTTCCAATGAGATCCAAACGAGTTTCACAGTATTTGGAGGGGGGGGCAAAAAGCCATATACTGTGTGGGAACAGCCTTAGCATATTTTTGCAAAGTTTTTAAAATAATGCACAGATTTGGACATCCAATTTGGAACACTGCACATTCTTGGGAAAGGCAGAAGTCGACAGCGGTTTGATCTGACTTGTGGGAGGTGGGCACGCTTTCTGGCAAGGAAGGGGCTGGAAATGCCATTTTCACATTTCATATTATTGAGTTTGTGCTTTTTTGCTGCACTGAGGCAACCAAAGAGCATTTTTTTATAAGTGGAAGACTGCACTTTCGTACCTTTGATTTACAAGTTAAAAAATATACACTGTGCAGCAGCAATAACAGGTATGGAGAATAATAATGCACTGTATTCTCGGCCACCATTTTGATTCACAGGCATGGATCTGTGTGCATTTCAAACGTAGACAGCTTCGCATACACTTGATTGGGGGTGGGGGAACCACCATGGAGATAAATTAGCACTCCTGTGTATTTGCGAGAATGTGTATCAATCTGCATTATTTCTTCTCGTCTAGACAAACCCTTACATTTGTGTAGTGAGAATGAGCCCCATTTCCAGGTTTTTCTCTGCAGAGGGAAAGGACAGAAAGAACTGCAGGTATGTTCAGGGGCTGGTTGGCTAGAGAAAAAGATATATCAGCCAAATCCCAAAACACTTAGCATTTCAAATGTGGTACACTGACCAATATGGAGCTGTTAACCTTTAGAATGACTCCATGTATACAAAACACCACATTATGGTACAGACCTTACCTACTTTTCCATCCCACAACTTTCCAGCTCATCCTCCCAAAGCATTAGTTTACTAAGACTGAATGTGCCTGGATTCCTCTACCTATGCCAACTTGATTACTAAGTGACTAGATATTAACTATAGTTGATTAGTTCATACGTTGGAGGAATATCTGCTTTCAGGGATTGTTTCTTCTCAAGCAGATTTCTTCCATTAGGCTACATATATGTGTGCATGCATATGTGTGCATGGCTCTTATATATATGTGACATCTTCATTGTGTACTTGATGCAATGAATGAATACTCCTCTCAACAAAGTCATATGCTACACAGCATATTTTAAGCTATTTAAGATGCCACACGATGCTGTTTGCTTTTCCACAACCAAATACATTTGCAAATGTTAATTACCAGAGCTATGGATTGATGAACGGATGGAGTCAGTGCCTGCCTGGAGAATTCACCTAGCTCTTTTATTAAAGTCAGCTAACTGGCTACCAATACCCCAGATCCTTAAGCAGAAAGTCCCAAAGACTGTGTGCATTTTGATTTAAAAAGGGCAACTATCTTAGCATCTCCTGCTTGAATGTGCAATTAGAGCACACCCAGCAGAAAAGCTCAAACGCAGAAGTCAACAGCCATATCATTCACACAAAGATCAGAGTTCTTCCACCACTGCTTTCTGCAATGTCAACACTCCAAAATCATCCCAGACAGCAATAATATGCATTTACTCAATGCTTTTCAAGTATTCAAAGTGTTTCCACTGCATTTTTCTCAGCAATCCTTGCAAAAATTCCATAAGACAGCTGAGCATCACCAGCCTTCTGATTTGTGTGGTCGAGGCTTAAAGCTGCCTAGTAAGTTCACAGCAGAAGCAAGATTTGAACCTGTGACTGTCTGGGACAGTCTTTTTAGCCACTGTGTTACACAGGCATGGTGCTTGACATCAGGAAACAGATCTGATGCCCTCGCCTTTATTATCAAAAGACAGAATGCTTAAGAGCCATTCTAACCTGAAGATGATATTGGAAGGGACCATTTTCTCAGAAAAGGGACCATTTTCTAAGAAAAACGGAGAAATGCTTTTGCAAAGTCAATGCAGTATTACCTAAAAGGTGGCACTGAAGTAGGGTGGGGTGGGGTGCGGGATGCAAGAAACAGCCTCCTCTGTTCCTTTTACTGATAGTGTATTTACAAACTGTAGCCGCCTCATTTTTTTTCCTTGTGTCATTTCATTATTACAGAGTTGAGATCACTAGCCATCTGCAGCTTCATTTCATCGAGCTCTGATTTGTCCTTGGAGCAATGTCATCTGGGACGAGAACGGTAGGGGAAAAGAGAGAGAGAGACAGGAAAAAGAAGGGGGAAAATGCTGCTCTCCACCACGGACAGTGCTTTATGCCTTGCTGTAAATACACCTTTCTCCCACTGCTTTATATAATTTTAACACTTCAGATTCTTTGAAATTAAGAAAAACGGCCAGTGTACAAAATACAATCACAAGGAGCTCATAATTTAACTGTTGCATAACACACTCTAAAAAGCAATTCATAATGTTTATTTGTAGATAACAGTAACATTTCAAAGCTGTATGAGATAAAACCTTGGAAATTACTTATAACTTCTAAGGTATTAGTTATGGGTCAAGAAGGACACCCCACTTCTGATCCATATTAAAAATATGTTCTAAATAGCTCTGTATTCCATGAAGGGCAGGGGAGAAAAGGAATTGTTAAGTACTGCAGATGATGCACCAAAACTGCCAGCTGCAAAATATGATCTTACAGTGGTGGATACAGAGCTAATAAAACATTGCTAGGATACAAGTTGGTTTGCCAAAATCAATGGGCCTTTTAGGACTGTTCTCCTTGTATATAATGTCAAGTGATATCAGCATTATGCTGGTAGGCCACAGCCATGCAGGCCTATTCCTCAGGGTGGTGGTGGGAGGCAGTCTGGACCCAGTTTAGGATGGCTATCTCAATCCTTGCCATTTTGTTTCCCATTTTTTAAAACTGGTTCATAAACTCAGTGATACAAAGATTAGTGCATCAAAACTACTACCTTACCAATTTCCAGCTCCCTGAAAAATGAGAGAATGGACAATATCCAGTGCTGAATTTCCATTTGCGCAAAAGCAAAATCTAATTTAAGTTGGGAGGTACAATTCCCCCTACCTGCCACAGCCCCCAAAGGGCTCCAAATCCTGCTATAGAGAGCACAGAGACAAAGGGCTTGTCTATACGGGGGTGGGGACAAATTGCTCTGGAGTAGTAGCAATTCACAACAGCTGCGACCTGTCTTAATGGTTAATAAAGCCCCCATAAACTTTGCATGCCCCCTAGCCAAGATGGCAGCTTGGAGTGAATTACTCACGCTTTTAAATCTGGCTCCATCTTTTTTTTTTAAAAAAGCATTTAACATGGTGCACACAAGCGATACTTCATATTTACAAAAGGAAAAAAAGAGAAAAGAGAGGAGAAGATTGCAGTTTTATTGCCTTACCAACCTCTCACTTAGCCGAAAATCCAACATGGCGGCAGAAGGCGCTTGCCCTTTTTACAAGCCCCACCCTCCATGCTTGTCTGGCCAATCAGCTTGCACTGCCTCTGCACAGCAATGCAAATGCAACTGTCTTAACAAGTGGACATTCACATACCCCACTGATCTTTTTAAAAACTCCGGGAAAAGCTGCAAAGGCTTCCCCAATGGAGTCTAGAGTGGATTTGGCTGCCCCCCTTCCAATTAAGATGCATCAGTGCGAATGTATGTTTAGACAGATCACCTTCCATGTGAATTTTATGAGGACTGTTCTGAGCATATATAATGTCTGTGTCTTGCAGAAGTGCTCAGGGGTTACATTCTACATCCTTTTAGACACTACTCTTACTACCATCATACAAACAACTGATTTGGATTGGGGATGGGGAGAGATCCAGAAAGCGCTTAAGCAAATTGCCCTGGATTGAGTAAGAAGCCTGTGGCATCATTTGGAACAGAACTGACATTTCCTGGACTGGAGCCTTCCACTGTAGCCACAAGACCATCCTTTCTCAACACCAGCTAGTGAAATGAATCATGACACAAATGGATGAACAATCTTGCCTCCCAGATACATCCCTATGAAACAAACTGGCTGCAGCTCAGCTATTTGGCCTGAGATGCTCATGTCCACCTTCCACATTTCCCCTACAGATCTCTTTCATTTTCTCATGGGGTTGCAAAAATGCTAAAACTATCAAGAGAGGGAAGTTAATGAAAGCGAAAGACAGTAACTTGTTAATTATAAAATTCCCTTGCCAAACAGACTTACTTCAGGACAAGGGAGTAGTGATCCAAACACCCACATTTATATGGCCTTTCCTAATATTATGGGTTGGCCCATCTTAGCTTTGAGCCTCAGTGGACAACTAGAACATGCATAAGAACTGAACAGGAATAAAAGGGGCAAACATAAATAGAGTATCAAATGTGTATCACTACTGTATTTTCAGGACACAGGTTGCTCTGCCACTCCTAAGGTGCGGTTCTTCCCATGTGTAAGGTCTCGACAATGCCTCTTATATAGAAATATAACACTAATTCTAGGCTTTCCAAACTTCAATAGCAGAAATGCTTTTTCCTGATTTAAAATGGGGTGGGGCATTAAAAAAAAAAGTTCATAAGATGCCTTGAGGTGTTTCTGCCTAAGTCACAATACTAGATGTGCCTCATCTGTGTGCTTTGGGCTGAAGGCAGCTGTTATTTTCCTGCACATACTCTTAATTCTTGCAGCACATTAGTATGTCCTGTTACTGTGCTAGCCACTAGAATTAATCTGCCTCTGTCCAGCTATGACAAGAGGTTTCCCAGATTTTGTCCGTCACTTGGCTTGTTACCTCCTTAGATATGGATTCCTGGTTTCTCCAAGAGTTCAGCTTGTGCAAGCCTGGCCAAAACAACCCCACCATGTCCTTGTTCTTAACTAATCATGCCCTCTAGTCAGTCATGTGGTAATCCAGCTTGCTCAAGGCATGTTTCTTCAGGAAGCAAGACTTGGGCTTCTTCTGCTTCAGTTAGGTCTTGTAACTTGCTCTTCTCTGTGGCTTTCCAACATACCAGTGGTGGATATGCTCCAGAGCTCAAAGGACCATTTTTGGCCCTTCTGATCCCTGTGGGATGCAATAGTGTACTCAGCAGATCATATTTCAGATAGCTGGAAGTCACCTCTGGGCACAGAAACAGGACATTTGGGGCAGTTTTGTTGTTGTTGTTTTGCGGTGGCTCCCCAAAATAATTTTAAGCTGGAAACAATTTTTTTTTCAGCTGAGATTTTTTTCTTAAACATTGGAGAGGAGGCAAGGGCTTCATGGACACACTACTCCCAAGCTATACACTTCCAACTGCTGCAATAGACACTCTGCTTGTAAATGGCTATATGACAAGCAGAGCAAACACGGTGTAGTGGTGTGAGCACTGGACTAGGACTTTGGAGACCAGGGTTCAAATCCACACTTGGGTCATGGAAACCCATTGGATGACTTTGAGCAAGTCACATTCTCTCAGCCTCAGAGGAAGGAAAAGGCAAAGCACCTCTGAACAAGTTTGCCAAGGAAACCTCATGATAGGTTCATCTTAGGGTCACTGTAAGTCAGAAATGACTTGAGAGACAGAAATTCAGTACGTTCTCATCCAGTGGTACAGTAGCAAATTGTGAAGTGAAGACACTCATCATGACGTCTTCATAGCCTTGTATAAGGGGACTCCAAAACAGCTGTGTTTATCAAAGAGAAATAATATACACACACTGAAGAAAAGCAGTGTGTATGTCAGTACTGTAGTCTATTCGGCTCAGTGGTCAGTCACAGAAGAGTGAAATGCTAAAGGGGTACATAGTGGTTAGTATCATGACCTGGAGAGGCCTAAGATTACACAAGAAAGAGGAAAAGGGACACAGTCTAGCCAAGCATCCTGTTAGTGACCTACTTGCACGTAAGTGCAGGTTATGTGCATTTATGCCCCGTTTTGGATTGGGTGCACAGGGCTAGTTTCCTGACCTTGTGCTCCATCCAAAAACCTCCAGCATCAAGCCTTGGAGGGGCTGCTGCTGCTCTTTTTTACTAGAGGGATGGGGAGAGAGAAGATGATTCAGACCATGAGATCCAGCTACTCTAAGCTCCTGGGGAAAGAAACAGTGGGTGCAACCTATTTTCTTCCCACCATTGAACTGAGACCAGCTGCTCAGAGCTATGCATGCTGAGCTATGTACATATGTAGGTTTTCAGTCCATGCCCTCAAGAAGCCTAAGATGCCTAGTTCAAACATGTACAGGATTTTTTTCCCTAGGCACTCAGGAGAAATTTATAAGTCAACCAATCAATTTTATTTTCCACCAAGAACAGGCCTTTTGTAAAACTAATGGACCGTAACCACTCATTCAAGACTGATCCTGCTAAAAATGTTTAAGTGGGTAGCTCACAATGCTATATTGTTGCTGTGCATATTGATCCACCACCCCCTCCTGCAACAATGAGGAATGCAGCTGAGCTCAGAGGGAACACACAAGTACCACCATTTTGACCCTTGAAGCCATGGCTTCTCTACAGTTGTCGCTGCATATTCACTGGGGTTTGGTTCCAGGACACCCCCGTGGATACCAAAATCTGTGAATACTCAAGCCTCATTATATGCAATGGCATAGCAAAATGGTGTCCCTTACATAAGATGGCAAAATCACGGTTTGCTTTTTGGATTATTATTTGTTTAAGAATATTTTCCAGCTGTGAATACTTAAATCCATGGATACCAAATCTGTGGATACGGAGGGACAACTGTATAACACCACCGGTATTGTACTGTATTTTTATGCCAGGAAACCATGGGTGAGGGAAGAGAGAAAAGAAAGCAATATCACTTTCTACCACCCCACAAACTGAGAGGAATCTCAAAAACCTACCGTATTTATTGAGGCATAACATGAAACGAAGTACAATGTAAATGTGCGACAGGCCTTCCATGAAAATGTCTCATGCAAGAGACATGGAATTAACTCTGTCTCTGACAAAAGAATTCCCTGTTACTCAAAGATGTCACAGGATTTAATACACTTCCTGAGTGTATTTCAATAAAAGGGTGTTCCAGTACCCTTTCAGAGTTCATCTCATTTTGTTCAGTGGTTGGCAGCATTTGGCTGCCCCTACCCTGAAGGAAAGCTGAGCCCCAAATGGGATTCAGTAATCAAGGTAAGAGACATATGCTAAGGCTGGGGTGGGGAACTTCACTTTCTAGGGCCAAATCTGGCCTCCTGGGGTTCCCCTATGATAACTTCACTTAGTAGCTTTCCAAGCTTTTGCATGTCCACACACCCCATGACAGTAATAGTAGTATGTGTCTTCAAGTCACTTGTTTACTTATGGCAATGCCATGAATTTCATATGGTTTTCTTAAGCAAGGAATATTCAGAGGTAGTTTGTCATTACCTTCCTTTGAAACAGCATCTACAGCACCTGATATTCCCCAACAGTCTTCCCTTCCAAGAACTTACCAGGCCTGACCCTGCTTAGCTTCCAGCCCTCTCTTAAGGCTTAATTACTAGCAGTAAGAGTTTTAAGCTAAAGCATGCTGCTATTTTTGGTCCCTTCTTTCACTTCAGTCTCCATGAGCTTGGCCCCAGGGGTTGATTTTGGCCCCTGGGCTGAAAGAAGTGCCCCTCTTATGTGCTAGGGGATAAAGCAGAAGGCAACTGCTTTGAGGCTCACACCAAGTAAGTACTAATCTTACATACCTCTGCAACTTTTTAAAGAATGTAATGGATTATAACTCCTCCTAAGTATGAGAGGTAATTGAGGAAAGAGGCATAATACAGTGTGACTAGCACGAGAAACGGATTATGTGGGACTTCTTGCTTCTGCAAGGATGGAGCAAGTCAAGAGATCACTTCCCTTCGTGGGTGCACAAAAACAAATTAAGGTTAGAGAATGCCTGCTCAGTGACACCCCTGTAGCTAAAGCATTCTGGAGATGATCCAGGAAGCCCAAAGTTACTGCTGACCCCAGGGTTCCCAATCTACTTTGTGAGTAGCTGATGTCTCTTCTCACCTTATGAATTATTTAATGGGTTAAAGCCTGGTCAAGGTTTTCTTTATGCAAGGCATGGTGATGCAGTGGGCAAAGAGGACAGAAGCTTGCATTAAACAAGGTTAAAGTCATCTCCGGCAACACAACCGTCTGCAGCTTTATTGACTTAAATCATACTGGGCACTGCAGCCAACAAATCATTAAATTCATTCCATTCTTTTGATGGTTACCAACCGCAAAAAAAAAAAAAAAAAAAAAAGGCAGGCAAACATTAAACACATTGAGAAAGGGAGAGGCAGACAGAAAAGAGCACAAGGAAGAGCCGCAAACAAGAACAAATCATTGTGAAATTCCGACCTGTCACTAACTAAAGGACAAACTGGTATTTTAACTCATGAGATTGCTGACTCCTTAAGAGATGCATCTATTTTTTTGTAACTAACTTAAAACATTGAACATAATTTCCTGGTACTTGTAAGCCACAGCCTCTTTTAGAGACAGAGTCATTAGAGAGATGCACCCAGGTGGACTAAAGAAAGTATTTGGCAAACACAATGCCCCCCCCCCGCGAATCTGGCCATTTAGGTTCCTCAACTCAGTACTCTCTCATATCTATCTCTCTTAGTCACAGAGTTGAAATGGGCCATTGGGTTCAACCCCTTGCTCAATGCACTCTGCTAGGGTCTTGATTGTTCAAGAGTCTGTGGTACAAAAGCTTAGGTCTATAGGTGCCCATGCCTAATGACTTACTCAGGTTTTGGCCACAACCAGACTGGATTACTACCCTGCACTCTGCATGTAGGGTTATATAATGGGGGGGGGGGGACTTCAGCAAGTGCAAAACACAGATGCCAGGGTTGTTATCTATTTGTTTTGGGGAGTGTGTGTGTGTATCCTGGGTATGTTTCCTTTACCAGTGTGTTGATTGGCCGCTTACCTAACCAATCCCCTCACTCCCTCACAATCCACTCCTGCCACTCAATCTGCATCTGCACCCCCAGCCTCACAAGGGCCCCTCCCTCCTCTCACTCCCTCAGCCACTCACCACCCACATGCAAATTACCTCTCCACCTCACAATCCACTCCTGCCACTCAATCTGCATCTACACCCTCAGCCTCACAAGGGCCCCTCCCACTTTTCACTCCCTCAGCCACTCACCACCCACATGCAAATCCCTCTCCATCTCACAATCCACTCCTGCCACTCAATCTGCATCTATACCCCCAGACTCACAAGGGCCCCTCCCTCCTCTCACTCCCTTAGCCACTCACCACCCACATGTAAAACAATGCAATATTATTTTCCTAAAATAATAGCATGTATGTGAACCTTTCTCGTCTACTATAATGGTGTATGTTACGATGGGTCAGCTAGATATATCAATTTTATTGTATCTGCAGTGGCTTCCAGTGCTTCTCAAAGTACTGGTTCTCTCCTATAAATTCCTGAACAGTCTAAAACCAGGGCCATCTTCACCCTTACAAAAAATGCCTACCAACTAATTTCATGTTTGAACCTTTCCCACATGTCCTGAGAGGCAGTTGGCTTGAATATGGGACAGGGTTTTTGTTGTTGCCGCTTCCTCTCCAGGAGGCTCATCTTTCCTGACCTTTGCCAGTTGATTTTTTTTTTTGGGGGGGGGGGGAATTAGGAATTTTTTATTTGTAATAAGACCATTCCAATAAGACCAGCAGGCTTTGATCTGAGAACTGAATTGGTTATTTAACTGGTTCTAATCCAGAGCTGTTTTTCCTATTTCTTCCTGGATTTTATTTTATCAATTCTACATTTTAATTGTTATGTTAAACGTCCCTGGCTGAAAGACACAATAGAAGTAGCTTAAATAAATAACCCAACAAAACCAAGACTACTGAGAAGATCTGGGTTTGTAACTTTAGTCACACACAGGCTGTTATCATTGAAAAATGCCCTTGGGGAAGAATGCACCAAATGCAACCAAGCCATTTTAGTATCCTAGACAACTGAGCCCTGAAAATCAGAAAGAAGCAGTGTGTGCCCATGGATAATTTGCCTGTGCTGCCTCTAAAGAAAGCACTTGAAAAGGTCTTGGTGAGAACAGTGGAGCTTTGGGGGTTCTTTGGTGCATCTTTCTCCAGGTTTGGGCATCCTAGAAGAGTCCAAAACTTGCCACTCTCTGAAATTGGCCCTGGCTGCAGCACTTCAGTCTATGTGGCTACATTCTGGGCAACGACCCATCATTCTCAGCCCTGCTGATGCTACCCAGGTAAACACAAGGATTAATGTTAACAGAGGCCTCTTTATAATTACTCCTCTTAACATCATGCAATGGTTCTAAAAATAGTTTTAGAAGCAAGAGGCAGACCTATGCTTGTAAAGTTACGTTTTCACACTGTAAGGATATGGGAGATACGGTACGTCATTTCTTTTGCGGAGACGATGGAAATACATGTTCTGTGGCCCAGAAAGTTATCTAATGACTGTTTGGCTGCCATCACTTTGGACAAAGGCCCTGGAGGCAAATGACACACTGTCTGCCATAGTAAATAAGCAAGATCTGGTTCTGTATATCAGCAGAATGAGAGTCAACCTAGAAATCATGTGTAAAGTTCTCTGAGCTCCTCACAGGTGGTACAGGATAAAACAGAGTGGCATAAATAAAACTAGGCTGTGGCCTGAATCTGTAACATGGGGTTGTCCAAACGATGAAAAAACTCCTCATGGAATGTGAGGAGAATCCTACCTGTCCTAATGGCATTCTGTGTGATTTCACCGCACTGTGAAGGACAGGGGCAAAAAAGGCCCAAACCCCCATTAAAAAAAAAAAAAACAATGAGAGGGTGCACATTTCTGCTCATTAGGACAAGCGAGTCGATTAGATTTGCTTGCCCAAATGAGAGGAAGTGAAAATCTGATTGCCTGGACGAGCGCAGAGTTAAAAAGGCAAGCACCCGCTGCTTCCATGTTCGATTTTCACCTTAGTGGGCAAGTGCTAAGGTGAGAAAACCTTTTTTTTCCTTTTGTGTTAAAGTGAAAAATCACTCAACTGCACCTTGGATATATTTTTTTTGTTTTTTTAAAAAATAAGGTTGTCATCAGCAAATTCAGGTAAGTGCAAATGCGAGTAAATCACAGCCGCCATGTTTCCTAGCGGGCGTGCAGAGCTTAAGGGGGTAGAAAAACCATTAGGACAGGTACAGCTGCTGTGAAATATCATTACTACAAGGGACTCTGTTTTTTATGAGCTCATATAGAAAAGCCCCAAATAAGAAAACAGTAGTTAGCAGAAGCCATGTTCCAGTAGGCAGTGGTATCTAGACCCAGGACACTTGGATTCAAACCCACCACCAGGATAGCTATGATGTCACCATTCACTTTAATAGGTGTAATTAAAATGGCCATCTTTCGAAAGGGAGAAAATTTGTTTTACATATCTGCATGATAAAGAATTTCTGAAATATAAACAGTAGTAACTAAGATGCTCTCCCCCAGGAAAAACTCTATAAGGGATAAAATAGACCAATCACTCCATACTTCTGCTATTTAACATACCAGCTACATCAGCAGCACACCAGCAATATGCACCAGGCTCCCTTGAGATAGCCTCAAGTGTCCCCTCTTGTTTTCATAGCATCTGTTACAATTAAAGCTTTTTTTCTTTCTCTAAGCTAGCTTGCTTGCTTGCACTTCATGCGTTCTGGAATTGCAGCAGATTTTGCCTTTCGTAACAGAGCTTTCACTTCTGGAATGTAACATTGCAGACAGGAGAGAGGGAGGGGGGGAAGCCAAGGAAGCAACTTGAATTGCAGTGCCAAACTCTTAAATAGCTAGGCATTTTGTTTTAATTACAGTGTTCCCTTTCAACTAAAAATCCACCATTATCTTAGGAGGAAACAAAACTTTTCACACCTCCTAGTTGTTGCAAGGATATTCTAGGATTCAGGAAATATACTGGCTAAAAAAGCATGTCACCAAAAAGTCAGTTTTAATAATTTTGTGAAATAGAACCTGTACTTGTGGGAAACTTTTTGGCTATATGGTTTAGTCAGTTTTTAAAATGCATGTGTGTGTGTTAGAGACAGAGAGAGAGAATGAGAATAAACTTTTCCAAAACTTGGATTTGCCACACAGCTCTTCATTCCTCAACATTCAGCTTTTCACTTAATGTAGCACCATCTGTCTACCTGCCATCAGGGTTATCAGCTGGACATTATTTAACTGGCTTGACTGGTATATACATGTTCCTCCAAGTAACTTATCAGAGTATTATTTTTAAAAAGGAAAAAAAAAAGGTAGAGAGGGTTTTCTCAGCTCACATCATTGGGGCTATCTGTGGCTATTAGTTGGGAAGAATTGGTATTTTCTCATATGCCAGAGGTATTTGCTGGAGAACATCAGCAAAAATATACCGTTTTACTCATGTCCTGCTAGTGGGTTTCCTGTAAGCAACTGATTGGTCACTGTAGGAAGAGAACATGGATTAGATAGGTCTTTGTTTTGATCCATCAGGGCTCTACTTTGTTTTCTGTTATATTTACCTCTATAAGAGAGGGGGGTACCCCTTATTTTTTAAAATCTTGGGAAGCCATCTATTGGAAGGAGAAAAAGAATGGGAAACCGTAACTGCCATGCATGCATGTATATGTATCTTCAGGTCACCTGTCAACTTATGGAGACCCCATGGATTTCACAAGGTTTGTTACAGATAGTGAAAAAGAGAGACATCCACAAATTCTGTCACTGGCACATGATACCAGTTGGAAAGGAACAAGGTTAACCTGACTTTGCCACCAGAAAAGTGGACAGATTGAGAAAAAGAAGCTGTCATGCAGCTGGCAACATAGCTAAGATGGACACAGCCATACTGGGGGCCCTTATGGGCAGCACAGGAGACTGGGTTCGACATTAGAAACCACAGGGAGGCCTTGAACAAGGCGGTAGCAGCAGCAGCAGCTGAGAACAAAAGAATCCCTTCAAACATGACATTTGGCATCCCTGACTGTATGAGCAAATAAAAATGCCTGTCTTTCAAGGTCTTGGGTTTATGGAAGAATTCCATTCTATAAGGTTCATGCTCCTGAATAGGTATCTATCCAGACTGGGAGCTCCCACTGAAGGAGATGGGCAGGTTACTCCAAATCAACACATGATTCTTCCTCTTTTAAACTCTTCCTAGGATCTCTGACTTCCTCTGCCTCTCACTGTGAACAGAGGAACACAGAAAGCTACCTTATACAGGCTCAGACTGTTGGTCCATTTATTCAGCACTGACTACACTGACTAAGTGGCTTTCTAGGGCTTCAAATATGGCTCTTTTTCAACCCCAACTTCCCATGGAGACGCTGTGGATTGAACGTGGGACCATCTGCATGGAAAGCACTTAATATGATAACTTGGCAAATGGCTGATGGAAGTTTAAGCACCACCAAAACACTAGACTATATTATAGCATCTATGCCAGTATAAAAGGAATGCCTATCTCTTTTGGTTTTATACACAAGAACATAAACTCCATATACCACAGGACAGAAAGGGAGCAACTGTATATAAAATACTGTTCCAACAAGCAAGGGACTGTCTTGCACAGTATCTTGGCCAATAATAATTAAAAGCCATTTAATGAGCAATCAGGATTAATTTGGAAAACAGAGGGTACTGTGCTACTGTGTGTGGTGGGCATGGGGGAAAGAAAACTGAATCCTATCTATGCTACACACTCACTTTAACTACCATGACTTCATACCACAGAGTCTTGGGATTTGTAGTTTAGTGGAGGACTTTGAATTCTCCAAAATTGACCTCTACAGCACATCTGACAGCACTAGAGCTTTCTATCAGAGAATTCTATGTAGTATGGATATACAGTGGGCCCTTGGTATCCACTGGGGTTTGGCTCCAGGCCCCCTCATGGATAGTAAAATCCATGGATGCTTAAGTCCCATTACATACAATGGCATAGTAAAATGGTGTCCCTTATATAAAATGGCAAAATCAAGGTTTGCTTTTTGGAATTTATTTTTTTCCCCAAACCATGGATGTTGGAATCTGTGGATACCAAATCTGTAGATAAAGAGGGCTGAATGTAATCTTAACTAACAAGAAAGAAAAAGGGTTGCAGTTAACCAACAAAAAGCAGCCTTTGAGATCTTCAAGCGTTTGCTGCTACTTTTGGAGAACTGATATGACTTCATGGTTAGCACTGACCAACCTGGTGTCTTCTTCCTCCACTTGTATATTTAGCAACAAGGACACCAAAGTTTCCAGTACTCTATCTTCAGAAGGAAACCAAACCTGCCATGAGTGCCCTTGGAGCTTCCTGTTGCTCAGGAAAGTGGGAAGCACAAAACAATACCATTAAGAACTGTGGCCTAGTAAGTTAGGTGTGAGCATGTTATCTGCAACTCCAGAGGACAATAAAAAAAGATAAATTGAACAAGCTGCTTATAAAGAAGACAAGGCAAGTATAAATTATATAGCTAACATGATTTTTTTAAAAAAATTAAATAAATTAATTTTCAAGCAGTGGTTTCCAAAGGTTTCACGGAACTCCATCTTGCTGTGGAAAATTTTGGGACATATTTATGCCGGGCAACCAGTTTACATGGAGCACTGGCTGAACCTGCACAATCCCTGAGAGGGTAACTGAGAGAACATCTTGGTATACAGTATATCCAATTCTCCCCTTGTAAGTCTTAGTTCTCAAGGGCTTGTCTAGATAAGAAGATATAATGCTGATTGCTGCTCATTAACACAAATGTGCAGCAGTGTTCATTTGTCTCCATGGGTGTTTTTTGTTTTTTGCAAAATCGCTGGTATGCGAAGCTATCTGTCTTTGATGTTCACACAGAGCCATGCTGATGAATCAACATGGTGGCCAGGAGTGATGCACTTGCATTATTGTTCTCAACAAGTTGCTGCTGCTGCACAGTTTTATTTTGTTTTTTGCTGTAACTCTAAGGTGCGCTAATGCAACCTTCTATTTAAAAAGCTGTTTGGTTGCCTTAAGCGCAGCTGTGCTAACTCCAAGATGGTGCTTTTAGCCACTTCATTGCTGGCAAGCCCAGCCCTGTGGACGTCCAATCCATCAGTTTCCACTTCTGCTCTTATTTGGAAATGTGCAGATAAATGTGGGAATGTGCATTAAAAAAAAAAAAAACTTTGGGAAAAGCCACAAAGGCTTTTCCTATGTAGGTTTTTTTTTGTTGTTGTTGAGGTTTTGGCCCCCTTCCTTCCGAATATGGCGAATTGCCGCGGAATTTTGTTATGAGAAAAGGTATTATCCTCGAATTCTATGAGGTTTTTTTTAAACCACCTAGACAACCCAAACACACAAACTCTAAAAACAACAACAACAAAGTCATCTGTACTGTTTAAAATGCTTTTGGTCTTTACATTAAAAAAAAGGTTGAATTTTTCCACCTGAATTGTTGTCACTCCATGTTAAAACAACAACAACAAGAACAACCCATATGTGGCAGGTTTCTTTGGGGTAAAACCCAGTGCATGGAGAAGTAGGCAGCAAACAGATAGAAATTTTAAAGGAGGGGAAAGAGGAGGGTGTGGGAGTGGAAAACTGAGTGGGAAGGAAGAGGATCAAAATGAACAGCTGCAAGCCAATTAAGCCCAACTCTGCTTCACTGTCCAAAGCAGTCAGTCTAATTCAGCCTGGTGCCTCTCTTCCTTTAGCCGTCTGGTGCCTGACTGGGATTTCAGGAAAGGGATTGTCTGACGGCCTGCTTTGTCTCACAAGATAGAAGCGTTCTTTCCCAGCTATGATTTTCATGGGGAAAACACACACACACATGCACATACTTGGAGGATCGTACCACTTGTCTTTTCAGAAAAGAAACCAAAACAATGCAATTGGATGGAGGGGGAAGATTCGAAATCTTCCAACTTTTCATGCCCTTCTACACAGTGAGCAAGCAAAAGAGGATCCAAAAGGAAGGCAACATTCCCTCACAGCTCCTCGCCTGCACTGTGTTGTGTGTTGGAACAATTAGCATCTGACCTTTATTGCCAAAGCAGTATATTTGCATAGACAAGATTGGACAGAGATAAACTAGGTACTTTGCTGCTTCTGCTTACTTCTTTCTCATCCAACCTCAGTAGCTAAAAAATAAAATAAAAATTAGGATACAGTTTAACCACCTCAAGTGTGTATGTCACCTTATATGTGTATGGAGTGGAGTTCTGACCTACCAAGTTTGCCCATCCTGCAATGCCTGACCTAAGCTAGCCTTCCACACATTAAGGTCAGAGCTCAGCAGCTGATCAGACACTTTTCCCAGTTCAGCACTTGGAAAAGTTAATTTTTTGACTACTATCCATGAGTGAACCCACCCCCAGCCAACGAAGGAGGATTGACAAAGCTGTTTTTCATGTCCCTTCACACCTCAAACTTCCCCTGTGCCTTTTGGCAAAATAAAGAATAAAAAAGGCGAATCACTTCTCCTAGAGAGGTAATACACATTTCAAAGAGGTTCCAGGGCTACCCTGCCCTATTTTCAAAGTTTAAAATGGGTTTCTGGTCACTTCCAGGTTTTGCTTTTTATCACTGGCAGTCGAAGCAGAGGATCACAGCTATTGAAAACTAGCCCTAGTCCTGCTTTACAAAGTTGGACCTTTCTAAGGGCATCTATATGGTCAAAAAATATGAACATCGTACAAACAGAAAGTGATCTGTTCATATGGACATGCACACAAATACGTGTCATTCAGAAGGGGGGAGCCAAATCCACTGCAAAGTCTGTGTCCAGGGCTTCATACGGATTTTTTAAAAAAGCTCCGTACAACATGCAAATGTTCACTTGTTTGGATGATCACATTTGCGCAGATACGAATAGTCAGTGCAATCTGATTGGCTGGAATAGGATGGGGCGGGGCTAGCAAAGAGGGAGAACACCGCGGCCGCCATGTTGAATTTTCAGCTAAGCGAGGATCCAGTAAGTTCGTCAAACAGCGATCTTATACTCTTTTCCCCCCCCCTTTCTTTCTTTTTCTTTCTTTCTTTCTTTTGTAAACATGAAGTGTTGCTTGTGTGCACCATTGGAAACTATTTTAAATTTGGTAGCAGCAGATTTCAAATCGTAAGTAAATCACTCACGGCTGCTATGTTGGCTAGGGGTCATGCAGAGTTTAGGGGGGCTCTTTTGATCACAAAGACAGGTCCCATTATCATTATTGCCTGCTTTTTTGACTGTGTTCGCATTCCCCCCCCCCATAGACAAGACCTAAGACCAACTAAATCAACAGTCTTCAGAGCACCAACTTGGCACAGGAGCAGGCTGTAGATCTCAAAATAAAGCAGACATTAAAACCAGCTGAATTCTTCAAATGTATTATTCTGTTCTAACAAAAGGCTTTCCTCTACAAATTTTAAAACACATTTTCCCTTTGAAAGCTGAAATGACTTTTCCTCTTTCATAGCTACATGTTTCTTTCACGAGACCGTGTCTCGATTTCCCCGCTACAAGTATTATAAACTGTCAAATTTGTATCAGGGCAGTGAACAACAAGCACACAAAATGGTCAGCTGCCCACAAAACACAATGTGTGATATTTAAAATGCAATATGAGTAATACACAAAGTATTCCCCCTCACAAACTGTGCTATGGAATTGCCATTTACTCTCTCAAGTACAGTTGTCCCTTCACATTCACTGGGGTTTGGTTTCAGGACCCCCTGTGAATACCCAAATCCATGAATACTCAAGTCCCATTATATGCAATGGCATAGCAAAATGATGTCCCTTATATAAGATGGCAAAATCAAGGTTTGCTTTCTGGATTATTTTTTTTTTTAAGAATATGTTCAAGCCGTGAATATTTAAAACCGTGAATGCCAAATCCGTGAGTGTGGAGGGACAACTGTATACCAAATAATGAGATCAGAGAAAACAGCAGTCTGGTGCCTCATAATCAGTTGTAGATTTATAATGGATTTGCAGGTTAAACCAAAAAAACAAAAACAAAAAAACCCTCTCCATTCCCCCCACAAAAGAAAGCAGGAGAATGCAAAGGCAGCCCAACCAAAGGTTGGTGCTGGCTGCAACATGACTGCCAGTAAGCCAAAGAGGAAAAATACAGCAGGAACAGCTTAATTCCAGATCTAAATGAGCTCAGCGGGGAATCTAAACAGCCAAGTCAATTGCCAGACTATGTACCTCTTCAGCCTCATTCTACTCCTTTGATCAGAAACATTTCTGAGTTGCAGTGATTAATGGAGTAATAGAGGAAGTCACAGGACATCTCTTGGGGAAAAGTGGGGAGCAGGGAGGGGAGGAGAGAGAAATGGGGGGGGGAATATCATAGTGCATTCATGTTGTGCAATTATTCTGTTAACACATTTTCAAATTGAAAACCACACAGAAATATCTGTGGACTGGATGAAATCTACAAGGAGGATGGAATTTCTTTAAAAATCACCCAGTGGGCTAAATGATTTCAAGTAATATCAGAGGAAAAGATACCCTTTCTGTGTCTCCTGAAGTCATTCTGAAATGATATACAGTTGTCCCTCCATATCCACGGATTTGGTATCCACGGATTTAAATATTCACAGCTTGAAAATATTCTTTAAAATAAATAATCCAAAGAGCAAACCTTGATTTTGCCATCTTATATAAGGGATAGCATTTTGCTATGCCATTGCATATAATGGGACTTAAGTATTCACGGATTTTGGTATCCACGGGGGGGGGGGGTCCTGGAACCAAACCCCAGCGAATATGAAGGATCAACTGTAATGTTCTTAAACAGGGCCACCTAGTTCATTTCAGCACAGAGATGGGAGTTTTTATTCCAGGAACAGATGTAAAAACTGAGCCCAAAAGGATAAACTGACTGACCTCTTCCTGAGCTGAAGTGGAGAAAACTGCTTCTGCAAGTACACGTTCCTTTGAAAACTGTACAGAGAGCCACTCTGAATGAGTTATTTCTAATTTGTATTTAAGACTCTGTACCATTTGACCACTTCTTATTATTTACAATCATTAAAGGGGATATTCCTGGGTTCTTAGAGTATATGTTCAATATAGATTCAGAATGGCTGTTCATTCACACTGTTTTGCCTGCCCTTGTATTAGGAGGCAAACTGTGAATCATCTCTCTGTTTCCAGAGTTGCAGATGTGCAAGAGAACCAAATGAAGTTAGTTCAGTCTTCCCTCCCTATTCAGAGAGAGAAACAATGTCAGTTCCTGTTCACAGACACTTCTTTGTTTTCCCCCACCCACACGCTGAAATTTCTCCAAAATGCCCAGAGAAAGAAAGAGAGAGGGAGAGAGCGCGAGGGGGGGGGGCTTAGTTCACTTTACCAAGAAAGTTATTTGAGGTATTGCTACTGGGAAACAGAACATTCTAGCACTTTAAAAAATGAAGAGCAACATAAAGTCAAGAAAACGTCTCTCTGCCTCACTTTCCTCCAGCCTACTGAGGTCACAAGGGGCAGAATCACTTAACTGTTTCTTCTCTCATGGGTTTTCTGAATTTGGTTTTTCAGCTAAATATTTATGCTACTAGAAAATAATGGGTTGAGAGCAATATACATTAGAGATTTGGACTTATGCTGACATAATTTTAACTACATTTTTATCCGTGGTTAGGTATCCATTCGGAATACCTAAACTACAGTGAAGGACTGAGGCATAACAAGGTGGAAGACCATTGTTTGGTATTGGGTTTGCAAGCCAAGGTTTACAATAACCATGGCTTGTTTGTAGAATACCTTCCCCGGGTAGTCCACCTGGGTTGGCACCTATTTTATTATTTGTTTAGGCATCTATCTCCCTGAGGTTGCTGGCACACTACAGAATTAACGTTGCTTAATACCATTCTAACTGTTATGGCTCAATCCTATGGAATCTGTGGGATTTGTAGTTTGTTGTGGCACCAGAATTCTGACAGAGAAGGTTAAATATACTGCTAAACTACAAATCCCAGAATTCCATAGCATTGAGCCATGGCAGTTAAAGTGGTGTCAAACTCCATTAATTCTGCAGTGTGGCAACACTCTCCATGAAACTTTTGAAAATTCTCTCAGGGTTTTAAACGAGTTGTTATTTTAAACGCTGATAAAGATAACATCCGACACTTCTCTTTTGTTTGGATTGAATATTTGATGTCAACTTTTATTTGTAGTAATATATATTTTATTGCTACGATTGTGTAATACAATGGAAGCTGCATTGCAAATGCTGCCCTAGGATAAATGATGAAGAAAGATAGCTCATGAATGCATTAAATAAATTTATCACGCACACACTTGTGTTGCTGATGAAAATCAAGAGGGTGGGCAGGGGTGGGGAGGAATAAAATATAGTAACTATTCACATACCTAGGATTTCTTTAAATTGGCTGTCTTCTTTTCAAATTAATAATTTTTAAAGAAAAATTTGGTGTAAAATACAAAGTCAAAAAAGGGGCCCCAGGTTGACTTCTGCTTTGTACTATTCCAATGCCATTTTGCAGGATGAGTCATTCCTGAATCTTCGTTTGCGAAGAAAAGCCAGAGAGAGAATGCCATTTACTTTTTGCACTGGTTTCATAGACACCGGTGACTAGTGAGAGAAGTTACAGGGTGAAAATGTTTAAAAACAAACACTGGTTAAATGTTTGTCTCAGTTTCCATATCTCTAAGTCAACTAATGCTACTGTGCTAATTGAATGTGAACTCTTTTGTACCTTGAACAACCCGAGAAGACAGAGGGATTGGGAAGGGAATCTATAACTATTTAATAAAAGTTCCCATTTGAATGTTTAGGAGGGATGAGTAGGGAAAAGCTGAGCCCTGTAAATAGTTTTGGTTGCAGAAATATACACAAGAGTAGAAAAGATCATTCAAGACACGCTTTTCACATCTGTGGACAGGTCAGACTCTTGGACCAGACTTACCGTACTACTCCCTATCAATTCAATTCATCACCAGCATCTTTTTGTCTGTCTCAAAAGGCACTTAATTAGCTGAAGGACTTTCTGCTTTCTCTTCAAAAGCTTCCCACTCACTCCCCTCCAAGGCTAATCTTCAGCAATTGTGCTATCACTACAAGGAGGCTTTGAAATTAAATATAGGTTTCTCCCTTCTGCTGTGATGTTAAGGGGAAAAAAGAAAATGTTTCTACAAAACAACAACATTCAGATCAATAGAATGAGCAAGAAAAAGCCCCCACACACTCACAGGCTCGGGAATGCATCTCTGGACTGCATATCTCCTCCAGCCGTGCAGAAATTCCTGCACTCCCCAACACAAAAAAGACTGTGATTAACTGCTAAGCCTTGCTTGCTAACCAGTCATAAAACAAACTTAGGCACACGGCATGGTGGTACTCATGCTTTTTGGAGCATCCCTGGAGTTTCCTCGCCTAACTTAATATGTCCTTTGCCAGACAGAACAGAAAATAAATTTGTATTGGAAATACTCTGGAAATGGAGATAAACATTCCCCATTACTAAACAAAACAACCACTTTCATATATGTAACACAGAGCTTGTAGGAATTACTTTTCTAAAGTTTAACCTCCAATATCTCCCAGCCAGCTTGGCTAAGTCCAAAAAAGTAACTTTTCAAGCTCTGGAGCCAATCTAATTTATTTATAGCATGCCCACAAAAAAGACTAACAAGTTGCTTTCCAGTGAACTTCCACTGGCTTTGCTTTATGGGCTTCACCCCTACCAATCCCACCCATCCTCACTCCCACCAAGACATCACACTGCTTTTGAATACATTTCACTCAAATGCTTGCATTATACAGTATACATCCTCTAGGGCTAAGCTCTACACTGTCTTGAAATGCAAACCCTCAGTGGCCAGATCAATATGTGTCAATGTGTAACAATAAAGGCATTGAGCATCAGATGAAAAAAGATTAGGTATTATAGGTCTACCAATTGTCCAGGCAATATGGGATTTTACAACCTGTCTGGAGGGCTGCAGAATCTAAGATAAAGGTGTTAAGTACAAAAGCACATATACCCACAAGAAGGTTACTCATTGGAATGCAAATTTATCTTTTAAAAATGTGCTTTAAAAGCCACAAGAAGCACACAGCCTCCCCACTTCTACCCTCAGCAGCTGCCTCTTTCTCCATGTTCCTAAGTACAAATAATCTATTTTACACCTATTGTTCTTTTCTCCTATTGCTTATCTGCAGATTGCTTACCAATAATCCGTTTTATACATCATTTTCTCATCCCAATACTTTACATGGGGGGGGGGGAAGAAAAGAGCAAGCTAGTCTGAGCTACTTTTGCAAAATACATTGCAAAAGAGGAAAAGTGAAAACTTAAACATGTGGGCTCTTTGAAACATCCTTTCAGAAAGGATGCTCTACTCTACATTGTATTATTACAGGATCTAAGAATTTTTACTAATGGAGCAGGCATGTACTCCAGCCAATCTGGTGTAATAGTGGTCAGACTGCTGGACTAGGCCCAAGAAAACTCAGGTTCAATTATTTCTGTCTTAGCCTTTAAACTCACCTAAGTTTGTTTTAAGGCTACTTTAAGTTTATGGAATCCCTGTCATTGGTATTTCTTAGCAAGGTCTATTCCAAGGAGGTCTGCCACTGCCTTCTTTCTAAAACCAAGGGATTATGACTTGCCCAAGGTCACCTAGCAGGCTTCCCTAGTCTCCTGGAATCCTAATCCAACTCTCAAACCACTACTCCATGCTGGCTCTCTTAGCCAAACTACCGCACACAACTGCTGTGAAAATAAAATCAGGAAGAACCTTGAATTCCTATCCTTGGATCGTTGGAGGAAGGATGTGAAATTAATGCAAAACATTCATCTCATGCCAAGAAGTCATGGAGTAGTGATACAGTATTAAATTGCCTTTTGGATTACAGAAAGAATGTGTGAGAGAGAATTATGGCATCTTTGGAATATCTGTTTTACATGCAACTATGCAAGCAGAACACTCAAGTGAGCCAACCAGATTGCTGCCATTCTCATAGTTCTCGCCCTCTCTAAAATTATATTTGTTCCAAAACTGTTCCTTTCCTTTCCCATTAGCTGCAGGGCATTACCTTCTGACATCTAGAGAGAGACTGCAGGCTATTAACGATCAACATCCCAACAAATGAAGGAGTGCTGATTGCTTCAGTCCTATTCCTGATTTCTAATCAGTTGTTCAGTAATCGGTCCCACCGGCAGTAATCAAGACGGCCAAATTTATAAAACCATTTGCAAAATCTCACATTTATTCTGAATGATTCATTGGTTCAGAATGTAAATAGTCGTGGTTCTCTTCTAATAGTCATGAACACAGAGGATAAAATATGTGGAGCAAACCCTCAATCTAATTTATACACAGAACAGCCATTTTTATGTGGATTTTCTTTTTTTTTTTTGCAGAAATCTGGATTCTTTGGGGGGGTTGAGAGAACTTGGGGGTTGCAAAAAGGGGCTGGGAACCACATTCACCCTAGGGGCTGCACTTTCTTGACCATCTTTTAAGATATATTAAATCTCTTTTCAGATGTTCTTAAACTGTGTGAATAGCCAACAGGTGGAGGAGGAAATAAACTGTGTATACTGGCCCTCCAGTTTCCATCCACAAATCAGTTCTTTGAGCACAGAGCGTTTGTGTATCTAAAGATCTAAAGCAACATCCCTAACACTTCAGAATGGCAATTTGTGAATGCTGTTAAAGTACTATTGTAGGAGTTATCAAGAAACAGATCTGCGTTGTTCACATATCCTTTATGTCTAAGGAAAACATATACCCCATTTCTCATCCCTACTAAAGAGGATTCATCTCAGTGTAATATGTGGATGATTTCCCATAGTTTATCTGCTTTGTTTTCTGAAGAAGCACAAAAAACACATTACATAAGTGGCCTGTGCCATGGGCATAAATGCACAGCTAGCAAACAGAATATGTACTTTTTAAAGGAGGCTTCTGTAACTCTTCCTCTTCTGATGGGATCTGAAGGCTTGGAAGGTGATGGTAATTATGACCTCAGATATGGAGTCATTTAATCTATAATCTAAAGCTAGTTTGATCCTACTTTCAAACAACAAATTATATGGAAGGTTTGTGTGAGCAAGTATATTTAATTAAGATACCATTTTTTTGTGGTTCAATAAAACACACACTACACAAATCATTTCTTGTTTCAAACAGTTTCCTCCACCTCCTTTCCAGGATGAAGACTTGTTTGTACATTTTTTTTGGGGGGGGGGGGAAACATACACAATCATTTCATCTGCTTGGCATACAGCTTTACTAATGACCATTCTTCTTAAAACCCTAATAAAAAATCCACATCAGCTTATGATTAATTAGTTGATTATTCCATGCAGTTAATCAATTGACGCTCCAAACCTTCACTTATGAGCAAGAGAACTCCTACAATATGAAAGAAAACTTGATGAGCAATACTAGAATTGTGATAATCCATTTATGTCTCTACGGGTAGTTCCTAGGTTTGCACTCAGAATCCACGTTTTGTGATAAAAGCCATTAAGCTCTTAAAAAGAAATGCCCTGATCCTCTACTCACTTGTTATTCAGAGACGGCTTAACAAGCTATATAAAATCCAGAGCAGAGCTGTCATTTAGTACATAATTAATGTTATAAGTCCTCCCTAGTAAAACCAGCCAGGCATCATGAGCTTACCTAACTGATTTGGAAATGTGAAATTCTTCTTTGTAGTCTCTGTGTCTTTGCTCGTATTTATTGACCCAATAGACTTGGATTCTTATGACTTGTAAGTACCGGTACACAAGGTTCTTGTGCTCCCAGCTGGATAGTTTCAGGTACAAACTTTAAAATGGGCAAATAGTCCAAGAGAAAACAAAGTCTATGTAGAAGAGGTTTTTTGTTTTTCAAATCATATTTGTAAGCATGGCTACAGTATATCTGTAACTCAGATACTAAAGTCTAGATTTCTCTCCCATGTCACTTTCTTTGTTCTATGAGGTAGCCCATGCATGGCACATTACTTGGTTCAGCCTAAATGAATCCAGCACTGCACCTTCTTCTCTGTATATAACCAGGAAACTCTCTCTTTTGGATTGTACTTTGTGTGCCTGAGACAGAAAAGAATACAGGCGGACCACCGTATCTGTGGGGGTTCAATTCCTGGACTTACCACGGATACCAGAAACCACGGATAACAGCAAACGCCATTGAAATAATGGAACTTCCAGTTACAAATACCATAGAGTTGCCTTGGAGGACCTAGAAAATGTCTAGAGAGGACACCTCGTAGGCATTTTCTAGGAAGACTCTATTGTAGGTGTGCTGTTTTGTGTCCCACAGATAACTGAAACCATGGATATTGGTTCCGCAGATATGGGGATCCAACTGTATACTCAAAACACTTTTGAGTACCCTGTGTACCATTTTCCTACTTGTATGTGTACTTGGTACATACCCAGTACCAGGGCTTGTTTGCCAATTGAACTATCTGGCTACATCATGTCTGTTGGGAAGCATATTCCACAGTTTTGTTAGCATTAAATGAATCTGAAAATGTACAAGACATTACATTTAATGAAAAATGCAAGCATTTCTTTCACACAAGATTCCCATTTCTTTGTTGCCAGATCTTCACCATAGATGCTGATTCTGCCCAACAGATGCTCTGCAGCACTCTTCTAATCAACTAGTCACAGGAGAGCGCCTTGTAAGATGCTCCCAGAAGTTAGCTTGCCAGTGGCAAGCCTTTGTTTTATTAGTCGAAATGTAACCAGATCCCTACAGAACAGGGGATGAATGTACAGTATCTGTCAAAAGCAGGTTATTCTGGAAGAATGGATTCAATAAATATTCAACGTCTTCCTTGCCGCTATTCAAAATGTTTTCATCAGCAGGTCTCACTTAGATCCACACTTTAAGCCAATGTTAAGGTTTGTGTAGGAACAGAAAATGGTTTTGGGCCAGGATATTTGAAAGATCTCCCTACCATTTGAACATGCCCTTATTTTATGATAACTTTGAAGGAACTTACACTCATCACCAAGAAATAGTAGGTTGGTGGACTAGATATGTAAAATTTCTGGAACTTGAAGCCATGGGGGAAAAATTGGAAACGTGAAAAAAAAAAGAAAACCCTGAAATATTAGTACCTTGTATAGATTGAAAGCCATTTTGTTATTTTAGGAACATAAAATGTATTATGTATAATTTGGTTTGTCATCAAATTACCATGTTTGGTTCATTAAAAGTATACGTTAGGCAGATAATAATTATAAACTGAATTTCACTTTTTCAAATGTTTATTTTTTTTCTCCTCTTAGAAATGGCGCTACATGAGCCCAAATTGTAAGGAATCCCTGAATTATAAAGACTGCTTTAGCTGTGCCAGTTTATTAGGAACCACCCAAAAACAATAAAAATAGAAGAAATCATCAACATTAGCAAAACAAAAAATGTTGTCTCCTCTAGTGCTTCATAGCATCAAGCAGCCACAAAGTGCTCATTACCATGAAAACGGAACCAAGGCCAGAAATTGCAATGATTTGATACGGCCACAGTCTTGCACAAAAATCTTCTTGTTATATGGTTTACTAGAAATAATTTGTGGGGAAAGTGATTCTTAACCTGTGGTTCAGGGATCCCAGGGAGCTGTGATGTCCTCACAGGAGGTCCAGAAAGGCTTGAAGGCTCAGTCCACCTCCTCCCTGCAGTAGAGTGGCCACATAACAGGAGCCAAGGCAAAGGCTGGCTGGCTGGCTTGGCCTGTGCATTGCCATTAAATCTGCTCTGGCCACAAACTTGCAGGAAGAAGCAGGAGAAAAGTCTCCTCCCCCCTCCAGTACCTCTGAGGGAAGGATTAATGGATGGTGTAACTGCATTATTGTTGTTGTTGTTTTAAATCTTGAGTTAAGTCTTAGGGGTCCATGGAACAAAAGATATTTATAGGGAGTCCCTGGTACAGAAAAGCTTAAGAGCCACTTGAATAAAATATATGAGCACCTTCTCGTGAACATTTTATTCATCATTCTAAAACAAAATATTCCCTAAATTTTCCTCCACAGTTTTTCCAAGAACAAAATGCTTGTAAAGGGGAGAGGAAGGAAAAAAACACCTGTTTTCACCCAACTTTTTGTTTGTTTGTTTGTTTTCTGGGCCTTCACATCTAGATTATGGACACAGGTTAGGCGTTTCTCTGTGGCAGAAGCCTAGCTGTGAAACAATCTTCCTAAAGATATTTGACTGGCCCCTTCTTTGTTCAGTTTTAGGCATTCTGTTAAAACTCATTGTCACTGGTCTCATGGCTTTTGGGTATTTTAAATGTACTAGTTATGCACCCTTCTTTTACAATTCTTTACAGCTCCTAACTCTAATAATGGCACGGTTTTAAAATTTAATTTTTTCCCAAGTACCTAAATTATTTTTAATTCTTAATTTTAAATTATCTTGTGAGTCTCATTTGTACTGAAAGGCAATTCACACATTTTTTTCAACAAAAATTAAGCCAGGATATGACTCCAAACACATAGAATTCCCAGCATGTGACAGTCATATACAAATTATGTATGCCATCCTATGCCAAATTGTCTTTTTGCAGGGCCTTACTTCTCCTCTCTGATACACCTGTTCAAAAAGACTCTCTCACACCCAGACTGGAATCCAGTAATTTTGCAGGACCAATTCTGGAAATTATCACACGACCTTTTTAATCTGGAACAGGGATGACAGGATCGCCAAAGGGTTTTCTGTTCACACGACGTCATCCCCACCCAGTTCTGCTCCTGTGGCCCCTCCGTTCCATTTTGGTTTTCTTCAATTGACGGATTAATCCGTCAATAGATCACGCGTTCCGTTTCCATACTGGAATAAGGGGCTTGTGAACAGGTGTCCCGTTGTGCCAGCGCTATGCCAGCCACAGTGGGAAGTCCCTCCTGAAGACTTCCGGGTGCGATCGGGACGAGGAGGTAAGTGGCACCCTTGTTTTTCCCCTCCCCAGGTTACTTGTATAATTTAAAGGGTGTCCGGGGACTTTGTATCCTTTTTTTACATTTGGTTGTCTTTATATTTTTAAATTTCCTGCGCACCGTTCTTTTGTGAGAACGTGCAGGATTTGCTTTCTGGGACATGAATGCAGCTTTACGACAGTTGCATTCACTCCCGGAGGACTGAGGGGAGGGGGAGCAGTTAATATTGTGGAACAAGGTGGGTGTATGGAAAAAAAAGTGTTTTAAATGGAACAGGGAAGGGAGTGGGGTGGCGGGGGTAGCAGGATAGAAATGCTATCAGACAGTGTGTCTGATAATCTCCTCTATGAAATCCTATGTGTCACTCCCAGTGGTTTGTTTATCTGGGCCCATTCTTTTGTTGGAAAGTGTGAAAAACATGGAATTGGCATAAGTTGACAGGTGACTTGAAGGCACATAAACACAAACACAGAGTCTGGTGCAGGAGTAGAGAATGTGTGATTCTCCTGATAACGTTGGACTGCAACTCCCACTTGTCCTGGCCAAGGGAGCCACATTCCAATGTTATCTGCAGGGCCACAAGCCCTGGCCTCACTGTATGCAATGCAACATCTTCTTCATGGCAGAAACACAAGGAGAGAATGTTTTCCACAAAGATGCTTCCCAGTCCAACACACTCCTTATTTTTAGGTCTTGTCTATATGAGCGGGGAAAAATACGAATACGTCTGAAAAAACAGGCATTCACAATGATGTGACCTGTCTTCATGGTCAAAAGAGCCCCCTAAACTCCACATGACCTTATAGTCAAGATGGCGGCTGCAAGTGATTTACTCACAAGTGTAAATCTGCTGCCACCAATTTTTTTTTTAAAAAAAGTTTCCCATGGTGTGCACAAGTGATAGTTTGAATTTACAAAAAAAAAAAAAAAAAAAAAAAAAGAGAGAGAGAGAGAGAGAGAGAGAGCATAAGGTCATGTTATCGACTTACTGAACCCTCGCTTAGCTGAAAATTTAACATGGCGGCTGTAGGCGCTTTCCCTGTTTGCTAGCCCCATCCCATGCTTGTCTAGCCAATCATATTATGCTCCCTGTATCTGTTTGAATGAAAGGTTTCAAATGCTTGTACATTTGCATGTCGTACAGAGCTTTTTTAAAAATCCAGATGAAGCCCTGGATGCAACACACATAGACTTTTTGGTGGATTTGGCTGCCCCCCTTCCGAATAACACATATTTATGCACAGATCCGTATGAACGGATCACCATATGCTTACATCCCATTTGTACTATTTTGACTATATAGAGAAGACTTTAATAGCTCATTTTCCAGGAGCTGGAGAGTCCTGGAACAATCCCAACACTGTTCTTTTTGCATGTACTCTTTTACAACCCCATCCTGGGGCAGGGCACCCCAACAGGGTGGAAAAGGTGGGATATAAACAACCATAGTGACTTGCTCTCTTGTTGTACAAGGTAGAAAAAAAGTTTGCCCAAACAGGTCTGTATAAAATACATAGTTAACGACACTAGAGTCTAAAGAACAAAAAGCTACCTGTGCGGCAGCAGCAAAACATATTACCTACCTGTCGAGCAGGTGATGGCAACGAGGAAGGCTGCACATGCCGTTGCATTCGAGAGGGTTGCATCAGCTGTCGCAGCTGCTGCTGAATGAACTGGCTGTTGTTAACTTGCTGGGACTGCTGTGAAGTTGCGGCTTGCTGCTGTTGCTGGAGATAGTGAATGAGTGATTGTTGCCCAGAGCTTGTAGTCATAGGTGACATCTTCTGTGGAGTTGTAGGGTCAGAACTGAAATGGGACAATGGCTTGGTGTTATTGAAAGAAAACTGGTCTTGAGCAACAGGGCCTTCATTCACCAAGCCTGACTGCATGATCATGTTCATATTTTTGGACTGGGTTGCTGACATAGATTTGAAAAGAGAGTTCTGCATGCTTGTGGGATTACTGGTGGGAGTGATGTTTGGAATTAAGGTACTCTGAGGGCTAAAGGGCTGCTGATGCAGAGCAGGGCTCGAAAGTTTCTCTGGACGGTAGGGTGGGGAAGGCCCAGTATTTGTAGACACTAGGTTGTTTTGTGGACTTTTGTTTGGAATGCTGGCGGCAGATATGGTGGGAAGGATGGGATTTGGAGGGCTGAATGGCTGCTGGTTGAGAACTGGACTGGACAGCTTTTCAGACCCAAAAGGAGGAGATGGGCCACTGGATGGATTGCTGTTGGACGTTATGCTGGAGAGCAAGGAGTTCTGCGGACTTTGAATGCTGCTTCCTGATAAGTTATTGTTGCTCATACCAGACACCATTACGTTTTGAGGGCTAAACGGCTGATGGTGAGGGGAAGATCCTTGCCGGTATGGAGGAGAGAGGCCTTGCGAAGATATGGTAGGCCAGCTAGGACCTTGGTGTTTGGTCGTGGGGACTTGTTTGCTTGCTGCCAAGTGTTTTAGTTGCTGTGCATGCCAATTAGGGCTTGTCATGTTGGGCAAAGGTACTGGGAGCATAGACTGAGCTTGGCTCTTGTTTGGGGCGTTTGAAGAAATGGGTGAAGCAACAGTTTTATTTTGGGATGGAACTGGATAGCTTGCTCCAGCTGAAGAAGGTCTCATTTGGGGTGAGCCGCCACTGGTAGGATTGCACCCTGGAGAAAAGTCTTTGTTAGGCATGTGGTTGTCCAAGTGCGGGGTCTGGGGAGAGGACTTTGAAGTGCTGTTTATGGTTGTTTGTGGGTGCCCAAGACTGCCAAGAGGTTCCTCAGTTTTGCTTCCCAAGATTTTCTCGAGGTCCAACTCATTGGGTGATGGGTCAGGCATTTTTGTCAGCTCTTCCAACAGATCTTGCAGCTCCTGGTCCACAGAATGCATGTTGCTCCCTTTCTCATCATAATGGCCACTTATAGGTCCCTTCTGTGCTACTTCAGTGTTAGGTGGTACTGAAAATGGAGATCCTATGCCACTACCATTCATGTGATTATTTTCAAGGAGCATTCCATGCCCTGCCACTCCCATGGAAGATGCACCATGATTGGTAGAGAATGGAGAGTGCTGCATATCTCCACATGAAACAGGATTGGTCCCTTGTCCCATAGAAAGAGTGACATCATCAAGACAGAGTCTCTTATTGTCGCTTGGGAAGATGGCATCATGCATGGCATTGGAGGCTAGGGAACTGTCATCTTCCAGCTTTCGCTTAATGGATCCCTGTAACTGCAAGAAAAAATGGTTTATTAAGTAGGCAGGGAGCTCTACACCCAACAAAGCAAACTTAGGACATTTTACTGGCAAAAATTGGAGATGGAGATTCAGACTTACTCCTAATTACACATGATTGCTTTTCTGGACTGCAGCTCCCAGAATTCCTCTAGCTAGCATGGCTATTAGCAATAGGATTATGGGAGCTGTATCCAAAAAAAGTAAACTTTAACAGTTTCAGGCTTATGCAGATCTTTCAAATAAACTCCAAATTTTCTGTTAAACCCTTGCTTTATCATCCCCTACACAATCCTTTACTACACCATCTGCAGTATGGATGAAAACAAAGGATGTGAAACTATACTTGCTCACATTTATTTTACGTTTACCCAAGGTTCCTGCATCTATCACATAACTATCAAAAAATGTTAAAAACTACCCAAATCCAATAGCTATCAAATTGTTAGAGACTGTAAGTTGCTTGAATCAAGGACTTCTCTTTGTTGTTTATACTATAAAACCCTGTATATATAATTTTCTGATATTTATAAGAAGAATTATCTGTCCGTTTTTCAGTCTCGGGAACAGAATATTTCAGAGCTTGGTACTATTTCAATTATGGCAGCTTGCTCTCTGCTCCTAGTGAACAAGCCAGTATCTATTCTATAGAAATTAATTTTCCAGCCAGACAATAGAAAGTTTGAATGGAATCATGGACTAAAGCTCACAGAGCATCACCAACAAGGGGTATTAAGTTCATACTGAGACAGCTCAACAATTTTACATTCCTTACCGGCAGAGCATTTGAAATAATCTGTATACTTTCTAAACCAAGCAAAACAAAATAGTTTCAGCTATCAAAACAAACTATAATCTTTCAAGCTACCTAACCACAGATGTTTCAGACTGTACATCTGACAGCTAAAATCTTAATTTGTGTTAGTAATCCATGCCACTCAACCTGTTATTCTTTTTCTAGGGTTGTAAACACTTTTTTTAATTTTAAGAAAAGTCTTTAAAAACTATTAACATGCAATAAAATGGAATGATTCTCAAAAACAGAGTGTTGTAGGAAAACGGGAAATCGTAGTAAGAGCAAATGTTGCATTTTCTACAGTCTCTAAAGACTTTTGAAACCGAGGACAATTGCTCTCTCATGGCACTTGAGATGGCTTGCCACTCTCTTGAAAATGCAATTATCTGTGGCCCTCCATGTTAATAACCATGACCTGGGTGTCAACAGGATTAAATCAGTCATTAAAACTGCTGCTTTGAGCTAAGGGCATTAAAAAAATTATGTTCTTATTTATCAAGAGGGAGATCGTGCCTTTGGAAATTGTCTAAGTACTGACCATCAGTTTGTCAAGAAGAAAGCACACTCAATATGCTTCCAGTTACTTGGGAAGGTCTTATGGAGAGATCTATAACTCTTTTGTTAGTATAATTTACATAGCACTGTACTTCAAAATGCTTTACTATGTTTATCACATGTACCTTTTAACATATCTGTCCATCAGAAAAAGTTTAGCATATTCATTACAGGAAGCCCCCAGCCCCCAACCCTGATTATCCAACAGGTTACGGACTGCAGTAGTGTCAGAAACTGAAACTGGTAGAAAAGCAGAAGCCATGCAGGAAACATGAGGGAATTATAGTGGCTCACTTGGGATTTCTTGCATGCACATGTAGGCACCTGTATCCATCCGCATGCTGCTTGCAAAGTCTGTCAGCTTGGTGACTTTGTCCCGCTCTCAGTTTGCTTTGCAAGAGGCATGCATGTGCACAGTCAGTCCCAAGCAAGCCTCTGTAGGCAAGAACTGTTGAGTCAATTCATCATCAAATGAATGGCATTTGTCTTTAATTTGCAAGCATCAAAAGTGTGAGTCATCAGGTAACAAGCTGTCGAGAGGCAGGGGCTTCCTGTATACTGAACCATTTTTTTAAATAGCATCTAACACTACATCAACCTTACTCCAAAACCTTTAGTTATCCCAATTTTATTCAATATAACCTAACTAAAGCTCTGAAACTGAAGTATATCATTTGCATTACCACAGGTATCAAGAGTTGTAGATTTCACATTCTGCCGCTTCGTGGGGGTGAATACAGGAACATACTTTTAACCTTCCATACTGTGTATGTAACATCTTATTACACCAGTTTAAACCCAGAGGCATGACCTTTATTTCTTCATTTGCTTGTTTAATTTGCACCCCCTTTTTTCCCAATGTGAGATCCAAGGCAGCTTGCAGGAGAGATTAAAACAAAGTCATCAAATAAAACAAAATCTGTTCAGCCTCTGCTAGGTTGATTGTTTGCAGTATTCCACCAAGTGGCAAGAGGACTTCACCACAAGTTTAATAGATGCTGTTGGCCTACAGATATAGTCTCTTCTCTAATGCAAAGTGGGGAGGAAACAATTGCTGCAATTGTGTGTTTCATGCATGAGTGAACAGAGAAAAACACTGGAGCAGCCCCAACCATGTGTCCTGGAACAGTACAAAGTATAGGTCACGTGATCAGTGTAGGACTGCCCTTTTACTCTGACACGGATTATAGTGTGGCAGGATACTCCAATCTACAATTGGTTATATGCAGCCTTTACGGGGCTGCTGTGGATCAAAGAAACCCATCATGGCTATGAGATGGTTGCGGGGTTTCCCGCCAGTATAGACAAGCCCTTTGATTCTGCTACCAAGCAAGCCTGATGCCACAAAATTGTTGTTTTCTAGATGAAGTAAAGCAGGCACTGCTCTGCACATAAGTCCTGCTTTACATATTCAAGGTGGAGATGTTTTTTGCCCTACAGATTCAAGGTGGAGATGTTTCTTGCCCAAAGTCATGGTGGGCACCAAATCCATATCTCCCACATCCAAGATCATCACTAACTGATTAAAAGAGATTTCAGCTATTTTGAAAGCCTACATTTGATGTCAGAGAAGAGATTAGGAACATGTGGCTTTCTAGATATTGTTGGACTGCAGCCATCACTCACTTTCTTTATTACGATTGACAGATCAAATCAGGACTGCCCTAATGTCTCTCAGAGTTGATGGGAGCTACACTCCAACCACATTTGCAGAGCTATGTGTTCCCCAACTGTGAATCAGCTAGAATGTCTTTGGACAAAAACAATAGCAGTTTATTCCAGCAATATAGATACTTACTCCTGATAGGACATCCCAGAGTGAACAGGGAGAGCTTTACTCTGGGGTTGTCTATACGAGGCAAAAAGAAGCAGATTGCTCTGCAATAAAGATAACTCGCAGCAGCTACAATTTGTCTTAATGTTTTTTGGGTTGTTTTTTTTTTTTTTAGGTAGATCGCAGACATGTGGAGCTATCCACGTTTGCTATGCAAATGGGCATGCCTGTGAATCAAGATGGCAGCCACAAATGAATTACCCACATTTTTTATTTTCACCAGTTGCCAGCGCTGAACAATATTTATTTTTTTAAAAAAGCATATCTAAGGTGAAAATGTGCAATATTCCACCTTAACAGAAAAGCAAAAAACAAACAAACAAACAAAAAAACCCCACAAACCTCTTTTATTGCATTAGTGCCTGCTCATTAAGGTGGAAAAAAACTATGGTGGTTCTGGGCGTTTGCCTTGTTAGCAAGCCACTCGTCCGGCCTATCAGCTTTCAGCTTCTGCTCCCTTGGGGAAGTGAATCAATTTGGTCACTTGTCACAATGAGCAGGTTATGCGCACTGCCCCCTGCTGTTATTTAAAAACTCTGGGGAAAGCTGCAAAGGCAATTCCTGTGGAGCATATGGTGTATTTAGCCCCCTCCTTAAGAATACAGCTTTACAATGCGGGATGCCATTAAGACAGGTCTATTCTCATCACATCCCCGCCCCCAGTACTTTTGCCATTTAGACCAGCCCTCACACTGCACTAACAGTGTGGACAGACACAAAGTAATACTTTACTGCTTCAAGGTGTAAGGTGGAGATAATCTGGAATTTTTATGTCCCTGTGCAAAGCCAACCATAAAGCACTATGCCTCTGTTCTAAATGAGTTCCCCCTCCAAAGAAAAAGAAGAAGAAAAACATACAGTCAGAGTGGAGGAGGATGGAAGAAGGAAAGGCACACAAGAGAATGAATCAGAAAGAAGTGAGGCTACCTGGCAATTTTTATTTTTATTTTTCTCTCAGATAAACTGCAGAAAAACTTTCTTTAAAGCTATCCAACATGAAAGATGCAGCACAGGGTTACTATTAGCCAAGGAACTATTGTACATCAGTAGGCAAACTTCAAATCCCAATGCATATCTACCAACAGCTCTTCACTCCTGAAGACAGACTAGGAATAACACAGGTAAAGAAATTCCTCTTGAGTCATGAGCATTTTATACCTGCGCAGAGGCATATTATTCCAAAGTTAACACAAGTAAGAAAAAGAATTGTCAAAGTTGTCCTTTGAAATCAGCACAGACAGTTTAGGGCTCTGAGCTCAGCTTATGGCTTGTTTTATTTTGCAATATTGCAAAGGGATTTTCTGAAGGTGGGGAGTAAGAAAATCCAGATGGAAGTTACCTTCCTCTATTCTCTTCTCCGCTCCCCAATTTCTTGTGGGTCTCAGCCTGAAGTATTGTTCCATCTTTGCCTAGCCATGTATCAATCGTGTACCAAAGAACACACCAACTGTATCTGAAAACTCAACCATACGCTCTTTCCCAAACCTTATCAACCACTGTAGTTTGTCGACATTTTTACTGCTTTATATGTTTGTATTACACTAACAACAAAAGGAGTATTCACAGAGGTCTTTCTCCTCTCCCTCTTAACAAGCAATGCCTAATCAGATCTGCCTTTCAGGATCACAACCTGCCTGTCAGCATCACTTCAATCTGGACTGATGTGACAGCAAGATCAGGCCTACCCTTGGAAAGCCCACAGCAGGCAGGCTGGCTGTACTAAAAACATTCCCTCCTCAGTATCTGACAGGATGATCACCACCTCCCTTCCTACACAAGCTTGTAACTATGCAAAACACTGCATCTTTCAAAACTGTTAATGATGGATGCCTTCTCAAATTATGACCATAGGCCGTGTCACTTCCTCGAGTCTAATTCACATCCTGCCTTGCATAACCTCTACAAAAAGACAGCAGCTCGGCATGCAATTCCAGATGGAAAGGCCTCCAAGCTACATGACACATGAGCAGAAAAGAAGCAAGTTGTTGCAGAATATATCAGCAACCACCGTAGCAGCAAGCCAGAAAGGGAGAACCTTCTAATTTCAAACATGTCTAGTGTTCTGTTCTGGTGTCTAATGTCTTGTAGCGCGGGTTTATTCCCTCCCCTAGTATATACTGCAAAGATTCTGATGGAGATTAATGTATTCAGCATGTCTATTTACTTGAAAGAAACATAAGAACCAGTAAAAAGAGTGACATATTTTCACTGATCTCCTGTTAAAGATTATCTAGAAGTGAGACCATAAATACACCTGTGTTCATCCTTAAACTACAACATGGGACACTTTCAATTTTCATCCTGTATTAATTTTTTTTTTACTCTGTCTATAAGGCATCTCAGCTGAACTCTTGTCCTTCCTTCCTTTTTTTTTTTTAGTCTCCCCCACCTCCAGGAAGAGGAGTGAGTGTGGCGCAGTGGTTTGAATGTTGGACTAGGACACTGGGAAACCAGGGTCTGAATCCCCACTGGGCCATGTAAACCCACTGGGTGACCTTGGGCAAGTCACACTAGATCTTCCTGAAGGCAGAATAAACCACAGAATCCAGGCAGCAGATACATCCCGCAATGGGAGCAGCACAGCATGAATTTATTGTGAAACTCAAGAAGTCTGTGGACTCCCAATAAGTAAAGGAACATTCTGCAGAAGCAGTTCTGTCATCTAAACCAAGTGGTTCATATGCTATCTGATGTCTGGCAAGGTTCCTCTCTCCCGAAATTGACTACAACTGTTCCTTTATTTCCTGAATACTCACTGTAGACTGGAATTTGATAGCTCATGGACAGGCACCAGTCCATGGATTACCACTTCAAGTAGCACCACTCTAAACAAGTTAATGCCAGTGGTGTGTGAGAAGACCATGGGTGCAAGGAATTATGAAACCCCAAGATCATCTGCTCTACCTCAAGCCAGATGTAATGTTCATCTGCCATACCACACCGTAGCAGATCTGCCAGCAGGGGTTACACTTTGGTTGCTAACCAAAAGCAGCAAAATCTACTTTTATGTTTGTAAAGAACTAGACAATACTGTTTCCTCCCTTTGCCATTCTCATAGCAAAACATGCCTCTTAATTAGTCATCCAATGACTTAACAGCAGCCACACTGGGCATATTGTTTGGTTGTAACTTTCACATTTCATTTACTGACAAGTGTTATTAGCTTGACAGCTGAAGAAAGAAGAAGTGCTTCCCCCCCCCAATTTTTTCTCCCATTTTCTCTAGCTGTAAAGCACAATTCTTTCGTTTCTGGCTATAAATCAAGATCAATCTCCAACTCAATGCTTTTCCATCACTACTGCCTCACTTTACCTCTTCTCTAATGCTTGTAGTATCATTTTATGTCACTTTCTTTTATAGTCCATTAATTTCAAAGTCCTCTGGCACCCTTTACAGTAATTTCTTAGACTACATTAATTTCTTGTGATGGCACAAGGATAGTGAATAGTGGATATCCTCCACTGAGACATGCAGGAGGTAGATTTTGATTTTTTTTTTACACACATACACATTAAATGGGATTTGTAAAATCTAATTTTCTCCTTTTGCGTTGTCTTTGTTAACTCATGGGTCATAAGGAAGCACTCACTGTGTTTCAGTCTCCACACAAAGCATGAGGTTGAAATCTGATGCAATCATTCACTCCAAACCTACAAGCCATATTCTGCCTCTATATGCAGCATTGAGGCCATGATATTGAGAACACAGCTGCGCTGGGCTGGGCACGTTTCTAGAATGGAGGACCATCGCCTCCCAAAAATAGTACTCTACGGTGAACTTGCCATGGGTCAGCGTAAGAGGGGCGCTCCAAAAAAGCAATACAAGGACTCCCTGAAACAACATCTGAGGCTCGTCCAAGTTGATCACCAACAATGGTCCGCCCTGGCCTCACATCAGGAGGCATGGAGATACACTATCCACAACGCTGCAGCCTTGCAGAGAACTCACACCGAACAAGTCTTGAAGAGAAACGACAACGTAGAAAGAATCACAACCCGGAAACATCACCCAAGGAGACCTTCTGCTGTGCTTTCTGCAACCGGACTTGTTTATCTCAGATTAGCCTTTTTAGTCATCAGCCCACTTGCAGAAAGCGCGGGATGAGTCCTTCCTGAATCTTCGTTTGCAAAGAAAAGCCAGAGGGAGAGATGTGCCATAGAATCAGAGTTGGAAGAGACCACAAGGGTCATCCAGTCCAACCCCCTGCCATGCAGGAATACCTAATGAAAGCATTCGTGACAGATGGCCATCCAGCCTCTGTTTAAAGATCTCCAAAGAAAGAGACTCCACCACACTCCACTGCCGAACAGCTCTTACTATCAGAATGTTCTTCCTAATGCTTAGATGGAATCTCTTTCCTCCCCTATGATGGTTCATATAGAAAACATGGGAAATCCTGAACTGTGGATGGGTGTGAAGGTATAACAAAGAGATAAGAAATCCAATACTAGTTGAGGTCCTTTGTCCAGGTTGATTTCCATGCTTTGAGTCTGCACATTCAAGCATGGTTTGGGAAAACTCCACTAAGAGCTTGATAAGGAAGAAATTGGTCCTCCTATTTAGCCTGACCCTTGGCCATTATGCTCAAAGTTTCCATTTTATAATTGTGAATCATATTTTAAAACAACAACATAAAAACCCAACTGAAGAAAGAGTCCTGTTAGGTTACTCCAAGGCTCTTCCATTTCCAGCTAGATGCTTCCAGGAAGCCTGTAAGTAGGACATGAATGTAAAAAGGCCTCTCTTGCTCTTCAATGCTAACCCAGCAATTGTTGTCTAGCTAGCCTGTTTCCAGTTATAAGCTGTATACAGATCCATGCTCCATGAATATAATCCCTTTTACAAGACATCTAAGCCCATGGTCATCGCCACGTCTTATTGGGAACAAATTCCATCCACCGTGTAAAGGTAATACAATAGAAGTACTTTCTTACTGTTTAAAATCTTCAGAGAAACATGCATCTGTGTTTTAATTAGGTTGGTGACTATACTGTATTTTCCTCTAAAATGCTGGGGTGGGGGTTGAGGATTCAATATGCTAGAACCACAAGTACTGGAAGCTAAGACCCCAACTGTACCTAGGTTTTCTGCCAGCCCTTGGTGTCTTTAACACAGGGTTTTTGGCACTGTGATGGAGAGAACAAAGCATTCTTGGATCTTGGCCTGGAATAGACACGCTTGTGTCTATGGAACTATGGAAAAAAAACAGCTCTAACCTTGATTGCTCTTGGAAAGTCAATGCTGTGTAACCTTATGGTGGATTATTTTGCAGCCTTCTGACAGTTCATTATTGCGAAATTCAAACCTCATCAAGTCATCAAGAGTTCTCGGATGGCTTAGGTGGGGCTTTAACTGCATGTTGAGCAGCAAATACATGCATGTCCTAGGAAAAGCCATCACTATATCTCAGGCAACATCTACATTTTTTTTACAGAGGAAGTATAGGCCGCTCACCTTGACTTACAGACCCTTTCCACCAGCACCCTTAAGTCCCATGTCTTGACGCATATCAGTAAAGCCAGAAACATTCAACTCCAGGACTTAAATTATAATAGCAGTCTTGACACGGCAGATAACACTGAAAAGGTTCCTCAGAGCAGAGTTACAATGGGTGCTTGTAACAAAAGTGTACTGAGAGAAGGAATTATTATCTTGCTATTCATATTTGAGCCCTGGCAGATTTCTTAAAGTGTACAAATAAACTGAAGAACACGAAGCAAAACAATGGCCTTGGTGACCAACAATATGAAAATTAGGAAGAGCAAAGGGATAAACTGCCTAGCAAACATGTTTTCTGTTTTAAAGAGTAGCAGATTCAAGATGGGTGAATGTAAAACAGAGAAGTAGCAGGTGGGGAAAGAATTAGGCACCCTGATTCCACTCCAAATTGCTTTCTCCCTCAGTTGCTGCTCTTTCAAAAGGATAACTTCTCTGGGACAGTCTTGCATTAATTTACCTGTAATATATGGTAAGCCACTGGGACCAAAATAGAACATTTATCTGTTAGGGGAAACTTTTTTGTTTGTTTCAAAAATATTTCATTTGGAGTGAAATAAATGCATTAAGTGCTTTACAGAGCCAGTAATCTATAGGGAGATTTGCTGCATTTCCAGAGTCCTGGTTTTTCCCACTAAAAGCAAAGCAAAAATAAAATAAAATGAAATAAAAGAGTGCCACTCAACTTTTCCCTGCCTCTAATTTCAGATCTAGGATGCCATTCTTCAGGAATGTGTGTTTTAACATATCTTGATCAAGACCCTGGACATACTGTTATTATGAGATCAATTCCTTTGAACTACGGTACCCCAAATGAACAATGTAGACTAGCCTGAATGCTCATGAGTAATTCTAATATGAAACCCCAATCTATTTGGGACTAGCAGATAGTGGATAAAACAAAAAACTGCTTGACATTTAGTACTTGTGAGTGATTAAACCACTCCACATACATGATCCCCAGGACGCGTGCCAGAACCCTATAATGCAGGTCAGTATTTTCACCATTCTGTTGATAGAATGGCATCCTAGATCTGAAATTAGAGGCAGGGAAAAGAACAGTAACAGCTTGCCTGAAAGGCCACCGAGTAAGTCCATGGCAAAAGTCAAATCTGAACAAGGGACTCACTGCTTGTACTCTTAGCATTTATGCCTTAACCTTCACACCCCTCTCAATATTTGAATGACAAAGAAAGAAATATTTCCCTCCACCCTATAAACTCTGTGTTAATTACACATTCATCACTAGAAATTGACAACATAAATAAAAACAAAAAGGCCAATGTGATTTTGGGCTGCATCAATAGAAGTATAGTGTCTAGATCAAGGAAAGTAATAGTGCCCCTCTATTCTGCCTTGGTCAGACCTCACCTAGAATACTGTGTCCAGTTCTGGGCACCACAATTCAAAAATGATATTGACAAATTGGAGCATGTCCAGAGAAGGGCAACTAAAATAGTGAAAGGTCTGGAAACCATGCCTTATGAGGAGAGGCTTAGGGAGCTGGGTATGTTTAGCCTGGAAAAAAGATGGTTAAGAGGCAATATGATAGCCCTGTTTAAGTATTTGAAGGGGTGTCACATTGAGGATGGAGCAGGCTTGTTTTTTCTGCTGCTCCAGAGACTGGAACACGGAGCAATGGCTGCAAGCTCCAGGAACAGAGATTCCACCTCAACATTAGGAGGAACTTTCTGGCAGTAAGAGCTGTTTGGTAGTGGAACACACTCCCTCGGAGCGTGGTGGGGTCTCCTTCCTTGGAGGTCTTTAAACAGAGGCTGCATGGCCATCTGTCAGGGATACTTTGATTGTGATTCCTGCGTGGCAGGGGGTTGGACTGGATGCCCCTCGTGGTCTCTTCCAACTCTACAATTCTATGATTCTATGAAATGCTGACTCACAAAAACACACAAAGAGAAAACATAGCTCTCTTTCTAGAAAAAAATAAATTTGATAGCCTTGCAGGCCTCTTTGTCTTGGAAGGCTTTTTGGAACCCCTCACTTGTAAAGCTTTTATTATGAACTCAAAAGAGCCACTTATGTGAAAGTGAGCTGTGAAGTGCATCTTGATGCCATGGATCACACACAGATGCACACACACACACAAACACAGTATATTTTCTAAGTACCACAAACAAATGTGGAACAAGCTATGTTAATGGCAGGTGAATGTATATGTCACACACATGCACATATGGATGCATACTGAACAAGCGTACATTATCAGATAATAATAATCTGGCACTCTAAAAGGATTTCTCACAAGAACTCTCTTAAAATTATTATTTTTTTTTAAACCAGCAACTGTACAAATCACTCCACTGTCATGTGATCTCTCTCTAGTCATCAAGAACCGGAAGACTCTTCAAAGCCTCTTATATAGTGACACTGACACCAAATTGATGCAGGGCACATAGTTAAACTTTGAATATTATTTTTCTCAGTTTCATTTAAATTATGGAGGTGAAGGAGAAGAGGAATCAGGCATGATGCTCTCTTCAAGAATCTATTTTGTACACATTTTGATTTATTTTGGTAACAATGCAACCATGTTTTTCAGGTGCTATGTTTGCCATTTCTATATAAATAGAACAGCTGCTTCAGCACATCTCAATTCTGTCTGCTCTAAAAATAGTCCGAGAGTTGCCTGAACCCATCTGAAGATAGCGTCAATGTCCATGGCAAAGCAGACATTTGAACTGGCCATGAACGGCCAAAAAAACAAACCAACCCCAAAACAAAACAAAACAACAGAATGGGGAATTTGTGAAGGTGCTCAAGAACAAACCAAGGAATCTAACAATAGGTTTTGTTCCACAAGTTTGAATGCTCCCTCTGCACCAGGGCTGACTCCCCTTCCCCCCAATGTTGCAAGAAGATACTTCAGACATGCATTTTTATTTCCCCCCCAGCACAACTAGGACTTTAGCCTTCCATTTCTAATACAGAGATTATACCCAGAGCTGAGCAAACAGACTGCTAAAAGGTCAGATCATTTAAGCTCCACATACTTAGTTTAGGATGAAAGAACTGCTGTTGTCTTAGTTATGACATTTCATCTTTTCCCTCACAGGAATTCCTTTGTGTCCCTCAAACGCTTGGGAGGCCAATTGCCACAGCCTGCTCAAGACGACACAAAACAATGAAAGTGACACTCTTTAATACAATTTGCGTACATAAACTCATCACAGCTGTCAGTGACTGTGTGGCTTCGTCAAGGGACACGGGATTTTGCTCACAAAGGGCTTAACCCACCATCAGAGGCAGTGTGCATGAGGATCTGCCTTAGATCTTTTTTGCCCCTTTTCCTCTTTTGGGGGAGAAATCAAAACAAGCCCTTAGAATGGGCAAATTTCCAAAATACTGGTTACCTCTAAACTGCACCACATGAAGGACTGACAAACAGAAAAGAAACCACAAACAAAGAAGATATAAACTGAAGGGCAACAGCTGTCACTTACCTGGTATTATTAATAATATATTCTGAATATAACATACCAATTTCATTCTCTCCCCATTACTTCAGAGTGAAAACAGCTTCAAATACCAAACTGCTTGCTTAAAGCACTTAGACTGGTAGAGCACAAAAGAGCAGCAAGATCAAAATAACAGACTTTGTGGGTCTCACACTTTGCAGTTTATAGGGTTACTGCTTGGTCCAAGAGTGCAATAATCCGCCAACTGGAAGGGCCAAGTACAAAACAGCCCCCTTTGGGTGCCAATGCTTCCACCAGGAAGAACCTCTCTATTGATGCCCTTGACATAAGTTAGAGGCTCTGCTGCCCACAAAGGAGGAGCAGGGGGTGAGCTCATGGGGGGAGACAACAGCCCTGAAAGGAAGTTTGTCCTACTTTTGACAAAGACCCACTCCCAATTCAAGCAGCATGAGAAACATTGTGGTTATGAAGGGGTTGCCTCATTTCATGTACCACTTAGATGTGCTTGTTTTGCTTATAACACAGTAGGGACTGCGCTGAACAGATGGGGTTTCAGGTACAAGTCTCTCAGTCATCGTCTTCTTGTAAGAGGAGCTGCATGTCCAACTGGTAGAGTGATGAGTCTGTGAGTTAACAGACTGCTGGGCAGCCCTCAGTATCTGAAGAAAGTGGTCTGTCCTTGAGGATTGGAAACAGAACCCTAAAGTCTAACAGGCAGAGAGTGGTGATCTGTTATTGATCAAGCAGTCTATCAGAGGCTCCATACTGACTGCTACTCACAAGGTTGAGAGTCATGTCTTTCTACAGCTGAAGAAGGCACCAAGGCTCTTATACACACCATTCATGGTAGTTCACCATGCAAAGTCCAATTCAAGATTCCACTTCACTATGCCATTCTGGACACACTTAAACTCATCTGGTTTGGGAGCTAAGTAGAATCAAGCCTGGTTAGAACTTGGATGGGAGACCACTGGAGAATAACAGGGCCTCCAGACAGGACTTGAAAAGATCCCCGTAAAAAACACTGGACAGCCAATGCTGCTGGTCAGGAGGAGATAACACAGGGCTAGATGGACCAATGATTTGACTCAATATATGGTAGCTTCCTATGGTCCTGACTTGAATTTGTATTCTTTCATTTAATCTGCAGGCTAAAATGACCACTGCTTATCACAGATTATTTAGTAACTCTATCAACAGCTGCAGAGGTATAAACAATTTGTTTCTTACCATCTTCTGACATTCCCTTACTCAGCCCGTGCAAACATTTTCTGTAAAAGATTTGGACTATTAGTTGGAAACTAGAATGTTGGTGGTGGGCAGGGGGCAAGGGAGAATGATGGTGACATCACAGGTAAAGACTCACTCAAGGAAGTTCTCCTTTGGCATCTCATATTGTTTTTCTTTTGGAGGGCATTTCCTTCCTTCTGCAAAGCCATTGTGCTGTGAGAAAGCAGGTCAATGTGAGAGTGTCAAACCACTTCCTCCCAGCCTTCCTTGCTCCTTTTATGATAAAATATATCTAGCCCAGATCATTATATAAATAAAAGGTGGGAAAGAAGATTTGTTAAAATGCATTAATTTTGCATGTTCCAAATGAGACGCATAATTTATTCCACTACAGGCTATTAATTTAAGACCACAGGTGTAAACAGAAATAAATACTAAAGTGTACAGGAAGAAAAAGCACAAGTTCAGGATCCAAATCGCTACAACATTATGTCCTGCACTGTAGACAACTACAGTGTAAAACTCGTGGGAGCAGGGCTGGATTCATCTCCATATGTAGCACCACAAATTTACTGTGTACGTTGATGGTATCATTAGTGACAATATAAGCATGTCAAAAACTGTATGTTACTACTGGGACAGTAAGCATTCTTGCCATATCCCAAGTTTTACTGACATATCTTTCGGTATGCTCTCCAACTTTTAACTGATGAAATAGGGACACTGGCCAAGTGCTCAGCCTAGTTACTTCAGGTTCCATATTGAGAGAAAGACAGGATATATACATTAATGATAAATAAATAGACACCATGCCTCTCCTCATAGACACACACCCCACTTCATAGTGTAAAAATGTAGTCTAACAGGGTATGTGATATCTGTTCATCCTATCTTGCACTAGTTTCTGAAGCACTGTATGTTACTCAGTAGACTTAGAAGATTTTCATACGGGGCCAAAATGCCCCGTTACTGCCCCGCCACCTCCTCTCCCATTCCTGCCATGGAATAATGTAAATCTTTCACACATTTACCTTAATTCAGCGGCAGGAACAGGCTCCCCCACCCCTCGCTTGCTGGCTGTAAATGCAGCCGTCGTAAGGCTGCTTTTATGACCAGCCGTCTGAAATGTTATCACGTTATCGCGTGATGACATCCGGGCAGTAAATTTAAAAACTAAAACTCCCCCAAACATAAAATCAGTTCACCAAGCACAAAAACACACTTTAAATCACACAATCAAAACAGGGAGGGTAAAATAAAGGGTGCCACTTACCTGGATGTCCAGATCGTACCAGGAAGTGCTCGGAACAGACCTCCCCTCTGCGGCTGTCATTTCGGAACAGGAAAGGGGCTCCTGTTCGCACACCTGTGATTGCGTGATAGTGACGGAACGGGACTGGAACAGTCACGGGAGCAGGATGGATGCAGGACAGAACGGGGTCAATGTTGTCTGAAAGGGAAAACCTTTTCTGACCCTGTTCTGTTCCTGCCACGGGATATATAGCCCATGTGAAAATCTCCTAAGTGTAACATTTCCTTGGTTTTAAAATGTAAGTTTAAGAGAACCCTTAGCAGTAGCTGTATTTACATGAACTAATAATCACACAGTTGTAAGTGATTGTTACAAATATGATTACAAGTATCATCTAGTCCAACCCATCAACACAGGAATCCATAACTACAAGATCCCTGATAGCTGTGCATCCAAACTCTGTTTAAAAACCACCAGCACAGGAGAGTTCATCACGTTCTGACATAGTTTATTACACTATCAACATGCTCAGGGCATCTAACAATAAATACAGTGGGCTCTCATTATTTGCAGGCTCAATATCTGCGGACTCAAGTGACTGTGGATCATCATGTCCCATATCTAAAATGGTGGCAATGTGCACGCAGACATGCTGAAGTGTCCATGCACATGTCGCTGCCACTGAATTATACTTGACTCAACCATCTGCAGAGGGTTCCAGAACCGAACTCTCCTCTGGATACGGAGGGCCCGCTGTATAATTTAAAGACAAAATTGTATTTAGAATGCAGTCATCGCTGCACATTTGTGGGTCAAGCATTTGCAGATTTGATCAACATGTTCTCTCTATAATGGGCCAGGATTCAGACTCAGATTCTGAGTCTGTAGGGGCTCCTGCAGCCAGATGGAACACCAACCTCAGTCTGAAGAGGAACAGAGGAAGCCATGACTCACCCACAGCCAACTTGGCAGAAGATGCAACTGGGGAAACAGCACAGCCCCAAGTCCATGGACCCAGCATGTGGAGCGGAGAACAGAGCAGAGGCCAAGCAGCACGGGAGGTGCTCCTGATTCGAGCCAGTTGGCAGCAGCCATTTAAGAGCCAACTCTGGCTAGTGCCAGTTGCTGAAAGCAACTTGTGCACTTTCTGGCTAGTGGTCTTGTTTCATGACTTCTGTGACTCTGACCCCCCTGGACTGTCTGACAACCGTTGCTGGATTCTTAAGATCCTGGACCGCCTGACAACGCTGCTCGTTTCCCCAAACCCAGACTGGCTTGACTACACTTTTGCCAAACGGACTCACATAGGCAAGGATGCTTTCTGAGCCCTGTTGATAGACTGCCCTTCCCTGAGCTATCTCAGAACTCTGAGCTAATCGTTTCCTCCCTTGCTCAGTCGGCAAGCATGTGCTAGCTGGGCCAAGACACTCTCTAGGCCAGTGTTTCTCAACCAGGGTTCCCTGGAACCCTAGGGATCCCCAAGAGGTTGCTAGGGGGTTCCTCAAGAGATTGTGATTGTGGGGGGAAAGCAATAGCAGTAGATAGAATAATGTTCATGCAGGGGTTCCCTGAGACCTGAAAATTATTTCAAGGGTTCCTCTAGGATAAAAAGGTTGAGAAAGGCTGTTTGTAGGTCTCTATTGTGCCAGAGGACCTAGAGTTCCTAGAGAAGTGTTCTCTCAGGTTTAAAAAAAAAGTTTGCAATTTTTCTTTATATTCACAGTTTTGCCACTTTCACAGAGGTCTTGCGCAGGGCAAATGTATAACACAAAACAAATCAATTAAAGCTCAAGAACAAAAGAAACAGCACCCAATAAATTAAAACATCTTTCAGTAACAGGCCAGCTTACACATCAAAGGCCACCTTGAATAAAAGGCATAAATATGTATCTTCCTTCTGGCATAAGCACAGTGGGGGAACCAACTTTGACTTCCCTGGCAAGGAGTTAAGAGACTGGGAATGAAACTCAGAGACCAAGAAGGCATTCTGGCATGACTTCATAAGTTCATTCCACTCTCTTTCTTCATTAATTTTAATTTTTTGGTCTGTATGGAAGATCATACTGAAACATGTATTCCACTTTTAAAAATAATCATTTTACACATATTTCCTTACAAATATGCTGTTTGAAACTTATTTTGGAGAGGAGCATTGAGTCAAAACTTGCATTAGAATATTTAGGTAATGTCAATGACAGCAGTTAAAAAAGTTCTGATCCTCCCATAAACCGGGGAGGTACAGATTAAATCAGCCTCTACTTAAATTTTTGAAGATTCAACTTCTCCACTCTCAGCAAAGATTTGACAGTAATAGAATCTCCAGACCAGAACATGCTTCCTATAAAGACAGATAGGTGGCATGTACTTAGAAAATTTGCCCTTTTAAAACTACAAGTCCCATAATTCCCCAGCTAGTATGGCCGTTCAGAAAGGCAACATTCCCATGTTTTGTGTACCTACCATGCTTTTGATAAAATTCACTTTCACAAGAAAGGATTGTAGAAATGCTCCCAAGGGCATGCTTGCCCTTCTATATTAAAGACTTTGTTCTGAGTGATGGCTCTTGAATCTTCCTGCTTGTTGTAAATCACAGCCAAATACCTTAATCACTACCATAAGTATCTATAACTTGCTAAAGAGAGCTCAGAATGACATACTTGGAGGTTTCTCACTTTGCCACACAGGAACCTTGCAAGGTAGGCTGTGCTGAGACATAAATAGGTTGTTGAAGACTATTTAATCACATTTTGTCTTAGTCAGTGGGCTTAAATGTAGGTCTTCCTGTAGCCAAGTGCACCATTCTACTCAGCATGCTATATTAGTTTAGCGAGTACCATATTTGTTGTTGTTGTTGTTGTTGTTGTCGTGTGCCTTCAAGTTGTTTCCGACTTATGGCAACCCTAATGATGGGGTTTCTTGGAAAAATTTGCTCAGAGGTTTGACATTGCCTTCCTCTGAGGCTGAGAGAGTGTGACTTGCCCAAAGTCACCCAGTGGGTTTCCATGGCTGAGTAGGGATTCAAACCCTGGTTTCAAATGTCGCAATCAGACATTCATCATGCTAGCTCTTAAGTACTGTACCATACCTGTATTTACTAATTTCTTATACATCATCTTCATGCTAGCTGAAAAACTGGGTCACCCTCAAAGCCTAAACTCCTGCAAAGGCAGCAGGAAGGCTCTTTCTCTTCTAAATGTCTGAATGTTGTTGAAATATATGCAATATTTAATTTAGGACATTTAGCGGAGACATAGTTACCACCAGTTACTGCACTGAACATACAATGGACACAATTTTAGAATTAATAAGTCCTTTCCCAATTATAATTGTTCTGCCCAAGGGAAAAGATGGGGGACTACTCTCTTTGCGAAAGCAGGAAAAAAACAGTAATTCCAAAATAGACAGAACTTAACATAGGAAGCAACATTGATATGCAGACAAAATTGCAACATATAACATCTGCAATCCAGAATGAAGGGAAGACCGGATTGAAATAGCCCTGAAATTAGAAGCCTTGTTAACCATGGGGAGATGCACAACTGCTTAAATTTTAAACTTCCTCTTTTCACTTTCACTGGGTTACAACCGTCAGTACAAATCATGCAGGTGAATGAGTGCTGGAAAAGAGCCTTCTAGGCCTAAGATTTTTGCTACGATGAATCAGATAATAAATGTGGGAGGCGGGGGTGGTGTAATCTTTATATCAAGAACACATTTTCTGCAAAGCCTTGTGCTATTGTTCAATATGTAAAGTACACCATCACGCCGCTGTTCAGGAAAAATTGCTCCTGCCTTTTTTGCTGATAGAGAAGTATTCTATTAGAGATTTGCCCTGGCAGGTGACTCAGAAAACAAATATAAGCAAAACGTTACATGGATATGGATTTACTTGCTAGAAAGCCAGGAGTGCTGCTGCTCTTCAGAAGGAGGCTTACCATTTCCTCTGGTTCCTGACATTCAGGCCTTTCTCTGAATATTCATATGTATTGTCACAGGCTTAAGAATTAGAAACATTGTGATGATTTACTTCCAATTGGCATGCAGGAATAGCTGCTGTTTGGGGGGTCCAGCCACACCATTCTATTTTCCCTACTTGGTTTTGCATCTCCTGTACAGAAAACACAAAAACAACAAAGCGGGCATGTGGCAAGCCGTATCTGGCATAAGCTTTTGCGGACTGTAGTTCACTTCGCCAGATGCACCGAATGTACCCCTAGTTGGCAGATATGTATGTGCTAGGATGGGGGTGCAGGTGGGGGGGAGAGAATAAAAATACAAACAAGGATCCATCAAGTGATGATCTTAAAAATGGTTAACGGTAGCTGAGAGGTGTTAACAACATCCTGATATAGAAAAGCAGATTCACACATATATGCTGGTGAAAATTCTCTGTCCAGTCCAAGTGGAGTTTAACCTCAAGATGAACGCTAGTTTGTTAGGGGAAGACATAAGAAGGTGTTTCCTTCTGAAAACAAACATTTCAGAATCTATATTTCTGGCCATTGATAATGTCCAGTCCTTGTTAAGTTATTTGAGAGGCTCTACCCCTAAGCTTTTACCTAAAGATTTTTGTGCACATCTGCAAATCTTGGCATTCCCCCCAATCCTACTTTTACCTATCATTTCTGCATGCATAGTATCGCTTTAGCTCCATAACTAATACCACTCACAGCGCTCCAGATAAGATGGAGGTGCTTATTGTCAAGGATCCTAACTGGCATCTATCAGTCCTAGAAGGGGTTACACTCCTCCTAAAAGACTGTGTTCAGAGCTTTGGGATGCTTCTGGATCAGTTGCTCCAAGTGACAGATACATACGGCAGCCAGGAGTACTTACTATCAGCTTCAGCTGATATGTCAGCTGCACCCCTTCCTATAGCTGGAAGACCTAAAGATGGTAGTACACACACTGGTAACCTCAAGGCTGGATTGTACCAAGTTCAGAAATTACAATTAGTGCAAAACATGGTAGCGAGATTGGTTACTGGTGCATCTAGAGTGACCATATTACATCTATACTAAAATTACTCCAAATACTGGAGATAAATATACCTTTAAGCCCTGAAATAGCATTATTATCATATTGTGAAAAAATACAAGAATCTCGAATTGTTAAGGACTTACTAACAAATCTGCTGACAGCAGCAAGGTTAATAATAGCAAAGAAATGGAAAATACAAGGTGAATACAAAATAGAAGAATGGTATGATGAAGTATGGAATATAGCTATAAATGAGAAATTAACAAATATGGTTAAGGAAAAAAAAGGAGGGCTAAATAAGAATGTTTTTGGTGGAAAATAGAGTAAATTTTTAGAATTTGTATTAATAAAGGGAAGAGGAAGCAAACCTGAGTTGGAAACAATGGTATTTTGGAACAAGGGATGAATGTAAAGGGAAGTCCCTCGGTGGAGGGAATCACTGTTATATATGTTTGTTAAGTTTTATGTAGAAATTGTATGTTGTTTAATTTTTAAAATTAATAAAAATTATATATATATATATATATATATATATATATTAAAATTACTCCACTGGCTGCTAATTAGTTTCCAGGCAAGGTATAAAGAATTGATTTTTGCCTTTAAAGCCCTACATGGCTTGGGTCCAGGTTATGCCTTCTTCCCTATAATCTGCCCTGTACACAGGTCTTCAGGGGGATAGTTACTTCAGTCAGCCAGGACCAGCTGGCAACAGTCAGCCAGGACCACAGGTTGCCCCCATATCTGCGAAACCAATATCCACTTCTGAAAAAATAGGGACACATACCATAGAACTGAGCTGGAAAATGCCTACAGATGTGTCCTCTCTAGGAATCGCTAGGTCCTCCAATGCAACTCTATGGTATGTTTGTACTAGAAGTCCTTTGTTTGAATAGGGTTTGCTATTATCCACTGTTTTACTTATAAATGGTAAGTCCAGGAACATACTCCCCAAGGATGGGGTGGGGGGACAACCAGTATTAACCAAAGGACTTTTTCATCGGTCTTCTCCAGACTGTGGAATGACCTGCCCAAAGTGATCTGACAGCTGAATATGTTCTCTGAATTTAAAACAGCATTAAAGACCATTCTCTTCCAGCAGGACTATCCAGATGGTTTTTAAATTGCAGGTTTTTAAATGATGAATCAATTGTTTTTAATATGTATGCTTTTTAAACTGTTATGCTGTTTTACCTGGTGTTTTTATTTTTAACTGTGTTATGTGTCTATTTGTTGTTGTATTTTAATCTGCTGCTCCGGACCTCAATCCACAGAGACAGGTAGGTAAGAAATATTTATTTATTTATTTATTTAGTAATATTATTAGCACTGAATACAGTAGGGGCAATTTATTTATCCCTAGTCAGAATGCTGAGCTATGCATTCAGTATCAATTACTGCCTTGCAAAGTATGACTGAATGGTTTTCTGACATTCACATACGATTTCTGAACACATATGGCCCTAGATATATTGTTCTTAAGTTATTAACTTTCCAGCACATGTCTTTGAGCAGCAGCCTGGGTTAACAGCTATGACACTATGATCAGTCTTGAACCAAGTGGCCGAATGTTAAATGGGGCTGGGGAAAGGCAGTATATTTCCAATGAAAGCAAGCCACATGCTTTAGTTGCATTCAACTTTCTCAGTATCACCTGAATGCCAGGCATGAATGAAAGACACCTCACTCAAACAGCAGAAAAACACCAGTAATATCTGCCAAGCAATGCCTGATTTTGAGTTCTGGAATCATAGAATCATAGAATTGTACAGTTGGAAGAGACCACAAGGGCCATCCAGTCCAACCCCCTGCCATGCAGGAATACACAATCAAAGTATCCCTGACAGATGGCCATCCAGCCTCTGCTTAAAGACCTCCAAGGAAGGAGATCCCACCATGCTCCGAGGGAGTGTGTTCCACTACCAAACAACTCTTACTGTCAGAAAGTTCCTCCTAATGTTGAGGTGGAATCTCTATTCCTAGAGCTTGCATCCACTGCTCCATGTTTTAGTCCCTGGAGCAGCAGGAAACAAGCTTGCTCCATCCTCAATGTGACACCCCTTCAAATACTTAAACAGGGCTATCATATTGCCTCTTAACCATCTTTTTTCCAGGCTAAACATACCCAGCTCCCTAAGTCTTTCCTCATAAGCATGGTTTCCAGACCTTTCACCATTCTTGTCGCCCTTCTCTGGACACGCTCCAATTTGTCAATATCCTTTTTGAATTGTTGTGCCCAGAACTGGACACAGTACTGTAGCTGAGGCCTGACCAAGGCAGAATAGAGTGGCACCATTACTTCCCTTTATCTAGACACTATACTTCTATTGATGTAGCCCAAAATCGCATTGGCCTTTTTAGCTGCTGCATCACACTGTTGACTCATGTTCAACTTGTGGTCTACTAGGACTCCTAGATCCCTTTCTCACCTAGTCTTGTTCAGCCAGGTCTCCCCCATTCTATATCAAGGGGATATTGTAGCACACCAGTTCCACTGGATGCCTTCTTACACCACTCTCATTCATTCCAACATGTTTTCATCAGGGAAACACTCCATCTGATGATATTCCCAGTCCTTAAGATTATCAACTGTTGCCTAGCATAACTATGGAGCAGAACTAAGGAAAAACAGGCAGTTTAAATTACATGGAGGCCAACACCAGATTGGTGGTACATATGAAATTCCTCCTTAGGCACCAACATACACTTTGGGGGACCTAGGATTTCCCCCCATCCTTGCTATACTCTTCACTGAAGGTTGTTAATGGATGATTATTTCATTAAAAGATCTCTCTCAGCTCTCCATATATGCTACCAACAGGCACAGAATTTTCAGAAAACGCCTTCAGAAGAAGAAGAAAAAATCCAGGCTCACTTCATTTACTGCAACTGTCCTTTATGAAAAGAGCCCTCTAAGTTATGTGAAATGACATTACCTCACTGCCCTAGGCTTTCCAATTCTCTGAACAGGAAGGAAACCAGCACACATCTCTTTAAGAGCCGTTTCCTCTCTGCTCTATTAATTCTGGAGTCAAGCAAGCCACTCCTTTGTGGCATAACAGAGTAAGATAGGAGCTGCTGTCAATACAATGGCTCTATTTTCATCTATTTGGGGTGGCAAATGCTGCAGGATTTTCTTCACAAAAAAATTGTCGCTTTCCTTTCTCATTCTTCATTTAGAACTCTTACAGGAATATCTCTCTCTCTCTCTCTCTCTCTCTCTCTCTCTCTCTCTCACACACACACACACACACACACACACACTTACTTCGCTGGAAAAAGATGAAGCTTAATTTCTCAAGTAACAAGCACAATTATCTGCCTGGAAGTCCAACACTGAAACTGCCTCCCTCATTTCCAGCTGCTTTGCAGTTTCCAGCTGTTCTGCAAAAGGCACTCTGCATATGTTTAAAGATGTCCTATTTACATCACCGGGTTTTCTAAAGGCTCAAACTGAAAAGAAATTCATCCCAGACCTGCACTATAGTTTAATTTAAGTCCTAGTTGGGAACACAAAAATTTAAAGCAGAAGGAACAGATCTGTTTTGCAGATAAGTTGCTTTGACTGTATCCCAATTGCCTATTCCCTGGCCCAACTGATTTAGCCACCCCATTCCCTACCCTTTCTGTTCTTTCTTAATAAAGATAACAATATAACTATTTTCTCTTTGATATTCATACATAATAATGATCTTGTGAAAGATATTCCACGTGCTCAGGTTGCACAGTATCCAAGATACAGTGGCTCCCCTGGTCCAATAGGGTAACACACACACACACAGATATATATAAAAAGAAATTCCATCATGAACATCCGGGTGGTGTTTCATTAGTCATATAACTCAATCCTCCATTGAATTACTGTGGGGTAGACCTTGCCCCAATGATGTATTTCCTAATCCTGTTTCCCTAATCAAACTGCCAATCAATCACTTGATTTATACCCTGCTTTCCCCCAAAACTGGGACTCAAGGTGACTCAAATTGTGGACTGATCTAGCAGCCTAGAAGAATGAAGGGGAAGTTCAGACTGAAAGAGCTAGCTTTGGAGGCCCCTTTCCTGTCACAGTCAAATGCAGAGGAAGCACCACTTTGCTGAAGGTGGGGGATGCACAAAACAGCAAGTCATTTCCCGATCAGGCCACTTTCCTGTACAACCAACCCATTAGCCTAAACAAGCTGAGACACTGAACAGAAAGGTCATAATCAGTAAACCGACCCCATTAAAAAGACAGGAAAATTAAAAAGGAGGAAATTGGAGGGGGCTTGCCACTGCCTTCCTCTGAGGCTGAGAGTGTGTGACATGTCCAAAATCACCCAGAGGGTTTCAAACCCTGGTCTCTCAGAGTCCTAGTCCAATACTCAAACCACTACACCAGGCTGGCTCTCATTCTTTGAATATGACAAGCTACAAACTAAAGTAACTAGCATTTGTGCTTTACATTGACCAGTGTCAGCATTTGGCATCCCTGGGCAGCTCAACCGGCCCGCCTACCATGGATCCCTGACCTGGGTTCACCTTCCATTTTCCTGGTTTGTTACTCCAAGCAGCTGCCAAATGGCTGGTTATAGCTACTTTTAAAATTTCCCATAATGCTTCCCTCAATGTAGTGTCACACAGGACATTATGGGAAATGCAAATGGTGGCCTAAACCAACTCAAGAGTGCTGCTGCAGCTTACTACTGCTGCTGTGTAAGCTTGCCAGAGCCTATCAGCATGAGACCTGCAGAAAACATGTTGCACAGGGCTCATCTCAAACCTGATGGCAGTTTTGGTGTGTTAAAATCAGCATTAATGGTACTATTGCAACTACACAGATGTCACAGATCTTCTGGATGGAATGGCAGGCAATTAAGGTCCCATGTTTCATATTGGTTTTTAATCAAGATTTATAGAGTAGAATAATTATCTTGGGTATGTTGCCTTTTCCAATGTGCTGATTGACCGCTTAGGAAATATATCCAACCATTCTCTCAGCCAATCACCACCATCATGTAAATCTATATATTCCTATGTCATACTAGGAGTGACCAAGCAATGTGCTACAGTGTTGGCTACAGTTACTAAGGCTGCAGGCCTTCCCAGCTGACCAATGTCTCAGGGCTGCACAATTCACACTTATGATCTAAGTCGACACATTAATGTATCAATTCCCACTGCAACAGGACCCAAGCAGTTAACTGGCGGAGGGACCCTGCTGCTGAGACGGGACCCAAGCAGTCAAGTGGCAATGGCAGTGGGAAGCCGCTGCTGCCCCTGCAACAGGACCCAGGCAGTCAACTGGTAGTGGTGGCAAGGCAACAGAGTGAGTCGCCCTCAGCAATTCTGGGAAAAGTGTGGAATGTTGAGAAGGGGGAGGAGGAATTCAAATCCACTGACCTACCTTACAGGGTTGTCGTGAGATCTACCAGGAATGTTTTGGGAAGTTTCTTAATGGCATATGGTATGTTGGGCCCAGCTAGTAGAACAGAATTGCAGAATCTAATGGGACCACAAAGGCCATCAAGTGCAACCCCATCGAGCAGGAATGCACAACTAAAGCACTCCTGAAAGATGCCCATCCAACCTGGTGTTTAAAGACCTCCAAAGAAGGAGAGTCCATCATTTTGCAAGCCAATATATTCCACTGTCAAACTACTCTTATAGTGAAAAAAAAGTTCCACCTAATGTTTAGGTGGAATCTCTTTTCTTGCAATATGAATCCATTGGTACATGTTCTAGTTTTGGAGCAGCAAAAAACAAGCTTGCTCCAACTTCTACATTCATCAGAAATAAATTTCTAGCCACTTGTCTGCTGTCCACATTATCTGAAAGTTTTTATCAGTGTGCTCTAAGTGGCAAGAATCAAACTAAAACAAATCCATTCTCCTGTGGATTTGTTGTTGGAAAAGATGGGAACCAAAAAACAATCTCCTATTTTTGGTTATGATTCTTTGTCTCTCTTTTTAAAACAGCTTAGAATACATTTAATAAGATGACCTTATGCAGACAGCAAAGCGTTCCTGCTGCCCAATAAGAGGAATTATGTCAAAAGGTTTTTGGGACCCCAATGGGGCACATATGGGCAGTGAAACAGCATTATATTGCATGGGAAATGGGACTCTGAAAGAATGATAACTAGTAAGACTGATCTTAGCATTAATGAAATGTTTACAATGATGCTTTTCCAGACAACCAAGGATCACCACTGGAAGGCACTTGAACCCAGAGCAATTAAATCTGATAGCAATACAGCAGTTTGTAATATAGCTAACAGTGGTAGAGTTTATGCAATAATTCTATCTACTATGGATACTTTCTTATTTAATACAGTCAAGATATAACAATATGTGCTACTTACATAGAATATTATTAATACTTCACTATACTGTGTGTGTACTGTGTATATATATATATATTGGTTTTTACAAGTCGAGTCCAACATATCAGTCCAAGTTAGCAAAAGTAAAAGTCCCAAATAATGTACAATTCTGTTTATCTCTCTGTTCTGTACAGTAATAATGCTTCCTTTTTCTTCTTACATTAATTAAATATAAATCCAACAAACCATCAAGAACTCCTCCTATTTTCTTCTTCCAATGTTTACCATTATGACTGCAAGTCAACAAAATGATGTACTGTACAGTAGTTCAAGGCAGCAAAAAGAAGCATTTCCTTCTTCCAATGTTTCCCAGTATGCCAGCAATTCAAAAACTGTTAAGATGTACTACAAACTGCTGTATTGCTATCTGATTTGGTGTTGAGGTAGGTGCTCACTATAACATTAATACCCATTGCAATTAGCCTGCTTTATAAATTTCTGCCCACAAGCATGGGTGTATCTCACACTGTTCTTTGATACAGAGGTGACAACAATCATGACCACCAACAAGAGGCAGTTTCCCACAATATCTTCTGATCCATGTCTGTGTCCCCCCACCAGTTGTTAACTCTGCTTCCATTAGCACTCACCCATATCAATAGCAAGAGATGATGAGAGAAAGCCAAAGTTTTACAACTCCTGGGAAAAGTGTTTTACCATCCCTAGATACAGATGTCTCAACTCAGGATTCATAGTATCCCCAAACCCCCATCCATCATTGCCTGATTCACTCCAAGCCCATGCCAGAGTTTTGCAAGCATTTTGTAAGCAAGGCGCCTACTTCTTTGTCACCCCGAAACAGAGATCTCAAAACAGGGTTCCAAGTAAACACCAAAATTTTGACATTCTCGAATTTGCTCCAGATCTGGGAAACATTTTGCAGCAAAAAAAAACCCCTCACATTTTGCAGCTCCTATAAAAGTGAGTAGTAACTGCATGGCCAGTGATCACACAAATTCAAGGGTTCTAAAGAAGAGAGCCAGTGTGGTATAGTGCTTTGAATGTTGGACTATGACTCTGAAGGTGAAGGTTCGTATCCCTGCTCAGACATAGAAACCCACTGGGTGACCTTGGGCAAGTCACACTATCTCAGCCTCAGAGAAAGGCAAAGGCAAACCCCTTTGAACACATCTTGCCAAGAAAACCCCATGATAGGATCACCTTAAGAAATGACTTGAAGGTACCAACAATTTTTTGACACCATGTGGTCACAGCAGGGATAAACATTACTCAAACAAAATACAAATCATAGAGTTTAACTATAAAGCTGGACTAGAAAGAGAAAAGCATAACACAGAGAAAAGCAGATGTAGTTCACTTGAGAAAATTCAAGAGAAAGTTGCTCATGATTCTGGTCTCCCTACTCTTGGAAGCACGAGCACTACAGTACATTCAAGGAGTACCGAAGATCCCTGGTAGACTTCAGGTCTTCAAGGTTGCAGATGGTGCTCTGCATAAATGCAGAACCCCATGGGCTCACCTACACACAGACCACAAAGAAGAACAAATTATTTAGGCTTTATTTAAGCACTTAAAACAGTTTAGTTCCATTCATAAGGTGAATCTGCCAGTGCTGTCAAAATTGAGGTGCGTGTTGTGACAAAAGGATTCTTTACAATCTATAGTTCACTCACACTGACAGCAACTCTCTGGAAAGTAAAACTTTGTTCCCTGCTTAAATGATGAAGGCTACAACAGGAATAGCTTGGCTGAATTTCTCCCTTTTCCATCTTCTCCACTGTACAAAGTAACTTGCATAGGGTTTTTTTTTTTAATAAAAAAAACTTTTAAAACAATCTACAAAATGGAACACACCCCTCTCAGACCATCAGATTAGATGTTTCTCCTACCTTGAAAAAAGGTTCTGTCTGTTCCTCACACATTTCATTTGGGGTTGTCTCATGGTAATTCATCAAATCTTCAAATTAGCTTCCAGTTCAGGTAACTAATTAAGTTGATACTTAACTTACAGCACTGCCAAATCAGAGGGGTTTTAGCCCATGCTTTGAATGTCTTTGCGAAAAAGATACTTTCCCCTGCTAAGCCCAAACACAGAATGAGAACCCATGAGAAAGAGCATTAAGTCATTACTGTTCTATTTCATCTAGGTTAAACACCAATTATTTATAGTAAAGAAGAACTTTGAGTGTTTCTTCATAAAGTACAGAGCTTCTCAAAGGAGTATATTAGGAAGGAAAGAAAAATGCTGACAAATTGGCTAGATCAGATTGGTGTCCAAGGCTTAATAATTCACAATAAATAACCCTATCTGTCTATGCTTAAATGTAGCTTTTGCCAGAAACAAAAAGGTAGACAAAAAATTATAGCTGCTACTAAATACTTAATCCACTTTTTTAAAAAAAGTTTATAAAAGCAGAGGGGCTGGGAACAAATGGGGGAGAGATACTGAAAATACAAGCAATGAGGGAGGTTTTTTTAAATTTAATATAGCTAATGGTTATAAATGTGCAGACTTCTTGCCCCCTCCCATTTTGAGTAAATAAAGACTCAAAATGTTCCTCCTTTAGCATGACTGAATTCCTTTGCAATGTGACCTCAAACATGCTTCCCTCTGTCTTTATCTGCCGACACAGCAGAGCTGTTGACCTTTCACCAATGACCCACACACAGTCAATAAACAGCCTATAACCTACTTGAATAGAAACATTCCAAGCAATGGTTTGTCTTCCTTTACTGGCCCCTGCTACTGCTTTTCTGCAAACGGTTTTTGTTGTATTTTTTATAACATTTTCCTTCCTAAGATTCCAGGCTCTTGCTCTTGTCCTGTTCAGTCCCACCTACATCTAACCATTGTAAATATTTGGTTCTTGAATGCAGACAAGCCTCACAGTCTCCTAAGTCCCATTCAAAAGAGGAGTCCCACTGGCTTCATCAAACTATGGTAGGACTTCCATGTGTTTTATTTTATAAAGTACAGTAGGACCCTGGTATCCACTGATTCATTATCCACTGATTCAATTATCCACCGGACACAAAACAGCACACGTACCATAGAGTCTTCCTAGAAAATGTGTCCTCTCTAGCCATTTTCTAGGTCCTCTGAGGCAACTCTATGGTATTTTAAACTGGAAGCCCCATTATTTTCAATGGTTTTTGCTATTATCCACATTTTTCTATCCACGCTCCCCCAGAACCAATCCCCAGTGCAGGACAGGTTTAAGGAATATTGGCCCCCACTGCAATGCTTTATTTTGGGAGCCCTATATGTTTATCTCAGGACAATGTAACCTAACTCAACCTAAGCTATTCACAGTACAGGATATTCAGATTATTACTAATAATGTTTTTGCAGGAGGAGGGTTACTATGGGGCCCAGCACAATGATGGGCCCCCCTGTGGATGATGACACTGCTGGTGCCTTAAACCGGCCCTGCCCCAGAGGATATGGGGGGCCTACTGTAGCCTTTATTTCAAGGTGTTACTCCTGGTCCATAGTTCTAGGAGAACAGCACAAGGGCCCTTGATTCCAAAACCTTAGAATCTTGCACCTCAGGAAAAGAATGTTCTTATTTTACAAAGATATGTTTGTTTATGGCAACAGAAAAATGAATGTCTGTCTTTTCAAAAGGCTGTCAATGGAGAGGAAGAAAAAGTCAGTTCTTTGCCTCAAAAGCTTACTTTTCAGACACATGAATCAAAGGGTAAATATCTCTGTACTCAAGCCTTTAAGCATTCTACTCAAGGTACGGATAGGGGGTAGGGTGTGATTCTGGGTGAATTCTAATACGTCTCCACACCTTATTAGGTATACGAAGGAGGAAAGAAGCACAGTAAGGTCTGCTTTACTGCTTGGTAAGGCAATACATAGACAAGGCTTACCAAATGGTTATGGAATGTAAACCATGTTAAATTTTTTTGTCTGCATTCTCGTCTGATCCTGCTAATTAAGAAAAATACCTTCTTTCTGTACAAAGTGTTTGAAGATGGTATTAGTATTTTCTCTCAAGTACATTATAGTCAGACCCCTGTGTCCATGGAACCAATATCTGCAGTTTCACTTATCTACAGGACACAAAATAGGGACACATACCATATAGTCATGCTGGAATATGCCTAGAGAGGCATCCTCTCTAGGCATCTTCTATGTCTTCCAATGCAACTCTATAGTAGATTTTTACTGGAAGTCCTTTATTTTAATAGAGTTTGCTGTCATCTGTGGTTTCTGGAATCCACAGTAAATCCAGAAACTGAATCCTGATGCATATGGGGGTCCGACTATACTTATTTGTTGAAATATTTATATCAAGCCAATCTTAAACATTCATTTGTGATCTGTTGGCAGACAGTTCCACATTCATCACCCTTAAGGTTGCTACTTTTGCTGTAGCTGCCCAAAAGATTGGCCATAATTTTATAAAGACAACAATGGTGAATTGTAAAGGGGACGAGATGTTGTAGATGCAATGTTATGACAGTCTGTTTTGTCGCGACCTTCTGTTGCTTGATCTACTAAGTTTTCACCTATCCCTTTTTATAAGTTGATAAGCTCTTTCTGTGAATCAACAGTAGATGCTGTCCAGTGAAATGTATGGTTGTTCTTTGTAACATTTTGTAATGGCTATTGTGTGTTATGCAAATAAACCATTGCTGTTGCTGTTGTTTAAAATATTAAATTAGTAAAAGACAATTGTGTTAAAAATTATTAAACTATGTAACAATTTTAAAACATGTTAAAAACATTTAAGGCCATGTACTCAAGGAATCCACTGCTAGCAAAGCAAGGTGGTAGCCAGCAATTCAGCTGGCTCTTAAAAAGATTTAAAGTTAATAACACTTTCCATAGATATCTTTCAAGATATCTGACCTGTAACAGCTGAAACAGAACCCCCATGAGCAGACATAGCCTACATGTACCAGAACCTGGGATGGCCATCACCTTCTTATCCTACTTGTCAGCCTTCAGCTGCTGAAGGATAGGAATAGACAGCCTGGAATAGACAGGCTTGTCAGAGCAAGGAACTTCTTATGCTCTGAAGGCATAGGTTTGCAATGTGCCATCACAAGGCTTTGTCCAGCATTCCCAAGGTTGTTTGTATTGCTTCCACTACCCACCAACACTATCATTTTTTTTCTGGTCAAATCCAGGGTGAATTGCCACATATACAAGCTTCAAGGTCACACTGTTTAAGAGTGGTGGAGAATATGTGTTTTGTGTGCTGCATGAAGTCCTCCCCAACCTGATTTTTGTGACCTCCAAATCCCTCAGGACATGTCAAAGCCCCACAATCCTTTGGGTGATATTTTTCCGCCCTAGAAATATGCCAAAACAATCACAAGCTCCATGTGGTGATTTAGTTTCCCTCATGTTCCATGTCCTCCACCAAAAACCCAAGAAAAACCAGCTAAAACAAGTCAAAAGTAGTAGAAGCTTTGGTTGCCACACATAATAATAAATAATAATTGCCCCCCTCCCCCTGACCCAATTGCTCATCTTGGTTTAACATGTTAAAAATCCAGTTTTAAATAAATAAATAAATCAGAAGTGGACTTCCAGCCATGCCCTGTTTTCTTTTGGAGGCTATTTTGAGCAGTCTGCACAGAAGATGCCAGGCCAGGAAACTGGTCGCTGGCCTGCCAAAGTTGTTCAACCCATCTTAAGGAAACCGAGGACCTTATCACATTAGTCTACTGTCCTGCCACAATCATACTAGTTTATGGAAGCATGCCAATTTTTCATCAATTTTTATCACACTTGCTCGGCATTAGTGCTGCTTTGGTGATCCATGGTTGCATGATCTGCTTTCTGCACTGCTGCCATAATTCCACCTTCTGACCCCTGCATGCTCTACCCTGTGCATGCGTGCCTTTTGATTTTTAATTTTGTTTCCTGCAATTTCACAGTTATGGCAATACAACCCACAAAAGAAAGAATGAGAGTCCTTCCTTGCAGGAAGAAGTATTCCCAGCCAGGAAGGATTGTCATGCATTCTTTGGCAGGAGGAGAAGCCAGGTGCATGCACCCCACTGTGCCTGCCAAAGAAGGTATGAGAGTCCTTCCTTGCAGGAAGAAGTTTCCCTGGTGAGGAAGGACTGTCATACCTTCTTTTTTGGGGTGGGGGGAGAAGCCGGTGCACCACTCTTTGCCTGCCAAAGAAGGAATGAGAGAATATTTGAAAAACAGCAAAGAGGGTGCACATTCCCCCTTGTTAGGACAGCGATTCAATAAGAATCACTTCCAAGAGTATAGGAAGTGCATCCCTGACTGACTGGACAAGCCTGGGGGTGGGGCCTGCAGACAGGGGAAGCGCCGCAGCCGCCATTTTTGTTGTCTTTAGTGAGAGATCAGGGATCACTGCCACAGCCAAGACCAGGGAACAGAGGAGGGCTCTCTTGTCCCCTTCTCCCTCCCCTCTTCTGCTGTCGCTGTCACTACCAAGACCAGGGAAGGGAGGGAAGGGCTGCCATCTTGGATGCAAAGCTTATGGGGGCTGCTGGGGTCATAAACACCATTAAGACAAGTTGCAGCTGCTGCAACTTGCTATTATTGTGGGACACTACATTTCCCCCCCCTTGAGCCCTTGATTTGAAAGGGATTCTGTGGCTTCAAATACTGCTCTGTGACTACGATGCCACATGGCTTTCAAAATTGTATTAACAGCCTGCTAGAGATATTATGCGAGAGATAAAAGATGGAGGGGGGGGGTTGACCACTTTACTTTCCTCCATCTCTGGGTATTTTGCTGTCAACACCATTTCACTTTACTTCATCTCCCCCCCCCCAGTACTTTTTGTTTCAACCCCACCCCTTCTTTCTCACAGATACTACTGTGGGACTGTGTAAGGGCAGGGGAAGCTCAAAATCTAAAGAAAAGCAGCATGGATGGTTTACAGTACTGCAAGTATTGCATTACCGAGCTGGGTAGATGACAAAGTAGAACTGAAAATGATTAGAAGGTACCTAAAAATAGCTGTGACCTGTACATCTGCTTTATTCAGTTTCATTGCAATACTAAGAAGAGGAACCACCAGAATAAAGGTGATGAGAGAGAAGAAAAGTATGATAGCTTATAATTAGATCTAGCTATTTTTCTAGGACAAAGAGAGGATCAATTCTGGACCAAGACAAAGTTGGGGTGGGGGCGGGCTCAGCTCTTATCTTTTTTGTGCAGATGTTTTGGGGTTTCCCTCCCTTGGAGCAAAAGGCTGGATGAAAGCTGGGTTTGTCGAAGAACGTAGCTGAGAAGTCAACTAACTCTCAGCTACTCCATTTTAAAATGGCAGTGGTCACCATCACAGTTGAGATAAAATGCTTCATAAACAATTATTATTATTATTTATTATTATTTAGGTATTTATATCCCACTCTTCAGCCACAAAGGCTATCAGAGCGGCTTACAAATTGTTAAGCAATAGCAATTTACACATCCACACTGCAATAAGCAGCTTCCAATGTGTGTTAGCTAATTGCCCCCACAAGCCGGGTACTCATTTTACCGACCTATGAAAGGATGGAAGGCTGAGTGAACCTTGGAGCCCGCTGGAATCGAACTTGCAATGTGGTGACTTGCAATACTGGCATTTAATCACTGCACCACCACATTTATGACAAATATACATATGTTGTGGTATGTATGTATGTATGTACATATACACACAGATATATGTTAAATATTGTTATTGTTGCTATTCCATAAGTGGCAATGTAATTGCCCATGTATTTCTCTCCCTCTTCCCAGCTCTCCTTATATACCTGTGGTTCTCAACTTTTGGTCCTCTGCATGTTTTGGATTTTAGCTCCCAGAAGCCCTGGACAGCTTTGGCCAGTGCTCAGGAATTCTGAGAGTTGAAGTCCCAATCATTTGGAAGAACAAAGGTTGAGAATCACTGCTATAGACAATGTATGTACAATAAGGGAAACATGCTTAATGATAAACACTGAGAAGGAGAGAAAAGATTTGTGGTTCAAGAAAGAACAGAAGTGTGGGAAGGGGGACAGGCAAATCCTTTGTACTTTGCCTATTAGAAAAATGAGGACTTTCCCCATTATCTACCTACATTATATTCACTATATACATTATAAAGACACTGAAACACTTAACATGTTTTACATTAAAAAAGACATTTTTACCAGCACAAGTGGTGAATTCACTATAAAAGTTAGAAAATGTGAACTGTACATGAACATGTTATTACAGTAAGAGAAAAGCTGGGTGATACTTCCTTTTGGGTGAACTCTGGAATGGTCTCAAATCACACTGAACAACAGAACACTTTGGACATGGGGGGAGACCCTGATAAGCTATCAGGAGCTAACAGTCCCACCCCCTTTGTTACAACAGAGACATGCTGTTAGGGCTCTAATTAGGAAATATGGGGACCTGAGTCTTGGACTTTTTGGTGGGAAACATATGGCCCTCTGTATATGGTTTGATTGAAGTTCCCATCATTCTTCACCATTTTCTATGTTGGCCATGGTTGACAGGAGTTGCAGTCCAACAACAGCTGTCCAACAGCAGTATATTCTTCAGTTCTGATACAGACTGATTTCAGTTGACCTTAAAAAAGAAACTTTATGAATGTGAGTTTGCTACCTATATCTTACAACTCACTAGGCATCTATTAAGTTATTATAGAGGGCACAATTAATGTTGGGGATGGCATCAGTAAATTTGGGGGAGAGATATGAATATGAGATAATTGAAGAAATTACCACTCATTATTTACAAGTAGATCTCAATATTGTTATACTGTGTTATTTGAAGAATGCAGAGCCATCATCTTACTTAGAATCTATCTATCTATCTATCTATCTATCTATCTATCTATCTATAATTCTCTTGGGTATGTTGCCTTTCCCAGTGTGCTGATTGGCTGCTCAAGAAACACATCCAACCAATCACCACCCACATGCAAATTCTCTCTCCATCTCCCAATCCACTCCTGCCACTCAATCTGTGGCCCAGATTGGGACCCAGACAGTCAACTGGTGGCGATGGCAGTGGCAGGGCAACAGAGCTAGTCACCCTCAGCAATCCAGGAAAAGTGTAGAATACTGAGAAGGGGGAGGAGGAATTTTAAAATTCACCGGTCTACCTTACAGAGTTGTCGTGAGGTCTACCGTGCATTTTTTGGGGGGGGGGTTTAATGGCGTACGTTACACCGGGTACAGCTAGTTAGTAATTAATTTAATAAGAGCAGCTAAAATGCCAGCTTAAAAAAGGAATGCTTCTCCCATTCCAGATTCTTACTAAAAAATACAGTGTGTTGTTGATGTGTCTAAGACTACTGTTTGAGAAACAAGGGGGTAGTAATACCAACAATCTGAGAAACTAGATTTTGTTTTAGATTTTGTATTGGAATACAGTTGTCCCTTCATATCCATGGATTTGGTATCCACAGATATAAGTATTCACAGCTTGAAAATATTCTTAAAAAATAATAATCCAAAAAGCAAACCTTGATTTTGCCATCTTATATAAGGGACAGCATTTTGCTATGCCATTGCATAAAATGGGACTTGAGTATTCACAGATTCTGGTATCCAAGGGAGTCCTGGAACCAAACCCCAGCAAATATGAAGGGACAACTGTAATAGCATTTATGGTGCCATTCACTCTTTTGCATTTTTATCTTCACTGTGGATAAGTGTGGTTTTCAATGAGTAAATCATAGTACAAAGTTATATGTATATGAAATATACATATTTTTTAAATAAGCAAGTCAGAATATATTCTTTTCTACTTGATAATAATTAAACCTAGAAAAATATAAAATATTTTAAAACCCCAAAATAATTAAAATAACTAAGGTTTTGCCACATTCAAGAATCCAGCCCCATGAGAAAAGGGTTAATTTTTAGGCTTCTCTTACACTATCAAGTGCCAACAGTTAAACTATAAAGAGAGAAAATAGCAGCACAGCTTCTCTGAATCACTCAGAACACATTAAATGAAAAAAGTAAACACAAAAACAGGCACGACACATGAATGTGATCTAACATACACCCACTCTGCTACATGGTGTGACAAATAGGTTTTAAGAAGGTAATAGAGGTTTCTGTTTTTCATCTACTAGAGACACAAGAAGCTGAAACCAACAATAATATGTTAATTAGGCACACCCCCCCTGCTCTGGGTATCAAGAGCCCATTTTCACCTATTAATACGGATTACCATTACCTGCTTTGTGAATAAAATTAACCCATTTATTAAGCAGCATGTCCTCCTTTTGGCTCTTATTACAAACAGAAGGGGAGACAACCTTGGTGTCCCTCCAGTAGGAAAGCTTTTGATTAAATTGCTTGACCTAGAAGCAAAAACTCCTCCACTTAAATTTAGAGATGACAAAATTGCTTGCATTAGGACTAATATGACCTCTTGTGGCATCAAATCTATCCTGACAACATTAACATACACAGTATGATGAGGGAAGAGAGGCTGCGACCATCTGCACACCAATTGCAGAGTCCACACATGTGCAATTAAGCATGCCTCATTGGTTCTCCAGATATGTCAATAGTAGGTAGGAGGCGATTGATTTAAGTTAAGAGATGAGTGCTTCCATGAGCATTCCACCTCTGTGTCCTCTGAGAAAACGTAGGTTAACAAAATAGGACCAGCCAAATTCTATTATGAAATAGATCTGGGAATACTCTCATGCCAAAACACATTGAAATTCCATGCCAGAGACAACCTATACTCTGTACTCTGTACTCTAAATGAATTGTTCACAATAGATTCAAAATGCAATGTTAGCAGGAAGCTGGCAGGAGGGCAGTCAAAGGAGGGAAAGTCCTGAGCTTTGTGTGTCCTCTGTTTGTTCAAAACAGCCTTTGGCTTCCAACATTTTAGAGGCCATTTCTGCACACTGCCAAGCTTTTCTTCATAAATTACAAGGTCTAGAACCTTCAAAAGAACAAAGCACAATCCAGATGTCCAGAGGAGAACAAACCCCTGGAATTTTGAGCCTCTTCCCCTTCTGTATGGCAATTCCCCCCTTCCATTTTTGACTTGGTTCAAATCATAGCTGGTTTCCAACTCTGTTTTAGAAGGTAAGTAGGTTGGTGGTTTGCATGAAATAATGACAAACTATGGCCTGCCTCAAAAACAAGGAAAGAGGAAGAGAACAGCTACTTTTGAGAAAAGGGTAATAGAGAAAGAAAAGCCAGAGAGAGAATAGAGAAATAAGATGTGCTTTGGACCAACACTTAAATAGACTACACCAAACCATGGTTTGGCATTATGTCTGAACCAAACTATCCAACCAGAAAAGGAGACAGAATCATGGGGTTACAAAAGCAAACATTTTTAATATACACAATTGCTTGATTGTGAAAGCAGATAAACTTTACACAGTCCTTTTCACACAAATCCTTGCAATTTGACCAGTCAATGTAATGTGACCAGTCAATGTAATGGGGCACTTTAAAAAGAAAGATTCCTGGGTCTAATTTTGGGCCTCAGATGTTACCAGCTTCCTTAACCAATAGCAGTCACTAGACTAAGAAGGTGTGTCCTGAACTCTTTTGTAACCCGTATTCTCAGCAACTGAATGTTTTGATGGCAACCTTCAACTGGAGTAAAAACTCACCAAACCTCAACCACTGAAACATTTTCAAGTTAATCTGCAGCCAGGACACATGCAAGGGTAACAACTAGCTTTTAGCATGTAGTGAAGAGCCTTTTTCTTAAACTGACTGAGCAAACTCAATGATAAAGACCTGGAATTGCAGACAACTTTTTTTTAAAAAAAAATCAGAGTTTAACCCTCCCACACTGGCATCCATCATATTAGAAAAATCAAGAATGGGTTAAAAAAATGCTGAGAGATATACTGTAAGCCATGCACTGTTACAACAATAAATTGTCAACCATTAGGTGGCATCTTAAAGCCTTCTAACAGCAAACAATGGGGAAAATTAGAACTATTTATTTATTTATTTTTAATTCTCTGTCTTTATTTAGCAATCCTGGAATACTAGGTGCACTGGATGTTGTGAACCATAAAACAAATTAATTCTTAAATCCAAACCAGAAAATAATACACTGAAGAATATCAATATCTGAATAATGAGGTATTGTCTATAGCAAATAAACAAATTTCAGTTCAAATTTCTCTTTCTCCAGGAAATAAAGTTACAATGTGATGTACTTGTATAATCTATAACCCTTCCTGGAGCCATCTCTCCCCTTTATACAGAGTTTCTCCTCATGTTATTTCATTTTTTTAATTGCAGTTTAAAAAAAACACACAAATTCCTCAAAACTTAAATGAATAGAAACGATGTGATTTTATAAAGCAAACAAACCAGTTAGAACAAAGCTAATTAAATTCAGTAGAGACTGGCTTGCTTTTCCCCTCGGTGAGTGTTTATTTCAGCTCCCAGTGCTCTGATAGTTCCTGACAGCTTGCTGGGACACAAGAAAGAAGTAGGTCAGAGTAAGCTAGAATCGGCAACAGAGGATCCCATTAGACAAGCTTGTAGGGTAATACAGAGATCGAGGAAGTGTGTGATGTAGTGACAGTGTTTGAGACACATAACAAACAGCCTGAGGACAGCCTCTAGCACAGCCGGTACATTTATCTTTTCAGTGTTACAACACCCCTATTGCTTCTGCCTCTATTTCAAATAGCTATTTAGTTGGGGGAGTCTTAATACAGGAGGTACAATGTAAGCCTACTGGCAAAGATGGACATGCAGTGAGTGAAATTAAGCAAAATGTTGTGGTGTGTATGTGTGTGTGGAGGGGGAAGAACACAGCTTGTCTTCCCAATACCCACAGAGATCCAATATTCTGGAGGAGGAAAAAGGCATGCCAGCTTCTATGGCTATTTAACCTATTAAAGTCAACAGAATCTGCCAGTGCTCAATCCAGTCCAGGGACTGAGTAACACAGTTTGGTGGTCCCCCCCCCCTTCTACCCTCTGTTAAGATTTTGAAATGTGGAAGTGTATGTGCATGTATGTAAGCAAGAATCACCTCCAAACAACTTGGCAAGTTTTGAAAGAGCTGGATTACTGTCTGGATTTTGCCTTATTTGGGGTACAGATTGTGCACACAAAGGGAGTTCAGCTTAAATATGCACTCAAATGTGGCTTAATTTAAGCACAGGCTAATAAATTGACCCAAGCGGTGCAATGGTTAGAGTGTTGGACTATGATTCTGGAGACCAGGGTTCAAATCCCCACTCAGCTATGGAAACCCACTGAGTGACTTTGGGCACGTCATACTTTCTCAGCTTCAGAGGAAGGCGAAGGCAAATTCCCTCTGAACAAATCTTGCAAAGAATCCCTGTGATGCCTTAGGGTCAGCACTGAAGGTATAATTCAGGCCCAGGTTTTTCTTTACTAAAATCATGAGGGAGGGGGGGAAACTACATTATTCCCATTCTGATTTACTCAGTCAATTAACCAATCACTTTATTTACCGTATATCCTGCCTTTTTCCAAAAGTGGGATTCACGACAGCTTATAGAATAAAAAAGGAAACCACATATAGCTGAAAACATACAAATAGATCAAAATACTATTAAACTGTGTATAGAATTAAAATGATATACAACATTAATTTAAAAGCACAGATTAGAAACAATACAGCACTAGAACAGAAAAAAGCGTACAAAACAATTACAAATGCCTGCTGGAAGAAAAAAGTCTTCAGTTGATAGGAAAAGCCTTTTCCTAAGTATTTTATTGTATTTATTGTTTTTAAATGTGATTTTAGATCAGTTGGTTTTAATTTATAATTGTTTAATAATTTTTTATGGGGGAGGGTGGGGGTGGGGGGTATTTGGGGATTTTATCTGTATTGTATTTTAATTTTTGTAAGCCGCCCCGATTGTTTTGACAGAGGGGCGGGGTATAAATAAATTTTATTTTATTATTATTATTATTATTAAAAGGGCATCAGGAAGGAAGCCAGCCTAGCCTCCTTAGGAAGGGAGTTTTAGAGCGTAGGGGCAGACATGGACCAAGAAAAGTGCAACCCCCTGAGATCCCATAGTTGGGCAGGCTTATATGAGAAGATACAGTCCTTCATATAGCCTGAGCCCAAGATGTATATTGCTTTATAGGTGATAACCAGCACTTTGAATTGTGCCCAGTGGCTTGTCTAGATAAGAAATAATGCACATACCTGCACATTATAGACAATTTGCAGCAGCATTGTTTTGTTCCCACAGTGTTTTGTTAGAAAAATGAAGGGCTGCAAACCTCTCCACTGTGATGTTCACATGGCCATGAATCAAGATGGCGGCCAGATTATTGTTTTACGCGGTGGGGGGTAAGGAAGGCAAGGGAACCTGGCAGCGACCAGAGACAATGCGGAGGGCAGCTACCATGAGGAAGAGGAGGAAAGCCGCCCGCTCTTAACCCATCCCAGCTGTGGCAGTGGCGTCCAATTCCAGCTGCAAAAGGATGGGAGGAACTGCCTGGCCAAGATGCTGGTGGCGAAGAAGGAAGCAGAGTGCGGCTCTTCTCAGCTCTGGCTTCATCTCACCTTCCTGGGTTGGGCTGCTCCTTCTCTCATGCCTGTTCCACACCATTCAAAGCCTGCTGACATTGAACCTGGAGGACAGGCATAAGAGAAGAAGCAGCCCAGCCTGGAAAGACAAGATAAAGCTGGAGTGGCAATGAGCCAGCCTCCTCTTTCTTCTCCGCAACCAGAGGCTAGCTGGACATCTCCTCCCATCCCTTTGCAGCCAGAACTGGAGACCACCACTGGGTGAAGGGCAGGTGGCTCTCCTCCTCTCCCTAGCAGTGGCTGCCCTCCTCATTATCTCTGGGCACTGCTGGGTGCCCTTTTGACAGTTTTAAAAAAAGTTTTAAAAAGGCATAATCACTAGTGCTTCCAGGCACCTGATGGCAAGCCTGCCCCTGCACACGTCTGACCAATCAGATGTTGAGTTCTGCCCTTGCCGAACTGCGCAACAGTTGTCCCAACATGCAGGAATTGAGTTTAAAAAAAAGATCAGGAAAAACCGCGAAGGCTTTTCCTGCAGAGTATTTGGAGTTTTTGCTCCCCTTCTTTTGGAATACGTTGACTCACTGTGGATCCCATTGGAACAAAAGGTATTCTCCTTGCATTCTATGAGGAGTATTTTCACCATTTAGACAAGCCCCAGATACGGACAGGCAGTCAGTGGAGTTGTTGTAACAAAGAAGTTACAGTATATGCTCTCTGTAGCCAGACCCTGTTAGCAATCCAACTATCTTTAGATTAGCTGAGGTTCCATTCTTCAAAGACAGACCCTTGTAGAGCACATCATAGCCATCTAAAATGGGATATAACTAAGGCATATGTCACCATGGCCAAGTCAGATGTCCCAAGGAATGGGTGGAGTTGGTGCATTCGTTTTAGTTGTGCAAATGCACTCCTAGCCACTACTGAAATCTGAGCATCTATGTTCAAGGCTGATTCCAATAGTACACCCATACTGCATTTACAGAGGGTGTGTAATCCCATTCAGTGGTAGATAATACACTTGTGCTGAAGGTGCCACTGTCATTCACACTGCAAAGGAGGTCACAAAGTGCTATAGAAAGGCTCTGCCTACATGGTTGTTTGCAGGCCCTTAAACATTTTTAACACCAAGGGACAAACCCACTGAAAAGCAACACTTACATCACTATACAGTACAATGTTTAAATAACAATTTATGTGGAAAGGAAGTAAGATTTCTGTAAACATTTCTTAGGTGGAAGTTGTTTAGCTATCAGATATAAGTGGAAAAGGGATTCTCTTTAAGATCACAATAGACTCGGGACTGAAAGACAAGGCTTCAGCCTGGGGAAGCCCTGCTGCCATGCATGAAAGATGAACAACAGAAAACCCTTCAATCAAATGTTGACTCCTTTCATCTCACTGCATTTGATTTCTACTGTGTTAGAACAAGGATGCAAAAACCTCCTCCAAAGAAGGATATGTGTCAGAATATTGTAAAATCTAGTGTAATTTCTTTAGAAGAAAATGTAGTAGCTGTATGAATTCAGAATATAGCAAAGTCTACTTGGTAGCCTAATTCACACACACACACACCCCAAAACAGAACTGATGTCAATTTCTTAAGTCTCTGTCTTTAGTTTACTTATAGAACAATATTGAGCTTGTTCCAGTGTAGAGAACTGGGTAGCTTACACTTAAAGAATGCATATCTTAGAAAAAAGAGAGGTATGTTTGACAGGAACAATTTAAACTGCCATGGGCATAAACAAACCCAAATGGATAAGGTTGTTTTCTTTATTGCTTTACACTCTGTTCATTTTCTGCAAACAAAAAGGTCTTAGATGATGACTTGGTCTTAAATGCACAGTCTGCTGAGTTCTTTGAAACTGAAAAGATGGCCGTATAGATTTCACTTGGATTGATGAAACTAAAAATCCTTTTGAAATCTTGGCTTGTGTGTGTGAGCATCTCCCTTGCTCTTTTTGGGGTCATCTGATAAAAGTAAATTCAGCACAGATAAAAAGGAAGTTCTTTACACAGCACACAGTTTTAAAATATGGAATACTTTACTACAAAATATAGTGATGGCTACCAAACTGGGTGTCCTTAAAAGGGGATTAGGAAAAAAAGGGGATTAGACAAATTTCCCATCTGCGTTCTGTGGTGGATCCGTCCCAAGGGTGCGATTGTTCTGTGACTATTATCTCATTGCAATAATCAGAGAAGAGTATAGGAGCAACCAATAGGGCACCAAGTGGTCCTAGCCTTGTATTGGGAAAATGCATTCTATTGTGCAGTTTGCATCATGCCACACCTCTAGATTCAGATGGTAACAGTGCATAAAGTCTGTCCTAGCTACTCATCATGCAACTGTAGCTTCAGTCTAGTTGGGAAAAACCCTCTTATATTGGGAGCAACCTACAAGTGTTTCAACATACATTGCGCAGAAATAGTCTTAATACACAGGCACGCACAACTGCAAACAAACAATGGTCAGCTACAGTGTCAACATTTTTAAAAAAGACAATGAATCTGATTTGTATTATCACATCACCTGTGCCTGTAAGGAAAGAAGGAAGCTTTTAACAGTACTAAAATACAGAATTGATTTGTACACATATTTGATAAAAATCAATGCAATTAGCAAGCAAGTGAATACTAGAAAGGAAAATTGATTGCCTTCTGCTCAGGGCTCTGCTAGCAATCAGTCCATTCTTCTAGATCTTTTCCTTGTAAAAAAAAAAAGCTCTTTCTTAATCATCCCTAATTTTTTCTCTATTAATAATGTCATTACATAGCTATTCTTTTATTCCTATTATCTATTGTCCTTCTTGAAAGCCATTTAAAAGCTGGTTTTAGAGCAGCTTACTTGAACAAAGATTTTAATATCTGCAACACAACCCCACCAGTGGAACAAAGAGCAGTGCCTAATAAAAGGAAGAAAGGGAATCCCAGAAACTAGCTCTACTAACTACCTTTGTTAAACAAAAGCAACAGCCAGATTGTTGGTTAGATTTGTGGGGTGTAGCAAGTTTCTAAACAAAACCTTTTCTCCTTTCTATCTACACAAGATTTGGGCCACAACATACACATTACAGTAAGAGGGATAATAACTACCATATTGTTATTGTTGTCGTGTGCCTTCAAGTCATTTCTAGCTTATGGCAGTCCTAAGGTGACCCTATCACAGGGTTTTCTTGGCAAAATTTGTTCAGAGGATGTTTTCCATTGCCTTCATCTGAGCCTGAGAGAGTGTGACTTGCCCAAGGTCACCCAGTGGGTTTTCATATCTGAGTGGATAGTCAAATCATGTTCTCCAGTGTCATAGCCAAATGCTCAAACCAGTATACCATGGTAGCTCTCCAACTACCATATGAGCAAGAAATTAATACACAGAGAATAAATAAGCATAGAGTATGTTTGAACAACTCAGTAACCATGGAGCCAGTTCCCCTTTTAATGGGGGACCAAATGAGAGGCTTTGTTCAAAGATGAGAAGTTCCATCCCTCCAAAGACAGTAGTTTATTTTTACTCAAACCAAAAGATAACCAAATACCTCTTCACCTGAACAGAAGCCAGTACTAAACTCAGAATGTGACTTCTTTGCCAGATTAGATGGAACTCAAGGTCATCTAGCACAGTCATCGGATTCCCCACAGAGGCTGAGTGTATGCCCTCCTGAAGCCTACAAGCACAACTTGGAGATGTTACTTTTTGGACTACAACACACAGTTGAGAGGTTCTGGGAATTATAGTCCAAAAAAGTAACATTTCCAAGGTCTGCCCACAAGTAAGAAATAGCCAAGACTTAGACCTGGAGCAATGGCTGCATCCTTGTCATTATAACATCCCCTGGGATTATGAATGGCAGCTTCATGGTTGGAACATGTGGCTCAATTTCAGCCAAGCAAGAAATCCTCTCTCTCTCTCAGAAGTCAAATTATTATTTCATCAAGATATCTAGCAAAGAACAGCTTACTGGTGAGGAGCCTACAGTTGTAATCTCTCCCCGCTACCCCTTGTCTGTTTAAAGCAGAATTATGCACCATTGGCAAGCCTGGGAGTCATTTTTCCACCCCAAGATTTTCTTGGTCTGCAGGACTATCAACCACTCACGCCCAAAATAAAACATGGAAGTGTCTGGAAACCCACTTATGATTACGAAATACCTTTCTTTCAATGTTAAGCAACAACAGGTGACCCATTTAAAAGGCAAATCCATGCCCTTGGAGGCTCCCAGCAGAGACCTCTCTTTTCCCAGGGTGGTCCAAGGGAATGAGGGTTAAAAAAAAAAAAGGCTTTGGGGTAGCAGGCAGCCCCAGGGTCACAATGTGACTACCCCAGGCCTAAATAAAGAAATGCACAGTTCTGTTACTATGTTTCTTCCAGAAGCCAGCTGACCTTTCCCTGCTCCCAAAAACAATCATACCAGGATTCAACCCACTTTTATTCAAATACATTTTTACTTTAGTATTTTTTTTAAAAAAAATTGTATCCTGCTTTTCACGCAAAGGTAATACAGTACTCAGGCCAATAAACATCACTAAAAACAAATTAAACAATCAAACCACGGAAGATGAGATGTGTATCTGTATTTATTTCATCTATAGCCCACATTTTTTCCCAATAAGGGAAATGCAGCTTTCCAAAAAAAAAAAAAAAAAAAGCAGCAAGAGTGGGAACTAATCACAACTCAGAGGGGCACGGTTTCCATGATCAGGGAACAAGCAAGATATGAGAAAGCCTACTCCTGTCTGCCCACCAAGTCTGCAGGTGAGAGCATTTTCAACAACTAAGGCAATTCTTCTCTAGGTTTCACATTTCAGATACTGCTTAACACACACAAATACTGTCAGTCTTACATATCAGATTGGCTCACAGCTTCCATATTGGTTTATGACATCGCAGGGCTCAGCAACCTTGGTAGGTGATGGATATTTTAATGAATGGAGAAACAAACAAACAAACAGATGCCCCATATTGTATCTGGGTGTACTATACTTGTAGAAGAACAGGAAATTCAAGAAAACATATACACTATATCCATCTCTTGTGTAGCAAAGTAATGGCCCAAAACTCTGTTTCTCAGGACCAAGAAGAACAGATGAACACTCAGGGGTTGTCATCACGGAATGCAAGAAGAATCCTACCTGTCTTAATGGCATTCCGTGTGATTTAGCAACATTTTGGAGGGGGGGGGCAAAAAAAGGCCAAAAACTTTGCCAGAAAAGCCTTCGGAGCTTTTCCCGTATTTTTTAAAAAAACGTCGAGGGGTGTATGCATTCCTGCTCATTAGGACAAGCAAGTCAATTTGATTCGCTTGCCCATAAGAGAGGAAGCACACATTTTATTGGCTGGACGAGCTCAGGGTAAGCGCCCACTGCTGCCATGTTGGATTTTCACCTTAGCGAGCAAGTGCTAAAGAGAGAAAATGGGGTGTCGAGCTTTTGTCCTTTTGTGCTCAATTGAAAAATCACTCAAGCGCACCTTGGACATTTTTTTTTTAAATAAGGTTGTCATCTGCAAATTGAGGTAAGTGCAAGCGCAAGTCAATCACTTGTGGCAGCTGTGTTTACTAGCAGGCATGCGACCCTTATGGGGGCAGAAAAACCATTAGGGCAGGTTGCAGCTTCTGTGAAATGCCATTACTGTGAGGCATTCCCTTTTTAATGGGCTCATATAGACAAGCCCTCAGTCACATCAGCAGCCACCAACATGTGACTTTTTCAAGTATCTCAAATAGAAAGGAGCTATTTTGGGGGCAACTTGGTCAAGCCAACTTTTGCTGCTGTGAAAAGTGGCGCAGCACACCAGATGGTAAACCATTCAATAATTAAGTATATCAATTTTCATCAGCAAGGACTGTTAACATTTTTTGCTCATGGTGCAAACCCTTGCAAAAGAGCTACAGGCTGAGCATTCCTTTATCTGGAATGCCAAAATCCAAAATACTCCAAAATCCAAAATTGCCCACATTGGTGGCCGAGATAGTGACACCTTTGCTTTCTGGTGGTTCAATGTACACAAACTTTGTTTCATGCACAAAATTATTAAAAATTACCATCAGAGTACATGTATAGGGTCTATATGAAACATAAATGAAATTTTGTATTTAGACCCAGGTCCCATTGCCAAGATATCTCATTATGTATGTACTGTATATGCAAATACAGTACACATATTCCAAAAAATATATTTTTAATCCAAAATCCAAAACACTCCTGGTCCCAAGCACTTTGGATAAGGAATATTCAACCTATACAGTTGTCCCTTCATATTCGCTGGGGTTTGGTTCTAGGACCTCCCGTGAACACCCAAATCCGTGAATATTCAAGTCCCATTATATGCAATGGCATAGCAAAATGGTGTCCCTTATATAAGATAGCAAAATCAAGGCTTGCTTTTTGGATTATTATTTTTTAAAGAATATTTTCAAGCCATGAATACTTAAAACCGTTAATGCCAAATCCGTGAATGTGGAGGGACAACTGTATTTTGAAAGCTCTGGGTCAGTATTAGTCCCCCAGGATGTGTTCAACAGAGCTGATGTACAATAGTGGCTAAATGACTGAGCTCTGAATCCGGAAGTCTCCAGTATGAATCTCATCTTTGCCATCAGCTTATTTAATAGCCTTTGGTAAACCACTCTCTCAACAGCTCAGTTCCCCCCCCCCAAATATGTACAATACAGGTGCTTTAAAATATACTGGTTAGAAACCTAGAAATCAAATCAGGTTGGCTAATCCCAGAAATCTACTTTTGTAATGGCAGTTTACCAGTTCATCATTTTTAAAGATTATCTCAAACATCCACACTATTGTGTTCAACTTCTCAAACATTCACGCTATTGTCTTCAACTAGTTCATAACCTGAACCCCATGAAAAAACATCCTCCTGGAACTCTTAAATTCAAGAGATAAAGGTCTTTCTTATACAATCACTTCCAACAAATTTCTTCATTGCCTCTTAGAATCATTTCTGGCCTCACACTTATTTCAATTTAGTTTTGTCTAACTATGGGTCTAAGCATGTGAGCATCAGAAACCATTTAAGATGGCCTAATTTTGACTTGACTCGGTCTCTATGGAGATTTATTCAAATGTTGTATATCTAAGTAGTAGGAGGGAAAAAATAGAATTGACATAATAAGGAGCTCATTGGAGATGTTTAAAATCAGGAAGTGGGAAGGGGAAGGGGGAAGATGGAACCAAGCTCTTCTATCTTGCAGATTTTCTCCCTCCCTAGCAAAGTAATGCATGTGTATCTTTACAAAGGCTTGCTCTTACAAAAAGTGAGCGTATGAATGCTCACAAATATGTGTCTAGTTACCACACCATTATATTTAAAACCACTACTGCTTATGTAAGCTCATCATCACCTTTCTGGGATAGACTAGAAATGATTTGGTACTGTAGCCTGTTTGGTCATGCAAGTGGTCTTGAAGCTGGGATCCAAGGCAAGTTGGGCTGAACACCACTACCCAGCTCTGGGCAAACAACAGGAAGCTTATAAATCACAACAGGACTGGGTATTATTGTTCTAGTTTCTCCCAGACCCCAGCCAGAAGTTCAACAACTAGTCCTTATAAACTCATACAATGATCTCTATTTGGTGGTGGTGTTGTTTGCTACCAAATCAACTCAATTTAATTTATGGCAAGCCTATGAATGATAGACCTTCAAGAGTCAAGGTCAACACTGTCTTGCTCAGGTCTTGCAAGCTCAATCAATCCATCCGTCCTACAATCTCCCGACTAATTCCACTTTCCCAAACATTATTGTCTTTTCTAATGAGCCACACCATCTCATGATATGTCCAAGTAAACAGCCTCAGTATAGCCACCTTTTTGAAGTCCTCATTTAACTCTCTCTGGCTTTTCTTCGCATACGAAGATTCAGGAAGGACTCATCCCGCGCTTTCTGCAAGTGCGCTGATGACTAAAAAGGCCAATCCGAGATAAACAAGTCCGGTTGCAAAAAGCACAGCAGAAGGTCTCCTTGGGTGATGTTTCTGGGTTGTGATTCTTTCTGCGTTGTCGTTTCTCTTCAAGACTTGTTCGTCGTGAGTTCTCAAATAAGGCTGCAGCATTGTGGATAGTGCGTTTCCATGCCTCCCGATGTGAGGCCAGGGCGGACCACTGTTGGTGATCAATTTGGCCAAGCCTGAGGTGTTGTTTCAGGGAGTCTTTGTATCGCTTTTTTGGAGCGCCCCTCTTACGCTGACCCGTGGCGAGTTCACCGTAGAGTAGTATTTTTGGGAGGCGATGGTCCTCCATCCTAGAAACGTGCCCTGCCCAGCGCAGCTGTGTTCTCAATATCATGGCACAGAATGAAAAACTGGTTATGGCAAAAAGACCAATCCAGCAAGTGCAGTTGCTTGCAGACTATCCTAGGAACTGCATTTCTTCCAGCCTCCATGCAGAAATGTAGCTGTTCATTAGCATTTTTAAAATTGTATCTGGTTGTTTGGTTTGTTCCCCACTCTAATTTATCCTCTTACTTTAACACTACAAAGTAATCAAGTCACTCTATTCCAGCTGAAAGGTTTGTGATGCCTTGGAGAGAAAATGGAAGGGGCCAGGCAGCATGTGCGTGTGTGCACACACGCTTGTTGTGTCATGTAGGGGCAGAAAGAAATAGCAGAAAGCATCGAAGCTGTCTGTTCAGCTCACCCTAAACTTCAGATTCCAGTCACCTCTTTCTGTAGAATGTATGAATGGCACTGAATTTTAACTGAAGTGAGAAGGAGTTATCCGAGGACATACAACTTTCAGTTGATATTAAATCTGATTTACCTCCTGGGATATGGGACCAAGATTCACTTCTGATCAAGAACAAAAAGCTTTCATGCATTCTCTCTTTCTGCTTCAAGACAAGCCCAAATGTTTTTACAACCAAATGGAAAAAGCCTTTTGGGGCAATATTATATTCCAGCAAGCCAGTTGGTTTATGAATAAAAAGAACAAGATATGAAACAGAACCATAATTTGTCCTGCTATACACTAATAAAGCCATATCTGAGCAACAGACTAGAAAGGCCAGAAACCCATTATTTTAAGGGGATGCATCCATATTGTCAAAAACTCTTGGGGGGGGGTGTCACAATCTTTTACGGTAGATCATCATAGACTCACAATTACCTGCATTACCATGCAGCAGGTTTGTGAATCTATTTTATTTATTTATTGGATTTATATCCCACCTTTCTCCCAAGCTGGGGTTCAAGGCAGCTTACAATAATTTAAAAAATACAACTAAAACATCACAAGCTACAAAAGTTTTAAAAGAATTAAATTAAACTACACCATCTAATGATGTGCCATCAAAAAGGAGATCTTCCCAATTGACACTTCAAGAGTCTTCTCCCTATGGGTGACACCAACCTGATACAGAATCTGTCTAATAAGTAACATCTTCAGTTGAGATCATAAACTTCATGAAAAGACAGGAGGGACTACCTTTTGATGGTGCATCATTTAGCCCTACACATTTATTTACTAAAATGCTGGGATGGAAATTGATTTGCTTCTCTTTTCTAGTGAAATCATTCTTCATTTCTAGCCTAGCCTGCACTACATCCGAATATTGTCACCAGGCTACTCTTTCTTTTAGATATTTAAATATTGTTGTTTGCCTTCAAGTCATTTCTGACTTACAGCGACCCTAAGGCAAACCTGTCACAGGGTTTTCTGAGGCTGAGAGTGTGTGACTTGCCTAAGGTCATCCAGTGGGTTTTCATGGCTGGGTGGGGATTCAAACCCTGGTCTCCAGAGTCGTAGTCCAACACTCATAGACTGTGTTTATCAAAATTCCCTTTTTATATCTCGTTGCATGTCAAAGTGGAGTGCTGCAAACTGACTACTAGCCATGCCTCAAGTAGCATATGGTATTGTCCTGGATCAGTCTTCATGGTTTTCTAAAAGTATGAGTTGTTTTGGTTCTGATATCTTTGATATACCAATCTTCATTCTTTCTTAACCTCCGGAAGGCAAGATCCCCCACCGCCTAAATCCCTTAGCTAATACATACAATATTTATGGAGTTACATTTTAGGCTCTGCCATATAGCATTTAACATTTAAAAGCTAAGGAAGAGATTATTTAGAATGCAGTTTTGCATTCATAAAATTTTGGGATATGCCCAAATATAGGCTTGTTCCCATAAATATCTTACTTTACTTTGCTGCTACCTTTTGAAGTCAAGTATTATCCTTGATACCTGAAATCCCAGGAATCTTTATCCACCTGGGGGGGGAAGGAAAAGGGTAAGCATGGTATTGCCTCAAGTTTGGTGCCAGGATGAAACAATTTTGCTCATAATTGTCAAACTTCTGCAGAATAATTCAGAGAGTGACAGGCTTGTGGATCATGCAGAGCACTCTTGTGATACTGTGACAAATGTGCACTAAATTAATCTCATTTGCTTAATGAATGCATACAGGCTGTGAATGTATGACAGACCAATGCTAGGAATGGATGACAGACCAGTGCTGGGATGACAGGTATGCTATAAGAAGCATGTGCCTTGCAAACCCTTTACTTTAGGTGGCATTTCACTTTCAAGAAACAATGCCTGGTATTTTGAGCAGCAGTGACAAGTCACTTATTGTCAACTGAGTGTTCTAGACACCTAGAAAAGACCTGGAAATGACAACAGAAGGTCTTTATAACCAAGAACCAGATCTACAGAATCATTACATATGTTGAGATAGAAGTATTTCCTGAACTACGGTAAGCCATTTGCTGCATTTTCTCATAGGTGGAATCTCTCTAAGAAGCCACAAGTGGGTTTTTTTAGACCACATTAAGGGAGGGAGGCAGCCAGCATGGTGAAGTGGCTTAAATGCCGCAGTAGGACTCCGGGACTGAGGCTTGAATCCCTGCTTAGCCACGGAAAGCCACTGGGTAACCCTGGGCAAATCACATTCTCTGAGCCTTAAGAAAAAAGCAACTGACAAACCTACTCTCAATAAATCTTGCCAAGAAAATCATATGACAGGGTTGCTGTAAGTCAGAATCAACCTGAAGGCATATAACAATACCAAAAAGGAAAAAAAAGAAAAGGGAAAAAAAAGGGATCTTCTTCATTCAAAGCATGTGCTCTGAACTACAGCATCACCAGATCATGTTTGGGTGAACCTGGAAAGGAAGAGAGATCTGACACCTCTTAAGTGCCCAGGAGGTCTCTAGGTCAATCATAAAGAAAACAAAGGAACACAAGGTAGGAGGTGGTTACCTATACACACTGGGAAGAAGTGTACCTGTGCCAACGCTGTCCCAATCCAGATGTTTGGTAGGGACTCACATCACTGAATACTTCTTCATACAAAACAACTTATCACAGAAATCTGGACTGCCAGAAAGAAGAGTTTGTTTAACCTTCTCCATGACAAGTCAAGTTTTTCACCCCTCTCTCAGTACTAAAACACCCAGGTCATTCAATTAAATTCACTGGTAGGAGATTCAGAGCAGACTAATAGAAGTACTTCTGCCCACTATGAACTTAAGGCACTTGCTGCAACTAACTGTGGTGACAAACATCAGCTATGTTCAGTGCAGGTGAGACAAAAGGCACAAGCAAGACAGGATGGAGCAGATCCTGTGAGCCATCTGAGGGAGAGGACCAGCAGGAAATTGACTAGTAGGGCTTAGTAACGGGCAGGTCCACCAAAACAAAGTTGGAGGCAGTCTTTCAGCACCTGTGCAGAGTCCAGGGAGCAGAAGGCTTGTCAAGAGCTTACTCTCAGATGAACCATTTTTATTGTGCTCCCTGGCCCTGCCTATCCCTCTTAAGCTCTGCCCCTGGCTGAGGAATGCAGAGCTTCAAGGAGACTACCTTCTGACTTGGCATGCTTGCTGGGGATGATGCAAATTGTAGTCCAATATAATTGGAAGAGGCTTGGCTGGGAAATATTATATTAGCAGAACGCCCAAAAGTTGGGTAGGACTGTATAAATTCAGCCAGAGGCAGACAACCATACTCAGGATATCCCCTGCAAATATTTTTTTTTTATGGAACAGTTGACAATTTTGCTACCTTGGCTGTGTCCTCAAGCCTGCTCAATGGTATCACTGTCACTATGACCTGATTCATAAGGGCAGTGCCTATTTTCTGAGACTTTTCTGGCAAATGACTGTCCCTATTTTTGCCTTTGCTAAAAGATTAAGATCCTAAAAGTTGTACTGGCTTTATTTCCCCCAACTCCAAACCCATTCAGATAATAAGTGCTCCCACAGCCACTTTTCAAGTTCAGGTCCACTGCAAGATAAAAACATTAACCCTTCCCCCCCACAAAAATTCTTAGAGAGTCAGAAAGTAAGGTTTAAACCTGTAAAGAGGCAAGTTAATATTAAAAAGGAAAGCAATAAACACAATCAGCTTCACTGGTTACCAGTTAGTTTCTGGACACAATGTTCATGACCTATAAAGCCCTGTATGGCTTAAGTCCAGACTGTCTGAATGACCATATCTTCCCATACAAACCTGCCAGACTTTCACTCGATCCTATCACCATCACAGGTTTGCTTGGTAAGGATGAGAGAGAGCCTTCTCAGTGGCTGCTTCTACCCTCTGGAATTCCCTTCCGTGGCAAACTAGGTTGGCCCCCGCTCTGCTCTCCTTTCACCAGCAGACCTTTTTGTTTAAGCAGGCTTTTAATGTGTAGTTTTTAACTTTTGCAAGTCTTTTAAAACTGTTTTAAAGTTATGGTTTTACATTGTCTTTATGATTTTACTGTTAGGTTTTAATTGATTTTTTTTGTGTGCACCACCTAGGGTCCGTCCCACACAGGGAGAAAGGTGGGATATAAATAAAAAACAACAACAACAAATAAATAATTCACTAAAAAGATACACCAGCTAGTAGTTTATAAAAGTGAAGGGGATGCCACAGTAGTAATCGCTGATGAAAGGGAATGAGTGCTCTTCATAGATTATGCAAACTGCCAGGGCATGTCTTACTGTCTCCTGAAGTGCTGGAGGATATACAATTTAACTATTTAACTCAGTGTAGGGCTTTCTTCTGGTACCTGAGCACAGCTCGTTGTTGTTGTTCTGTGTCCTCAAGTCATTTCTGACTTATGGCAAACCTAAGGCAAACCTATCATGGGGTTTTCTTTGCAATATTTGTTGAGAGAGGGTTTGCCTTCCTCTGAGGCTGAGAGAATGTGACTTGCCCAAGGTCACCCAGTAGTTTCCATGGCGGAGTGAGAATTTGGCCCCTGGTCTCCAGAGCAGTTGTTCAATGCTCGAACCAGCACAGATCATCCATTTATTCAACTGCACAAAGCAGCAGAGACTCAGACACAGAGCAATGGGTTCAAACTACAGGAAAAGAGATTCCACCTAAACATTAGGAAGAACTTCCTGACAGTAAGAGCTGTTCGGAAGTTGAATACGCTGCCTGGGAGTGTGGTGGAGTCTCCTTCTTTGGAGGTTTTTAAGCAGAGTCTGGATGGCTAACTGTCGGGCATGATTTGACTGTGTATTCCTGCATGCCAGGGGGTTGGACTGGATGGCCCTTGTGGTCTCTTCCAACTTTATGGTACTATAAATACAACAGCACAAAAACACAACAAAACCCTAAAGCCACACAGTTTTCTCCTTTTATGAAACAAATTCTCAGCACTTCAGCCTGTGGCTCTACATGGCGTTAAAGACACCAACAATGCAAAGCTTTTCAAAGAGAGATACTGGCTTCTTCTGGAGCAAGTTGCACTCTTTGACAAGGGAGGAACAGAAATTCCATCCTGATGAGTCACAGCTTGGCAGCCAGGGATCAACCCCTTTGGCCTGCATTTCTGACTGCAGCTTTGTATGGAGGGGTTGTTTTTCCGCAGCCTATATGGGCCTTTTTAATACATGTATCAGAGTTAATTAAGAATACAAGCAGCCCTGAGGCAACTATAGTGAGGCCAAAAAATAAAAATAAAATTGGGATATCTTAATCGACTAGGTTACTGAGAACCTAAAAGAATGCAGCAATTGCTTTCATATGAGAAAATTGTTCAGAGCACTCCAGTAAAAGCAGAAGCAGCTGCAAAGAACAAAATTGAATTAAATCTGCTATCTGTTCTGTATCCTTCTTCTCACTGTGCCAGATGAGTACCTGATAGCTATTTGGAAACAATTATCTAAGCGTATTGGGAGATTGCTTTTAGGGGTTGAGTAGAATGATATGGAACTGGAGGCCCACTTAGCTTGGTCACCTGTGGCAAATTTAACCCTGAAGGTCAATCATTAAAGTGCAGACCTGAAAATCTGCTCATTCGCTAGCCTTTTCTTCCTCTCTTGTAACACACAAGGTGCTACCTCATCTCTCCTGCCAAAAGAAAAGTGTGTATAAAGCAGTTCCAGAAAATGTTCATGAACTACTTCATTCCGAATTAGCAAAGTGAGGAATATGCCAAAAACCAGTCCTTTGTGCTTTGTTTCCTATGTACTCCTACATCAAAGTTACCCATTCCTGGTAGAAAAGGAGTACTTGTGGCCTTCTTGTTGTCATTACAATCCTCACTCCCATCTTCCCTGCCATGCAGACTGAGGCCCATGAGAGTTGGGAGTCCAATGGAGCACCACAGGCCTCCTTCTCTGCCTTCTGGTCACACTGTCTTATAAGCAAGCCAAAAAAGTACATCCTGAGTTTACCTTCTATGAACACAAAGGTTTTTGGCAGTGGCTACAATAAGCAGACTTTTCAAAATACGGGCTTTGATACATACTAGTGAAGCCACGTACAGCGTACCCAAACCATCCTACTCTCCTCAATGCATAAAGAAATGTGTATGTAATTTCTACCTGACAAGAGGCATGGGTGATACACAGGTTCATATGTTTACTTTTACCTTTTTCTGTTGTAAAGCATTTTCCTCATCAGTTTCTAACAATGGTTTGCTATGATGCTCAGATCAGGTAGCTGTGGTTAGTGCTAGCCACTCAATCAACACATGGTTTTTAAATAATTAGTTTGGAGGTGTGTGTTTACCACAGTCTGCCTAATTTGGATGTAAGAGCAAACTATGGTTATAGGAAACAGGAAATGAAGACAGGAGCAAAATATTACAAGCATCTCAGACTAAGATCTTCCCCCTCTCTCGCTCCCCTATAATCTTTCTCAAGACTTTTGTATGAATGAAACAGTCTGGAGTAATAAACACCTGAGGCGAAACACAAAAATCAGTGTGTATAGAGCCATTGTACTGTCTATTCTCCTTTATGGATCTGAAACATGGGTCACCTATCGCCACCACTTACGACTCCTCGAACGCTTCCATCAGCGCTGTTTACACACAATCCTAAATATACACGGGACTGACTATGTGACAAATGTTGCTGTCCTTGAGCAAGTAGGGATCACCAACATTGAGGCCATGATATTGAGAACACAGCTGTGCTGGGAAGGGCATGTGTCTAGGATGGAGGACCATCACCTCCCCAAAATAGTACTCTACGGTGAACTCGCCAGGCGCTCCAAAAAAGCGATACAAAGACTCCCTGAAACAACATCTCAGGCTCGGCCAAATTGATCACCAACAATGGTCCACCCTGGCCTCACATCGGGAGGCATGGAGACACACTATCCACAATGCTGCAGCCTTATTTGAGAACTCACGCCGAACAAGTCTTGAAGAGAAACGGCAACGCAGAAAGAATCACAACCCGGTAACATCACCCGAGGATACCTTCTGCTGTGCTTTCTGCAACTGGACTTGTTTATCTCGGATTGGCCTTTTTAGTCATCAGTGCGCTTGCAGAAAACGCAGGATGAGTCCTTCCTAAATCTTCGTTTGCGAAGAAAAGAGAGAGAGAGAGAGAGAGACAGCTAAAGTACATATATGAAACTGTATTCAACTGACATTGCTGATGTATGTCACAGGCATTGCTCCATGGTTTTGGGAGAAGTCTTTCTGCACCCTTGTAAAAGAAATCCTTTGAATTGGGAACTTGAGGGCTTGTCTACACCAGCGATTAAAAAAAAAGCAGACCCACACCAAATCCAGTACTGGTAGTCCAGACAATGTATGGCTACTTCCATGGAGGAACCACTTTTTTTGCCCTTAACCTGACTTTGCTCTGAACTAAGCAAAGTCAGGGGGAAACACTGAGGTTTCCTGGAATCTTTGCAGTGACCGTGGGTTGCTTTGCTATCTGGAGAGCTGGATCAGGTTTGATTCAGCTGTTCCAGTTGTCTACATGCAAATGCGGCACCATCTTCCTTCCCCTGTGCCGAGCAGCACAGGGAAGAGGATGAATCCTCATTGGAGCTGCCACCTTGCCAGCCAAGCACCTCCCTGCAAGAGCCTGTCTGGCTGCATTGTTTCTGCTGAGGTCAGAACAGGGTGTCTGTGTGATCGATGAGGGTAGAGCACCCCCCTCCTTGTTGATCACATGTCTGGATGCCTCATTCTTGTGGGAGGAATGAGTCCAAAAAATAAAAATGTATTAAAAATTCCAGGGATCTAGCCCTTTTAAAAGCAACAAAAATATTTTCTTTAAAAAAGGAGTTAAAATCATTTACTTTCAAATTCATGCAGAGTGGCTTAAGAATGCTGACTGACAAGCTCAATTAACATTTAAAAGTGTATTCAGAGGTCTGTGGTCTGTGAGATCACCCAGTTAAATTAGACTCATTACAAAACAAAGGAGTCAGTTTAAAATGCAAATCAAAACTTTACTGAAGGTATATCAATCTCAATCTACATACTAAAACAAACTTTTAAAAAGGGTAGAAACTAACTAACTAACTAGGAGGATTTAGGGTAGAAAGACTCACCCAGCCCTTTAGCGGTAAGAGGCTGCATGGTGACTTGAAAAGCAAACATCATGGCATGACATCCATGGCTAGGCATCAATAAGATGGCAAGGACAAAGAGAAGATGGCATGGTAAAGATGGCTACAGCCACATGGAGACTCTAACCTAAAAGGAGAACTTGCAAAGAGCAATAAAATTTAATTTAGGTCATGTGTTGAATGATCCAGCACTCCAGTTGGCTGGAAGTGCCCAGTGAAATAAGAGAAAGGGAGTTTGGGCGAACAGAAGCATGCAGGGAAAAAAACCTAGACTTATCTTAGGATGTGAATGAGGTACACAAGATTGCTTTTACATTACAATTAATTATTTCCCCACATACTACAATTCTGACCTCGGCAGAAGCAATAATGCTGGCCAGGCTCTTGTAGGGAGCTGCTTGGCAGGCATGGTTGCAGCGGCTCCGGAAATGGGGGTGGCAACCCAGCTGGCTTGTGTGAACAACAATGTGCTGTCTCACAGGATTCAGCCAGGTGTGCGCGGCCACCATCATGACTGACCTGGGGCCAGTCTGGAGCATAAGGCTCTGGACAGGCCCTGGATTAAGTGGTCAGTGTAGACAAACACTGAATTAGGGACAATTAGCACACAGAGTATATCATCTGCTGCTGATATGCTTTCTTCTGTATGATTTTTAATATCTTTGCCTAATATCTTCACTAATATCCAGTGAAGTTTCAAAAATTTGCACTATGTCTTTTGTTCATTTTGTTTGTCCCCAAAAAGGTAGCACTTTTGTAGATTTTGTTGTATCCACTGCTGAACAATAGCTCCACCCTGCACAACAATATGTGTTGATACAGAGATGGAAGTTGTGTGAGTGGTTACTTTTTGCTGCTGTAGTATACTGTCATTGCATCCCCCCCCTCATTTTTTTTTCATTTGTCTACTTTTGATGCTGGCAGTTTCCATCCAGCTTTAGTTTGTGTGTCTTTTGTCCCATCTTTGATAGAGAGAAACCAGGATATAAATTATTTAAAATAAAACACTTTGATTTTCAACATGGTTAATAGGAATGTTATGTAAGTATACTACACAAAGACAGGACATCACTCTAGGAAGTTCATCGCTCTTGCAACCTTAAAAAAAGGTTGAAGAGCTTAAAGAAACAGCAAATAAAACACACTGGGTGATTTATAACAAAATGAAACATCCTTCCCTTTTTTAAAAGAGTCTAAGACCAGCCTCCCAAGGTGAACAGTGTGACCTTCTTATCAGCATGTCTTTATCAAATACTGTATATCATGGGCGTTTAGCTTTGAAAATAAGATATCATCTTCTGATCAGAAAGAAACACCAGCCATATAAGAAAAAAAATCTGACTGCAGTAATGGTGACAGCTTTAAATAGTCATCATGAACTGTTAATGGAAGCAAAATGATATTTGATAAATGGATAGAAGCAAAATGATATTTGATAAACTGTTTTTCCATCAACAACAAAATAAGCCTGTGGCTACAGCTAACAAACTATTTACTCAGCTACTGCTGTATCAATAAAAACACCACCAAGATTATATTATTAAATTCTAATCTCAGTACCAATATTTTAGCATCAGGTAGGTTAGATTTGATTTTATACCCTCTAAATTAATTTCAGAGGTACAGCTAAATAAGACCACATCCCTCATTGTGCTTTTGTTATAACATTCTCATGTGTAGCAAACTGTGAAGAAAATGTAGTAATTAGAGGTTAAATTAATCCCTGACAGACAAGCAGCTTAGTAAATCCAGGACTTCTGCACAAAGCATTGCATGAAGCTCCCAGTCTTGCAGAATTAGACACAAAGGCCACTGCAGATGTAAAGCACTTTGTCAATCTTAACACAATAGGGTTGAGATGTAAGCATTGGAGAAAGGCTTCAAAAGCCCAATATTCAATCTAGACTTCTTCAACAATACAAGATGCAAGGTAATGCAATTGTTTAAACTGGCACTGTAATCTGGCCTGGATTGACAACTTGGATTGACATCAAGTTGGATTGACATCTTTGATGCAGTGCTACTTTGGATGCTTAGAAATTCCATGCAGCCATCCCAAGATCCTTTTGAGTAGCCTATGGTACTTTATAATCTCACAGGAATGTCAGTTTTTGTTTTTATATGTATGTTTCCAGACCTGATGGCTGTAGATGTTAACCATAAACCAGAATAGCAGTAACTGTGTTTTAGGATTGGAAACAAGAAAACAAAAAAGGAAAAAGTGACATTTGTTTTAGTACTCTTGTTACAGCCTATCTAGAGGTTAATCACATTTTACAGATCTGAGAAAGGTAATGTGAAAGCCAGAATAAAAACTTTGGAAGAATAGTAGAACAAATCTAACATCTGTAGTTTGACATTTGCTAAGGAGTACAGGAATAATAGCAGTTAAGTACAACTAAATCTGTAAATTAGTGGTGCCCCTTCTACTCTTTCTAGTTTCTAATGTGACTCTCTTAGATAAGTTGCATACACACTTAAGGCCACCAGGGACCTGTTTACACAATTAGTTATCCTGGGTTAACGATGCTTGAACTCGCTTCAACTTCCAATCTGTGTACACGTTTAAGGGGTGAATCAGAGGTTGCTATGAGTGGGAAGAGTCAACAGACTTTGCCAAGACCAGGATCTCAACTCACCTTTGGTGCAACCGGGGATAAAACAAGCAGGTGAATACTGAACTGGCCTGGCCTCACTGGTGTCACAGGTCCAGACAGAAAACACCAGAACCTGCAAATATTAATGGCCCAAGACTGTAACTGAAACAGCCTTGAATTCCTTATTCACATATACAGGGAGCTTTATCCTCAACAACAGTATGCAAGTCATGTATCGTGGGTTTCTGTGGAAGCTTATCTGGGGTTTACAATGACAAAAAATGGTAGACAAACTTCTCCCAAAGACAGTTTGTTTACCACCACAGGTCATAGTTTAGTGGATGTTTGTCTACTCTGCATATGGAAGGCCCCTGCTTCAAGCCTCAGGATTTCCAGGTAGGACTGGGAACCCCTGCCCCCCGAAATCCTAGAGAGCCACTGCCAAAGCCAATGGGCAACAGTGATTAAGATAAGCCAACAGCTTGGCCTGGTGGAAACCAGTTCACTATGAGCTTTCCCCCACCAAGCATAGCCAGAGGGGAGTGCTGTTTATGCCCTCAGTTCTCACAAAGCAACAGTGAAGCCCAACAGATCTGTCCATCTCCCTGCATGGACAAGCAGGGACCTAAGATTACTCTCCAAAATCCTCTGTGGAAAACATATGGGGGGGGGGTTGAGTTCCTTCAACAGGCAAATCCAAACAGAGATGGTTCCTTGTAGGCAAACATTTGAAAACCCAAATCCTTGGGGACAAGCGAGGAGAGGAAGCAAAGAGAGAGCTTCGGAAAATTGTTAAGGACTGTTCAATATTAATAAAAGCACACAGAACATAACCAAAGAGGTTGATGATGGTACAATGCCCACTATAATGATATAGCTGCCTTTCTGGTTCCAGTTTTTAAATGTTAACATTGCCATGTATCTTCTCCTGAAGAATGCAAGAAAGGTTGCAGGAGCCTGTTTTACTTTAACATTTAAGATATTTAGCTATTATCAGAAAACACTCCACCTGAATGCACTTGAGGAAAATAAGAAAATGAAGTTTAACAAAAACAGTGTCCTGTCCAAAATAATCATAGAGGGTCAAGCACTTTCTTGAAGTCAACGCTGTAAGGTTTTGATGAAGGCAATTAGCAAGTGTGTTCAAGTACAGTCTCTTTTCATAGTGTTTCTCAGGTCAAGCTAATTCATCTGGGAGTTTCTGGTATTCAGCCAGCTCTTACCACAGACTACTCATTTACCTTATAATCACTGGTAAATTGGATGACGGAAGGCCAAAGTTAAGTCTTAGCTCTAATTTGGCACTGCATGCTCTTTTTTATTTTATTTTAAGAGTACCAAAGTAAAATGAATTCTGGCAAATGGGCTTGGTTGAAGCAAAGGCTGGAATATGGTAAAGAGAAAGTTCAACTATTAGAGAAGGGAGCATCATCTAGTTGAAGCATCAAGTCACAGGTTCAACCTTTGGCATCTTCTGCTAAAACGATGCTACAGCAGAACATGGTATAGACCTAGCCAGACCAGTGGCCTCACTTAGTATAAGACCACAATTTATAGATCCTAAATTGTTATTCTGATCTATAATTTGTCAAGTTACATATCTGCACATAGGTATGTAGCAAGGAAAGATTAAGCCTGTGCAAGGAACATTACAGCTACTCCCAACAATAGAAGGAATCTTTGTAAAGTGTTTTTTGCTTTCAGCCCATGGTAACCCAGGCCTTTGTCTGTTAACTGAAACAAAACTCTTGATTTTGCAAGTTAAGCATTTTCTGCAACTGGGCTTAACCCAGTTAGGATCTCAAAGATAAAACTCTGGTGAGGTTTGCTGAGCTATGGATTTTGCCCTTGAAGCATGCTTTAGGATTTAGGGGGACACCAGTGATAAAAATGTGTGATTTTGCAAGCAGGGATACTGATGGGGGGAAGGAACAGTCTTACAAACTTGGACTAGGTATATAAATATAGCATCTAGCAATTATTAGGAAAAACAAACCACAGCATGTTATCATAAAACCGTAAAAGCAAATTAAAAGAGCAGAAATGTACAGACCTCAGTGCTTTCTCTTCTGCCTGATTTGCCTTGCACATCACTTTTGAAGGTAAGAGACATACAAATCTTGACTTCATCAGTGCTTACAGCTGCCCCACTATGTCAGGAAAACACCCTCTCCCTGCAGAGGTAATCCCCATCGCCTGCAACAGACTGAACCTCCAGCTGTCTCTCCTCAAACTGAAGAGCACAAGGGATGGAAGAGCTGAGGTCAGCAAGTAGCTTTTAAGAGCCAAGGAGAAAGAAAGCTGCTTCTGACATTGCAGCATACATTTATGATTCTGCATAGCGCTGAGATATCACATCACCAAATCATTAACTCTCCAGGATATGCCTAAAGAAGTCCTTGGATAAATACCATTTGATCAGTAAAGCTGCCAAGGCTTTTATATGGTACACACTGGCAATGAGAGCATTAAGAGCTTGAAAAGAACCTTTGGAAATTCCAGATTGGTAGCAGAAGTCTATTGGTGACAGGAGTCTATTTGTTGCTCAAATGCAAGAGACCAGACAGCTTGTTAAGGAAATGTGCTTTTTCAATAGCCCAACTACCATTAAAAAAAAAAAAAAAAAAGGGGGGGGGAGACTGATATTGCTCAACTTGGGGCAGTGTAAATTTTATATTACCTCTGCAAGCCACTTTAAAATAATCACAGGGATTGCACTGTACTGATGACAAAGAGCTAACTATACCAGTGCCCCAGCTCTCCATCCACTGGGCATTCTCATCAGCAGCTTAAGTGCCTCAGTCTGGTTGTCTGGCAGCTAGAATGCTGGATTTGGAACAGGGGAGGCTGCAGTGAAAAAATCTGTCTGCCATGAATGAAACCTGCTAGTTGGCTTTCGCATACTAGTGTCTCTCAGGCTAGTCAACAACTTTGCAGGACAGGATAATCCAGTCAAGTCAGGAGGCTCAGAACAGCAAAATAGCAACAAAATAAAGTCAACATACCCAAGATTAGAGCAATATTACTTGGACAAGCAGAGCTGGCCCATGCCATTTTTCTACATTTACTGCCTCTGCCTGCCTTGCCATCCCAGCAGCCACCACACTGTGACAGATAAGTGGGGTACAACTTTTTTGGATTGCATACACTGCGAAGGATCTTGTGGCACATTTCAAGACTGCTCTCTGCTTTTGCAGACAAACTAAAACACTGCTGGTGTCCCTGAATCACTCTCAAAAAGTTATTTCATGCTACAATAAGAGCAACAGTTTAGCTGTTGCAAACTTGCTTGGATTGTTTTGACCTTAAATTAGTATAACTCATTGCTGTTCATTTCATTATATATCTTGTTTTCATTTGTGGTTGTGATTTCAGTTGTCTTGCTGATCAGATTATGATTCCAATAATATCACACACACGCACTGCTTGCTGGACAACAAAGAGCATAGACACTTTTCAAAGTTGTGCAACTTCAAGGAGAAACCTAAATTCCACTGTGTCTAAACAACACAATTTGATAGACTGTTTCATGGAAAAGGAACATTCCAGCACTAAACTGATAAAGCTCTTAGACCAAGATCCTACACACTTTGGTGCAATGTGAAATATAAGCCAGCACAGTTATGCTGGATCCTACCATTACACAACCAAATGCGCAACAGGTGCCACGGCCTTCAGCTCACCTGTTGCACAATGAATTAGCACCCACCTAGTCAGAAGTGAGAGGCAGGGCTGTGTACATGCTTACAGAACAACTGGCTGTACTAGGGCCCATCTGCAACACCTGAGAAAATCCAACTGCCTATGCAATGATTTTTACAATAACATAGTGCCCATGCCAACACTGATTTTTTTATATATACTTTTTATTGTGTTACAAAGCTTGCAAAATAAATGATACAATTACATAACTATCTTCTTATCAGTTGTAACTTTTTCCTTCATAAAAAAATACCTCCAACAAACAAAGGGATACATCTCCAATACTGTAATACCAATATATAACATTCCCAGTATGCAAGATATATAACAATATGTAACAATCCTTTTAATCATCCCTCTGAATGCTTTCCTTTCCTTACTTGAGATTTGCTACCTTCCTTGATATAGTTTTTCTGTTTATACTTTTCTTCTTCCTGTTGCTTCTAATCTTAATTGACTCTTATTTAATTACTTATCTATATGTTCATGGTCATCACCGGTCTAGACTCTCTGTATTAGACGACCAAATTATTCAAAGTTTTCCTTTTATCTTTCCAGTGTCTTTTTATTGGTTCCCATTCTTTTTCTACTCAGTTTGAAGGTCTGTCTTTCAATATAGCAGTAAGCTTGTCTGCATCCAACATATCTCTAAGTTTAATTAACCAGTCCTCTGCCATTGGAGTTTCCTTCTCTTTCCAGCATTGAGCATACAGCAATCTAGCAGATGTTATCATATAAAGTAGAATTCTCCACTTATTCTTTATGATTTCTTTATCAAGTTGGTCTACCTTTATTGTCTAATGAGAATAAAGAGTTCAATAATCACTATATTAGAAGAGCTCTCTGGAAAGTTTAGATAAATCAGAAGATTTTTTTTTAATCAAAATATAGCCTTTTGGATTTCAACTCAAGAAGCCTTTTTTGGAAACACAAAGATGGATAAGGATATTGGCTGAAATATCAAGAGAGCTTAATAAAAAAAACCCCACAAGGTACTGTTAAAAATCAAAACAAGAGAGAAACTGGAAGAATCAGGGTTCAAAATGAATTGGTTTTTATATAAACAAATTTATGAAAAATACAAAATGGACCTCAGACTGGAACATTTCCAGTTAGAGAAAATGAGTTAGA